>CM038215.1:52736268-55136268 GCA_021442155.1 Cymbidium sinense
TGGTAATCTTAATGTGGCCGATTTACCCTCTTTTGCAATCAGTTTCGCTACAGCGCCTGCTGCTCTAGCTAATTGTCCACCCTTTCCAAGTGTGATTTCTATGTTATGTATGGCCGTGCCTAAGGGCATATCGGTTGAAGTAGATTCTTCTTTTTTATCAATCAAAACCCCTTCCCAAACTGTACAAGCTTCTTCCAAAGCATACGGCTTTCTAGATGTATATGATGATATCTAGACAGATGGATCTTATATGAATCGTATGATGAAGTACCACATGAGTGGATATATAGGAATCCAAATCTGCCGAATCACTTATGTTATCTTACATCCTAGGTCTCCCCGTTCCGTCATCTGGCTTATGTTCTTCATGTAGCATTCAGACCGGATGACTCTATGAAATTACACATATTACGGGTAACGTAGACATCTCTATTTTTCCCCGGGGTCTTTTACCACTGCTTAGCTTTCAATTCGCCTGACCATCCAAATGAAATGTGAATAACCCATCCTCCTCTCTTTGAAATAAGGGGCGCTTCCGATTCTGTGCGTGCTTCAAACAATTTTGTCTTCTCCATATTACCATATCTCTAGAGTCAATAATTTTCTATGAGGAACTACTGAACTCAATCACTTGCTGCCGTTACTCAACAGTTTTCTATTGAGGTCTATCCCATAGAGGTACTCCAATTGGATCAGTGATCGATTTCTAGGTTTCATCATAAACCTAATTGGTTACTTCCAATTACGTAAATCAATAGTTCAAACTGCACTCAAAGGTAGGGTATTTCTCATTGATATAGAAATTTCTGTACCAGAAACAATGGAATCTCCAATTATAGCCCCTCTAGGATGTAAAATATATCTCTTCTCACCATCCCCATAGTGTATGAGACAAATGTATGCATTTCGATTAGGGTCATATTCTATGGTTACGATTCTACCAGATATCCCTTTTTCATTCCGTCGAAAGTCGATTTTACGGTATAGATGCTTATGACCTCCCCCTCTATGCCCTGTGGTAATGATCCCTCTGGCATTACGACCTTTACCACAATGATGCTATCCATAGATCAAATTATTTCATGGATTGGATTTCACTTGACTGTCTACGGCTCCATTGCGTGTGCTCGGGTAGAAGTTTTGTATAAATGTATTGCCGTGTTATTAAGTCTTTTTCTTTAAGTTCTTTTCTCTATAAGAGGTGGAATAGAATAACCCGGTTGAAGTGTAATGATCGATCATGCATTGTATGTCCCATAATAGGTCCCATCCTTTTACCCTTTCCGAGTCGATGACTATTCATAGCTTTACCTTGACACCAAAGAAGAGTTCAACCCAATGCTTTATTTCTATCCTAGTTGATCCTGATTCAACATTAGAAGTATATTGATTGTTACCCAATAACATAATATTTTTTTTTGTAAATACTGCATATTTGATTCCATCCATAAATCCATTTTCTTCTCAATGAGTTCCAGTATCCATAAGAATTCTATTTCTTACTGTTCATATGTTATGGTATGAATATACCATACCAATTTGCTATGTATGGATGATGAGATTCCATTGATATAGAGCCAATTCCAATAGACTTATTGAATGTTCCCATTGGCGTGCATCCAGCAGGAATTGAACCTATGAATTTGCCAATTATGAGTTGGGTGCTTTAACCATTCAGCCATGGATGCTTAACAGAGATCATCGTACATCGTGAATAACCAAATTCCAATTAAAATAAAATCTTTAGGATGAATCAATGAAATGACATCAATTTAAATCTTGGATATTCAAATTGAGAGAGATATTGAGAGAGATCAAGAATTCTCACTATTTCTTAGATTCATGGATCAAATTTGATTCAGTGGGATCTTTCACTCACATTTTTATCCACCAAGAACTTTTTAAGAAACTCTTTGACTCTCGAATTTGGAGTATCCTACTTTCACGTGATTCACAGGGTGTAATAAGCAATCGATATTTCACGATCAAAGGTGTAGTACTACTTGTAGTGGTCCTTATATATTAACAATCGAAAGAAGTCGAAAGAAAAAATCTCTATTTGATGGGGCTTCTTCCTATACCTATGAATTCCATTGGACCCAGAAAGGAGACATTGGAATAATCTTTTTGGTCTTCCAATAGAAATAGGTTGATGTTTTGCTCATGTAACTTCCAAAAGGGAAAAATATTTATGAGAGTTGTTTCATGGATCCGCAAGAGAGTACTTGGGTTATCCCAATAAAGAAAAAGCGTATCATGCTTGAATCTAATTGGGGTTCACGGTGGTGGAGGAATCAGATCAGAAAAAATAGGATTCTACTTGTCAGATATCTAAAGAAATCGTAGCTGGAATTGAGATCTCATTTAAAGAGAAAGATAGCAAATATCTGGGGTTTCTTTTTTTTTATCCTATACGAATGATCCGATCTACAAGGACCATGATTGGGAATTTTTTGATCGTCTTTCTCCGAGGAAGAAATGAAACATAATCAACTTGAATTTAGGACAGCTATTCAAAATCTTAAGGAAAGACTTGATTTGTTATCTCATGTCTGCTTTTCATGAAAAAGGACCAAAAAGGACCAATTCAAGGGAGTGTTTCTTCAAACAACAAGGAGCTGGGGCAACTATGCAATCCAATGATATTGAGCATGTTTCCCATCTCTTCTCGAGAAACAAGTGGGGTATTTCTTTGCAAAATTGTGCTCAATTTCATATGTGGCAATTCCGCCAAGATCTCTTCGTTAGTTGGGGGAAGAATCACGAATCGGTTTTGGAGGAACGTCTCGAGAGAGAATTGGATTTGGTTGACAATGTGTGGTTGGTGAGGATATTTTTAGCAAAATGTATTGTCAAATATTCAATATGATTCCACAAGGTCTATTTTCATTCAAGTAATGGATTCTATCCAATGGAAAGGATCTTCTTCTGATCAATCTAGAGATCATTTCGATTCTGTTATAAATGAGAATTCAGAATATCACACATTGATCGATCAAACAGAGATTCAGTAACTAAAAGAGAGATTGATTATTCGGGATCCTTCATTTCTTCAAACGAAATGAACATATATAGAATCAGATTGATTCCCAAAATGCCTTTTTGGATCTTCCTCCATGTCTTGGCTATTCACAGAACCTGAAGCGGATGAATCCTCACTTCGGAAGAAAAAGAATTTCTTGGGAATCCTACAAGATCCATTCGTTCTTTTTCTCTCAAATGGTCAGATGGGTTCATTATTCAATCAAGATGTTCAGATTTCTTCCCTTGAGGCAAAAATAAAGAAATGGTTGATATATTCAAGATAATTATATTTACAAAATTTTCATCCTTCACATCCATCTAGATAAATGAAACAAAATGTCTCCAATAAAATCATTCTTGAACAAAATCCATTTTTTCGATCATAAGAAGGAGATTAAATCGAAAGGTGATCTATTCACTCTATCGTAATAGCCTCTGTTTCCAATGGGGATCTCTATTGATTGGTTGGATCAAAATTCTTATTCAAATCCAATGATCTTTTTAGAATTTTATGAGGAGAATGTCTCCAATCGATCTCTTTTTAATAGATCCCAAATAAATCGATTTTTTGATATGGAATCCAAAGGGATCAATATAAAGGAAATATACTCTAAATCATATATTATAATGAAATATACGAACCAACATTTATCGAATTTGAAAAGAGTCAGAAGAAATGGTTTGATCCTCTTATTTCTCGAACTGAGATCCATGAATCGGGATCTGATGCATATAGATACAAATGGTCCAATGGGAGCAAGAATTTCCAGGAACATTTGGAACATTTCGTTTGAACAGAATCCTTTTCAAGTAGTGCAAGTAGTGTTCGATCGATTACGTATTAATCAATATTCGATTGATTGGTCCGAGGCTATCGACAAAGAAGATTTGTATAAGCCACTTCGTTTCTTTTTGTCCAAGTCACTTCTCTTTTTCTTTGTGAGTATCGAGAATATCCCCATTCATAGGTCCGAGATCCACATCTATGAATTGAAAGGTCCGAATGATCAACTCTACAATCAGTTGTTAGAATCCATAGGTGTTCAAATCATTCATTTGAAGAAATTGAAACCCTTCTTATTGGATGATCATGATACTTCCCAAAGACCGAAATTCTTGATCAATGGAGGAACAATATTACCACTTTTGTTCAAAAAGATACCAAAGCGGGTGATTGACTCATTCCATACTAGAAAGAATCGCAGGAAATCCTTTGATAACACGGATTCCTATTTCTCAATGATATCCCATTGGCTGAATCCCGTGAAACCATTTCATAGAAGTTCTTTGATATCTTCATTTTATAAAGCAAATCGACTTCGATTCTTGAATGATCCACATCACTTCTGGTTCTATTATAAGATTCCCTTTGATGTGGAAAAGACCCGTATCAATAATTATGATCTTACATATGGACAATTCCTCAATATCTTGTCCATTTGCAACAAAATCTTTTCTTTGTGCATGGGTAAAAAAATATCTTTTTTTGGAGAGAGAGACTATTTCACCAATCAAGTCGCAGGTATCTGACATCTTCATACCTAATGATTTCCCACAAAGTGGTGATGAAATGTATAACTTGTACAAATCATACAAATCTTTCCATTTTCCAATTCAATCCGATCCATTCATTCGTGGAGCTATTTACTCGATCGCTGGCATTTCTTGAACACCTCTAACAAGGGAACAAATAGTTAATTTAGAAAAAACTTATTGTCAGCCTCTTTTAGATATGAATCTATCTGATTTAGAAGGGAATACTTTCATCAGTATCTCAGTTTCAATTCAACCATGGGTTTGATTCACACTCCATGTCCTGAGATGTATTTACCATTCGAAAAGAGGAAAAAATAGAGTCTTTGTCTAAAGAAATGCATTGAGAAAGGGCAGATGTATAGAACCTTTCAACCAGATAGTGTCTTAAAATGGAATCTGTTCCAAAAATATATGCCATGGTTCCTTACTTCAACTGGGTGCAAATATGTTAATTTCACCATTTTAGATACTCTTTCATACAGATTGCTGATATTGAGTAGTAGTCAAAAATTTGTATCCATTTTTTATGATATGATGCATGGATCAGATATATCACAGCTAATTTCTCAAAAGATTCTTCCACAATGCACTATGATAACTGAGATTTCGAGTCAATATTTACAGAATCTTCTTCTGTCTGACGAAATGATTCATCAAAATAATGAGTCACCCGTTCCATTGATACAGACACATCTGAGATCAACAAATGCTCGAGTTCCTCTATTCCATCTTTTTTCTTCTTCTTGCTGGATATCTCGTTCACATCTTCTCTTTTATTTCCAGCCTCTAGTGAGTTACAGACAGAGTTAGAAAAGATCAAATCTTTGATGATTCCATCATACATGATGGAATCTCAAAAACTTCTACATAGGTATCCTACATCTTAAATGAATCCTTTCTTGTTAAAGAATCTCTTTCTAGTTGTTCTGGAACAATTTGGAGATTCTCTAGAAGAAATACGGGGTTCTGCTTCTTGTGGCAACATGCTATTGGGTGGTGGTCCCCGGTCAAATCAATCCAAGAAGAAATATTGGAAGATCAATCTCATCAATCTCATACCAAATCCATCAATTGAATTATTTTTCAAGAAATACAAGACATCTAAGTCATACAAGTAAAGAGATCTATTCATTGATAAGAAAAGAAGAAAAAACATGAACGGTGATTGATGAGAAAATAGAATTGGGTCGCGAACAGTGATTCGATTGATGATGAAGAAAGAGAATTCTTGGTTCAGTTCTCCACCTTAATGACAGAAAAAAGGATTGATCAAATCCTGTTGAGTCTGACTCATAGTGATTATTTAATAAAGAATGACTCTGGTTATCAAATAATTGAACAACCGGGATCAATTTTTTTATGATACTTAGTTGACATTCATCAAAAAGAACTAATGAATTATGAGTTCAATAGATCATGTTTAGTAGAAAGACGGATATTCCTTGCTCATTATCAGACAATCACTTATTCACAAACCTCGTGTGGGGCTAATAGTTTTCATTCCCATTCCACATCTCCTCATGGAAAACCCTTTTCACTCTGCTTAGCCCTATCCACTCCTAGAGGTATTTTAGTGATAGGTTCTATAGGAACTGAACGATCCTATTTGGTCAAATACCTAGACAAACTCCTATGTTCCTTTCATTACGGTATTTTTGAACAAGTTCCTGGATGACAAGTCCTAAAGGTTATCTTCTTGATGATATCGATATTGATGATAGTGATGATGATATTGATGATGACCTTGATATTGATACGCTGAGCTGCTAACATGATGTGCTAACTATGTATATGAGGTTGAAAATAGATCGATTTGATATAATCCTTTAATTCAAATTAGCAAAAGCAATGTCTCATTGCATAATATGGATTCCAAACATTCATGATCTGCATGTGAATGAGTCGAATTACTTATCCCTCAATCTATTAGAGAACTATCTCTCCAGGGATTGTGAAAGATGTTCCACTGGAAAGATTCTTATTATTGCTTCGACTCATATTCCCCAAAAAGTGGATCCCACTCTAATAGCTTCAAATAAATTCAATACATGCATTAATATATGAAGGCTTCTTCTTCCACAATAATGAAAGCACTTTTTCATTTTTTCATATGCTAGGGGATTTCACTTGGAAAAGATGATGTTCCATACTAACGGATTCGGGTCCATAACCATAGGTTCCAATGCGCGAGATCTTGTAGCACTTATCAATGAGGCCCTATCAATTAGTATTACATAGAAGAAATTAATTATAGAAACTAATACAATTAGATCAGCTCTTCATAAAAAAAACTTGAGATTTTTGATCCCAGATAAGATCGGTTCAGGATCATGGGATCCTTTTCTATCAGATAGGAAAGGCTGTTACACAAAATGTACTTCTAATTAATTGCCTCATAGATCCTATATCTATCTATATGAAGAAGAAATCTCATGTAAGGTAGGGATTCTTATTTGTACAAATGGTACTTCGAACTTGGAATGAGCATGAAGAAATTCATGATACTTCTTTATCTTTTGAGTTGTTACATTGAATTGGTGCTCAAGATCTTTGGTCTTCATCCAGAAACATGATGAAAAAATTGGATCACTTCTTATGGATTTGTTGAGAATTATTCTGATCTAGTTCATGGCCTATTACTATTATTACTATTAGAAGTAGAAGGCGCTATGACTCTGGCAGGATCCTCACGGACAAAAAAATATTGCAGTTAGTTTGATAATAATTGAGTGACCTTACTTATGCGGTCCAAACCAAGGAATCAGTTAGATATGATGCAAAATAGATCTTGTTCTATCATTGATCAGGGAATTCTATATGAAAAATATGAATCTGAGTTTAAAGAAAGGGAAGGGTTCCTCGATCCGCAATAGATAGAGGAGGATTTATTCAATAACATAGTTTAGGCTCCTAGAATATGGTGCCTTTGTGGCAATCTATTTGATTGTATCAAAAGTCCCACTGAATTGGGATTTCCCTATTGGACTGGGTCATTTTGGGGCAAATGGATCATTTATCATAAAGAGGATGAGCTTCAAGAGAATGATTCAGAGTTCTTGCAGAGTGGAACCATGCAGTACCAGACACGAGATAGATCTTCCAAAGAATAAGGCTTTTTTCGACCAATCCAATTCATTTAGGACCCTGCAAATCCATTCTTTTCCCTATTTCAATAGCAGCCCTCTGTCTCTGTGTTTTCACATCGAGAATTCTTTTCAGATGAAGAGATGTCAAAGGGGCTTATTGCTTCCCAAACAAATCCTCCTACATTATATATAAATGCTGGTTCAACAAGAATACGCAAGAAAAGCACTTCAAATTGTTGATTCATCGCCATAGATGGTTTAGAAGAAATAGTTCATTGTCTAATGGATCTTTCTATTATAATACTCTATACGAGAGCTATAAGTATTTATCAAATCTGTTCCTATCTAACAGAACGCTATTGGATCAAATGACAAAGACATTGTTGAGATAGAGATAGACTTTCCTGGATGAAATGAAACATTTGATTCATGTAACTGGAGAAAGATTCCCCATCGTGCAGGCTTGGAGCTATCATATTATGTCTAAGATATTTGCTTCAGGCTGACGCCACATGCTGATCTGAGACATGCCTCACTTCATGGCATGAACCTGGGGTTCTTGAGGCAGTTGATAGCAGAGCTGGACCGACATTCTAGAGATGTTGGATCGGTTCACGGTGATGCCAACATGCTTACTTCTAGCATGGAGGTAAGAGCTCTGATTTTGGGAGTCGATGTGCCGGGAGGCAAAGTTCTTGGTGCGACAGTTCAGATCTATCCCAAGTGCCAGTAGACATTTTAAGAAATGGAGTGGAACAGGAGCTTTGTCGAACCCAAATGAATATAGCTCATCTTTCTTTACAGAACAGAAAGAGAACTTCACCTTGAATCTCAATCTTCTCAACTAGTCTTTTCTTTGATTTGAGGTTCAAGCAATAGCCCTCTGACTAGTTCTTAAGTTCCAACACAATAAGTCAATAGTTTTCTTATTTCATAAGAAAAGGCAAGAGTTTGATTAAAGAGAACTCTGATAGACTCTGTGCTTCAACTGAATCCGACCAATTGGAAAAACACAAACGACTAGACTTTGCATATCAGATATTTTATTAGCGCAGACCATGATTTTACTATCCATAACATAATAGTGCAAAAAGAAGGCCCATCTCCAGGTTGTTCAGGAATAGTGGCATTTATTTTCTTGACGCTTTGCCTTAGGATTAGTTAGTTAGATTTATCGATAGGACTGGGAAGGGATCAAACTCGGTATTGAATTAATGAATTCAAATAACTAACTAGAACTTAGGAAAATCACAATAAATCAACCAATCTTCCAAAATTATGAATGAACCCACTATGGATGTCTTTTTAAAAATGAATCAAAGGAAAATAAAGCCTTTAAATAATTTTCATTAAATTAAGCTTAATTTAGATTTTAATGAAATAATTAAAACTTTAATTACCCCCTAATTATACATTTGATTAAAATGAAACTTTGGAAATATGAAATTGGGAAGAAACCCCACTTGCTACAAAAATTTCAAACTCAATTGACCTTTGGATTGGGAATTATTGAATTTCCAAATCTCTAGGTCAATATAAATCAAATAATAAATAAACAAAATTCATAAAGTAACTTGAAATAATCTTCATTCACACCAGAACATTCAAGGATAATTGTCTAACATTCTAAGCCAAAGAATTTGATCACTTTCATACTTAAGGTTTAATAAAAATATTTAATATTAAGTTTAATCAAACCTTAAGGCTAATGAATTCATAATCAAATAATTAATGAATTCTTAATCTACAATCAATGTAAATTAAGAATGGGTTAATACATTTACTTAAGTGTCTTAGGTTAACATAAATCAAACCAAATGAAGATGAATTCAATAAACTTAAACATAATTCAAACTAAATATTAATGAAAACAAATGTTAAACCAATTCAAACCAAATCAAATTGAAAATAAATTAAATCAAGAAGATTTAATCAAATCAAAAGAATGAAATGAAGAATTAAATTCTAAAAGAAAAAATTGAAATATTCATTCAAAATCAAATAAAATTAAAACCAAAATCATTTAAAATGAATCTAAAAGGATTAATTAAGATACTTAAGGATCTTAGTTAGGCCTTTGAAATTAATATTCATCTTAGGATGAAAGTTTCACTACATTAAGGTTTAGGCTGTTCAATAGAATGGGTTCCACCCAAAAATGGAATATATTCTTTTCTTCTTTCTTGAAAACCTAAACTTCACTTTAACATAAAAGTGAACTTGAAAATGAAAAAAAAATAAAGTCATTTAATCATTTGAATTGAAACCATCCAAAGTTAAATCAAACAAATTTCAAAAATCCAAATTGAAACTTGAACTAAAAAAGGCCTAGCAAAGCCTTGGCACACAAGCCTATTTCTTTCACACACTAGATCATCGGTCACAAACCCTAGACTTAGGTTAGCTCAATCTATGATACTTATTGATACTCTGTATTGTAATGTGCTTTTCATGTCTTTGGTGTATCGATTTAGACTACTTGTCTAGGATTGTTTGCCCATTAGATTGGTTGAGAGGATGTTCTTTTTAGAACTAACATTATCTTCTATTAGAGATTATGCTAGAAATGACTACTATCATAAATAAATTAAAAATATTATTTTCTTGCAGGTGTTCCTAAGTCCTTAAGCATGGACAAATAGGACAGGTGGGCTTGGCAAACAACTAATGCTAAGGCCATGTGTTTGTAAAATATTACTACTATGTGCTATTTATATTTTAGCCTCTATTTTGCAGGCTTAGGATTTATTTTTTAATTTAAAATAAATTTGACTTAGAATTAAGTTAGGATCTAAGGGGTCTAGTACTAATAGGAGCTAACCTTACTAGCAGATGGTTGTAGAGGTCTGCTGTGAAGCCCTATGGAGGTCGCTAAAGAAGGAGATGATCCTGAAAGAGGATCTATGGATCTAAACTATACTTGTAGGCTAGACTTTATAAGGACATAGCTTGGCTTCCCATTTGCAACGGCCTTTTTTTAAATTAAATTAGCTTGATTTATTTTAGTACATATAATCAACTTGCTTTTCTAGGTTTCTTTTTCTGTTGTACTTTCTGTGATGAATTCTAGATGTAGGCTAATAGAAAAAAACTAAATTTTCTACCCAACTTAAATCTAATCAATTGAATTAAAAATAAAGAAACTTTGAACTGTATAAATTAAAGCCTTAGGAAAAAGCTTAAAGTCAATTAGAAATAATTAGCTCTTGAAAATCATGCAATCATATTGCACTAAATCTTGAATTAGACACTTCACCTATTGCACATAAGGGACATCTGACTTGTGAGGTTGACCACCTTCTTGGGGAAGTCTGCTTTCTTTTATTGATTTGGCCCATAACCAATTCTAATTGCAAGACATTTAGGTATAAAAATGCATACCCCAAAACCATAAATGAATCAAGATTCAAAATATTTAAAATCTAGAAAATGTGCATTAGTTAGATGCATTTCATACCCTACCTGATCCTAAGGATTAGGGAGTGAGTCTTGATTCTTAGATTCCTTTCCTAAAAATATAATAGCCTAGCCATCTTACATGCATGAGACTTAGCATCATGGATTTAAAATACACTTAGGTGGTGTTAGCTAGCAACCCCTTCCATGTGGGTTGTTAGCTTAGAAGTGTCAGGGATAGGTTTGTTCCCTCAAGTGAGGAATAGCTGATTCCTAAAAATAAAATTATGTTGATCATCTGACTTATGTCAAAAGCACATATAGACTTAGGTTTTGAAGCATCCTCATTAGATTAAGTCCTCAACCCTAGGCATTTTGTAGTATTATGCTTCTAGAATTGAAGCTTGAGACTTTTAAGAAAATGTTAATCAAAATCAAAATTAAATCTAAAAAAATTTAAATCCAAATGATAAGATAGATGAAATGCCTACTATGCATTCCAATATCAATGGGCATTTCCTACTTCATCCTACTTAGCCGCCTAAAGAAGTCTTTCCACTTTGGATTATTCCCAATTGAAATTCCAAATATCATTCTTTTGAAAACAACTTACAAATCCATAGAAATAATAACTTATTTCATTAATCTAGAGTATTCTTAGGAAGAGACCTTTCTTCCTAAGATGTAATTAACTATAAGGGTTTGCCCTTATAGGAAACCATGAACCCAATTTAAAATAAACCCTACTCTACTTCCCATATAGTTTAGGGGAAAACTCTCTGTTACATTAAAGGCGAACTTTAGGAATCTTTTATTAAATGATCAAATTCATTATAAGATAATATGTTTATCTTTCGAGATAATATGTTTACTCCTTAATGATGCATTTGATCATCCAAATAAGAACTTTCTAAACTCTATGTGGTGTCATAAATTTTTCCCATAGAGAGATCAATAAAAGGACTCCCTATAGGTGTGGTGTAATTGAAAAGGCACTACACACATATTGGCAGTGACCGAGATAATCAACTACATCCCAAAAGATAATGAACATATGAAGACCTATTTATACCGAATGGATGGGAATAAGAAGTCTAGATGAGGCCACCAACCAAATTCATTTGTTAGATCAGAACGTCTAGATGCTAGGAGTTAGGAAGCAAGTATCTAAGATTCTCAAGGTAGGTTATGGGTTTGGAAAGAATTACAATCAAAACTCACCAAAGCCCAAATGAAAGGAAGAAATTACATCAAAGGAAATGCGGTGTTTATTTAGTTGATTTAAACTACTTTATATCAAAATATGAAGAGAGGATTAAGTATATTTGGTTTGAATTATTTGAAAATTAACTTCATGCCAAGGACACAAAGAGGGTCCATTGGGGATTGCACATGAATGTGGTTTGATTATAAATTAACTCATGCCAAAGGCATAAATAAGAATTTCTTAAGAATTGATGGGATTTGATTGAATTTGAGGTTATTTTGATTTGGTCATGTTGATTAATTTTATTTAATTTTGGTGATTTATGTTGCATTTAATTTTATATTGGTTTGTTGAATGAAGGTGGACCCAATCAGCTTGTGATGGGCCACACTAAGGAGGGTGTTATAGGAGCCTAGACTTGCCTTAGATTTACTAGCCCAAAAGAGTAGTCCGCTTATCCGCAGAATGATGCTACCCAACCTAAAGGAGAAACTACTAGGAGAGGGGCCATAATGGCTTGATCCAAACCTAAAGTAGTCACTCAGGAAAGGCTTGAGGGCACGATCCTGACCCTAAACATATGAAAATGAACCCAATTAATTTATGATGAATCACACTAAAAAAGAGAAACAAAAAGTCTAGACTTACTTTAGATTTACTAACTCAAAAGAATATAGTCTACTAGCCATGCAGAAGAGATTATCTAACCTAAGGGTTGTCCATCAATTTGTGATGATTAAACTAAAAAGAAAGCTTGGGGACTCACATCTTCTAGAGTAGAACCAACCACTGAGGTGACCTACTGATTATGTAGCAAGCTGAGCTAGACCTAAGGCGACTACTAAGTGAAGGCCGCTTGGGTATTATCTCAACTTAAAGTAGTTAATGTCAATCATACATTGAGGCTTGGCACTACTCAAAAACCAGGATGCTTATTTACGAAAAAGTGTCATTGGGGGACTTATCCTAATCCTGAAGATATTTTATTTTCAATTTTTTTTTTAGTGTGGGCCATATTGGTTTGTGATAGCCATGCTAAAGAGCAGCCACATGGACTTTGATATACCTTAGATTTACTTGCCCAAAGGAATAGTACGTGCATCTACAAAATGATGCTATCCAACCAAAAGGGTGGCTACTAGGAAAGGGGAACTGTCCAATCCAATAGTAACATAGGTTATGTCTTGATGGGGTCATCAAGATGTCATCTAAATATAATGCCCATAGGGCGCTGTGTCTCTAAGATTCTTATCCTAATAAAGCTATAGGTATATGGCTAATTTGGGAAGGACTCACAATCTATCGGGTTATATACCAAGTGGTTGTTATCCTAAAGTGTCCATCAGTTTGCAAACATCAATTTAGAAAAAAAAAGTATCAGGGTCTCACATCTTCCTAAGCAGAACTGATCATCAGGACAATCTTTCATCAACTAGACAACTATTATCTAACCTCAGGAAACTATCAAGCGAGATGTCATAAAGGAGAACTTGACCCAAACTTGAAGTAGTTGAGAGAAAGAGTAGTTGTTTGGGGTCTTACCCTAATCCTCAAATATATATTTGGACATGACAGTTGGCTCGAGAAAGCTCAGGGACTCACATCTTCTTAAGCAAAGTCATCCATCAGGGTAGTTTATTGGTCATGGAATAGAACTTACCAAACTAACAAGGTGCCCATCGATTTATAGCAGTCAAGCTAAGAAGAAAGCCCAAGGACCCACATCCTCTGGAGCAAAGGTAACTATCAGGGTGACTCACTAGCTAAGTAGTGGAAGAGTGGCTACTAAAGTAGTCCAAAGTAATTGGATTTGTTTTGTTTAATTTGTGTTTATGTTGTACAAACTAAGATTAGGATGCCACTCAAGTTTTCTTACACCTACCCTAAAGCACCAAAAGATAAGAGATATTCTTAAGGGTTGAAAATTAGAAAAATAATCTTAATTTAAAAAGGCATTCCTTTTGATTAAAAGGAACATTTTATTGATGAAATTTTGTCTCAAACATAATCATGCACATAATTTCTTTAGGTAAAATCCATTGATTGGAAGCATCAAATATTCACCTTTATGGTTGATCAATTGGTATGATCCACCTTTTGTAGGCCTTCTATAATGAATGGGATTTCCCATGTTGGTTCAAACTTGTCTCCCATTTTATGATAGACAACAATTGATCTCCTTAGAACTAAAATAAGCTCTCCAACTCAAAAAAAAAAACTCTTAAGCGAGCCAACTTATTTTGAGCTTGAACCATCTTAACTT
This sequence comes from Cymbidium sinense, assembly GCA_021442155.1. Lineage (NCBI taxonomy): Eukaryota > Viridiplantae > Streptophyta > Magnoliopsida > Asparagales > Orchidaceae > Cymbidium > Cymbidium sinense. The sequence goes on from CM038215.1 coordinate 52,750,781, forward strand.
TATATAACTCAAGGTTTTGATATTCCTGTAAGCATCTTTGCTCAAGAACTTTGAGTTCCTTCAATTGAAGCTTACCATTCTACTCGATTATGATTTTACGCTCACATCTATTCTTAGTGATGGGAGTTGAACTTCTAAGGAGAATGGCTTCAGATCCATACACTAAGGAAAAGGGGGTGGACTGTGTCACAGTTTTATATGTAGTATGGCAAGCCCACAACTAACTACTCATGCCACTGATACTTATTATCATCGAGCATTTTCTTCAAGATCTGAATGAGAGTTTTGTTGAAAGCTTCTGTTAACCCATTTTTCTGAGGGTAGTAGATGGTAGAGTACCTCCATTCTATATTGTGTCTTTTAGTGAATTTATAAATTTTATACTCTTAAATGTAGTACCATTATCAGATATGATTTGGTGAGGTACCTGAACCTAAATATAATATGGTTTTTGAAGAGCTGAAGGACATGGTGAGCCTTGATGTCTCTTTGTGGGATTGCTTCTGCCCATTTGGAATAGTAGTCTATAACTACTAATATGAAGCGATGACCTTTAGATGAAGGAAGATTAATCGAACCCACTATATCGGTGCCCCACCACTCGAATGGCCATGAAGTTATAGTCAGGTGTAGAATATTAGGTGGTTTACTTAGTACCACTACATGCACCTAACATTGATGGTAATGTTTGGCCACATCCACATAATTACTAATCATTATTGGCCAATAGTATCCAAGTCTTTTGATTTTGGCTTTCATCTTGGGGCTGGATTGGTGGGCTCCACATAGTCCTGAGTATATCTCGATCACAATTTTATGAGATTTATGCTTGCCTAAATAATATAACCACATATAATCAAAGGAACGTCACACAAAGTGTCATAAGAGAGAATCCATTATTTGACTTGATGGGCTTGAGATTTCATTTGAGGTAGTTCATCTTTATTTAGATAGTCAATAAAGGTTGCCTCTAATCTAATTATTCATCCTTTCGGCAATGACAATCTCTTCTTCAAGGCTATTCTTGTTGATGAGTTTAGTATTAATAAGCGAAAGCGGTCGACAATTACAAACCTCTATTAATATGAACTCATCCTTTGAACATGTCAATTCTTTAGCAAGCTTAGCTAGGCATCAGCTATGGCATTCTCTCCTTGAGGAATATTATAGATGGTAACCTCTAAGATCTGGGCTAATAACTCTATGGTGTATTTATGGTAGTAAGAGAGTTTGGGTTTGAGAACTTTATAGGACCCAACAATTTAGTTAACCACTAATTATGAAACCCCAAATATATTAATTCTTTGAATGCCCAAAGAGATAATTAACTCCAAATCGGTGATCTGGGCTTCATATTTAGCTTTGTTGTTGGTGCAAGGTTCAAATTAGTGATATGAGAGCCTCATCATATCATGGTCTGGTGTTAAGATAACTATTCATACCCCATTTTGCTTGATAGTGTAAATCATGGCTCTTCTTCTCTTTGGGTGGGAAGCTACACCATCAAAATACATTTTCCATCTACACCACTTGTACTCCCTAAACTCATGATATGTTCATTTGGGAGGTCATCATTTAACAGGGATTTAGTAGAGTGAGGGTGTTCTACTAGAAAATTTGCAAGAGCTTGTACTTTTATAGCATGAAGGGGATAAAGTAATGTCAAACTATAATAATATCATGGACCATCATGCCAACCATCTGGATAGCATTGGCAATGTAATGAGGTATTATGGTGGATTGACTCTAGAAATCAAGTTCACTTTATGAGAGCGAGATAATGCCATAACATTTTGGTGGCAAAGATTAAAGCAAAGCAATGCTTTTCAATGGGTGGGTAGTTCACCTCTATAAGGATTAGATGGTGGCTTAAGCAGTAGAGTGCATTTTCTTTTCCTTCATCATTTGCTTGAGCCAACAAAGCATAAGAGTGTCATCTAATGCAGTAGTGTATAGTATGAGAGGTTTTCCTGAGGTAGGGGCAGCTAAAACTAGTGGTGACATGAGATACTTCTTAATGTTCTCAAATTCTTGTTTACACTTATCATCCCACCTAAATTTATCATCCTTCTTAATCAGTATTAAGAATGGTTGACACCTTCCAGATAGGTTGGATATGAATCATCTTAGATATGCCAACCTCTTTTGGAATGATTTGAGTTGAGTTAGACTTTTAGGAGGTGGTATTTCTAATATCATTTGATCTTCTCAAGGTCAATTTCCATCCCACGGTGTCACACAACAAATCCAAAAAACTTTCTTGAAGTTACCCCAAATGCACAATTTAGGTTCATCTTAAGGTTGTATTTTCTGAATCATTCAAAAATTACTCTCAAGTTAAATAGGTGGTAATCCTTTTCTTTACTTTTGACCATGCGATCATCAACATAACATTCAATTTGGTAATGGATGAGTTCATTGAAGATCTGAGTCATGACCCACTGATAGGTGGCTCCAGCATTTTTAAGGCCAAAATGCATGACCTTATAATCAGTTGAGCAATCCAAAATGAGAAGACTACATGAGATGAGGCAATATCCACCATCAACTCTAGTATAGACAATATGAATTCATCTTTAGGTATACCTTATTAATATCCATAAAATCAACACATATGTAGATTTGGCCAATCTTCTTCTTAACTAGAATGACACTGGCTAACTAGGTGGGGTATTTTTCTTCCTTGATAAAATTAGCATCAATCAGTTTCTTGACTTCTAAAATGATCTATTGTTTGACATCTAACCGCATGCATCTAGGAGCTTGCTTAATAAAATAGCGTTCAATTGGACTTCTAGCTTATGAATTGCAACCTCGAAAGCTAATCCAAACATTTCTTCTTAGGTCCATGCAAAGCAATTATTAAATTCTAAAATAAGCCTAACTAAGTCATTGGTTTCAAATTCATTCAATAAAAAACTAACATAGGTTGGGCGAGGGTTATCTTCAATGCCTAAGTTGATTTCTTCTAGCTCGATGGTTGACTTGATTTCTTCCTCCAACTTCGGTGGTGTATCCTTGACTTGGAAATCACCTAGATCATCTAAAGTTTCTAAACACACCTCTTCACATGAGTTAGTGTTGTAGAAGAAGAACCTATCAAACTCCAAATGATTGGTGATGACTAGTAGTATTCATCATCATCTACTAAACCCATTGTACCAAAGCATAATCCTAGTCTTGATTGAGAGTTCTAATATTTTTTGCTCCATAGCATTTCAAAGTACTCTTACTTATGTTTACACCATGCACATGGAATTAAACCTTTCTTGGGTAGATTTAAGACATATGTTGAGTACCAATCAAAAGGTAATTTAATTAATTCTTTAAATAAATTATTCTCAAGCTCTATGTTAGCTTCGAGGGTGTCACTCCAATAAAACTTCTAAGCCTTAGCACTTGTATGTAATTTAGGTGAATTTTTAACTACCAAACCCTCAACATTTTGGGAGGAAAGTGGGGTTATAGCTAAGGTGCTTACATGTTGTCTTATAGTTTCATATATTGTAGATTCATATACACTTATGCTTTTCTTAGGGACCCTATCCTCATCACTATCTAGCTCAAGTGTCAACTCCAATGGGGCCCTCTAGAGTGTATAGGTAGCTGGTGTGCTCACTATATAGGACTCATCCTCTGAACTTGACTTTAAGTATATGTAGATAACAAGTGTACTCTTTGATGCTAGGACAAACCTCCTAGTCAGTGGTAGGTATGGAGATCTTCCCCCTCTAATGCCTCTCTGAACTTGCCTCTTCCTCATCCTAGAGGAGGTTGGGACATTTCACCCACTTGTTCAAAAGGAGTAATGAATTATGGATGAAAAGCAATCTTAGGCTTTATTGCCTTCCTAAAATCTTCTCCTAGCTCCCTTTATTTTTTTCTTTTTCTTTTTATTTTCTTTCTTTTTCTTCCTTTCCTTTTTGATTTTGATTTAGTTCATGAGAATAGATGTTTTATTTCTTGGGAAGATAGTAGGCCACATTTTTATAGATCTTGACCTCATATACTGAGAACGGCTTCAAATCTCCCTTAACATAATACTCTATGTCGTCCCTTATGAACTTGATGCACTGATGGAGTGAAGATGGTATCATATTATTTTCATAAATCCAAGATCACTCTAACAAATCATTAAAATATGTATATAAATCTATTATATGGAACTTGGCCTCAGCCTTCTAATCGTCTATCTCTAATGGTATTGTGATGGAACCTAAGGCTCACTTGTTCATTAAATCCTTTCAACATCATTTTTTTTTCTTGATGCTTAGTGATGTCAATCCTCAAGAAGGCAAGGATTCTCAAGCTCATGATATCAATGAAAGCACCTAGGTCAATGAGCATCCTAGATAGTCTAAACTAGCCAACATCTACTATTATGTATAGATGATGGTTTTGTTATATAGTCCCAAGCAAAAGGTCTTTGTCTGAGAAGGTGACACCTAGCACTTTCTTTGAAATGCATGCCTCTTCTTTAGCTGGATCAGTAATGACCAACTGAGCTAAACATATCGTAGGATAAAGTAGTGCTTTGCTTAATGATTCACTCATTTTATTAGATAAAATAAGGGCATCATATATTTTTAGCTGAGTTGATAACCTTCTAAGGTGTGCTAGGACATTGCATTCAAGCCTAAGATGGTCCTCCATAAGCATATCTAAGGGTGGATCATCTTATGGAGGGGCTATCACTGGAACCAATGACTTATTTACCTTATCTTGAGGTGCTACCCTTGGAGGTAGAATTTATCACTACGGTGGTTGAATTTAGTTACTTCTTCGGCTGGAGGGTTTGAGGAGAAATCTTTTACACATCAGGCATGCCTATAACTTATCCTAAAGGATCTTTAAAGTTGAACAACTCTAAATCTATCTCAACTAGAGAACCTTGGAGATTCATAAAAGAAAAATCCATTTTGAATTAGAAAGCAAGTGATCAAAATTAAAATTATTATTTTGATTTAGAGAGCTTCTATGGAAATAAAATTACTAAGATCAACAATGAGAGATAGAATGTAAGTAATATCTTTTTTCTTCATTATTTTCTTTAAATTTGGAGGTACAAAATGAAAATCTAAATAAAGTAAGCAGAATGAGTGGTTTGGTTCTTTCATCCACTGATACAACACTCTGAGAGGTGGTAAGAGAGCCAGTAAAAGTGGTAGATGTGATGGTGGAGGTAAAAATGTTGAACTTGAAAGGTGATTGTTATAAGAAACTATTCGGGCACATGGTAGATACTGCTATTACTATTGGGATTCCACCCTCTTTGAGTTGCTCTTCATAACTTGTAAACCTTCCAATGTGCTAAATGTTTGAGATAAGTGAGGCACCTACCGAGAAAATTTCTTGATTTTAGAAATGATTCATTTAGAGGTATGAGATAGAGAGATATCTTAACCTTTATTAATCTTGATAGGATCTCATGAATCCCCAGAGATTACGTTGATAGAAATTGAAGGTTTCTCCACCAAGTATTCTTTGGGTATCACAATGGCACTAAACTTGTAACTACATTCAAGAAAGTCCTTGAAAGTAAAACAATCTTCTAAGATAAGACCTACCATATGGTGGTAGGGATAGAAGTTAGGATCCTCACTTCTACTCACTTCTTTCACGGTTCTAGGTTCAGGTAGCTAAAAGTCAGGCTTTTTAAGAAGGTTATTGAAAATTTTTCAAACTACCTCCCTCTTGAATGAGTTTCTTTAATTTATCTGCAAGAATAGGTGGAAAGTAGCTACCTGGTGGTGGATACTAGTAGCACTGTTGTGGAGACTGCTATGGTGGTCAGGTGGAAGTGTAGGCTGTTGAACTCTAAGCCTCTCGGAGTACACTCTCATGGGTTGCTTTCCCTTATCCACTGATGCTACTACTCCTAGCTTCTTCTCAAATACCTTATGGGGCTTTGGCTTACATGATTGGTCTAAGAAGGGTAATTGTTTGGCTTTCCCTTATAGGTTAACCACTTTATTGATTAGCCTATCAAATATTTTAATTGTAAAACCCTTAAGCATGAATGTGACTGAGCCATGAATATTCTTGAGAAGAATTTCAATGGCATGTTGCTCTTAGAGCTATTGTTCATGATTCATATTCAGGTTTCTCCACCTGAGAATGTAACTAATAAGAGACCCATTGGAGTTTTATTTCTCTATAACAATGTCTTTTATACTTACTTTTGTTGAGCTCCTACAAATTTCTTGATGAAAAGCTGCTCTAACTCTACAAAGGATTTCACCAAACCATTAGTTAGTTAAGCATTCCAATCAAAAGTAACTCCTAAAAGGCTACTAATGAACTACTAAAAGAGTAAAGTATTGTTGACAACTGTATTACAATAACTGGCTCTTAAGTGTGCAATGTATTTCCTAGGGTTCCCACTGCTATAAAATACCTTGAAGGATGGTGAGACAAAACCCTTGTGGTATTGGACTACATCAAATTCCTCTAGGTATGGTCTACCCTTCAAAATTGATGAGGCCCTTCAGGATTACGCCAATACCTCTTTTACTTATTGCTCCACCATCAATTTGATATCCCTCTTTTATATGGTCATGCTCTCTATACCCTTCCTATGAAGGTTGCTGATATCTTCTTCTAATGCAATGGTATTTTTTTTGGCCTACAGTATGTGCTAACTTAGGTTTATTGATATCCATAGGGACTGGATGGGGTGTTGATCACTAACTTTGCAGTACTATGACAACTGACATAACCTTCTCCATTCTCCTCTCCATGTGATCTACTTGATCATCCTTTTACTTCAATTAGTGAAATAATCAGTTTGAGTCTGATGCATCACCCTCCATAACTATAGCTCCATGAGTTTAGTTCTATGATGCTACCCTTTATAGGAAGAGGTTCTAGTCTCTACCATGTGCACCTCTACTTGTTCATCTAAAAGGTCATCTTCCTCCATGTCAAAGTCAACCTTCTCTTCATCACTCTCCTCCCTCACAATGTCTTTCATGGATGCCTTATATTTGATTAAGATCTCTTCAAAAGAACATCAATCTATATTCATGGGATCTATGGAGTATCTTGGATGATAATATTCTTTCATGTGATCTCATGAAGAATGGGTATGTTGAATATCCTTAGATGAGGAGGCGACCATAATCGCCTCAACCAGTATGGGCCTTCTCTTCATTCTTCATCTCCTCTTCAACTTTCTCTTCACCCTATTAGTTTGATATGGAAATTGCAACACTCTTAGGCTACCACACCATCTCCACTGATGACATGGAAGGCCAAATAAGAGAACTTGGACTTACATCATTAGAAGACAAACTGTGGCCCTTGGGTTGCAATTATATCACTAGGGGTGGAGTTTTTTCTCTGATGTGAACTTTTGGTACTTGGAGGGGACTTTGATTATGTGACATGGATGAGTGATAGGGGACGGTGAGTGGAGTGGTGTAATGCTGATGGCACCGTTACACATCAATGAAGGGCTTCCTCCTCTAATCAGAACCAGTGAGAACTCCTATCAACTCATCGACTGGGTTGGTGATCTACAAAAGCTGAGGCATTGACTACTTAGCAAATCTCCTTCTATCTCTCTTTCCCACCTGGCTACCTTAGCCTTGTTGCCCTCTCTCTATGGATTTGATCCCTGACACTTCTATGGATGACTTCTTAAATCAAGGATCATGGCTGACTTAGATCATTTGTGGACTCTCCCTACTCTCCTGAGCCTAAACCTCAAACCAGGATAGGGTCTCTCTCCTCTTCCTATCTAGTTTCTCATACTCAAAGGGTCATGGGGGTGATGTCACTATCTTTTTGGCATCCTCCTCTCCCTCTATAGCTAAAAGAGGGTGAAACTTACTACAACCAAGATGGGGAGAGGTCTCACAGGGGAAATCTTCCTCAGCTACATAGGAGGCTGACATAACTTCCTTAGCCATGTACTAATGGTACCTTTTCATTTTTCAATTCTTATTACGATGCTATGTCTTGGTCAAAGGGGCATGGTGGGAGCTAGCACCAACCTCAAACATGGATGGGACAACATCCAATTCATGACTTATTTTCCCTTGGAGGTCAGGATGGTCGTGTTAGTTCTAACTACTCTAGTGGTGGACACAACTAGGACTCATGGCAAGGGAACCTCTATAGCCTTCTCCTTAAAGAGGGGAACTAAATATCGAACCGCATGTCAAATTGTAAAGGTGGCTTCTTACACCACCTCATCTCTACTGACAGTGCCAAGGGCGGGATCATCATAAGTGATCTTAAAGTGCTCAAAGCCCATACCAAACTTGATCATAAGTACAAGGTGAGTATGGCCTGATCCATGGCCAAATCCACATTAGAGGCAAAAGAAAAGATGAGCTTTCCAAAAGACATGGGGTAGTTATTGCTTGAAACTAGAAGGACCAGGGTTGTATTTCTATTTGAAAAAGTGGCAATGGGTTACAAACTTGATTTTTCTTTCTTCTTTAATTGAATTTAAGTTTGAACCCTTATCCAACAAATTTAGTTATGCTAGATAGGTTTGTGATTCAAAGGTACTCTACTTAGGGAGAGAGATTATTACTTTGAACTCCACTAATAAAGTGAGTCCATGTGAATTTGTAATTACTAGTAAACCTAAATTTGTCAATTATGGAAGGAAAATAGGTTCATTGATTTGTTGGTTTTGAGATTGCATATATATATATATATATATATATATATATATGATTTTTTTAGCTTTACTTATTGGGAGACCCAATTGGAGTTCTAGAACCTACTAGAGAGAGGTCCTAGAACCAAGGAGATGTTGGTGACACTTATCAAGGATAAAATGGGTAGAATCCAACAAAATGAAGGATAGTCTTGAGACTTATATTATAACATAGGTCCACTATCGATATTTGAAGGCATTAGCTGATTACTAAAGATGGAGAGAAGAGCTATCTCCAATGGAATCATCAGATAAATCTATGGTTTAGTTTGGAGTTGTTCATAAGGACATCAGGAAGATCAAAGGGGGTACTTATTGAAATGATCAAGTACAACATCTAAAGAATGATGTACTATCTGAAAGATGAAAATATCACCCTATAATGGACTCAATCACCTAATAAGAACTATTAAGGCAGATTGGTCTACATATATACCAGAGATCTTTCCCCTACTTTACATGGATAGGTAAAGTAGTTTATTATGTTGGATTCTTTAGTTTCCTATGAAAGCAAGCTTCCATAGTTAATTACATCGTATGTAAAGCATGGTTTATTTTACGTCAAGTTTTTTAGTTCCCTATGGAAGAAAGCTTTCATAGAAATTTTCTAAGAACACTCTCAATTAAAGTAGTCAATTAATGTCTCCAAAGGCTTCAAATGTATATAATCAAAGGATTGGTTATGATACAAAGCCTCGCTCAAATAAGAAAAGTTCTTAGTAGATTCTAAAAGAGAATAAGTAGAAAACACACATGATACTAGGAAGCCTAGGAGTGCTTCAATCTACTCTATGGTAAGGTTTTATATTTTTAAAAGAGAAAAAATTATTTATTTGAGTTGAAGCTTTATTATAATGTTAAGGCTTACATTCCAACAATACAAGATTATGAAAATGCCTAAGAGTGGAGAACTTTTACTCATAGTAAAAGAGAAACAAGAAGCCTCTAAAATTATATCTAGAGTGCTCTAGCATAAGCTAAGAGTTCGACCTAATTCTACTTGGGGAATGGGATATATTGGTTCACTTACACTATGGAGAGTGGACTGATCTTGACTCTTTTGGACTTACCATCGCTTGGAGTGACTGTCAGCTAACACCTCCTATGATTTCAAAACCATGTGGGCTATTCATATGTAAATGCAATATAGATAGGTTGTTATAAATTATGAAGAAATCTAAAGTCCTAAACTCACTTTCTAAGAGACTAGATCATGATTGGTATACTAGTTATGGCCTAAACTAATGCAATAAAAATTTATATATTTTTATTTTATTTTTGAATCATCATTTTAGACTTAAGCTTGGGAGAGTTTATGATTAAATGCATGATAAAAAAGTGATTATTAACTAAATCAGAAGGACTCATAGGTCAAGCTTATCACCTATCATGCAAGAATGGAGATCCCTTATTTTCAAGAGTGAAATAATATGCATGCATAACATTTTAACATACAATCATACCTAAGGGGTTGCTAAATCTTTTATTTTTTATTAACATCTTAAGCTTTACTGTGTGGTTTGTGGGGAAAATTAATGACACCAGATAAAATTATAGGAATTTCTTATTTGGATGATCAAATGTGTCATTAAGGAGTAAACATATTATCTTGAAATATAAATATATTATCCTATAATGTATTCTATAATTTCATAAAAGACCCCAAAGGCTTAATGGGTCTTTTATGTACCAGAGAGTTTCCCCTTAACTACATGAGAAGTAGAGCAAATTTTATTTTAAATTGAATTCATGGTTCCCTATAAGGGCAAGAGTCATAGTTAATTATATCTTAGGAATGAAGGATATCTTCTTAAGAATACTCTTGATTAAAGTAACAAGTTATTATTTATGGATTTCTAAGCTAGATTCCAAAGGAATGAAATTTTGAAAATTGTAATTTAGAACGATCCAAAGTGGAAAGAAATCTTTTTGAAAGCCAAATGAGATTAAGCAAGAAATGCTTGTTGATATTAGGATGCCCAGTAGGCATTTAACTATCCTGTCATTGGGCTTTAAATTTTAGAATTAAATTTAGATTTTGAGTTGACATTTATTTAAAAAACTAGAACTTAGATTCTAACTACACAAGACTATAGAAATGCCTTGGGTTGAAAAATTACTCCAAGGAGGATGCCTTAGAACCTAAGTTTATAAGTTCTTCTAACACAAATTAGATGCTCGACCTAGTTTTACTTTTGAAAATTATTGGGCATTCCTCTCATTTGAGAAAGGAAGCCTATCCCTAACTCTTTTAAACTTATAACCCACTTGGAAGAGCTGCTATCTAACACAACCTAAGCACATTTTAAATCCATGATGCCAAGTTTCATGTATAAAAGATAGCTAGGTTGTTGTATTTTAGGAAAGAATCTAAGAACCTAGACTCACTCCCAAACCTCTAAGATCATGTAGGGTATGAAATGTACCAAACTAATGCACATTTTTCAACTTTTAAATGTTTTGACTCATGAATTATTTAAGGTCTTTAGTATTCATTTTATGCTTAAATTTCATAATATTAAAAGTGGTCAAGGGTCAAATTAATAACAAAATGTAGAATTCCCAAAGAATGCAATGGGTAAAGTTATTTATAATTGATTTTTAAGTTATTCTTAGGGATTTAATTTATATAAAGTTTTGAGTTTATTTATTTTATTTGTTTAAGTTGATTAGATTTAAATTGGGTAGAAAATTTAGTTTTCCCTAAGAGCCTAATCATCCAAGCATCCAACACAGAAAACATAGCATAGAAAGAAAGCTAGAAAAGTAGGTTGATTCTATTATTACCCAAAATAAATCAAGCCAATTTTAATTTAAACAAAGGGTAATGGGGTCAAGTATCACTATACACCCAAGAAGAAAGAGAAAATAGGCAGTCAAGCTCTGACCATATACCCTATGAACTACAAGTTTATATCTATGGGACTTTTTTCCAGGACTGTCTTCATCTTTAGGGACCTTCATTAAGCTTCATAAGGGACCTATACACCCATCTGCTAGATGGTCAACTCACTTAATACTAGACCATATAATTCTTAACCTGATTCTAAGTTCAAATTTACATTTAAAATTTAAAAATAAATCCTAAGCCCTACAAGTCAAAAAAAAAAAAAAACAACATAAACTAGTTATATTTTACAAACATACAAGCTTAGCATTAGCTATTTTCCAAGATCACATGTCCCATTAGGCTATGCTTAAGGACTTAAGAATACTTGAAAGAGAATAACATTTATAATTTTTTTATGATACCAATCCTTTTTAGCATAGTCCCCTTACAGAAGACATCATTAGTTCTAAAAGAATGTCCTACCATCTAGTCTAATGAATAAACAATTCTAGACATGCAGTCTAAAATAGTACACCATGAAGACAAGAAAAGCACATCACATCACAAAATATCATAAAACATCAAAATTGACCTAACGTAAGTCTAGTGTCTATAACTTAATGATTTAGTGTGTGAAGAAAATAGGCTTCTGTTGCAAGACTTTGTTAGGCCCTTTTTGGATTTGGTTTCAATTTGGGTTTGAGGTGTGTTTATTTTTATCATTGGTTGGTTTTAATTCAAATGATTTAATGATTTAGAATCCTTATTTTCATTTTTAAATTCATATTGTTTATGTTAAAGTGAACTTTAGGTTTTCAAGAAAGAAGAATAAAATAGATTCCACTTTTGGGGGGAACCCATTTTATTCAACATCCTAAATCTTAATAGGATGAAACTTTCACCCAAAGAAGAAGATTCATCCTAAGAATCTAACTAAGATCCTAAGTATCTTAATTATCTCCTTTTAGATACATTTACATGATTTGATTTAAATTAAGTTTGTAATTTTAATTCTTTTGAAATTTAATTCTTCCTTTAATTTCTTTTGATTTGATTATGTGTTTCTTCTAGTTTAATTTATTTTCAATTTGATTTATTTTATTTGGATTGAATTGGTTCAACATTTGTTCCATTAATGTTCATATCCATTTATTGTTGTTTAGTTAGTTGGAATTATGTTAACCTAACACAATTAAGTTAATATTTTATTCATTCTTAGCTTACATTGATTATATGTTAAGATTTCATTAATTGGTTGACTATGAATTTAATGAATTATTTACTTTAAGGTTTAATTTGGTTTTAAAATTTTAATAATATCCATTAAATCCTAAATATTTAATTAACCAAATTCTTGATTTAGAATGTTGGAAAATTATGCTTAAGTGTTCTGGTGTTCATGATAATGTTTCAAACCAATTTTATGAATTTTATAATTTTGCAATTTTTAAATTATTATTTAATTCATATTGACTTAGAGACTTGGAAATTCAATAATTCCCAATCGAGAGGTCAATTGCATTTAAAATGTTTATGGTAAGTGGGGTTCTTTGCCAATTTAATATTTCAAAAGTTTCATTTCAATCATTTGTATGATTAGGATGTAATTAAGGTTTTCATTATTTCATTAAAACTTAAATTAAGCTTAATTTAAATGGAATTATTTATGGATTTTTTTTCTAGATTCCTCTTTAAAAAATGCGTTCATATAGGGTTCATTTGGATTTTTTTTTTTTGAGTTTTGGTTGATTTATTGTCATTTTTCTAAGTTCAAGTCAATTAATTAAATTAATTAATTCAATTAATTACTAAGTTAGGCCATTTTGTGATTATTAAGTTTCAACGGGTTTAAATTGATGTGTTTAAGTTCATTAGGGTTTATTATAGTGATTTAAAGTGATTTGATCAATTTTTAGCATTTATTTTATTTAATATTAATTTATTTCATTAAATTGAAGTTTGGAGTTTAAAATTTAATATCTTTTGATTTACTTTGAGATAAATCATGAACATTTTTCTAAGCTACATTTTAACCTCAATTTCAGTTCTCCAAAGTTTCACTTTAATTGGATTAAAGATTTGTGATTAATTTGTGCTTGGTTAATTTCCTTTAAAGTCAAATTAATCCAAAATTATCTAAAATTAATTAAGGATTTTTGAGTTTAATGGATTCTACTCATTGAGATGAATCTATAGAACCCTCATTGTCATTTTTAGATTTATATTTTATTTTATATGACTTTTGAAGTTTCTAATGTTTTTTACAATTTATTTAATTCATAAAATAAAAAAATCTCATTTTAAATTGGCACCAATGTGGTGCCATTGCATGATTGATCCTGTCCTATGGGAGGTTAAGACATCTTACCCACTTCTTTAGAGTAATGAATTGTATATGAAAAGCAATCTTGAGTTCTATTGCCTTCCCAAAATGTTCTTCTTCCTCCCTTTTCTTTTCTTTTTTTTCTTTTTTTTTATTTTTGATTTTTATTTAGTTCATGGGAATAAATGTTTTATTTCTTAGGAAGATAGTAGGCCACATCTTTATAGATTTGACCCCATGTACCAAGAATGGCTTCAAATCTCTCTTGACACAATACTCCATGTCATCTCTTATGAACTTGATGCAATGATGGAGCAAGATGGTATCATATTATTTTCATGAATCCAAGGTCACACTAGCAAAGCATTGAAAGATGTATCTGAATCTATTATATGAAACTTGGCCTCAGTCTTTCAATTGTCTATCTCTAATGGTAGTGTAATGAAACCTAAGGTGCTCTCACCTTGTCCATTGAATCCTTTTAACATCATCTTTTCAGCTTAAAGCTTAGTGATGTCAATTCTCAAGAAGGTAAGGGTTTTCAGGGTCATGATATTAACGGATGCACCTGGGTCAAGGAGCACTCTAGATAGTATAAACTTGACAACATACACTATAATGTATATATGATGATTATGTTCTATAGTCCCAAGAAAAAGGTCTCATCTAAGAAGGTGACACCATGAACTTTCTTTAAAAAGCATGCCTCTTCATTAGCTAGATCAGTAGCAGCCAATTGAGCTAAACATATCTCAGGATCAAGTAGTGCTTTGATTAATGATTCTCTCATTTCTTTGGACAAAACAAGGGAGTAATATATGCTTAACTTAGTTGATAACTTTCTAAGGTGTGCTAGGACATTATAGTCAACCCTAAGCTGGTCCTCCATAAGCATATTCAGGGGTGGAGCATCTTGTGGAGGGGCTATCTGCTCACTAGAACCAAGAAACCAATGACTTGTTTCCCTTGTCTTGACGTGCTACTCTAGGAGGTAGAACTTTTTCCACTATGGAGGTTGACTTCAGTTTCATCTTTGATGGTTTTGTGGGAAAAATTTGTGACACCACATAGATTTTAGAAATTTCTTATTTGGATAGTTAAATGCATCATTAAAGAATAAGCATATTATCTTGAAAGATAAACATGATATCCTATAATGGATTTGATTATTTAATAAAAGACCCCTAAGGCTAATAGGTCTTTAATGTACCAGAGAGTTTTCTTGTAAACTACATGGAAAGTAGAGAAAGGTTTATTTTAAACTAGGTTCATGGTTCCATATAAGGGTAAGCCCTCATAGTTAATTACATCTTAGGAACAAAAGATCTCTTCCTACAAATTCTCTTAATTAAAGAAATAATATTTTATTTTTATAGATTTTTAAGTTGGTTTCCAAAGAAAATGATAATTTAAAATTTCAATTAGGAAAGCTATAAAGTGGAAAGACTTATTTTTGAAAGCCAATCGGGATTAAGTAGAAAATGTCTATTGATATTGGGATGCCCAATAGACATTTCAACTATCTTATCATTGGGAATTAAATTTTGGAATTTAAATAAAATTTTGAGTTGACATTTTATTATAAATCTAGGACTTAGATTCTAGCGCATAAGATTATAGAAATGCCTAAGGTTAAAGACTTATTCTAGTAGGATGTTTTAAAACCTAAGTCTATAAGTGCTTATGAATCAAGTCAGATGCTCAACCTAATTTCACTTTTGAGAATTATTGGTCATTCCTCTCATTTGAGGGAATAAACATATCCGCCAATTCTGGACTTATAACCCTCTTGGAAGGGATGCCAGATAACACCACGTAAGCCCATTTTAAATCTATTATGATAAGTCTTATGTATGCAAGATGGTTAGGCTATTTTATTTGAGGAAAGAATTGAAGAACCTAGACTTACTCCATAATCTCTATGATCATATAGGGTATGATATGCACTTAACTAATGTACATTTTCTATTTTTAAATATTTTGACTCATGATTCATTTAAGGTCTTGGGGCATGCATTTTATGCCTAAATGACATGCAATTAGAAGTGATCATAGCCAAATCAAAAAGAGAAGGTAGACATCCCCAGGAAGGAAGTCATCCCCAGGAAGGAAGTCATCCTTAGAGGTTAAATGTCCCTTATTTGCAATGGTGAAGTTCCCAATTTATAGAGTTAGAACAATATGATATCATGATTCACAAAAGCTAGTTGTTTCTAGTTACTTTTAAATTTTTCTAGTTACTTTCAAATTTTTCCACATAGATCCTAACCTTATTTTAAGCTAAATTTTATGCCATGCAAAACAAATGTTAGAAAAATACAAATAGCACACAATAATTATATTTTACAAATATATGGGCTTAACATTAGTTGCTTACCAAGCCCACCTATCATATTGGGCTATGCTTAGGGACTTAAGCATACCTACAAAAACACAACATTTATATATTTATTTATGATGGCAATCCTTTTTAGCACAGCCCCTTTCAGAAGATATCATTAGTTCTAAAAGAACATTCTACCATCTAGTCTAACAAGCAAATAAATCCTAGATATGTAGTCTAAAATAGTACACCATAAAATATACATCACATCACATCACAAAATATCACATTATATCATAGATCGACCTAACCTAAGTCTAGGTTATGTTTAATGATCTAGTGTGTGAAAGACATAAGCTTATGTGGCAAGACTTTGCTATGCCTTTTTAGATTCAAGTTTCAATTTAAGTTTTGAAGTTTGTTTGATTTACCTTTGATGCTTTCAATTCAGTTGATTTAATAATTTGTTATTCTTATTTTCATTTTTAAATTTATTTTTATGAATTCTACATTTTCAAGAATAAAGAGTTGAATAAATTTCACTTTGGGTGGAACTCATTCTATTCAACATCTAAAATCCTAATAGAATGGAGCCTTCAACATAAGATGATGGTTCATTCCAAAGGCCTTATTAAGATTTTTAAGTATCTTAATTAACTTCTTTTATTCATTTAAATGATTTGGGTTTGAGTTTAATTTAGATCAATGTTTTTATTTTGTCTTTGATATTTAATTCTTCATTTCTTTTCTACTGATTTGATTATGTGTTTCGAGTTTGGGTTATTTTCAATTTGATCTGACTAATTTAATTTGAATTGGTTTAATAATTATTTCATTAATGTTCATGTCCATTTACTTTATGTTTATTAAATTTGAATTATGTTAGCCTAATATATTTAGGTTAATGTTTTATTCAAATCTCAATTTGCATTGATTATGTGTTAAGATTCCATTAATTGATTTATCATGAATTTAATAATTTATTAACTTTATAATTTAATTAGGTTTTGCATTTTTAATGATTTCATTAAACCCTAAGTTCATAATTTATTAAATTCTTTAACTTAGAGAATTGAAAAATTATTCTAAGTGTTCTGATGTTGATGAAGATGTTTCAAATCAAGTTATAATTTTTTAGAATTTCTAGAATTTTTAATTTATTATTTCATGTAAATCAACCTAGAGATTGGAAATTCAATATTTTTCAATCGAGAAGTCCATTAGTCTTGACATTTTTATGACAAGTGTGGTTTCTTGCAAGTTTAATTTTCCTAAAGTTTCATTTTACTCAAATATATGATTGGGGTTTAGTTAAGATTTTTTCTATTTCATTAAAACCTAAATTAAGCTTAATTTAGAAGGAATTACTTAAGGAGTTTTATTTTTCCTAGATTCCTCTCTAAAGATGCATCCATAGAGGGTTCATCTAGAAATTTTCAAATTTTGATTGATTTGTTGTGATTTTCATAAGTTCAAGTTGATTAATTGGATTAATTAATTCAATTAAATTTCAAATAGTTCATTTTATGATTTATTAAGTTTTAATAAGTTTTAATGATGTATTTATGTTCAATATGGTTTGTTATTATGGTTTAAGGTGATTTCATAAATTTCAATGATTTTCTTAATTAAATATTAATTTATCTCTTTAAAATTAAAGTTTGAGATTGAAAGTCGGCATCTTTTGATTTACTTTCTAATAAATCATGAAAATTTTTTTGAGGTGTATTTTAACCCTAATTTCAGTTTCCCGAAGTTTCATATTGATTAAATTAATGGTTTCTGATCAATTTGAGTTGATTGTTTTTATTTAAACTTAAATGAACCCAAAATTAATTAGGAATTTTAGATTTAATGGATTCCTCTCACTGAGATGAATCCATAGAGCCCTCATTTACATTTTTGGATTTATTTTTTATTTTTTATAATTTTAAGAATTTTTTAGTATTTTAAAAAAATTAATTCAAAAAATGAGAAAATCTCATTTTAAACGATGACATCGATGTGGCAATGAAGTGGTGCTAGTTGCCACATGGCCATTGGACCATGTATGATCCACACGGATCCCACATCAAAATTGGCGACCACGCAGGTTGATCTATGACTGTTAGATCAAGATCGGATCATCACGATTTTGCCCATGATTCTCTATAGAGGATTAAATCAAATGTGTGACTATATCAAAGCCTTCCAATCCTAACAAAAGGAATGGAACTATAGAGTTTACTCCCTGTTCTTTGATGAGAAACATACATTATTCATCAAATCTAATGAATCCATGGCAATCTAAGGGGAATTTGAATGTCATTTTGATTACAAAATGATCAAAGATCAATTTGCAATCGATCCATATGGTTTGATCTCCTTGGATATTAAATTCTCTTCAAAAAGTCCCAAAAAAATTGTTCAAGGCATCAGGTTTGAAGCATACCTTATCCATGGCAATCTCTGGCGGTTGCCATGCTCCAAGCTCCTTCACCTTAATGTGTCAATGTCATGGAAAAGATTTCTTCTCTTGTCTCTCCACCAAATGTCATGGAGACCATATCTTGGCTATTTGTCATTATTTTGGCTATTCTCTAGCTTGTGGGTGGTGACGTACCTTGAGGTTGGTTCATTTGAGGTTGCCACCATCCACGAGATGTGTAGGAGAGTCAAGTTTGCATGAAATAAACTCCCTCTCCTTTTTCCATTAAAGGCCAAGAGCTTTGCCACTGACCATGGTGGATTTCCACCTTAATGGTCATGAAAGCCCTGGGGGAGGCTTCAATTTGGCTTCTCTTCATCTTATGGATGTATTGGAATGAAAGTAGGGAGAGGAGAGGGCATATCTCCTCTCTTTCCATACATGGTTGAAAGCTATATTTCTAGCCTTTGGTGGTTTGAATCTAGCCACTGGCCATTAGAGGCTTGGCTAGAGGGTATGTTTAGTCCCTCTTGGAGTTGTAAGGATTTTTGGATGAAAGATTTGAGGAGAGGAAGCCTTTTCCTCCCCTTTCTCTCCTTGGCCGAGAGATTACTTGCTTGGATTCTCTCATGCTTTCTCTCTTTCTATCCCATGGAGGAAGCCAAGTCTATTTTAGCTAAGGTCATGGCCACTTGATTCAAAACTTTTGGAAACATCTTCCAAGAGGTGGTCAAGTAATTGGACAAAGTCAAGGCCATTAGGATGATGAGAGGAGGAAGAATCACAAAGGCATCTTAGCTTGGAGACTTTGTTTTCATACTCCACCTCATCTCTCTTTGAATTTTTATTTTATGGATTTTGGCCTCACCACCAAAACCCTTAGGCTAGTGTTTAGCTGACCAAATCAAACCTAATGTGAATTTTAGGCTGAACTCAAGTCCATTTGAGTTGGATCTGAGGTTTGAACCTAAATTATGCCATTTGGATTTGACTTAAATTCAAAGTGTTTTAATTGTGTTTATTTTGATCAATTATTTAAATTTTGGTTCAATTATCTTTGATGAATTATTAAGTTTAATTTGATTAATTCCTTTAGGTTTTAGTTGATTTTGCATTTCATTTCAATTTAACCCATTTAGGTTAAATGGGTTAAGTTGATTTCAATTGGGTTCAAATGACCCATTTGGATTAATTAAATTTTATTTAGACTCTAATCATGCATAATTACATATATGAGTGATTTAGAAAGATTGATTTCAATTGGTTTGAAGTTAATTTCAATTTTGACCCATTTGGCTCAAATTGGGCTTAATGGGTTGAGTTTGAATTCATTTTGGGTCAAATGACCTAATTGGTCAAATTAGACCCAATCATTGGTTGGATTATGTTTTATAATCATTTTAAAATAATTTTGAATAATCAAGTTGAGTTGATTTCAGTTTGATTTGGGTTTGAACCTAATAAGGTTCATTTAAGCCCATTTATATCAAGTGATCTAATTAGCCTAATTAAGGCCTT
The DNA here is from genome assembly GCA_021442155.1 of Cymbidium sinense. NCBI lineage: Eukaryota > Viridiplantae > Streptophyta > Magnoliopsida > Asparagales > Orchidaceae > Cymbidium > Cymbidium sinense. Next base: position 52,770,856 of record CM038215.1, read on the forward strand.
AATAAATTTATATTTGTTTCAATTTCATGTTAAAACATGTTTATTTTATTATTTGGATCATTTATAATGATTTCATTTGGTCAAATTTTGATGGGTTGACCTTTGACTAGGTGGGACCCACATAAGTCAAACTTATGTTAAAAGGGTTGACCATTTTTTACCTTGATTTGGATTTGGATTTCTTTCATTTGATTTGATCTGATTTTATTTTAATTTTTTTAGATTTGTTTTGATTTAATTTGAATTTCTTGGTTTTATATGATTTTAACTTAAATAAGGTAATCAAATCCAATTCCCTAAATTAAACCTTAATATAAGCCAATTTAAATTCAAATTTCAAGTAATGTATGTTTTGATTTAGATTTAAGATTTTTGTTCAATCTAACTAAACCCATTAGGGTAGATCAAACCCAAGAAGGATGGACTAGATCACTAGGTGTAGTGTTCTAAGTGTCTAATTAGGAGACTTCTAATTTAGGATTACATGTCCTAATTACTATTTTCAAAATTAATGTTAACCTTATCCAAAAATGAGGTCAATAGGTTTGTGGCAAACTCTTTCTACATATCACGCATACCTACAGCTTCTCCTAAAGGATCTTCAAAGTCAGACAACTCTAAATCAATCTCAATAAAGAACCCTAGAGATTCAAAAAGGAAAATCTACTTCTGAATTGGAAAGCAAGTGATCAAAATTAAATTTGTTATTATGCTTTAGAGAGCTTTTTATGGAAATAAAATCACTTAGATCATCAAAGAGAGATAGACTGTAAGTGGAATCTTTTTTCTTCATTGATTTCATTAAATTTGGAGGTACAAAATAGAAATAAAATAAATTAAGTAGAATGAGTAATTTGGTGCCCTCATCCGCTAATACAATGCTCCTGGAGGTGGTATGAGAGTCGGTAGAAGTGGTAGTTATGATGGTAGAGGTAGAAATGTTGAACTCAAAAACTATGGTTGTGCTAATGAACTATCTCAAATTTTGGTTGTGCTAACAAACTATCTCGAACACGTGGTAGATACTGATGCTGCTGTTGGGCTTCCACTCTCTTCTAGTAGTCATCACAACTATCAAACCTTCCAAAGTAATGGAGGTCTGAGCTTAGTTAGGCACATACCAAGAAAGTTTCTTAATTTTAGAGATGATTCTTTTAGAGTTATGGGATAGGGAGATATCTCAACCGTTATTAGTCTTGAGAGGATCTGATGATTCCCTAGAGATTACTTTGATAGAGATTAAAGGTTGCTCCACCAAGTATTCTTGGGTATCACAAAGGCTCCTAACTTGTAACTACATTCAAGCAAGTCCTTGAAAGTAAAATAATCTTTAAAGAAATGACCTACCATACGATGGTAGGGGAAAAAATTAGGATCATTACTTCTACTCACTTCCTTCAGCTTTCTATGTTTAGGTAGCTAAAAGTCAGGCTTTTTAAGAAGGTTATTGAAAATTTTTCAGACTACCTCCCTCTTTAACGATTATGGTTTATTTAACTTATTTGCAAGAGTAGGAGTAAAGTAGCTTCCTGGTGGTGGATACTAGTAGTGTTTTGTGAAGGCTTTGTGGTGGTTGGATAGGTGGAAGTGGAGGCTACTAAACTCTAGGCCTCTCGGGATATGCTCTTATGGGTTGCTTCCCCTTATCCACTATTTCCACTACTCCTTGCTTCTTCTCAAATACCTTCTAAGTATTTGTCTTGTATGATTGCTCTAAGAAGGATAACTATTTGGCATCTTCTTATAGGTTAGCCACCTTACTTATTAGTCTCTCAAATATTTTAATTATAAAGCTCTTAAGCATGAAAGTGATCGAGCCATGAATATTCTGAGATGAAATTCAATGGCATATTGCTCTTAGAGCTATTGTTCATGATTCATATTCACATTTCTCCACCTGGGAATATAATCAATAAGGGACTCATTGAGTTTTTCTTTCTCTACAAGGAGGTCCTTTGTAGTTACCCTTTACTGAGCTACTTTAAATATCTTGATGAAAAGCTGCTCTAACTCTGTAAAGGTTTTCACCGAACCATTGGGTAGCTCGGCATAACAACCAAAAATAACTCGTAAAGGCTACTATTGAAATCCCGGAAGAGTAAAGCATCACTATCACCTGTGTTATAGCAACTGGCTTTGATTTGTGCAATGTGTTGCCTAGGGTTCCTACTTCCATCAAATACCTTGAAGGATGGTGGCACAAAACCCTTAGGGTATTGGACTACATCAAATTCCCTAGGTAGGGTCTACCCTTTGGAACAGATGAGGCCCTTTGGGATTGTGCCAACACCTCTTTCACTTATTGTTCCACCATCTATTTGATATCACTCATTTAAATGGTCATGCTATATGTATCCTTCCTATGAAGGCTGTCGATATCTTCTTCTAATTTAGTCATATTTTTTGTCAGCATACAGTATGTGCTAACTTAGGTCTATCGATATCCATAGGGATGGGTTGGTGATATCTGACTTTGGAGTGCTATGAAAACTGACATAAGCTTCTTCATTCTCCTCTCCATGTGATCTATCTAATCATCCTTTTACTTCAACTAGTGAAATTGACATATGACCATATAGCTAAGGGGTTGTTAAGCCTTTATTTTCTTGATTAACATCATAGGCTTTATGGTGAGGTTATCAGTTGATTAACTTTTAATTGAAGTTATTAAATTAGGGTAAAAAAATTACTTTTTCTTAAAGAGTGGACCACATCCTAGCCACATCAAACAATCAAACTTAAGGAAATTTATGAAAAACACTCCATTTCAATTGTACAACCAAAGAAAACATAATAATCAAATAATCAATTTTGTAAGAGAATAAAAGGCTAGTGTGGCCGAGTACCACCATACACTTGCAAGCAAAAGCATTTACATTTTTATTAGTACTGCAATCCCTTAAGCACGATCCCCTATGGAAAACAACATTAATTTAATGTTATCTTAACATCCAGACTACACACAAATAGTCTTAACATCCAGTCAAAATAGTACATCACAAAATAAAATCTCACACCAATATAATCATCGACCTAACCTAATACTAAGATCGACTGCTTAGTATTCTAATGTGTGTGCTAAGGCCAAGTGTGGTATGCCTTAATTGGTCTTTAGAGTTAGGATTTTCTAATCATTGAATGTTTAAATCACTTATTAAGGGTGGTTATTCTTTAGGTTGCTTAAAGTTTGGATAAGATTTTAAATTATTTGTTTTTTGTTCATTAATTGTAATTTAATATTATAAAGAGAAGAAATAGAATTGATTCTCTTTAATCTCTACCTTAGATTGATCCTAAAAAAATTAAAAAATTTAAACCTTTTAATGAAACCTTCATGAATTTAATTAGACCTATGTTTGGATTTAACTTAATGAATCTTATTTAAACATGAAAGGCATCTTAAGATTAATGAAGCCAAATCATAATCAAATAGCAATGTTTTGTTATCTTAACTTCATTATCAATATACATAACTATTTTATTTTGCTCCATTTTTTATTTCATACATGTACATACATCTTATATATAGAACACATTTGAAGTATGAATATGCATGAATTTTATAACAAAAGGAGTTTCACTTCATATTTATACACATTTATAAATATATAAGAAGTTATACAAGTATGTGCCTTTGCTAAACTAGAGAAGTGAGGTTATTTAGGATCTCTTTGGGGCTACGTAAAGCCTCATATTCCTAGGATGTCTAGACTATATACTTATTAGCCCAAATATACACATGCATATAAAGATGAAATCATGAAAAGTCACAAGTTATTATCCTTTTAAGCATGAATGATAAGTAAACCTCACTTTATTTTATTATTTATAATTAAAATTTATAAATACAAAGCATAGATTTAAATTATTTAATTAATAACTAACATATAATTATTGCTTCAAGAAAGAAAATACTTTTAAGATTTATTAGTGATAATAGCTACTACATATATTTATATCTTTTCACATCATGCAATTGAATGTAACATATTCTTTTTAAATTTTAAACATAAATGTATGAAACATATGGCATGCAAATTTATGATAATTGAAGCAAAATAATTATACATTATTAATTGACATACTTGGCTTCATGAAAATCTAAGGACAATCATATTAAATAAACATACTTTAAGCCTCATAAAAGTCTTTTTAGGATTTTAGTTTTATGGTTTTGAGTTATTTAATTCTAAAGAGGATAAGTAAAAGTTAGTGTTCAACCTATCTCCATGTTTGTTTGTTAATAAATTTAAAGAGAATTTAAGTAGCTTCTATGAATTAATTAAGTTTGGCCCATTAATAATCTATTTAATTACCCTCCAAAAAATTCTTTGATTTGATTAATTATTAAGCAAGAGCCCATAAATCATGATGATAGGCTTGAAAAATAAAATTTTCAATGTCCTACGAATTCTAATGCAATTAGTCCATGTTTAATAATTAATTAAGTTAATAAAATTAAGCTAATCACATTTATGAATTTCATTTTAATTAATTAATTAATTATGGCCACTAAGGAGAATTTTGGAAAATAATTCGAATGAGGGTCCTAATTATTACTTCTAATCATTTTTATTGTCTTAGTGATTAATTAATATTCTCTAATCAATTTCATAATTTTCTTGATTTTAATCATTATTAAATACATAAATAAGGCAGTTATGGTTTAAAAATTTGATTTGCCTAATCCACTTGAGAAATTAACCTAAGAAAATTATGAGAGGCAAAGATCAGCCCATATATTCAACATGCCAAATCTCAAATTAATTAACCAAGTGATTAAGGCTTAATTAAATTAATTAATTAAAGCATTAAACTCTAATTAATTATTATTTAGTGGCAACATTTGGAGATTTTATTTTTCTTGGATTCTCCTCTATCTAAGCTTTAGAAACATGGGCTTATTTATATTTTTTAATTTTTCTATAATTAGTTATGAATTATTAAAGTTTTGGCAAATTAAAACACTTTTAAACCTTAATTAATTCATTTACACAGTCAAGGCCATGCGGACGTTGACGTAGCAGTGTTTTCCACAGGGCACTGATTAGTTATTTAAACCATTCGATGCAACTGCTGACTTGGCGGTGGTGGGCATGCTTTTATCTTAACCATTTAATTATAAATCAAATAGTGGGGATTTATCTCATGATTTTAATGGGAAAAATTTTAGAAAATCTATTGCAATTAATCACGGTCATTTGTTCTAATCATGTGAAATGAACGGCTGATGATCCACCAACTTTCCATGGTGAAAGACAAACACTATCCACCATTCCCTGCTCAATCTGAGCTCACCAAAGCTCTTTTGATGGTGTATTCAACTCCAAAATTATCAAGGGGTGATTCTAAGGTGATCCTATGATGTGATTCACACGAAATGATAATATCTTTCATAAAAGGATCAAAAATCTAGATTTTCTATAATTAGCTAGAAATTAACTCACCAGAGCCCAAGACTTGTTATCTATTAACTGAGGTAGCTTCATCTTGAAGAGATGAATCCTGTTGAGAAGCTCGTATGCTGCCTCCCCATCTGTTGCTCTCTAAACCAAACACTACTATGAAGCTCATAGGAGTTGGTCTTGGAGTGCCTTTGATGCTCTAATCAATCAGGAATAAATTCCTTTTGACTCATCAGAGTGGGGTGAAGGTGTGGAACAGAATTAATTTAGTTTTGTGGAGGTTTGGAGAGTTTGGACATAATGGACTTTCGAGTTTGAATAAGGCTTGGTCTCACTAGGCGATCGGAAGCACGAAGGGCTCTAGGGATGCTTAGGGACTGCTCTAAATGCTCTGGGGATGGTCTGTGTGAAGTTTGAATGGATAAGGAGGAGTATACTCTCCTTCCCAAAGTTCATGGATTTATGTTTGATTGATCATTTGGGAGTGAATTTAGGTGTTGGTTTGAATTGATTTTAATTAGAATGAGATTTTGTTCAATTTGACCCTTTAAGTCAATTTGGGTCAAATGGCTCAACTAGGTTCATTTGAACAAATTGGCTTCAATGGATTTGTATTGTGTTCAATACTCAATTGGTGATTGATTGAAAGCATTGGTTGTAATCAATTTAGATTAGATTGGTATTTGGCCATTTAGTTTAATTTGGGTCTAATAGATCAAGATGGTCAAATTGGCTTAACTAGGTCTAAATGGATGATCAATGATGATCAACAATCATTTTAGCATAGATTGAATGAATTAATTGAAGTTTGATCCAATTTGATTTATTCAAATTAGGGTTTGATTGAAGTTTGATCCAATTTGTTCATTTTGGCCAATTTTGGTCAAGTAGTCCAATTGGATTGGTTAGGTTCAATTGGGGTCATATTAAGGTTGGAATGTGTTAAAGGATGAACTTAGAGTTGATTGAAGGTCTTGATTATAATTTATTTGAGCTAGATTGAATTTTGGCCTATTTGAACCCTTTAGGTCAAATGGGTCAATTTGGGTCAACTTGGCTTAATTAGGTTGATTAGCTTTATTCATGAATTAGAATGGATTATGATATTTAATTGGGCGTTTAGAACAATTATGAGGCTTGGATCAAGTTTGATTAGCTTGAATCAAGTCGAATAGGCATTTAGCCCTATGGAGTTCAAATAGCTTAACTTGGGTTAAGGCCTAAGTTAACTTAGTTTGATTAAATTAAATTGAAGTCAAGGTTCAATCATATGTAATTGGAGTTTAATAAGTTTAGATGGGTTAGATTCTAATAATGTTAATTTGATCTTAAGTTTGGTCATTTTGAGTCCAAATAGGATAAGTTGGATCAACTTAGTCAAGTCAAACTAAGATGAATCAAATTGAGCCTAGATGAAGTTGGTATTTGACTTAGAACTTAGATTGCAATCATTTGGTTGAATTTGGTTAACTGGCTTGATATGGAATTTGATTTAGCCTTAGGAAAGGTGAGGTTTTACTTATTCTAAGATAATCTCTAACCTTAGGGTTTTACCCTATAGGTCCCTAGGCTTTGGTTTGGTGTCCCTTTAATCACTAGAACTATCCTAGCACTAAGAAAATCTTAGTGTCTAGAAGAATCCTAGGTCTAAAATAAGGGTAGATAACCTCACTCCAATAGTGAGGTGAACATGACCACAAATGCTGAAAAGTCCATTAAATAAATTAAAATCCTTATGACTTCTTCACTTATCTTAAAACTTCTTGGCTTCAATAAAGTATTTGAAGTGACTTGTGATGCATCAAAAATTAGAATTGGTGAAATATTAAGTCAAGAAAATAATCTAATTATTTTCTTTAGTAAAAAATTAAATGATTTTAAACAAAATTATTCTACATATGATTGAGAGTTTTATGTGATTATTCAAACTTTTAATCACAAGAGGCATTATCTATTACATAATGAGTTTATTTTGAATGTAGATCATATGCCTTAATTTTATCAACTCCTAAAAGAAACTAAATTATAAACACGCTAAGTGGGTCAAACACCTTCAAGACTTTTTCTTTCTACTTAAACATAAACTTGGAATAGAAAATAAACCATCACACGCTCTATCTAGAGTATCTCTAATGGTTTCATCCTTTGAATTTCTAGTTTTTGGATTTAAGACTTTAAAAGAAGATAACAAAATTTGCCTTTATTTTCATATGATATACTTAGAACACGAATCCAAGCCCTTGACTTTTGATAGCTCCTTTATCATTCTAGATGGATATATTTATAAGGGTAAGAGATTATGTATTCATAAAACATCCTTAAGAGAATTTTTTATCTCTAAATTACATCCAGGATGTATATTTAGACATTTTGGTAAATCAAAGACCAAAACACTAATTGAATAAAGATTTTATTGGTTATCGCTATGAAAAGATGTTCTATGTATCGTAGCCTAGTATTACACTTGTCATCAAGCTAAAATTGTCAAACAAAGAGCATGTTGTTACATATTACTACCTATTCCTTCTAGACCATGGGAAGATCTATCCATAGATTTCACACTAGAATTACCTAGGACACTGCATGCATATGATAACATATTTGTCATTGTAGATAGATTTTCTAAGATGGTACATTATACCATGTTCAAAATCAAATGATGCATCTCACATAATAAAATTATTTTTTAAAAAATTATCAAGTTACATAGGGTCCCGTACATTATAGTTTTTGATAGAGATGTTAAATTTATAACTTATTTATGAAAACTTTTATGAAAACTAATGGAAACACAACTAAAATTCTCATTTGTATTTCATCCATAAACTGATAAACAAATGAAAGAAGTCAATAGCACATTAGGAAATTTACTAAGATGTTTAGTTGGGAAAAAATTAGAAAATTAAGATTTACCATGACCAACATTTGAATTGACGTATATTAATTTCATTTCTAGATCAACCCCCAAATTACCTTTAAAGATAATTTATGGATATAACCCTAAAATGCTTATTAACTTAACTAATACACCTACTTAAGACTTTTTTTTATTTAGCATTTACATTTGCATGTGATTTTCATAGCCTTCATGAAGACATAAAAAAAATTAAGAATACAAAATATTAAATACAATAAAGCAAAGGAATAAAGATAAATTTTTTATGGAATATGAGATAGGTGATTATGTATTGGCTAGTATCTATCTTGGGAGATTCCCTTCCACCAAATATAGAAAGTTACAAGTGAGAGCATGTGGGAAATTTAAAATTATTAGAAAATTTAGTACTAATGCTTATGTTCTTAAATTATTCCCTCATTTATTAGACATGTTTTCAATGTGGAAGATCTAATATCTTTAAAGGACTTTCCAAACCTCCAAACTTGCAAAATGATACCTTTGAAGGAGAAGATAAAAATTATTTGTAAGAACTTATCCAACCAATATTCTTTGAAGTGGAGAACATCATCATAGTTGAAACACCAATAGATGATAGCACCATTCAGAGATTTTTAATTAGGTGGAAAGACAAGCCACTAAGTGAGGATACTTCGATGACCTTAAAAGAATTACTAAGCTTTGCTCCTAAACTTCTAGAAGACTTTCAGAATCTTAACTCTTCAAAGAAGAGTTCTATGGGGTCTGAGGGAGTTGATGTAGCACATCTAGAGGAAGAAAAGACCAATCACAAAATCCTAAATCGAAGCATGAACTTATGAAGAATTTTATTAGATATTATGTGTCATGCTATTTTAATAATGATATCCCATGTATTGTATAATGGAGTAGTGGATGCCTTTAGGGCTGCAAATGAATTGAATTGAGCCAAGCCAATGTGTGTTCAAGCTTTAGCTCGATTACATTCTTAGAGCTTGAGCTCGATTCGAGCTTGTATATTCATGTTCATGCTTAGTTTGTTTAGCAATCAAGTGTTCAAGCTTGATTTAAGCTTAGTTTGTGTTTGGTTCATATAAAGTTAATCGAGGTATTATCGAGTAACTCGATTATTACTAGAAATGAGCCTAATCGAGTATTTTAATAAGTATTGTTATCAAGCCACTTGTTTACTAACTAAATGAGCCTTAACAAGTAGTTATATCAAGCAATTTATTTTTTTAACCAAATAAGCCTTATCGAGTAGTTTAACGAATAGAATTATCAAGCTACTTGTTTTGTAATCAAATGAGCCTTATCGAGCTTATAAGTCAGCTACTACATGAACAACCTAAACAAGCTTATAAATGAGCATAAACATAGCATTTGTGTTCATGAACAGCCAAAATTCTTAAAAGAGTTATATAAATAAACATAAACAAGAATTTAGCATTCATAAACAATAAAAATTTGTAAAACTTAATATGTAGAATCTAAAACTTTCTCTTTAATGGAGTGTTGATGACAAGCAAATTTGTGAAGATGAATACATATAACCTAAAATATTTTTAAAGAACATCAAACAATAATAAATAAATAATAAAGATATACAAAAAAAGGCTAAAAAGGTAAAACATTTTCTTCTATGATCAAAGGAGACTTGAGGTTTTGTTTGACAATAAGGAGAATAAAAACTTGGAGATTCACATTATGGTGACAAGTGGTCCATGTAAGATAAATGAAATCATGTAAAAAATTACAACATTATCTATGAGAAAGTCATCACATTTATTGTTGTCAGTAATAGATAAAGTGATTTAAAATATCTCAATTTATTTTTAACAACAAAAATAACTCATCAAACATGTTTCATTATCTCTTTAACATGTTTCTTAAGAAATAAAAAAATAAAAGTAATTCTAAGAATGCCCTTAGTAAAGAACCATAAAATGTAAACTATAGATCAAAAAGCATGACTTCCATCTAATTAGTTCCAAGAAATAACTCCTATTTGCTAAAATTTTAGAACTCAAGTAGAGAAAATTAAGGAATCCTTTATTGATCCGCCGTTAATTTTTTCTTTTCATGCTTGAGTGATAAAATTAAATCTTTAAAACAAAATAAAGTTAGACCAATTCATGATACTCATAATCATCTTTTCTTGCATAATCAGTTATAGCAACAAATCAGCATTTGTACTAATCATTCCCATAATAAATGAAGAAATATCATTCATCATAGGCATAATGAAAAACAAATCAAGATTATGAGCTATAAAGGGAAACAAGTAATCAAACCTTTTCATTTAACTTGCCTCATTTGAACCAATTGTTGTCAAATTTTCTATAAATTTGATGATGAAAGAAACATTAGGAACAACACATTTAAAACTATATATATAGCATAAAGAGGTGAACGCGACAACATTATTACACAAGAAAAGAAACACCTCAAAACAATGAATAAAGAGTAACAAATAAGGATAATATGTTCCAAAAAAGATATGATTATTGGCTCAAGCTCTGATTAAAATTAATCATCACATAATAGCTACCATCAACTCTAAAAGAAAGAGCAACAAACATTACATTGAAGATCATAATTCTTCAAAATAATTATTATCACAAATACATAGTAATAGGACCTCAATATAATGGCTACCAACAATACTTAAAGAGGAGGGTAACTAGAAATATAATTATTGACCTCACTTTTGGAGTGAGGATTCAATCTTCCCTTCATAAGTCTAGGAGTCTTCTAGACACTAAGAACTCCTTAGTCATAGAACACATCTAGTTGCTAAGTGAGCACTTAATCTAAACTTAGAGACTTTAGGAGGGCTTGCCATAGGATTAGGCCAAGCCTTAGGACCTAAGGAGACTTACCCATCCTATGACCTAAACAATCTCTTGCCTACCTCCTTAGCCAAAACCTAGATTAAACCCAAATTTAATGAAACTCAATAGAAATCTAAATCAAACATATTTGAATTATAATCTAAATTCAATTGAGCTTGGGTTGAGGTAATTAGGTTGATTGACTCAATTAACCATTTTAAGCTCAAAATCACCTAAGTCCAAATAAAATAAAATTAAATCAAAATTAAACCAAATTAAATTAAATTAGAAGCATGAAATCAATGCATAAACATAAATGAACTCAAAAATAAATTCAAATGAGGTTCAAAATGGCAAATAGGTCATTTGACCTAGAGTTGACCCATGTGGGCCCCATTAAATCAAAAGTCAATAAACCAAAAAATGTCCAAATTAAATCACTCTGAAGGCTCAAAATAATGAAATGAACATGCTTAAACATAAAACTAAATAAATCTAAATCAAATAATATCTCAAATGGATTAATTGGATCATTTAACCCATTAAGTCTAATTTAGGTTAAAATGGATTCAAATCAAATTTAACATCAAAACAAATGAAACCAATTACTTTAAATCATAATGATCACATAATAAAACATGATTAGAGCTTAAACACATCTTGGTTGAGTCAAACAAAAAAATTAACTCAATTGAACCCAATTTGATCCATTTGAACTCCAAATGGGTCAAATCCAAATCCAAGCCTAACTAATCCAAATAATTGACCTAGAACATTCCAAATAATTCATTAAACATAATTGAAATATAATCTAAACATAAAATAACAAATTGAATCACATAAGTCAACTTAACCAATTTTGGTCAAAGTTGGTCAAACCTTAGTCAAACTTGGGTCAAATTCAAAATTAATCTAAATTAAATAAAATTAATCAATCAAAACCATCATAAATGATCAATCAAATATATTTAAAGTAAATCCAAAGCCAATGAGTCAAATTGAGTTACTTGAACCTAACCCAACTCATTTGGGTCAACATGAGTTGACTCAATTCCAAATCAAGTCCAAATTGGATTTTGGCAACTTAAATCATAATGTAAATAGTTGAAATTCAACTTGTATGGCTCGATGAAATTAACAGAGAGAGAGAGAGAGAGAGATAAAAAAAATCAAATCTTACAAAAATCCCCTCATCCACTCCTCCCCATCTCTTGCATTAAATGGCACTAAACTCACAGCCACAATAGGAGACTTTGGAAACAAAAATCCAAAGTCTCCAATCCCCACGGCCACCCAACCATCTCTCATCACCATTAATGGTGATTTTCAGCCACCATTAAGAGGGGAGGAAAAGAGACACTAAGGATATCCCATTCTGCCCAAGTTACTCTCCAAAAGCTCCAACGAGCAAGATGAACCCCTCTCCACTTCTTTTCAACGTGAAAATGACCCAATCTGAGCAGATTCCGTGAAGTGTGGCAGAAGTTGGTGATTACGATGTTCCAAGGTCAAGGCAAGAGTCCAGATTCATTCCAAAGCTTCATCTCGCATCCAGGTGTGTGTTCGAATCAACTCCACCACCGAAAACCATCCCAAGTGAGGTAATTTCCAAATCCCGTAGCCGGCCATAGGATCTCTTATTTGTGATGATGCTCACATGATTTTAGAAAAATCCCTTGGATATCCCTTGCATTTTTTATTTTGAGTGACCTAATACAAAATTGGGATGTTTTTCGCCGAGATTCACCAGAAAATCGGGTGTGAACGGGCCATGGCATTCGTTGCCATTTTCCCCATTCGGTCCATCAATTTTGAAGAAGACAAAGCAACAATCATCCAATCTCCCTTTAATAGGGATGAACGGCTGAAATTAGAAGGAGATCCACGTAGATTTAAGCTCTTAGATCGCGTCATTCGATATGGACCATCCGATCGAATGGGTGCTTTCTCATTTTGCCACATGGAACCGCACGACCTAATCAAGTGCCGACATCTAGAACCGCATGGTCCATGCCGCATGACGCTGATTGGGTTAAGTAGGAAAATTCAAATTTTTTATTTTAAAAATTAATTAAATTACTGAAACTTCCAAAATTCATAAAAACTAAATTATACAATGAAAAATTACAAATAAGGCCTTGTTGGATTCGTCTTTTTTAGTGGAATCCAACAACCTTAAAATCCCTAATTTTTATTAAGTATTTTGAGCTTAATTTAGGTTTTATTGAAAATCAAATTGCATTAATCAAACCAAAAATACAAATTTGATTTATCTGAAATTATCAGGGACTAAAGTTGAATTTAACATACACATACCATAAAAATTTCAAGTCAACATCACGAGCAGATTAGTAGATTTGGAATTTCAAAGTTCAAATACTTAAATTCATGAATTAGTTAATTAAGAAAATCCAAAAAATTATAAAAATCTTCAAAATAGCTTAAATCACTTCAATTAAGATCTAAGATCCTTAAGAAAATGGCATGATCTTCTAAAACTTAATAAAACTAAAATAAATACTGGTTAAGATTTTATAAATTAAATAATTAATTAAAACTAAACTCATAATAATTTAAATATTAAATAAAAAATTAGAAATTACATAACACTTAAATGATTATTAATCAAACCTCAAATCAGAAAAAAAATATCACATTATCTTCAAATGAAATTAAATTAAACATAAACTTAAACCTAATTAAATTAATGAAACTCAATTAAATGATTAAATTTTAAATTAAACTCATAATTAAACAAACCAATGAAACTTTAATATAACTCAAATTAATCTAACTAAACCTATATTAAGCATTAAATCTTAATCATATAAAACCACTTAATAATCTAAAGTAAACTAAAAATCAAATTGATTACAAATCCAATTCATCCTAATCATTTAATATTAATCAAATCAAATCAAATAACATTAAGGTAAACTTAATCAATTTAATATATAACTAAATGAGATCTAATTCAATCCATTTGGGATAAGATAACTAATTAATCATGAAATATATAAATCTAATAATTAAATTAAACATGAACTCATAATTAAAGTATTAAATGAATTCAATGAACATAATAAATAAATGAAATCAAATAAAACTTTAATTATAAATTATCAAGCTTAATTGAAATAAAAATAAACAATTAATTCACTTAATCTATAAAAAAATAACAACAACAACAACAACAATAATAACAATAATAATAATAATAATAATCCCTTAGTTAATCAAATTTAAGTAAAATACTTAACTAAATCTATTAAATCAAATCAGTCACATGTGGGAACTAAGTCATTAATTTCTAATTAAATAAATCTTTAATTAATCTAATAATTTAAATTTTAATTATTCTTAATCAAATCTAATTAACTAAAATCTAATTGATGCAAACTTAATAAATTAACCCATCCTTTTAATAAACCAAATTGATTTAAATAAATCATATTAAAACTAATTCTTAAATTAAGCTTAAATCAAATACTCAATTAATCTAATAACTAATTTAGTCACACCTCTTATTAAATAAATTATGTAATTAAGTTAATCATATTAAACCTAAGCTTAATCAAACATAAATTTGAACTTAATTAAATTGCAATTAAGTGTCAATTAAATCCTAAATTAAACCAACTTAGTAAATCTAAATCATTAAATCATTAATTGCATCATTAATCTAAACAAACATAGAATCAAATTAAAAGTTTCAATCAAACAAATAACCTAAATCAAATCAAACTCTACTCAACTTGATGAAAAGATTAATCAACTTATCATTAAACCTTAATTAAGTTAATCAAATAAATTAATCAGTCAAATCAATTAAATAAAGATCAAATTAAATTAAATTATATAAACATAATGGTTTGGGATTGAATGTATGTTTAACTAACCTCTATTTTGCAGGTGTAGTTAGACTTAATTTTTCTATACAATGTAATTTTGTAATATGAATTAGGATTAGTGTTGTGGGGGATTAGGATGAGCAGTGCCCAAAAAGCTTAGTCCCTCGGGTGCCCTGTGATTCCTTTAAAGTAAATCAAATCAAAAGGAAGAGAAGGAGGACATAAAGAAATGAAGAAAAGAATATCCACATAGCAGTGTTACTTTGTAATTCGGGTTGTATAAGGGTAGAGCTCAGCTACCCATTTTTTCTCTTTGGAGATATGGAAAAACCTGACGCACCGGCCTTTTATTCTTTTACGCAATTTATACATGTTTGATTGATTTTGTGTTTAGATTGTGTATTAGAATAGCATACTTTTCATAGTTTTTTAATGTTTGATGTTTGAATGTGTGGCTTGGATGTGACAAGCTCTTAGGATAAAATTTATTTTTTTACCCAACTAATCACTCATAATTAAATTTTAATCACCTCATAACCTCATCATAATGCCTAGGATTTAATCAAGATAATTAAAATATCTAGCAACCCCTTAACTGAATATTGAATGTCTCACATCATGCATGTCATATTCCTTTTTCCTTGAATATGGGCGATCTTCATCCTTGCATAATAGGGGAATGCTTGACCTGTGAGGACATCTCTTATGATGGAGAACACCCCTTTGTCACTGATTTGGCCAATAACTTTATTTCATCATGCCTTTAGCATAAAAATCCTAATCCTTTGTCAAAATGAATGAGTCAAAAATAATAAAATTTGAAAATATTTACATTTTAGACTAAGTCTTATGCTCATACCACTCATGCTCTAGTCTCGTAGGGAGTGGGTTTAGGACTTTAGTCTCTTTCTAATTAAATTACTACCCTAGCCATCTTGCAATTCATAAGACTGACTACATGGTTTTAAAATCATATGAGGAGTTAGTTGGTGGCCACTCCAGGTAGTTATATGTCTAGAAGTCAGACTATTTACTCTCTCTTATGG
This sequence comes from Cymbidium sinense, assembly GCA_021442155.1. NCBI lineage: Eukaryota > Viridiplantae > Streptophyta > Magnoliopsida > Asparagales > Orchidaceae > Cymbidium > Cymbidium sinense. Next base: position 52,786,867 of record CM038215.1, read on the forward strand.
AGGTAAACCTTTATGTCCACCTATCGCTTTGATTTAGATCATGCTTTAGCTTTCGCTAAAGCTCCCTAGATTTAAGATTTGAGGTAGTTATTTCCTTTGGGCTACAAGCATAAATCCTCACATCTTAAGCATTTCCACAACCTTGTGTTGATAGATTATAAGCCTAGCAATCTAATAAAATTCAACTTAAATGAATAAATCTCTTCACTTTCAAACAAATAAAGCCCAACCAAATGATAGATTGGAATGCTCACTTGGTTTCCTAGTATCTTGAGCATCTCTTACTTTCTCCCTTTGGATTCCAAAAATAAGTCTTTTCCTTGAACTTTCCCAACTGATCTTCTAAATATAACTAATCCTTTGATAGTCTAGCCTTGAAATCTTTGAAGACCATAATTGCCTACTATAATCGAGAGTATTCTTAGGGAATCTTATTTCCTAGGATGTAATTAACTATGGAGGCTTCCCTCCATAGGGAAATAAAGAACTCAGCTTAAAATAAACCCTGCTTTACTTTTCCATGTAAAGTAGGGAAAAACTCTCTGGTATAATCGAAGACCCATCATGCCTTAGGAATCTTTATTACATGATTAGGTCTATTGTAGGGTGATATTTTTATCTTTCTGGGTAGTAATCATACCTCAATGTCATTCAATTGCTTTAATAAGTATCCCCTAAGATCTACAAGGTGTCCCACATCCAAAAATAAACACCATAATAATGGATATGAATTATTAGAACAATCAATAATCCATCTAGATTATCATCATTTCCTTCATTTCCAATACTCAACCAATACTCCATCAATAGAAATAATTTCAATGACAAGATAAAAAGTTTAATAATCATATTAATATAAGAACTTCATAAAGAGTTCATGGGAAAAAAGATAATAATACATCAACTTAGTTCAAATTTATAGAAGTTCCAAACATTGAATCCATAATATTTTAAGGCAAAAGAACTTCCTCCATCTCCTCTTTATCCTGTTGTTGACCTCATTTTAGGATGAGCTCTCAACCCTGCATCTTAGACATAGGATTCCTCTTAGACTTTAAGAGTTCCTTAGTCTTAATACACATATAGTGACTAGGTGGACACTCAACCCAAATCAGAGACTTAAGGGTTAGCCATAATAGGTCATGCCTTAGGGGTGTTAGGAAGATTTGCCTACCCTTAGCTTGAACCACTCCTCACCTTCCTTCCTTCAAGTCAAACTCCAAATAAATATTATTTGATTTTCTCCAAATTCAAATCAATGCCACATGATTGAAATTCATGATTAAACTCCATGATGGAAACCAAATTCAAAATTTCAAACTCCAAACTCCAAAATTTCTAAGTCCTTTAAAGTTCCTCTTAAGGACTTAGCCTAAATTAAATGATCAAACCATTCCAAATTCATGGTATTTTCTCATAACTCATTTATATTCTCATTTATATTCACATATATGAATGAAATATAAATATAAATCAATCAAACCAAATCCAAAAATTCAAACTCAAATTCCAAAATCCAAATCCTTATTTCAAGGACGCTTAGATCTTGATCAATTCACTTCAAATCCTTGAAATTTTCATGACCCATTTATATTCATATATAAATGAAATATAAATTCAAACAATCAACCACTTCCAAAATCAAAATTCACTCAAAATCCAACCTAAGCCTTTCAAGTCAAAATCTTGAATTTAGCTAAATCAACTTCAAATCAATTGATTTTCTTCATGATTCAATTAACTCTACAATCATGAACCAAGCCATTTGACCCACTTAGGCTCACTTGAGTGACCTAAAGTACCTATTATGAGCCAAATTCTAATCCTAACCAAATTGGATTGAATCAACTCATTCATGCCTCTCATCATGATCAACAATCATCATGAGATGATCAATCAATCAAATTGGGTCAAACCAAGTCAAACTGGGTTGACCAAGTCAACACTTAGCCTAAATGAAACCTAACATAGCCAAAATCCACCATATGCCAAATTGTTTGAAACCTTTGATCTAAGTTCATTCATGATCTATGTTTGAACTTGACCAAGTCAACATTTGAGCTTAACCTAGCCCAATTGGCCACTTGACCCAAGTTGACCCAACTTGACCTAAAAAGTCAAAATGTGTCAAAACTTGATCTAAGCCAAATTGATTGAAACCAATGGGTCAAGTTCATTCCAAATCACTTGTTGAACTTGACCAAAGCCTCAATTGGCCAACTAGACCTAACCTAGCCCAATTGACCTTGAACCCAACTTGACCTGAGGGGTCATGTTGAGCCAAATTCAAACTTAACCAAAATTGATTGGAAACAAAGATACCAATCCACTTCATATGACTAACCAAACCTAAACCTACCATGACCTAGCTCAAATAGGTCAAATGGGTCAAATTGGTCAACTTGACCCATTTGACCTAAATGAAGTCATATGAATCAAAACTAAACCAAATTGAATCAAACCAAAGCCACCAAAACATTTCAAATGGTCATATGAACTTGACCCAACCCTTGGTTTGACCCAATTTGACCAATTGGTCAACTTGACCCAAGTTGACCCATTTTGACCTAAATGGGTCAACATGAGCCAAACCATATCAAATGAACTCCAAATCCAATGAAACTTGGCCAAACCTATTTTCTCAACATACCCAACATATTCAAATTCAAAATTAGCAAATGACCATTCTACCCCCTAGGCCATAGAACAAATTTTGGTCAAATCCATGGGGAATTTGGTCAAGCCTCTTCATATCTACTTGATACCTTCCTAATAGGTCAAGTAGATAGTGGTGCACCCAACCCAATGGGTTTTAGCCCAAATGGACCCAAAAAATCGAGCACATGGCTCAAATTGGCCATGGAAAACCTCCTCCACTCAATTTGAAGCACATGGGAGGTTACCACTCACCCCTAGCCCAAACCAACCATGTGCAACAACAACTCAAACACCCAATCTTGTCAATTGGATCAAAATGGCAAACCATGCTTCGTCGATCTGGAGGGAGATATACTCCCCTAATTTTTAATTCACATTCTCACTAATTGAGGTAGAGTGTTAGAGCCATTCTAGAGTGATCCCAAGCCTCAGGGATTTTCCATTCTGTTTTTTTAATAGTGAAAATAGGGGAGGAAAATTGATTCAAACTTTCTCTCACAAAACCAATGCAATTCCCTTTGCACATTCAATCTCTGTTGCACCAAGCCCACAAGCTCCAAAGGCAAGAGAGAGCTAGTTCAATCAAAGCCAAGCAAGAGCAAGGGGATTGGTCCATAGAGCAATCTCTCAACCTTGAGCTAATTTCACCAAGCTCAACATGAAGCTCTCCAAGGGAATAAGAGTGATCACCTCGAGGTTAGCATTTTTTATCACTAAACTTAAGGTTTGTTGGTCCTTTGTGAAAGAAATTTTAATGGCATGAGAATTTGACCATTCGATAGGCTTGCCATTAGGGTTAGATGGTGTGTGTTAAATTTCATTCCAATCCGAGCTCGATCGAGCTTGAATCTTCCCTTTGAAAGTGGACGCTTCCATTAATCTAGAAGAACATGATGATCTGCCCATCTGCATTTTGGATGACATCGATTAAATCACACAAATTATTTATCCTTTTAAAAGTTAATCTGGCCATTCGATCCTTGATCAAACGACGATATAAAAACCATGTACCTCCCACCATGCATGTATGATGTTTAAGTGGCCGCTCGGACGCGGAAAGCACACTCCACCGTGTCATGCGTGGATTAAGGGATTATTAGGTTTTAAATAATTCTAATTAATCTCTAAACTTCAAAAAATTCATCTCTAAAGAAAAATTAAAAAATATGAGGTAAATTTCTGAAAGATAATTCAATCTAGAATATTCTAAAATTGGTTTTAATGGATTTTGAATTGTATTTTTTCTGATTTTGGTTTTAATGGAAATCTTAATTTGCTAATTACTCCCTAATTAACCCATTAATCTCAAACTTCTTGGGTATATTTTGGGATGACTTCTCTCCCTAATTTTCTTGGGATTTATTGATTAATTGAATTAAATGCATTTCTAATTACCCCTTTATGTAATTAAGAATTAAGATTTGATTAGTGTTTTAATCCCTTATTGAAGTTGATTAAGGTTTGATCCAGTGAATAGGGTTTAGGGAATAATTTTTGTTATTCCCTAAACCCCTTTTCTTCCTTAATCTTCTTAATTAAGGGTTAATTCATTAATTACCCTCTTAATTAATTTCTTAAAATTTCTAAAACTTTCTAGAACTTAATTAATCTACTTTGGGTAGATGCTTAGGTGTTCAAGAGCCTAAGTTCAATTAAGAAATCAAAACTCAACTCATGTGTGAGGGTGTTTTGAAATTACTTAAGTTAAACCCTCTTAATTAACCATTAATCATGAGCATTGCATTTTCCTAGGTGCATTGTAAAATTTTAAATTCCTTGTGAGTTTTATGTCATCTCATTGGCTCATCATAATTATTTGGTTAACTATGCTAAGTGTAGGTAAGGGTTAATTAACATGTTTAATTCATACCTTAACCTAATCAAAATATAATGAATCTAATCATCTAAAAATTAAACAAAAACATCAAAAACATGTTGGAATGGGTTAGAAACAAACTCAACTCATATTTTCAAAATTAAATCAAATTCAAAATCAAACAGAAATCATACTAAATGAACTTTGATTAACTTTAAACTTTCTTATTTCATAAGATTGTCTTTAGGATTTAATTAAAGTGAATGTGTTTAGATGCTTTCATTACTTTAGTTCTTTCCCCAACATGTTAAATATGTATGTCATGTGGTTTCATGCATCCATGCCTTTCAAAAGTCAAATTTAAAATGAAAATGTTTCCTTTTATGTCAAATTGCATGTTTTGGCTAAAGTAAAAATATGTGTGGCTATTATCACTATTAAATCCAAATTATTTTCAAAATACATAAATCAATTATACAAACTAAAAGTGTGCTATTTATATTTTACTTATAAGCTTGCATGTGAATAAAATATAAAGGTGCTTAGTGTAGGTTCTCCTTCTCTTTTAGTATAGTTTTGAATAGATTTGGCAAGGTATGGTGGTTCATTTGAAAAGAACCTAACACTTGCCTAATTCCATATTCATTCCTATACTATCACTTAAGAAGGATACTATTCTTGCACATATAAATTGCATAAACAAAATAAATCAACTAATACAAAATTTTGCATTCTTTCTTTTCCATTCTTTTCTTTTATTCATTTCTTTGTATGCTATTTAAGGAAAGTGGTATATTACCGGACAACCCAAGATTGTGAGGCTTTAAGTAGCCCTAAGTAGGTCTTATACCTTACACCTCTGGTTAACAATGGCTCACTCACTTATGCCTTTCTTACTTTCATGTGTGCATGTGAAAATTGGATAAGAAATCCCTTTTCTACTTAATGAAAATCATGCATCATAAACTTTCAAATTTCCTTAAATGAATTGCTTAGCATGCATCATAAAGTGTGTTAAACATTCTCATTTGTATGTATAGATATGCTTAGGACTCATTCATATGCATGTTATACATGTTGAAAGAAATGAAGTGATGTATGTTTGTGAATTTAGTTCATTTTATTTAATCTTAAAATGCCTTTCTTTTGAATAGGTTTGTTTAGAGTTCATCTAAACTTGGGATTAATTAAAACACTTAATAAAAAATATTCACTAAAACAAAACATGAATCCACTTTAGAAATTACTTAGGTTAGGGAAGGAAAGAGAAGTTCTTTCTCTTTCCCTCTCTATAACTTAGTAATTAATTGTAGGATTCACTTGAACCTCAAAACATGAAATAAAAAAATCAAAATAATTAAATCACTTAAATGAAACCCTCTTGAACACATGCTTCACACTTAGAAAATTCTAACTTAAAGCCATAGCTAAGCATACCACACAAACCTCCAAAGCACACACATTAGCTAAGTCACCACTTCTAGCTTTAGGTTAGTATGCATGGTTTGATGCTTGCTTTTATTTTGTGATATATGTTTTAGACAGATGTTAGAATGAATGGTAAAATCTTAGTCTAACCATTACATGGGATTGTGGTGCTATAATAAATAAAAATATAAATACTTTTATTTGCATGTGCTTATACCCCTAAGCATAATCCAATAGGCCAGGTGTACTTAGTCACCCATATGTGGGGTGATAAGTCCAATATACATGCTTGAGATTTGTGGTTTGTTTAGCTAATTTATTTTGTAGGTGTTAGTTTACTTTTTTTTTCATGTAAATTTTGAAATTAGGATTTTCAAATTATTATAGGGATTAGGATGAACATTGGTCATAAGATCTCATCTTATGCACCATGTGAAGCCTTTGGAGCATCCACCTTCCCACCATCCAAAAGAAGAACCAAAGAAGAAAGAAGAAAAAAAGAAAGAAGAAAGAAGAATGAAGAAATGAAGCTTGAAGACCCCATAACAATGAATTCCTTGCTTAATTGTATTTAATTCATTTGTAATTTGGGTTGTATAATGGTAGAGCTCGGCTACCCAATTTATTTTGGGTTTGTGCGGTGGTACCCGACCACAATGGCCTCTTATTCTTTTGTGTTTAGCTTTATAAATTGATTGATGATTTGTTTAGCTTGTGCATTAAGTGGCCTCCTTTTCCTAGTTTCTTCCTTGCTTTATGTATGGCGGATGTGATTAGGCTCTTAGGAAAAAAATCTTTACCAAACTTAACAACTCAAAACTAAAATAAAGAACTCATAACCTCACCTAAAGCTTAGTTTAAAATCAAGATAAAAGAATTAGCAACCCCTGGGATGAGTATTTTTTATAACATCATGCACAAATGCATCTTTCACTCGATTGAGGGCTTCCACCTTTGCCGAGAAACTTGGCTTGACCTTTGAGAGCCATGGTGGAAACACACCTCCTCTTCTCACCGATTTTGGCCCATAATCTTATTTCTCATGCATTAGGCATATGAATCCTATTAGTCGAGTCAAAATAATTATCAAAATGAAAATAAAATGAAATATGAATTGCATTAGATTTAGGTCATTTGAAGTACCTTACATGATCTAGTCTCTTTAGAGGAGTGAGTTTAAGGACTTAGTCTCTTTCTAAATAAATAATCCTAGCTATCTTGCATAAAGCATATGACTTGCCTACATGAATTTAAAATAGAGGAGTTAGCCACCCCGTTGTAAGTCCAAGCCGGGATTTTGTCCTCTTATGGAGGCAAATCAAGTACCCATTTTTTTCTTAGATTTATGTTGCACTTTTGTCCCTCACTAAAGCTCCCTAGATTTCAATTTTGAGGTTACTTCTCCACTTTGTGGGCCCTAAGCATAAATCCTCACCTCTTAGGCATTTCCATAACCTTGTATTATGGAATTATAAGCCCTAAATTTCTAATAAAAAAAATTCAACTCAAACAAATTAAATCAATTTCAAAAATGTAAAGCCCAATCATAGGATAGTTTGAGATGCTCGCTAGGTTTCCTAGCATCATGAGCATCTCCTACTTATCTTCATTTGGCTTCGATAATAACTCTCTTTGATCAATCCCATTTGATCTTCAAAAATACTAATCATTGATAGTCTACCTATTGAAATCTTTGGAGAGATCATCATTTACCTTAATCGAGAGTTTTCCTAAGGAATCCCATTCCTTAGATGTAATTAACTATGGGGCTTGCCTCAGGGGAACTTAAACTGATTTAAAATAAACCCCGCTTTACTTTTCCATGTAAAGGGGGAAGAATCGTACATAAGACCCATCCTTAGAGTCTTATTTTGGTGATTATTTTAGGTGGTGACTTCTATCTTTGAGATAGTACACCTCTCCTCATATACCCATCACCTTAATAAGTATCGTGGATCTACGTGGCATCCTAAAGTGATTTTATATTCTTTGTATTCTTTCATTCTTCTATCTCTTCCACCAGAAAGAGGAAGATGATGGAGGACATGAATGTTAAAATTTTCACCACATATTTTTTTGACTCCTGGGATGGTTCCTCTCTCTCCATCTTTGGTAAATGATCATTGTCTCAAGTATCGATAGTGGGTTTGTACTTTGTATGAATCCTAGACTATCTTTCTTCCATTGGCACTTAGCTTATTTCATCCTTTGTTTAGAATCATCTATGTTTTAGGACCACCCCTGTTGGTCTTAAAACCCCATTCTCCAATGGGTAAAAATAAATCTAAATAAAGAAAACATTTAAAGACTTCTCCTTTATCATTTTATGATAAAAAAAGGTTCATTCTAAAATAATAAAGCAAAAATAAATTTTTCATAAAAAATCTTGCTTTTCAAAAGCACTCTTTCAAAAAATGCACATAATAAATATTTTACAAAAATAAAAATCACCCTCATCTAACAATTCTCATAATTGTTATATGTAGGAATCTTCAAAATAAAACTAACAATCTTTTCCAAAGAACAAATGAACATCTTCCCTCAATTTACTTTGATGAAGATTTCATTTACAAAAATAAAATGAACAATCATCTTTCCAAAAATCAAAATCAAAATCAAAAATAAAACTTTCAAAAAGCACAAATGAACCATTCCATTCAATACACTCACACCTATTGAATGAAAGTTTCATTTTCAAATAAAATTAAATTTTCCAAAAGCACACATGAACATCTCCATTCAATATACCCAAATTTATTGAATGAAGATTTCATTCCCAAATAAAATAAATCATTTGGAAATCACTTAAACATATTCCATATGATTAAGTTGGAATTCCCCCTTTCAAAAAACAATAATCACACACAAAACAAAATTTTCACATATCAAAAATAAGATTGATTTTTATTTCTACATACCCAAATTTGTGAAATGGAAGACTTCTTTTCAAAAAATCAAAACCTAACAATCACATTTTCAAAATTAAAAACACATTTGGAACTTCATTTAGCATACTCAAATTAAGTGAAGTCAAATTCAAAATCAAAATTGTCAAACACATTTGGAGCTTCATTTAGCATACCCAAATTTGCTAAGTGAAGTTTCCAAATTCAAAATCAAAAATTTGCAAACACATTTGGAACTTCATTTAGCATGCCCAAATTTGCTAAGTGAAGTTTCCAAATTCAAAATCAAAAATTTTCAAACACATTTGGAACTTCATTTAGCATAATCAAATTTGCTAAGTAAAGTCTCCAAATTCAAAATCAAAATTTCAAACACATTTGGAACTTCATTTAGCATACTCAAATTTGCTAAGTGAAGTCTCCAAATTCAAAACCAAAAAATTTTCAAGAACTTTGGAACTTCATTCTTTAGCATACCAAATTTGCTAAAGAAAAGTTTCCATTTTCAAAATAAATCAAAACACAAAATTTTGAACACATCTTTGGAATTTCATTTAGCATATTTTAAGTGAAATTTCAAAATTAAGTGGATTTCATCTTTACATACCATATTTAAAGTAAAGTCTCATTTCAATCAACTCAAAACAAAATGAAACATTTCCTTAGCATACCCAAATTTGCTAAGGATCCTATTTTTCAAAAAAAAAACATATCCAAAACAAATGAAACACTTAGATTTTTAGCATCAAATTTGCTAAGAATCCTATTTTCAAAATCAAAACACTTGGTTCTTCACTTAGCATACCTAAATTTGCTAAGTGGGAATTCCAATTTTCAAAATCAAACAATCATTCTCAAAAGAAATAATTATTTTCAAACACTTCACTTAGCATACCCAAATTTACTAAGTAAAACACCAAATCAAAAATAAAATTAATTGACCCTTACTTTAACATATCCAAATTTGTTAAAGGAAAGGGTCCTCAAATCAAAAAAAATCTAAATTCAAACAAACATGAACCTATGGAAGCATCCTTCTAAAATATTTGAATCCATTTCAACATACCCAAATTTGTTGAAGTTGGATTCATATTCAAAATTCCTCAATCAAATTTCTAAATCTTCTCAAATCCATTTGAACCCCACTTAACACTTCCAAGATGTTGGATGTGGGTTCAAATTTCCAATTCAAAATTCAAAAATCAACAAAGATAGAAATTTGATCCAAGCTCATTTCCTATTGTAGATTCACACCATCAATTATAATACAGCTATAGTTCAATTTTTCAGTTTTTGCAGTTGATCTTAAATGGAAGGATCGCAAAAATTTGTTTTCACTTTCCCACATGGCATGGATTTGGCTTTGGACCAGGCCAACTTCCCCTAATTAGATCATACACACCTTATCCATTTTGGTAGGGATTCAGAGTGAGATTACATGTGAGGGCACCCCTCACATATCATAGGACCAGTGGGCATCATTGATCAACCTTTATTCTATTCTCCTCATTGAAGAGGAAAGTAGTGGCCCCCACCACCGAGTGACAATGTAACCCAGCTCTGGTTTCTCATGTTAAATGAGGGCTAGCACCTCTATCTATTTCCAGGGTAAGGCTCATTGGGGATTCTCCTACTTTGAGTATGGGTCTAGCACTCACCTCCCATCCTACCGTACACAAAGAACAAAAAATTGCATGATGTGGTATCACACTATTGCTGGAGATGGAGGCCGCATTGAGAGGAGTTTCATTTGACTTCACCCACAGATCACTCCATCCTCTCTAGGTCGAGAGAGAGGATGTTAGAGGATCCATCACCTCCACCTGGTCCAAAGATCGCTTCAAAGTGTGAGGTACGCCTCATCGCCTTGTGCTTACATACATTAAGTAGCTCATGATCTGAGATCCATCATCCCCATAGTGTGGGGAAACATATCACAGAGAGGCCACCCATACATCACATTACCAGGGAGAGTGAGGGCCAAGCCTTCATACTTATTTGCACCTCCATACCATGCACATACAAAGATCTTACTTACAAGACTCATCTCTGTGAGGGAAACTCCTCATAGAGAGTCAGGTGTCTCCACCCGCTTCCTCCCACCCCCCTTTTCACCAGTCATCTCCATCATCAAAGGCCATGAAGGCCATTCGGGAGAAGCACCCCATTGTGATCCGAAGGCCAAGGGATCCTACTCTCACTATTAGTGGTGAGCTCTCTGCTCACCTTCTCCCCCCAGGTGGTGGAAGGAGTGGTGACCCCAGCATATTCATCCCTTCACCAACTCGCCAGGACATGGAGATGGTGCTATTCTGAGGTTGTAGAGATAGCTCATGCACTATGATAGTGGAACCTCTAGGAATGTCACCCTTCATAGAGTGTGAGTTTGTCTCATCTATGAGTATAGTCCTCATAGATGGACTCGTGAGGTGCCTCTACACAAGGATGTGATCATACCGCCCAGATCATTTGTTCCCATTCAAATATATTGTTCTCTCAAGGAGATAGTAGCACATTATCTTGTAGAGAAGAAGGAGATATTATGGTATGATTATGAGAAAGTCACTGATCCCAACAAAGATGACTTGGGAGACTCAATCTGGTGCATATAGATACGTGAGGATCTCTCCTCGAGACAACAGCATGGAAGGTGATGAGGTTGATGAGACACCCCAATCATCCCAACAACACCTTCAATATTAGTTGAAACAAAAGATGAGTAGATAGCGATGGCATGAGCTAGAGGACTTGCTTGTTCAGATTTAAATAAGCCCCAGTTCATCCAACTACAAACAAAGATTAGTTAGCCTAATTAGTGCATGTCTTGGACCCAGCCAAGACCTTACCTCTCGTTGAACAAGGTAGCACTAGCATGTATAAGAAGGTAGTGGAAAGTACCTCTATACAAAAAAAAGACATTAGATCCATGGTTGAGCAGCAAGTAAAGGAAGCGTTGCCTTTAGTCCGGGGAGGATCATCGGTTCTAAAGGGTAGACCCTACCCAGAGGAATTTGATTCAATCCAATATCCCAAGGGTTTCGTGCCTCCTTCCTTCAAAAGCTTTGATGGCGGGAAACCCAAGATAGCACACTTCGTGGTTGTATTAGTAACATGGCACACGCTTTACTATTCCGCCTCTTCATAGGGGATTGCTTTCGATTGAAATGTTGAACTACCCAATGATTCAGTTAAGATATTTGCTGAGTTAGAGCAACTCTTTATCATGAAGTTTGCTAGAGCTTAGCAAAGGGTTACAGTAGGTGATCGCATTGTAGCACAACAACACCTAAGTGAGTCCCTTATTGATTATATTCTCTGATGGCATAACCTAAGTATGAAATGTGAGCTACAACTATCTAAACAGCATGCCATTGATATTCTTTTAATGGCCCGGTCGCCTTCATGCTTAAGGGCTTCACTATCAAGAAATTTGAGAAGCTATTCAACAAGGTGGCTAGTCTACAAGGAGAGGCCAAACAGTTGCCTTTTCAAGACCAATTGTCTAAAGCGAAGCCACAAAAGGTCTATGAGAAGAAATCAGGAGTAGTGATAGCGGTAGATAAGGGGAAGTAGCTAGCTAGAGATCAGTCCGAGTGACCATGACCTCAACAGCCTCCACCACCTTTACCATCACCGAAGCGGCCCTACCAAACTCCACAATAGCCTCCATGGCCAGCACCGCCGCCTCCTCAACCATACCACTAGCAGCAATGACACACATACCCGCTGCTAGGTAGCTATGGTCCCCCTACTCTTTTAGATAAGCTAAATAAGCCTTATTCATTTAAGAGGGAGGTAATTAGAAAGATCTTTAAGAATCTATTAAATAAGCCTAATGTTTAGCTACCCGAGCCTAGGAGACCGGAGGAAGTAGGCAAAAGTCATGATCCTAACTTTTGCCTTTACCACCATATGCTAGGCCATGTTTTGGAGGATTTCTTCACATTCAAGGACTGGCTTAAACACAGCTTCAAGACCGGTGCTATAGTTATCCCAAAGGAATACCTTGTGGAACAACCATCCGCCCATCGTGGTAATCCTTGGGATACATGTGATCCTTCTAAAACCAAAGAAGGTTGGGATATTTCTTTATCCAAAACCTCTAAGAAGATCATCCGAAGATCAAAAGCTTTCCTCAGTGAGTTAGCTCAAACCTCAAATATCAAGGAGAAAGGGGAGCTCAAAGATCAAGAACAACAACAACAAAGATTGTGTCCGGATAGCCCATTAGTGCAACCACCGACCGAGTCCAGCCTCCAGCCTACATTTATAGCTTCCACATCGGTGACTTCTTCCACTTCAGTTAGCTCTTCTTCTTCTACTAGTAGAACTCTTATATCGATGAATAAGGGCATCAAATCCCTTACCCCACTCACTTTACCTAATTTCTACTTTGTACCTCCAAACAAATCCAAGAAATTGAAGAATAAAGCTAGCTTGAATTACATCTATGTCACTTCTAATGGGTTGTCTTCTTCTATTTCTAATGATAAATCTTCAAGTCAAAATAATTATAACAATTCTGATCTTTCTCATTCTGATTCAGAGTTGGACTTTCTTACTCTGAATACTATGAGTTCACCTCTTTAGATAGACTTGGAATCATCCAATTTTGAGGGTCCTATAGGAGAAGTTGTAGGTGAGCCTGATGTGCAGATAGAACCTTCCATTACCCTGCCACAAGAGATCACTGAAGTCAACCTCCGTAGTGGCAAGGTTTTACTTCCTAGGGTAGCACCTCAAGATGGAGGGAAATAAGTCATTGATATTGAGGATCAAGAAGCCCCTTAGCAAGATGCTCCACCCTTGGATATGCTTGTGGAGGACTAGCCTCAGGTGGACTATAATTTCCTTTCTCATCTAAGAAAGTTATCATCTAAGTTAAGCATATATGATGCCCTTATCCTATCCAAAGAGATAAGGAATTCACTAATCAAGGAACTCCTTGATCCTAAGATATGCTTAGCTCAGCTGACCGCTATTGGTGAGGAGGCACATTATGCAAAAGAAGCCCAGGGGATCACCTTCACAAGTGTAGACCTTCTGGGAGACTTGGAGCACAACCATCCCCTCTACATCACAGTTGACATGGGCAGATTTGGATTGGCCAGAGTTCTCATCGATCTAGATGTATTAGTGAATATTATGAGTCTAAAGACCCATGCCAATTTGAGGATCGACATCTCCACACTCTGAGGAGATCGGATGATGTTGAGAGGATTCAATGAACAAGGCGAGAGGACTTTAGGTTCCATAGTGTTACCCTTAGAGATAGGTGACTTGAAGACCGAAGCCAAGTTTTACATCATTGATTCAAATACTTCATTCACTGCTTTGCTCGGTAGGCCTTGGATACATCAGAACAAGATAATTCTGTCCTCCCTCCATCAGTGCATCAAGTTTAGAAAGGATGGGATTGAATACCATGTCAATGGTGATAAAAAGCCATTTTCAATTAGAGAGGTTGAGATTTATGAGGATGCGACCTATTATCTTCCTCAACACATCCTTTCTCATGAACTTGGACAAAACTCAAATTCAAAATAAAAAGAAAATCAAGAAAAATAAAAAGAAAAAGAAAAAGAAAAGAAAATTAAAAATCCAAGTCCATAAGGAAGGGGAATTGAAGAAGAAATAGATCCGCATATTACATTCCACCCATAGATCATTCTATCATATAGACATGTGGGTAGGATGGCACAACCTCCACCAAGCAGAGGCAGAGGCAGAAATAGAGGTAGTTCTAGAGGTGGAAGACCCCCTGGTTTGCCATCAGCTAATAGAGGTTATGTTTCAGTTTGCAGGATTACCCATACTATTCAGATAGACTTGGAATTCAGCTCGAAGGATGAGTCTAATGTGATTAGAATACCAGCCAAACCCCTCTCAGTAGGTTCCATTTGAGGTGGCTTTTGATCTAGACAGAGACGAAGATTAGGCCTCCAGACAAAGCAAGATATTCGAATCAAGTTTATGTAAGACTATTAGGCAGCAGCTGGGAACCTTAGCTCTAACCTCACTTTCATCTCAAAAAGTTGAAGGTTTAGTAGTTAAGGAAGACCCTAAGTCTTCCAATAACATGAAGCCGAAGAGATTCTTTTTGGGATCATCATCCTTAAGTCTTGAAGTTGATGTAGAACTTGAGGAGAATACATTTATAGAATTAATGGAATTATCACTTGACTTTTACTTGCCTCTATTCATAATCTTATACAGAAAGGCTTGGTTCCTCATACATGGTCCAGACACATGTCAGAGTACTTTCAAAAGTTATAGAACAATACAGGCAGGGAAGCATAATCAAGAGCAAGACTAGGATTCAGTACAGTGGGTTCAGTCGATGACGATGATTACTGCTTAGTTTTTACTAATCATTTGGAGTTTGATAGGTTCTTTTCACACAACCCTAACCCTTATGAGAATTTGTGCTTAAAAACCTTAGATAATCCATATTATCTCTAAATAAAAGAGACACCGCCAGAATTTGAAGAAGAAATCCATTCAATAATCGATAAGCTTAAAGAAATCAACCTCGGGATAGAACAAAATCCACGCCTGATATACATCAGTTCATTGTTGAATGAAGAAGAAACCAATGAGTTAGGCTATTGATTGAGTTTAAAGATTGCTTCGCATGGAGTTATGAAGAATATTCTATTATAGGGTCATGTCTTTCAGCCTTAAAAAGGCTGATGCTACCTACCAACGATCCATGACTCAAATCTTCAATGAACTTATCCATCATTAGGTCGAGTGCCACGTTGATTATCTAGTAGTCAAGAGCAGAGAAAAGGATGACCACCTCTTTGACTTGAGAGAAGTTTTCGAACGGTTAAGACAATATAACCTCAAAATGAATCTCCTAAAGTGTGCATTCAGAGTAGCTTCAGGGAAATTCCTTGGGTTTATTGTCTGACACTAGGGAATAGAAATAGATCCAGAAAAGATCATAGCTATCTTAGAAATGACATCTCCTAAAAGTTTAACTCAGCTCAGATCCTTTCAAGAAATGTTGGTGCATCTAAGACACTTTATCTCCAACCTATCAGAGAGATGTAAGCCATTCTCAGCACTTATCAAAAAGTACACCAAGTTCAAGTGGGATGATAAGTGCTCGTATGCATTCGAAGACATCAAGCAGTATTTGGTGAAGCTGTCAGTTCTCGCAGCCCCTATCTCGGGCAGGCCACTCATCCTTTACACTGTTACATTGGATGACTCTCTCAGTGCTCTGTTGGCCCAATCCAATGATGAAGGGAAGGAAAACACTCTCTACTACCTCAGCCATCATCTGATCCCTGCTAAAGTGAATTACCCACTTATTGAGAAACATTGCCTAGCTTTGATCTTTGCTTCCCAAAAACTATGACACTACATGCTTCTCATAAGGTGAACTTGATCTCCAGAATGAATCCACTGTAGTACCGCATGACACAGCCAACGCTATCTAGACATTTGGCACAGTAGTCCATGATACTTTCACAGTTTGCTATCACCTGCACTCCATGCGAAAAGGATGCACTAGAGGATTTCTAGAAGACACTTCCTCATTCTCGCTTAGTGATGATCTCCTCGATGAATAAATCATGAACTTAGGGAGGTTGGCAACCATCGATGGGAGATGTATTTTGATGGTGTAGCTTCTTTTCACAAAGGGGAAGCACCACGATCTATTCTCCTAGGAAAGGTAGGAGTAGGAATAGTTCTTCTAACTCCATATCGCGATGTGATAAGATTCTCCTACCATCTATCCAACCCATGCACCAATAATGAAGTCGAGTATGAGGCTTTAATTACCAGTCTGGAGTTAGTTATCATAATTAGTGTCAAGTGCATCAACATCTATGGGGATTCTCAGTTGGTCATCAACCATATTGTCGGGTCTTACAAGATTCTCAAACCCAAGCTTCTCATTATTACCATGAGTATACCATGAAACTATTGGCCCAAATGTCACCATCTACAAGGTTCCCAAGTAGAGAATGCAGTAGCAGATGCTTTGGCCAAACTTGCTAAAGAATTGGCATGTCCGGAAGATGAGTCCATTCTAATAAGGATCCAAAATAGATCCAGAAAAGATCATAGCTATCTTAGAAATGACATCTCCTAAGAGTTTAACTCAGCTCAGATCCTTTCAAGAAATATTGGTGCATCTAAGACACTTTATCTCCAACCTATCAGAGAGATGTAAGCCATTCTCAGCACTTATCAAAAAGTACACCAAGTTCAAGTGGGATGATAAGTGCATGTATTCAAAGACATCAAGCGATTTGGTGAAGTGAGCCTCGCATTCTATCTCGCCACTCATCCTTTACACTACTACATTGGATGACTCTCTCGGCGCTCTGTTGGCCCAATCCAATGACAAAGGGAAGGAAAACACTCTCTACTACCTCAGCCATCGTCTGATCCCTACTGAAGTGAATTACCCACTTATTGAGAAACATTGACTAGCTTTGATCTTTGCTTCCCAAAAACTACAACACTACATGCTTCTCATAAGGTGAACTTGATCTCTAGAATAAATCCACGTAGTAATCATGACCAACGCTATCTAGACATTTGGCATGATCCATGATACTTTCACAGCTTTATATCACCTTCGTATCCCTCAAAAGGATGTGCACTAGGATTTCTTAGCACACTCCACTTCTTCCCGCTTAGTGATGATCTGATGAATAAATCATGAACTTAGGAGGTTGGCAACCATCGATGGGAGATGTATTTTGATGGTGTAGCTTCTTTCAAAGGGGAAGCACCACCATCTATTCTCCTAGGTAGTAGGAGTAGGAATAGTTCTTCTAACTCCATATCGCGATGTGATAAGATTCTCCTACCATCTATCCAACCCATGCACCAATAATGAAGTCGTATGAGGCTTTAATTACTCGAGTTATCATAATTAGTGTCAAGTGCATCAACATCTATGGGGATTCTCAGTTGGTCATCAACCATATTGTCGGGTCTTACAAGATTCTCAAACCCAAGCTTCGTCATTACCATGAGTATACCATGAAACTATTGGCCCAAATTCCTGAAATCACCATCTACAAGGTTCCCCGAGTAGAGAATGCAGTAGCAGATGCTTTGGCCAAACTTGCTAAAGAATTGGCATGTCCGGAAGATGAGTCCATTCCAATAAGGATCCAAAATAGACAAGTTCTATTTTTTATTGATGCTAAACTCATCGAGAGACTTTCTCTTGAAGGGGAGGTTATCGTTGCCAAAAAGAATGAGGAGCTAAATTAGAGGCAACCATTCATAGACTATTTGAACATTAACAAACTACCTCAAGGAAAGTCACAAGCCCATCAGGTGAAATAGAGAGCTCTCTCCTATGCTCTCATTGATGGCACTCTGTACCGCCGATCCTTTGACCAAATTTGGTTTCTCTATTTAGGAAAACATGAAACTAGTGGCATTATCACCAAGGTACATGTAGGTATGTGCGGAGCACATCATTCCAGTCTGAAGATGAAGATGAAGATCAAGTGACTTGGATACTACTGGCCTTCGATGATTACAGACTGCGTGGATGAAGCAAGGAGATGCCATCGTCGCACACGGTGTGGTCCTCCACCAACCACCCAACATTCTACACTCTACATTGGCCTCATGGCCATTTAAGTGTTGGGTACGACATTGGTCCGATCCTCCTTTCATCCAAGGGTCACCATTCATTCTACACCGACTACTTTTCCAAGTGGGCGTAAGAATCCCACTGAGAGGTCACGCCACATATGCTTTAGTTTTTCAGGAACCATATTGTATATAGGTTCGATGTGCCTCGATAAATTATATCTTATAATGATACTACATTCAAAAGCATGAAGATCAACAACTTCTCCAGAATACATGGTATAGATTAGAGATGCTCTACTATCTACAACCCAGAGAAAATGGCTTGGCAAAAGCATTCAACAAAACTCTCATCCAGATACTGAAGAAAACTCTTGATGATAATAAATGATAGTGGAACAAGCAGTTGGTTGAAGCCTTGTGGGCCTACCGCACCACATACCAAACTCCAACTCAATATACCCCATTTTCCTTAGTGTATGGGTCTGAAGCCATTCTACCTTTAAAAGTTCAACTCTCATCACTAAGGATAGCATTTGGTAGCAGGATCACTTCAGAGCAGAATGCAAAGTTGTGGTTAGAAGAGCTCAAAGGTTTGGAGGAGAGTCACCTACGGCCATGCCAAAACTTCGAATTGTACAAGGCTAAAATGATTCAAGCTCACAACAAGCTGGTCCGCCTTAGGTCTTTCGAGTAGGAGAACTTGTGTTAGTCCTAAGGAGACCAATTGTTGCCCATCAAAAGATGAGAGGCAAGTTTGAACCCACTTGGGAAGGCTCCTATGTCATAGAGAAGGCCTATCAAGGAGGATCATATGAGCTCATCGATTATAAAGGGGAACACCCGATGCTTCCAATTAATGGGCTCTACCTAAAGAAATATTACCCATGAAATAAATCATGTTTGAAAATAATTCTATCAATCAACAAAATTTGATTCCATTCATCAAATCTTCTCTTCTTTCGAAGCATTGTTCATTTGGTCTTACAAATCTGCCATTATGTGTTTAGGATAGGTGTAAGAGTCCCCCAGCAGCATCCTATCCCTCTTTCACAATACAAACACAACTTCTCAGTGCTATTAAAATAGGTGTAAGAGAACCTGAGAGATATCCTATTTTAATTAGCACAACTAAAATAGGTGTGAGAGAACCCGAGCAGCATCCTTTCTTAGTGTGAATCCTATTTGCCATCCATGGCACCATTGCATCCAAGTCCCAGTGTATTTAGGATAGGTGTGAGAGAACCCAAGAGATATCATATTCCTGTTAACACATGCACAGAACAAACACAAATCTTTTATCTCAGGCTACTTTGATGTGGGAGTAAGCCACCTATAGCACTCACTCATTAGCTGCTCTAGGTCGGGTCTACATGCTACTTGTTAGTATGTTACCCCAGTGGTCACTTATTTGAAGATGTGAGTTCTACCCTTTCTTCCTAACTTGATCATTGCAAACCAATGAGCACCTTATTAGCATGGTAAGCTTCATTGCCCAGCCAGTAAGCTACCTCATCTTGACTTTGCTTAAGAAGATGTGAGTCCCCATGCTTTCTTCTTGAACTAGCCATCATGCACTAACTACGTTGAGTATATTTAAGATTTATGATAAGTCCCTCAGAGGCTCTTTTCTCCTTGACTACGTTTGAGTCAAAGTCCCCCAAAGGGTATTCACTCAAGAGGTCACCCCAGGGTCGATGGCACCCATCAAGCCAAAAGATGACTATCCCAAAGAATCGCTTCACTATAGATGTGAGTCTCGAAGCTTTCTTCCAGTCGATTGTTGAAAATCGATGGGCACCTTAGATTGGTTGATGTTCACCATGCTGTTAGTGACTCACCCAGTGGATACACCACTCTTGGCAGATGTGAGTCCCCAAGCTTTCTCCTTGAGTTGGACACCGAATACCTATTGGATATATGACTAACCATGTCATCTTCTCCAGGGTGTTGGATTAAGCCCTTTATCGGCCCCATCCCCTACGGGCATTCTATTTAGATCATGTCCTTTGCGACCCCATTTAGACACTACCCAGGTTATTTTTGGATTGGATAGCCCCCCTTTCCTAGTAGCCACCCCTGTGGTTGGAGAATTTGTTCAGATGCAGCATTCTCCCATGGTTCAAGAATTGAGATAGTCTATGATATAAGCTCTTCGTGATCCCTCACAAACCAACAGGGTCCATGATAAAACAAATTAAGCAAAATAAATAAAATATTCACTTGTGGATTAAGAATTCAAGCTCCCAAAGGGACCCTTTTCCCAAGTGCATCCTATCTTTAGGCGGTCGCCAGTAATTCCCCTATAGGAATTTCCGACTACTTGAGTTGAGATAAATCCTGTGGTACTCACTGTAGTCACCCCAGTCGCCTTCAATCTATTTTTCTACATACAAGGTTACCTCGTCATTCTACTTTGAGAATGTAAGACTATGATGCATTCTTTCAAAGATGATTGTAAACCACAACGACTTAGTGGTTTGATTTATTTCCCAAAGCAACCGATCACCCCAGTGGTCTTTTGTAGTCGAAGATGTGAGTTCCCAAACTTTCTTCCCATAAATTGATCATTGCAAACTGAAAGGCACTCCTTTGGTCAGATAGTTCTCGCATCAGCCGGGAAGCTACTCCCTTTGGTTCAGTAAACTGAGATAGGTCTAGGCTGATATGAGCTCCTTCTTAGTTTGATCCATTGCAAACCAATGAAATCCATCAACATAAACAAACTAAAAATGAAATTAATCTTGACTATCTTTGAGTTGATCTAAGTCCCGCAGTGGCATTCACTCAATAGTCAGCCCTAGGTCGGGTTCGTTTCTTTCCCAAAGCAATCGATCACCCCAGTGGTTTTCTGTTTCTAGAAGATGTGAGTCCTTGTGCTTTCTTCTTAAGACTTAACCATTGCAAACAGAAAGGCACCCTTTCTGCTTGGATAGTCCTACCTTATGGTTGGTAGACTACTCCCTTTAGATTGGTAAATCTGCATTAGGTCTATGCCTCCATGGCCCCTACTCAGTGCAGTTCATCAAAAATTGATGGGATCCATCATAACCAAAATAAATATAAAAATGAAATCTACTTTTGACTATCTTTGAGTTGATTTAAGTCCCCCAGTGACATTCACGCAGTAGTTAGCCTAGGTTGGGTTCAATCTATTTCCTTGTCAATAGATCACCCCAGCAACTGGTCCTTACTTTGGAGGTAGTAAGTCTACTATGCTTTCTTCCTAGTACAGCTACTGCATACTAAAAGAAATCCCTTTGGTTGGCTAGTCCTACTATATGTTTAGTAGACTACCCCTTTGGATTAGTAAATCTCAGTCTAGGCCTCCGTGACTCCTACTTAGTGTGATCCATCATAAACCAACAGGGTCCATCTCAAAATCCAAAATCTAAAAATTTGAAACAAAATAAAGAAATAAAATAATTAATCAATCTAAATCAAATCTTTTGCTTGTCTTCAATGAGATGCAAATATTTCTAGTCCCCTAGCGGATCTAGAATTCTAATACCACAACGGATTTAACAACCCCTCCCTTGTGGATGACTTGAACTTGCCTCCCTAGTTGAAAGTTCACTTTTCTATTCCCCATGGAGTCAAAACAAATATAAATTAAACAAATAATAAATTAAAATAAATTCAACCCTCTTCCCCAGCAAAACTCAAATCAAATCTCTCATCCCCTTATGGATGACTTGAACCCGCTTCCCCAGTGGAAGGTTCACCTACTCTATCCCTTAGTGGATTCCATCCTCTCTCTTATGTCTTGGACATAAGTTGAGCCACATTACACTAAGCTCTAGATTCTGTCTACACCTTGGGTTAGGGGTAGATAGTTTCATCGCTTTGTGATCTTTGTGTTGTTGATCATTTTGTCAACACCAATACGACATATGTCGCCGCACCACAATTGGGTGCCCATTGACCTCATTTTTAGGATGAGCTCTCAACCCTTCCATCTTAGACATAGGATTCCTCTTAGACTTTAAGAGTTCCTTAGTCTTAAGACATATATAATGACTAGGTGGACACTCAACCTAGCCCTAAAGACTTAGAAGGGTTAGCCATAGGAATAGGTCATGCCTTAGGGGTGTTAGGAAGATGTGCCTACCCTTAGCTTGAACCACTCCTCACCTTCTTTCCTTCAAGTCAAACTCCAAATCAATCTTATTTGATTTTCTCCAAACTCAAATCAATTCCACATGATTGAAATCCATGATTAAAATCCATGATGGAAACCAAATTCAAAATTTCAAACACTAAACTCCAAAAATTTCCTAAGTCCTTTAAATTTCCTCTTAAGGACTTAGCCTAAATTAAATGATCAAATCATTCCAAATTCATGGGATTTTTTCATAACTCATTTATATTCTCATTTATATTCACATATATGAATGAAATATAAATATAAATATAAATCAATCAAACTAAATCTAAATTTCAAGCTTCAAATTCCAAAATCTTTCCTAAATCCCTAATTTCCCTCTTAAGGACTTAGCCTAGATCATGATCAAATCACTTCAAATCCTTGAAATTTTCTCATGACCATTTATATTCTCATTTATATTCACATATATAAATGAAATATAAATTCAAACAATCAAAACCATTTCCAAAAATCAAACTTAAATTCACTCAAAATCCAACCTATGCCTTTCAAGTCAAAATCTTGAACTTAGCCAAATCAACTTCAAATCAAGCCAAACTCTTGATTTTTCTTCATGATTCAATCAACTCTACAATCATGAATCCAAATATAAATACAAACTTCAATCACTTAATCAAAAGCCAATTCAAAAATCAAACCCCAAATCCATTCATGTTCTTCTTTTGAATATGAAATTGTCAAATGAATCAAAACCCATTTGACTTCAAAGAACTTACAAATGGATTTATATTTCAATCATAAGTCCATATACGAGTTCAATCAAACTCAAATCAAGCTTTGACCAAGCCATTTGACCCACTTATGCTCACTTGACCTAAAGTGACCTAAAGTACCCCTTATGAGCCAAATTCTAATCCTAACCAAACTAGATTGAACTAAGCTCATCCATGCCTCTCATCATGATCAACAATCATCATGAGATGATCAATCAATCAAATTGGGTCAAACCAAGTCAAACCTAAGGTTGACCAAGTCAACACTTAGCCAAAATGAAACTCAACATAGCCAAAATCCACTATAGGCCAAATTGTTTGAAACCATTGATCAAAGCTCATTCATGATCAATGTTTGAACTTGACCAAGTCAATATTTGAGCCTGATCTAGCCCAATTGGCCACTTGACTGAAGTTGATCCAACTTGACCTAAAAAGTCAAAATGTGTCAAAACTTTATCTAAGCCAAATTGATTGAAACCAATGGGTCAAGCTCATTCCAAATCACTTGTTGAACTTGACCAAACCCTCAGTTAGCCAATTACACCTAACATTGCCCAATTGACCTTGAACCCAACTTGACCTAAAGGGGTCATGTTGAGCCAAATTCAAACTTAACCAAAATTGATTGGAAACAAAGATACCAATCCACTTCATATGACTAACCAAACCTAAACCTATCCATTACCTAGCTCAAATAGGTCAAATGGTCAAATTAGTCAACTTGACCCATTTGACCTAAATGAAGTCATATGAGTCAAATTCAAACCTAAACCAAATTGAATCAAACCAAAGCCACCAAAACATTTCAAATAGTCATATCAACTTGACCCAACCCTTAGTTTGACCCAATTTGACCAATTGGTCAACTTTACCCAAGTTGACCCATTTTGACCTAAATGGGTCAACATGAGCCAAACTATATCAAATGAACTCCAAATCTAATGAAACTTGACTAAAGCTATGTTCTCAACATACCCAACATATTGAAATTTAAAAACCAGCCAAATAATCATTCTACCCCTAGGCCATATAGCACATTTTGGTCAAATTCATGGGGAATTGGATCAAGCCCTCTTCATATCTACTTGATACCTTCCTAATAGGTCAAGTAGACCTTATGGAGGGTGGTGCACCCAACCCAATGGGTTTGGGTCAGCCCAAATGGACCCAAGGCCAAAATGGAGCACATGGCTCAAATTGGCCATGTGTGAAACCTCCTCCACTCAATTTGAAACTCATTAGAGGTTACCACCACTCCCTAGCCCAAACTAACCATGTGCCAACTTCTAACAACTCAAACAACCCTTCCAATCTTTTCAATTGGATCAAAATGGCAAACCATGCTTCAGTCGTCTGATGGCCATAGGGGGAGATATACTCCCCCTAATTCATTTCAATTCACACATCCTCACTATCGATTGAGTAAGGGAGAGTGTTAGGAGCCATTCTAGAGTGATCCCAAGCCTCCTAGAGCTCTGGCCATTTTTCCATTCTTTGCTTTTGAACATTGAAAATAGGGGAGGAAAATTGAAATTCTAACTTCCTCTTCACTCAAACTAGTGCAATTCCCTTTGCACATTCCATCAGGGGGCTAAGTCGAGCACACCCAAGCCTTCACCCGACCTCCAAAGGTAAGAGGAGAGCTAGTTTGATCAAGGCCATAAGCAAGAGCAAGGGTAGTTGGTCCATAGAGCAATCTACTCAACCTCAGGAGCTAATTCTTTTCACCACGCCTTTAACCGCACTAAGCTCTCCAAGGGAATCGAGTGTCGGTGATCACCAGTGAGGTATGGCATTTTTCGATCAATAGACTTAAGGTGTGTTGGTCCTTTGCAAAAGAAAAGTTAATGGCATGAGAATTTGACCGTTGGATAGGCTTGCCATTAGGGTTAGATGGTGTGTGTTAGATTTCATTCAAATCCGAGCTCGATCGAGCTCAGATCTTCTCTTCGAAAGAGGATGATCTCCATTAATCCTCAGGGAAGAACAAGGATGATCTCGGCCAACCATCTGCACATTTTGGATGGACGGCTGAGATTAAATGCACGTTTTAAATATTATTAATCCTTTTCAAACTATGGGTTATCTCCTAGCCGTTCGATCCTTGATCAAACGGTGGATATAAAATCATGTACCACCACTGCCACGCATGCCATGATGGGATGTTTAAGTGGCCGCTCGTTCGGTGATGCGTGGAAAGCGCACTTGACTCAGCCGCCGCATGTCATGTTGTGGATTAAGGGATTTAATTAGGTTTTAAATAATTTTAATTAATCCTCTAAGCTTCAAAAATTCATATATCCCTAAAGAAAAATAAGAAAAACATGAGGTAATTCTCTGAAAGATAATTCAATCTAGAATATTCTAAAATTGGTTTTAATGGATTTTGAATTGTATCTTTCTATGATTTTGCCTTTTAATGGAAATCTTAATTTCTTAATTACTCCCTAATTAACCCATTGATTAATCTCAAACTTCTTGGGTATATTTTGGGGGATGACTTCTACCTCTCTTAATTTTCTTGGGATTTATTGATTGCTTAATTAGGGCAATTGGTAATGCATTTTCAAATTACCCCTATTACATAATTAAGGATAATTAAGGGTTTGATTAGTGTTTTAATCCCTTATTGAAGTTGATTAAGGTTTGATCCAGTGAATAGAAAGTTTATGGAATAATTTTAGGGCATTTCCCCTAAGTTATTCCCTAGGCCCCCTTTTTCTTCCTAATCTTCTCTTAATTAAGGGCTAATTGACTAATTACCCTATTAATTAATTTTTTAAAATTTCTATAACTTTCTAGAACTTAATTAATCTACTTTGGGTAGATTATTAGGTGTTCAAGAGCTTAATTTCAATAAAGAAAATCAAAACTCAACTCATATGTGTGAGGGGTGTTTTTGAAATTACTTAAGTTAAACCCCTTAGCTTAATTAACCATTAATCATGAGCCAAATTACATTTGGCCCTTTTATTCCTAGGTGCATTGCAAATTTAAATTCCTTGTAAGATTTTATGTCATCTCATTAGCTCATAATTATTTGGTTAATTATGCTAAGGTGGTGTAGGTAAGGGTTAATTAACATGTTTAATTCATACCTTAACCTAATCAAGATCTAAAATGAATCTAATCATCTAAAAATTAAAAAAAACATCAAACACATGTGGGAATGGGTTAGGAATAGCAAACTCAACTCACATTTTCAAAATTAAATCAAATTCAAAATTAAACAAAAATCATACTAAATGAACTTTGATTTACTTTAAACTTTCTTATTTCATAAGATTGTCTTTAAGATTTAATTGAAGTGAATGTGTTTACATGTTTTCATTGCTTTAGTTCTTTCTCCAACATGTTAAATATGTATTTCATGTGGTTTCATGCATCCATGCCTTTCAAAAGTCAAATTTAAGATGAAAATATTTCCTTCATGTCAAATTGCATGTTTTGGCTAAAGTAGAAATATGTGTGGCTATTATCAATATTAAATCCAAATTATTTTCAAAATATATAAATAACTTATCAAAACAAAAAGTGTGCTATTTATATTTTACCTATAAGTTTGCATGTGAATAAAATATAAAGGCGTAATTAGTGTAGGTTCTTCATCTCTTCTCTTTTAGTATAGTTTTGAATTGATCTGGCAAGGTGTATGGTTCATTTGAAAAGCACCTAAAACTTGCCTAATTCCATATCCTATTCATTTCTATACTATCACTTAAGAAGGATACCTATGCTTGCACATATAAATTGTATAAACAAAATAAATCAACTAATACAAAATTTTTGCATCTTTTTTTTCCATTCATTTCTTTTGTACACATGCTTGTATTTAAGGAAAGTGGTATATTAATCTGGAAAACCCTGAGGTTGCAAGGCTTTAGGTAGCCCTAAGTAGATCTTATATTTTACACCTCTGGTTAACAATGGGGCTATACTCACTTATGTCTTTCTTATTTTCATGTGTGCATATGAAAATTGGATAAGAAATCCCTTTTCTACTTAATGAAAATCATGCATCATAAACTTTCAAATTTCCTTAAATGAATTGCTTAGCTTGCATCATAAAGTGTGTGAAACATTTTCATTTGTATGTATAGATATGCTTAGGACTCATTCATATGCATGTTATAATGTTGGGAAAGAAATGAAGTGATGTATATTTTGTAAATTTAGTTCATTTTATTTAATCTTAAGATGCCTTTCTTTTTGAATAGGTTTGTTTAGAGTTCATCTAAACTTAGGATTAATTAAAACACATAATCAAAACATTCACTAAATAAAATCTAAAACATGAATCCACTTTAGAAATTACTTAAGTTAGGAGAGGAAAGAGAAGTTCCCTTCTCTTTCCCTCTCTTCATAACTTAGTAATTAATTGTAGGATTCATTTGAACCTTATCAAAACATGAAATAAATATCAATCCAAAATAATTAAATCACTTAAATAAAACCCTCTTCTAAGTAGAACATGCTTCACATTTAGAAAATTCTAGCTTAAAGCCATAGCAAAGCATACCACACAAACCTCCAAAGCACGCCCATTAGGCTAAGTCACCACTTCTAGCTTTAGGTTAGGGCGGTGCATAGTTTGATTCTTGCTTTTGTTTTGTGATATATGTTTTATAAGGGATGTTGTATTTGCATAGATAGAATGGTAGTGTGATCTTAGTCTAACATTATCTTCTGTAGGGGATTGTGCTTAAGAGGCACTAGAATAAATAAAAATATAAATGCTTTTGTTGTGCAGGTGCTTATACCCCTAAGTATAATCCAATAAGCCAGGTGGACTTAGTCACCCATGTGTGGGGTGATAAGTCCAATATACATGCTTGGGATTTGTGTGGTTTATTTTAGCTAATCTATATTTTGTAGGTATTAGTTAGATTTCCATTCTTTCCTTTTCATATAATTTTTCCAATTAGATTTGGAATGATTGTTATGAGGATTATGATGAACATTGGTAATAAGATCTTATCTTATGCACCATGTGAAGCCTTTGAAGCATCCACCTTCCAACCATCCAAAAGAAAGAACCAAAGAAGAAGGAAGAAAGAAGAAGAGAGAAGAAAAGAAGAATGAAGAAATTGAGCATGAAGACCCCAATAATAATGAATTCCTTGCTTAATTATATTTAATTCATTTGTAATCTGGATTGCATAAGGGTAGAGCTCGGCTACCCAATTTATTTTTTAGGTTTTTACAGTGGTACCCGACCACAATTGGCATCTTATTCTTTTGCACTTAACTTTATAAATTGATTGATGATTTGTTTAGCTTGCACATTAAGTGGCATCTTTTCCTTGTTTATTCCTTGCTTTATGTATGGCCTGGATGATGATTAGGCTCTTAGGGAAAAATAGATCTTTTCTCAAACTTAACAACTCAAAACTAAAAATAAAGAACTCATAACCTCACCTAAAGCATAGGCTTAAAATCAAAATAAAAGAATTAGCAACCCCTTAGCTAGATGAGTACTTCTTTTACAACATTATGCACAAATGCATCTTATTTCACTCTTGATTGGAGGGCTTCCACCTTTGCCAAGGAAACTTGGCTTGACCTTTGAGAGCCATGGTGGAAACACACCTCATACCTTCTCGCTGATTTTGGCCAATAATCTTATTTCTCATGCATTAGGCATATGAATCTTATTAGCCTGAGTCAAAATAATTGTCCAAAATGAAAATAAAATTAAATATGAATTACATTAGATTTAGGTCATTTGAAGCATTCCCTTTACATGATCTAATCTCTTTAGGGAGTAAGTTTAAGGACTTTATCTCTTTATAAATAAATAATAGTCTAGTTATCTTACATAAATCATATGACTTGCCTACATGAATTTAAAACTATAGGAGGAGTTAGTTGGCAGCCACCCCCAGGTGGTTGTAAGTCCAAGTAGTTGGATGGTTTGTCCTCTCTTATGGAGGCAAACTAAAAACCCATTTTGCTCCTTAGATTTAGGTTGCGCTTTTGGCCCTCATTAAAGCTCCCTAGATTTAGATTCTGAGGTTGCTTCTCCACTTTGTGGGCCCTAAGCATAAATCCTCACCTCTTAGGCATTTCCATAATCTTATATTATGGAATTATAAGCTCTAAATTTCTAATAAAAAATTCAACTTAAACAAATTAAATCAATTTCAAAAATGTAATGCCCAATCATAGAATAGTTTGAGATGCTCGTTAGGTTTCCTAGCATCATGAGCATCTCCTACTTATCTTTATTTGGCTTTGATAATAAATCTCTCTTTGATCAATCCCATTTGGTCTTTAAAATGAGCTAATCGATTGATAGTCCTACCCTATTAAAATCTTTAGACAATAATCATTTACCTTAATCAAGAGTTTTCCTAAGGAATTCCTATTTCTTAGGATGTAATTAACTATGGGGGCTTATCCCTGTAGGGAACTTAATGAACCCAGTTTAAAATAATCCCTACATTACTTTTCCATGTAAAGTAGGGGAAGAATCTCTAGTACTCCTCAAAGACCCAACATCCTTAGGAGTCTTTATTTTGGTGATTAGGTCCATTGTAGGGTGGTTACTTCTATCTTTCGAGATAGTACACCTCTCCTCAATGTCATACCCGATCACCCTAATAAGTGCATCTGTGGATCTACGTGGCATCCTACTAAAGTGATTTTATATTCCCCTGTTCTTTTCTTTCTTCTATCTTCTTTCCACCATAGAATGGAAAGAGGAATAGATGATGGGAGGACACTCGAGAATGTTAAAATTTCCACCACACCTGTATAACATAACATATGCAAATATTAATGTCAAAATGGTAAAAATTATAATCCATAGTGAAATAAAATATGCTACTAACCTTTATCTTTCTTTTACTTCCATAAAAATAACTATACCATTCACTCCTGCATAATAAATATTGAACTATTTCTAACCCCTAAAGAAGCACGATATTGATTAATAACTCTACCACTAGCACTAAAATTGATTTTAGAAAACTATTGTTATTGGAATAAAAAGAACATCAAATGACATCCTTGATAAAATGTGGTATTTCAAACTGTTTTCCTTCCACCAACCTAACAATCAAAATTAGTTGAATTCTCATTCTCAATGACAACACCATCATATCCAAATAAACTTCAAGCTCAAATTTAATAGTATGGTTAGTGTAATTTATTCTAATATAATTCTTATACTTTCTCTTTCCATAGAGCCTCCCTTCAAAAGTAGAAGCACTTCCCAAACCACTACTTGAATCACTTTCTAAAGCGAGTTTGTTAGCATTGATAGCTTTATAATCCTCTACATACTCATTATAAAGTTCATATGAATTTTTACATACATCATCAATGTGCATCTAAGTAATATCTTCAGAGTATATAGAGTTTAATGTAAAGTTTATCATCTTCATTTTATTTTGGGGGTCTAAAATAGCACCTATAAATATTAGAAGATTACAACTTCCCCAATACTTATTAAATTTTTCTTTTGTCCGGATTGCCATTTCTCTGACATGTGGGTGTCCACTTAGAGAGTTGTCATCCAACAATTCCTTGATCCCCCACAATTTTGATAAAAATAAGTTGGAGGTAGAATATTTAGAACCTACCACATTTATAAAATTGAACTTAGTTAATTTACTATAAAGCAAATGTATTTGAGTAGCAATAGAAAAATATGCAAAGTTTAGAATTTAACCTGATATCGATTCTGTGGCTTGGTTAAACACCTCAAGAAAAGAACAATCATCTTCTAATTTTGCCCAATCTTTCACTATGACATAAAGTGTAACAAGGATCTCTATCATGAAACCTCAGAAAGATCTCCTTAAACTCTAGTGTAGAAGATAGCATTGCATAAGTAGCATTCTATCAGTGACAATCTAGAATCACTTTCTTCTTTGGAAAATAAAACTGTTGAGCCATTTTGATGAACATCACTAATCGATGCTGTAAAATGATCACATACTTTACATTATCTCTAACCAAATCAATTGAACTTCTAATTTTAGAAATCCCATCTTGAACTAACAAATTCAAGATATGTGCATAACAACACACATGAAAAATTCTTCCACCAAGAGAAAGTTTTTTATGTAACTCTAAATTTGCTTTCAACATATTATCTGACAATGTGTTATATGCTACATTGTCCACAATTATTGTTGCTCTATGAGGCGAGGGCACATCAACAAAGTTAAGCACTCTCTTTTGCAATTTCTACTAAACATCTACAAAATGACATGTCAAAACCATATAATGTATATCTTTACCATATTTTTTATAGATCAATTGTCACACTAACTCTATTGACAGTATCTAATAAGT
This sequence comes from Cymbidium sinense, assembly GCA_021442155.1. Taxonomy (NCBI): domain Eukaryota; kingdom Viridiplantae; phylum Streptophyta; class Magnoliopsida; order Asparagales; family Orchidaceae; genus Cymbidium; species Cymbidium sinense. The sequence continues at coordinate 52,818,442 of CM038215.1, forward strand.
GCTTCAATCTTTTTTTCCCAATTTCATAGCTTGCTATGTAATCATTTTTCACTGTAGTATGTGATATCTTTTCATAATGTGCACTAGCAGCTTTCATGATAATGTTGAACATCTCATATTCAACAAATTTAAATGGCAACACATGCACCATTATCATATGAGAAACTAATTCCCTTATCCTAGTATAATTATATCTCCAATCACCAACATTACAAGCACTCACAGACTCAATGGTACTTGTAATCATAAGTGGTGAATTGAAATGTTAAGTTGCCCTTCAGGCTTCACCAACTTCTTACCATAATGAATTAATGTCACTTATACTATAAAGTTGCACCACCTTTGCTTTTTGTAAGCTTATGCTTACAATAATTACTATACATTTTCAATTCCATCATTAAGTTTAATCAAAGTAAAGTCATTTTTACTGATGATATTTTTCTTATTACTTTCTTAGCAAAAGGATTATCTGCCTGATTATCATCAATTGGCACAATAACATTCCTCATAGCCATCTCAACTACTATTGGGCTTGATGGTGACCCAACACTAAATTCTCTCATATGCACTTGTATAAGACTAACAATAGGTCTTATGGGATTCACATCTTGGTTTGATGAACTACTAGACATACCTCCAATCTAAGAAATAATAAAATATGAGCAAGTAACAAAATACATAATAATTAAAGAAAATATTAATTTTATAGGGCTTTATTTCAAAATGAGACCTCACCTAAGATTTCAAGAAAAAAAGATGCCAAAGCAAGGCTAAAAAATCCAACAATAAATATATTACAATCACAGACTCCATCCAAAGGAAGCAAAAGAAGTTATAATGCATTCCAAGATATTATTAATGAAAACCAACAATTCATAAAAAAACTAGAGAGTAAAAGCATTTTCTAACTAAATAGTGACACAAAAATAAGCATTCCATGAAAGAAAACCCAATAGAGAGAGAAAATAATATTAATTACTACATGGTTGAATCTCAAGTAAGAATAAATAGGGATTTTGGATTATCATCATTTCCCATGATACAAAGTGTCACACAATCACCATAAAAAAATCTTAATTAAATTAAGATCACAAAAACTTCCCCTAAACACTCTAAGATAATGTGGGTCCTTTAACTAGCAAGACAACAACATAAAACTCAAGTAATAGTAAAATGCAACTTGTAGAAAATAATAAATGCATTCAAATATATTTTAAAGCTATAATAAGAAGCACAATAAACTCCAGACTCTAGCAAATAGCCACCAGCCCACCAAAACTCCAATCTCCAGCAAATAGCAACTTTTCAAAATAAAAAATAAACTTGCAAATTGAAATTATCCTTTAACAGCCAGCCTTCCAAAATTCTCTTTTTTGCGAAGTGAAAAATATTAAGTATTCTTCTACTTAAAAATTTTCTGCATTTAGCTGTATATCTTTTAAATGTAGAGAAAAAAACTAAAAAAATAAATAATTAACACTTCAAAGTTAAACAATCTTACAAACTGTATTTCAAAATGTAAAATAGCCCATGTATAAATGATAATACATCATGTTACCAATGCAACTATCCAAGCCTCTATATTAATACAATATGGTATCTACTTGGAAATATTAGTCGATGCACATGGATTAAAAAAATTGTATGATTCTCGGTTGAATAAACTAACATGATTGCAAAGAATGGAAAATTTGAACTTGGAAATGAGAAACATAAACTAGATTTCACCTCACGAGTATTGAATCAGAGAAAAGAGATAAGCTTAAACATAAACTACGGATTGGTGAACAAACATTGCTCCAAGATTTTCCAAGCTTTCGGAATTTGCTTACGACACAATTATAAACAAATAACATGATTGAAATAAACCAATCAAACTTCTCTAGAAAGAGTTTCCTCTCATTATTCAAAATCCATGACAATAAATGGCATGACACTAAATCAAATATTTTAGGTTCATTTCCTCTCATTCATCGAACTCCTTCAGAAACATAAAACCCTAAATTAGTAAATCACTTACCTTAGCCACACTACAAAACACAATCAAATTCTTTATAGTAACCAAGAACTTCATCTTTCGTGACTCTAGGGCTTTCTTTGGAGGGAAGAAGTATGAGCCGAGCGAAAGTAAATAAATGGGAATTAGAAAACATCTGGGTAGATGGTGGGATGTAGGAGAGTAAGAGCTTTAGGGTTAGAATTTATAGTGTTAGTTACCTTATTAAGCATTAACCATCCATCACTGAATGGATGGTTAATCAGTGAGCCTTACCACATTGGCCCATGTGTATGTTGAGCTTTCCTTAGCTAGCCATGATCACTACTCACAAGTGATGGGGTCAACTTAAGCCTGATCGAGATGGAGATGGGCTAGTGTTGAGGGCTACAAATGAACCGAACAAATGCATTTTAATACAAAAATTTAAAATTATCCAATTTTTATTATATAATAATAATATATATTTAATTAAAATTAATATAAATATAAATATAATTTATTTATTTAATGTTTACAAGTTTTTTTATAAAAGTTAAATGAAATTATTAATAAAGCTACTCAATGAGCTTGTTCGTGAGTTTGTTCATGAACATTAAATGATATACTTTATGGAGCTTCTTAATGAACTTGTTCATGAACATTAAATGATATTTTTCATGATCAAAATTGAATCAAGCTATGGGTTGTTCAAGCTTGTTCATTTAGTGATCGAGTATTTATAAAAGTGTTCAAGCTTGTTTGATTAATTAATCAAATGATCATGAACAATCTTTTATCGAAAGAGCTATGAGTAGCTAGTCAAACGCTAGATTCATTTGTAGCCCTAGATGTGTTTGATTATATTTAGATTTGTATAAGGTTTGTGATTGAAATCATGTAAGTTCATGTGTTAATATATATAGGCGTTTGGAGCCTAAGCGTTGGTCTTCTAACACCTTCGTGTTGCATTCTATGGTATTTAGTGTTTAGGGATAGAGAAGCTAGCATCTCAATGCTAGCCAATGGCATCTTGGAGTTATGAAATGACAAGTTCTAAAATTTTTTTAGTTTTTGGTAGTATTCTCCCAAAGGGACAAACCCCTTGGAGTATCGTACTTATAAAAACACTTATTTTGACCTAATAGAAGATTAAACTTATTTTTGTGTGAAATTTTGGGCAAAAAACTCTTTGGTTCAAGCTTGGTGGCCGTCTGAATGATTCGATCATCCTTCGCTACCATTCCAATAAGTTATATTTCAACTTTCCAAGAAATTACATTTTTAAGCCAATCTTTTCTTTTTCGATTTTATTGCTAACCAATATTAGCTATCTTTTTGAGAGATTAGTCTCAACTTTTTGGACTTTTATTTTCTTGAAGCATTAGACTATATTCTACTTCTTCTTTTACTAATAAATTATTTTGGTTAAGATTTTAATTTTTTAAATTTCAAAAAATTATAATTATTTATCATTTTCTTGTGAAATTTATTTCAAATTCTATTATAATTTTTAAGAAATATTTTAAATTTTTAAAAATAATTTAAATTAAATTTTATTTTATTATATTTAATAAATATTAATTATTTATTGATTATTTTATTATTAAATTAATTTTTTATTCATTTTTAATTATCATATTAATTTAGAAATTTATAATATCTCTATGATCACAATAACTTATTATTTTAATTATTTTCTAATTTTTTGTAAATATTAAATATTTATTTAATTCAATAAATTACAAATTTTAATATAAAGGTTAATTTTCTATTAAAAATTTATTTAATATGAAATTTTTATGGAATCTTCAAATAACTAATTTAAAATTCAGGTGAATTTACCATAATTATTTTGAAATTATTATTTCTTAGTTTTAATATTATGCAAATAACTTAGAAATTTCATAAATGTTTTTATTTTATAAAATTGTGAACATTTTGTATAGATCTTAGATTAATTTTCTTAAACATTTTTTTTATTTACCATTAATTGTTAATGTATTTATATTTTCTTTAATTTACTTAGTTTTAAATAATAAATAATTTACTATAAAAATTTATAATTTAATTCATTTTAACTCAAACAATTATGAAAATTTTATAGTGTTTTTAGATAATCATTTTGAACATTATCTAAAATTAATTTTTCATAATTTTTTGTATATTTACTATTTTTTTGAATTATAAATAAACACTTTAAAATATACAAAACTAATACATTTTAATTTAAATAATTATGAAACTCTTCCACTAAGTTTTAATTATTTTTTTATTCTCTTAATTTTTAAAGTATTCCTTTTAATTTTTTATTCAATGATTTTTAAATAGTGAGTTAGTGGATTTAAAAATTAATATCTTTTCCTTTAATTCAAATTGGTTTAAGATTTGTATAAGGAGTTCTTATAGTTCCCTTACTTTATTTGTATAAGTTTCATGATTTTTGAATTTGTTTAACTTGTTTAATCCTTTAAAATAGTGATTAAATAATCTCTTAAATTATAATTAAGCTAATGACTTTTGGTTTCATAATTTTCATAGAATTAAAGTTTCATATTATTATTACCCTAAAAGTTGGAGAGCATAACACCAAATTGATAATTCAAGACAAAAATCAAAAGAAAAACCCCTAAAATTTAAGCTTGGATGCATGGTTTCACTATCTGATTCATTTGTATTATTGAGTCTAATTAGATTATATCCAACATTCTAGCCATGATCTCCTTTATTAAGATAAGCCATGGCTAGGGGCTTAGGTTGGTCTGAAATCTACATGACCTAAGCCAAACCCAAGCCAAATTTTAGCTTCTCCTATCATTTGAAGCAAAATTCCTCATTGGGAAGTAAGAAAGAGAAGAAAGGGGTCAATATGGCTTATCAAACTATGGTGTATCCTAAAGAACTCCACTGACTACCCAAGAACAGGACAAGTAGAAAATAGTGAATTATACAGGAAGGTTGAATTAGATCTGAGATTGATTTTGGTAGCTTCAACAAGTTAAAATGATCTTGCTTGCACATTTGATTGAGTTGCCTCCCTTCGAGTTATCGAGTGGTGTAAAATCTAGTGAGGTGATAGTAGAAATTGGTCTTGAAGGTGCTTGGGTGGTCTAGGAGATGAGTAAGAGATTTAAATTTTCTTTGGGAGTTTAAAGGACACTTTCTAGCCTCCTCTATTGGAGAATTGAGGGGCCTACATATAGGCTCCACTGAACCTAAATTGGTTGAGTTCAGTTTACTATAGGTTGTTGATGAGTCATGGTTCAACACAATTGGGGGAGGTTGTGGGAGACTAGATAATTTGAAAAGAATGCATGGGAAGAGCTACTGTCATTGATTTCCGTTAGAGTAGGCACACCATTACCTAGTCTATCAAGTAGGCTAGGTGACTCACTGACCTATTAGACCTAATGTAAAATGGTTCTTGATCCAATTAGCCAAAAGGTAGTGATGGAATTTGGCCATTTGTTGGAGTTTGAAGAGGAATTTTGGAGAAGTTCAACCTAATTGTTTAATTTGTTTGACCCATTAAGACACATGTCCTTGGACCATTGATTTTACTTACAAATTCTGGTAAAAATAAGTTGATGTTAACTACTATTATGAATACTCTCCTCTAGCTCCATGGAAATTTATGTGAAGATTTAGTCATTTTGTTAGTCAATTTCAAATTCAAAGTGGAATGTGTCCATTTGGGTTTAATAAGGACACATTAACCAATTGGATTTAATTAACAATTAGAGTGATCAAATTGACTTGGACTCAAGAAGATATTTGTCCGTGACATCCTTGACTGCATTGGTGTAAAAGGGTTTAATTGATTATTAAGATTGTTGGCTCTATAAGCATCATTTTCACTCTTATTAATTTTGATAAAAATAAACATATGTCTAGATATTCTAATATATGTGTTAAGTGTTTCAATGTGTTAAGTGTTTCAAATTTTTTTGATTTTGATGATGTGCAAGATTATTATTTACATAACCTATGCATCTCACAACATATGTTCGATGTAATTGCAAGTATGGAAGGATGCAAAATAGATCAAGATGATATTTTTTAGATCAAGATACAATATTTTAGGTTATATATATTTAGAAGTGTCTTAGTGGTCTATAAGAGTTTATTTGCATGATTTGATTTACTCACAATTTAGCATATTTCTTTAATTTATTTTATATATTATTAATTATTAATTATGAGCTTAAATTTTATATAAATAAATCATCCTTAATTAAATAACATTAAATTGAAAAATTTTATATGCATTTAAATTATCAAAATAACAAATGATAATTAATTATGATTCTTAAGTGCAAATAGTTTATTTATTTAAAAATTTATCTAATATAATTAAAAACAATTCTTATAACATATGTGTGATAATATCTAAATTATCCCATATTTTAAAATTCCATTTATTATATTATAAAATTGACAAAAATACATGAAAATTAGTATTTTGACAAAAAATCATTTTATAATCAGAATTTCAATTTGATTTTGACTCCATTAGACTCCTTGGATTTTTTTCCCTTTAATTTGATAGGTTACATGACCTATTGTTTAAGCATCATTGTTTATGGCTATTTTTAACTTTCCCATGTGACTAGCCCCACATTGTATCATGTTATCTAAATTTTACCCACAGTTTTATGGCATTTACATTCAATACCATCTTGGAATGATTTAAAGCCTAAACCTCCTTCATCTTTAAGTTTGAATAAATTTCTCAACTTTTTAATGATAGCTTCTTTTGTTACCACTTCATAGGAATGTATTAAATAATGACTTAATTCTTCTTTAAGAGGTGATTGACATATTGATTACCTTGAAGGTATGGATAGTGATTGAATTTAAGGTGCTTTTAATAAGGGTGTGTTGTCCCCCAAATAATAACATGTTGTCCCATGTCATCATCTTGTTTTAAATATTGATAATGCCTTCTTTATAATAAACTCTTTTAGCTCTACCAATGAATTATGAGTTACCTAATTATAATAAAGAAGACTGCAATTTTTATACCCGTGATTCTATGGATTCACCTTGATGAGTTTGAAGAAATTCTGCTACTTGGAAAGATGTTGGATTTATCCTTGTTAAACTTCAGGTCGATAATTGACTCAAATTTCTTGAACACTTAAAAGATTATCTTGATTGCATTCAATGAGTTATTGCAAAAAAAAAACAAAACAAAACATCATCTACGATAATAAATGGGAGATAGGGATACCACCTAAGGTATAGAATTTAATAGTGGAATGGTTCATGACAACTTGATTTAAAAGAGTAGAAGTAGTCCATTGCAGGTATAAAGACTATAAGAGATATTAGAACATCTTGCTTAAAGATTCTCTTTGATTTAAAAAAAACATCTGGCCATTCACTAGAATAGAATAATTATTATTAGTAATAACTCTTTAGATGAGGATACTTCATTTAGGATTGAAATTCTTAGCAAGTAAAACCTGGTTAATGAAGCTCTAGTCTAAAACATCAAAATCTTTATGCAAATTAAACTTAATAGCAATATTATTGCCCTAAATTTAGTGTTGATGCCTCTAAGAATTTCTTGGTACAAAAGCATATCCTTGTAGATACTCTCTATTTGACAAAATCACTCTCATTAAGGAAAATTAGGCTAGGAAGATTCTTTTTTATTCTTGTATTGATGATTTTTTATTTCACTTGTAATAGTTAATAAGCTAATTGATCTAATAGTATTCCATGTAGAAGAAGTATTTGCTTAAGGAATGGTATTATGGTGGTAGAATTAAACTAATTTATCATGTGCTCCTCCTTAAAGAAGTCATGTATAACATATACTAAGCTAAGCTTAATGACCTCCCAAGCTTCCTAGTGTAAAAAAATTTGAGAATCCATTCAATCTAGTGGGCTTGTCTTTGTCCATAGAGAATACAACTATTTTAACTTCCATTAAACTAGGAACCCAAAAAATGTTGATAGGATGTAAAGCTTGGGTGAAAATTTTAGGATCAATGTTAGAATTATTTCTAGCATAATTAGGAGCTAACAGATTAGTGAAGAATTTGATAGCATCCTCTTTTATCAACCCTTATTTAGTGGCCCATTGATCATTTTGATATTTAATATTTATAATATTAAAAGGATATGGCACCAAGAGGTGGGGTGAATTGGGTGTTTTAAAATTTTAGGTTAAAAATTAGTTTTAAAGCTTTGTAGAAAATTTAGTTGTAAATTATTAAATTTAATAATCAATGAAAGAGCAATGCAACAAACAACCAAATTAAAGTAAAGTAAAAATAAAGAAAGTAGAAGACACAATGACTTTTATGTGATTCTGCCAAACCCAAAAATTAACCTACGTCCACACTTAGCAACCCAATCTAGGAATTCACTTAATCAAAATGAGATTACAACAAATCTCTCATTTTCCTTCATGGGCAAGTACAATCAACACCCTACTTTCTTACACTGGGCAAGTACAACCCCAATACCATACTTTTCTATAGCAAGCAAGCATAACCCAACACTATACTTTCCTACAATGAGCAAATACAACCCCAACCAAGTACAAGAGAACAAAAGAGCAAAAGATATAATATAAATGCTAACTCTCAATTTAAAATAATTTGGCAAGCAAGTCCCAACTAAAATAATATTAAGACAAATAATAAAGAGAGCTCCAAGTGAACATATTTCTTCTTGAATTAAAGTTAAATGCAATGATAAGATCTTCATATGAAACACTTTAAGTAAATAAAGTTTTCAAAAATATTTGACTTCAAAAGAAGTAAAGATTTGAAAGATAAATGAACTTGAAAAAATAATATAATATGGAATCACTTAGATTATTAGACTTTAAAATATTTCCATGAATATGTAATCCAAAGGACTTGTGCAATGAATACTTTCAAATAAACAAGCTAATGTGAATTCCTTAGTTGTAAAATTACTTTGAAACAATAAATCAAGAAATCTCTTTAAGAATCAATGTAACTTTATAAAACTCTTTTCATGATGTGAAAAGAGTTTTATAAAGTATTAGAATACTTTCAAAAGAAGTAAAGATTTGAAAGATAAATGAACTTGAAAAAAATAATATAATATGGAATCACATAGATTATTAGACTTTAAAATATTTCCATGAATATGTAATCCAAAGGACTTGTGCAATGAATACTTTCAAATAAACAAGCTAACCTGAATTCTTTAGTTGTAAAATTACTTTGAAACAATAAATCAAAAAATCTCTTTAAGAATCAATGTAACTTTATAAAACTCTTTTCATGATGTGAAAGCTATAACATGTGCAAGACAAAAATGATTTCATTCCAATAAAAATAAATTATTTTTGAAATCACTTAAGATGAAAATGAAAAACATTAAGAAGAAAAACTTTAAAAATAATTCATAAAAGTCCTTTCCAACCAAATCAAATAATTGAAAACTTAAAATCAAAAGAATATAATGGATTGGAAACTCTTACTCAAATATTTATAAATGTAAGCAATGAGGGCAAGGCTTAAGTTAATCTTAACAAATATTGAAGAAGCACCAAAGTGAGTTTTGGCCAAGCAAGAATTCAATGGGAATTGTTAACTTGTTAGCACTTTGAATCCACCAAACAATTTGCAAGATTTTGGCCAAAAGATTCTAATTAGAAAGAAAAGAGATTTGTCACTTAACCTTCAAGAGATATTTCAAGAGAACATTTTGCAAGGATCTGGCCTAGAAAAAGGAAGCAGGTGAGCTAAAAGATAAGGGAAAACCTCTTTAAATAGAAGCTAAGGTCAACAAAGCATGAAGGAAGTAGAAGGGAAAAATGTATTAGGAAATTATTTGATTTTGATTTGAAGATCTCAATCAAATAATCCAAAACTTTTAATTTGAAATGTTTTGTCCAATTATGATTGGAATAAGAGAGAGATATGAGGAAGAATATTAATCAATCCAATCAAATGAAATCAAAGGAATAAATCAATGCTTTTTGGCCAAATAAGGATAAAGAAAGAGAAAATTGATTTGGTAAGAATTTGAACTAGAATAATTAAGCATAACATATAAAATTTAAATCTAATTGAATTCAAACTTAATGATGCCAGCCATGCAAAGGTGGAGGGAATTATTTTGAATCCACTTGACATAAATAAGTTCTCTAGATTAATTAAGGAATGAATTTGAAAAGTGATTCAAAATAATTTAAATTTAAAATATATTAAGTATCAATTAGCATGGGATGGCCAAGGCATTTACAAAAGGAGTTTTTTTTCCTTTTCTTTTTTTGGAGAACCCCATGCAGGGGAATTTTATTGCCACACAAAAAAGGGGTTACAAGATCCTTAAGTAGGACTAAACTCAAGAACTATTGCTCGAAGAGCTACAATCAGCCTAGAGAGTGAATCCCCTATCTAAGTACAACCAAAAAGGAAGGAAAAAAGAAAAGCAAAAAGAAAAATAGCAAGAGATATAAAAGTAACAAAAAAAGAAAAGCCAGAGGACAACCTCAACAAAAGCTTGAGAAGATGAGAGAAGTAATTGCCACCTCCAGAGAAGGAACCTGCAAGGAAACAACATAGAACCTGCAAACATCTAGAAGAAGGAATTAACACAGGTAAAGAGATACTAACAAAATTAATTGAAAAAATAAATGAAAGTGTGAGAAATTTAGAGAAGTGTGTGAAAGAAGGCTCAGGCTTAGTAACAGCAGAATGGTGGCAATGGCAAACATGAGCATCCAAACTTCAAAGAAAGGGTTACATCATAAGTGCTACTACCAGCCAAATTATGAGTGAACTCATCCCATCCATCATAGCCTACATACTTGGGGGAAGGCAACTGCCACTGGAGGAAAATCATATGATCTTTAATACTTGCATACCAAGTAATATCAAAATACACTCTAGAATGAAAGGAAACACTATTCAGCATGGCAAAGGGATGCCACCAATCCCTTGTAAGAGAAGCATCACCTAAGTATTCCATCATAGCCTAAGAATGAATAGCCAACAAAAACCCCTACCCAGATGAAACATCAAGGCAAGGAAAACACCCCCATAGTGATGGAAGCCAATCAGGAGCAACAGTCACCTAGTAATAGCTAGATCAGAATGATAATTATACATGTCTAATAGAGAATAGAGTAACCTTATCCAGCAAACAAACACATACAACAAAGGCACAGGTAATGAGGCTAACCAAACAACAATCAACAAAACAAAAAAGCGGGCAGAATTCCACCAGAAATAATCAGCCTGCTAAACATAATAACCCGCTAATCCATTCAGCTGATAGACAACACAGCAAACCAAATAATGTAACCAATAGAGGAGAAGGTAGGCAGTGTCATTCCAGAATTGAGCCATGTTAGGAATCATAAAATAAATAGCCAAAAAATCCATCATATTAAGGGAGAACTAGCTAAGCAACAAAGAACATCAAAAATAGTATGGGAAGGAGACCAAAAGAAGTCCCAACCGTGCAGGGAAATAGTAGTAATCACCAAAATAAGAAGAGAATAGGAAATAGTGAGCATAATCGGCAAAGTAAATAATTCATCCATGAGGGTTAAGAAAAAAAGTAGCATAACCCATTTGGCCCAGTGAAATAGCAAACCCATAACTATTCAGCAGCAGCCAATGGCCAACCTGAAAATGAGAAGCATCAAAAAAGGATTGCAGAAAGATCCAGCTGGGAAAGGACACAACCAAAATTGGACAAGCAGTTCCCAGCAGCCTCCATCTATAGCAAACACCTATACTAGAATAGTAGAGAATGCAAACCAGAAAGGAAAAGGGACAAAAATAGCAAACAACCATAAAAAGGAAGACTAGCCCCATCCCATCGATAAACTGGGAAACATCCAAACAATAAAATAAGTTATAGTTCATGAGAAGGAATAAATAAAACCCAAACCAACAGAAGATAAAAAATGACATAATCAGATCCAAAAACTTAGGAAAGATCCATATCTCCACAGGAAAAAGAAGCATAAAAGGCTTAAAAATTTCTAATATAAGGCAATCCAATTTTATTAAGATTCACAATCCCTCTTAAAAGTGAAGGAATATCATCATTAGAGAATAGATTCAAAAAGGAGGACTTGGTTCCCCAATTAGCAAGAAAATCAACACAAGAAAAGGAGTTCAATCTTGATTTAATGCAATAAATATGAGAGATCAATTAACTAATATAGATTTAGAACATTAAAGTAAGTCATGAAATAAAAATAAAAAATAAATCAAGAAAAATAAACATACATTTCAGTGATAATGTTTCCAAGTATGGACTCAATCTCCATTCAATATAATTGATCATGAATAAATTATGGGGGATCAAATTAGAAGAGTTACTCCGAATAAAATATAAGAAGGGGCTCACCATATATAAAATTAAAAATAAAAAGTGTATAAATACATGACTCATTTTAATTTTAATTTAAATTAACTTAAATTAATTCAAATAAAATCAAATTATGTTAATTAAGGCATGATAGGTTTGGCCACAATAATCCATAAAAGGATAAAAATTAATTTGGCAACTTATGGCAAGAATAATTTATTTTAAATTCAAAACTCATTTGAATTTTAAAATTCAAATAAAATGAACTTCAAAAATTTCAAAAATTAAAAGAAATATTATGACAATATTTTCAATAGACCAATAACATTTATCATGCCAAAACCATTTTGGCCAAAAAAAAATTAGGATGATAATTATGATATGAGAGAAAAAGAATAATATGGATAATGTATGAATAATTTAACCTCATGCAAAATTAAATGAATAATTAATAACACCAACAATGAAAATAATTAAATGAAGTTTGAAATAAATACAACTCTCTTTAAAACATAATGGATAAGGCTTAATCTCATGCAAGTACTTAAATTATCCAAAAAAAAATGATAATTTAAGGAATAATTGAAAATATCATGCAAATAAAATATGAAAAATTATGCAAAATTTCAAAGAATGACATGGAATTATTTAAAATATTATTTTGATATTATTGAGCTTTTATTCATCTTATTTTAACCTAACATAAGAACATTCCCAAACTACCCTCATCTAGCTAATCTAACTTTCCTGATCTGACCAAGCAAGCAAAGTCTAGTGAATTTCTTGAAACACTTGAAATAAATAATTAGTCTTCAAGAATATATATATTTATCATAAAAGTTCTAAATTAATATTGACAATCATAATAATTATTATTTTATTGCATAATATTTGTTATCATCAAATCAAATGGTGAGATACATAAGGTGTATGCTCATCACATGATGGTGAGTTGCACTCTTCTTCTTCTTTATAAAACCATGAAATATTTGTTATTCTTATCATCCTTCACAAAGCTCAATCCAATAAATTTCTGAACCAAAAAATAATCTTCAATTTTTAGCTTTTCCTCTATATTGGATAATGCATCCTAAAGCTTTAGTTCATTGTTTAGGAGTATTATTTAACTGACTGAGATTCCAATACTTGAACCAAATTTTATCTATTAAAATCCAAGATTGCATCAAACCAAAAACCTCTTTGTTATGTTTTTTAAGTTTTTAAGAACAATTTTGTGAAGCTGTCATAATCAAATCTAGCTGTTGGCTTGACTATCCAACATCCAAATACCTCTAAGAAAGAGCAAAAGTCTTTATGTTGAGTCCACTTATTGAAGAACCTGAAATTGGGTTGTGACTTCTTGGGGATGAGTTAAGTGGTGATTAATAATGGGACATGATTTGAAGAGAAATTAAACAAGTGAAGAACCATTATATTATGCAATTTACATTTTGTTAATAATAATCTTGTGAAGTCTCACTTGAACCCTCTCTCTTTTATGTGAAGTTGCAACCTGTCAAACTAGCATCACTAAAACTTTCTCCAAGGATATATTCTACAAAATTAGCTATCGATTTATGGTTTGGATGTGCATCACATTCATTTCTTATTGGCAAGCAATCATGTTAAAGTCCCCAGCCCCTGCCAACCATCCATGGTTCACTTGTTATGCCTCTAATTGATGATTTGATCCCAATGTTCTCTTCTACCTTAGTGGGAGGACGTAGCATATATTGTAATTCCCAATGTAGGGACATCTCCTTGAGAGATCTTTACATGGATGAATTGTCGGTAGTCCACAATGATGTCAATGTGGAAGGATGCTTTCCAAAAGACCCAAACTATATTACTATAATTAGTGTAAAATTTCTATATTATAAGAAACATGAGTAATATGGTTTTCTTATTATTTTGCTATTAAAGGTTCTAGGATGCTAATAATATCTAGAAAGTGCTTTTAAAAGATACTTGATTCTTATATTAGAATAAGATTTCATAATCCACCTGATGTTCCAAATTATGAAACTAATCATTTGAAAGCATGTTATCTAAAATGTTGTCTAAACTAAACAGAATGCCAATGCTACTTGACCATTTAACTATTTTAGTTTGATCTTTTGAAAATCCTCTTAACTCTCCCATTCTTTTTTTCTTACATGTATCCAACCCTTGATAGAATCATTGACTAGCTATGCAAATGACTCTTATCAATATGTCAATGTATTTTCAGTAGGTTCATGGTATTGGGTTTCCAAAGGTCCATCATTTCACTATGTTTTGTTTGGATCTACTTTCCTTTATTTTTGATGTGGGTTCTATTTCTAAGAGAGACTACCATGTGATCAAGCATGGATTTGTTTAGTAATTTGATGGATTTTATTTAAGGTTATTTCAACAAATGAGGTTTCATTTAGTTGGTTCTTGGATATTTCAAGATTTTGTGTTATATCTATATTTAAAATTCTCTCAAGATTTACTAAGTTATTTGGGTTCACATCTTCATCTCTAATATGTTCATGCATTGCCTTAGTATATTGAGGTTGCAGCAACAAGCATTCATTGAAGGAATGATTATTTCTTTTACAATGAGTGTAGAATTTAGGTTTACTCTCTAAAACCATTTTCTACCAATAACCAATTGTGTTTATGCCAATCTACACTTCCTCATTAAAGTTAGTTATGACATCAATTTTCACAAGAACACATGCAATAAAAGGTCTAAAAAGTGTAGCAATTAAAATCTCCATTCTTAATGGTCATCCATTAATTACAATACTTGAGAACAAGAGTTTTGTTGAAGTAATGTACCTTAAGAAAAGGGAATTGGACCCACAAAGGCATCATAACAATTCAACATAAAACGAGAATCTATAGTCCATTTAATTATTCTCAATGGTAGCTCATTAATATAGAAGATTCTCTTAGCAAATACATGTGCATAATCAACTTCATTTCCTAGTCAAATAAGGTAGTATCTTGAGTCAAAGTAACCCACATTCCACCTCTTATTTAGCTTCAATTCATTAAAAAATCTTTTAATATTATCAAGTGAAATTCATTTAGTTGTGCATTTTCCAATCAGGGAGTATTCGAAAAGTGTAGCAAAGAGGCCAATTTCAACTTCATTTAGAATGATGACAAGTTTTCCCATTTTCCTATCATGTCTCTTGATAGAAGGTAGCCTAAGATCATCAACTTGGTTCTACAAACCTTCATAACAAAATGTAGGATAAGTGATTGCATATTCATTTTCAAAAACCTTAGGGGAGCCACCAACCTCATTGAGAGCAACATCATATGAACATTTCTCCATGACCAAAAATAGTTCAAATCATGCAAGCAAAGAAGAGGAAACCAATTGACCAATACATTGTTGCTTTGCTCAACTCCTTCAATGAGGTAACTACTAATTAAAAATTACTTTTTTGCTTATAAATGGCCTGCATTATCTTCATTGAAAAGCTTAAATTTTAAAATTATCTAGTAAATCAAAGATAAAATTCATTAGATTTTCCTTCCAAGTGCTCTAAAAATATTACAAGATCAAATCCTTAGTTCGGATGGTTCAATGCTCTCAATTAAGCAACCTTTATCAAACTACTTGAGTTTTTTTTTTCTTAACATTAATCTCTCATAATTGTTCATATTATTTTTGCTATCTATTTAATCTTTCAAGTCTTTATCACTTGGTGAATTAGTACTTCAGCATCATAGTTTTATGTTTTACACATCAAAATTTTATCATTCATTTCAATCTAATCATATTTGTAAAAAAAACTATTATAATACTTTGTAGGATTTATTTTATCTTGTTAAAATTTTTATTTTTCTTTTAAATATCTTTTAGTTTCTTACAATATTTCTTCATTAGTGTTGTTTGAAAGATCATTTATGTTTAGATCTATTTTAAAAGTGTATTTCAAGGATTTGAAATTATTTTTTGTGCTGAAAATATTATCACATTTTCTAGATTTTTTTATTTTAATCAAAATTTATCTAGTTTACTTAAATCTATCATATATCAATTGTATTTAATTATTTTATGATCTTTTGCATTAATTTAAAGCATAATTTTGATTGAAATAGAAGTAGTTATTTATTGAATTAACTATATGTCAAGTTTCATTATCAAAATATAGTTTTAAAAGGTTAAATAATTTGATTTTGCACTTGCCATTTCAACTAATTTACTTTGTTGGAATAATTTTTATCTTACTAAAATTTATTAAAGCTTATTATTTTCATTGTTCCATAATTAAGGTAAAAGGTTTTTGGTGGAAAGTTAAGCTTTCTTACATTATTATATATGTACTAGTTATAATTTCCCTAAAGCTAAAATTATTCTTTGCTAAAATTTATTTTATTGTGCATTGGACTATTGTGAATTTATTTTAAAATTAAATTTAAATTAGACTATAAATTACTTTAAGATAAATATTATGGGAATATCATTTTTTAGATATTTAATTTGTCATTTCGTATTAAAATTAAGTAAATCATTCTATCTAGTGAATCTTATATGCAAATTTATTGTAAGTTATAAGGTGTTCATTTATAAAATGTGAGATCACCAGAAATAGAAATAATTATTTGTTGTATGTCAATTTCCTTTAACAAAATATAGTCTATAAAATGTTGAATTATTTGATTTTACACTTGTCATTTCATTCCAATTAATAAATTTTTGAAATAATTTTGTATTTTACTGAAATTTATTAATGTTTGTTGTTTTATTATTCCATAATTAAGGAAAAAAAGGTTTTGGTGGGAAGTTAATCTTTTCTGCACTGTTATAACAAACTAGTTATAATTTCTCATACTGGTAAAGTTGTTTTTTGCTAAAATTTATTTTATTATGCAATAGACTACTATGAATTTAATTTAAAATCTATTTTACATTAGTCTCTAAACTTCACTAAGATAAATATTTTGATAAGATCATTTTTAAGATATTTAGTTTATCATTTCTTATCAAAATTAAGTGAGATATTTTATCTTGTTAAAATTCTTGGTAAATTTACTATAAGTTATAATTTTTCCAATTATAACTTATGAGAACACCTTTTTGATTCGATGGCTTTCTAGACTTTTGAAAGTTATATTGTATTAAAAAAAATTATGCTTAAAAATTATATTAATGTTGTTCTCACCCTTTTAAATGTGTATGAGTTTGGTGTAGGGGTTGTACTAACCTTATTATTTGAGAGTATAATTATAAGTTATTTTTGTGTTCATTAGATTTCTAATCGGCTACATATGGACTTTGGCTTGTTGTCTCTCATTATTTTATTGCACTTTACTTCTGCTACATTGTGAATTATAGTTTGTCATTATTCTAAATCAAAATTTATTTTTCAACTACAAGTTTAAATTTAAGATTTAATTTACAAATTTTTAGAACACCCAATTCATACCCAATTTTTAAAAAAATCAATTTTGCTACTTTGTGACATTATGACTCATAAAGATTAGGTTGGTTTAATTGATGCCCTAGTTGGCATGTGGGCATTAAAAGATCAATGCAATTTTGAAGACCTCTTGAGCTTAAGCCAAAGGATAATTAGGCTTAGTAAGATATAAAAGTTGTATGAGATATCAAGAGAAATGGCATAATATTATTTGGACTAATTAATTTGATGTTATGTTTTATAGCCCAATTTAGTTAAATTAGGTCAAAGGTGTCAATTAAGTTAACATAATGAAATTGGACTCAGTAGTGAACCCTAAAGTGTCCATTTAAATTCACATGAGCTTCCTAGATAGTTTAGTGACCATTGAAGAGATTCATTAATGTGAACTCATATTAGACCTATATTTGACCAAATTTTGACTTTATGGCCCATGGTCAATATAAGTCTATGGTCAAGAGTTTTAATGATAAAAAAATCATAAAAAATCTTGTGTAATTAAAATTGAGCGATTTGGTTAATAAGATTGATAAATGAAGGCACATGCTTATGGTCTTTAGTTTGGGATGAAGGTAAATGGATTCCTTTAACTCAATCTTAAGCCAAATCCCCAAGTTGGTTCTGAGATTGGCCAAGCAAACCTCAAAATATCATGATCAATAGTACTAGTAATTGAATCAATGAGATGAATTGATTGCTTAAAATTAAACACTCATATTCTCTAGGAAATGGTTGATTTTAAGCAAAGAAGAAAGCATACTCTAGGGAAAGCTAGAGTCATAACTAGGTTGTAAGAAAGATTTAGCAAAAAAAACCTCCTAGATGGGCTCTTCATAAGGTTTACTAAGGCTAATGTAATGGGATAATTAGGTTCAAAATGATAATTTCTTAGAGAGGACTTAGAGTTTGATCTTTCTGGCATTTTTGATGTCAACATAATGAGGAGACATTATCGAGTCATTCTATGAAGGTTATCTGTATATCTTGTTGTGTAAGTATGAATTGTCTGAGGAGATTTCTAAGGAAAGTAAGGAGTTATTTATTTTGAGATGATAGAAGAGTCACATTATCTACCATTTTCACTAAGTAGTAGTTCCATTTTCAACTTGCCCAATTGGAAAGTTACTTGATGATTGGCATCTGCGTGGGTAGAGTAAATAGCTTTAGGTCTATCTTCTAAGGGCAAGCTTGCATGCACTTGGCCTGGTTTCTTTGGGAGAGTTCACTTTGTTGAGATTTGTTTCCATCATATACATTTAGTTCTATAATTCTTTTAAAATCTAATATAGGTGACTTGTAAAAGAGTAAGAGAATAAAAGATAAGTACGTGATCAAGTCAACTACAGTAAATGCTAATAATTATTTTTTTTTCATTTTATTAGATTTTTTGGCAAATCATGTAACATCATCTTTTGATTTGAGTAGTAGCTTGAATTATTTGATTTCATGTTATTGAATCCAAATCTATCCGTAGATTGGGGTAAAACCTTATGAGATACCTAAGAAATAAGGTTAAATGGAATATTGTAAATTAAAAAAGAAAAAGTGCAAATCAATAGTGAATTTTATTCCTTTGAATTTGAGTACAAAAACTATGAGAAAAAAGAGAGGGAAAAAGACTCCTTCTCAAAACCAAAACCCCCCGGGAGGATTTTTACCTTAGGTTGATACATAATAGAAGTGAGCTGTGAGCAACCCATTGTTTGTGCAAATGTGCGAATTAAGATACAATTGCTAAATTCAGGTTGGTTTCCCTAGTCCATTTTCTAAGTCTTTTTTGGCTTACCCTACTTGGGACGAGTTCTCATTATTAAGTAGCCTCTTCCTACAAGGTCTCCCGGACTGATAGTTCTATTAGGAAGGTCAATAATACTCACTTATTTCTTTGGGTACACATTTAACTCCCTGATGCTTCTACTCCTTATATAGGCAACTCACAAAAAGAACAGAAGCTATGAGAGTTCAATGAATCTTAAAAATATAATTTGCACAATTATGAAGAGTCACATCACCTTTTAACTAAATTCCTTCTACTTATGTGTCTAGACCTCTAGTGGCTATTAAAGGAACATTTATCTCCATTTGAAATACTCCATGATATATTGCACTGCTCATTTAAATAGATCTCCTTGCTCTCACCATCAAGTCTGTAAAAAAAATATACTTAATTTCCATGGATGCCAGGAAACCTCAAAGCAATATTGACTCTACTATACTCTAGACTAGTCTTCAATAAAAAGGCTAAGATGGCTAAGCAATCTAAGAAAGTCATTGGTTCTTCCATAGTTGAGATGAGTGCGATGGCCCCTTTTATTAGTGAGACCGATGTCGCCCTAGTCCAAGATGTCACCAAGAACTTGTAGGAGGAACCAAACACTTACCCAGGAGAGGCATCATTATGTCAATATCATTGCTCTCGGTATAGTCTATGAGTGCTAAGAGAGAAGAAGAGGGTGAGATTCTCTTGAAAGGCATAGAAAGGTTATGGTGAGCTAGTTGATAGGGACTACCACTTCAAGGGTGATTGTAGAAGATTGTTTGGTTGAGTTGAGCCTTATCTCTATCTTGGATCTTAGGTTCCTTTTTTATGCTTCTAAACTTTCTCATTGATCACAACTAAGAGTGGCAAGTGTACTAGCATCGGTTGAGGGGGATAAGGGTCACTCGTCAGTCTTTTAAGTTATCTCTTCTAACAGTCTAGGTGGATCTGTGGAAGTAATTTACATTATTATAAGTGATTTTATATGTCATTATGCAAATGAGGAGAAATTCTATTTGCTTGAGTGATGGCTTCAACTCCTAGGGACCTGGCCTTTAGATAATCCTTTAATTGAAATTCCCTTTCTAATTTTTGACAAATCTCATTATTTAGCGACAACACTAGATTTGCATTGGTCAACTTGATGATGTCGAGTATGGTCTCAATAAAGGGCTTACATTTACAAGGGGAAATCATCAAGGAACTACTTTATCTTCCACCGTGGTGGCCAGCTACAGCTCGGCTGGCATTAAAAAGATGCTGGAGAGTTTTCTCCCATCTGTTCATTAAGATAGTGGTGAGTCTACAATGGGCACATCTTCTCAATTGTAGGTAAGTGACATCAACAAAGATCCATGGGTGATCGATGATTCATCTAAGTTTATCATTCTATCAAGGGAGATCACCCTCTTAAAGGAGACTCTAGACTCATCAAGGTAAGAAAAATGTGAGTTGTGGGAGCTAGAGTCATAGTGAAGGCAGTCCATAGAGATGGAGTCTCAGAGAAATTTTATGGCTATAAGGGTTGAGTTTACTTTGATTTAGAGAATAATCAAGTCATAGGGGACTTCCCTCCTGCTTTCTAGCATGAATTTTTTATTTGATTCTATGTGTGAGAAGAGCAAACTTGATGAAGAGTGGCATTCAGACCCCCATCATCAAACAACTCAAAAATAAATATTTAGAAGTTGTAGTGAGTGCATGTTGTATTCTATTTTTCATGGTTCTTAAAAAAAATCTTTTTCTACTTGTCATTTTCACTTTTCCAAGTTTATTTTATTATGAAAAATGAACATCATTAATTATTTTAATTGTAATTTGTGTCACATGAGATATCTACAGGATCGAGTAATTATTTCTTTATTCAATGTCTGATATGGCATCCGGGTTACTACACCTTACTTACCACATCTACAAATCATTCTTACCATGAGTAGTTGAGCCTTTAATACTTTTTTGTATTCCAATAAGTAGAGGTCATTGCTAGTGAGTGCATCATGCTTTTGTTATTATTTAAGTGATCTCTCTCACAATGACACTCTTAATTAAGGTGGCATTAACATTTTTACAAACACTGGCTAAGGAAGTGCCAGACATGGATCAATCTAGAACCACTATCTTCCTCAGCTAATGTTGTGGCAATACTAAGTTCATAATATGGGTAGCCAAAAAACACAAGTGATTCAATATGACTCAATCGAATAAGTTGTACATCTCATTTGCCCACTTTTGGAATGGGTTTTAGCTCCATCTTCCCAATGAGTGGGTCAACATCTTGAATTTTAGGTTAGTGTTAGCTCAAGTTCCCCCCAACTCGATGGCAAGTATTAGGACTTTCATTCTTTTAGTTTTTTTGTGGGAAGAAAATCTTCCATGGAGCTTGAGCCTTTTTTTGGTGAGTCTTCTTGGTGAAGGGCCTTCAAGATGAGACTATGCAATTTTTGGTGACTTTGCTGAATATTCATAATTTGATGACTACGATATAATGATGGAGCTTAAAGCTCTTATTCATCAAGAGCTCATCACCATAGCCAGTGCTGACTCTTTCTCTTCTCTTTTGTCTAGCAAAGTGATAAAACTTGCCAAACCTAATTACCAAGAGAGCTGGGTGCTAGAAAAACTGGTAGATAGATCCTTGAACATTTTCCTTTACTACAGTTTACCAAAGTAATAAGTGTCTCCTATGGTGAGCACTTCAACTCTTACTCTTTATTGGTTACATCTTTTTTTTTCTTACTCACCCCTTATAATTATCTTGCTTGTTCATTTGTAGGAGAGTGACCTTAGTAGTACACCCCCTCCACTAGATCTTGATGTGGCCAAATTTTTGGAGGACGGTAAGCACGAGGTAGTCGAAGGTGAGGATAGTAAAGGTGGGTCGGCTACCACTAAGGTCGCAGATGAGGCATAGTCAAGTACACCCCCATAAAGGCTACTAGGTAAGGCCAAGTCAAGTATGGCTATAAGAAATTTTAGAAAGAGGGCTACAAGTTTGACTCCTTGGGTCACCAACATAAGGGCGAGTTTAAGCAGGAGGAGTAGTAGGGAAAATTTGCTAAAGATAACTATACTCTAAAATTGTTTGAGCTGACTAATAAAGCTTATGAACTTAGGAAAACAATCCTTTCCAAGAAGTTTAATAATCTTTTGGAGGATATTCCCAATGGTTGATTTCCTTATGTTGTCATGACTACTCAAACGATGGTGTGGAAATTAAAATGGGAGATCTGCTAAAAAATTTTGTCAAAAGGAAAGATGCCTTTGCCATAAAGACTAAACTATCGATTGTAAAGAAAGAGCTTCAATCTCTTGAGGCCAAGTTTATAGATCTTTAGGTAGAGGAAATTCAACAAGTGGAGGAGAACAATAAGACCACTTTGGAGCTTACTCATCTAGCAAGGTTAATAAAGTGCTAGAAGAAGAGTTGTCTTATCGCACTAAGGATATTCAGAGAAATGAAGTTGAGTTTACTGAATTCCTTCATCTGACAAGTACTAATACTTACTATAATAGAAATTCAAGGCAAGCATTGACTTCATTATTGTCAAGTTGGTGAAGCATGCCTTATTACATTGGTGGGAGTAGTCCTAAGAGCTCATAGGATGGTGGGTAACATGTCTACCCATTTAGCTTTGGCACCTTCCACCATCATCTTGAGTAGGTTGAGGATCTTCTTTTTGGTAGCCTCTACTTAATTGTTACTCCATGGGTGATGTACTAAAGTGAATTTTAGTCTAATCACTTATGACTCGCTGAAATCTCTTAAACCCCGGTCTATAAATTGTGGCCCATTGTCTGTGATGATCAACGTGGGCAGTCCATACTTACAAATGATGTCAATCCAAATAAAAATTATGACCTGGGAGGTAATCTAAGAGAGAGGTTTTGACTCAATTCATTTATTGTAGTCAATCATGAGAAGAATGAACTTTCTTTGCTCAGCAACTATTCATAATGAGAATATCAAGTACATTCCCAAATGGTGAAGGGTCATGAGCTCATGATTAGCTATAGAGGTTATGGTGGTTGCGGAGTGAGCCAACTTTTGATAATGTACACATCTTTTCATGGCATCATGTATATGCTTTCTGAGTGTGGGCTAAAAATATATTTTCCTTAGGGTTATATTGGCTAGTGTTCTTCCCCCTAAATTTATACTACATTCACTTGAGTGTATCTCCTTAAGGGTATTTTTTTGTTTAGGCTCTCTCAAACATCTAAAGTTATGAGAGATCATTAATCTTTGAAAAATCTGTTCTCTAATTAATAGCTATTAGGCTGCTCTGATTTTGAATCTCCCCAAGTTCTTAGTGTTTCTTCAACTTTTTCATTCTGCAAGTATTTTTTTGACCAAGTTAATCTAGCTCGATGAATCTTCATACTAGACTTGCATTAGTTCTTCCTCCAAACTTGGTTGGGCAAGTTGTATGATTGTCTACTGTCAAAGTTTACTAGCTATGGTCAGTAGGTTGGCAAGCTAATTTTGTTCTCTAGGTACCTACCCTTTTTTGAAGTACTCTAGTTTCCTAAATTTTATTTTCACCTTAATTAAATATTATGAAGAAAATTTATGAAACCATGCACATTTCAAAAATTTATCAATTAGGTAATCAAATATGTCATTAAAGGATAATATATCATCTCAAGAGATGAAAATAGCACCTTACAATTGATTCCATTATTTAATAAAAGACTCCTAAAATGGATGGGTCTATGATATCCCATAGATTTTTTTTCCCTTGACTATATTGTAAAATAGAACATGATTCATTTTATTGCAAGGTTCTTAGTTCTTTATATGGGCAGGCCCTTATAGTTAATTACATCTTAAGAAAGAGATACTTTCTTAAAAAAATTCTCAATTAAAGAAATTAATTTTTACCTTTATATGGATTATAATGTTTGTCTATTATGATTATAGTTAATTGCATCTTAAGAAAGATATACTTTCTTAGTTCTCTATAAGTATTTCAATTATCTTATTATTTGGCTTTATAATTTTAAAATTGAAATTATTGATATGAGTTGCTAGTTTATTAAAAATCTAAGACTTAGATTCTAACAATGCAAGTCAGGAATATCTAAAAGTTGAAGACTTTCTCCAATAAGATGCTTTGAACCATAATTCTAAAAATGCTTATAACATAAGTTAGAAACTTAACTTAGTTTGATTCTTCATAATTATGGATCCTCATCTCATTTGAGAATATAATCCTATCCCTATTTGTCCTAGACTTTCTTCTTGCTTGGAAGGGTTGCCAACTAACACCACCTAAGTAGTTTTAAAACCATTATTCTAGTTTATGCTATCTAAGATGACTGGGCTATCATTAATGAAAGAAGCTAGAAGCCTAAACTCACTCCCTGTCCCTAAGATAATGACTAGTATGTTATTCACCTAGCTAATGTAATAATTTTTATCTTTTTGTATTTTGACTCATAATTTTATTTAAAGCTTTAGGTATGCAAATCATGTCTAAGATGAGATGCAATTAGAAAAATGTTATGGACCAAATTGATAAAAGAATACACAATTCTACAAGAAGGGTGGTCATCCTCATAGGTTAGATGCTCTCTTATGTGTAATGGGTAAATTGCCCAATTCATGAGGTTTGAAGGAATATGGTGATGTGGTTCACAAAGTTTAATTATTCCTAATTTATTTTAGTTGTTTATTACCATATCTTTAATTAAGTAGGGCTATGAGTTATTTATTTTTATGTTTGAGTTATTTTAATTTAATAGGGTAAAAAATTAATTTTCTCAAGTGCCTAATGTATCCAAGCTCCATCACAACACATAGCAATCACAAAAAGAAACTTATGAAAAGCATGTACTTTCTATTGAACACCCAAAAAATTAATTAAATAAACATGTGGGTGCAACCAGGTACCATTGTATACCCTAGATGAAAAAGAAAAATGGGAAGCTGAGCTCTGCCCTTATACAAGCCATCTTAGAACTAAACTCTTGATCTCTTGGGGTCTTCATTCATAATGGTCATTTTCAAGTACCTCCTTAGGCTCCACAAGGGACCACCATTAGGTACAGTCATCTCTTACTATTCATAAACCCCATGGATCCTAAAATAATTCTATGCTCAAATTGCATTTTAAAATTCAAAAATAAAATTCAAAACCCTACAAAATACATGTTAGCAAAATTATATAACATAATCGCAGTTATAATGCAATCATATAGGCTTAGCACTAATGATTACCAAATTCCACTCTATTATTAGGCAATGCATAAGGATTTAAGCAGCACCTGTAAAAAAATAGCATTTATTATATTTTCTTATAGTAATTCTCTATAAGCACTACCCACTATAAAAAAAATAATGTTAGCCTAAAAGGAGCCTTAACATCAAAACTAGCAAATAATTTTTAGACATCGAATAATATTATACCACAAAATAAGAAAAATATCACATCATAGCACAAATCATCATAGATCATCGACCTAGCCTAAGTTTAGGGTAAGTGTATGAAAGTGGTGGGTATGAGATGGGTCATAGAGAGTAGAATGTCACAATGTATGGTGGACAAAGATATGCTCCACTAATCTTTCACTCACCAAAGTGGAAGGGATATAATGAAGTTCTACTCACTTAAGTAGAACTGCAGCAAGAGATCCTTCAAACGACGCCACTAAGCTCCAACCAAAAGTTTTCATTCAAATTTCATACACATAAGGAAAAAGATCTTCATTAGGTCATAATAGTCATTCAAATAAGTACAATAATGATGCATCCATTGGGGAGAAAACTACCAAAAAAATAAAATAAAATAAAAGTTAGAACCATCATTTCGCTAAGATGAGGCACCGTGAACTAGCATCATGGCATCATAATCCAGTATTGAGGCATCATATCCTAGTGCTAAAGTGCTATCTTTTAGTTCATAAACACTAAAACCTACAAAATGCAGTGACAATGGGCCAAAAAGGTAGCACCTAGGCGCTAGGATGACATCTATGCAAATTAACACATGAACTCACATATTTCAACCATAACACCTATACAACATTTAAACATGATCAAATACAACCATGAGTACATTATACAACATATGAAATAAAAATCCACCACACATAAAGTCTACTAAAGTCTTTTTAAGTGCAAGTTTTAGTTTGGGACCATATGATAGGTTCTTTTCTTCTTTGATGTGGTACATCAACTTCGTCAGACCTTAAAGAACATAGATATAGCTAATGTTCTTCCAAAATCATTCAAGTATTCTTACTTGGTGGTTTGTCTTTACGTTGGACTATGAATCTCTGACTAGTACTATAATTTGTGGGTGTTTCAGTTGAGATGATGTTCTTCATCTCAAAGAATATTGGTTGGATAAGTACTTGTAAATAATTTCTATCTCTTGTTATAAAAATATCATCATGCAAATTTGGTTGGGTAACTTCTTTAAAAGATATTAAATCATTCATATTCAAAATAAGGCTAATAAACTTGTGATGAAGAACATAAGCATTATTATCAAGTTTTCTAATTATTTTGAATGGT
Organism: Cymbidium sinense; assembly: GCA_021442155.1. Classification (NCBI taxonomy): domain Eukaryota; kingdom Viridiplantae; phylum Streptophyta; class Magnoliopsida; order Asparagales; family Orchidaceae; genus Cymbidium; species Cymbidium sinense. Next base: position 52,845,426 of record CM038215.1, read on the forward strand.
TCACATGCTCTCACTTGTAACTTTTTTATATTTGGTGACAAAAAATTTCTTTGGACAAATACGAACCAATACATAATCACCTACCTCATATTCTATAAAGTTTTATCTTTATTTTTTTGTTCAGCATACTTAGCATTTTGTACTTCTAGTTTTTTTTTTTTTTGATGCTTTCATGAAGGCTGTGAAAATTACATGCATGAGTAGGTGTATTAGCTAAGTCAATAGGTATTTGGTCTTTATATCCATAAACTAACTTGAAAGGTGATTTGGGTTGTTCTCAAAATGGAACTATTATATGTAAACATAGATATAGCTAATGTTAAATCCTTGTTTCCAAAAAAAAAAATTCAACTAAACACCTTAGTAAATTTTATAATGTCTTATTGACTACTACCATCTATCCATCTATTTGTGGATGAAATACAAAAGAGAATTTTAATTGTGTTCCCATTAATTTTCATAAGGTTTTCCAAAAATAGGATATGAATTTAACATCTCTATCAAAAACCATTCTAAACAGGACTCCATGTAACATTATGATTTCTTTAAAGAATAATCTTGCTATGTGAGATGCATCATTTTATTTTGAGCAAGGTAAGAAATATGTTATCTTAAGAAATTGATCTATGATGATGAATATGTTATCATGTCCAAAAGTGTTCTAAGTTAACATAATGTTAAGTATATGGATAGGTATTCCCATGGTCTAGAAGGAATAGGTAATGAAGTGTAATGACTTGCTTTTTGTATGATTGTTTTAGCTTGACGACAAGTGCAACATTGGACTACTATAAGCTCAACATCTTTTCATAGGAATGGCTAATAAAATCTTTGCTCAACTAAAATTTGGGTCTTTAATTTATAAAAATATCATGATATACCTTCTGATGTATTTCAAATATAAGGAATTCCCTAAGAGATATGTTAGGAATATATAATTGCTTCCCTTTGTAAAGATATCCATCCAAAATGATAAAAGAGCTTGTTGACTTCATTTTTGGATGAGGTTAACATCATCCTTAATCTTAGTAATTAAGATTCTTAATCTTAAATTAGGAGCTTCTTAATTATACACTTAGGACACTACACTTAGTTACTAGGTGTATAAATAAATAAAATCAAATCACAAATTAAATTAAATATAAAAGCAAATCAAACTCAGTGCCCTATGTTATAAGCCTAGGTGATCCTAGCAAATCATTCTAGGACTTGACGACCTATTTGAATTATGTGAACCTTATTAAACCCAAAGTTTAGTTGGAATCTAAAATAAATACATTTGTTTTGAAATCTAAATTTAATTGAGCTTAGACTGAGGTGGTTGGGATGGTTGACCTAATTGACTCATTTAAGTTCAAAATCACTTAAGTCCCAAGAAATTTAAATAAAATCAAAATAAATTCAAATCAAATTGAATGATAAGCATAAGACCAATGCACAAATATAAATGAACACAAAAATAAATTTGTGTGAGGTTTGAAATGGCCAAATAGGTCATTTCACCTAGAATTGACCCTATAAGTCCCATCGGGTCAAAAGGTCAACTCCTTAAATTCAACTAAAATGAGTTATATTAAAGGCTTAGAACCATCAAATATATGTTTGAACAGAAATTTATACAAATATAAATGCAATAAAGATTTAATAGGGTTGATTTGCCACTTAATCCAAATAAACCCAAATGCACCTTATTTGGCCTAAATTTAAATTAAATTGAAAATAATTCAAATCATATATCCAAAATTATTTGAAAATCATAATTAAACATAATTCAACCAATAATTAGGATTAATTTGATCAATTTGGTCATTTGACCCAAATGAACCCATATTAACCCATCAAGGCCAATTTGGGCCAAAATGAGTCTAAATCAAAATCAAAAATTAATTAAAATCAATTAATCCAAATCATTCCAAGTAGTTAATGAAATATAATTGAATCCCAAATCCATTTCAATTCAAGTCAAATTGGTTGTTTACTCAAATCAATTCACCTTAACCCATTTGAATAAAATGTGTGTTAAAGTGAATTTTAAACTTAACATAATTAAGAGTGGTTAAGGTTATTACTCCTTAACCATGGATCTTCAATTACACATAATTGAATCATTGTTCAACCCTAAAATGGCCAATTAAGCTAAATATTTTAATTTAGCTCATTTGAGTCAAAAGAATCAAACTATGCCTAATCATAACCAATTCATGTAAAATATCAATCCATTGATCCATGAATCATATGATATACCATTAGAAATAATTGAAATGTAAAACCAAATCCAAATAATTAAATTAAATGCAATTAAAATAACTTAATGCAATATAAATCTACATGATACAACATAATACATTTAAACTTAAATGAAACTTAAATAAGTCCAAACCCAATCTATAACCAATTTTTTTGTTTACAGCCAATCATCAACTCAAAAGAAGGTGATGAGGTGGAATCAAAAGGCAAAGAGATGCGTGGAGGGAAAGTCTAAAGCATGATCATATAAAGACAAATGATCTTATCCCTGCCTCATCCCTTGATCTATTTAACTTAAGTGTACCTTTAGTTCACTTAGACTTAACTTAAGCAAAAGGAAAAAAATCAAATGGGCATGTGATGATTGAGGTGGCAAAGAAGAAGATGAGATGGAGCTGGAGAGAAAGCATGGTCGAACTATCCAATCCCTTATAAGGCCTACCCATGCTTGCTCTATTGCTGCCTTTACTTAACTCAAACCCTATCTTTGACCTTCCCACTACCTTCTATATCAAGATGGAATCCCAATTCCCATAATTGGCTACCTCCCTTCAAAGCCTTCAAAGGCCAATAAAATGCCTCTCAGCCATTTATAAAAGGGGGAGGGATTCATTTACTTAAAGAAGGTGATGGAATCAACAACAACCCTCAATTTAGTTCTTCTCCCCCCCCCAAACACACACACACACACACAAAACTCTGGTGAGCAGTAGCAAGTGTTGGTCTCCACGTCAAACCAAAGGGAGGAAAGTCACAAATTTTCTCCCAAAGCTTTGTCTAAGCTTCTTGAGTAATTTAAAAACTCAAGGGAGCATCGAGACCCCATGTTAGTGAGGTATGGACAAACTGATCACACCATTCAATTTAGTTTGATCCATTGTAAAATGAACTTGATCTTTAGTAAGATCAAACTGCATGGATTAATTACAAAGCATCTAGTAATCATTTTGCAATAAAAAAATGCATTCTGATCAAATAGACCACCAAAAATTAGCCATTAAATACCAATAATTCTCGACCTCTGATGGAGGTTAGAGACATAATCACTGCCATCCATTCCTTCTATTAGGAATGGATAGCCATGATTTAGTTGCACGGTTCAATTTCATTTCATTTAAGAATCGTGGGGTAAATCTAAGCTATTCGATCTTTGATCAGATGACCTTAATTTAAAAGACATCCTTGCTACTTTAATGCAGGCTCCACATGGCTCTCATGTGACCCAATCATATGGCACCATGTGTAAAGCTGCATCAAGTCAGTGCCAAATCAGCACTAACTTATTTAAGAGAACAAATTCAATTTTCCAAATTTAAAATATATAAAAAAATTTCTAAAAACTTCAAATTTTCAAATAAAATAAAATATCCAACAAAAAAATGTAAATAATGGCTTTGTAGATTTAGCTCAAAAAAAGGTATCTATTAAACTTAAAATCCCCAATTTTTATTAGTAATTTTGGATTAATTTGAGTTTTAATGAAAGCAATCAAACAAAAAATTAAGGCTAAAATATTAATCTAATCAACTTGAAACTTTGGGGAATTGAAACTTAAGCTAAAACACACTTTAGATAAAAATTTTTAAGATTTATTGTTGATTGAATTTAAAATTATAAAATTTTCAACCTCTAAATATTAATTTAATGAAATAATTTAATAAGAATTTAACAAATTTAAGAAAAATTATGGAATTAACTTAAAACATCATAATAATATTATTAACCTAAGAAAAGTATTAAAGTTCACTAAAACCAATTAATCCTCAAAAGACATAAATAGGTAATTAAATGAATTAATTAATTTATTTAATTGACTTTATTTTTTAAATAATAATAAACCAACCAGAAATCCAAAAATCCTAAATAAACCCTCTCTAGATTCATCTTTTGGATAAGAATTTAAGAAAAAAAATAAAAGACCTAATTAGTTCCTAATATTTTAGGCTTAATTTAGACTTTATTGAAATCATTAAAATCTTAATTAATATTAAAATATATCTTTCATCAAGATGAAACTTTATGGTGAATTAGCAAGGAACCCTTGCTATAAAATTTCAAAAAAAGACTGATTGACTCAAGAAGTTACTAAATTTTCAAGTTCTAGGTCAATTTAAATTGAATAAAAAATTAAAGAAAATTATAGAAATATAAAAATTCATAGAATTAATTTAAAATATTTATAATAATGTTAGAGAATCTAAGAAAAAATTCTTAGCCCTCAAGAAATCTAAATAATCACATATTTAGGGTTTAAAAAATAGTTAAAGACATAAAATTAATTAAAGCCTAAGTTTTTAAATTAATCCATGATAAATCAAATAATTAATTATAAATTCTGATGTATCAAACTTTGAATTTCACATTCAAATAAGAATTCATTAACATCAAAATCATTTTAAATCCACTTAATAATAAGTGAATGATGATAATCATAATTTAATATAAATAATTAAATCAAATCATCTAATCTAAATAACCTAGAAACTTGGGGTGACTTGGCTTAGGTTTGGAATCAATGTATTTCACTCCTTTAAGTTTCTTAGGCTAAACTCAATTGTTAAGTATTATTAAACAAAACTCATTATAATAAATTAAATTATGTAATAAACCCTTAATCATAAAAGATCCCTTAAATTAACTTAAATACTAAAATTTATCAAATACTTACATTAACTAAATTATGGTTAATTAAACTAATCAATCAAAAATATGTGAAACTAAATAATAATTTTATCTTAAATCTTAATCAAATCAAAGAAGTATAAAGTTGAATATAAAAATTTCTAAAACATGAAATCATATTTATTAACTATTCATTTTAAACAATATTAAAATAAAATAATCAACACCAAATTAAATAAATCAAAGTGATCAAAATTAAAATTTGAAAATCAAATCAACTTAAATAATCAATAAAATAAATAATGTCAATGCATCAAATGATTAAACCATATTGTAAATAGTAATAAAATTACAAATTAAGGTACATTAATCAATTCAAACGAAATTTAAATGAAAAGGATAGAATCTTTAAATTCAAACAACATTTAAAATGTAATCAACATAAACCATCTAAACTTCAATAAAATTTTACAAGATGAGATCTAAAGGATGGAAATTAAACATTGATTAAATTGCATTTAACTAAATTAAAACCTAATAAATCTAAAATGAATAATCAAGATACATGAAACCAAATAACCTCAATGAACTTGAACTTCAAAAACTTAACTAAATTAAATGAATATCAATTTAATTAAACTTAATTCAACTAAATCATTCAAATAAATTCAAAAAGATTAATTAGGATATTTAGGAACTTAGTTTGACCCTTAGAATTGATATTCATCTTAGGATGAAGATTTCATTTTACTATGATTAGGATGTTGACTAGAATGAGTTCTACCCAAAGTAGAATTCATTTTTTTCTTCATTCTATAAAATATAAACTCAACTTTAACATAAAAATAAACTTTAAATAGAAATGAAATCTAAAATAAATTAAATCATTTAAATTAAAATCACTCGATGGTAAATTGAACCAACCTTGAACTAAAATGGCCTAGTGTAGTCATACCACATAAGCCTTTCCTTTCACACACTAGATTATTAAGTCACTGACCATAGACTTTAGGTTAAGTTGATGATATGATGATGTGATGTGGTACTTTTATTTTATGGTGTATTATTTTACACTAGATGACTAGAAATTTTTTGTTTGAAAGATTAGATGTTAGGACATTCTTTTTAGGCTAACACTATTTTTTATGGGACATTGGGCTTGAAATGGAATGTTGTAATAAAACTAATATTATTCATTTGCATGTGCTGCTTAAGTCCCTCGGCATAGCCCAATAGCTTAGGTGAACTTGGTAACCTTGGTGCTAAGCTAGTATGTTTTAAATATAAACTATTGGTGTGTGTATTTTTACTGACATCAATTTTGAAGGGTTTAGGATTTTTTAAAATTTTATAATATAATCTGAGCCTAAAATTTGGTTAGGGTCTATGGGGTCTAGGAATAACATGAGTTGATAGTACCCATTGGTGGTCCTCTAAAGAAGGTGATGATCCTAGATGAAGACCCCCATAGATCAAGACTTCAGCTCTAGGCTAGGCTATATAAGGGCAGAGCTTGGTTGCCCATTTCTCTTTTCTTCTAAGGTGGATAGTTGTGCCTGTCCACATTAGCCTATTTTAGTAATTTAATGTAGCTTATTTTATTTTAAAGTGAGTAATAGAAATACATACTTTTCATAAGTTTCTTACTGTGATTGCTATGTTTTGTGATGAAAAAGCCTAGATGTATTAAGCACCTTGAACAACTAAATTTTCTACCATATTAAACTAATCAAACTCAAAGATAAATTAAAAATTTATAACCTCACCATAAATAAAGTCCTAAGTTTAAACAATTAAAAAAATTAAATTTTATGAACCATGTGAGAATATTGTTTGCAATTCTTGAATTAGGTGCTTCACCTATTACACATAAGGGGGCATCTGACCTATGAGGATGACCACCCTTCTTGGGGAAGTGTGTCATCTTATATTGATTTAGCCCATGACTCTTTCTAACTTCATATATTATAAGCATGAAATTTCATACCTAAATAAAACTATGATACAAAATACATAAAAATAAAATTATTATTTTAGTTAGGTGCATAACATTAGATTAGAAAGTGAGTCTGGCTCTTAACTTCCTTTTCTAAATACAACAACTCAGCCATCTTGCATAGCACAAGACCTAACTCATGATTTTAAAATCATTTAAGTGGTATTAGCTAACAAATCTTCCATGCAAGTAATAATTCAAGAAGAGTCAGGGATAGGTCTATTTTCTCAAGTGAGAAAAGAAAACCAATAATGCCTATAAATTAGACTAGGTCAAGCCTTTGGCTTGTGTTAGAAGTTCTTTTATATTTAGGACCTAAACTATCTCATTATAATAAGTCTTTGACTTTTAGGCTTTTTTGTAGTCGTGTGCTATCAAAATATAAGTCCTAAATTTCTAATAAAATGTCAACCAAAAATTCATCCTCTTTGAAACATTCCCTTTTTGAATTTCTAAATTAACAATCATTTTAAGATAAGCTTTGAAATCTATAGAGACTAAAGTCAATTTCTTTAATTGAGAGAAATTTCAATAGAAACTTTTTCTTCTAAAATGTAATTAACTATAGTGTCTTTACAGGAAACTATGAATCTTATAATAAAATAAATCTTGTTATACCTCTCCATGTAGTTCACGAGAAAGATATTTGGTACATTAAAGATCTATCAACCTTAGGAGTCCTCATTAAGTATTATAGGGTAATATGTTTATCTTTCATGATAATATATTTTTTCTTAATGACATATTTGATTACCTAAATAAGTACCCCCAAGATCTACGTGGTGTCATAAATTTTCTCCACAAAGCTATCAAATCTCAAAGGCTTGGATTCTTGTTCTAAAAAAATTTGGGCAAATTTTATTGTCTTCCATTAAATTTTTAAATCTAGGGATTTAAATTTTAAAGGATGAAATAATTAGAGATACTTTATATTGAGCATCTACTGGTTTATTTTTTATCTTAGGTTTATGCTTAAGCACAAAGAAAAATTCTCAAAATTATTCTACCCACTTAGCATTCCTATAATTTAGTTTTTTTTTCTTTTTAGTTAATAAATTATAAGGCTTGATGATCAATATTTAAAATTAACTTTTTATGTAACATATAATGCCTCCAATGATTAAGAGTTTGAAAATTTACATAAAATTCTCAATTATAGGTAGAAAATTTTTGTTTAATGTCATTTAATTTCTCACTAAAGAAAGCATTTGAATAGTTTTCTTAACTTATTATTCCACCAATTATAATACTTGATGTATCACAAATTAGTTCAAGTACTTTATTAAAATCAAAAGTCTTAGAACATGTGAGGAAGTCATAAGGTTTCAATTTGTTGCATGGGCATTTTAGCATCTGTGGTCCATATAAACTTAGCATTTTTAAGATTTAGTATTAAGGTCCACAATAGTACTAAAATTTGTTATAAACCTCCAATAGAAAGTTGTTAATCCATGAAAACTTCTAAGCATTCATAAAAGACTTCAGAAGTGTCACTTTAAAATAGATTTGATTTTTGATGGGTTAGCCTTTAATCTATCAGCGGATATAATGAAACATAAAAATAACTTTACTTTGATATAAAAAATATTTCTTAAGTTTACATATAATTTTTCTGATCTTAATTTCTCCAAGGAAATTCTTAAGTAATGTAAATGTGACTTCTCATATGTGCTATGGATAAGAATGTCATCAAAATAGCAAAAAATTTACCAATAAAAGGTTTCAACATAGTGTTCATTAGTCCCATGAATGTACTAGGTGCATTTGAAAGACCAAACAGCATGACTAAATAATTCATAAAGAGCATCATGAGTTTTGAACATTATCTTTCATTCCTCGCCTAGTCTAGTCCTTATTTGATGGTATCTACTTATCAAATCAATTTTATAAAATAAATATGAATCTGAAATAAGATCTAACATGTCATCAACCTAGGTATAGAAAACTTTTTTTATGATCTTATTTACTCCTCCATTATTAATACACATCTTCTAAGTTTCATCTTTCTTAGAAGTTAAAAGAGAAGGTATAGCACAAATACTAAGGCTTTCTTGGATAAAGTCCTTTTTTAGGAATTCATTTACTTATCATTTTAGCTCTACATGCTCTATTAGATTCATCTTATAATGAGCTTAGGTATTTGTGAATAGAAATTAGATCTATAGAATGTTGCATATCCTTTAAAGGTGGTAACACACATTTAAGTCATTGGGGATCAAATTATTAAATTTAGATAATATATCTAATTCCACAATAAATATGGAGTGATCTTTAACATCAATAGATATTTCTTGAAGGTGCAAGATAAATAGTGAAGTAGGGTCATTTCACTCTCAAGCTAAGCTTCTAAATCTTAAAGTTATAATTTGAATTCTAGGAGGTTCACATGTATTAGAATATATATCATAAGTATCCTCCTTATTGTGGTATCACTATCAATTGGATTTTTATCTTCCTCCCTTAATTAGGTTTGAGTTTTTGTAGTTCAAAATTGGGTGCAAGAAGAATTCTATGTGGGGGTGTAATTAACCTCTTTTCATTAGGCTTTATGGAAAATAACTTGATTATTTTCTCATTATGTTTGAATACATAAGTATTTTCATGCCCATAATGGATTACATTCAAGTCATAAATCCATGGTCTTCCTAATAAGATATGAGTAATTTTCATTAGAACAACATCACTAAATTTGATTATTATAGCTATCCATTTAAATTAGAACAAGACATTTGTTAGTGATAAGTAAGGGTGTGTGATTCACCTAACTGACTTGAAATGATTTAGGTGATTTTTGGTTGTAATATTTTCTCTAGTGATAGCATGGGTTAATATAACATTTATAGTACTACCTCCATATATTACTAGTTACACCTCTTCTCTTTACATAGAACATACATCAAAAAAATATTCCTCCTTCTCCAATCTTCTTCTTCTCTAGAAGCATGCATGCACCTCATAACTAACATTATGCTATCTATATTTGGTTTTACTTTTTCATTAGATAGGGGTGTATTATCATGTATCTCTTCAATATCCTCTTTTCTTCTAAATCCTCCAATTCATCTAAGAACATGATTTTTGCTCTACATTGATTTTGCATATAACCCTTCATTTGTCATTTAAAGTAAACTATCTCTTTCATATTTTTCAATATTAGTTTCAATGGGGTTCATTTTAGAGGGGTTATTTGACAGGCTTTTGAGATTGAGATGTCGGGAGATATTTAAAATATACTTGAGCTTTTAACTTGAATGTAGATGAAACTTTTTTATACTTTTCTAAGAGTAATGCATAGTGAAAGGCATCCCCATGAAGCTCTACTTTATTCCTAATATCTCATCTTAATCCAATGACGAATTTATTAGCTATTTGCCCACTTTAGATAAGTACATTGAGTTCTAGCTATTAAGTCCTCAAATGTGTTCATATATTCCACTATTGACACAATTTTTCTTTAAGAATAGTCAATTATTTATGGAGTATTTTATCATGATTTCTAAAATAATATGTAGCCCGTAGAATTTCTTTCATTTATACCCATGTCATGAGGTTCTACCAAATCTTTCTTCTTTAGTTAGAATGTTATTCTAATAAATTTTTTATTAACCTACTAGTTTCATTTTAGCAAATATTGTTCATTAGTAATCATCCCTATGATATTAACAAAAGAAGTCATCCATTTGGGTTAACCAATCTAAAAATTTATTACATCATGAACAGTATCATACATTGGGTCTTCTATCTTGACTTGTTCCATAGGTTCATATAATAATTCATGAAACCTAAGATGGTCATGCCTAAGGGTGTTCCTTAGGTTTGGCCTTCACGTAGGATATTCATCTCTAGGAAGTTTGAGGTTTTCTCCTACAAGTTTTGAGTCATCCTGGCATGGAATAGTCGGTAGGGTTTCAAGTTTAATACTCAAGCTTTGAATTTTCACAATGAGATTCATGAGTAGGTCTTCTACCCTAGCAAATTTCTCTTTACTTCTCATGGAAACCTCATCTACTCTTCTAGTTGAGTCCTTTAATTAGTCCAAACTAATGGATTTAAGTGGAATGATGTTTAACAAAATGAAATTATAACACTCCAAATGAGAGTTTGAAATATGCAATAAGTGAACTAAACTTAACATAAATGAGATGCACAAATTTTGCAAATGATTAGCCTTCAATAGACTCAAAGTAACTAATGGATACCACAAAATATTAAGCACACTCCATCTTTTTCATTTGAGTTTAGCTCTGTTCTTTCAGGCAGTGATGGAAGATACTTAGGGCACGCTAGATCTCCATGAAAATGAGTCATTTTCATCCAATTTTTTTATAGAATCAAATATAAGTCACTTCTTCTGGCTTATACGATTATTTATTTGTGATTTTATCCATTCAATCGAGTAAAATATTAATTTGAAGTTTTAGAAAAAAATCTACAATTTATAGCTTATATCTTCTTCAAATTTGTATAAAACTCATGTATCTCATAGTTATTTTCCAATTTAGATTTAAATCTATGATTGTTTAGCCTATGGTTTAGATTTTCTTCAAATTTATATAAAACTCAAATATATTCTTATAAAAATTTCAAATAACTTATTTTTTGGAAAATTTGTGAAACTCATTTATGTAACCTCTCTTTGTGCCTTTCATTATCTATTTGTTAGCAATTTAAGTGCATAGAAAAAAGGTGCGAGCAACTTGTTATGTAATCTATTATACCAAGATAAATGATGCAAAAGTCTTGTCGATAGTTTTTGGAGTATAAAATATAATAATATTATAATATTTCACTAAATATTAAAGTGTGAAGGAGAACTATGGAGATTTAAAGAAACCTGTGAATGCATTACTTGTTCTCTTATGGAAGGGGATATTTTTTATACCATAGATTGATCATGGAAAAACTCAATTATGCCTTGAAGTACCTTGTCATATGGTTTCTTCAAGCTTTTTATATTGGGCTATTTGGCATTGCAAAAAATATGAGTATTCGACAAGCTACTCATGGCTCAGTTTGATTAGCAATATTTTATTATCATTCAATTAATTAATTGAACAAGGTTGAACACTTTTATAAATACTTGATCATTAAATGAACAACCTTAAATAGCTCCATGCTCGATTCGATTATAATCCTGAACGTTATCATTTAAGGCTCCTTAAGAGAAAAATAAGGGATAGTAACTTAGGTGGGGGTAATTATAACCACTACAATCATCTTCAAAATCAAAAAGAATTCAAAAAATGTGGGGAAAGATGGGTGGCAACATTAATGTGAAGCATTAAGTTGCCTTATTATTTTATGTCATCTACCCATTTCACATGCTATTATTTATGTGGATTCAACCACCTCACATGTCATGCTTTCAATTTTTAAATTTGAATTTTTAATCTAGAGTTTCTAGAAAAAAAATTAAAATTACATGACTAACTGAAATCATAAAATATGCCATAGTAGGCTAATGAGCTAAGCCTTCTTCTTTATTAAATTTTTTTGGGCTTTAGCTTGAGATCTTATAAATAGACCTTGAGCTCTAATTTTTTTGATCCATGTGATGTTCTACATCAACTTCCATGGGGTTAATTGAACTCTGCTCCAAATAGCTAAAATATAAGAAGTCTTCTACTAATTGTGGGTCTAGAGTCTCCAAATCAATATGGGTCAACCATGTGTCTTCAGTTGGTGGCTTATTTTTTCCAACAAATTAGAAAATGATATTCAGAAGCTGAATTAATGGGTGCTTCTTCGATGATAATATAGTCAATTTCAAAGAAATAGGGCTTCTGCAAGTACGGTGACATATCTTCTACTAAAGTGTTAAATTAAATAATTTGAGGTTTGCTGCCTCATTCATATGATAGAATATCTTCAATATTAACAATTGGATGAATGAGCATATCAGCAAGAAAATCAAGGTGATAAGCATCAGTTCTAATTTTCTTAAGAATTTTAAAAGGACCACAAGCTCATGCATATAATTTCTTATATTTAGTGATTTGATAATGCTCATGATGAATACGAATTAATACATAATCACATTCTTTATGTTCTTTCATTAAACGATTATGATTTACCTTAGAACCATAGTTTTCATTACTTATAGTAATTTTCTTTCTTATATCTTCATGAATACTTTGAAAATCTTTAGCAAATGAGAATATTGCATCAGAAAATGCATTAGATGGTAAGTTTATTAAATTTATTGATTGTCTTGGAGTTTCACCATAGACTATCTCAAATGATGATTTATTTGTAGTTCTAGAGATAATACTATCATAAGAAAATTCTTAAGTTGGTAAATGTAATTCCTAATTTTCTAAACTTTTACCTACTAAACATCTAAGCAAGTTTTCCAAGGTATGATTGGCCAGTTCAGTTTGTCCACCAATTTATGGGTGAAAGGCAGAAAAAATTTTAATTTGGTACCTAATAATTTTCATAATATTTTTAAAAAATATGAGACAAACCTAACATCTCTATCAAAAATAATGGTTAAAGGGAGACCATGGAGTCAAACTATTTTATTATGAAATAATTTGACTATATAAAAAGCATTATTTATTTTTTAACAAGAAAAAATGAGCCATTTTTGAAAACCTATCCACTAAAAAAATGCTATCATGTCCTCGAGCTATCCTAGGTAATCCTAGAATAAAATCCACTGATAGGTCTTCTCAAGGCCTACAAGGAACAAGTAAGGCAGTGTATTGTTCAGACCTTTTTCTTGTAGTTTTAGCCTATTTATAAATTAAGCATTGGGTCACTAATTTTTGAACATCTCATTTTAATGAAGGCCAATAAAATCTATTTTCTAATAAACATATGGTCTTATCCTTTCCAAAATGACCAGCTACACCTCCAGCATGTAGCTCGATAATAAGAAATTCCTTAAGGGAAGATCAAGGAATACATAGTTATTTTTCATTATATAAATATCCATTTATTATCAAGAATATTCTTTGTAAAGTTATTGGTTTATCTAGATGTTCAAGATAAATGAGGTGAAAGTCAGGGTACACTATGTAATCATCTTTATTTCAATCAAATCCTAGGATTCTCAATTCTAATAAGAAAATCATTTGGTTCACTCTCGATAAAGCATCAGATGGTTTATTCTCAATTCTAGGCTTATGCTTTAGAACAAAAAAGTAGTCTTATGAAAAACCCATTTTTCATGCCTATGACTTAATTTTCATTGAGAATTAATACATTTTTAAGGGATGATGATTAGAATTAAGTATAAATTCTCTATGTAAGAAACAGTGTCGCCAATGCCTTAAGGATTGAATTATAGCATAGAAATCCTTATCATAAGTAGAATATCGTTGTTTGGATTCATTTAAATTTTCACTAAAGAATGCTATAGGATGATTCTCTTGACTTGAAATTTCACTTATCCTAATTCCTAAATCATTGCATATCACTTCAAAGGCTTTAAAAAAATCAGGATGCCTAAGCATTGGTGCAGAAGTGATAAGAATTTTAATTTGCTCTAAGGCCCTTTGTGCATTAGGAGTCCAACAAAATTTATCTAATTATAGTATATAAGTTATTGGAGCAATAATAGTACTAAAATTCTTGATGAATCTCCTATAAAATGAGGATAAACCATGAAAGCTTTTAACTTCAGTAAAACTTGTAGGTGAAAACAATTAAGATTGCTTTCACTTTGGAAGGATCAGGTTAAGTCCAGCAGTGGATATAATAAAGCTTAAAAAGATTGCCACAATTAGCAAAAAGAAATATTTTTTTAAATTAATGTATATTTTTTGTTATCTAAGTATTTCAAAGATCTTTTATAGATGTTGTAAATGTTCATTCTCACTTGGACTAAAAATTAAAATATCATCAAAATAAATCACCAAAAATTTACCTATATATGGTTTAGGAATAGTATTCATTAATCTCATAAATGTGCTAGAAGATTTTGAAAGTCCAAAGGGCATGACAAGTCATTTATAAAGTCCATCAGGCATCTTAAAAGCCATCTTCCACTCATCTCCTAATCTAATCTGAATTTGATGATATCCACTTTTTAGATCAATCTTTGAAAAAAAATTTGCTCATGAGATTAAATCAAATATATCATCTAATCGGTGAATAGGAAACATATACTTGATAGTAATTTTATTTATTTCCTGACTATCAATACAGATTCACCATGTTCCATCTTTCTTTGGAGTTGTTAAAGTTGGGACATCACAAGGGCTAAAACTCTTCTGAATAAAACCCTTTCTTAGTAATTCCTCAACTTGTATTTTAATCTCAACATGCTCGGTAGGGTTCATCCCATAACATGGAAGGTTAGGAAGTTGAGAAGTGGGTAAGAACTCAATAGCATGTTGAATGTCTCTTAGAGGAGGTAGGTCATCAAGAAGCTCATCGGGTGAAATATCTTTAAAATTAGAAAGAAGGGAAGAGAACATAGCAGGTATTTAAGTCTAATTAGAGTCTGGTATGACTTCTTTTACATGTAATAGATGAAGGAGAAATGGATCAAAAAATTCTTTTCGTAAGGCTTCAAAACCTATTATTTCTATATGATTATCCTTAAAGAAGAAAGAATCAAAAATGGTACTATTAACCCTAATAGTAAGAGTTTCTATGATAATTAATTAAAATTTAACATTTTTCTTCAATAAAGGCTTAGGTTGCAAGTGAGAAGTTATTTTGTGTGGTACTATAGAGGGTATTTTTTCTATTGGCTTTATCGGCAAAAGATTAATAGTCTTATTATTATGTTTAAAAATATAAGTATTTTCTCTACCATAGTAAATAACATTCATATCACACAACCAAGATCTTTATAAGAGAATATGAGCAATGTCCATAGCGAGAACATCACGCTAAATTTGACCCTCATAGCTTCCTATTTTAATTAGAACTAAACATCGATCGGTGATGGAAAGAGATGTATGATTTACCCAGCTAACATGAAATGGTTCAGGTTGAGGTTCAAATTTTAGGTTGGCTCGAGTTAAGACATCTCATCACATTAACCTGAGGTGTGTGTTTAGATAACATTCATAACACTTCCTCCATCCATAACTAACATCATCTCTTTTCATTACACAAAACATACATGCTAAAAATATTCTTTCTCCTCCAATATTTTATTTCATTTTTAATTACAATAAGACATCTCATCACATTAACCTGAGGGTCTTCAATTAATTCCAATTCTTCATTAGATAATGGGGTGTCATCATAAACTTCTTCTAAAAATAAAATTTGGGCTTTACACTGATTTTTCATATGACCATTTTATGATATTTGAAACATATTACTTCCTTAGTGCTCTTAGAGTTCCCTTCCATAAAAGTTTTAGGCATGGAGGTTAGGCCAACTAGATGGGTGGGTCTAATAATAGACCTATGTGATGAAGTGGATGGTACTTGACTTTTAGTTTTAGAGATGGAAGAAGAGTTTTTTTGATGTTCAACCAATAAGGCATAGTGAAATGCTTCCTTAAAAGATTATAAGTTAAATAATTCAACTACATTTATAATGTTAGTCCTAAGTCCAATAACAAATTCATTGGCTAATTGTTAATCATTATCAAGATAATTAGTTCTAAAAACTAGATCTTGAAAAGTATTCAAGTATTCATTTACAAGATGATTACCTTATCTCAAAGTTAATAATTTACTATGTGGCTTCTCATCATGATGCCTAGGGAAATACTTTGCTCTTAACATTTCTTTTATTTCTATCCAAGTGAGGTTTCTCCTTCTTAATCTTTGTTCTTTAGCTAAAGTATTTGTCCAATAAATTTTAGCATGTCCTATCAATTTCATTTTAGCAAAAGTAACCCTTTGATAATTATCCATTTTATACCAATCAAAGAAGTCATCCATTTGAACTAACCAATCAAGAAATTTCATACATCATCATAAGTTGGGGCTTCTACTTTAACTTGAGAAGGATCATTAGAGTCTTCTATATTCTTGAAATAATTTTCTCCCCTTCCACCATTTCTAGCAATTGATGGTCATTTAAGTGGTTGATTTTCTCTATAGTTTGGATATGAATCTTCTTTATTTATCCCTATAGGCACAGTCTAAGCAAATATTGGAGGAGGAGTTGGCACTCTATTATTTTGTAGATGAGCTATTAGAGTTTTCATTTGTTATTTAAGTTCTTGTATTTGATTCTTCCTTTCTTTTAATATTTATTGAGTTTTTAATTCATTTACATGGATCCTAAGATCTAAGGCATCAACTAATCTAGTCAAATTTTTAACTTGGTCTCAAGAGATAGATTTTGGTGCCATTAGTTTTTTTTTAAAAGATATATGAAAAGAGATCAAAGAAAAAATGAATAAAATAAACAAATATAATATAATTATGCAATCAAAGTGAAATTTTAGGCTAAGACAACTTCCAGGTGAGGAGGGGGGTACAAGACCACTTACATCCTAAACTCTCCTTAGACTGTTTAGATCTTTTTTGCTAAAGTTCTATTTAGCCTCCAAAATCACCAAATTGAACACACTTATATTATTATGCATGCAAATTTTTTTTATTAATTTTTTTAACTCTATGAAAAAATGCTCAAATTTATTATGCCTCCATTTTTTTAAAGAAAGCAAGTTGTCATAAGCTAATCAAAAAAATTCTAAAATTAATCATAAACTGTAACAAAGATAATAAAGCAAGTAATTAGATTTTTTATTCGTGCTAATGGCTAAGTAATTTTTAGGATGAGGTACTACCTCACTAAGGTGCCCTATTAATATTTTTTTGGCAATTTCACACAATCGAGAAATGGCTAAAATATATAATGAAGCTTACTAATTAAAATTTTATGCTATCACCATAAACTTGCAAGAAATATATATCTTTTTTAAGATATTAATATGATTTTCAACTATCATATAAAGAAAAACTAATTAACCTCACAAGTTTAAGAAAAAGTCACAAATTGAAAGACAAGTCCGCCACTTGAGATGCTCCCTTTATTGATGAAAACTTTTGACCGAATTTGCTCCTTCCAAGCTTTGCTCTGATACAAAATTTGATGGAGGTGGGTGTTTTTTTCTTTTTGTGAGATTGAGATAATTACATATCCATGGATCTTTAGATTATTATCTAAAGATATATTTTAAAGTTTTGGTGGGATAATGATGGGCGTTAGATTATATGATAGTGGAATGACTTAAACTAGTCCAATTTGGACTAACTTAGGCTGATTTAAAATGTAGATATGAGGATTGAGATTTAACTGAGATAAATGGATAAAAATTATTGTGGAGATTTAGGTTACTATATGTATTTATGATCTGAAGTGGTTCATTGGAAATTGTAGGGTTTAAGCGGTTATTTTGTTGTAAGGATGAGCACTAGGTCATAATTAATGAAGTGGAGGTATTATTGAGTGGAAGGAAGGTGTAGGCTTATGGAAGAGAGTAGAAAGCCTAATGTATGGTTGGAGATGATATTAAGAGATATAAAAATAAAATAAATTACCTTTGGTATTAAAGGTGAGGAAAGAAAATTATGTTCAATAACTAGCACTCCCACCAAGGATTGCCAAGGTTTGGCCACTAAGTTCTGTAACCACAAGAACAACTCAAATAATTTGAAATTACTAAAAGATCTCCTTTCATTCCAGGCGGGGGTGTCGTGGGGGTATTTATAGTCATTACAATCATCTTTCAAAACATGGAGGAAAAAGTGGGTGGTGGCAACATTAATGTGAAGCATTAAGTTGCCTTATTATTTTGTGTCATCCACCCATTTCACATGCTATTATTTTATGTGGATTCAACCACCTCACACAACATGCTTTGAATTTTTAAATTCAAAATTTCAAACCAAAATTTTTTAGAAGAAATTAAAAATTGCATGACTAAATTAAATCATAAAATGGGCCTTAGCAGGCTAATGGGCTATGCCTTCTTCTTTCTTGAATTTTCTTGGGCTTAAGCTTGAGATCTTGTAAATGGTCCTTGAGCTCTAATTTTTTGATTCACATGATGTTATTCATCACATAGTTGTTAAATATTTATAGTTGGTTTGTTGTTGTAATATATAAGCTTAATTCTCATGTGGAAGATATGCATTCATAAAACTTGAGGCAAATAGTGGAAATTGGCGATGAAGGCAATGATGATTAAATATATTATTGTTATAAAAGATCTAACATTTAATTATAGTTACCCTCTTCTTCAATAATTATTGGTAGTTATTATATTGAAGTTCTATTATAATGTACTTAAGATGATGGTTGCTAAGAATTTTTTAATATAATGCTTGTTTCCCTTTTCTTTAAGAGTTGTTGGTAATTATTATATAGAAACACCATCATAATTATTATATTTGATGACTAATTTGACTCTAAGCTTGAGCCAATTCCCTTAAGATATTTGAATGTGTGATATTTATTGAATCATGATCCATTCTATTCAACATCTTGATCCATTCTATATTTGATGATTAATTTTTTTACAATTTATGTTCAGTTAAGAGTGGAGGGTTGCGATAGGCAGATGACCGCCAGTGTAAACTTGTTGAAATAATAATGACATGAATCCTTTAAAATAATATGTTAATTTTAGTGTGTCCCCTGGAAGTGACGTCTTGTATGGCCTAAATACAGTGAAAAGTGTACAAGGGTCACTGCATTGGCACCCAGGTGTAGTATTAAATAAGTAAGGCTTCCCACATTATGGACGGATGGGTAAAGAAGTTAGTCCATGAAACTAGAATTAGGTTAGAACTTAGAATATAAATACTCTTACAAGTAAATTATTAAAATTAATAGATATTATGGTTCATAAGAAGATAAATATTTTATGTAAACAAGAAACTAAATAGGTTGGCAAGAAGGCCAAGGAGATTGATAGTTTTAGTTTTAAACTTTGGTATTCAAGTAGAAGTAGAACTAGAAATGGCATATGTATGATTATAGATAAAAGTCTAAAGAATAATGTTATACATATTAATAGATTTGGAGATAGAATTGTAGCCTTAAAGATTATTATTTATACTAAGATTATCAATGTTATAAGTGTTTATGCTCTTCAAGTAAGTTTGGATGTAGGCTCAAAAGAAAAATTTTGGAATGAAGTAGATGGATTAATACAAAAAACACCTCTTAAAGAAAAATTATTTATTGGAGGAGATTTAAATGGACATGTTGGTAGAGTGCTAGAAGATTTAAAAGTATTCATGGTGGATATGGATTTAGAGTGACTAATGAAAAAGGTAGGATTATATTAGATTTTGCTTTAGCCTATGATTTTATATTTGCTAATACTTTATTTAAGAAAGGAGATGAGCATATTATTACTTATAAAAATAGATTTAGTAAAACTCATATTGATTATTTTTTAATAAAATAAATAAATCATTTATATTGTAGAGATTGTAAGGTCATTCCAAGTGAAAGTTTAAGTACCCAACATCGACTGTTAGTTTTAGATTTTAAGATAAAAGATTGGAAGACCAAAAATAAATCAAATTATTATCCTAGGAATAGATGGGGGTACTTAAATAGCAATAATAAAAAATATTTTAAGAGCAAGCTGCAAGAGCTTTGAATTTGGGATGTTCATAAGGAAGCTAATATTATCCAAAAAAAAGTAGCAAGTAAAATTAAGCAAGTTACAAAAATTGTGCTTGGGGAATCAAAAGGAAAAACCTTCTTTTAATAAAAATAGTTGGTGGTGAAGTCAAAATGTGCAAGAAAAGATAAGAATTAAGAAGCATTATTATAAAACTTAGTTTAGATGTAAAAACTCAGAGAATTAGAAAAGATATAAAGTGACAAGTAAATATTCTAAGAAATCAATATATGATGCAAAAAATTTAGCTTTTAGTGATTTATATAATAAATTGGATACTAAAGAAGGTGAAAGATGTATGTATAAGTTAGCCAACCAAAGAGATAGGAGAAGCAAAGATCTAGCTCAAGTGAGGTGTATTAAAGATGAAAATCATACAGTGCTTTTCTTATAAAAGGATATTAAAATAGGTGGATGAGGTATTTTGATAAACATTTCAAAGATTTGAAAATATGATTGATTTTAGCAACCTTAATAACCTAAACAAAAATAGAGAATTTTGTTTTTATCATCATATTAGTAAATTTGAAGTTAGAGAAGCTTTAAAGAAAATCAAATGTGGAAAAATATTAGGACCTGATGATATTCCAATAGAAGTGTGGAAATGTTTAGGAGATCAAGGAATTACTTGACTTGCAAATCTTTTTAATGTTATTTTATAGACTAAAAAGATGCTAAATGAGTGGAGAAAGAATTTGTTGGTTCCTATCTTTAAGATAAGGGTGATGCACAAGAGTGTGCAAATTATAGAAGAATTAAGTTAATGTGTCATACATTAAAATTATGGGAGAGAGTATTTGAGCATAGGTTATGATTTGATACAGAAGTTTCTCACAATCAGTTTGGTTTCATGCTAGGTAGATCTACTATGGGTGCTACACATTTGTTAAGAGGTTTGTTGGAGAAGCATAAAGAAAGTAAAGAGGATCTACATATGATATTTATTAATTTAGAGAAATCTTATAATAAAGTTTCAAGAGATGTTCTTTGGAGAGTTCTAGAAAAGAAAGGAGTTAATATTATCTATATTCAAGTTATTAAGGATAAGTATAGTAGAGCTATTACTTGTGTCCAAACACAAGGAGGATTGATAAAATATTTTCCTATTTCAGTTGGATTACATCAAGGATCAACTTTAATCCCTTATCTTTTTACTTTAGTTATGGATGTTCTTACTAGGCATTTACAGGAAGATGTACCTTGGTGTATGCTTTTTTGATAATGAGATTCTTCTTGTTGATAAGGCTAGAGAGGGAGTCCAAGAGAAACTTGAATTATGGAGGTCAAACTTAGAATCTATAGGTTTTTATTTAAGTAGATCCTCCTCACCGATTGCTCTGTACGCCAAGCTCCTCCTATTTGATGGTGACTTTGGTCAAAATTTGGCTTGTCGATGGTGTGGAAATCAGGGAAAGGGTGGGTTCTTCTTCATTTCACTTGAGCAAGGTCTGTGAGTGCTTAGAATGGCTTGAGAAAATATCTCTACCCTTTTCCCATGAGTGGTTGAGAGCAATATAAAGTGAAATTTTATTTTGGTTTTGCTATGGTGATTTCCACCCTTGGAGGCTAGCTCCAAGGGGTGGTTAACTAATTGGGAACATTCCAAATCAGTGAGGATGAGGAGTGGAAGAAGAATAGGAGAAGTGTTTTGGATTGGGGAGGGTTTGTCTTCATGTTCCACATCACTCTCCCATGGCATATTCCTTTTCTTTTTGATTGACTTGAGACTTTTAAATTTTTTCAAATTTGGCTACCAATCCCTTTATACTCATCTTAAAATGAGTTTAGGTGTATTGGAACTTGATTAGTGTAGGTTTAAGCTCACACTCTCAAATTTAGTCCATTTGAGTTTAACTTGATTTAGATTAAGCTAAGTATGCTCAAGGTTTTGAGCTTAGTAGGTTAATTAGGTTAACCACCTTAATTATCTTAGTTTAAGCTCAGTTAGATTTAGATTCAATTAGAATGTGTTTGAACTAATCATTTGTTTAGATTTGCATTTAGTTTGGGTTCACCTAACCTTATTTTGTTAGGCTAAACCCTAGAAGGATTCACTAGGTCACTAAGTATAGTGTCCAAACTGCTTGAATAGGAAATCCATAATCAAATATTAGCTATCCTGATCAATAGGATTGAAAATGATATTAAACCTCATCCAAAAATAAGGTCAACATTTGTCATAAAGGTTTTAAGTTGTGAGTCATGTGAATTACAAAAATTGTCAAGAAAATCTACAATTTTCTATGCTTTGATTGCCATTCTAGATGAGTAAGATATATCAAACTCACTTAATTCTACCAACTATTTTAGTAATCTCTTAGAGTGGTCAAGTTTAGTGAGTATAGACTTGAGTGGGTTATCTATGCTGCCTTGGATTGAATGAGACTAGAAGTACAATCACATTCATTGAGTGGAAATAATAAGTGTTAGTGTGAGTTTTTCCATGAGTAGATTATTCAACTCAGCTCCTCATAAAGATTTACTAACATAGTAGATAGGCCACTACTTTTCCTTCTTCCCTAATAAGGATAAACTGATGAAGACAACACACATTCTCCTCTTTTTGCTTGACTTTTGCACTATGATCACCTTTGACACCCACTCGTGGTACTGGACTTCCCAAATGAAATTAGATTCAAGTTGCTTGGTGATATCTTCTTTGGCAGGAACAAGTGAGGTAGTAGTCTTCCTCATCTTCTACTTAATGGGTTAAGCATCTTTACAAACATTAAGGCAATGACTTATGTTAGCCCAATGAACCCATGGACTAATAATTTTAGATTTTGATGATAATAAACATATGTGTAAAATTACTAATGATTTATTTTGAGCATTTCTTGAAAATAGAATCTTTTGATCCTTAACTAACATCCAATTTCTATAACTCTTATCAAATAAATTTTAATGAATGATGTGAGATTGTGGTGCTGTGCTGACTAGGGTTATTGTTCCATTGATCCCTTCTTTCCCTCTTGCGTGACCTAGACTATCTTGGTCATGGAGAAGAGGTCATATGCTATTGCTCTTAATGGAGCTAGTTTCTCTTCCAAAGTTTTTAATAAAGAAATGATAACTACATTCTCTTTTTCTTACTTAAATGCTCTACATAACCAAAGCAAGGCTAATGCTTTAGCTTTCATAAAAAAACATGTAAAAAAGTTAGAGAAGTTGGTTGTCATCCTTGAAAAGGAGGAAATAATCAATCTTGTTGCACCTTTAAATTTTTTTAATTAGTAAATGCACAACAAAATTCATTTCCTTTGCTGACATTAGGAACTTTTTTGGAGGCCTTAAGCTTAATGGAAGTTGGCAGTAGGCTATATAGACTCTAGGCATTACCTCATAAAACCAAAACATGAAGATGATTATGCTTGGGTATTTGCCAAAAAGATTTTTTATATAAATGAACTTCTTTTGTTAATCCTTAAATGGAATGTAGACTTTTCCTTGGATGTTGAATCAAATGTGGCCCCATTGTGGGTGCAATTCCTTGGATTGAAAGCACAGTACTTAAATAAATAGATTTTGTTTAATCTGGCTGCTATCAATGAAAGGCCCATGCATATGGACCACCCTCTCTAGATTATCCATTATTCGTATGCTAGTGGAAATCAATGTCACTGCTACTTTCAATAAAGAAGTTTGGATTAGCATAAACATATATAGATATTGGTAAAAAAAATTATCCTTGAAGCAAACCAAAATATTGTACTCAGAGGAATGTTTGATGCTTTTGATTACTTTTGCATGTGTCAATCTTTCCATGGCTTATAAATTCTTAGCTAGAACCAACATATTCCTTTAAAGTTTAATTGGATCTTAAACAATCCCACAAATAAAACCACTTTTGATGATACAACTATCAATGAAATACACCAAATTACACAACAAGTGGTCAAATGGGATAAGATGATTATATCTCTAGAAAAACACTAAATCAAATGATAAGAATAAGGGTGTAAATAGATTCTAATTGATGATGGATTAGTTGATCATCAAAACTTGTGATGGAAAAAAATGCTATAATTGACAATAATCAATTGCAAGTATTAGAACACAAATCAAATGAGGGTTAGGTCCAAGTAAGGAGGAAAGGCCTGAGAGAATTGAAGGTATTTAAATAAAAGGATCAAGAAGTTATAGATAGTGATGTATAATTCACCCTACTCATCTATACAAGTTCAAGGTGAGGTTTACTCTAGCAATGACATGGTTGGAAATGACATTCATTGCTTTACCTCCATCAATCATCAATTTATATCTCTTCTCTTCACATAAAACATGCATACATGGTGAAAATATTTGTCCACCTTTAGTCTTTTTCTTCCCTAGATGTAATCATACATCTCATGAAAATTAAAGGATCTTCTACATTATTGAATTCTTCATCTATTAAAGGTGTGTGTGTAATCATGGATTTCTTCAATTTCATTCTTCAACCCTTCTTCTTTGTTTTCTTTAATCTAATATAAAATATTATTTGGCTTTACATTGATGTTGTATGTGACCCTTCTCATGTTATTTAATATAAGTATTTGGTAGATGACTCTTTGATGACTTTATTGCAAATTTTGGCAAAAACTTTAGGGTGAATGTGAAGATGGTAAAAAATTGATTCGAACATTTTACTCTTGATGATGATGTTGCTTTCTTATGCTTCTCTAAGAGAAAAATATAATGAAAAGTATCTCAAAAATCTAAGGATCCTACAAATCAACATAATATTTAATCTAACTCTTAATACTAATAACAAATTCATAGGATATCTACTCTTGGTCTATATATATTGTCTTCATAACTAAATCTAGTTCATATATTCTACCACTTGCATAGTTTCTTGCCTAAGGATCATTAATTGATCATGAAATTTCTTATTAAGATTTTAGGATAATACATAGCTCTAACAATTTCTTTCATTTCTAACCTTTCTTCTTTCATTTGAACATTTGTTAATTTTGCAAGGCTTATAAGTTTCATTTAGGTAAAAGTGGTTCTTTGATAGTCATCCATTTAATATCAATCAAAGAACTCATCCATTTGTGTTAGACAATCTAGAAACCAATTATATGGGGTCATCTACTTTAACTTTCTTGATAGGTTATGTTGACCTCATTTTTGGATGAGGTTAACATTTCTTCCAAACTTATTAATTAGGAATCTCCTAGTTAAGCACCTCGGACACTACACTTAGTGACTTAGTACACCCTCTTTAGATTGATCTAATTTAATGGTTTTAGTTAGATTCAACCCAAATCTCTAACCTAAACATACTCAACTCCAAATTTCAAATTAATTAAGCTTAGGTTAAAGTTTAATTAGGGAACTAAACTTATTTACCTTAATTATGCTAAAAACTATACAAACTTAAGAAAATTCAAATTAAATCCAAACAAACCCAAGTAAAATGAAATTAAAAGCATGAAACCATGACATGAAATTGAATAAATTCAAATCCAAACTAAAGGTCAAAATATTGATCAACCCTTTGACATGGGTTTCACTTATGTGTGGGTCCCACCAAGTCAAAGGTCAATCTACCAAAATTTGCCCCAAAAAAATCATTACAAATTATTTAGATGATGATATGAACATATTTAAACATGAATTTAAAAGAATATAAGTCCAATGTGGCTTTATTTGGCTAATTAAGTCAGTCTAAATGGGTCTTATTGGTTCAAACCTAAATCAAACTCAAATCAACCCAAATCAATTATCCAAAATCATTTTAAAATGATTATTGAACATAAACCAACCCATCATTGAGTCTAATTTGGCCAATTTTGTCATTTGACCCAAATGAACCCAAACTTAACCAATTAAACCCAATTTGGTCAAATGGGTCAAAATTAAAATCTACTTGAAATTAAATGAAATTAATCACTCCAAACTATCTCACACATATGATTAAACATAATTGGAGTGTGGACATAACATAATTAAGTTAAAAGTCATCATTTGACTTAACAAATCTAACTTAACCCATTTAAGCCAAAATGGGTCAAGTTGATTTAGAATTGGACTAAACCTCATGTGGCATGGATAATTCAATTCTAATCATCCAATGGACAATCAAGAATGATTTAAACCAAAATATAAAACCAATTAATAATGATTAAATCATTTAAAACTTAACTTGAATCTAATGCTAAGACTAATTACCAAATGAATTCAAATTGGAATCAAACCTATCTATACTGGGTTAATTCAATTCCTAGCATGAGTTATGAGAGATTTCTAGCCAATATTAAGCAAATGAATTAAGTTCTAAGTTAAGCCAAATGAAGGAAAATTCTATGGAAAATCAAAGGTTGCCTAATCTTATTTCTCATTCCCTACTCCACCTTTCTAGCTTAGGATAGATGTTAGAGATGTAGTGGGCCATGGAGCTAACTTCTAAAAGCTTCATCACCCATAGACAACAAAGAGAAGGACAATAAACTTAATAGCTCTCGGCTTCAATGGAAAAACCTAAGTAACCGTTCTAAGCAAAATTGACCTTGCCATCACCTTTACCACCATAAAGAAGACAAACCGATCTTCGCCCGATCCCCTCACCGACGGGAACAAAAAAAACCAAGGTCAATGGAACTCAAGTCGAGCTTGGTCTAGAAGGTGATCCACAAGGAGGCAATTTGATTCCTTTTGCACATGAGCTCCCCACATTATTTTGAAACTATTGGAGTCGATTCCACCGCCGAAATCAATGTATGTCATTAACAACCTCTCCATGCATTGAGTTTTGGTACATCTCAAAGGGAGTTTGATCTCAAGTGAGATCAAACCATTTAGATTTTCATGGTTTTGTCCACTATTGGATTTGGCACCAAAATCAAGTGATTTCGATGATTAGATGGCCAAAATCATGCAAAAATGATGGATAGCTCTCAACTTCTGTCGTCATCATAGGAGATGAAATCTTCGTCATTCGTTCCTTTTATATGGAATGAACAACTGAGTTCTAGTTGTATAATCGATTAAAACTCTAAAAGAGAATTATGGAT
Organism: Cymbidium sinense; assembly: GCA_021442155.1. Taxonomy (NCBI): domain Eukaryota; kingdom Viridiplantae; phylum Streptophyta; class Magnoliopsida; order Asparagales; family Orchidaceae; genus Cymbidium; species Cymbidium sinense. The sequence goes on from CM038215.1 coordinate 52,872,859, forward strand.
CGATCTCGGCAATTTGATCTTTGATTAGATGACCCAAAACTAACTCACGTGCGATGTTAATTTAACATGGGATCCACATGGATCCCGCATAGACAAATGATGTGGCACTGAATGAAAAGTGGCACCACGTCAAATCCACATGGATTTGATGTGCTTAAACAAAAAAAATTGGGTTTTATGAATTAAAAAATTAAGGAAAATGCTTGAAAATTCAAAAATTCAAAGAAAATTAAATATAAATATAAAAATTATAAACTTGGGCTCTGAGGATTCTTCTAGATGAGAGAATCCATTAAAATTAAAATTTCTAAACTATATGGGGGAATTTTGGCCTTAATTATGTTTGAATGGAAATTTTGGAGAGTTGAAATTAATGTTAAGATAAACATTAGGTAAATTTTCATGATTTATTGAGTAATAAATCTTGATATTTAAAATTTCAAACCAAAACTCTAGTTTTCATAAAATAAATTAATAATAAATGAAATAAATTATGAAAAATAATGAAATCAACTTAAAATATTATAATACATTCTAATGAACATAAATAAGTCATTCAAACCCAATGGAAACCTAATGAATCATAGAATCACTCAATTTTTCCATTAATTGAATTAAATAATTCAATTAATCAACATAAATTTAAATAAATTATAATAAATCAACTAGAACCCAAAAATTATGAATAAACCTTCTTTGGATGTATATTCCAGAGGGGAATCAAGAAAAAATAAAACCCCTAAATGATCCTCACTAAATTAGGCTTAATTTAGGTTTTAATGAAATACTTAAAATATTAATTACACCTTAATTACACATCTGATTGAAGTAAAACTGTAAGAAAATCAAATTGGCAAGGAACCCCATTTACCATAAAAATTTTAACCTAATTGACATTTGTATTTGGAATTATCAAATTTTCAAGTCTCTAGGTCAATTTAAACAAATAATAAATCAAAAAATTACAATAAATAGTTAAATTTTATATATCAATGTAAAACATTCCTATCAAAAGCAAAATACTTAAATATAAAATTTTTCAACACCCCTAATTCAAATATTTGATTAATTATAAGCCTAGGTTTAATAAAAGTACGTAAAATTTAATATTAATGTATTCCTAAGTAATAAATTAATGAATTTTCAGTATACAATCAATTCAAACTAAGAAATGAATCAAAGATTAAGCTAAATGTATTAGGTTAATATGATTTATATTAATTCAAATTAAATTTGAATAAATTAAAGGAACATAATGAAATGCATAAGTTATATAATTGGAAGTTTGGAAAGCTAAGTCTATAATAAGAAATGGATTCAATAGACTTAAAAAAAAAATTAAACTTAAAAAGGAATGAATAAGTAGGATAAGAGGATAATCTCTCCTAAATTCCTTAAGCCATAATCAAGATGAATATGAGGATGAAAGGGAAGTTCTTCTAAAATAATTAAATTATCATTTCAATTAAAGGTAATTGGAAATAATTAGATTCTTTTATTTCAATTCATAATACATAAATAGTAATAGAATCATCATGTAACTTAAGATTATAGAGGCAATAATAAGTTAAGGATAATTGATTCAATTTAAATATCATAATAAAGTAACCATATAAACATGGTTTAAAACTTATAAGTTATATAAACATATAACTTAATATAAATATTAACATAATAAATGAATTTAACTTAAATCAAATGAGTGAATTGAAAGAAACAAAATGAAATATTAAGCTAAAAATGAAATGAAACAACATAAACAACTAAACCAAATCAATTTAAATTATAGAAGTAAGACAAATTTAATGTACAAGTAAAGTAAATCTAATTAAAAGAATTTAAAATTAAAAGATATAAATCATCATAATCAATAAAGCAAACATATAATGTAAAAGAATAATGAATCACATTAAAGATTGAATATAAAATATAAAATATCAATAACACAATATTAAGCCAAAGAAATAAATGAAAATAAAATTATAATAATGAATGAATTAAACTTGAAGAGAAACCAAGCTATAATAACAAATGAATTAAACTTTAAGTGAAACTTAATTCAAATTGTATCATAATAATAATATTATTAATAAAGAAACACACCTTAAAGAAATCAAAACACAAAAAACTAAGTGAAAAAAGAATAAATAAACTTAAAACAAAATGATATTAACTAAACTAATTTAAATCATCTAAATTTAAAGAAAAGATTAATTAAAATACTTAAGATTTTAGTTAAATCTTTAGGATGAATCTTTACTTTAGAATAAGATATCATCCTATTAGGATTTAGGATGTTGAATAGAATGGGTTTCACCCAAAAGTGAAACTTATTTTATTCTTTATTCTTGAAAGATTAAATTTCACTTTAACATAATAAAATGAATTTAAAATGGAAATAAGAATCAATATATCATTTGACTTATTTGAATTAAATCCATCCAAAGGTAAATAAACATATAGTCAAATCCAAAATTAAAATTGAAACCCAAAAGTCTAGTAATATTTTACCACACAAACCCTTTTCTTACATACTTAAGTTATATGATTTATTCTATGATGTTGGAATGAAATGCCTTTTTTATTAATTTTACGGATGGCTTGGATTGATTGTCATTAGTCTAGATAGTAGGAAATTTTTTTTTAGAATTAACACTATCTTTTGTAGGGAGTTCCAAAGGGCATCATATAAATCTATAAATTATTTAGTTGAATAGTCTCTTAGCATAGATCAATATGACAAGTGGGCATGACAACTATCTATTGTGTTGTAAAATATAATATTTCTTTTGATATTTGTTTTGCAGAATTTATGATTTATTTTTGAATTTAAATTATAAATTTGAGCTTAAAACTTGGTTAGGTTCTATGAGGTCTAGGATTAGTAGGAGTTGACCCTACTAGGAGTTGGTGTAGAGGTCCCCTATGAAGCCCAATGGAGGTCCCTAAAGAAAGAGACAATCCTAGAAAGAAGACCCAAAGATCTAAACTTGTAGTTCTAGACTAGGCAGTATAAGAGCAAAGGCTACCCATTTTCCTTTTTTTTGGGATGTACAGTGATACCTAACCACATTGGCCTTTCTTTTAATTAAAATTGTCTTTATTAATTTTGGATGTAATAGAGTCAACTTGTTTTTCTAAGTTCTTTTATGTATTATTATTTTTATGATGAATGCTTGGATGTAGACTCATAAGAAAAAAATAAATTTTCAACCAAATTAAATCTAATCAACTCAAACACAAAAATAATAAAATTCAAAATCTCATACAAAGTAAAGCCTTAGGAATAACTTAAAATCAATTAAGAATAATTAACTCTCAAAAATCATACAGTCATATTGCATTATTCTTTGAATTGGGTAACTTCTCCCATTGAACATAAGGCGCGTCTGACCTATGAGGATGACCACCTTCTTCGAGAAATCTACCATCTATTATTGATTTGGCACTAACTTTCTTCTAATTACATGCCATGTAGGAATAAATTACATACCCATGGCATAAAATGATTATCGAGTCAAAATGTATAAAAGATAAAAAAAAATGTGCATTAGTTAATGCATTTCATACCCTACATGATCTTAAGGATTAGTGAGGGAGTCTAGGATTCTTAAATTCTTTCTTAAAAAGAGCTAGCCATCTTGCATACATAAGACTTGACGTCATGAATTTAAAACTTAGGGTGTTAGCTAGCGCCCCTCAGGCGGGTTGTAGTCCTAAGAGTTAGGGATGGGTTTATGAAATTAGAGGCATGGTCAAGCATCTGACTTGTGCCAGAAGTAATTATAAACTTACATTCTAAAGCATCCTAATTAGAGTAAGACTTCAGCCTTAACCATTTCTGTGATTTTATTCTACTAAAATCTAAGCCCTAGATTTCTAAGAAAATGCTAATTCAAAATTTAAGTTAAATCCTAAAATTCAATGCCCAATTCTAGAATAGTTGAAATGCCTACTAGGCATCTCAATATCAATAGACATTTCTTACTTCATTTCGTTTGGCCTCTAAAAAGGAACTCTTTCCACTTTGGATCATTCCTAATTGAAAATTTCAAATATCATTCCTTTGAAAACTAACTTAGGAATTTATAGAAATAATAACATATTTCTTTAATCAAGAGTTTTCTTAAGAAGAGACCCCTTCTTGAGATGTAATTAACTATAAGGGCTTGCTCTTATAGGGAACCATGAACCCAATTTAAAATAAATCTTATTCTACTTCCCATGTAGTTCAGGGGAAAATTCTCTGGTACATGAAAGACTCATTAGTCTTATGAGTCTTTTATTAAATGATCAAATCCATTATAGAATAATATATTTATCTTTCAAGATAATATCTTTATTCTTTAATGATGCATTTGATCATCCAAATAAGAAATTTCTAAATTCTATATGGTGTCATAAATTTTCCCCGTAGAGTTATTTTGTGACTCGGCTAAGGAATGATTCTTCTCTCTATCTTTAGAAATAAGTTATTATTTCTATAATCCGTAATATACTTGTGTTTACATTGGTCAATATTGCCTTTCTGGCCGTTGAATATCTCTCCATTTCACCTTTAGTAGAGCATATTCAACATCTACTAAACTAAAGAGAGTATAGAATTATCCCACTTATGAAAATCAAGTGGGACCATTTATAACTCCTTTATTTTCAAAAAAATATATTTTGAAATAAAATAAAATAAAAAATCCTAGGCACAAAAATTGGCTAAAATTTCCTAATGGGTCAAAAGCCTTTCTTTTGACTACATTTTGGTTATTGTTCATTAACTCTCATTTAAAATTTTATTATTTTGTAAATAGACAATAGTCAATTATTCTTTGTCGCTACATCTGGAATAAGCTTCTCTGTGGATAGTAGTAGACTGGTTGACGGCTTCATCATTAAGTTTGGGCTGGCTTTGAAACTTCAATATTATTACAAATGGAGTGACACTAGCTCCTATTATTGAGGCGATAGTTAAAAACAACCCATTTTGGAATTCTTTAGTACACCTCCTCCTATTCCCGGTGAAGGTAGGAAGATTACTACCCAGGGTACTAAGAGGGTCCAGATAGGTCCAACTCAAAAGAAATTTAAGCTGCCTGCTCCAGAGGCATTGCCTACCCCTTTCCAATCTAGCACCTTTGGTGCTCCACTTGAGCCCCTTGAGATGAAGAAAAGTCTAAAGAAAAAAAGGGGTAGAAGGCTTTGGAGGGTAGCCCTCAGGGAGAGAAAATAGAAAGAAATGTTGGACAAAGAACTAGCTAGGGCGAGGGATGGCTATACCCTCCCAGATATTTCCCCTCTCTTAGGTAGAAGCAGATATCATCCTCTTTTTGATGCCCAGAGAAAGATGGAAGCATTTAGGATTGCGAGTTCTCCACTGTGCCCCTTTGTTCATGAAGAAAAGAAAAGTTTTAAAATGCTAAAAAAAAGACACATGGTAGGCTATGTTAGATCCTCCGTAGGATCCCTGGACCCTTTTCGTACACTAAAGAGGAATTATTCAGGGTTATGAAGGATCAAGCCTCAAAAAGCATGAAAAAATCTTAGGAAGACCTGCCACTTCTCTTTACAAATAGAAGGGGAAGGAAGTCATTCCTATTAGAAGAAACCCTTCTTATTCTATGCCTGTTATACCAGAGCAATATCATCGCCTGGAATATCATTGACCTAGCAAAGAGAGTCAGTTAGTCTAGGGAGAGATAGAATCCTTCCTAAAAAAAGAAAATAAGAAAGTTTATGTTAGGAAGGTTGCATTAGCCTCTAAGCCTAGAATACCTTCACCACCTTCATCTCTAGAGAGAGTATTTATCATTAGGGTCTCTATCATCTTCACCTAGGCCTCAAGCTAAGGGGCCGTCATCATCTTATGTTTCCAATAAGGAAACAAAGTCTCTTTATCTATCTCCTTAAATTGGAGAGACTGCTGATGAACAACACCTTGGCCTAAGAGCCATGCTTAAGGAAGTCCCTGCTGCCCAAGGGGTCATAAAAGGTGAAGAGTCAGAAATAAGACCCATGGATATGGGTGATAAGTCCAATATCATTCTCGATAGCAGTGGAACACCATTTCATCTATCCAAATAAGAAATGGAAACAATTATTAAACAGGATGAAGAAAATAAAAGCAAAAAAAGAATGCAAGAACATTAAGATCTAGAACAGGATGATTTATTAGATGATGATTCAAGACTGCTTGTAGCTCATATTTACATGGTGGACACTAGATCATCAAAGAAAAAATAGGATGAATCATAAGAATTGCAATAGATCCCACTCAAAAATTAATCCTTCAAATATAGAAGAAGGATGATCATATTGCTTCAATTATAAAGAAGATGGAGGAAATGATTGCTACTATGCAATCACTTCAGAGCATGATCCCTCCTCTTCATGTCTCATCACATTGAACAACCCAATTAGTACGTCCCACTGATAATTTGAAGTTTGGTTTAGAGGAGTGTTATCGGGAACCAAAGCCTTTTAATGATATACCATCTGCAACTGAACTAAAGTCATTAGTGGAACAACACATTAAAGAAGCCTTGGCATAATCTGAGGCACGACCTTAGTTCCAAAGGGTAGAACCTACCCTGAGAAATATGATTATGTTCCTTATCCTAAAGGATTCATGCCTCCCTTCTTCAAAGTATTTGACAAGACTAGAAATCCTAGCTTTTAGCTCACTTTCGCAAGCTGTTGCAATGTTGGAGGGAGTGATGCTTTATTATTCAGATAGTTCATTAGTTGTTAGACTGGAGTTAGATATGTCCAATGGTTTAGTGCATACTTTTACTAAACAAGAAGGCATGTTTGTAAAAAGATTCATTGAACTCAACACCACATCACTGTAGATGACCTGATGGTGAAAAATAAAAGCCTAGTGAATCTTTAGTGACTATATCTTGAGATGGAGAATCCTCAACCTTAAGTGCAAGCCCTAACTACAGGAGCATCATGTTTGAGATTCTCCTCAGAAACATCCATAGTGATGTCGCCTTCTTGTTGAAATGCTTTATAATAAAAATCATTGAAAACTTCTAAATAAAGCCTCTAGCCTGTAGGAAGAAGCCCCTAGGATGACTTTCCTAAAAGATCACACTTCTGTAGAACATTCAAAACCTAGGAAGCTTCTATAAAAGAAAGCAGGCAATGTCTCCGTAGTGGACAAGGGAAAGGCTCTCGTGTAGATATAGTTGGAGCAGCCTTTATCCTTTAGGCCACCATAGCAGCAAGTATCATTTTCCCCTAAGAAGGTTCCAACCAGCTCTTTTTTTTTTTTTTTTTTTTGAAAGAATGACCAGACACATTCTTTCAAAAGAGAGGTGGTGCAGAAGATCTTCAAAATTTTGAAAAATAAGCCAGATTTTAAACTACCCAAAGCTTGAAAAGGTTAGAGGAAGTTGGAAAAGTAAATGACGTTAATTACTGTCTGTACCACCAGATGTTAGGACATACTATTGAAGATTGCTCCACATTTAAAAATTGGCTTGAAAAAATTACAAGAAGGGGTTGGTGATCAGACCAAAAGAATATCTTATGGACCCTAGACAAGGGTTCCATTAAGGTTATCATAGGTGACTCTACTTCTTCCAGTACTCCTTTTAAATGAATGGGATATAGCTCTATCCCATTCTTCTAAAAAGTATTTGATAAAAAATTTTAAAATGTCATGTAGGATCCAACGAAGACCCTAAGGAAGATCATCCAGATTGATCCATTGGAGTCTGGAGAGTGAGTTCCACCTCTACCTGATTCAGCATCTTCAACTATGTAGAAGATTAGAGAGTGTGGTGAGGGAGGGATGCCTATTGTATATGATAGAATTTTGTATAATAAAGATGGAAAGGCAAAACCTTATATGCCTTTATCCTTTTCTACTCATTTTGAAAAAAATGAATAAATTGTTCACCTCCAAAGATGTTTCATATATTCTTTCTATTTCTGATGGGCATATTGTTGAAAATAATGAAAAAGAAAATGATACAAATGAAAATTCTCATGATGTGTTTTATGAACCAGGATCTAATATTAATAGTCATATAGAAGATACAAGGCAATCCTCTTAGTATAGAAATAGAATTATCATATTTTGATTGATCTTTAGAGAAGGATATTAGTTATGAGGATCAGGTTGGCATAACCCTCGAAGATATTTCTAAAGTCAATTTCCATAGTGGAAGAGTTTTACCACCTCGCTTCTCATCTTAAAGACAAAAGGAAGCAAATTGTGGATCAAAGTTTAAATCCAAAACCTTTGCCAAAATAACTAGTAGTTGAACCAAATGCCCTTAAAGTTGACTACAAAATCTTAGCCCATCTTAAGATAACTTCTTACTAGGTTGAGAATCTATGACACTCTTGTTCTCTCAAAAGAAATGAGAGTTATTAGTATATACATTACTTGACCTAGAGATATGCCTAACCCAGCTAGCAAATACATCCTTAAATGAGGCTTGCTACTTCAAGGAGATCCCTGAAGTTACTTTCTCTAATGAGGATCTACTTTTGGGGACTAATAATCATAACCGCCCTCTTTACATTTCGTTAAAATAGAAAACATCAGGTTTTCAAGAGTTCTGGTAGACCCTACATATTAGTCAATATTATGAACTCCATAACATTATCATTCCTAAAGATAGATACTTGAAGCCTCAGTTCAGACAAAATACTACTGAGGGGTTTCAATGTGGGGAGAAAGCTTTAGGTTCAATCACTATATTATTGGAAATAGAAGGATTAAAAATTAAAGCTAAATTTCATATAATAGAATCAAAGACATCCTTCAATGTCCTCTTAGGCAAACCTTGGATTCATGAGTATAGAGTGGTCCCTCTTCACTCCACCAGTGTATTAAGTACACTAAGGATGGAGAGGAATACACTATAAAAGAAGATATACAACCATTCTTTGTTCATGAAATTGAACTTTATGAAGATGCAACTTATTACATGCCTAAGAAGCCAAAACATGATTCTATAGAATCCAACATTATTGAGGCATCAAATAATACAGTGAAAAAAGGAAAAAGAAAGAAAAGGAGAAAAAAATAAAAAGAACCTCCAGTGATATAAATTGATTTGGAATCTAATTATTATGAGGATTCCAATCAAAAGGTACCTCGATAAAGTTTGAGATTACATTAGAATAAGACAGTGATGAAGAACAAATTACGGCATTAAAAAATGAAACTTGGATCTCCATATTTGAAAAATTAAAGAAATATGTGGACACTTTGACTTTGATACCCCTTGTTCAAAATAAAATATTTCAATTGAAAGTCAAAGTGGCCCCTAACCTATCAGGAGAAGTGGGAAAGTTATCAAAATTTTACTCTATACACGTACCTTCAAGCTTAGAAACAGATGTGAAGCTTGAAGATCCACTATCAAATGAAATAATAGAACTTCCTTTTAACTGGTACTCTAAGCGTGTTAAAAACTTTGTGAAACATGGTTTTATTGTAAATACTTGCCCCAAAGATACAACTCAATGCATGGAAAGCTTGTGAAATACTAAACATAAAAATTGAAATTCTAAAATTGGCATTGGGTTTGGTATCGTTGGATCATTAGATGACATAGAACACTGCTTGATGATAAGCAATCATGTGGAATCAGAATACTTATTTAAAATTCCTTCTATCTCTTTAGATGAATTATGCATTGAAACAACAAATGAATTTGATGATTGCTTACTTCAAAATGCTCCTCCTGAGTTTGAAGAAGAGATCAAGTCTACTATTGATGAGTTAAATGAGGTTAACCTAGGAACTACTAAAGACCTAAAGCATACTTTTATTAGTACTTTGCTGGGTCTAGAAGATTCTGAAGAGTTAACCATTTTACTCCTTGAATATAAAGATTGCTTTACTTGGATCTATGATGAAATGCCAGGTTTATCTCTAGAAGTTATAGTGCATAAACTAGAGATTAAACCTAATGTAATTTCTATGAAGCAAGCTCTTAGGTGAATGCACCTAGAAATTGAACAGCAAATAATTGGTAAAGTTAAAAATCGATTGAAACTAGCTTTAGAGACAAGAACAATACCCTAATTTGGCTACCAGCATAGTCCCCATATAAAAAAAAAGAATGGTCATATATGTAATTGTGTTGACTTTAGAAACTTAAATAAGGCTTGTCCTAAAGATGAGTTCTCGTTGCTAATACCGAACTTATGGTGGACATAACCTCTTTGCATTAGGTCTTTTCATTCATGGATGGACCATGTGGGTATAACTAGATTAAGATGTCTCCAGAAGATAAAAGGGATATTTTATTACACGATCATGCCATTTGGTCTTAAAAATTTCGGGGCTACATACTAAAGAGCATGACTAGAATATTCAATGATTTGATTCACAATCAAGTCGAGTGTTATATCGATGATCTAGTCATCAAAAGTAAAAAAAAAAAAAAAGATTATTTATATGATTTATGAATCATTTTTGAACGATTATATCATTATAACTTGAAAATGATCACATTGAAGTGTGCTTTTGGAGCAACTTTAGGAAATTTCTTAGGGTTCGTAGTGTGGCACAGTGGGATAGAGATCAATCTAGAAAAAATAAAAGCCATTGTAGAAATGTTGCCACCTAGAAGTCTTACATAGTTAAGATCATTCCATAGAAGGCTTACATATTTAAGGATATTCATATCAAATTTATCAGGAAGATGTCAACCATTTGTGACATTAATAAAAAAGATTCCAAATTCATTTGGAAAAAATGTCAAAATGTGATTGAAAGCTGAAACAATAATTGATGAACCCTTCTATTTTGGCTGCTCCAATTCTAAGAAAGCCATTGATTTTATATATTACAGCTTTGGATGAATCACTTGGGGATATATTAGCCAAGTAAATGAAGAGGGAAAAAATGCCCTTTATCATCTAAGTAGACTCATCCTAATGGAAATGAATTATCCACCTATTAAGAAGTATTGATTGGCTCTAGTCTTCGCTAGAAACTAAGACATTACATGTTTGCTCATAGAGTTAATTTAATCTCAAGAGTGAATCCATTGCAATATCTTATGACCCACTCGATCTTGTTTGGATGTTTAGCATGTTGGTCGATGATTCTATTGTAACTTGAGATCACCTACATTCCTCTTCGTACTATAAAAGGTCAAGTCATAGCTGACTTCTTAGTAGCACATACCATACTTGAGAGTTTCCTTTTAAATGATGATCTTTTAGATGAGCAGATCATGAAATTAGAAGATGAACCTAATTCCACTTAGGAGTTGTATTTTGATAGTGCAGCCTCATCAAAGAAAAATAAAGAATTAAATTTATCTATCCCAAGGAAGATAGGGATTGAGTTAATTTTTATAACTATAGATAAAGGAATGATGTGATATTCTTATCATCTGGTTGAGCCTTCAACGAACAATGAAGCTGAATATGAGGCTTTTATCATTAGATTAGAGCTAGCAATCTTTATGGATATAAAAAATATAAAAATATTTGGAGATTCTTAACTTATTATTAACCAAGTGAGTGGAATCTATAAGGTTTTGCATCCAAAACTCTTTAGTTATTATCAATACATAATAAAACTACTTGAGAAATTTCCATATGTAACTCTGTATAGAATATCTCTTAGAGATAATTCTATTGCAGATACTTTGGTTAAGCTTGCCAACGAAATAATATGCCTAAAAAAATCTATTTTTATTGAGGTTCAAAATCAATAACTTTTATTTTCTATAGATTTAGATTACATGAATAGAAAAGTAAAATGCAAAGGATAGCCACTAGAGGCACCTATTCATTAACTACTTGGGTAAGGGGAGGCTTCCTGAAGACAAGTCACTAGCAAATCAAATAAAGAAATATGCCTTATCCTATGCATTAATTAATGACATATTATACCGTAGATCATTCGATCAAATGTGTTTATGCTGTTTAGATAAGCAAGAAGCCCATAAGATCGTGACTGAGGTACACCTAGATTATGTGGTGCTCACCAATCTGGACTAAAAATGAAATTAAAAATTAAAAGACTTGGATACTATTGGCCATCGATGTTAAATGACTGCATGAAAATTGCATTTCATTGCCATCAATGCCAGATACATGGTGCAATCATACATCAACCTCCTAATGTACTACTCCTTAAGATTTTTCCCCTTGGCCTTTTGAGAGTTGGGGTATTTAAATCATAGGGCCTATTGAACCTCCTTCATCAAAAGGGCATCATTTTATATTAACTGTAATACATTGCTTTTCTTAATAGGCTAAAGCAGTACCACCGAAAGAAGTAAAGGCAAATAATATATTAAAATTCTTTCAAAAAAATGTCATGTATCGATTTGGTGATCCTTGCAGAATTATATATAATAATGGTCCATCATTCAAGTCCACAAAATTAAATTATTTTGTGGCTAAACATAAAATGGATAGGAGATATTCAACCATCTATTACCCTAGAGCAAATGAATTGGTCGAAGCATTCAACAAAACTTTAGTAAGAATTTTGAAAAAAGTACTTGATGAAAAGAAATGTCAATGGCATGAAAAGTTGGTTGAAGCCTTATGGGCCTACCGAACCATATACAAGACACCAACTCAGTCTACATCAAATGCTTTAGTTTATAAAATTGAAGCAATTCTTTCATTATAAGTACAATTTCCTTCATTAAGAATAGCAGTCAATAAGAGTATTACAACAAATCAAAATCATAAACTCTGATTAGAAGAACTTGAAAGCCTTGATGGAAGATGCTTGAAAGCTCAAGAAGACCTTGAATTGTACCAGTCACGTATGGTTCAAGCACATGATAAGTTGATCCATCCTAAAACTTTCCAAGTAGGAGACTTGGTCTTGGTTCTTAAATGGCCAATTTTAGCTCATCACAGGATCGATAGTAAATTTGAGCCAACATGGGAAGGACCATTCATAGTTGAAAAAGTCTAAGAAAAAGGTTCTTACTAACTTATTACTTATGATGGTGAACATCCAATGCCACCTATCAATGGATGTTACTTAAAATAATATCATATGTAAATTGTACTCAATTTCAAGAATGAGGAGTCATAAAATAAAATTCTATTTCTCTTTGTTTTTTTGTAACTTTGTTCAAATTTAAATGTTACCTTCTTAAATTTTGTGCAATGACTTGAAGGCATATTTACCTTATGTGGAAACATAGAATATAATCTTCTTAGGATAGGAACAAACCTCTTCAACACACCTTTACTACTCTTATTCTAAGTTGGGATCAAGCCTTCCATGGCACCCTCCTCATATGTTTTACATAAGTTTGGAGCAAGCCTTTTATTGAACCATTCCTATTATCCATAGGTTAGAATCAAGTCACTGAAGACCCCTTTCCTATCAAATTGACTATTTATATTAGGATTAAGTCATGAAGACCCCTCTTCTATTAGCCAAATATAGAGGATTGGAACAAGTCATTAAGACCACTTTCCTCTTTCTTAGCTATCTATGTTGGATTAAGCCATTGAAGGCCCCATCTTAATTGCTAATCACATAGGTGTAAGCCCATATAAGGCATCCTATCAAATGATAAAGTTAGGATAAAGTCATTAAGGCCCCTTTCTCTATCATATAGACTATCTAGATTAGGATAAAGTCACTAAGACCCCTACTCTATTAATCAAAATTTTGAGGAATAGGATTAAGTCACTAAGACCTCTTTTCTTCATTTTGGATATTCAGGTTAGAATTAAGCTATTGAAAGCCCCTTCTTATTATCTAAATTTTACTATACTAGAATTTAAGTCATTATGACCCCTATTCTAATTTCAAATGAAAGAAATGTAGGAATGGAATAAGTCATTGAAGACCCCATCCCTATAGGTTACCTAGGTCAGGAATAAGTCATGAAGACCCCATTCCTAAAGCCAAAATCCTAAGGTTTAGGAATAAGTCAATAAGACCCCACTTTCTCATTACAATTATTCAAGAATACATAAAGCCATTGAAGGCTTTTCCTTAATAGTTAACTAAATGAGATTAAGTCCCATTGTAGACATCTTGTATAAAAGAAGAAATTTTCAAGATCTACCTATAGATCCCTTCCTTAGGTTTGTTTGTCATTAAAACTATCCCTTGGCTATTTTATGGAAGAAGATATAAGTCCCTGGGCTTTTCTTCTTAGTTTAGCCATTGAAAAGCTTCTTAGTTTAGCCATTGAAAACTTATAAGATTCAAATCTCTGATAGTCAAGGGAAGGTCTCTTGAAGACATCTTCTCTAGCTACCATAACTATGTTAGGATTAGGTTTTTCTTTAGATCTACTACTCCTAATAACATCTTTATCCTCCATAAGACTTAGTAAATTTAAGTTCCTAAGAATGAATCAATTCAAATTAAAATAAATTTAGGCATATTTATGCCTATCTTTCACAATTAAATCTAAAACATAATTTGAAATCAAAATAAAATTCTAAAATTAAACTCCCTCAAACATGCTTGTAGTGTTGACTAGTTCGATCAACACCAATATGTGCAGTGTACTCTAGATAGTCCACTACACATATTGGGGGTCCATTTGTTAACCTCATTTTTGGATAAGGTTAACATTTCTTCCAAACTTATTAATTAGGATACCTAATCTTAGATCTGGAATCTCCTAGTTAAGCACTTAGGACACTACACTTAGTGACCTAGTACACCCTCTTTGGATTGATCTAACATATTGGGTTTAGTTAAATTCAACCCAAATCTCTAACCTAAACATACACCACTCCAAATTTTAAATTAATTAAGCTTAGGTTAAGATTTAATTACAGAAGTAAACTTAATTATCTTAATTAAACTAAGAATCATACAAACCTAAGAAAATTCAAATTAAATCCAAACAAACTAAAATCAAATGAAATTAAAAACTTGAAATTGAATAAATTCAAATCCAAACCAAAGGTCAAAAAATTGGTAAACCCTTTTGACATGGGTTTGACTTTATGTGGGTCCCACCAAGTCAAAGGTCAACCCACAAAAATTTGACCAAATAAAAACATTCCAAATATTTTGGATGATGATATGAACGTATTTAAACATGAATTTAAAAGAATATAAGTTGAATGTGGCTTTAATTATGCTAATTAGGTCCTTTGACCTAAATGGGCCTAAACAGGTTTTATTAGGTTCAAACCTATATTAAACTCAAATCAACCCAAATCAATTATCCAAAATTACTTGAAAATGATTATTGAACATTAACCAACCCATCATTGGGTCCAATTTGGCCAATTTGGTCATTTGACCCAAATGAATCCAAACTTAACCCAACAAGCCTAATTTAGGTCAAAATTGAAATCCACTTGAAATTAAATGAAATTAATCACTCCAAATTATCTACATATGTGATTAAACATAATTGGAGTGTGAACATAACTTAATTGAGTTAAAATTTATCATTTGACTTAACCAAATCCAACTTAACCCATTTAAGGAAAAATGGGTCAAGTTGACTTGGAATTAGACTAAACCCTCATGTGGCATGGGTTAATTCAATTCCTAATTATACAATGGGCAATGAAAAATGATTTAAACAAAAATATAAAATAAATTAATAATGATTAAAGCAATTTTAAACTTAACTTGAATCCAATGCTAAGATTAATCACCAAATTCAAATTGGAACCTAACCTATCTAGACTCATCTTAGCATGAGTTAAGAGAGATTGCCAGCTAATCTTAAGTAAATAAATTAAGTCTAAGTTAAGCCAAATGAAGGAATATGCTATGGAAAATCAAAGGCACATGAAGCTAAATCCAATTTTCCCAATCCTATTTCTCATTCCCTACTCCACCTCATTATCTTAGGACAGATGTTAGAGAGGTAGTGAGTCATGGAGCTAGCTTCCAAAAGCTTCAATCACCCATAGCTGACCAAGAGAAGAAGAAACGAGCTTAATAACTCTTGGCTTTAATGGAAAAACCCAAGAAACCCATTCTCAAGCAAAACTAACCTTGCCATTACCTTTCCCACCTCAAATGAAGATGAACTAAATCTTCCCCCAATCCCCTCGCCATTGGGAGGCCGGAGAATGACCAAGGCCAATGAAACTTAAGCTAAGCTTGGTCTATGAGGTGATCCACAAGGAGGCAATTCAATTCCTTTTGCACACAAGCTCCCCACATCATTTCAAATCAATTGGAGTCGATTCCACCATTGGAGATCGCCAGAATCAAGGTATACCATTAACAACCTCTCCAAGCTTTCAATTTTGGTACTTTTCGAATGGAGTTTGATCTCAAGTGAGATCAAATCATTTAAATCTTCATGGTTTTATCCATTGATGGATTTGGCATTGAAATCTTGCGATTTGATGATTAGATGGTTTAAAATCATGTGAAAATGACAGAAGGCTCTTGGCTTCCACCACGCTGTAGAAGATAAAATCTATGGTGTATGTTCCTTTAATAAGGAACGGACGTCCGAGATCTAGCTGGATAATCCAATTAAAACTCTTAAGAAGGACCACAGATCAATCACGACTGAGTGATCTTCGATTTGATAGCCCAAAATTAACCCACGTGTGTCGCCAATTTAACGCGAGATCCACATGGATGTCGTGTGGACAAATAACACGACATCACGTGGAAAGCAGTGCCACGTCAGATCCACAGGGATCCAACGTGCTTAAACTGAAAATTTGGGTTTTCAAAATTCAAAAAAAAAATCATAAAAAATTAAATAAAATCCAAAAATTACAAACTTGGGCTCTATGGATTCCTCTCATTAAAATTAAAATCCCCAAATTATATGGGGTATTTTAGCCTTAATTTGGGTTTGAATGAGAACTTTTAAACCCTAATTAATCATAAATCATGGATAAAAATGAAATAAAACTTTGGAGAGTTGAAATTGATGTGAAGATACACATTAGGTAAAATTTTCATGATTTATTGAGTAATAGACCTTAATATTTGAAATTTCAAACCCTAAACTCTAAATTTCATAAAATAAATTAATAATAAAAGAAATAAATTATGAAAAATGATCAAATCATCTTAAAACATCATAATACATTCTAATGAACATAAATAAGTCATTCAAACCCACTAAAACCAAATGAATCACAAAATCACTCAATTTGGCCATTAATTGAATTAATTAATTCAATTAATCAACATGAACTTAAATAAATTATAATAAATCAATTATAACCTTAAAAATTATGAATAAACCCCTTTGGATGCATATTCCAAATGGGAATCATGGAAAAATAAAACCCTAAATGATCCTCAATAAATTAGGCTTAATTTAGGCTTTAATAAAATACATAAAACCTTAATTACACCTTAATTACACATCATTGAAGTGAAACTTTAGAAATCTAATTGGCAAAGAACCCCACTCATCATAAAAAAATTTAAACCTAATTGACTTTTGAATTTGGAATTATCAAATTTCCATGTCTTTAGGTCAATTTAAATAAATAATAAATCAAAAAATATAATAAATAATAAAAATTTATAAATCAATATTAGACATTCCTATCAAGATTAGAATACTTGAATATAAAATTTTCTAGCACCCTAAGTTAAATATTTGATTAATTATAAGCCTAGGGTTTAATAAAAGTAATAATGAAGTGAAGCTTAAGTAAACCTTAATACTAATGTATTCATAAGTAAATAAATTAATGAATTTTCACTATACAATTAATTCAAACTAAGAAATGAATCAAAGATTAACCTAAATGTATTAGGTTAATATAATTTATATTAATTCAAATTAAATTTGAATATATTAAATGAATATAATGAAATACATAAGTTGTATAATTGGAAATTTGGAAAGCTAAGTCCTTAACAAGAAATGGATTCTGACTTAAACAAAAAAAAGTTAAACTTAAAAATAATGAATAAGTTACCATAAGAGGAGAATCTCTCCTAAATTTCTTAAGTCATAATCAAGATGAATATAAGGATGAAAGGGAAGTTCTTCTAAAATAATAACATTATCATTTCAATTAAAGATAATTGAAAATAATTAGATTCTTTTATTTGAATTCATAATACATAAATAGTAATTGAATCATCATGTACTAACTTAAGTTAATAAAGGAAATAATAAGTTAAGGATAATTGATTCAATTTAAATCTCATAATAAAGTAACCATATAAACAAGGTTGAAAACTTATAGGATACATAAACATTAAATTTAATATAAATATTAACATAATAAATAAATTTAACTTAAATCAAATAAATGAAATGAAGTAACAAAAATGAATATTAAACTAAAAAAGATTCAAAGAACATAAATAACAAAACCTAATCAGTCTAAATTATAAAAGTAAGACAAATTTAATGTACAAGCAAAGTAAATCTAATTAAAAGAATTTTAAATGGAAAGGATATAAATAATCATAATCAATAAAGCAAACATATAAAGTAAACAAATAATGAATTACATTAAGAAAAGATTGAATATAAAATATAAAATATCAATAACACAATATTAAGCCAAAGGAAATAAATTAAATTAAAATCATAATAATGAATTAATTAAACTTAAGGAAAAAACCAAGCTATAATAATAAATGAATTAATCTTCAAGTAAAAATTAATTCAAATTGAATTATAATAATATTATTAATAATAAAGAAACACACCTTAAAGAATTCAAAACATGAAACACTACGTGAAAAAAAAAAATTTTAAACAAAATGATATAAACTAAACCAATTTAAATCATCTAAATTTAAAGAAATGATTAATTAAAATACTTAGGATGTTAGTTAGATCTTTAGGATGAATCAGTACTTTAGAATAAATATATCACCCTATTAGGATTTAGGATGTTGAATAGAATGGGTTTCACCCTAAAGTGGAACTTATTTTATTCTTCATTCTTGAAAATTTAAATCGCACTTTAACATAATAAAATGAACTAAAATGAAAACAAGAATCAATAAATATTTTAAATTATTTGAATTAAAACCTCCAAAGGTAAATAAACAAATACTCAAATCCAAAATTGAAATTGAACCTCAAAAGCCTAGTAATGTCTTACCACACAAACCTCTTTTTGTCACACACTAGAATAATAGGTCATAAACTCTAGACATATGTTAGGTCGTTCTATCATTTTCTATAATATTCTATAATGTTGTGATGTGAAATACATTTTTATTATGTTGTGATATTTTAGACTGGATGGTTAGAATTGATTGTCATAACTGGATGGTAGGATGCTTATTTTTAAAATTACACTATCTTTTACAGGGGGCTGTGCTAAAAGGGTCTATTGTCATATAAATTTATAAAATTGTTGTTTGCTTGGAGGTGTTGAATAGGCTTTTAGCATAGCTCAATAGGGCATGTGGGCATTGCAAGCAACTAATGTTAAGCCCGTATGTTTGTAAAATATAATTATTATGTGCTGCTTGTATTTTCCTGACATTTATTTTGTAGGCCTTGGGATTTATTTTTAAATTTAAAATATAAATTTGAGCTTAGAATTAAATTAGGATTTATGAGGGATTAACAAGAGCTGACCCTACCAGGAGATGGTGCAGAGGTCCCTTGTGAAGCTCAATGGAGGTCCCTGAAGAAGGAGACGATCCTGGAAAGAAGACCAATAGATCTAAACTTATAGTTCTAGGCCTGGTTGTATAAGGGCAAAGCTCGGTTGCCCATTTTCCTTTTTTTTGAGGTGTAAAGTGGTACCCGGCCGCATTGACCTTTCTTTTAATTAAAATTAGCTTGATTTATTTTTAGTGTGTAATAGAATAAACTTGCTTTTATAGGTTTTTTTATGTGTTGTGCTTTTTGTGATGAATGCTTGGACGTATGCTCATTGAAAAAAAATACATTTTCTACCTAATTAAATCTAATCAACTCAAACAAAAAAAATAATTAAATTTAAAATCTCATATAAACTAAAGCCTGGAATAACTTGAAATTAATTAAAAATAATTAGCACTCAAAATTTATACAATTATATTACTCTAATCCTTGAATTGATCAACTTCTCCCATTGCACATAAGGGGCATCTGACCTGTGACTTGATGAAGTATGTCTTCTATTATTTATTTAGCCTATGACTTTCTTCTAATTACATATCATGTAGGCATAAATTATATATCAATGGTCTAAAATGATTACCGAGTCAAAATGTATAAAAGATGAAAAATGTGCATTAGTTAATGTACTTCATACTCTACATGATCTTAGGGATTGGAGAGCGAGTCTAGAATTCTTAGATTCTTTCCTAAAAATATAAAAGCCTAGTCATCTTGCATACATAAGAATTGATGTCATGAATTTAAAATGAGCTTAGGTGGTGTTAGCTAATAACCCCTCCAAGCGGGTAGTAAGTCCAGAAGAGTCACAAATATATTTGTTCCCTAAAGTGAGAGGAATGACCAATAATTCTCAAAATAAAATTAAGTCGAGCATTTGACTTATGTCAGAAGCAATTTTAGATTTAGGTTCTAAAGCATCATTCTTGGAGTAAGTCTTCAACCTTAGGCATTTATATAGTCATATGTTGCTAGAATCTAAATCCTAGATTTCTAATAAAATATCACTTCAAAATCTAAATTAAATCCCAAAATTCAATGCCTAATGATAGGATAGTTGAAATGCCTACTATGCATCTCAGTATCAATAAACATTTCTTACTTCATTCAGTTTGGCCTCTAAAAAAGAACTCTTTCCACTTTGGATCATTCCCAACTAAAAATTTCAAATATCGTTCCTTTGAAAACTAACTTAGAAATCTATAAAAATAATAACATATTTCTTTAATCGTGAGTTTTCTTAGGAAGAGACCCCTTTTTGAGATGTAATTAATTATAAGGGCTTGCTCTTATAGGGAACCATGAACTTAGTTTAAAATAAACCTTGTTCTACTTCCCATGTAGTTCAGGAGAAAATTCTCTGGTACATGAAAGACCCATTAGCCTTAGGAGTCTTTTATTAAATGATCAAATCCATTATAAAATAATATGTTTATCTTTTGAGATAAAATGTTTACTTTTTAATGATGCATTTGATCATCCAAATAAGAAATTTATAAATTCTATATGGTGTCATAAATGTTTCCCACTGGTTCATTTGTAGCTTTGTGATTTTTAAGATGATTAATCCTATGAGGATTCTTAAAAGGTTTTCTTTTAAGATGAATATGCACCCTATAATTTTTGATAATATATAATTAAAGGTAGTAATCAAATTTAAAGTTTTCATATTACCTATTTTACAAAGTTAACTCCACACATTGTAAAAGCATCTCTAAGCTTCTCACTCCCTTGGTGCCACCTCTAATGATGTCAACTAAAAAACTTATGCTTTGCTACTAAATGGTGATAATAAGGGTGGTGTTAGATCATTGAAGTAAACAAATTAGTGGATTAGGCTTAAGAAAGTAAGGATATATGAGTTGGAGTTTAATTTAAAGTGGAGTTATGATCTTTAAAGGGAAAGTGGTTGGCCAAGCAAATGATAAATATTTATCCTAGATCTAGAACCCCAACTTCTTTCAATTAGAACTCTCATACTAGAGTTTCAAATCATATAAATAGAATAAAATTTGTAGGGTAAAAAGTATAGATGTTATTTGAAATTTTGGAGAGGTTTTAAAATTATTTTCTGGGTTTTTCCTTAAATTGCCAAAAAAAAAAGAAGAAGATGGAAGTAGATTGCTTTGAACTTTAAGTGAATTAAACTTCAAAAAACTTTGAAAAACATGACCAAATCAATACATGGAGGTTGTAGTTGATTAAGTGATCTAATTGATCTGAAGATTTTGGTAACTTTTGGTGGAGGCTAGATTAGCTAAATGTAAGCCACAAACAAATTAAGTCTTAGAAAACCTTAGTTGAGATCGACCCTTACACTTGGGATTTAAAGAGAATTTTAGCAAGGAAATTAAAGATTTAATTTTTATATGGAAGAGAACAATCTCAAAACACACTATAAATGATTTTAAAATCATAACACATAAAATTAAACTAGCAAAGTAAAGAAATTACTAACCAAAGTAGTGTTGAAAGTAAATCACAAAATTTACTTCCTTGGCTGGCCACCAAGATCTAATCAAATGAGTTTCTTCACTCATTTTTTCATAAAACTAGTAATTAATCTTTATTAATCTCAAAAAAAATGTTTTTATATTGCTCACTAATAACTCATTTAAAATAACTCCTCCAACAAGCTCTAAAATTGCTTGATATCGAATCTACTAGTTTGTGGTGCTACAACATTACCTTCTCTATTAAGCTTAAATATTCAAAGATTAGTGCTAAAATGCTACAAGTGCAGTGCCTAGGTGCTATATGTGCACTTAAAAGAAAAAATACATGAAGTTTACACAATTACAACTGCAATATAAGCATTACATTTAAACATAATAATACACATTACATATAATAACTTACATCACACAAAGTATACATAAAATATCTTTTAAGTGGTCTTCATGCATTAAGCTTCAAGTTCTCTTAATGTTCTCTTGCTCTTAGTGACAAGGCCTCCATATGTGGTCATCATCTCTATTATGTCAACTCTAGTCAATGGGCATTGATCTAATGTAACATCACTATCTCAAGAGTCCAATTAACTTCACCATTCCCATTATTCTAGGAGATCTCATATATTTACATGTACTATAATTCTAATAGGGTCAATGACATCTAAGAGCACAACTCCATTATAGGCATCTATTCATTCCTTAACCAAATAATTATCTCTTAGAGGTGATCTAATTAGTGGTTAAGGGCATTTATAAGATTGTCAAGAAAGTAAGGATGTGTATGGAGAGGTTAGATTTGTAGTAAAGTTTAATCTATTGACTTAAAGGTGGTCGACCAATCCAAGATATAACCTAGTTTTAAATCTCATGTACTAAATTCCAAAATTTAGTACTCCAATTACAAAAGTTTTCATGACCTGAAATCAAATGTAAATTATAATGAAAGGTGTCTACTTATAATTTGAAAAGTTTCACATTTTTTAAATTGTTTAATAATTTTTTCTTAAACTTTCCCCAAGATTTGCCATTTCGATAAGATTAAAATGAGATCTTAGCTTTAGAAGAGTGGTTTTTATTAGAGAAACTTTAAAGGATCACGTATAGTGAATGGAGGAATGTCCCAAGTGTTAACTCCATGAGCCTTTACATGGATTCTAACTATTGTTGATCATAAACATTTCAGGTTGAACGCTTATTTTATTAATCCATTGTGTATGCAAGATGTGGTAAATTATCAATGCAAGTACAACAAATGAGGAGCTTAATGAAGGTTGTTTAAGAAAGCACGAGCAATAGCTGTTTAAATCAAAAAGCTAGATCAAGGAAAATCTCATGAAGACTATGATAAGGAATGGTTGATGCCAGAAGGACAAGCCCAAAGTTGCATCATTATTCTAATATTTGTATTTTATTTTGTCTTCATATAATTATCATGTGAATGATGAAAAATAACCAAGTACATACACACACTTGAGATAATGTGTAATTATTTATTAAATTTAAATTATTTTAAGAAATTGTACTATATTATTGCAACCATACTATACAATATCCACTTTAGTTAAATATTTTTAAACATCATAATTAAGTTAATTAAATCCAAAAAATTTCAAAATTAAATTAATCATACTGGATGATTTTTCATTTTTATCATTCTACTTCAACCACTAAAATTAAGTTAGTTAATTATATTTTTTTAAAATCTAAATGATTATATGGTATGATGTACATTCTATAATATGAATTTATTTAGTAATTTTTTAATTTCAGTTCAAAATTTATGGGATTTGAGGAAAGATTTTTTTCTTAAAAAGTTTATACTATATAATGTGATCATATAAGATGAATAGATAGAAAGCTAAATTTTTAGTTTGTACTAATCATATAGCACAACCCTTAGTCATACATTATGATTATAATGGCTAGTGAGACAATCACATCGTCTAGTTTGAATATCAAAGAAAATTGAACTAACCATACTGTACAATGGTTGATCATACAATATGATGAGAATAATTTATTAAAAAATAATTTTTCTAATTTTTTTATTTTGCATTCTCCCGATAAATACTCCCCTTAAAGAGCCTAACATGTTAAGTTGAACATGAGAGAGTTCCCTTGGTAAAAAGTGGGGAGAATTCTCTCCTCTTCTTTTCCCTTAAAAGTTATTTGTGAAAATTTTTATTAGTAAGGTTATGCTTTATTTTGGTTGTTCTTTTTCATTCACCATACGTTTATGAGTTGAGTTATAACTTCAGAGATTGTTCTTGTAAAAAACTAATGTGAGATTTGTTGTTGAGAGAAGTTTCTTTGTACCTTAGAGAGGGAGTGACATCCTTCTTGATTAGTGTAGATTTTTTCATTACCCATTAAAGAGACTAGTATCTCTGCCTTGGATTCTTTTGTCAAAGATGGGATATTGAATTTTTTTAGAAGAGATTTAGAGAGTAGATGTAGGCCTATGGGTGAACCATTGTAAATTTTTTGTGTCCCTCTATCTTTTCCTTTCTTTTTTTATTTTTATTTTTTATTTTTTTGTTGCTCTTATCTTTGTGTTGGATTGTTGGTTTTGCTTTATTAAGTTTTTCACTTGTTGAATTTAAAGATTTATTTTGATTTTTTCTTAAGAAGTTTTTAAAGCACACTAAATCACCCCTTCTTGAATATGTTATTCTTATAACTAGAGCCCAAATGGAGAGTTATAAGTGGTTTAAAGGCTTAAGGTCAGCAAAGACCCTTTGTAATGAACTAAGTCGATTTAAATAAGGTGTGGTTGACTACTCCAAAATATGGAGATTATCATATGGTATAATTTTCAAAGAATAAGAAATTGTAATAACATTATACCATAGCAAAAATCTCAAATAAAAATAGTATGTGTGGGAAAAAATCACTCATACATGTGATTCTATAAGGAGAACAACAAACCCCTTTTTCTTCAATTGGCTGGCCACCAAGCCACCAAATTCCTTAGAACACAATCAATTGTAGTCCAAAACTAACACTAAAAGTTTTTATACTAGAAAAAAAAGATCTTTATATAAGTTTTACTTAAGGATAATTCAAATTTCCAATGGGAGAGAGACATTGAGGCATGAGGAGGCCAACCATAACTACTCTAACTCCTCCCTCTTTTTTGTCATCCCTCCTCCTTTTCAAATAAATTAATCAATTAGATTATTTTGTTTAGTAAATCTTCAACTTCCTTTAATTTACATAAATAATCCAAAAAGATGAAAACTATTACATAAGAGGTTATACATGACTCATAACCTAAGCTCAAAATCATATAAACCACACAACATAAAACAATATGCAATAAAATATAAATAACTATACCCAAGGCCTTCATTCACCCTCTTTGATTTACTCCTCGTGGCTAGACCTTATATATAAGCTACAATCCTCCTTGCTTGAGCCTTAGTTATGAGACCACATCCTTTCGCAACTTCTAATACTATATACTATCTAGGCTATTAGAAGCATCATATTATGGCTAGATCATCCATCGAAGTAGAGCATCGAGCACTTGTAGTTGATACTACAAATGTTTTAGGGCTTTATTAGCATCTATATATTAATACTAAAGATCAACCAATCAATATCATTGTTAATAGGTAGCATCACCATGTGAGGGATAATAACCATCTAAATAATCAAACAACCATTTCTCTCAAGATCTATCACCATCGTAAACAAGCAACCACCTACATCATTAGGATCATATATATATCTAACAAATCTCTGACATTTATTGTTAGATCATTCAATTATTGTATATTGCAACACATTATATATCAAAGGAGATGATGAAAAATATAATACATTTTCTCTATTGCTTGCACTTTGTTTATACTTATTCCCTTTCTATTATGTTCATTGGACTTTAACATGACTCAATAAGGAGAGATACAAAAATATAATGGCAAGTTAATCAAATTATTTTTGTGCTTGGATAAGTAGCCTTATCAAGTTAGAGATACCTTCTCCTACTTCGCCCTAGGTTCATTACGCTTAAATAAATTATTTCTAAAATAATAAGAAGTTTAATATATTATTGGCAACAATATATAAATTGATTCTTACGATATTGTGAACCTAATCTATATAATATTTGGATGTAAAAAAAATAAAATTTAGATAATCTTAAAGTTAATTATAAAAAATTTTGGGGGATTTACATACATACACGTCAAACATACCTATTTACATATTTAACACCCAAACTCACTATTTTATAAATTTAACACCTAAATCATTTTAACACAACAGTAATGCCACTTTCCGTTTCTCAAAACTCTCCGTAACCATTCATTCTTTCCTAACAGCACGCACTTCGCCTCCGTGACCAAGCCGTCTTCCTTCCGGTTCTTTCTAACAGCACGCGAAGCTCATCCGTTAGCAACAGCGCATGAAGTTCCTTCTGTGCCATCCGAGAGAACTCCTTGCCTTCTCCATCCTCCAGGTTTCCCACCTTCATCCGTGATAAGTAATTAGATAACCTTTTCCACTTTTCTTCTCATCAATTTCTACTTTCTCTTTTATGGCTGTTATTTCCACCTTTTTCCTTGTGACTTCGGATTACAGAAGGCTTGTGAACTCTTTTTCTCATTGGTAGCTTATTCTATTTGATAGTTCCCTACTTTCTCTTTTCAAGGTTTTTTTTTGCAAGTTAAATCATCTATTTTAAGCTTCCAGATAGTAGAAACTATTGGTTTTTTTTCTGGCCGTAACTATTCATTTTTTTTTTGCAAGTGTTCGGTCATTTCTTATAGAGTTAACAATAGGGAATGAGCTCGTATAATTCTTAATTTGATGCTATATATAATGCTTAATATATGAATTGACTAAAGCTTTTTTTCAAAAATATGAAGAATGAGCTCGAGTCAATCATCAACAACAGGGAATGTGCTCCGAAACAATCAAGTGAGATGTAGTTGTAACTTACAATGTATTATATACACTACTCAAAGAGGACCGAATACTGGGAAAAACTTTTATCGATGCCCTCGTAATAGAACATAAGATGATTGCAGTTTTTTCAATTGAGTAGATGAAATTGAACCTTCAATACGTGATGTGCTTCGTCTGTTAAGAGCTCATGATGAGATGGTCAGAATGAAGATCGAGCTCATGCTAACTCTTATGAAATTTTTTGTTGGAGTTGTTGTTATTGTTTTACTATAATTTTTGGTTATTTATCGTAATATGTGTGGGTGAAGTGTGTTGTGCTAAGAAGTCTTAACATGTATGAGGGATGTGTGGTTTAGATCGATCGTCGTAATGTTAGAGTCATCAATGTACCCCTGAATTTTAGTTATTATAACATTCAACTCTATTGTTGTGTTTGAGTATCACTTTGCGGCTTGTTAGTACTTATAATTTCTAAAATAATGGAATTCTGGTTAGTACTTGTACTAAGAATCCTTGTTTAGCACAATGAATGCATTTCACACTTAGAAATAAGCTTCATCTGCGAAATAATGGAATTCAGTCTTGTAGTCATTTTATAAAGGACAAAATTCTCATTAAATCAAAGTATCCAATTAAATCAAAGGATATTTTAAAGACAATAATAATAATAGGACAACTGTTGTTGGAAGAAACTCAACAGTTGCTAAGAAAATGTTGCAAGTCTTATGAGTCATTAATAGAATCTAGAACTTTAGATACTTGGACTTGAGCTCATTACTGCTATGTCTCACAAAGTGCTAACAGTTCCAAATCTGAAAGACATATTGTAGCTAAGTACAACTCACACAGCAAAAGAAAATGCTTGCTTGAAGGGGAACCCCATATAGGAGAATTTTATTGCTCATAAGAAAAAGGTTACAAGATCATTAATAAGGGTTAAACTCTGAGTCTACTGCTCAAAGAGCTACAATCAACCTAAAGAGTAAATCCCCTATCTAAGTATAACTCACACAACAAAAACAAAGACAATATCCCAAATAACCCAAATAAAGAGTAAAACACATAGGCACCAACCATTTGTCCGCCAACAACAGTATGAGGAGAATTGATGAGATTTTGCATCCATAAGAAAATGTTTGCTTGAAACCTGCATAAAGAGAAAGGAACTCTGCAAACAACTAGGAGACCAGTTAGTACCCATAACAAAAGAGTTAAATATAAGGGGGCAGCAAACAAATCATTAGTTTAATCAGGAGAAAGTTGGACAAGCTCCATGCATCTCTCAAGCAGAATTGATTTGTTCATGATCCCACAAGCAGAAGATTTAATTATACGACTAAAATTTAAAATTAAAATTTCCATTTTCCCTAAAAAAAAATCCTTCACACCACCAAATCAAGGTGAAAAGCTAGCTTTTGACAAATCAAATAGAGACTTCACTTCCACTTTACACCATATAACTAGTAAGTAAGAAGAAAGGAGACATGACACCAATCAGCAGGCAGCCTCCCAGATGAAAGACAAAATGTGAATCCTCCAACAACCCATTTCGTATAGAACCAACATTTTTTGGGAAATAATCTCCACAGCAAGCGACCTCAAAATCCCTAACCAAAAGGAAAGCATATACAGCACCAACGAGGCATATATTGCCAACATCTATCAGTAAAAAGGAACCATCCCAGTCTCGCATTGAATAACGCAACAACCACTAGCATCACATAATCATAAAAATAAAACAAGACACTTAATCCAAACCAAAAGGAGGATGCTTACGACTCAAAAAATGCAAATCCTCATAAAATGCAAGTTCTGGATGATTTCAGATAGTATCACCATAGTCGAGGTAATATTAAAATGCAAATCATCATAGTATGGTTATGCAAGTTCTGGATGATTTAAGATAGTATCACCATAGATAAAGTAATAGCCGATCGGTGATAAAACTCCTGTGGAAAAAAAGAGGCTACCATAGCGAATTGATTAAACAATAAGAATGAGGGAAGATTTCTCCCAAGAAAAGGAAAATAAACTACCAAGATGTTCAAGTAACCTCATCCAATCAAAAGATGAAGCAAAATGCAAATCCTTCATAAAATTCTCAATTCACTATTCTCACATTTAAGTCTGCATCATGATAACCATGCCTCATAGTATGCTTATGCAAGTTCTCGATGATTTAAGATAGTATCACCAAAGATAAAGTAATAATAAAAAGCTGAAATAGGCCTTATCATGCACATGCAACTTGTCAACCACCACTCTGCAGTATGATAACTGATTTCTTGCAATTGATCAAAGTGAGTTCGTTCTTTCCTGAAAAAAGTTGCAATAAGTTGATATACATTTACATGATATAAGAAATCTGGTATTAAATTTTTCATACCCTTGGCTTACCATAAAGCTCATTATCAAAGTGTGTTGCAATATGAAACTGATTATATGAAATTAGAAAATAGTGCATAGATGTATAGCGTTGATAATAGCAAGATTTATATAAAATAAAAATGCGAAGAACAAAAGTTGTGTGACTTAGTCATAGAGTCTATAGTATCAAAAACTAAAAGTAATCACATCGAAAATAGTTCCCAAAAAATTGTCAATCTAAGTTGTTATTTTTCAAATTTCTTCCCTTCTAATTGTAACTTGGCTCGTACTATCAACAATGGTGCTCATGAAGCAGCATACTTGTTTCTTCACTTGATTTGATTCTTGCATGTAGTTCTGTGGTGTCCCCATAGGCCACACCTGCTATATTTATGGACATTTGTGTTTTTTGGTTATTTTTTTCTAAAATGTTCTTGAACCTATTTTTTTTTGGTCTCCCACGTGGCCTCAAAGTTTTGGGAGCCTGAATATAATATTCACTGTCCAAAGTCTTCCATTGATCTTTCCCTAGAAGAGTTGCTATTGCTCCTTCATATGCCATTTGGTACCTAAAATTAGTTTAATTTGCTTAACATACTAGAAATAAATAAGTACACAATTAGAATATTAAATTCATACTTATTAACATGATAAATATCATCAACATATGTATGTCACAGAGGGTGCTCCCTACTCCCTACTACCATGAATGCAAGGTAACCCATCATCGCCATTATTCGTGCAACTTTTATTTTCAAGATCTATTTCATATCTATCATGCCCCTCTACCTCAACCCTCGTGATTGATTGTCGATGATAAAGTACTCCTTTCGGTTATAATTTCTCGATGTATTCCTCAATATGGGGACTAACTCACAGTGCCATCTTTGCGGATTTTTTCTCTTAGCTCTTTGTTCCATGATCATTCCTCTAATCATGTCAACAAGATCTATAAGGTTTATCCCTCCGGACAAATCCAAGAATTGAAAGACTCGCCATATTATTTGTATTATAACAATTCTTTATTTCAACCGAAAAATGTACTTTTAGCCACTTATAAGGAAATGCATGTAAGTATAAATAAATTTGTGGGCTAATATTATATATTTCAACAACTTTGGAATTAAACTCATGCTCTGTGTATGTATTTACAGCAGACCACACAATGCTAGGCAATCTATGACTATCAGGACAGTGAAAATATTTTTTAAGGTTCTTCCACAGATGACGGATACAAATCCTATGCTCTGCATTAGGAAACACGAGTTTGATTGCTTCACCTAGTCCTTTCTCCATATCTGATATGAATGTTAGTGGATATAACTCGTAGCCAAGACTTTCAAATAAGTTTTCTAGAAACCATTGCTACGTTGCCTTAGACTCAGTTTCTACCATTGCAAATGCTAGGGTAAACAACCCATTATTGTCATCAAGGGAATTTGCAGATAGCAACACCCCTAAGTACTTTGATTTCAAGTGACAAGCATCAAGCCCTACTAGATGTCTGCACCATACAAGAAAATCATCAATGCAAACCTTGAAGCTCACATACAAACGCCTGAACAACCAATCATCACTATCATAAGTGTAAATGATGCGAGAATCGGGGTTTCTATCAATAAGCTCTGCGATAAGTGAAGCACTAATTTGTAATATCATCGATTGACCTAAATGCAATGCTTCGAGCTACTTTTCTAGATCGCCAAAATTTCATGTATGGTAGTGATAATCCAAAAGTCGACTCCAAACTATTTTTGATATGTTTTGGAGGAATATTTGGTTGCTTCTTCACAATATCTTGTATCTCTTGGGCAACCCAAGTTGAAGTTGTCAATCTATTCCCAACTCTATTAATACCTGGACATGTATGTATTGTAGTATATTTCTTAACCTCAAATGTCTTGCCATCAGCACAAAGTGATGCTTTAATTCTCCATGGACAATCTCTGTATGAGCAAGTAGCTATAACACGGGTTTTATCGCTAGCTTTGATCTTAATCTCAAAATTATTTATAATTGCAGTGGTTCGTAGTGCTTGTTTGAAAGTTGTTGAATCTTGAAAATATGCACCGATTGTTAAAACTTTGGCATCATTAACTTCATCGAGTAGAGAGTTAGAAGTATCAATACTGTTGGGATAGGAATGATTGCACTCAAGCATTTCACTATGAAAACAAACTTCTCTATCTTCTGACAATGTGTTATTTGCATTATCATCATCTATTGCAAGCACCATCTCAACCTTGAAACTTGCAAAATACTCCTCAATCATTTGCAAAACTTCAACGCCACTTTCAATAAGTCTATATTCCTTTGGAGATGTCCCAAAAATATGATAGTATAACTTAAATCCATATCCTAGTAGCCATGGGCAAATTCCTTCCACATTCTCTTTAAGCATAATAAAATTGAGTAGGTCTTTCTCAAGCTTAACTATACTTTGTTTTCCGCCTTCATATTTACTTCTATTTGTTTTCTTGACTTCAACCCAATGTCCACCAAATTTGAAGATTGCATGTAGCCATTGACTCATATCTGCTTTTAAATTAAAGTTTAGCCATCTTCCTCAATAGGATAAGTAGAAAATAATTTCTCAGCATTCGATGTTAACCAAAATCCAATATAATTAATAGAGAAAACATTGTTTCGGTAGAGTAAGTATAAAATTGATTGCTTTTGCCATAATTCAAATGAAAGAAAACATTTCTAAAATATTGGAATTAGGAGATGAAAGTCTCTGGTTATACTAATCAGTTTCTGTTTACGACCAAATTGTAAAATCCCGAGCAAATTAACATTTTTTAGGAGCAAATCGCAATACAATGTCTCTGTTTTCCGCTTTCATTTTTTTCTTTTTGTTATGCAATCCCTACTACAACTACATAATAAAAGCGCAATATCGAAGTTCAATAAAAACACATTATATCGCACCTTTGAGATAAATTGAATGTCGCAAGAAGAAGATCACACCTTTGAGATAAACGAATAGTTACTGCGTCCTGTCGGGAAGCTTAAAATAGACAATTTTAACTTGCAAAAAAAAAACTTGAAAAATGAGATTAGGGAACTATCAAATAGAATAAGCTACCAACGAGAAAAAGAGTTCACAAGCCTTCTGTAATCCGAAGTCACAAGCAAAAAGGTGGAAATAATGGCCAGAAAAGAGAAAGTAGGGAACTATCAAATAGAATAAGCTACCAACGAGAAAAAGAGTTCACAAACCTTCTGTAATCAGAAGTGACAAGGAAAAAATGTAAAAAGAGAAAAGAAAGAAATTGATGAGAAGAAAAGTGGAAAAGGTTATCTAATTATATGATGAAGGGAAACCCGAGAATGGAGAAGGCAAGGAGGTCTCTCGGATGGCACAGAAGGAACTTCGCGCGCTATTGCTAACGGATGAGCTTCACGTGCTATTAGATAGAACCGGAGGGAAGACAACTTGGTCACGGAGGTGAAGTGTGTTGTCGGGAAAGAACGAATGGTTATGAGAATTTTGAGAAGACGGAAAGTGACATTACTGTTGTGTTAAAATAATTTAGGTGTTAAATTTGTAAAATAATGAATTTGGGTGTTAAAAATATAAATATATATGTTTGACGTGGTATGTATGTAAATTTCTCAAAAATTTTTATGTTGTTATTTGGATGCTTCATTTTAGAAACGCATCAAATTATATATTTATTTAAATGAATTTTCTTTTTTGTCTCAATTATCTCTCACCTACAAAATTTTCAAAAACTACAAAATTATATCAGATCAAATTAACTGTAAGAACGGTCTTATTCAGAGAAATATTAACTATTTTTAAATGAAAATTTTGTCGTTAAAATAATCGATGAGATGAATGATTCAAAATATAAAAATCTGTAGCGATTCAAATATATTAACGACATTCAACTCGTTATTTGGGCGAGTTCAGATTTGGATTAATCTAAGGTTACACTCAATTTGTAACGGGACACGTAAAGATGAGAGACGTCAATGCAAGCAGCTCCACCGTTGCCGACAATCTTCCGCTGCCCAGCGAGAGCGGAGGCCTTCCGATAGAAGCCGTACGATTCCATATTACCAAATGAGCTTTTGCCACCTGTCGAATCACCAGTCCCTCGCGTGACATCCGCCACGTGCGAACCCACAAGCTGTGGCAATCACGTTATTCCTATAAATTCCAGGGACAATTTCCTGGATTCTCGTGAACCTCCTAAAAATTCCGATTAAGCATTATTCGACCATTTGCATTTTCCTTCGCCATGGTGACTATATAAACCAACGGACGGGAACGAGAGAATGAAATCCCGATCTTTGAAAACGTGGGAAAGCGAAGGAACGCAGGGCGGAGAGACGGATAGAGGGGGAGGCGAAAGAGAGTGAAACCAAGAGCGAACCCCCTCTTCCTTGTGCGATTCTCATCGCTCCATTGCTGCATAGCCACACGATCGGGACTTCTCGAACCACCTGCGAGCTTTTTCGGCGGCCGTCGCTTTCTACGACGGTCTTCTTAAGTCATGGACCCTTACGGACGGAGCCCCGCCGGGGAGGGCCGCCGCCCGGATCCTGACACTGGACTCGAAGGTAAGCCTCCTTGCTGTGGTGGGCTTCAGTCTCTTGGTTTCCCCCATTTTCCCCTTTGTTTCTATCTTTTTTGGGGATCAGATTTTAGGGGAAGAGGGGCTTACAGGGTTTAGAGCTTGGAATTTGATTGGAATCCGGTTTGCCATGTGAGATACGCCTTCTTATTGTTTCTGGGATTTTGCATTGTTGTAGAGTCCATGTGGCGTCTGGCGCTTGGTGGCAGCAGTGGCAGCGGCGGCGGAGATTTTCCTTACCCAGAGAGACCTGGTGAGCCGGACTGTACTTATTTTATGCGCACTGGAGCCTGCGGGTACGGCGAGAGGTGTAGATACAATCACCCTCGTGATCGCGGCGTTGTGGTGAGGATCCTGGACATTGGTTAGGGCTACCGTTTTCCAGCAGTTCAGTTTAATTTAAATGCTATCCGATAGCGCTTTTGTTTCTTTTGTCCATATATTTGTTTAATTTTTAGTTTATTTTTTTGAGTTAATATGCTCTGAAGCGGAATGCTCGTGTTTTCTACGAGCTGAACTTGTTTTAGTTGTGTTGAATTTTTGCAATGTGATTCATTTTGGCAGGGAAGTGAAGTGTTTTGGCCTGGAGCTAGGGAGTATCCAGAGCGTGTGGGGCAGCCTGTCTGCCAGGTATGGTGGTTCTACTGGGGTTGTTTGTTGCATCTAGCCATAAAGTGTTATGCGTGTGTTTTCCGTGATAGGCTATGATAGTCGGAAGGAATGGATGTTTACTTGGTTGTACATGCCAATGCTTTTTAAGCCGTGACTGATCAATATGTTTTCTTCTGTGTTGACGTAATTGTTGTATTCTGCAGTACTACATGAAAACTGGGACTTGTAAATTTGGTTCATCGTGCAAATACCACCACCCGAGGCAAGGAGGTGGACCTGTGCAGCAGGTTCCCTTAAATTACTATGGATATCCGCTCCGTCCTGTAGGGTCTCAGTATTTTTTGTTTAAATTTTTGTATGATGTTTAAGTTTTATGATTAGGTTGATAGCATTACATTTTGATGTTCCTGGAAATTTAGTAATTTAGTTCATGGTATGAGATGTAGGGCGAGAAAGAATGTTCATATTACATGAAGACAACACAGTGCAAATTTGGTTCAACTTGTAAATTTCATCACCCACAACCTGCTGGTTCCTCTGTGCCCCCCACTGCACCATTATTTTATCCTACGGTGCAACCTCCTTCAGCCCAACAATATCCTCAGGTTGGTAGTTGGCAAATTGGAAGGCCGTCTTCAGCTTTGACAGGAACATACATGCAAAGTACATTTGGACCCATGGTGCTCTCTTCTGGTGTTGTTCCAGTTCCTGGTTGGAGTCCCTATCTGGTTGGTTCAAATTCAAGCATTTGCTTTTAGTTTTATTTGAAAGACTTATAACTTTTTTATTCCTTTGGTGTTGTCCGGTGTGAAGCAGCCGCCTTTAGCTCAGACAGTTTCTCCTAGTGCACAACAGTCAGTTCAAGCAGGACCCTCTTATGGGCCAGCAAGTCAGTTGTCTCCCTCAGCGCCATCTTACCCTGGTCCTTATTCTCCAGTGTCTTCAATGATTGGGCCGTCAGGTAGTAGTCAAAAAGATCATCTTTTCCCAGAGAGGCCTGGGCAACCTGAGTGCCAGTTTTACATGAGAACTGGGGATTGTAAATTTGGTGCTTCCTGTAAATACCATCATCCACCAGATTGGAATATACCAAAAACAAATTGCATTCTCAGTCCTATGGGTCTCCCTATCCGTCCGGTATAATTCATCTACAATTGTTATCGTTTTCTTTTCTCATAATTATGCAAAGTCCTACTGATTTTTAACTTTATTTTGTATTTTATCAGTGGAAATGCACAGGCTTTCTCGTTTATGAGAGCTTTATTTCTGTAGCATATCTGATTTGTATTATTATTTTATTTATTTTTATCAACATTCTTAGTCAACAGCATGACTTTTAATACCTAGCCAATATCCTTGACACTTTTTGTGTAGGTATATTTGGGAACTCATGAATTTTATTAGTACTTTTGAGGACTCGAAAAAATTCTACTGGATTTCGAGCATTAAAAAATAAGGCATTTGCTTAGTAATAAGATTTAATATTTGTACATGTGGGGTTTGAATTCTTTTGTGTAAATTTAAATGTTGTATTTAATGTTATTTTTGGTTATTTACGACATTTTATGAGAGACATGGCATGTCTCAAAGCTGAAGTTTCTAGACTAATCATGTATGCTACTGATCTGATTTTTTTTTTTTTTTTTGACAATAAATTGAGTTGTTTAGATGCACTTGTACCAAAAGGTTGCCATTTTGTTACCTTAAATACTATTTCATTCATTCAACGTATGTACTTGTTTTGCTTATAAGGCTTCTCATTAAATTTGTAACTTCTGTTTGTAATGAATCATTTATCACATTCCACTTTTGAGCATGTAGACAGGTCTTTCTAGTTTAGCCTTGATTGCATTTTCACACCGCTAATGCATCCAAAAACTATCATGATTGTTGTTTTATTTCGTTTTGACTTCAAAAGAGTTTATTGAACTCTTGAACATATTGTTTGGAGTGGCAGAACCCAAAAAGCTGTACTGAGTTTGGTAACTTAAAACTACTTTAATAGTATCATGTGCTGGGGAATAATGTTATAAATTGAGTTAACATCTAATGCTTGACATACTTAACGGATTTCATTGACGTCAATTTTAATAGGAAAGTAAAACAATGCGGAATTGTTGCTATAAAACTCTTGGTGTAGTAGTTCATTATGAAAGTTTATTTGTCTTATGAGTGAATTATGCCATGTTTGTATTTATGTTTGGACTATGGAGAAACTGATGGATGCAACCCTTCATATGCAATATTGTGTGGCTAAATACTGCATATGTAACCTTGATGCTTTGGACCAATGATTTAAATGTGATTGATTAAAAAGGAGGAAAGTAGTAGAGGATTAATCTTTGCATAATGCAGGTTTTAGAATGGATATTGAAGTGTTTTCAGTTAGTGTCTCACTCAAAAGTAATGAAAGCTAGCAATTAAAAAATCATCATTATCAGCCTTGCACTAATTTGTTGAAATAATTTTAAATATGTAGCCAATACAGTTCCATCTGCAGTTGTCCAAAAAGTCATGGAAAAGTAGTTTTTCAATTGATGGTAATTCAAAAGTTCATGGATAGTTACATTTCATTTTTTGTTGTGGTTAATTTTAGTTTTCAAAGTTCATGGATAATTCAAATTTGTCTTTCAAATTTGTTTTTTTCAGTGATAGTTGTTTCTTTACTTATTTATGTATAACTTCTCATTTTAACACTAAATAGAAAAATAAAATTCAGTTACTATCTCTCATTCTCTACTAAACTCGCCTCTCTTCTCATTTTTATTTTCAGGATGGTCTTAGAAAAATTAAGCTTTAACTCCTTGTGAGGCTGATGAGTGCTTTAATATGGAGTTCTCGAACCCCATGGGCCCTTAACTAGCACCAAACGCTTGTATTTGTCCAATAACTGGTAAATGTAGAGGATTCTCTTGGAAAGAAATTGTGGCATATGGTACAAAGAAGTTAGTGGTTAAAAAGTTGGCAACTCAATTGTTGGAAATCCACCTCAAAATAAAAAAATTTAGATCCAAAACATGAAAATTTTTTTGATGAAATATTATAATTGAATATTCCAATGAGAATTAGCAACAATGATATGTCCTAACAACCCTTTCTTTCTACTTTTCAAGTTTCTGAACAATTATTCGAAGACAAAGTGTTCTCTCAATCGAAGCTTATTTTGAAACTTCACTATTAAGTTTGGTTGCTTAAAAAGGTAAATTATGATATTATTTTATTATAAGTAAGAAGTAAACAATTATTTAATAGCAGAGTCAGTACTGTCATATCATATGACAGAAGATCAGGAACATCAGATTATATGATAGGAGAGAAAAATGTTTTTCTCAACTATAGCTTATGCAATGAAAATCACAATGCTTGAATTGTAGATGAGTTGCTATTACAAGTGGTCAGGTTTATTACATCATTCTCTCAAAATATTTGACAATTTTTTGTGCTTCTAGTTTCTAATTTAGATTACAACTTACTATCAATTAACAAACTTATGTGGGATAAAAATTGTACCGTAATTTTTCATCTAATATTTATCACTTTCAAGACTTAAGCATGAGGAAAATGTGGTTGTTTGAGATGTGTTTAAGTTTTAACTTTTTAAAGAATGATCTTTAAATTAAGATATTAATCAAACAATCGGTTGTGTATCCCACTAAAACCCACTTCAAATTCCAAACAACTTCAATTGACCTAAGACACCCATTTTTTTCCTTTATGAAAAATTCAAAGGGCTTTAGCAGCAAGGTTGACATCTAGCTAAATAAACTCTTCATTCATAATCCTAGTCAAACTTATAATCTTTTTTTATTGCATTTGTATGTGGAAATTTACTACGATGCTCTTGTAAATTATATTAGGATATCATTTGTCTTGATTATTGCATATCCAAATATGCGCACATGAGCTTAGTCGACAAACCAACATGAAAATAACTTAGTGGTGAGTTATAAAGTCAAGGGAAGAACTCACTCGTCTACTATCTAGAAGATCTCACCTATGTAGATGACCACATGAGACAATTCACTAGCCTCTTAAGAGAATTCGCCTCACATGAACGACTGAATAGATAACTTGCCTTAGCTAGGAGATTGATGTCAAGAGACATCTCACACAGATGACAATGGAAGAACTTGTCACAATCACGCAATCACATTGGATGACTTGTCACTCGACATACAACACTCACCTAACCTTTAAAGCACAGGTGAGTCTCTTTATATTATAACCAACATATAACTTTTAGAAACCGACAAGTAATTTGTTTTCGGAATTAGCTCGGGATCTTGTAAAAAGGGGAATTTTGAGGGGTGGGAGACCTTTTTTTTGTTTTTTAACTGTTCTTGAGTAAGAGAGAGTTGATTTGTGTACTCTAAATTCCTTATTGTTTTCACACTTTTATATAGTGAATTCTTTTATTTTTTTTCTAGTATTATCTTATATTGCCTTGTTTCTCACATGCTTAAGTTAGATTCTGCATCACTCCACAAACAAATTTAGATTCAATGTCCTTTGTAGTGCGATAAGTGTGGATGATGTTGAAGGCAAGAAGTTAAGTGCTTAATGTAGTAGGTTAGCCCATGTGGTTAACTCGGCCACTACGGGATGGAACACATAGTAATTCGCCACTCTACAAGACAAACAAATAGAAGATCGCATCAGTCGCCTAGTCCAAGCGACCATGGAAAGAGTGCAGAGCGAGAGACCTAAAATTATAGGATCTGTAGGATCCTTAGAATTAGTTAATTGTTGCGAGCAATCATTAGTGACAACTGTTAGAATTTTATTTGTTTGGAGCACTATGCAGATCTTGAGGTATTTATTTGGGTAATTAAATATTTCATTAAGGGATAAATATATTATCTCGAAAGATAAATGGATTCAATTATTTAATAAGGACTCCTAAGGTTGATTTTCGATGTATTAGAGATTTTTCCTTGAACTATATAGAGAAATAGAATATGGTTTATTTTATTGTAGTATTCATAGTTCTTTATAAGGGCCAGCTCCTATAGTTAATTATATTTTATGAATGAAGGATCTCTTCTTAAGAATACTTTAGATTAAAGAAATAGATTTTTATTTCTATGGATTTCAAAGCTTGTCTTCAAATAATGATAATTTAGAAATTCAATAAGGAACATTTCAAAGGGGAAAGAGTTCTTTTTGGAGATCACTTAGGATTAAGTAGGAAATGCTTATAGATATTGGGATGCTCAATAGGCATTTCAACTATCCTACCATTTGGCTTTACAATTTTGAGATTGAATTTACTAGAATTTGAATGATATTTTATTAGAAATTTAAGACTTAGATTCTAGCAGCACAAGACTGCAAAAATGCTTAGGGTTGAAGACTTATTTTTAAAAAGTTGCTTCAAAATCTAAGTCTACAAGTGCTTTTGATATATG
This sequence comes from Cymbidium sinense, assembly GCA_021442155.1. NCBI lineage: Eukaryota > Viridiplantae > Streptophyta > Magnoliopsida > Asparagales > Orchidaceae > Cymbidium > Cymbidium sinense. Next base: position 52,912,707 of record CM038215.1, read on the forward strand.
TCAGAAGCTTGACTTAATTCAGTTTTTGAGAATTATCGATTCTTTTGGTCACTTGAGAAAATGAACCTATTCTTGATTTTTTGAATTTATCACTCACCTGGAAGGGCTGCCTAACATCACCCAAGCACTTTTAAATTCATGAATTCAGTCTTCATGTTATGTAAGATGGTTGGGTTGTTATATTTTAGGAAAGAGATTAAGAACCTAACTCACTTCTTAATCCTAGGATCATGTTAGGTATGATATGCACCTAATGAATGCAATAAATTTTTTTTTCTTATGTTTGACTTACAATTTATTTAAAGGCCATAAGAATACAATTTATGCCTACAATGATATGCAATTATAAGTGGTTATGGACTAAGTCAGAAAGAGAAGACATAGTTCTTCAAGAAGGGTGGTCATCCTCAAAGGTTAATATCTTTTATATGCAATAGGTGAAACACTTAAGTCAAGGAGTACGAAAAATATGTTATCATATTTCGCAAAAATTAATTATTTCTAGTTGCTTTTAAATTGTGCTTAGAGCTTTAATTAATATGAGGTTATGAGTTTATTTTTTTATGTTTAAGTTGTTTAGATTTAAGTTGGGTAGAAAATTTAAAATTTCCAAGAGCTTAATATTCCAAGCATTTTATCATAGGAACAAATCACATAAAGAAATATAGATTCTAATATGCACACAAAAATAAATTAAGTCAGTTTAATTAAAACATACCAATACTGTTAGGTACCATTATACACCTCAGAAGAAAGAGAAAAATGGGCAGTCGAGCTCTGTCCTTATACTAGAACTAAAAGTTTGATCTATAGGGATCTTCTTCCAGGTTTGTCACCTTCTTCAGAGATCTCTCAGCTTCACACGGGACCATTGAGACCATACACTGATAGGGTTAGCTCTTATTATTCTAGACTCCATTGATTCTAACCTAATTCTAGACTCAAATTACATTTAAAATTCCAAAAGTAAATTTGTAAACCTTATAAAACAGATGTTAGGAAATACAAGTAGCACTCCAACAGTTATATTTGCAAACATACAGGCTTAGTATTAGTTGCTTGTCAAGCCCACCTGTTCTATTGGGATTTAAGCATACCTGCAAGCAAACATTATTTGTAAATTTTTTATTACAACGGTCTCTATTAGCATAGCTCCTTGCAGAAAATAGTTTAGGCTGAAAAGAATGTTCACCATTTAGACTAGCGGATAAATAATTCTAGCTATACAGTCTAAAATAATTCACCACAAAATAAGAAAAATATTTCACATTACATCACAGAATATCTTAGAATATTGACCTAACCTAAGTCTTGAGTCAATGATTTAATAATCTAGTGTGTGAAGAAAAATGGGTTTATGTGGTATGATTTTACTAGACATTTTAAATTCAAGTTTTAATTTTATTTTCAATGTTTGGTTTAATTTGATTTTGAGATTTTCATTTTTCATAATTTTACTTCATAGGTACATGTTATTGCTAAACCAGAAGTTAGAGGTATCGAGACTTCATTCGGATAAGTAGTCCTATGACTTCAGGTGTCTAGACTATATACCATATGTTTGCTAATTATGAAAAATTTTATTTTCATTCTTTTAATTTCTTTTATTCTTAAAATTTGTTCAATTTTTTATTGGGTGGTTTCAATTTAAGTAAATTAATTTATTTATGATTTCATTTTCATTTTTAATTCCATTTTATGTTAAAGTGAAATTTAAGTTTTCAAAATTCCACTTTAGGTGGAATTCATTCTACTCAAGATCCTAAATATTAATAAAATGAGATCTTCATCCTAAGATGAAGATTCATTCTAAGGGTCAAACTAAGATCTTAAGTATCTTACTAAACCTCTTTTGGATTCATTTGAGTTATTCATTTTAAGTTGAATTTTATTTATGTTTCACCTTTTTCTCTTGAAGTTAGAGTTTTATGTTAATGATATTAAGATTAAAACCTTTGGTTAAGGTTTAAAGTGTTTCCTTCATCCTTAATTAATGGTTTAATCATATATCATGATTAAATTTAATGTTCATTTTAGTTTGATTTATTTTCAAATGTTTTGATTCATTTAATGTTTTAAGGTTAGAATTTATGTAATTTAGAGACTTCATTCCTATTGTAGTTTTTTTGTTTTGATTAATTGTTCATTAATTTCATGTGTTTGAATTATTTGGTTTATTTAATTTTGGATTGATTTTATTTATTTATTTCATTAATGTTTATGTTTATGTTTATTAATGCTTATTAGCTTGAATGAACTAACTTATTTAAGTTAATATCTTAATTCAAACTTGGTTTTGATTTCATCATTTAAATGGTCTATTGTATTTTAATTTTATGATTTATTCATTTATGTATTCTTAATTTATCATTTAGATTTACTTGATTTTAATTAATTTCCAGTGGTAGATAAGATTAGGGAGAGTCGCCTTAGATGGTTTGGCCACATAAAGCGTCGGCCGTCCGATGACCCGATTAGGAGAGTAGATGCATTAGATTTTCTTTATGTTAAGAAAGGTAGAGGTACCTAAAAGACTTGGTTAAGATGTATAAAAAACATCTTGTATACTTGAATTAAATGAGAATTTGACATAATAGGACACAATGGAGAAGGATTCATGTGACCCACCTAGTGGGATTAAGGCTTGTTGTTGTTGTTGATGATGATTTCATTCATTCATTTTATTAATGTATATATATATATATATATATATATATATATATATATTAGTTAATTAGTTTCAATCATTATTTGGGAAGTCTTGATTTTATTAATTAAGAAATTCATCATCTTATGATTTATAATTTCTTATTCAAATTAAGTTTAATGTAACATTATGTGTTAAAGTGTCATAACTTGATTTAATTTATTAAGATAGAATTTTGTTTACTAATCATAGCCTAGGAAGCTTATAGAATAAACTACTTTTGGGTTCTCAACTTACATCTAAGTCATTTTTTTAGTTCTTTAGACCCTTTAATCAATTTAATTATTTCATTTTTATTTACATTTAGAATTATGTTGTTTATTAACTTAAATGAATTCAAAGGATTAATGAATTCCATATTTAGGTATGTAATCCAAAGATTAATTAGTTTTGTATTTCAATTAATTAATTGATTCATTGTGAATTCAATAAATTATTAACCTAAGGGTTGATTAGATTTTTATGTTTTAAATTATTTCCTTAAAGCTTAAGTGTTAGATTAATCAAATTCCATAATTTTAGAGGGTTGGAAAATTTTGTTTAAGTGTTATGATGTTAATAATAATATTTTAAATTGATTTTATAAATTTTAACAATTTTTGTAATTTTTTGATTTATTATTTCAATTATTTTGACCCAGAGATTTGAAATTCGACAAATTCAAATTCAGAGATCATTTGACCTTGAAATTTTTATGGCAAGTGGGGTTTCTTGCCAATTTAAGTTTTTTAAAGTTTCATTTTTATCAGATGTGTAACTTAGGATTAATTAGGGTTTTAATTATTTTAAAAAAACTTAAATTAAGTTTAAATTAAAAGGATTTAGGGTTTTAATTTTCTTAAAATTTACTTTGGAAGATGCATCCATAGAGGGTTTATTTAGAATTTTTTAAAATTTGGTTGATTTATTATGATTTTTTGAAGTTTAAATTTATTAATTGAATTAATTAATTCAATTAATTCTCAAATTAGGTCATTTTTGGGTTTATAAATTTTAGAGAGTTGTAATGATGTATTTAGATTCATTAGGGTCTATTAAGATGATTTAACTTACTTTTATAATTTTCCCTAATTTTTCTAATTTAATATTAATTTATTTCATTAAATTAAGACTCATGGCTTGAAAATTTTGTATTTTGAGATTTTTTGCCAATAAATCATGAAAAATTTATCTAAGGTGTGTTCTAACCTTAATTTCAATTCCCTAAAGTTTTAAATTGATTGGATAAATAGTTTGTGTAATTTGAGTTGATTGTTTTCATTTGAACTCAAATTAATTCAAAAATACTCAATAAAAATTGAGGATTTTGGATTTAATGGATGATGAATCCATAGAGTCCTTATATTTTTTGGTTGAATATTTTATTTTTTATGATTTTTTGAAGTTCTGTGCATTTTTATCATTTTTTAAATTAGGAAAATGTGGATTTTCGTTTTAAATATTCGGTGCCACATGGTGTTGACGCGACGTTGTTTGCTATGTGGTGCGGCGCCATTGGACTAGTTGGATCTGTGCTTAAAAAGTGGCGAGCACACGTAATGATTTATGATCGTCTGATCTTTGATCGGACAGATCAGACGGCTACGGTTTCACCCGCGGATCGTATATATAATTAAATTGGATGCCCGACTAACTCTTAGTCATCCATTTTTAACAGAAGGAACGAACAATGGAGATTGTGCCTTCTTTATCGACGGCAAGAATCGAGTGCGTTCGTTAATTCCAAATGATTTTCAGCGATCTAGGCGACAAAATCACTTGATTTTATTTGCAAATCCATCAAGAATGCATTTAGAATAAATCTATATGGTTTGATCTCACTTGAGATCAATTTATTTCGAAAAGGACCAAAATCGAATGCTTAAAGGGTCGGTTTGATTCCAAACCTTGTCAGTAGCGATCTCCGACGGTGGGGATGATTCAAAAAGCTTTGTGGTGACCCGACGAAGCTCTGGACAGGAGGAATTAGATTGCCTCCTTGTGGATCGGTCTATGGACCAAGTTTCACTGCTTTTTCGGCGGCTTTGGTCGAACTCCAGCTTGCCGACGATGTCATGATCGAGGGAAGGGTGCACTCTTCTTCGTTTTGCTTGAGGAAGGTGATGGAAGGCTCAATTTGGCTTGAGATCAGCTCTCTCTTTCTTTTTGCCATTGATGGCCGAGAGTTTTAAGGAGGGTGGTCAACCTTGTTAGCCATGGTGATTGCCACCCTTGGAGTCTAGCTCCAAGGGGTGGTCAATTGATTGAGGTCAATCTAAGGAAGCTAAGATGAGGAAGAGGTTTGTCTCCATGCTTCTCTCTCTTTCTCCATGGCATATTCCCCTTCTTGGTTGGATTTGGACCCTTCAAATTTTCTTAATTTTGGTTGCTAACTATTCTAAACTCATCTTAGGATGAGTTTGGATTCATTTCAATATGATTAGTGTGAGTTTGAGTTCAAATACTCACATTAGGTTCATTTGGATTTGATTTGAATTGAACTGTGTGATCAATGCTTAGTATCCTTTGGTTTAAATTGATAATTAATTATTCAAATAATATTTATGATGATTTATGAGTTCAACAAACTCATTTTAATTAGGTTTAGAGACAAATACCTTAGGTTAGCTCACTTAAGCATTTGTTATCATTGGGTTTGAATTGATTTGTTCCATTCGATATATTGGATTTAAATTTGAGTTTTGATTATGTTTATTCAAGTAATTAAGATGATTTAGATTATTAAATTTCGTTTCATTTGAAGTGAATTTTGAATTTAAACTCATTTTGACCCATGTTGGATTTAATGGGTCAACATAGGTTTGATTGGGTCAAATTGTCAAATTGATTAAATTAAACCCTATAATTGGTCACATTGTGTTTCAAGATAATTTCCAAATGATTTTGGATAATTAATTTGAATTAATTCCAATTAAATTTGAGTTTGAGTCCAATAAGGTCCATTTAAGTCTATTTAGATCAAATGATCTAATTAGCTCATTTCAGGCTTTATTAAATTATATTCATTTAATTTATATTTAAACATGTTTATTTAATGATTTTAAGCTTTTGGAATGATTCAATTTGGTCAAATTGTGATGAGTTGATTTTTGATTTGGTGGGACTCACATAAGTCAACTCTATGTTTAATGGATGACTTTCATTTGGATTTGACTCTATTCATATTCATGTAATGAATTTTATGCTTTTTATTTGATATGACTTGAATTTATTTTGATTTTATTGGAATTTTTTTGGGTTCAAGTGATTTTGAGCTTAAGTAGGGTATTTGGGTTAGCCATCCCAATTATCTTAGCATAAGTTCAATTAAATTTAATTTTCAATTGAAGTGTGCTTGATTCAATTTTTTGTTTAGATTTGAGTTTGGGTTTGAGCTACCTAATTCTATTAGGTTAGGTCAAACTTTGAAAGGATTCACTAGGTCACTTAGTATAATGTCCTAAGTGTTTAATTAGAGAGTTCCTCATCTAAAGATCAGGTGTCCTAATTACTGTTTAAAGATGATGTTAACCTCATCCAAAAATGAGGTCAACAGCAACACCAAGCTTGGATAATGACTCATATCATACTAGCAAGGATGAAGTCACTGAAGGGCGAGTGGCAAATATCACTCTTACTAATGTATTTTCAAGGAAAATTATCGGAGCTCGCTCTTCATCAAAGTTTAAATTTTTTCACTTGAAATTTTATAAGGGCCAGATCAATCTCGCTAATTATGTGGCCTAATTCGAGTCCATTACACCATTGTTGGCTTTGAATAACACCTTGAAATTTCGATTCTTTTTGTTACATTCAAAGAGATGGCTCTAAGATGGTTTTCTCGCCTTCTACTAAGACTTATCACATCATTTATCAAGTTTAAAAGGATTTTTATCACTCAATTTGTCAGTGCCCATAGACCTCTGAAGAGTTTGTAAGGTTTTGCATCAATTGAGACAAGCTAAGTGTGTTACTTAGAAGATTTATAACTCATTTTTAGAGGAAGGTATTAGAAGTCAAAGATCTAGAGTCAATGGTAGTGCAAGCTGCACTCACCTAAGGTTTGCGTGATGTCCATTTAGGTATGCCCTCGGCATCCAACAATTAATGACATTAGTGAAATTGTTGGAACTTGTCAACATTCATGCCAATGTTGAGAAATACAATGAATCATCTATTCCTCTATGGCAACAACTAGGGAAAACTCAACAACAATGGCATCATTTGAACGATACCCAAGTATGAAGACTCGACAAAAGAGCAAGAAGGTGACAAGAATATCATATGACAATCCAAGGCGTGAGTCTGATCTAGAGTTGCTCACTCTTCTTGCTATATATCGAGTTTACTCTGATAAAGATGATTGCATGTACAAACACTTGCCATCAATGGCATTTTTGCGGGTGTTGATGGTAGATTTAGTGGAAGCTATTCAAAATAAGGATTCCTTCAAATAACCAATACCTTTGAAGAATGTGCCAAGAGACACATCGAAGTATTGTGCCTATTATAAAGATCATGGCCACGACACTGAAGAATGGGGACACCTTAAGAGCCTAGTTGAGAAGTTGAGCTCATCAACGTGAGAAAGTTCAGTGAATTCATGAGAAATCCTTAAAAGATGATACTTCCCTAACAAAGCAATGAACCAACATCATCTCACATGTTACACATCATTGGATTATTGCTCTAAGGGAAGTCCCATTTTGTATACTTGATTTGTTACTTTGCTTTCATGACAAAAATTACGTTCTCACTTATAAAATTATTAGTTTGAACTATTCTTATAATTTAAGCATATGCAGCTACTGTTTTATAGTGTTTGCCATAAAATATACTCACCATAAAAGACTTTATTTACTCGCTCATGAAATAAATGCACTCACCTCAACTCGATGAGGCTTAGAGATCTCGTCGATCAAATATAATAAATGACTTAGGCAGTTGTAGTCGTAAATGATGAAAGTGAGGTAAGTAGATTTTAAATGAAAAGCCTCTAACTCATATAGCTTACCAAGTTTATTAGCTTGAGTACCAGTGATGGGATTACTCCCTGTAGGAGAGCTACAACTCTTAGGAGAAGGAAAGTTCGCACTAATTAAAATCATTCAAACTTACTTTCCTTAATTCATTATGAATATCTTTAATTGCCACACATCATTTACTAAAGCCAAGTTATAGTCGAGGAGCTTGTCGATGAAAATCAAATAAAAGACTTGCACAATTAAAAGAAATTATCGATGAGCTAAAAGCTATTGAGTTCTAAGCAAAAGTTCATTTACTCGACATGCTGATTACGATTGGCTCGAGTACAAAGTGATGAGACTAATTGTAGGAGAGCTATTATCCCCAAAAGATGGAAATTCCATGCTGACCTTAAACCTTATTCACTCTACCTGAGCTTTAAACTCACAAATAATCCTTTAATTGCCATGTCATCACCTTCTATGTACCCAAGTGTTCATGAGGCGAGTAAAATATTTAAGACCTACCTAAGCATCCAAGGGTGCGCAAGACAAAATGAAAGAAATGCTTTGAACATCCCAAGTGTGCATTAGGCTACTTGGTGTGTAGGGCCTTTGGTGCACAATGGAGTGCATAAGGTGCTAATTTGACAACTACAGATACAAGACCAACAATTGAATTGTTGAAAACTCCAAATGTCATCATATCAACAATGAGTGATTGGTAACTACAAAAGGCCAACACTTTGTGTGGTTGACTACTTAATATAGTAATATCAATAATGAGTGGTTGGCCACAAAGACTAACACTTCGTGTGGTTGGAAACATCAATGACGTAATATTAATGATGAGTGGTTGGTGATCACAAAAGATTAACTCTTCATGTGGTTAGAGATTAAAAAGATCAACACTTCATGTGGTTAGCGATTACAAAAGACTAACACTTTGTGTGGTTGATAACTAAAAGATTAATACTCCATGTTATTAGCAAATATAAAGACCAACTTTTTGTGTGGTTGGCGACTCATTTCCCCTCAGAGTATTGGCATTCTCACTAAGTTGATTACTCTATAAAACATATATACAATAGCAAGACAATTATAATCAGTGAGTACCATTACACAATATTTCCAAGCACAAACAAAGAAAAAATAATGGTGAGTAATAAACGAGCATCATATATGTGGCAAGTAAGAATACATAGTATGAGTGTCGAGTACATTGCTGAATATATAATTACTATTTTCTTTGTTTCCTCACTTGCAAGAACAAAAAATTTTATAAAATGGATAGGCCAAAAGACATGCTAGAATCTAGGTGGTTATGATCAACCCATTTCTAGATTTTGTGCTTGATATCCTTCTCACCTTCACCATCAACATTTACTCATACTTGGACTCAAAGTAGTCTTCCCACTCGGTGAAGGGAAGACTCGTCTTTGAAGAAAAGCTAGGAGCCACTTTCGTGCCACTAAGAGGAGAGCGAAAGTGCCAATTGTAGGAATAAATGCAGCCTATACAGTTCTTTTAGCGAGCCACATATTATTAAACATGAACCCACTACTCATTTCAGAGGATTTTAGAACACTAGACATCACCAATGAAGCAAACCTAGTTGCAACAGTTAGAAGTCGTGAATTCATAAGCTCCTCCTACGTCGTTGCCTCGACAACAGAAGACACTATGGTCGGGTTCAAAGCATTGGCCTTAGCAGGAGGCGACGAAATATCCTCTTTTTTGTGTGTTCTCTTACCGTTTTTCTTCTTCTTGCAACAACTTGACTAGTGTTTGCTAATATCAATGTTGAATTGAGGACTTTTGGATGCTATGTGAGCACTTGAACTTGACAAGAAATTAAAAGGCACTCTACAAAGAGCACAATGAGGAATGATGACCAACTCTAAACCTCAGTAGCCTCTTTTATAGCCACAAGCATGGAAAACACAAAAAAAGGAGGAGTCAAATCAAAGGTAATATAATCGCTGCTCATTAGATTCCTCACATATAAATGGTTAAGCATCATAATAGTTGAATTGTACTATTTGTTTTATAGTAATCTTTTCCTTTTATATCTTTTTTATAAGTTGACTCTTCAAGGAGCATAAGAATTGGGGAGCTGAATGTATATCCAAATGTGCACAAATGAGCCTAGCAGACAAACCAGCACGAGAAACACTTAGTGTGAGTAGCAGAGTGAAGGAAAGATCTCACTTGTCAGCTATTCATTGTATATCACTCATTTAATTGTGTTATATCTTCCTTTTTATGAACTTGGTGGTCCTTTGAACTAAATTAAATTTGAGTTTAGTGAGTATTTTGTTTGGTCAAATATTTACTCAATTGAGTCACACTAGCTTGACGAAGTCAATTTGTAATTTAATCAAACACGCCTTACATCATAGAAGTGAGTTCATGATGTTTAATCATATTTCTCCAAATAAATGTGAAGGTGAACTTGATTTTAAATTTTAGGGGCCATTTTTTAGAATTGGAAAAAAACTATAAAAAGCTCCTAACACTATCATCCTTGTCACACAAAATATTGTCACACAAAATGAAAATATTAATGACATTTCATTGATGTTGAGCAATAACATTTATGGAGTAAGGGGGTTTATTCTACTCATTAGTAGAGCTATAGTGGGACCATAGGGGGGCCGTGCCTCCACTAGCTTGGCTCGAGAAGAAATGCCAAATAGCAACTTCATGGTGGCTTGATGGGTGGTTCAACAATTAATTAGCCAGCTTTAATTTCCCAAAAAAAAATAAAATGCTACAATTCTTCTCTATTAATTTCACATAAAACCTCAATAGTGAAAAAAATGCACGATTTTGTATTTTTTTTATTTAATATGAAGGAGATATGAAAAAGTACATTTAATGTAATAAATAATATATATATATATATTTACATAAAATAAAAAAATTCAATCCTTTCTTAGATGATTTAGTATCTAATTATATATATTAAAAAGAACATATCAAGTAATATTAATAATAAAATATTATAAAATAGTTTCAAAATACAAGAATTTAAAAAAAAAATTATAGGTGACACTCATAAATCTTTCTTAAAAAAAAATCTTTCATATTAAAATTTAAAAAATAAAATAAAATTGTTCATACTAATCTAAAGTTTTGGTAGTAAAAATATTATTAAAATTATTAACTTGCACCCAACCTTTTTTTTTGCTTCGCCTAAGAATTCCTACTAAGCGTTTAGCAGCCTGTCAAGACAAGTTATCGAGATGCTTAGTTCTTCCAGCAATGTTGTTAAGAAATCAATAAGTACAATTTTTTCTCAACAAATTGTTTATCATTTTAGTCAATAAATAGTGCGATAATTGTAAATGCACAACATGTCTCAAATCTAGGATGCAAAGTTGGAAGAGAAACTTCAATCATTGGACCAAGCAGTTTGGCGATTGTTATATTGCCTTAACCATGTAGGATATGACGTATTAAGGACATGTACTTGTTTAGATATGTTTTTTTGGGAAGTTGAGCCTTAAAGGAAACTATATGCATACACTTAGTTGTACTTTAATTCGCAACTCCACATTGGGAGTGTGGCTCCCAACCAACGGTCCCTGTGATATTCATATTAGGGGTGCGTATGTAGGGGGTCAGTTAAGAAGAATTTGCCTTATGTAGGTGATCACATGGGAGAATTTGATAGCCTCTCAAGAGAAATTGCCTCATATGGATGATGAAATAGAAGATTCGTCTTAGCTAGGCGACTGGCATTAAGAGACATCTCACATGGATGACAATGTAAGAACTTGTCACAGTCATGCGACAACATCGGACGACTCGCTACTCGACATATATTTCTCGCCCAATTATATTGTAATTGACATATAGTTCTGAAAATTGATATGTAGTTTTCTTTTGTAATTACCATTTCAATCCTTTCAAAAGGGGGGAGCTAATTTATGTGTAGGAGAGAGCTAATGTTATATTTGAAATGTCCTGCTTGTGTTCATATTTTTACATAGTGAATTCTTTTACATTTTTTCTGCCTAATTCTATCTGATCTTGTCTTCCTTCTCATGTGTGACGTGCCTAAGTAAGGTCTTAGATCACTTCACAGACATTCAAATTCAACAATTACCCGTCCTACTTGTTAACCAATAATAATTGTATTGTTTTAGGGAAGCACTTTTTCAATCTTTTCTCTTTCATATTGATTTCTAATTTTTCTTGCAAAAGTTTCTCATTGTTCTTATTTGTATTGTTAATTTTTGCAAAGTTAATATCATTTAATAATTTTTTCACATATAGGTGGATCTTAATGAAAGAAAACATAAAAAAAGAAGAATATTGTTGTGCTTGTCTAAAATTGTGTAATAAGAAATCTACTTATGTATTTTTAAAGAAACTTCAATAAGGCTTATGCCTTATATGATCACATGATGTGAGGCGTGCCTTAAGGCTCGACTCGTCTCAATTTTTGTGAGGTGTGCTTTTAGATTTAGTTCTTTTTTAAAAAATCAAATAGAAATTTTAATTATTTAAATAACATCACATCCTAATACACACACACACACAAACACACAAACACACACACAAACACACAAACACAAAACAATCTTAGGATAGAAGTAAAAAAAAATTTTTTTTTTAGGATAGACGCTACCCAAACACCTCTTCTTTCGTGCTTTGTCTGCTTCTCACGCACAATTTTAGACAATGCACTCATGATCAATACATGTGATGTTCTTATTTTGATATTGGGTAACTGAAGTGAAAGAGAAAAATATTATATTAAATTAATTTTGAATGTTATTAGTTCTTACTTTAGTATCTTATATTATTTTGATATTTGTATAATATATCTTACTTAACGATTTGATGTCAAAATATTAATATGTTATGTGCAAATTTATTATTTTTAATTATATTGAAATGTTAATGTGTTGCATTTTAATATATCAATAAGTTAGGTTATTAATATATGATTTCTTGTACTTTGAAGTGTGTATAACTTCTTATTTTATGTAATTTGTTGATTCGGAGGTATACGCTACAACACCTTGATTGCGTAATTTTAAACTTTGATTTTGTATACTGTATTGATTTGGTAGATTGAGCATGAGTATATGTTGAACAAGTACTAATGTGTAAGTAGTGCATATCATCTCATGAGGATTGAAAATTTAATTTTTGAAATTAGCTTGGTTTGTTGTTTTTTGGATGATCATTAAAAGAGGTCTAGTTAACATAGAATTAAATTTAATTCTAATAAAAGTTAGATTAAATTAGTTATTATAGGAGAGTCATTGGGAATGATCTATATGTCTAGGACTTAGGGATTGGATTTCACCTATAGTATATTATAGGTTGATTTTTAATTAAAAGTTTATATAAATTAATAAAGTCCTATCAAAGCTACTTTTCTCTCAAAAGCTTAGGGTTTGGGATTAATTTTGTTATATTTTCTATATTTATTTTTATTGTATTTTTAAAAATATATTTATTTATTGTGCTTTTTTAAGTGTTTTTGTTTTTTTTTTAAAAAATAACATTGCATTTAAAAATAATCAAGATAAATTTTAGGTATTTTGAGTGTTTTAAAAATAATTATCACTACTAAACATGTTTTATATAGAATCAAAACATAATTAAAAAAAAGTGATCCCAAATGACCCTTTTGGGTCATTGTTTTCCTCACCTAACCCTCTTACCTTTTGGTGATAGATTTAATGCAACAAAAAACTATCAAAACTCCATAAATCTAAAAAAGGACTACATTGGTTTATGCATTTTCTTTAACTTACACTCTATCATAGTATTTTGTCCAAGATGAGACCATTCTCTACCTTCGATTTGGATATACTTGAATTATTGATGGGTGGCCAATCAATCAATAGGTATGAAACATAAGAACAAAATACACCGTAATAAAATGAAAACAAAGCTTCAAATAACTTAAATTAAAAATCAAATCCCATTACAACAATGGTTACTTCTAATCCTTATTTTAGTTTATGTTATAGTAAAGAAAAATAAAACCAGAATATAGTCATCATGAAACTAAAATAAAAATAGAGGAAAAAGTTTAAAAAACTTGGATTTAGGTTTTGCTTGGCGTCCTTATCTTTTGTTTCAATTTCCTCAAAGAGACTCCAAAGACTCTTAAAACCCTGCCTAAAGTTTGTCTAAGCTTCTCCAAAATCCATCAATACATTCTAAAATGACCTTAAATGTGGCTCTAATTTGGGTCCAATAAATATGCATGAGTTGTCATTAATATTAGGGAAAAATTGGAGTTGGTGCCTAGTCTGATTATTTAGTTGCTGATGTCTTTATCTCTAAGACTGAGTTTTACCACTTTTGACACTTGAACTAGGCACCTAGGTGTTGGGGTTAGCACTTGGGCGCCAAGCTTTTTGTTTATATTGCGCTTGGGTGTTGGTTTTGTTGCCAAAGCACTAGGCTGGGCACTAAGATGCCATATCACTCCACATCAAGTCTTTTTCTTCATAATTTGTTGGACAACTCCAACACTTAGTTTGCACATTATTTGCTTAGATTTTGCTTGAATTTTCGTCCCATTACAAGATTCAAAATTTAAATCATTCGTGCAGTAAAAATCCTAAAATTATGCTAACTTTTACTCGTATTAAACTCTCTTTAAATACTTCTACTAAATAATAAGAAATTGAAACATTCATAGGCAAGATAGAACTTTATATCACAATAGATGCATGGTAGCATTGCTAACTTATCTGTTCAGAAAATGTTAATATTCAAATTTAGTCAAACTTATGCAAACAACTTAATCTAATAGCCATTTAAAGTAGTTTATTAGATAGATCACTAACACATTAGCATGCTCTGCCCCAAATTCATAATGTATCAAATAATATTTAATGGTAGTTTATATAAATTCTATAAAATTAAATTTATTACTAAGCAAAAATTTTCTACTCATAGGACCTTAGGCTCATGGTCTTGCTTCAAAGAATTTATCATTCTAGTGTATACACTTCAAGCAAGTTTTTATTTTTTGATTTGAAAAATATTAGAATTTATTATAAAGTCAATTTATATTTTCAATTATCATACTCTACTTCTATCACGACAATGATTTTCATTTTTTTTTTACTTTGTTTACTCCCATTTTTGTGGAGATCAATTCACATCCATTTTTTATTTTTTATTTTTATTTTATGCTGGAAAAATCAAACTTATTGTTTTTTATATAAACTATGCTATTCATTATTTTCATATATAAATTGTGCTATTCATTGTTTTCATATATAAATTGTGCTATTCATTATTTTCATGTTATACAACTAGATAGATAAATATTTAGTTTACTCCATAGGTGAGTTATGCATTACCCAAAATGCATTGAAATAAAATATTAAGCATGCAAAATGATAAAAAGGGGACTAAAACTTTTCAATGGGCAGTACTACTTGTTGTTCTTATCAATTGAATGATTGCACTTGCTTGTATTATTCTCACCTTTATTTTCAATTTTTTTTTATCATAATAAAAATGAGTGTTTTGTGGCTTCTGGCTCTTGACATTGGGGCCTAATGCTTAGGCATCAAATTTTGTGTTTATGTTGTTGGACACACTTAGGCATTAGTTTTGACGCTTAGTCTATGATGTACCAACACTTTTAGAAATAATAGTGTCCGACACGTATCACCGACACTCGTCCGACACCCTTTCAACACGTGTCAGACACTTTTCCGGCGTGTCTAAATAAAATAATAATTTAAAAAACTACGACATGCATGTCGTGAAATTTAAAACTATTTCAAATATAAGTTATAAACTTATAAGTTTTCTTAACTTAAAATACATGTCCTGTGGATGTGAACATCACTTGGCTCTCCCGTCTAAGTCTCTAACTCATCTCTTTTGTAGGGTGTGGCTAGGGTTTCTCATGTGATCACTATTCCTATTATGGCTATTAGTGCTTTCACCGTCCTTATTAGTCAGAAGGTCAGTGTCTTCACACCTCTTAGCACTCTTTCTCTTAATACTTTCTTATCATCTATAGATTTTTTATCTTTTGAAAGTTTATATTAGACTTAGATATCTTATCATTTTTTTGCTTTTAATATTTTATTTATTCTATTTAGATTAAATATATTATTTATAATTGTTAAGATATAAAACTTATAATGTTATGTCCAACATATTTTATGCCTAGATGTGTCATGTGTCTATGTCATATCGCATTCGTGTTCGTGCATCATAGTGCTTGGTGTTATGCTAGGGGCAAGGTGCTAAATCACGTTAAGTAGTCTTTTCTCTATAACTTGTTCGAACAGCTCCACCACTTAATTTTGCAAGTTTCTTGCTCAGATTTTCTTTGACATGCTTTCCTATAAGATTCAATTTTTAAATTATTAGTGTAGAATCATTTTTATAATTACAAAAATTGAAGGAATGTGTGATTTTTACACTTATCAAATAATCTAAATAATGTTATATAATATTAATTAATAGTGCAAATTTCTATTATAAATGGTCCATCTGATTATTTAAATGTGTTGCAAAAAAATTAATCTCCATCAATTTTCCACTATGTTTAGAGTCCATTATTAATGCTTGGGTTGAATAGGATTCTATGGTGATGTCCTCATTTTGAAATTTTGTGGTTGTAAAAAAATGATTCATACTCATTAGTATAAGAAATTTGGGTTATGGTAAATCAAAGTTATTTTAAAGTTTGTGATGTGGCCTAAATTAATGAGATCAATACTAAGATTTTGGCTATAAAGGGAGGAGTATAATACATTATATAGTACTCTAGTCTACTATAAGATCTTAGACAAGAGATGTATCATATTAGTCCATCCAAATAGAATGTAACAAAGATGCAACCCTTCCTAAATTTAATGTTTAAAAAGACAAAATTTGTTGTTTTTTGTTAGCTTTGATATTGAGTTTGATGCTATGAGGGTATAAATTCTTGAAAAGGATTATTTGTTGAAGTCATTACCATCCTTCAAATGGAAGAAGACTACTATAACCTCAGAATATTTTGGCCCTTATAACAAATGCTACTGACACCAAATATTTTGATTCAAAACTCTATTGTTTTGAGGTGCACAAGTAATAACTGTTAACAAAGATGGCCAATAGAGATTTTCTATTGTGCACGTTTTGCAAGAAAGCTCAACACAAATAAATAAAATGCTAGAAGCTTCATGACCAGCCACTAGGCAAAAGGCTAAACAATATTAGGAGTAGGGCTACAATCAAGCTGATTATGTTATAGATTGGACTTGGTTCGGTCATATTATAACCTGTTCATATTTGGCTTGAGCTTGAGTTGAGCTTTTACATGTAGGTTCATACTTAGCTTGCTAAAATTTTCCAATGATCAACCTTAGCTTGTACTTGACTTGTTTATATTAATTGAATGAGTACTTCAAGGAGTTAATAAATAAGCTAAAAATTCAAATGAGTACTTGGCTTTTGATATTGAGTTATAAACAAATAATTTTATAAAACTAAACAAACAAGCACATGAATAAATTTAAATTGAGTATCTAACTATTTTCCACAAATTAAGATACTATAAAAATTGGAAGCAATTTTTCTTACAATCAAATAACATAAATAAGTACTAACAAACTAATTCATTAAAATAAATAAATGAAGCCTCTTAGAAATCGAGTAGCCTCTTATTAAGAATCTCAGGTCGCTATTCACGCATCACAACCTTGTGCAATAGTGCGAATTGGTAGTAGCCTTGGCCCTAGCAGGAGACTGGGTGAGAGAAGTGAGTGAGAGGGAGTTAAGTGCCAAGGGGAAGAGTTGAAGAGGGAGATGGGTTAGGGTCCTTAGGGTTAGGGATTCAGCTTTTACTTATATTTTATTTTATTTTATTAATGCAGCGATCGAGGATTAGAGAGGCGGTGAAATTGAAAATTTTTAATGAAAAATAAGAATTAAAAAGCAAAAGATCTGATTAATTGATTAATGAATAGGTATTAATAAAATAATATTATTTGTGTTGAATTATAATATATTATTATAAAATATATAATTAAACATGTTTTATTTAAAAATATTATATTTAAATAATATATGAGCTATCATTGGGGTTAATGTTAATCATTTAACAAGTTATTTATTTTACAACAAATGAGTTTATTTGCAAATATAAATAAATGAGTTAGATCATGTTCAAATTTAGTTCATTTAATCTTTGAGTTTTTAAAAAATGTTCAAATTTAATAATTTGACCAAACTTAAATGAGTATTAATTGAGTTCAAGTTGTTCTTTAAGTACATCAGTTTATTTATAATATTAATTAGTTGGATATGCAAAAAGTAAAAGCAGGCATACCATACTAAAATATGAGTCTCATATCATAGATATGGAGAATGAATCAAATCAGATGGTTCTATTCTCAATCTTTTTGATTTGTTCCTACGGAACCAAGGTCGAAAGGATTGAAAAAGTCAGTCATTCACAACCACTGATGAAGAATTCCTCGAAAAGTTAAGGATTAGTAATCCTTTTAAGTTATATGTTGAACAACAAACGAGTTTATTTGCAAATATAAATAAATGAGTTAGATCATGTTTAAATTTAGTTTATTTAATCTTTGAGTTTTTAAAAAATGTTCAAATTTAATAAATGAGTATTAATTGAGTTGAGTTCAAGTTGCTCATTAAGTACATTTATTTATTTATAGTATTAATTAGGAGGATATGCAAAAAGTAAAAGCATGCATATGTAATATTAGGAGGGAAATGACACCAATGAATAACTTATTGAGTTCTAAAAGGAAGAAATAGAAAAGTTGGAAAAGATGTTAGTATCACTTAAAAAAAAGTTTTTTATGATGGGTTCTCATTCTATTGCATTCTTAAATATTACCTCTTTTCATTCTTTTAAAGTCTCAGAGATCTCCAATCCTAGTGTCTAGATTATTAATTAAGAAGCTACAAATCATATGATCAATTATTCACATAAATTATTTCATATACGTTGTTCTAACATAGGAAATTACCATTGCTAGTGAATCCTTGGTAACTGTTGTTGGCCACGATGATATTCTTATAAATAAATCCTCATATCTTGAAATGTCCTTCATGTAACTAAATTGTTTAACAATTTGTTATTTATAACTACATATTCAAAAAATAGTGATGTATTTTTTTTTTCTTCATATTGTGTATTATAGAAGTAAGATATGAGGAGGGTGATTAAACTTATTAAAAAAAGAGATTGTCATTACCACCTTGAATAATTCAATGACCAAGAATGCTCCACCCACTTGTTGTGTTATCTTTCATTTTGGAAATCTTTAAATCCAATAAAGAATGGTTATGGCTTCAAATCCTACATTTTGTCCATCAATTTTTTGTTATTCTCAAAATTATGTTTTCTTATCAAAAATATTTATATTCAAGAATTTTATTATGATAGCTATGAGTTAATAAAACACAAGCATAATAGTTTTCTAATAGGTAACATGACCCAAAATTTTCTTTTTTTGTTTATATTGACATACAGGCACTTTTATATCTTTTATTAATGATTGTACATATATGTTTTGGGCGTTTCTACTAAGCTAAACATGATGTAAGTAACATTTATCAATATGATAAAAATCCAATTTGATATTGAAAGTAGAAGATTTAAATTTGATAATACCGTAGACTTACTCAACTATCTCTCATTTAAAAAAAAATGAAAGTGGCCACCTTCTTACTCCTATAAGAACTCTATTTTTTCAAAAGAATATCTTAAATTAATATTAGAGAAAAACTATTTTAATAATTACACATCATAAATCAATTATTTATAAGAGTCTAATTGCTCTAATCAAGCCCTAGTTAAATTCTTTTTTACTTTAGCACCTCAAATAATCTAATTCATAATAGATTTGAAAGTATTACTTTTGTTCATACACATTCTAAAACGGGAGGAAATTTTGATTCAATAGTAATTAAATGTATTTTTATTGGCTAGTCTTTCACTCAAAAAATGTATAAATGCTAGCATCCCTTCACTAGAAAAGTGTATGTGTTTGTTAATATCACTTGCAATGAAGAGGATTTACATTTTGTTGTTATTTACCTTAATGAAGAAAATATAATTCATAAATAAATTCATCTTTTTTAGTTATCCTTCCATCCCTCTCACACCTCATTAAACAACTCCACTACAGTGAAGCACTCTTACACAAATCAAGCTTACTATAAGTTTAAGGAGAAGAGGCATCTCAATCGATGAAAGTCCATAACTAAATCAACTCCTGCCATTGAACTCATTGAGAGAACTATTTAACTTGCATACTATAGTACTGCAATTAAAATCTCTCACTTGTTCTTATTGTACTAAAATCTTTCTCATCATCATTAATCTTTTGTAGCCTTAAAATTACTTTTTCTCTAAAATTGTTTCAGAGGTTTTAAATAATGAAATTGAAATAATACTATAAGAGAACATGGAAGACCTTCAAAAGAATAGACATTGGAGTTGATGAAACTACCCAAAGGAAAGAAATGAGTATGTTGTTGATGGATCCTTATTGTAAAGTACAAATTCAATGGTTTATTATAAAGATATAAAGTTTGATTGGTGGCAAATGGCTCCACTTAAACATATAGGATTGATTATCTTGAAAATTTTTCTCTTGTCATTAGAATGAATTATGTTCAGATTTCTTTATCATTAGAAGCTAATAAGGATTAAAAAATATAATAATTTATTGTGAAAATTCAAAATTGCTTTATTACTTGGTCATCTATAGGAAGACATATATATGGAGGTCCCATTGGGGTTTGGCTTAAGCACTCAACAAAAGTTCTATAAACTAAAAAAGACATTATGTAGATGGGATCAGTATTTAAGATAATTGTTGGGGAGATTCATCAAAATACTGCTCAATATGGGATACAAATAAAGTCAAGATGATCAGATATTTTTTTTAAAGCACTCAACTTTAGAGGAGTTTTTGCCTTGTTTGTTTATGTGAACAATATCATCATAGTACATAATGACTTGGAAGATATGGAATTTTAAAAAAGAGGTTGCTTCAAGAATTTTAAGTCAAAGATTTAGATAAGTTAAAATATTTCTTTGGCATTGAAGTTGCATAGGTTCATATGTATTCTTTATATTGCAACATAAATAAATAATAGACCTATTAAAAGAATTAAGGACGTTGGAATGCAAGCTTTCTAGATCCCCATGGAATTTATTTATAAATATTGAGATCCTTCATAAAACATCCATAAAAAATCTCTTATCTAAGATTTTTGGGAAGACATATCTATTTATCACATACTTAATCTAACACTACATATGTTATTGATGTGATAAGTTAATAATAAATCACTTTTTAGGGTTGTACATCAATTTCAAAATATCTTAAATGAGCTCTTTGTAAAGGAATTTTATTCAAAAAAGGAAAGGATTTGATAGTTGAAGCCTATATGGATATTAGGTTATACATGATTTATGGTTAATAGGAGGTCAATTTCATGGTGTTACATATTTTTAAGTGGTGACCTTTTGGCTTAGAAAAGTAAAAAAAAAAATTGTAATGATAAGACCTAGCATAGAAGTCGAATTTAGATCTATGCCATTAAGATTATGCTAACTATTTTGGTTGAAAATTATCTTTGAAGATTCGAAGGTTGAGAGAAAAGTTCCTTTGAGGCTTTATTGTAAAATATGTTTGTTATCAATATTGCATATAATTCATGCAATATGATTGTATAAAATAATTGAATTGGATTGTCAATTTTTAAAGGAGAAGTTAGAAAGTGGTGAAATATGTCCTCCATTCATCACGATATATGGCCGACTTGCAGACATTCTCACCCATAGATCATCATAAATATATTTTAAAAATTGACATATAAGCTTGGAATAGATGACTTTCATTCATTCACTTGAGAGGTTGTGCGAAAAAGTCGATCTCCATCAATTTTGCTTCTCTTAATTTAGCCTTCATTAATTCCACCTACCTCATTACTTCACCAAGCCTAATAATCCTTAATCTTCTTTATTCACTTTATGCCACCTTAATGATTTATGAGTTATTACTGCCACCAATTTATGAAGTATTGTAATTATTT
Source organism: Cymbidium sinense (assembly GCA_021442155.1). Lineage (NCBI taxonomy): Eukaryota > Viridiplantae > Streptophyta > Magnoliopsida > Asparagales > Orchidaceae > Cymbidium > Cymbidium sinense. Next base: position 52,934,436 of record CM038215.1, read on the forward strand.
CCTATTTATCATTTTGCCTACTCATTAATCTGTGGACTATCGTAATTTTTTTTTTCTAAATCTATATATTTTCTATTAAAAGCACTCTTAAGATTGTGTGAATACCACAAAAATGTTGACGGGAACTCTTAATATATAGTAGCATTTTCTTACAAACTAAAGGTTCACTAGAAAATGTTGAATTGGAAAATAATAGTAGATTGATATAAAATAGTTGAAAGTTTCATTTCCCAATACTTGATGTTTGAACTTTGTTGATTAGAGCTTTTGTTCCATTGAAATTCTACGTTGATGTCTTGTGAGCAACCATCTACTTAATTAATATATTATATTCTACTTAATCAACACTACCTTTGTTGGGTCCCAAATTTCAGATGTAAAAAGAGGTGGGTTGCATTAGGTAGTTGATAGCCAATGTAAAATTTATCAAAAAAATTATGACATGAATCCTTTAATATATTGTGTTAATGCTAGACGCACTTGGAAGACGCTATATGACTGAATATAGTGTGCAAGACATCTATGTTTCGGGTGCAAGCAAGGGTTCCCATATTATGCATGGATGCGGGCAAAGAAGTTTATTCCTTGGAACTGTTATTTAGGAACTTGAAATACAGGCTTATAGGTAAATTAAGGGAGTTAATAGATATTATAGTCAATAGAAAGATAAATATCTTATGTATTCAAGAAACTAAATGGGCTAGAGAGGAAGTTAAGGAAATTGATAGTTTAGGTTTTAAACTTTAGTATTCAGGTAGGAATTAAATTAAAAATGGTATATGTGTGATTATAAATAAAAGTTTGAAGGATAATGTTATGGATGTTAATAGGATTGTAGATAGAATTATACTTTTATAGATTGTTGATGATATTAAGATTATTAATATTATAAGTGTTTATGCTTCTCATGTAATTTTGAATGTAGGTTCAAAAGAAAATTTTTGGAATGGCATAGAGTGATTAATACAAAGAATACTTTATGATGAAAAGATATTTATTGGAGGAGATTTAAATGGACATGTTAGTAGAGTGAGAGATGATTTTAAAAGAATTCATGGCGGCTATGAATTTGAAGTGACTAATGATTATATTAAATTTTATTTTAGGTTATGATTTTGTAGTTGTTAATATTTTATTTAAGAAAAGGGATGAGCATATTATTACTTGAAAGAATGGATCTTGTAAAACACAGATTAATTATTTTTTAATAAGAAAAAAATATATCATTTAGCTTAGAAAGATTGTAAAGCCAATCTGGGTAAAAGTTTAAGTACTCGGCATTGACTACTAGTTTTTAGATTTTAATATAACAAATTGGAAGATAAAAAATAAATCGAATCATTATACTAAGATTAGATTGGGGCATTTAAAGAGAAATGATAATTATATTTTTAAGAGCAAAGTACAAAATGTTAGAATTTGGGAAGTTCATGAGGAAACTAATGTTATGTGAGAAAAATAGCTACTGCAATTATGCAAGTTGCATAAAATGTGCTTTAGAATCGAAAGAAAAAGTTTCCTTTAGCTAAAATTGTTGGTGTAGTTAAAATGTGCAATAAAAGATAAAGAATATGAATTTTTGTTATAAAATTTGATTTAGATATAAAAACTCAGAGAATTGAGAAAGATATAAAGTGACCTATAGAGACTCTAAGAAAATAATATTTGATGTAAAAAATTTAGCTTTTAGTGATTTATACAATAGATTAGATACCAAAAAAGGTAAAAGATTTATGTATAAGTTAGCCAAGGAAAGAATAGAAGAAGTAAAGATCTAATTTAAGTGAGGTGCATTAATGATGAAAATTATAAAGTACTTTTCTTAAAAAAGAATATTGAACATAGGTGGATGTGATATTTTGATGAACTTTTCGATGAAGATTTGAGAATACAATTGATTTTAGCAATCTTATCTAAACAAAAATAGAAAATTTTATTTTTATTATTGTATTAGTAAATTTGAAGTTGGAGAAGTTTTAAAGAAAATAAAGTGTGGAAAAACAGTAGGACCTTATTATATTTCAATAGAAGTGTGGAAATATTTAGGTGATCAAGGAATTTCTTATCTTACTAATCTTTTTAATGTTATTTAAAAAACTAAAAAGATGTCGGATGAGCGAAGAAAGAGTTTGTTGGTTCTTATATTTAAAAATAAAGGTGATGCACAAGAATGTGCAAATTATAGAGGAATTAAAGCTAATGTATTATAGATTAAAATTATGGGAGAGAGTAATTGAGCATATGTTGTGATGTGATACAATAGTTTATCAAATTAGTTGGGTTTCATGCCGGGTAGATTTACCATGGATGTTATACATTTGTTGAGAGGTTTGATGGAGAAGTATAGAGAAATTAAGTGGGATCTACATATGATATTTATTGATTTAGAGAAATAATATGATAAAGTTTCAAGAGAATTGCTTTGGAGAGTTTTAAAAAAGAAATGTGTTAATATTGGTTATATTCAAGTCATTAAAGATATGTATACTAGAGCTATTACTTGTGTCCAAACACAAAGAGGATTGACAAATTATTTTCTTATTTCAGTTGGATTAAATCAAGGATCAGCTTTAAGGCGATATCCTTTTACTTTAGTTATGGATGTTCTTACTAGGCATTTACATGAGGATGTACCTTGTGTATGTTTTTTTTTCTAATGACATTCTTCGAGGGAGTCCAATAGAAACTTGAATTATGGAGGTCAACCTTAGAGTTTAAAGATTTTCGTTTGTGTGGATCTAAAATTAAATATATGGAGTGTAATTTTAGTTGAGGAGGTTCTAGTGGTGGTGTTGTGACATTGGGTGATCAAGTTATCTTTTCAGACATCTTGAGATTATTCAAAATGATGGTGAAGTAGATGGGGATGTTATTAGTAGAATTAAAGTTAGATGGTTGAAGTGGAGGAATGCGTTTAGCTTTTTGTGTGATAAAAAGGCACTGCTTTGACTTAAGGGAAATTATTATAAGATGGTGGTAAGACTAGCAATGATTATAGTGCAGAATATTAGCCAATAGAAGAGAAGCATAAAATTAAGTAAGGTGTTGTAAAGATGAGGATTCTCAAGTGGATGAGTGGCATTTATCTAAGAGATAAAATGTGAAATGAAACGTGAAAAGGTTGGAGTAGCTCTAGAGGTAGATGTATTAGATTCGTCTTATATTAAAAAAAAGGTAGAGGTAGATCTAAAAAGGCTGGGTGAGGATGTATAAAAAATGATCTTAGTTTATTAAAATTAAATGAGAATTTGACATTTAATAGGACACAATGGAGAAGAATGATTCATGTAGCTTCAAATAGCTGATCCCACATGGTGGGATAAAGGCTTGTTGTTGTTGTTTTTGTATTCTAGTGTTTTAAAGTTTGAATCCCTTATTATTGTTTTTCTCATATGTATCCCATTTTTTTATATGCATGGTTTTAATTGTGTAGGTTTTGTTCATTTATTATCCTATAAATACTATAAACTCTTTGATCTATCTATTACATTTACCTTTATGGGTTATTTTTAACATTGATTATGTTTATTATGATCTGATGCTCTAGTAGATTTATATATTTTGCTACGATGTTTTCTTTGAAAATAAAAATTTCTTATGTTGAGCCGTTACCAAAGCTATATGCACTTTTCTAACTTTGGATTGGATCCTAATCTTGAATGATTTAAACCTACATTTGTATATTAAAAAAATGTATAATTTTACCACTTAAGCAAGACACCCGTCATTTGAGATTGTCCAAATTAATCTGTCACTTGAGCTTGCTTGTGGAATTTAACCATGATTCTTAGATGTATTTTAGAATCACGCATCCAAAATGTTGTGGATTTCACACTATCTTGTCTTCTGCTCTAATTTTTTTCATGTTATTAAGCGGACGTTGAACATGATTGCTTATGGGAGGTAATGACAAATGGAACCTTGAAGATAGCCATATGATATCGTTTGTTGTCCTGATATGGTTTAAACCATTGGTTGCAAATTGATTCAATCAATCAAATTTTCTTGTGATGGTTATTTGGATCACCATAAGACATGATTGATTGTCCTCTGTAATAAACAAAAATATGGGGATTACTATGAGGAAACCTGTGCATTTGTTGCTAAAATGACTACATTAAGAATGATTATATCTATTGTTGCTTCACAAATATGGCCAGTTCATCAAATGCTCCATAAAATTGATGTTAAAATACCTTTCTTTGTGGTACTTTCTGCATACCTACATGATTTGTTGTTAGAAGGGTGAGCTCACAGATCTCATTATCTTTCAATAATTTGTAGGCAGCTTAAACTTTTTAACAATTACTAATCTTGATATTTTAATCATTGATTTGTTGGTCAATTGGTTAATGCAAACTCCTCGTGTTTCACATTTAATTGTCATTCTTCTAATCATTACATCACCTTGTGGGACTCTTAATTGTGGATTGTTCTTTACAACATGTCTTCACTTCATCAAATGGCTTATAATGATGCTAGGTGTTTTGATATCTAAGGGTTTATCATGGGTTGGTGCATGATTTTTAATAACTCTTTAATATCATGGAAAAGTAAGAATCAAACTGACTTTGTGGCTTTCTACCAAAAATTTTTTTTTTCTCAAGAGAATTCCACCCCTCTCCATGCAGATAGTGTTAGTTTTTTTTTAAATTATTGCTAATTATATCTGACATGATTGTACTAAATCTTGATTCGACCATTTGATAATCATATTATTTATCTTCAAATTTGTACTAAATTTTAGGTTGCAAACATTTTTATGAAGTCCATGGCATACCAACCCTATTAGTTCCCACAAACGAACCTTATCAGTTTGTTGTAGGCAGATTGATACTTTGATAAACTAACATCAATTTGAGGATATTGATTGAATTTATGGTACCACAATTTTTACCAAGTTTAGTTGTAATTACTTTAGAATCTCTATATTTTGACAAAAAATGTTTGTGAAAGACATGCAAGTTCAGCTAGCTTGGAGTATGCATTTGCAAATGTTGCAATTTTGACAGGTTAAAAGTTTTTTATATTGTTTAGTTGAAACAATGAAAAAATAAATAAAAGCGAACATGCAATTGATAGTACAAATACGTGAGATATAGTAATTACTTTCAGTGAATGCAATTAATATTTGATTAATATTTGTTAATACTTTGGAATATCTAATAATGCCTAGATATACTCATTTCAAAGGCATAGGCATTTGACAACACATTTTACATGTAATTAAAGTAAGCTATATGTTTGCCTGAATAAGGATATATTGAGTGTAGTGCATGAGAGCCTAAATTAGTTCTTCCCACCATATTTGTAAAGGTGTTTAGGGATATCTATAATATATTATTCATGCATTGAAAACACAAGGTAAGCCAAAAAAATTTTCTTATATAGGTTTCCCACTATATATAAAATGATGCATATGGGTCTTTAATTGTGTGCTTCTATAGAAATATATAACAGATTAGAAGAATCTAAATTTCTCATCATGTCAAGCGAGATGTAATTAAGGTCATCGGTTTAAATATGAGGTCATTGCATGTAAAGGCAAAGCAATGGAACTTTGATTAACTCCATAATTTTATTAGTATTTAGGAAGATGCTATTAAACACAATATCTTCAGAAGCTTCTTGATGTATTTCATTATTTGCCTCAACAAAATCATATAAAAAAAATCCTACATGATTCCTACACTTGTTGATTGAATTTCAAGGAATATGATAGGGCTAAATTTGTTATCATTATCATGTATGATGAGAAGCTTGCATAGAAAGATGACTATAAGGAAGATATTTTGTATCATGATGCTCATCAAGGTCTATACTTGCCTTATGTTGAGAGCTTTTCATATCTCTTGACATCATCCTCTGCAACATCAATTTAGACAATGATGATTCGATGGAGGGACTTGATTTCAAGGCCTTCATCAAGCTTGCTTTGATCTCATTTTGATCCCTTTATTTTTTGACTTATTAATCATAGTGATGGACCTCAATTGTCACTATCAATGTGCCGTAGTGCCCCCACAAAAGAGACAAGACATCATGTAGTAGGCCATATTTGTAATCATGGAGTCTAGGAAGATGGGTTTTGATCAATAGTTGAGCACTGGTATATGACAAAGAAGATCATGTGAGGTGGTCATTGATGAGTTTTCATGCTTATAGGAGTTGGGGTGTGTGGAATAGGTGCCATGACTCATGCAATAGAGTTTAACGTCAAGAGAGGAGCCCAATGCAAGTTAGATGTTGGAGTCACAAAGTAGGTGTTCACATTGTGAGAAGGGTTGAACAATAGGGTGATGACATTATGTGGAGATTTTTTTTTTAACTAGTTGATGTTTTTCTACTATAGAATTTGAGCTTTTGTACTTATATTTATTCCAACTTTTTTTCTACTTGATATCTTTATTTCTTTGATGCTTGATATATTTTTAATGTCACCTAATGCCAAATTATCATCATAAAAATCTAGTGCATTTTTTATTTCAAAATTAGTACTTATTTCTCGAATCATCCTTACCTTAAGACGATATGGTAGATATTGTAATATCATCTTATTTTGGAGGTATAGATAGGTATTATGATTTTAGTTGGGTATTTAGTTGAGTTCCTTGTTTCTTCGTTTAGAGGGTTGAACAAATTTCTTTTCTAAATGCACATATTTTCGATTTTTTTAGGGTTGTTTTCTTAGAAAAAATTCAATTAAATTATTGAACTGTCGTTTGATCACTATGGTTTAAAAATCGAGTGCAATCTTTTATTTCCATAGATAAAAATGATAGACATAGGAGAATAATGATTTTTTTTTGGCATGATTATTAAAAAATTAATGTGTAAAATGCATGAGTAATCTTGGAAAATGTTATTATGTACATTGATATCATATTTGTGATGATGATAATAGCATTATGAACATCATTATCAACCTTATGTGATCCTTTTAGGATTACGTTATGGTTCATCATTTGACATACTCTAAAAGTGTATTAATTTCTTGGGTATTGTTAACCTAGGTGGCTTATAGCCTGTTGTTGTTGTGTATGAATTTGAATATACCAGAGAAGGAACCTATAGTCAAAACTAGTACAATCAAATTATAATGCTCAAGAACCTTATAATGACATCTATGGTAGAGCAACCTTTTTTAAAAGCACTGGTATTCTTTAGGCTTTATGGTTTTTAATACCCAAGGAGTTGCATTGCACTCGGTGCTTGTTTGAGCAAGGTAAGACATTAGAAAAACATTCATTATGCTTAACAAGATTATTCCAATTACAAAGAATATCCTAAAAGTGTATAAAGAGATAATCATCATGCCAAACTATGTTATGTAGAATAAAATTTCAAGTTTTGATTCATTCATAGTTTTAAATCTTATTAAAATGATTAATATTAGGCAAAATACCTTAAATATGTGTTTAAAATACTAATAGCTAAACTACTTTTTGTAGAAAGTATGCTAAAAGGATTATCAAATTTTCAAGAGTGTATCTATTCTATCTTCCTTATCCTCCATGTTTTTTATGTCCTCAATACATTTGCAAATTTACAGCTCTTTTTCTAATTTCTTGGACATATCCCCTTCATCTTCATGATTTTTCATCTTGAAGCTTTACTATTCTAGAACTTATAGTTGCATTGGATCCTCTAATACCCTGGCAAGGTCATAAAATCCATACATGCCTTTCAAGCATATGATATTCCTCAAATGCCTAGGTTATCTCCCTGTTAAAAGCAAGGAAAAAGAAGTGAACACATATTCTAGTCATGATTGACAAGATAAATGCTAATACTTAAAATACAAAAGATGTAATAGTTTTTTATGATGATGATTTGATATTATTTGAGATATGAAAAATGCATTATATGTCAAAAAAAATAAGAATATAAGCTAAGAATTAAGTTAGATTAAATGCAGGTACAAAATCCTTAAATTCTAGAGTAATAAAGTTTTAATATTATAAAAAGTCTTAATGGTGAAGAGGCTAAGACTAAGGAGATGGAAGAGATAAATGGTATTAATTTAGTGAGGGAGAAGAGACCATATATGTTGATTAATTGGATCAATAGTTTTGGAGATTAGATTCCTTAAATCATGCAAAGTACAAATTAAAGCATTTAGCAATTTGTTATTTAAGGATTGGGTTAAGATGTATAAAAAATGATCTTAGTATACTTGAATTAAATGAGAATTTGACACATAATGACACAATGGAGAAGGATTCATGTCACCCATCTAGTGGGATTAAGGCTTGTTGTTGTTGTTGTTGTTGTTGTTGTAGCAGTTTGTTATTTAAGGTATTTTGATTATCTTATAATTTGTTTAGCAAGGTTTGTAACTATGAATGTATTGAAGCTTTAAAATTTAATATTTATCAGATACAATTTAATATGATAATAAGCATTCTATTCAGTAATGATAGTAATCATAATTTGAGTAGGCTTATTTAGTGAAAAGAATATTTTCTTACTTCACTTGAATAAGCATCTTAGGTGATTTCTAGTGCTAGGGGTTAAAAACTCATAGTACTTGGAGGGAGCTTAGTGTTTTAAAAAATATTAACTATTAATGAAATTGTATTGAACTTAATGTAAAATGCTTTGAGGTAGGCTACACCCAAGAAATTGATGAAGTTTCAACATGAGTTAAAGGGAAGAATCCACATAATAGGTTTTGCCTGAGGGAGGTTGTGATGATGGAAAGATACTCATATCAATTTTAGTAAGATTTTTGTAATTGCATCATACCTATCTTATTTTCTATTGTGTATCATTATTTCTCCAACTCATTTTACTATTTTAATATCACCTAACATCAAATTATTATAATTAAAACTATCACATCATCCACATTTCTTTTAGGTCCCATCCATCCAATCATTGAAAGTTCTTATCTCCTTTTATGACAATTTATATATTTCTAAATTATTGTGCTTTTTATGTATCCCAAGCACCAATCCAACGAACTAAAACCACTAAATGTTTCCTTGTTTTCCATACTTTTCCTCTCTTGATTATTGGTTTGAAATGCGAATAACTTGTGTTGCACTTGGATTCTTGGTCATTTCTGTTGTTGCAAATATTGTTAGATAGTTGTATTAGTAAATATGTAGCACTTGGATGGTCATGCTACCAAGTAATTTTCTACCATTTGTGAATAGTTCAATTTATTTGTTTGGTCAAAAAAGAATTTTCAATAAGTTTGTATTAGGGTTGCAAACGAGCCGAGCCGAGCTAAGCATGTGCGTGTTTGAGTTCAAGCTTGTTTTATCATTTCGAGCTTGAGCTCGATTCAAGTTTTTTAGGATAGTGTTCAAGCTTGAGCTTGTTTATCATTACCGAGCTCAAGCTCGATTTGAGTTTGCTAAAGAATAACTTGTTTGCTGAAATAAATGAGCTTTAATCAAGCTTTAATTGAGTTTGTTTGCGAGCAGATTGTTGAAAAATATACATGAGTTGTATCAATTAAAGCTTATTAAGCCTAAAAAATAAAATTTTAAATAATACTATTTATAAACATGTCTTAATTGAGCCATAATCAAGCCATAATCAAGCTCCTTAATGAACTTGTTCACAAGTTTTGGTCGAAATTGTTCATGAATATAAATGAACCAAACGCCAAGTTATTCAAGCTTGTTCATTTAGCAATCAAGTATTTATAAAGCGTTCAAGCTCATTCGATTAGTTAATCAACCGATCATGAACGAGCTCTAATTAAACCACGAGTAGCTTGTGGAATGCTCAGTTCATTTACAACCCTAGTTAATATTCTTGTGATACTAGTTATTGAAAAAGATGCTTAATAGAGCCATAGCTTTTTTTGGCCCTTGGCAGTATACTTTCATAGTGATGATCCTGTTGATATTCTATTGCCTAAAGGTGGTTAATCTATCCATCCCTGTGACATGGTCTATTACCACTTCTTCTTGATTAAGGTAAGTTTCATGGTTTTTTAGCACTCGAGGAGCTTTGATAATGGCCCCATTGGACAATGTTGCCTTGTGCTGTGCTATTTTATATTGTGCTATGTAGTGCTACCAAGTGAAATGAATATGGATGATTGCTTGATAAAATTGATGTCAGATTTGGTTTTTGATGTGCTAAATTCTATTATGATACTAATATCTTTTATATAAATGATCATTGCGGGGATAATTATTAACAATAATATCAACTGTACTTATCTGGAAAATATATTTCTTATCTGATAATTGTGTATAATGGATAATTTTGCTTCTATGAAATTAAAATAACTTTTTTATTGACTAGTTACAGAATGATTTGTATAGTAATGATAGGAAATTTTCTTAAAGAAAAATAATTTTACAAAGTCCATGTGTTAAAAATGCACATTATTTTAATCCCTAGGTGTGAAGGTAACGGAAAAAAAAATAGTAGGAAAAAGGAACAAAAAAGAATCATATTTTTGATGTTATTTATTAATCTGAGGTAAGGTCTTTCTTGTGTCAAAAATGAAGTTACTTTTATGGAGGTGCATTTTGTCTAGCTCTTTAGTATATGACGGCCTCAGTAGAATGATTTATTGCAATTACTGTCAGTTTTCATGCTAGAATTTGGTCATTTCATGTGTTGGTGCTGAATGTGAATAGGCTACGTTTGTATTTTTTAAATACTAATTTCATTGATTCATTACAGTAGACCGAAATTGGAATGTCTTGACGGGACAGCCAACATGAAATTGGAATGTGTTGACGGGACAGTAAGTTTTCTTCTTGTATATGATATGTATGGCCTAAGTTGACCTACACTGCAAGTCAGTAACTACATCCAAGATCCACCAATATTTTATTGTTTGCACTCCAAAATTTTCTCAAAGATGTAATTGATGAATTTATCTTATTTTTATTCTCGTGATATCTTTTTGATTTCACAAACTTTTTTTCTCTTTCTAAATCAAGAAAGGGATATGAAAAGAATAACCCAATCTATTAAGGTTCTGGTTGGAATTATGCTGACAATGTCATCGTGGAGCAGACTTTTTGGGATTGGGCACCCTTAGGAATTCCTACATGTTGGCTTGAGGGAGGTATAATGGCTAGTTGCAAGTTCCATTGATGCATGAAATCCTTTTGGTGCAGTTAATAGCCCTTGCCAATTACAATGATATTACTTTGATTGCAAGTAGAAAATAAGGCATATAAAATCCTGTATTTGAACCTTCATATACATTATATAGGAATAAAATATGCTTTTGCTTTCTTAAGAGGCTGTCTAGTAGCATACCAATTAGTGAGGGAGACTAAGAGAAATATATCGACTGTAGATATATGGCATTGGATGCCTCCCTTGGCTTGTCAGACAGGCCAGATACTAGGTCAGGTCATATTCAGTGCAGTTAAATGAAGATTCAAGTTGTGCTATCTGCTCATTTACTTGTGATTTGATTACTACTAGAGTTTATTTTTTTCTCTTAAGTTCTGGGCTCCAATTTCATGACGTATTCACTAAATTCATCTGACCAAGCACTCCTTACGTTTCATCTCTTTTTCTCTATATTGCCCAGGCTTATTTAGCTTTTGGACACTTCTCTGGTGCTATTCACTAAATTCTGGGCTTATCAAGAAAGTTGGCAAAACTATCACATCATTTAAACACCAAGAATTGCTTGGCTACGCTTTAGTTTTCCCAGCAGGAAATCCTGGATTTCTGCTGTCCTCTTGATGTTTGGTGAAACATATATTTCGATAAAATGGGTTTCAAGAAACTACAAAATTTGTATTTATGGATTTTTTTCTCGTTGCCAGTAAGGCCAATTAGATAGCTATACGACAAGGATTGATTGCTATTTTTTTTGGTTTTCCCTGTCCACTTTTTGTACTATTTGTTTCCATGATAAAAACTAAAACTTATTAATACATATATACTAGATGTACTTATTATACTTTTAAAAAAGAGCTAATAACTTGTTAAAATGGATTCATAAACTAACGGGATTTTGTTTTATAGGGAGCTCAGCTTTGTGCTTACTATGCTCAACATGGAGTGTGCAAGTTTGGACCGACATGCAAGTTTGATCATCCAATGGGGACATTGAGTTACAGTCCTTCAGCATCATCTTTAGTTGACATGCCTGTTGCCCCCTATCCTATTGGAATGTCCCCGCCAACTTTAGCTCCATCTTCCTCGTCAACAGAACTAAGGCCTGAATTCCTTCATGGCAAGGATCCTTTTTTGACTAAAACACCATCTGATGACTCCCATGGTGGCTCTGTAGGTTCATTATTAGCAAAGGGCCGATTTTTACCCCATGCCCTTATGAAATCCTCTTCTCAAATGCCTGCTTCAACCGGTAGTATCTCAAAGATGACTAGTTCAAGCTGAGAAAAACCATTTCAAGCCATTTTTTTTTTGGACTTGACAAGTAAATATGATGAAGTTGCAACATGCTCACTGTTCTTGATGGAAGTGGAGATCTATTATGCTTAAGATGTGTATCCTTATTCAGACAGTCTAATTCTTACGAGTCTCCATACCATCCTGTTCTCTTACCGAATCAAATCATTGATGGTTTCATCTGTTCATACTGTCTCTACCTTCTCAGCATTACTCACTTGAATAAGTTAATCTCCAACATCCAAATCAAGGTATAGAAAAAGATTATGGTCTTCCCACCTGTTTCTTTTCTTTTTTTTTAATAACTGCAATGGGGAGTGTAACTGGTTGGACCATGTCCTGGACGGCTGTGCTAAACACAGCTGTTTTCATTTATAATGCAATGTTCGTGAAATGAATGTTTTGCAAATATACTTATATGTTGTATGCATATATAAATCTCTATTTACTCTCTTGTTGTTGTGTAAATCTTCATCATGTCTACCTTTATGTTGTATAGTTCTCTCTTATTCTTTATGGCATGGTATACGATCTAAACTCTTAGATTCAAGCAGATCTCGACATGCACAGCCTTTTGCTTGTCCTTTTGTGCAAAACTCTATGAACCTAAATTTATTCTGGAGAGAGCTTTTAGAGGAGACCCCAAAATGCAAGAAAATTGATGATTCATTATTTGATAAGCAACGTTATCATAAAGCAATGTGCAGTGTGGTTGTATTATTACTTTTTTTGGGCTTAAAATAGCCACCGTTTACTCTTTGAACAAAGGTTGTTGGAGGCGGTGTCAATGCTATGTTGTATTACAGCAATTTTTCATTCTTCGACTAGACTGTCCATTGGCCAGTTCCATTGCTCGAGTTTTGTTCAAACGCTAGGTTGAATTCTGCAAGAGTTCCTTCTGATTATCTGTCATACGAATCGCTCGTTAAGCCTTGTTTTGTCAGCACTGCAGTCAGTAAGAGCTTTGAATTGTGAGCAGAGACAGTTCCTGGACTTAAAACGTTTTTTATTTAATCTGAAAATCAGTTTTGGTTTGTATGAAAATACTGTTGAAAAAATTGCCATGCAAGAATCAACAATGTGAACTTTTCAAAATTAAAAGAATGGGGGATATGGGGATGCATTTATGGGTGTGAAAGATATTTCATTATTTACCACAGAAAATAATACGAGCATAAGTGAATTAAATGAAACTTAAAAATAATAATAGATTGAACACGATAGTAGTTCCAAAGAAATTTACACGGCTCTAATAAGAAAATCTTGCCAATCTTCTCTTCAATCAATCTAAAGAATCAAATGAAAAACTATTGTCATCTTATTCTATAAAGCTGAGTCCACAACTATGCGATGAAGATGAATTGCTTAATCTGCAATAATCATAAAGAAATATGATGTTATGCTTTTTTTTTTTTTTTTGTATTACGACTCGCATCTTCGATGATATTTTCAACTATATTACTGACCGGCGCTGATTCTATTTACATTATTTTCGCTTGTGGATTGGTAGGAAACTTCAAAACTTTTGTAGACGCTCTCCTTTCGATTTCATGGGTTGATGTTGGTGCTGAAAACTTAGTCCTTCATTATGAACCGCAACTACTACTAAAGGGTATCTATGCTTGATCAAGATAAAATCGTATAAACTAAACAACCTGCTCTCCTTATTTTCAGTGGATAGGAAGCTTTCCATTACTTCCTAGGAGATACTTTAAATATCGTGTTTTCTATAATGACCCGTGTAAGAAGATGGCTTCACCATGGTTTATCAGATTTCTCCATCCTATCTTTATGTCTCCACGTAAGCATTTAAACTTTCTTTGTTCTTTCGTCTTTGGTGGTAAGAAATGTAGCATTATCAATTGAAGTAAGACGAAAAAAAAATGACATGTATATTGGGATATCAATAAAGGATTTCAATTGAGTTAGTTAATCAATTTAGAATATGACCCTAAACTCATCTTAAGCTTGGAGTGATTAAAGGTTTGAATTTAGTTAAGACTTGAAGTTATGATCTTGAGCTTGTCTCAATATTGAAGTCATTAAATTACCTAATTTTTCTTAATTTTGGTGGTCTTCCGAGAGTTTTATCTCATACATAAACTTAGCTGAGACTTTGAACTTATTTTTGAGGCTTTGAACTCATCTCAAAGTTCAAAATCATTATGGAACTCAAATTTGTCTCTAACTTTAAATCATGAGATAGCTTGAACTCATCTTATATTTATGGCTCTGAAAATTTATGCCCGGCCCTGTAGATGAAGAGTGTAGGATTTATGTTGAGTAAAGTTTTCAGAAAATAGATAATTTATTTATTTTTATTTTTTTATAGATAAATAACGCTCTATTCAAAGAATTTACCCTCATTTGTTGAGGACTTTAGATATGCTTTCAAGTTTCTTGTTAACAATCATGTGTAGCTTCGTTTAAGAAGATCTTATGGATCTTGGTTAATATTTATATAAGAGGATAGTTTTGAGTCTACCATAGCTAAATAGTATTTTGTGTCACAACTCAGATGAGTAGAGAATTATTAGGAAACATACAAGTTAAAATTGTGACCATAATATAGTAAAGTGTACTGGCCAAATCATCTAATCAAAGGGTTTTGCTCATACTGCTTTATATGTGGAGCCGATTGACCAAATAACACAAATAGAGAATAATCCTTTTTTTTAATAGAGAATAATCTTTACTAGTGTAAACCGTGTTGAGTGTGAATATAGTAGTATATACTTAATATGACATTAGCTCCTTATAAGATTAGGTTAATATTAAATTTATCATCTCTGACAAATAATTGCATAAGGTGGAATGAATTTTGATTGTTTAGATTTTAGCTTTAAGTTTTAAAATGATGGATTTTTATTTAGGCATTTTATTAAAATGTGAAAATTTCTTGAATATTTAATATTTCATTATAGTTTGACTTTTAGATGCTTTGAAATTGGAATTTTGGTAGTAATAAATCTCTTAGATTATACTCTTCAATCAACATGGTATCAACTTTGTTTTGCTACTAATAGAAGATTGGGTTTGTTAATCACACATAAATAATCAAATCTGAAATCTTATTATGCCATAGATTTTATCAGCTTTACCCCAACAAGTAGAAGATTAGTTCTGTAGAGTAGGACCTGTAACTGCTCTTTGTTGTTTTGAAGTTGATTGTTCTTTGGATTATAGAGAAACATAAATACTTTTGAAAATAATTCTTTCAGAATATTGGTATGCTTTTCAATGTAGAAATTCAAAGTATTTTTATTTTTAACTCGTGCAGCATCCTCAAATATTGAATTTAAATATTCAATACTATGTCATGGCACATGCTGGTGTTTTGAATTTTAAATGAATTTAGATTTTGGAATTTTGGTAAAATATTAATATGCTAACACCTTTCAAAAATAAAATCAATTTTACGTTTATTCAATGTTAAGTTGTGTAATATTTTTAGATGCTGAATTTAAATATTTAACATTGTGTCGATGCACATGTGTGGGTTTTGTAACTTAGAAAATTTTATGTTTAAACTTAAAAATTGATTTTGTAATTTTATTTAATACTAAATTAGCCTGCATAACTTTTTTAGATATTAAGATTATATTATGAATCTTTTGGTCTGACCACATATAAGTATTTTTAGCTCAAATGATTTACACTCAATTAATAAAATTATTGGATATGGGCATTATAATTGGGAGTTAAATCACTTAGTTTTAGATTGAAGGGAGCTCTAAAATGTATTTAGAATTTTTAACTTTAGTTGTTTACACATGTTTCAGTGCATTTGAATTGGGCTCAAAATCACCTTATAATGTGTGTAGAGATTCATTTTAAGCAATTTGCACATATTTTAGTGCACCTGATTTGATGAATTAATTTCTCCATAATGCGTACAAAATTTAGTTATCCGTAGCCTTCTGCTTGTTTATATAAGAAAGTTGTAGATCAAGTGATGATTGTTTTGGATTTATATTTGCAAATCAAAATATTGCATGCTTGGTTAGCTTATTCACAAGTTAAGCTTAAGAAAAATGATTACTAGCTTATGCCCGTTAATAAGGTTTTGAATCTTTATTAATTCATCATATTCAACTTGTATTCTTGCACAAATGAGCTATTATATCTCTTTTAAGCGAGCTTATGTGAATTCATACTCTTGTCATTTCTTTTGATACAATGTGTTATGATGCTTGGATATTTATTTAAAGGTCATATTCAAGATCATTGATGAGGGGTTTACTGCACCTTCTTTGTAAGTCTGGTTAGAATTGTATTCACATTTGAATGCTAAGTTCCAAGCTTCCTATAAGTTTTCTGTGATCCAATTATATAATCTATTGGTTTCCTTTAGGACTATTTAAAGTGAGATGTTGTAGGAGTTATATTCGTGGTTATTGACAAGAGGTCAAATTCTTTATTAATCTCTCTTAAATTTCTTCAATCTCTCTTTCAACTTACTCAATGTGAGTTAAAGCACAATGCATTTGTTTATTGAGAAGCTCTTTTTATGTAGGTTATTGTTCATGAATTTGACATCCTTTAATAATCAATATTAAATCATATTCATGCTAGTTAATGAAATATCAAAATCCACTTTTTCTCATATGTGAGCTATCAAGATTCATATTGGTTCTCCAATCTCAATTGTTCTCAATTAAAATCATTTTTAACTTAGAATAAAATGTTATAACCTCAATGTTTATTGAATAAGCCATGCTCACGCTTAATGGTGAGCATTCAAGTCACGTTCTTGCTCGTATATGAGCTATTAAACCAAATTTGACTTTATTCTGAATTCCACTTTGAACATTATTGATGTGGCACAAGGTGCCAATCAAATGAAAAAATAGACTAACTTCAAAGTATGAACGATTGATGTGGCACAAGATCCTAATCACGTGATTAAATGGATTATATTCATGAGCTTGTAGATAGAATTTCAAGAGGACTTGAAATTTGATGCATGAATACTACTAAGGAGACTTTATATATGTGTTTTATGTGTTGTAATTAGTGTTAGATAATATGTTTTATTATTTCTAAGTGTGTTGTGATTGAAAACGTGTAGTTTCATGTGCTAATATGTATAAATGTCACTCTTGCGCATAGGCACTGAGCTTTTAGTGCCATGGCATTGTAGTTTCTATATTTTGTGTTTAAATATAGAAAGGACAGTGCCAAGACATTGGGTTTTGGTACCTTGCCACTACAAGATCACTTGTTTTATCTTTAAGATGATTTTCAAAACTGTTAGTGATTTAGTTCGAAAAGACACACCCATTAGGAGCATAGTAATTTGTCTAAAATGTTTGTATCACTGGAGTGGTGATAGTTGATGTTTGTTTGCGAAATTGAGTAGAAAACTCTTGGTTGGAGCTTGGTGGCTAGCCTTCTAGGGAGATTTGGTGATCTCTCTTTGATATTCTATTTTGTTGAGTAGAATTATTGTGCACTTCCTTCTTTTTGACTGCACAAAATTGGTGTAGATGGTAGGATTTAGATCACTAAAGTGATCAAATTGGTGGATTTGGAGCTCTCCTAAACTACTTAGAAGAGTAAGGCTATATGAAGTGGAGTTTAATTTTAAGTGGAATTAAAATTTTAAAGGGAAGGTGATCGGCTAAGCAATGAATACAAAATAATCCTATATCAATAACCCCAATTTACTTTAAATAGATCTCTCTTACTAGAAATCCAAACTACATGAGATAAAAAGGAGGTTGTAGTATAAGGAATGTAAATATAATCTAGTAAGTTCATTAAAATTCGGAGAAGTTTTTGTAATATTTTCAACATATTTTCTTAGATCGGTCACACAAAAATGGTTCTGGTGGCATAATATTTTGGGCTTTATGTGGCTTAAAATATAAAAAAATTTAATGAAGATGACCAAATTAACACATGGAGATTATTGTAAACTTTGTGGGCTAATGATCTAGAGATTTTGATATTTCTTTTTGGCGGAGGTAGGTCCATCTAATGCAAGCAAAACAAAGACTAGGTTTTGAAAAATCTAGAATGAGACTTATACTTGCAAATGAGATTTAGTATGGGATTTGGATAAGAAGTTTATGGATTAGATCTTCTTAGAGTAGAACATAATCCCAATAACCAAAAACTATAAAATATTGCAAGGGAAGCACAACATATAAAATGGAACAAACAAAACAACAATGCCACTCACCAACACCAAAGTAGTGTTTGAAAGTAAATCACCGAATTCCCTTGGCAGGCCACAAGCTCCAACCAATGAGTTTCTTTACTCAATTATTTTTTACAAACATCAATAGCTATCTTCATTCCACTGATAAAAGAATTTTATACAAATTATTAGGCTCCCAAAGAGTGTGTCTCTTCAGACTAACTCACTTGACAGTTCTAAAAATCATTCTTAAATTGAACTAGGAGTTCTCACAGTACATAAGTGTCAAAACCTAGTGCCTCGGTGCTATCACTTTTGTCCCTAAGCACAAAATACACCTGATATGTTACCATGGCACTAGATGATTAGCACCCAGGCGCCAGAGTGACACATACATATATTAGCACATAAAGCTACATGTTTTCAACCACAACACACATACAACACTTAGACATGATAAAACACATTATCTAATACTAATTACAAAACATAAAACACATATATAAAGTCTCCTTAGTGGTATTCATACATCAAACTTTAACTCCTCTTAAAATTCTTTCTCCAAACTCATGAATATAGTCCTTTTAATCAATTGATTAGGACCTTATGCTACATCAATTCTTCAAGCTTTGAAGTTTGTCCATTTATTCATTTGATTTGCACCTTGTGGCAGATTAATTCTCTTGGTCCCTAAAGAATTCCTTACTTGAACATTTAGAGTGGGATGCAATTGGTGGTGGAGTGTCTGTAGGTGTAGGAAAGTCTTCTTTTGGCATCACATGTAAAAGAAGCTCTCCCCTTATTTCAAATATATTAGCTTGAAAATGTTTGCTAGTAAGAAATATTATTATTATTTTCATAATAGAAAATGTGCTAATATATTATAAAGCTATTAAAAATATTTTGATAATTCTTTGTATTAATTTGGGTTACATGAATAATTTTGTTGGCAACTATTATCTTTAATAAGAGTTTCAAGGGTTGTATCTTGAGATTTATAATTAATTTTATTTTCATTGAGATTAGAAGGATATTCACTTAATTTTTTTTATTTTCTAAAATTTATAATGAATTCCTATGTTCATTTATATTTTATCTTTATTCATTCATCGATTTAACAATATCTTCTTTCACTTTCTGTAATTGAGCCAAAAATCATGCATGGCATGTGATATGTTATGATTCATGATTGGCCAAATGCAAATATGAAAATTAGATAATAATAAGCCTTACAAATTTTTTCTTGACAACTCTGAGTGATTAAATGATGTCCTCCTCTAATTATGACTATCGATGTAGCTTTGGATCTACTACCAAAATTGATCTGGTCTAATAGGAGGAAGTACACAACAATTCAACTTACCAAAGTATTATATTGAAGAGAGATCACCAAATCTCTCTAATAGGTTGGCCACCAAGCTCCAACCAAGAGTTTTTAACTCCATGTTTTACAAACAAGCATCAATTATCTTCATTTAACTAATAAAAATATTTTATACAAATTACTAAGCTCCTAAAGGATGTGTCCCTTAAGACTAACTCAATAAACGGCTATGAAAACCATCCTAAAATTAAACCAGACAATTTTATTAAGAGGCCATGACACCCAAGAGGAGGGGGGTGGGGGTGTGAATTGGGTTTTAAAAAAATAATTTCGAAGAATTTAATTCTAAACTTTTAATAGAAAACTTAAATCTTTAATGATAAAGCTTTAGAGAAATAAAACAACAATCAACAATAGTAGCAAAGTAAAGTGCAAAAAATAATGAAAGAGAATACTGAGATTTTTAGATGAGTCGGCCAAACCACAAAAATCGGCCCGTCGACACCTAACAACCCAAGCTAGATATTCATTAAGTCAAAATGAGATTACAATAAATCTCTTGTACTCTCCTTCAAGGGCAGGTACAACCTAACACTGTACTTTCCTTAATGGGCAAGTACAATCCAACAAATTACTTTCTTTAACGGGCAAATATAGCACAACAACATACTTTTCTTAATGGGCAAGTACAACCCACCAAAAAAACAAGAAAGAAAAATATGGAAGTATCTAATTCTCAATTTAAAATAATTTTGCATTCAAGTCCCAACTAAACAATATAAACATAAATAGTAAAGAGAGCTCAAGGTGAATAAATTTCTTATTAAATTAAAGTTAAAATAATGATATGAACTTTATATGAAATAATTAAAGTAAACAAGTTTAAAAAAAAAATTACTTTAAAAGAAGTACAGACTTGAAATGAAAAGAACTTGAAAGACTATGAAATCAAATCACATGGATGATTAAAATATTTGCATGAATATGTAATCCAAAAAAAGTTTTACAATAAATGCTTTCAAATAAACAATCTAATGTGTATTCCTTATTTGTAAAATCATATTAGAAACTTTTCTCAAAACTTTGATGTATGAAAGTAAAGTTCAAGAAATCAAAATTTATGAAAGATTTATGAATATAAAATCAATTTAATCAACTCAAAGAGAAAGTCTTTCAAATCTTTTGAAGGAAGAATGAAAAGAGATCAAGAGAATATTTTGACAATAAAGCACATAAAACGTTTCATTCAAATCAAAACAAATGAACATAAATATTCAGTAGAATAAATGAAAGCACTTATCTTACTCAAGTCCTTTATATGTTTGCAAAGAGATCTATGACTTGAAAGTTTCTTCAAAGAAGAATTAAAAGGATTTTAGAAAATCTTTACCAATGTTAAAACAAATCCTTTTAATTAACATAACATGAATGGAAAATATTTTGAATATGAGATTTATGAAAGATAACAAATGTGAGAAGCCTTAAAGATATTATTTCAAATCAATCAAATCAAAGGAATCACTTGAAGTTGAATAAAAATAAATTATAGAAAAACCTTAACCATAAAGCACATAAATCTTTTAATCCAAATCAACCAATAAAATCAATGATTCAAAAGATTGAAATAAAATAAATACTCTTACTCAAGCTTTTGTATGTTAGCAATGAAATCAATTGACTTGATGTGAACTTTCCAAGGAATAAAAGAGATTTGAAACATTTGAGGAAGATCTCCACTTGAATGTAGTTGAGAGAGTGAATAAGAGAGATGATCTTAGCACTTTAACTCCAAGAAATTGACTAGCATAGGTTCAACCAAGGTGGAGACAATCAAGAGGAATTAAGTCATGATGTCCACACTTTAAATAGAGTTTTTCCCATGAGAATTTCAACGAAGCCTAAGCAGAAGAAGAGGGAAATAATGAGAGGGAAAATTCAATAAGGAAAGTATTTGATTTCAAACAAATGAGCACATGCAAAATTAATTCAATTAAGGGTATTTGAATTTCAGCCAAGAGAAAGATATATATATATATATATATATATATATATATATATAGAGAGAGAGAGAGAGAGAGAGAGAGAGAGAGAGAGAGAGAGAGAGAGAGAGAGAGAGAGAGAGAGATGAGTGAAGAAAATTAATCAATCCAATTAAATAAAACTAAGAGAATAAATCCAAGGATTTTCGACCAAGCATAAATAAAGTGAGAGAATATGTTTTTGGTAACAACTTGAATTTTAAATTCAAGAACACATGGTAACCATTTGAATTATTCTCCAAATAAACACATAAGAGGTCGACCAAGGCAAGAGAGGGAAAGAGATTTATGCATTTAATATTATTGATTCAAATCCATTTAATGAAATAGTCAAGGAGTTGAATAACTTTAAAATTGATTTAATTTGAACCTATTTATTATATGGAACGACCAAGAGGATTTCCAAGGATGGATTCAATCAAGGATATCAATTTAATGCATATTGATTAAGATAAATTTATGTAAGTTAAATAAATGAAAAGCTAATAAAATAAATGAATAATAATAGGATGAATTTTGCCCAATGCATTCCAAACATGGATCTCATCTTTCATCAATGAAATAAATCATGTGTAAATTATAATAAAAATATTTAAAAAACTTTTTGAATTAATTGAATAAATTTATTTAATAGAAATTTAATAAAGGGAGCCAACCAAAAGGCTTTCCTAAAATGGATTTAATTAAAAAAAAAGGAAAGACTATTAAATCGAAACTTATTTGAATTCAATTTTGAATTAACTTAAAATAATTCAATTAAACTCCAATTAGCTGAAATAAATCATGCTAGGGTCTGCCAAATCATTCAATAAATGGTTATAATTAATTTTGCATTGTTATGGTAATGAATCTTCAAATTAAATTCAAAAATTCAAATGAATGAGTTTGTAAAATTTAAATAATGAGAGAATTATTATGGAAATAATTTGAATAATTCACACATAATTAATTAATAAAAAATTAGTGAAAAATTCGGCCAAAAAAATTGGTTGATAATTATGGTATGAGAGAGAAAAAAAAGGATAGGATAGAGAAAAGGATAATTAGAGTAATTCCAGAATAATTTTATTCTCATGATAGAAATAAATAGATAAATAATTCAATTAAGAACATAAATAATTTAGTGAAGTATGAAATTAATTATCTTGCTTTAAAGCACTTTAAATGATATTTAAACTCAATCTAAAATGGATAAATCAAGAAATAATGCAATTTTTATATGTAGAAAAGTATGACAAAATTTAAATAAATTATTTTGAAATGATTAAACCATTAAATTTTTTTATTGATCTCTCATTCATCTTATATTATAAATTCTACATAAATTCTCAAATTGCTTAAGTCCAACCTGATATGACTTTCCCGATTTTACTAAGTAAGTTGAGTCTGGTGAATTTTCTGAAACACTTGAAATAAATAATTAGTAGCTTCAAGAATATATATTTATCATCAATATGAATCTAAATTAAGAATAATATTTATAATGATTAATGCTGATAATTTATCCTAGAAATAAATAATTAGTTATTATTACATAAGGTTTGTTATCATCAAATCAAATGATGAGATACACAAGGTGTATAGTCAATAGATCTTGTAGCACATAGGCACCGAAACTCAACACCTCAGTGCTATCCTTTTTGTCCCTAAACACACAATACAATGTGTGTGGCACCATGGTGCAAAAAGATCAGCACTTAGGCGCTAGAATGACACCTACATATTAACACATGAAGCTACATATTTTCAACCACACACACATACACCACTTAGACATGATAAAGCATATTATTTAATACTAATAATAACACATAAAACACATATATAAAGTCTCTTTGATGATCTTCATGCATCAAACTTCATGTCCTCTTGAAATTCTTTCTCCAAGCATATAAATATAGTCCATTTAGTCTCTTGATTGGGACCTTGTGCAACATCAATTCTCCAAACTTTAAAGTTGGTTCATTTCTTTATTTGATTAATACCTTGTACCACATAAACTATTTTTGACTTAAAATTGGACCTCAAATTTATTGCAAGCCTCTTATGAGTATGATATTAGTTTCAAGTCTTACTTGTATTTGACTTATGTTCTTTCATTTATTTCAATTTATAAAACAATAAGACTCAAGCATTTATTTGGCGATGAATTAAGTGATTGAACTCATTTTTTACTTAGTTTATATTTATATGATAATAATACTTATTGAATCCATTCAAATTTAATCTTTGTAAATTTATTTTTGTTTCATTTTTAATTTAATGTCCAATTAATTTTTAGTTTAAGTCCCAAAATTTCTTCTATTATGACATATTTAAGCTTTCTGAATTTGTAAAAAATTTGGTAGCATTACGACAGTATCCCGGTGTCATTCCTTCATGGGGGCAGCATTAAGTGTGCTAAGTCTATCCACCACAACTAAAAAGGTGTGCATGCTCAGTGTCGAGTGACACTATATCTTAAAGGCTCCAAACCTATCATGCTTATAAGAAGTGTGCATGGGGGTTTCAATACCTGCTAAAAAACTAAGGGCATCTTAGTTTTTTCTCACTGCATTAGAATAGCATCAACAAGTACTTATTTCCAGCATATTTTCCTATTGTGTTGGGACACCACAAATAACTACTAAGAATTTTGTGTATTTCTAATAATTCACTTTTGAGCACCCTACTCAATTTTACACCCACATCCATCACCATTTTATCTTTTTTCTAGATGATGTAATCAATCTCTTAAAGGGCTTCTTTATCCTGTCGTGGACTATCTTCTCTTCTTTGATCCCCTCTACAAGAAGCATCTTTACAAGACACATGTTTTTCTTCTCGAACACCATTGTCTACTTGTAGCAACTTGCTAACTCCAAACTCTATAACTTTGAGATGGTTAGAGTCATCTAGCAGTAGGTTCAAGATTTCAATGAATGATTGACATTAGTTTATGTTCATGCCAGTAATTCATTCCTCTTGTAGTACCAAGAGCAAATTTGACTGCAATTGATGGTTTTAATGCTCCATTTCACCTTATTTAAGCATGAAAATCACCCTTAAGAAAATATTGTGTAACAATCATCATTAGATTGCTTTCTGTGGTGGCACGAAAATACTACACAACATTTGGATGTCGTATTTGATGAAGCAAGTCAAGTTCACCCCTGAATTGTTTTTTTTTTTAAATTTTATCTCCAACTTTAATGAGCACTTTTCTAACACATGATAGCTACTCTTATGCCACTCCATTTTGTGTACAATATGTTCCCTTAATAATGCCAACACTCTTGTTGAAGTCAAACGTCAAAGGGTGGGAGAAGGTTGAAGCAACTATCGTATATGAGATTAAGGAGATGAGGGATCGACAATAGGTTTGCAACTTGGGAGGGTATAGCGAAGAGGAGTGAGGTTTGTATGAAGGAGTGGGTGGTGCTAGCTTTGGTTTCATGCTATCAAGAAAGGAAAGAAAGGGTGAAAGTATAAGATGATGGAGTGGCGGATTGCTGCTCTAGAGAGGAGCTTGGAGGCCAATTTATCATTGTAGGTGATCGGAGGAAAGAGTCAATAGGTGAGAGTATCAAGTAGCAAAGATGCTTGAGAAAATGTATAGGGGGTTGAAAGATGGGATTCGAAGATGAGATGCCGACGAGAGCTGATATTACAACTTGGAGAGGTCATGGGTGGAGAGATTGAAATGAAGGAGATTGGAGATGCTTTCTTGCATAAAGTGGAGACAGGATAGAGGGGAGTGTTGGGTGTTGGAAATGGATAAAACATTAAGGAATCTTGATTTGGGAGAAGAGGGATAGCTGTCAGGTGAGGTAAGTGGGAAGCTGTGATTTTGGAATGGCTTGGGTTAGAGGAGATGCGAGGGATTCTACTAGAGGATAATTGCGTGAATCCTTAGGAGGCTAAATGTGGAGCTAATTTTAGTATTAAACCTTTTCTTCTCTCTCTCTCTCTTTAGATGCAAAGGATGAGCTGGTGTTAAGAGTGGGAAGCAACTTGCGATCATGGATATGGGTAAGGAGAATGTGGGTTAGAGCAACTAATTATTTCTAAGTAATTTTAATTAGTTTCTTAAACACATAGATACACACATACATACTATATATATTTTTATACTTTTCTTTCACAAGACACACATCTTGAATTGTGTATCATCAATCTTATGCATCGATAATTTTTACGTTTTGCATTTTAAAGTTATTCAAATAAATTGAGTATGATTTCTTGGCATTTACATATTCCAAATGCATTAATACATTCTATTTTTTTTAACTAGCCTTGTTTGGAGAGTTTTAATGATGATTGAGGAGATTTCATCCATAATTGAAGATATTTCAACCTAATTTGGTCAAAGTTTTTCTAGAGCTTATCGTTGTCATTCGTTTGATTTGATCAATCACAAAAAAAACCATAGTTATTATATTTTGGTCCTCTAGATGTATCGATAAATCCATTTCATGAATAGTCAGTATTTAGGTAGTTTTGATGGTGATCAAAGCATCTTTGTTCTTTGTTCTTGATACATTGAATTCATTTGTTTAGTTAAATAGTAATAGATGTCAACAAATGCCCCCCACTTAGTTAATACATTCTATTTGTTTAGCTACTTAACATTGCAAATCTCCAATTACTTATATGGGTATCTGACTAAGGAATTTCTTTGCATCTACATTTTTGATTTATTAGACTTTAATTTGATGATCTTGAAACCTAGCAATTTTTCCTCGGTAGAAGCTTATGTGATCCTTACAACTAGTATAAATTTTAATATACATGACTACTATAATAGATTATTGAGCCCATAGAAGTTGTCATCGATCAAATGCTTTTAAACTTGAATGATTTGATGATGATAACTTCTTTTGGTGATACTAAAATTTAATGTTTTTTCTATTCTAGTCTTTTGCTTTATTAGCTTGAATTGGAATTGACCTGAATTATCTTAGTTGACTTGTTATGTGAAATGAGGATGTATTTAATCCTATTTTTTGTTCTTGGATGAATTTATAGAAGATCTCATTCTAGATAGTTTCAGATTTGGATTTTCTTCTATTTAGCTTAGAGCTTTAACTGACTTAGTGAAGGGATTATTCTAAATTATCTTGTATATTTGTTAAGAAGGATATGCAAACCTTTAGTTCTTAGTTGCTAGTCTAATGGACTTGATGAAGAGATGATTTTGGTAGATTTAATATTTTCATATCCCTTTATTCTGGCTTTGCACTTAAGTGATTTTGGTGAAGGAATTTATCATGAAATGTCTTATAGACTTGTTATGAAAATAAGCAAGCCTTCTATCCTAGTCTTGGTGCCTTGGCGGATTTACTAAAGGCTTCATTTTAGGTGATTTAAGATTTTTATCTCTCTCCCTTTATCCAAGCTTTGCACCTTAGCGAACTTGGTGAAGAGATCTATCCTAAATTGTCTCATTAACTCATTAAAAAGAATAAGTGGACATTCTATCTTGAGCTATTATTTTGACAGATATGATAAAGGCTACATTCCTTTCAGTGATTTAATATTTGCATCTCCCTCTATCTTGGCTTTACGCTTTAGTGGATTTGGTGAAGAAATTTATTTTGAATTGTCTCATAAACTTGTTAGTAAAATCAACAAACCTTCTGTTCTAGATTTCATGCTTTGATGGACTTGATGAAGGCTTCATACCTGTGACCTAGCTTTTGGGGCTTGTGTTAGGTTGATGGTTAAAAATCATTAGCCCAATATTTTATGCTTCAAAGGTTTTATTGATGAAAATTTTTTCTTAGTTTTTTTGTGAGCTTTGTATGAACTTTAGGATAGCTTCTTTGATCCTACACTTTGTACTTTGTCATACTTATTGAATAAAGGTGAAGTCTTTTTTTGGTTTGTGCTTGTTGCTTGATCAGACCTTTTGAAAGATTGAAATTTTGATTTAGAGATGCATCATAGGATTGTTTGATGCTTTTTGGAAGAAGCTCATTTTTCAAAGTTTGTGTTAATTATTAACAATCTCATGGATCTAGATCACTTAACTCATCAAGTTGGATAAGATTTAAGGTAAGACAATTATTATCATTAGACTGATAAAACATGTGCTGTTTCATTACGATCTTTCTTGTGGCTTGTTGAGTAAGGAGAGCAGTTAGTGACTTAGTCATATTTGGGCTTGTTGAATCCGATGTTCAAGGTTTGCTTGAGTTATAAGCTTGAGTATGTATAGATTAGTGTCTCTCCAACTTACATAGTTGAAGCTTTTAGATCTAACAATGCTTCTCACTTGATTTTTAAATTTTGATGAATCTGAGAGGCGAGTCTCTAACCTTTGTAGCTATCATAATGTATCTTATTTGGGGGGTAATTTATTATTTTTTGCTCATATTACTACATGTAATGTTAGTGATAATAAATTTAAAAACTCATTTTGGGATCTTGGTCTTAAGCATAATGTCAACTTAGATAGACTGGGAATATTGACATTAGACACAATGTCAAACCAACTATAATGGAAAGCCCCCTATATGGTGAGAAATTTTTATGATGCTTTAGAATTTGTATTTATGTGATCAAATAAGTCACATAATTAATAGTCTTAGATATTTATTTTAGGAATCTTGGCATAAAGCATAATATCAGCCCAAATAAATTTTCCCTTGTCTTGTAGATAGATTTTCATGTTACTTTAAAATTATTGCATTTTGTAATCGAATGAGTCTCATAATAAAAAATTATATATATTTATTTAGGGATCTCAATGAGAAGCTTAATGTCAACTTAAATAAATATAAAATACTTCTTGTATTGTGAGGGAAGTCTCAAAGTAACTATCATGTGTAGTACTCCTTCCTTTTTTATAAAGTTTGTGCCATTGATTGCTAGCACTAGTCATTGACCATTTATATTGATGATTCTATAGACTTTTTCATGATATATCTTTTTGATGACATAAGGGCCTTTAAAACAAAATTTTTGTTAACATCCCAAAAATTTCATAGATTTGAATTTTTTTTTTTGAAATAATTTGAGGATCTTCTATTTGACTTTAAAAGATAGCTTATGATAAAAATTGGAAACAATTGGAATAATTTGAGGATCTTCTATTTGACTTCAAAAGATAGCTTTTGGTAATAATTAGAAATAATTAAGATCATATCTTATGAACTTTCTTTTGATAGTTCCTCTTCTAATAGAGTTATAAATAGCTAATTATGAGATACATTGGATAACTCTCTAAGGCATCAACCATCTTGAGATTCATCAATGTGGACCTTCTTTTGTTAAGGTCAATCTTAATAGATTTTATTATTGGTAGATATCTAGTAGTACAAACTAGATCCCACACATTTCCTCTATTTTAAAATAACTTCTACTTTTCAAAGATTTCAACCATTATGTTTATTTTCTTTCTATAAGGACCTTTCAACAATGGATTCTTAAACTTAAAGTCCAAGTGTCACACTCTGATGTTCATCTTGTGTAGGTTGCTTGGATTGATGTTGTCACTATAATAAATTATGGCTTCTTAATTAGAGTTTATTAGACTTAATAAAGCTTCTTATATTATTCTTTCTCAGATATTTTTCTTTCAAACCTTTTAGAATTTGTGCATATTAGTTGATAAGATTTAAATCCATTCTTTGGGGTGATTGAGGAGTAGTATCATAAAATAAGTATGTTGTTTAAGTGCTGAAGACTCACCGCAAGTATGGAAAGCACTAAAAGAAAGTTGGAGGAAGGAACATGGGCATCGACCAAATGGATACATACTCCTATAGAAGGCAAGTATTTAGGTAAGAACAACTAGCTTAGAATGACTCAAGTTTGGTATTCACCTAAAGTAAGGAGAACAGCTGTACCTAAATTAAGTCACAATAAACTCACCATAAGGATCATCACTCACCAATGAACACTCACCTTGGGTCAAGGAGAGTCCCTTTTTATGTACTCTACTTGATTTATTTATACTTTCCTTTTGTACTACTCCTCCCCCCAAAACATTATAATTAGAGTGGAGGGGCCCCTTTTTAAAGGTTGATTCGATTTGATTCAGTAAGGATCAGAAAGAATTTTAACCCATGTTTCTCTTCTCTCAAACTTTGTTCTTTCTTCCTCTCTAGAACAAGGGAATTCTCTGATCTTGTATTAATACTATTTAAAAGATAATAAAATTAGGCCTTCTTCTCATAATATTTTCATTACATACTATTCCTCTCTTCACTAACCTTGCTTCCCAGGTATCTCTCAAGGTTCTACTTCAACCCATGAACAAATTTGGATCCAACATCCTTTTAAGTGCGGTGAGCATGAATAAGACCAAGAATTAGAAGTCTAATACAAAGAAGTAAGATATTCAACCCATAATCACCCAGCAAAAATTAAGCCAAATACCCAATAATTTTCCACTCAGTGGGACTTGAAGGACATGATGAATAAAATTACTAGAGTGGTGTAAGTCTCCATGGAGATAGCTAATTAGAAGCCAAGGGTTGTATAGCACAAAGGTTCATCAGGATCGGTGAGGCATCGAGCAAGAAAGAAATTATCTAGAACTCTTAGTTTGGATAATGAGTCTTATTATTCCAACAAGGAAGAAGATGCACCTAGAGAGTGAGCAACTCTTACTAATGCTTTCTCCATGAAGATCGCTTAAGTTTGTCCCCTACATATATTCAAAATTTCTCATTTGGAATCATATCGAGGTTGGATAGACCCAACAAACAACATTTCCTATTTTGAGTTAATAACAACATTGTTGGACTTGGATGACGTGATAAATTGTCATATTTTCTTTACTACTTTCGAAGAATTAGCCCTAAGAATCAACACCTCTTCTCTGATTTCAAGAGGATTTTCACCACCTAATTTGCTAGTGTTCAAAAGCTATTGAGGAGCTCTTAGGCTCTCCTTCAAATAAAGCAAGAGCCTCGTGAGTCTGTAAGGAGATTCAACACTCATTTTTAGCATGAGATGTTGGAATTAAAGATGTGGTACTCACAATATCTTAGGAAACACTTGCTTGAGGTTTGAAGGTAGGGTCATTCTGGTATTTCCTCAAGATTCAATAACCCAAAGCACTTGCTGAATTGCTTGAGATGGAAAGTAATCATGTAAATGCCAAGGAGTACAAGAAAATTGCTCAGTTGACTCTGTTGACTTACACCAATGACTCATCGAACATACCACATTTAGGATAGTCACTTGGAGATAAATTTCAAACACAGAGATAAGATAAGAGAATGCGACCAGAAACACTCATACCTAAATGAGACTTTAGGAACCCTGTGACTTACTACCAAGGGAAAGAGTACCTACAACCTGTCGTAGCAACTTCATTGAGGTTATTGATGGCCAAGTTGGTAGAAGCCATCCAAAAAAAAGATTTTTTCAAAAGATCATAGCTGTTGAGGACTGATGGTGTTCGCGATTGCTTTGAATATTACACATACCATAGATACCATGGTCATGACATGAAGGAATGCCACTACTTAAGAAGCTTGATCAAATAGTAGATAAAGGCTAAGAAGATCAAAGAGTTGACTAGATGGAAGCACAAAAAAGTTACATGTCATCCACATCACAAGAGTAGTATTCACCATCTTTAGGGGAGACGTGGAGTCTTCATGTAGGGCGAGTCTCAAACAACTATAGTTTGGAGATGTTAGCTCAATGACCATGGCACAAGTGCCACACTCCATAGTGTCTGTGACTTTCTCATAAAGAGATAGACCCTCCATGGGCAACCCTTATAATGACGTGATTATTATTACAACATTGATTAACAACTACCAAATTGAAAGTATATTGATCGACATGAGGAGTTTGATCAATATCATCTTCAAATTTATTTTCTAATAAACTAGGTTTGGTGAGTTCTAAACTTTCCCTTATAGAAGGACCACTATTTAGATTCTTAAAAGAAAGGAGAGAAATTGAAGGAATAATCACTCTCCCCATAATCTAGGGAGAAAATGAAGAAGTTATACATGGAAATGTCTGACTTTATCATAGTGAAAGCACCAACTACTTATAATGCTATTTTTGACTGGACACTATTCAAAACTTTTAGGGTAAGGGTATCCACTTACCATATAGCTGTCAAGTTCCACTCAGAGAGAAGAAATCACTATTAGGAGTAATCATAATAAATCAAGAACCTACTACCTTAGAGCAGTAGGTGAGTATGGAAAGGAGGATGCAATTCTACAATTTGACATTATGCGTACTAGAATCAAAGTCCTTAAGGAGGTAAAGGAAGTTCCACCCTCTTCCAATCATGAGCAAATTCTTAGGATCAGCTTGACATTTAGCCCTAAGCATAGGGAAGCCCACATTCAAACCCTCTAAGAAGATATTGATGCATTCATCTAGATTACAGTAAAGATTCTAGACATTGACATCAATGTTACTAGCCATCACCTCAATGTACATAATGATTCTCATCCCATCAAGAAAAAATAAGGGAGATTATAATGTTACTTACCAAACCTATTAAATAAAAAGTCAACAAATTACTTGACATCAACTTCATCATAAGAGTTCAATACTTCAAATGGGTATGAAATGTGGTCATAGTGTAGAAGTCTAAAAGGAAATAGAGAATATATGCTGACTTCACCAAATTAAACTCAGCATGTCCAAAAGAAAGATATCCCCTTCCCTGAATAGACACACTCGTACTATAGTGAGTTATATTATGATGAGCTTTCTAAAGCATTTTCTGGTTATCATGAGATCTAGATGCATTTAGTCAATTTTGAAAAAAAAAAACATCTTTTATCACAAGGGAAGGACTCTTGTTGTAGAATAAATCCTTCATGCTCAAAACATTAGGGCGACTTACCAAAGGATTGCGGACCAATTCAAAGTTTGAAAATGGAGGAATATTGAAGTGTACATTGATGATTTGCGGTCAATGGCAACTCACTAGTAAAATATATCAAAGACCTCAAGGAGACTTTTTCTATATGAAGAAATTATAACTTGCGCTTAAATCACCTAAAGTGTACTTTTAGTACTAGGTCGGTTAAATTTTTAGGATTTCTCATTACACCTGAAGGGAAAAAGGTTAATCTGGACAAGTAGAAGACCATAATCGAGACGCCTTTATCGAGAAAGACAATGGTGGTACAATGACTCATGGGGTGAGTCGTAAGATTAAATCGATTCATTTTTAATGCTGAAGAATGTTGCTCTCCATTCTTCAAAATTCTTAGGGGAGCCAAGAGGTTTGAGTAGACTCTAGAGTACAAGAAAGCTTTCTATGACCTAATGAACTTACTTGCCTCGTTTCCTCTATTACAAATCCTAAAAGAAGGAGAAACCTTATTACTGTACCTTAGAGTTGGAGAAAACTTTGTTAATTTTTTTCTCATTAGAGAAGAGGGTGGAAAGCAATGGCTTATCTATTATGTAAGAAAATCTTAGAGATGAGCCGATCTAAACTATCCAATAATGGAAAAAATTGCACTCACACTTATTATTTTGGGGAGAAGACTTTGACAATATTTTAAAGCACACTTGATCCAAGTCATCACTGATAATCCACTCAAATTTGTGCTCACAATACCTAATCACTCTTAAAGGTTGTTGAAATAGTTAATGGAACTAAGTGAATTTGATATATCCTACTTTCCCCAAATGTTGATTAAAGCTTAATCAATCATCAATTTCCTCATTGATATTTACATCTCACAAGAAGTCTTAAATAATCAAGAGACATTGTGGTAGCTATATGTGGATGGGTCATCTGATGAACATGGCATGGGTGCAAGCATAGTACTATAGAGCCTAACAAGAATAACTATAACATAGTCGAACAAGTTTAGCTTCAAATCAATGAATAACCAATTATAATACAAAGCTTTATAAGCTGGACTCAGATTTTCCTGAGGGCTCAAAGCGTTACACATTATGGCTTATTTGGACTCACAATTGGTGGTGACATAAGTCAATGGGGACTACAAGATTAGAGATGAACTCTTATAAAAATATTTATTCAAAATCAAAATGGAGATAGTGCGATGGAAGTTACCAGCATAGTGTGACTAAAGTTTCATAATTGAATAGATTCTCAAAGAGCAGAAACAGCTCTCCGACCTATTACCTAGTGTGAGTGGGCTCAAAGGAAACTCCTCTATTTAGCTAAGTTGACCAAGTAATGAAGAAGAAGAATCAATGTAAATAAATAGTGAGCACTCATCGAGTTGGCTTGATCTTATTGGAAGTTACCTACATTCTAGGGAGATAAAGGAAACTATAAAGATGTGAGGAGATTCAAGATAAAGGTTTCCCAGTACATATTGATTAGGGAGTGTTATTTAGAAGGTTAGCAACTTCACTTAACATGAGGTGCATGCGATAAATAGTGCAAAGAAAGGTTTGGAAGAGATACACTCCGGTGAATATGATAGCCACTTAAGAAGAAGAATATTCATCCGCCCATGTAGTTTTTTTTTGAAAAGTTGCATTTACATTAAAATATAAAGAGAGCTCTTACAGCTTATACAAATGTTAAAAAATAAAAGAGAAACTAAGAGGATGTGAAGTGTCTCATATCATCCTCAAAATATCAAAATAATATGGAGGAATAATATACCATGATGGTCACTTTTGTTCCATACATAATTACATTTATCCGAAAATCTATGAGTTTGTTATCTTCCTTTGGGGTGAAATGGAAGATGAACTATTTGAATTGTAGTAAGAAAGTAATATTCGTGCTTCTTTATGGTTGGAAGGCCCAAGTTGTACTCTTCATTATGTGTTGAAGGAGTTTGACCATAGCTTGGTTATCACTCTCAATGATGATGCCATTGGAGTCAAGAATCTAAGGTTCTAAACAATCCTTAATGAAGAGGAGGGCTTCTATCACTATAGTAGTGTTGTCCTAATGCTTGAATTGCTTGCCAGTAGGTTTCATAAAATATCCTTCATGTTTCTTATTATAACTCCAACCTTTGCCAAGTGGCTAGTTGCAAGAGCCCATCCACATTAAACTTGTGCCAAGAAGGAGAGAGCTACACTAAGTTGTTGAAGAAAACAATCCATTGGGTTGAATAGTGTCCCAATGCTTCTTGATGGAAAAAAACTATGTGTAGCCATGACGGTGGGTGTAGCAAATGGCCTTCCATGCTTTTTAGCATTCCTAGCTCTCTAGTTTTGATGCACTACACTACAATAGATCTAGCCCATCACCATTTTCTAGATGTTGACATTGGAGAGGGTGGTTTGTATATTTTTAATACTGTTGAGATTTGGTAGCTTGATACCCTATTCAGCCAACTTTGTAATGATTTGGTGTAGATTTCTACAATTTACGACAATGTGGTTGCTATTTTCTGCTTCAGGACAGCCCCATATGCAAGCGCATTTATTATTAAGTCCTCTTCTATGTAGCCACTCATTTGTTTGGATAGCCTTACACATTAATGTCTACCAAAATAACACTTCTCTGAGGCACATTTTTTTAGTTTTCAGACCCACCTATAACAATCCTCGATTTTGAATTGATTATTATAGGCCATATATATGATGGTCTTATTGATTAGGTTTACAATAAGGGTTGATTGATCATCTTCCATGCCTTGAGCACTTTTAAGAGCAAGGATTTTATTACATAACTCCTGACCAAAGCCAAATTTCAGCTTTTGGATATCCCATTCCCCATCATCTTTGAGGAATTCAACAACAGTCCCATTTTCCATAAGGTTGTTATTGATGACAGTTATCCATCTTGCATGATTTTTCTCTCCAATCCAAGTGTGTTGAAATGTGTCAACTTTACTCCCATTTCTAATTCCAATCTAATCAGGTGTTGTAGATGTTGGAATCCATCATTTAGCACCTCCCAAGTCAAGGAGTCACCTCTGAGTCAATTATCCTACCAAAGCTAAGGGCCATATTCCTCTAGGATGCATTTTATTAGCATGGATCTCCTACTATTTAGCAATTTCCAAGCTAACCTAGCCCTTAAAACACCCCTCTAAATCTTGGTTGAGTGGAACCTGAGATCTCCCAACTGATTGGTTGACAAATTTTCCCCAAGCAACATAAAGCAGCCCATGAGTGTTCTGCCCTTTGTTCCAAGGAAATTTTCTAGCAAGCCTCTCCAACTTTTCAAAAATAGCCTTAAGAAGAGTGGTGTGGGTGAGAAGGTATGTGGGGATGGCTAAGAGAAATTGTTTGATCAAAGTGGTCCTTAATTAGAAACTTTATTTAGGTTGACATCAATTATAGGTTTAGACTGTCTATGGCTATCATCATAAACAATGGACCACAATTTGCTGATCATGGGTTAAAAAACTTCTACGAGTCTCAAGGGATAAAATTAAAGTTTACTTCAATAAATCACCCAAAGAGCAACAACTAGGTTGAAGCAGTGAACAAGAATATCCTTAATCTATTAATAAAGAAAGCAAAAGCTACCAAAACTAAATGGGTCGACACACTACCCACTGTGTTTTGGGCCCTCAGGATGCTCCCATTATTGCAACAATCCCTTGTATTCATCAGAGTCCAAAAAGCATATGAACACATCATCCTTCTTTTGAAACTTCTTCGTGCAGCAAGAGATATGTTCCTCCAACTCCCACTTCACCTTAGCAAAGTGGGTGAGTTCCATAACAGTCTGCTCCTTCTCCTCCTCCCGTTGCTTCACCTCTTCTTGAAGTTTGGTAAGCTTGACTTCAGAAAAGAAGAGTTGCTCCTATAAACCTGCCAACACCACCTTCATGATAGAGAGACTCTTCTTCTTGATGAAGAACTTGCTATAAATCTCCCCAAGTCGACTACCAAGCCATTATTTAAGTAGTCATAGCAAATTATAGTCAACTATTTAAAAGGTCCTCTTGAAGATTGTCATGTTATTTAGAGTTGATATCCCGACCGAACATGAAGGCTTGGCTGATTGAGATTGTGATTGAAGTTGTGCTCAACATACTCCTTTTTCTCTTTCTCCTTGCCTTCTCTTTCTTCTTCATAGGCTTGCTCCACTTCTTTAGATGACCTTAACAAGTTGAGCTCTCGACTCTCTTCTTGGATTTTTTTGGAGCACTACTTGGCCCCACCTTCTCACCAGCTTCAACAAGAGCTTCCTCGCTTCATCCTCATTGAGAAAGAAAATTACTGAGGTGTCTAGCTTAGGGGCTGCAATATCCTCACCACCTTATATGAAAATAAGAACATTAGAGCTAGCAAGTCAATAAAGAATCACAACAACAGTTAGAAAAGCTAATTGCAAAATACTTATTATATAGGACATTGGTAACTCGACTATGAAAAAGATAGTGACTTATATTCAAAGTCCTATCGATCACTTTTTTAACACCTCCTCTTGCTGAGCATTCATCTCAAGGGCGACTACCTTGCTCATTGGCAAAGGGGTGAGAATAGTCAGTGCTAACCATGGTGATGAGCTCTTGACAAATAAGAGCTTAGATCATTAATTCTTTACTTTGTTGAATAGAATGTGAATTCTTAGTATTGTCGAGATTTGAACAATCTTGTCACTATGCCTCTTTACTATGAAGATGTGCCCAAAAAGGGCTAGGCTCCATGACATTCACTCCTCCCTCAACATCATCAAGAAGGTGGTGTACTCACCACAGAGTTTTCTAGGATCTAGGTGGGTATGACCTTGTAATATTTAATAATTTCTTCTCATTCATGGGGTAGAGGAAGCTTGAAGTGGAGTCATATGTGGTCTAGTGGGATGCACCACTCAGCTGACTTGGTCAAGTTGTATCTCTCATCGGAGTCAACCACCCACACCATAAGATTGGGGTGCTGGGGCCAGTGACCATTGAAGATAAAGGCCGTAAGTCTAGGATTGAGGTTAAGGACCTCCTTGACTTTGGTCTGCATGAACACACTCAAAGTCTTTTTTAGAGCTACCATTGGGGTGACTCATTTCAAAGAAGTGAGGAGATATAGCCTACCGGCTTAAACAAGGATATCATTCGCTCTACAAAAAGTTGCAATAAAGTTTCAACTACCACAGTGAAATTGCATTTATAAGCGCAGTAAGGCTCAATAATGCATATTTTACATCAAACATTTAATGAAGAAATCATTACATAAATCCCATAAAAATATTAAACTACGTATATAAATACAAAAGTAATTAATGAATCCATACCCACAATCATCATAAATAGAATAACACTTGGCAAAAGAGAAAATGAGTATAAGGTAAACTTTTCTTTAAATTTTCATGTTATAAAAATTAAAAAAAATGCAAACACACTCACTATGACCCCACTATTACTTTTTGAATGGCATTAGAATGGGATTCAAGTGCCACTCCTTGTCAAGCTTTTCCTTCTTCCACATATAGTTGAACATGAAGTTCGTGCCATTGATAAAGAGAGAAGATCCCTTCAACTTTGACGAGCATTAAAGGGAGATCAAATTATCCATCATAATCACCAAGTCTCTTTGAAACCCAGCCTCAACAACTTATCTTTGTTATGACTCTGCACTAGTTAGGACTTGAGCTTGCCTAACTCTTGCCTCTACGAGCAAAGGTCTTTCTCTAAAATGGCAAATTTTCCTTACAGGTTGGCAAGCTCAATCGAGTCTACAAGCACCAGTGACCCATTTCCCACATTTTCTTCCTCCATGAGAATAGATTCATTCCTCTCAAACTCATTACTGTG
Source organism: Cymbidium sinense (assembly GCA_021442155.1). NCBI lineage: Eukaryota > Viridiplantae > Streptophyta > Magnoliopsida > Asparagales > Orchidaceae > Cymbidium > Cymbidium sinense. Next base: position 52,972,929 of record CM038215.1, read on the forward strand.
ATGAGGAAAAATTACCAACATCTCCTAGATGTCTACAAATATGAAGCTAATTGCGGCTCTAGAAGATAAGGTGGGTGTCTTAGCTCGCATTCCCTATGAGGTTGGGCCCTATATTAGTGCAAAGCTTGGCGCTACCACATCAGCACTCAGTGGATCTAGGGTTGCCCTGGATAATGAAAAATGAACTTGTCAAAAAAGGGTAAAGGGATTTAAATAAAGTAATCGCCTAGGGCAAGATCCTTAGAGAAGGGAGCCACTGTTCAAACAATCAGACTTTCTCTTCACTCAAATGATGACCTAGTAGGTCACCCACAATAATATACATCATCTTCTCAGAACTATCTGGACTATCCAAGGGAATAATCTTAGGAGCCATTGAGTGCCGATTATCACCCTCTTTCACCTCCTGCAGACTCACGACTATTAGTTGAAATTCTTTCATAAAGGTCTAAAAGTGGAACAAAATTAATCTTACCTCAGTAGAACTCTCCTCTATGATGGTGGTTACAATGTAGGTAACCATTGGCTTCCTCATCACTACCTTCTTGTGGCGAACAAGGAGAGTGACAGTCTTCTATTTTAGCACACTGTCCTCCCTCGAAAGGTGAATGCTCATCTTAGTCGAAGACTTAGTTGAACTACCATTAGCAAAAATGAGCATGGTTTTAGGGGCAAGGGCATCAAAGGACCTCATCTCCATGACAGGAATAGTGACCTTCTGTTGGCTTCTTGGACCTCTTTAGTTTTTTTTTTGAAGGCCAGCCCAAAGTTCTAAAGAGTCAATATTGTCGTTGGGACTCTTAGATTCTATGGAGAATATATGTATTTTGCTCATAACTATAAACTTAATAGTAAAAGAATGCATATCTCCAGCTGCAAATGTAAGATCTAGTAAAATTTCTTAGGGAGTCCAGGGTGCCTTTTATAGCTTAAAAAAGCTAGGGATACACCAAAAGTCAATATAAAAAAAATAAAAAAATAAAAGCCAAATGGACTAAACTCAAACACTTAAACCCAAGCTTAATTCAAATGAACTTAAGCTTAATCCATGGTGCACCTAAAGCCTAACTTGGGTAGCCAATCATTAATCAAATAGAGGTGAATAATGAGCATTCAATGCTAACTGATCACACATAAGCCAATCTAGGTCAAGTTAAATTTAAATGGATCAAACCATGAAATTTAAGCTTAAACTCAAATCGACCACACATGGATTCATTTAGACTCATCCTAAAATGAACCCAAGGTAGCTACTAACCAAAACTAAAGGTTTATGGTGGTCCCAATTAGTCCAAAAAAAAAAAAAATAGAATATGTCATGGAGGAGAAGAAGCTAAACTGAGCAAATCCCCACACAATCCTTCCAAAATCTCATCCATGTGTGTTGTCTTAGCTACCTTAAGGATTCAAACACATGATTTGACCTTCACACTACATTTAGTACCATCATTGGAGTGAAAATTCCTATGGTCGGTAACCACCATTGAAAGGGAAGCTCTCAGCCAAGCTTAAAAACTCAAGGAGAGATCAAATTTGTCTCTTCTTTCGATTCTAGCACCTTCCTTGAGTGAAATTATAGATGAGAACACCTTCCTCCTCCTCCTAAGCTCCTATGATTGTTCATAACACCAAACTCTGATGAGTGGCAGTGGACATTCATCTCCACATTGATCTAGAGGGAGGAAAATCACGATTCTTATTCCAAAAGCTTCATCTAACTCGCTTGAACATTTTTGAAATCCCAATCCACCCCAAGATGGTGTCGTTAAAACCAACCTTCCTTTAATTTTATGTTGCTCATTTGTGAAATGAAACTAGCTTTATGTTGATAAAATCATATAGATCTCTTTGAGATCATTCCTTGATCATTTTGTATTCAAAATCATGTGATTTCATTACATAGATCACCGATGATTAGCCGTGAAAATCAAACGGTACTCGGTCACCGTTGTGGATGAAGGATACAAAATCATAGCCATTCATTCATTTTATTTGAAATGAACGGCTATGATTTAGTTGGACCAATTTATTAATCCCTTAAGGAAACCACAGGATGATCTGGAGCCATCCGATCTTGGATGGGATGGCCCAGACAAAATCACATCTCCATCGCCATATTAACACGGGATCCATGTGGATCCCGCGTGCCCATTCACGTGTCACCGCATGTCAAGCGACACTGCATCAATGCTATGTGGCGATGACTATTTTAAAAAAAGAAATTTTGGTTTTATGAAGTAAAAAAATTCATAAAAAATAAAATACTCAACAAAAAATATAGATACGGGCTCTATAGATTTATCTCAATGAGAGGAATCTAATAAACCCAAAATGAAACCTAAATTAAAGTTTAATTAAAAATAATCAAACCTAAATTAAACCTAAACTATTAATCAATCAATTTGAAACATTGAAATATTGAAATTGAGGTTAAAACATATCTTAGATTAAAGTTTGGAGATTTATTGATAATTGAATCAAAAGATATAAAATTTTTAGTCTCCAACCCATAATTTAATGAAATAAATTACTAATAAATTAAAAAAATTTAGAACATCATAATTCACATTAATGGAACCAAGAAAAATTGAAACTTATTTATCCTCAAAATGACCTAATTAGGTAATTAAGTGAATTAATTAATTTATTTAATTGATCTTATTTTGAAAAACTATTTGAAATTGATCAAGAATACAAAAATCTTAAATAAACTTTCTATGGATTCATCTTCCAGAGATGAATGAAAGAAAATTAAACCCCTAAAGAATTTCTAATAATTTAGGCTTAATTTATATATTATTCAAATCATTAAAATCTTAATTAGGACTAAAATACATATCTTATAAAGATAAAATTTTGGGGAAATAAAATTAGCAAGAGATCCCATTTTCCATAAAACTTTCAAAGTCAAATGACTTTTGGAGAAGAAGTTATAGAATTTCCAAACTCTAAATCAATTTAAAGTAAATAATAAATCAATAAAAATATAGAAATTAAGAAAGTTAAGAGAATCAATTTAAAATATCTTAAATAATATCAAAGGACCTTAGGAAAATTTTCTAATACTATCGAGTTGAAAAATCTTATTAATCATTCACTTAGGGTTTAGTGATTTAATTAAAAGCAAGGAATTAATTAAACCATGAAGTACTAAATTATTAAATTTTGAAAAAAAAATAAACATTTAATGAAAATTGAAACTAATTAATCCCTAAATTTCATGTCTAAATAGGGAATCGACGCCCAGGTGCAGTGTTAAATAAGCAAGGGTTCCCACATTTTGGACGGATGTTGGCAAAGAAGTTAGTCCATGAAACTAGAATTAGGTTAAGAACTTTGAATATAGGTGCTCTTATAGGTAAATTAACGGAATTAATAGATATTATGGTTCATAGGATGATAAATATTTTATCTGTTCAAGAAACTAAATGGGTTGGGGAGAAGGCTAAGGAGATTGATAGTTTAGGTTTTAAACTTTAGTATTCAGGTAGAAGTCAAATTAAAAATGGCGTAGGTGTGATTATAGATAAAATTTTGAAGGATAATATTATAAATATTAATAGATGTGGAGATTGAATTATAGCTTTAAAGATTATTGTTGATACTAAGATTATCAATGTTATAAGTATTTATGCTCCTCAAATAAGTTTGGATGTAGGCTCAAAAGAAAAATTTTGGAATGATTTAGAGGGATTAATATAAAAGATACCTCTTGATAAAAAAAAGTATTTTTTTGGAGGAGATTTAAAAGGACATGTTGGTAGAGTGGTAGAATATTTTAAAAGTATTCATGGAGGTTATGGATTTGGAGTGACTAATGAAGAAGGTATGACTATATTAGATTTTACTTTAGCCTATGATTTTGTAGTTACTAATACTTTATTTAAAAAATAGGTGAGCATATTATTACTTACAAAATGGATCTAGTAAAACACAGATTGATTATTTTTTGATTAGAAAAACAGATCATTTAGATTGTAAAGATTGTAAGGTCATTCCAACTGATAGTTTAAGTACCCAACATTGATTGTTAGTTTTAGATTTTTAGATGAAAGATTGGAAGATGAAAAATAAATCAAATTATTGTCCTAGGATTATATGGTGGTACTTAAAGAATACCAATAAAAATATTTTTAAGAGCAAGCTATAAGAGTTTAGAATTTGGGATATTCATAAGGAAGCTAATGTTATGTGGGAAAAAATAGCAAGTGAAATTAAGCAAGTTGCAAAAAATATGCTTGGAGAATCAAAAGGAAAAGCTTCCTTTAATAAAAATAGTTGGTGGTAGAGTCAGAATGTGTAAGAAAAGATAAAAAATAAGAAACATTGTTATAAAACTTGGTTTAGATGTAAAAACTCAGAAAATTGAGAAATCTATAAAGTGGCCTGTAGAGATTCTAAGAAAGTAATATATGATGCAAAAAAATTAGCTTTTGGTGATCTATATCATAGATTAGATATCAAAGACGATGAAAGATGTATGTATAAGTTAGCCAACCAAAGAGATAAGAGAAGTAAAGATCTAGTTTAAGTGAGGTGTATTAAGGATGAAAATCAAAAAGTGCTTTTTTTGGAAAATGATATTGAAAATAGGTGGATGAGGTATCTTAATAAACGTTTCAATGAATGATCTAAAAATATGATTAATTATAGTAACCTTAATACCCTAAACAAAAGTAGAGAATTTTGTTTTTATCATCATATTAGTAAATCTGAGGTTAGAAAAGCTTTAAAGAAAATGAAATGTGAAAAATAGTAGGACCTGATAATATTCCAATAGAAGTCTGGAAATGTTTAGGAGATCAAGGAATTTATTGGCTTAAAAAAATTTTAATGTTATTTTAAAGACTAAGAAAATGCCAGATGAGTGGAGAAAGAGTTTGTTGGTTCCTATATATAAGAATAAAAGTGATGCACAAGAGTGTACAAATTCAAGAGGAATTAAGTTAATGTGTCATACATTAAAATTATGGGAGAGAGTAATTGAGCATAGGTTACGATGTGATACAAAAGTTTCTCACAATCAGTTTGGTTTCATGCCAGGTAGATCTACTATGGATGCTATACATTTGTTAAGTGGTTTGATTGAGAACTATAGAGAAAGTAATGATGATCTACATATGATATTTATTAATTTAGAGAAAGCTTATGATAGAGTTTTAACATATGTTCTTTGGAGAGTTCTAGAAAAGAAAGAAGTTAATATTGGTTATATTCAAGTCATTAAGGATATGTATACTATAGTTGTTAATTGTGTCCAAACACAAAGAGGATTGACAAAATATTTTCCTATTTCAATTAGATTACATCAAGGATCAACTTTAAGCCCTTATCTTTTTTTGCTTTAGTTATGGATGTTCTTACTAGGCATTTACAGGAAGATGTACCTTGGTGTATGCTTTTTGCTGATGACATTCTTATTGTTGATAAGACTAGAGAGGAAGTCTAAGAGAAACTTGAATTATGAAGGTCAACCTTAGAGTCTAAAGGTTTTCATTTAAGTAGATCTAAAACTGAATATATGGAGTTTAATTTAGTTGTATAAGTTCTAGTCGAAGTGTTGTGACATTAGGTGAACAAGTCACTAAATAGAGTGAGTGATTTAGATATTTAGGCTCTTTTTTTTCAAAATGATGGTGAAATAGATGGAGATATTATTAGTAGAATTCAAGTTGGATGGTTGAAGTGGAGGAATGCATCCGCTCACATAAGATAGAAGCATAAGAAAGATGAGGAGGATGCTCAGGTGGATGAGTGGCTTAACTCGTAGCGATAAAATGCAAAATGAGTACGTTCGAGAAAATGTTGGAGTAGCTCCAGCGGTAGATAAGATTAGAGAGAGTTATCTTAGATGGTTTGGCCACATAATGCGTCAGCCGTTCGATGACCCGATTAGGAGAGTAGTTGCATTAGATTTGCCTTATGTTAAGAAGGGTAGAAGTATACCTAAAAAAGACTTGGTTAAGATGTATAAAAAAATGACCTTAGTATACTTGTTAAATGAGAATTTAACACTTAATAGGACACAATGGAGATGAAGGATTCATTTAGCCGACCCCACTTAGTGAGATAAAGGCTTATTGTTGTTATTTTTGTAGCTAAATGCATAACATGCCAAACATCATTTTAGGGTCAGAGAGTGAGTTTAGGTTCTTAGCTTTACTTCTAAATGTAACAACTCAACCATCTTGCATACAAAAAACTAGAATCAGAGTTTTAAAACTCACATAGATGGTGTTAGCTAGCAACCCTTCCAGGTGGGTAATAAGTCTAGAAGAGTCAAAGATAGGTTCATTTTCTCAAGTGAGAAAGAGAGCCAATAATTCCCAAAAATTAAACTAAGTCAAGCGTCTAACTTATGTGAGAAGCATTTATAGACATAGGCTCTGAAGTATTCTATTGGAATAAGTCATCAATCATTAGACATTTCTATAGTCCTGTATTATTAGAATCTAAGTCATAGGTTTCTAATAAAATTTCAACTCAAAATATCAATAATTTTAAATTCAAAAATGAAACTTTATAAAGCCCAATGATAGGATAGTTGAAATGCTTATTAGGCATCTTAGTATAAATAAACATTTCCCCCTTAAGCCATGTTATTCTCAAAAAAGAACTCTTCCCCTTTAAAACATTCTCTGTTAAATTTTTGAATTAACAATTCTTTTAGATAAGCTTTGAAATTCATAGAAATAAAAATTAATTTCTTTAATTAAGAATATTTTTAGAGGGAATTCTATTCCTCCTAAAATGCAATTAAGTATAAGGGTTTGCTCTTATTGGAAACTATAAACTTGGTATAAAATAAATCATGTTCTGCTTCTCTACTTCAATAAAAAAAATCTTTGGAATATCAAAGACTCATTAGCTTTATGAGTCTTTATTAAATAATTAAATCCATTATAAGATAACATGTTTATGTTTTAAGATAATATGTTATTCTCTTAATGATTTTTTTTATTATGTAATTAAAAATTCTTAAAATCTAAGTGAAGTCAAATTTTCACCATAGAGATATTTTCTCACATGGACATAAACTCAATCATAGAAGGTAAGTATGCAAGGATGAATGACCTGTAAAGTAGGGAGATTAGCCACACCTAAATTATGATGCAAACCACTTTCCATAGGAGCATCACTTGCTAATGAACACTCTCCTCGCATTAAGGCGAGTCCCTTTTTGTGTATTCTACCAGCTATATTTGTACTTGCCATCTATTCTCCTCCTTCTCCCAAAAATTATAGAAATATTCCCTTCTAATTATAGTGTTAGTTGCTTAATGGATTATTCAAGTAATATTTATTAAGCCTTTAACTCAAAATTTCTTCTTCTTCTTCTTGCTTTAATTTTTAAGCATTGCCTTCATTGAATTTTTAGCTCAGAATTTGAGATGAACATTTACTTAAGTGGAAGGTTGTGGTTGAAGTCAATTTCTTCCCAAGGAGATGGAGCTAGTTGGTGATGAGACCATAAAATATTTTATTGGGTGTCGACCACCACGAGGCTCATCAACAGAAACCCTTTTTTCAGAACCTAATTTTCTCAGACCTTATCACTTACGAATCTTCATGAGTGAAAACTGGAAACCACATCTTCATCTTTCTTAGTAATTTCTTCTTCTTGAGGTTTAAGCTTCCAAATTTATTTACTTGTCTATCAGGACCTTTCAGTGGTGGATTTTTAGACTTAAGTTCCAAGTGTCATGCTCTAATGCCATAGTGTAAGACTATCTAAATCTAAAAAATGAAATAAATGGAACATCTGGACTATGGGCACTGTAGTGCTGCAATCAAAGTGCCTAAGAGATGTCACCGCTTGAAGAATCTAGAATGCAAATTGCCCTCAATGTTTGCTACTTAAATAACATAATATCATGACACTGTAATCCCAGTGCCTAGGCACTATTGTAACGACCTTTAATTTTAAAAGAAAAAAAAAACTAATCCTTCCTGCTCTAGTAGCAATAACCACTTAGGGGGAGTGGAAAAACTATTGGAAGGATAGAAGGTTACCAAAAAATCTCTATAAAAGAGGGGGAACTGCCCACCATCCCCCTATCTTCTTCTTTTCCCCTTATAATTGCTAGGATTTTAGAGTTCTTACAACTACTTCTGAACTCTCTCTCTTTCAAGCACTCTCAAATGCTATATTATCTCTATAATGCCTTTTTACCATTATACAAGGGTGTGTTCTTCTCGCACGAGGCAAAAAGCAAAGTGTCACCATTACAAACTCTAAGTAAATAGTTCTTCTATGTAATTTCCTCTCCCAAAAGAAAATTCAAAGAAAATTTTGAAGGTTCCCGCACTGATCTTGGATCCGGAGAAATGAAAATCCTCTCTCCTTTGATCTTAGATTCAGAGTAAGGGAGAAAATTTTAATTTTGTTAAAAAGCATTTTAGGCACAAGGATCTCAAGAATTTTATCTTCGAAGGCTTCCATCGTTGAACTTGGCTTTGGTGTGAGATAAAAATCTTTCTTTTGTTGATCTTGGATCTAGAATAAGGGAGTAGAGTGCTTCTTACAATAAAATATTATAAAATCTATCACAGCTAAAATGTTATTCCATCTAATTTTTATAAAAATTATTAAATTCTCCCAAAATTGGTTCAAAATTGAGTTCTAGCTCTACATCGAGGTGCCAAGTCACAGCGTTGCTCTCAAGATTGAAGTCCTTGACTCCACCTTATAGCATCGAGGCACTAAATATCAAATATCGTGGTGCTAAGCTCTCTAGTTAATCTCATTTTGTAGCAATGTTACCCTCTCGGGTTAAACCTCTTTAGCACAACATCGTAGCACTATTTTTTAGTTCCAAGGCACTAAATCTTGAAGTTCATTCCACTGTTGAACTTGGTTTCGATGTACAAAAAATCCTCCCCCCATTGATCTTGGATCTGGGTCAAGGGAGAAGAATGATAATGCACTAAAAAATCATTTTACCTATCATTGCTAAAGCGTTATGCTACTGAAATTTCAAAATTTCCCAAAAGTATTAAATCTTAAGCATTAACGAAACAATGCCAAGGCGTAGAAGTTCCAGCACCGAGGCATTGAGCTCTTGGGAATCTTGAACCTTAGGTGCGCATTCCATAGCACCAAGGCACTAATGTTCCACCACTAAAGTGTGAAGCTTTAGGGAATATTGAATCTTAGGCACACATCCATAATTCCAAGGAACTAGTGTTCTAATACTAATGCACTACATCCTATGGAAAATTATGCTATAGCGCTTATTTGACAGCACCATGGTGCTGATATCTCAACACTCTAAAAAAATTAAGCCTTAGGTGACCAACTAATAGCACCAATTTGTTGATCCCTCTATTATTAAAACTAAGTCACATCTACATCACCATAGCGCTAGCCATGCCAAGGTGTTGAGTTCTCAAGTTTAGAACTTATGATCTTTAACTAATGGCACCAAAGCACTAGTTTTGTAGTGTCAAGGCTTTGGGCTCTCAACTTACTTGTTCATTACGAACTAAAATTTTTATTATTAACTCTTGGAGCATTCCACATAATAAAGAAAAACATAAAGCATTGAAATGAAGACCCTTTTTATTAAACAACAAAATTTATTACAAAAATTTTACAATGAAAAAAAGAAAAAGAAAGAGGAAAATATAAAAAAGAAAGCGAAAGGGGAAAAACTAATAATCATATTCACTATCATCCTCTTTTTCTTCTTCTTCTTTTGGCTCCAGTTGGGCTCTCACATAAGGTTGATAATGAGGCACCGCCGAAAAAGAAGCCTGACCTGGATCTGTATGAAAGCCACAATTTTCAAACATATAAACAAGTGATGTGTTAAACTTTGTCGTGTATAAAAACTGTTACTGCTATTGACCCATTTGGTGGTCAAATTTTCTCTCCAGTTCATGCTACTGCCGGTTGGTTTCACCAACCATTTTCCTTAAATCTGAGACTTGTCCTCCAATTTCTTAGAGCTACTTGTTTAAGGTCTTGGAGGATTTGGATCTGGACTTAGGAGTGTGTGAGCTTTCTACCACTTCAGTCATTGAGCTGAATCATTTGATTACTCTCTTAGTTAGGGCATTCTTTTATGTAAATACTTCATCATTTGACTCCCCTTGTGCACCCGCCGCAACACATAAAGATTAATTTAAAAAATTGATGAATGTACCCAACAGTAGTACAACCCTTAAGCATATTATAAATAGAGTTATAAATAATCTTTCCTACATCCATAGTGAAGCCCTTTTGAATTGCAAAATTCCAAATGGCTCTATTCTCTAATCACCTCACTGATATGACCAGTTGGCATCAATTTGATAGAAATAAAATAGTGCCAAGCTTTGGCCTCAGTGGAGAGGACTGTGGTAAGAAAATTAATAATTTTATTCTCTCATCTTTTCCATTGAACATTAAAATTTCTAATAGTGAGGAAATTAAGGATTTCATCAAAATTAGAATGATCATTATAATAGTAGAGACACTGATCATATACTATATCTTATAAATTATAACATGTGTCGATAGTAGTACTATCAAAGCTTACTAATTTTCCCCAAATAAAAACTTGATTATTATCCTTCACGTTGGCGAAGAACTCCTGCACTATGAGGATGATGAAAGATACATTATCGTAGGCTAGCTTCTGCTAGCCTCACTCATTGATATTCTGCTTCACACTCTCTCCCAGATTAAAGAAGATCTTCTTCTAGAATACATGTTTGTGTAGGAAAGCATGGTGGTATCATTCCTCTACACTAATGAATCTATTAGTGTCATTGACAGCTACCCTCTTCTTACCCTTGTTGAGATATTTTACTAGCATGCTAACTTTCTCAAAGTAAAATGTAAACTTAGAGAGGAAGAGATCAATAATTTTCAATTGGGAATCAAGGCTTTAGAATAAAAAAATTATATTTTTGGGGTCCTATTTATAGATTGGATCCAGCACCGTAGTGTTGCATTGATAGCACCGAGGTGTTGTATCCTTGATTTATGAGATTTAGGATTAGATCCATCGCGCTCCATATGCGACACTTAGGTGTTGGTCACCCAATCAAAGAGATTACCCTATTGATAAAAAAAGTACTTATTATTATTTATTATAATTAATTCCATAACTAATCGTAACTAAAAAGCATGTAAGACATTGATATTGCATCATGGAAATCTAACACAATGCCATAGTGCTGGTCAAAAAGTTTGTCCTTTCTAATTAAAAGTGCTTGTCTGTCTACTAGTTTTTCTAAGCATATATTTGAAAGGCATCGTGATGCAAAATAGCTAGCATCGAGACATCGATCAACTAGTCAACCTGATCAAATTATTCCAATCTCATGCTACTACAGCTTTGACATTATAGTGACAAGGTGTTGAACCCTTGGGTTATAAGACACAAATTCTTATCCTATAATGCTACAATACTAATTACTCAACACCAAAGTGCCAATTTAATAGCTCCGTAATGCTACCATGATAGTTCCTAGGCACCATGTTTTTAGCACTGAAGTAGTAACCATCAGAACCACAAATTAATATTTACCATGCAAATAGCCAATAAATCTTGCATTCTAAAGGGATGTAAGTCCAATTTATGTGTTCTTCATGCGAAAAATCTATACCCACTAGCATTCTAAATAGATGTAAGTCTAATCTATGTGTTTGTCATGCAAACAATCTATACACAATGGCATTCCAAAGGAATGTAAGTCCAATCTATTCATTTTCTATGTGAACACAACCCAATAAATCTGGCAGTCTACATGGATGTAAGTCTAATCGATATGTTCATCATGCAAACAATCTATATAAAACTTACATTCTAAAGGGATGTTAGTCTAATCTATGTGTTCATCATGCGAATAACCTGTACTCAATGGAATTCTAAAGTGATGTAAGTCCAACCCATGTGTTCATCATGCGAGCAACTTTCAGCTTTCTAATGGATGTAAACCCATCCTATGTTAGCTATACAAATATCCCCACACTAAAACTTTAGTCTACTTAGGATATCTAAGATGAGGCAGCCTATTGCTGTTAATCAGACTCTCTGGACATTACGGCTAGCCCTTTGATATTGGTAGACTAGAATTATGTAGTCCTGGGATGACAGAACCATGGGATCTTGATCAAGACTATTCTTATATTTCCCTTAGATAGTCATCTATGCCATGCCACTCACACCACAAAATATTGATTCATATCAGAGAGATATATTTATTTCTAACTTTAATTGAGAGTTCTCTCTTACTATGGTAAGAGGGGTAATTAACTATGAATGCTTATGTTTATAAGAAGTAGAACCCAGATCTAAATAAATTCTAACATAATATTAAGGGAAATATGGCTTATCCATCCCAATAAAGATGGCTGAGAGTTTCCAAAAAGATATTTTTAGAGAAATCAAATTTTTGGTGATTCCACTGGGGATTACGATTTCTCTCCATCTCTGGTTGGAAAAATTAAAATATATGGTATCATCATAGAATTAAATATCAGGTTATATTCTTTTAAAAGTTTTGATCTTGTTTAAAACCTTTCAATGAAAAGTTTCACAAACATGATGACTGTCAAGTTAGAAGAGGGGTCCACTATTAGATTTCCTCAAGCTGTAATCAACACAGGTTCTATTGGAGTACTCTCCATTTCAGAATAATTTTTAAGGTTGATTCTACTTGTTGGACCTATAACTGAGCCTATCATTAAAAGCATTAGAATACCAAAGGAATTCTATACAAGAATGATGCTGAATGTGATCATTCCTAATGAGCCTAAGCTTAAAGCTTTATCCTCAAAGAGGGTGTCTATTTTTGATAGGCTGTCAAAGGTAGTTCTGATAATGCCTGCTAAAAATAAGATGGTCGTTAAGCCCAAGGTGAAGCTTATCATTGTCAATCCACTTAGCAGTGCATTACGGGAGATACTCTCCCATAAAATGTTACTTTTACTCCAAGCAAGCATGATCATGAAGCATCTTCCTCGAGCACTAAAATGTCCAACAAAGCTAGAAAAAGAAATAATGTTGGTCACAGACCTATCAGATTGCCTGTTCATCTTGAACAACAGTACAAACCATTGGTGGAAGCAAAGATATCCACCAATAATAACTTCAATCCAATAAAAGGTTCTAATTAAATTTGGCCTTAAGTATGAACATACACATCCCATATCACAGAATCAACCATGGAAGGAAGAGACCATCTCCTCCAAAATTTATTAAGTTTTGAAGGCTGTTAAAATAATAACCTTTAGAAAAGAATTAAGAAGTTGGTGAGTCAGGTCGCCAACCTAACAAGTTCCTACTCTAAGAGATGTGGGAACATTTAAAAAAAATATCATGTCCACCTTGAGCAAAACTCAAGGTTTAGGGGTTTAATGTTTGGTGAACATCAACAATGAGCCCTTAAGCATTAGAGCACTATGTGACCAATTGATAGAGATCCTGACAACCCCCACAAAAAAGAGAATATCATCTATCCAGTGAACACCAGGGTATGACATCTAGAATGCATTCCCAGAGATTCATCCCTGAAAGGTCCTGATCAATTTGGGTACCTAAAGAATCCAAAATCATCAAGGATAAGACAACTCAATATAAGCCAGCCCCACCAGATGATAAAGGAACTAAATCTCCTATCATTAATTAGAAATGTTGGTCTAAGAAGAGTCATCTAGTGGATGATGAAGTAGATAATCAACTCTTCTAGGAAGATAATGATTTCCTAATCAATGAAGGGCAACCAATTTTGACCTTCCAAAATCAAAAATATATTTATGTATAAGATGATACACTTAACTGAAGGGGTAGCTTAAGTGCATAAAACTTAGCAAATTATAATCTTCAAAGTCATTAGAAAGAGAATGGACATGCCATGATGGTAAATGCAATTACTTAAAGGGTAATGTAATTCTAAAATTTCATTAAGGACACATTGTAAGATCAAGATGATAATAGTTCAACTTCCAATTTGATAAGATGTACCAAAAATTCAATTTGGAGTTTTTTTTGGGTTGATTCATCCAAAAAATGTGAAGCTATCATTATTAAGCATGTATACAAATATTGGTCTAGTAAATCAATATAAATATGTTGGTGGAAATGTTGAACAGACTTTTTGGGAGGCTATAGAGGAGAGATTAGACAATTTTACTTAGAAGTAATAATTTCAAGAAGACCATTTGATGTAGGATATCATGTGGATCAAGAAATTAGAGTTCAAGGTCAATTTATTAGATCTTAAGCTAAAGCCCAAGAAAATTCAATGAAGAAGAATCCTTACCCCATTAGCCTATCAAGGCCCATTTTTTAATTTCATCTTCTTTAATTATATAACATTTAATTTTGCTAAAAACTCAGGTTTGAAACTTTGAATTTTAAAATTCAAAGTATTACATGTGAAATGATTGAATCCACACAAAATAATATCATGTGAAGTGAGTGGATGACATAAAATAATAAGGTAGCTTAATGCTTAACATTAATGTTGCCACCCACTTTTTCCTTCATGTTTTTTTGAAAGATTATTGTAATAGCTATAAATAGCACCTTTGTTGAATGAAATGAGTTCTTTTAAAAATTACAAATCATTTAAGTTATTTTTATAGTTTGAGAGCTTGGTAGTCAAACCTTAGCAATCCTTGGTGGGAGTGCTAGTTATCCAACATCTCTTTCTTTTCTCACCTCCAATACCAAGGCTAACCTATTTTAACCTTTGACAAACTTTTTAACATTATTTTCAACTATCCACTCAGCCTTCTACTCTTCTCCATAAGCCGATACCTTCCCTCCATCCAATAATACCTCTACTTCACTAGTTACGACCCAATCTTGATATTTACACACAAATAACCTCTTGAACCGCATCATTCACAACCAACTACTCTAGATCATAAATACATATCCTAACCCAAATATTCACAAGTAGTTTTGTCCATATACCTCACTTATGCCCATTCCTTAAAGTGATATTTCAAATAAACCAAATTATAATTAGTTTAAGTATTCCCATTATCATACCATTCTACACCCAAAATTATACCACCAAATACTCCAAAACATATCTTTAGGTATTAATCTAAAGATCCATGGCCTTCAACTTTCCATGTAGTTAATCTTACAAAAAGACACCCTTCCTACCTTCAAATTTCCTTGCAGTTTATCTCCTTGATTGAAAAGATCCATCCAAAGAGAATTTTGGGAAACTTTCTTTGGCAAACAAAAAAAGATGATATATCTTTGAGTTTTATACTTGATATGCAATTTTAATAAGAAAAACATTTATTGGTTGCCTCAATGGACATAGCTCAAATTGCACTGTACCAAGCCATTATAAGTATTAGTGTTTAATGTTATATACTCCCTTATTTTATATTCTTAGGTACATTTTGGGCTTTCCTTATCAAATTTATTATTTGACATGACTCCCTACATTAATCATTTTTTTTGGTATTTACGGAATCCTTCTTGTTCTCTAACATATAGAAACTTTGAAGTGAGGTTAACTCACCAAAATAAGGTGGTCATTCTATATACATAAGAAATAGTGAAAATAAGATTAATTAATGTAATTAATTTCATAAAAGGAGTAAGGTTATGATCATATAAATTAGAGTGAGGGACTACAGTGCAGGTGTGTGTATAATGAATGCTTAATCTTTAATATAAATGCATGCACAAGATGATTTTAACTTACAAGAGTTCTACCATTTTTTCCATGAATAGCCAGCCTATGATCCTGGCTTGAAATTATATGGATCCTATTTATCAACTTTCTAGATGCCTTCTCAAATTAAATCTAAATCAAGTTGTACCCATCAAATATTTATCATAAGAGAGGAGCACTATACTACTAGGTGATGTCATTCAGCTTAAGGAATGTAGGTACAATGTATCAAAAGATGATAGATTAAATTATTGAAGAGTAGAAGCATATGATTGTAGAAGCAAATTTGAAAGTCTAGTTGGTGAAAATCAAGTCACTAGAAAAATGCATACTAAATTCAAATGAGATCTTTACTACATTAAAGAAGTTCAATATGCACCTCAATTCCTTTATGTCTTCATTCAAAAAAATTCTTAAGGTACCTCTTCACCCCTAAGGAAATAAAGATTAACTCAAATAAAGTAATAGTCACACTTGATATATATCTCCAAGGACTACTAAAGAGGTATAATGACTCATTTGGCATGTCTCTTGCCTTAATTATTTCCTTTCTAAGGTAGGAGAGCATTACTGTCCCTTCTTCAAAAGCCCTTAGGAGTGTAAAGAGATTCGAGTAGACTAAGGAATGCAAAACTACTATTTAAGAGTTGAAGTTACTACTCACCTCATCGCCCTAGAGAAAATTACTTTCTTGTATATGAGTAACAGAATATAATATGAGTTATGTCTTAATCAAGCAAGAAAGAAAGATGCAATGACCTATTTATTTATGTTAATATATCACTGAGGGGTGATGAGTTATGATACCCCATCATGGAGAAACTCATACTCGCACCCATTATTTCTACTTGATAATTTTATCCTCACTTATAAGGCACTCAATATAAATAAATATCAATTACCCATTTAAGTAGTGGGTGGAAATTATAATCTCATAATTTCAATGATGACTCGCAATGAGATCAAGATGATAGCCATTTAAATTTTAATTCAACATGATGTGCCACACTATCTTAGAACTATATGCTTTGCTTATTAAATCCTTAAATACTATTTCACTTCTTTAGTAATAATGCAAGTTCACTAGTGATGCTCCAAGACCTCATTTCATTCCCTCATGTGTCACAAAATCACCACTTATGCATGAATTTATGGTGGATATGAAATGTCTCTAAACTCATTCAACTATGTTGTTGAAGTAATGAATATACTGGATTTGGAGTATTTTCAATGGATGATTTGTTCAAGAAACATGAAGGCTTCATTAAAAACTTGACTACAATTATTGATCATGTGAATCATTATAAATACGTTGGTAGAGATGTTGAATAGAATTTTTTGGGGACCTACAGAGGGAGAGATTAGACAATTTTAGTGAGAATTTGGAGGAATGTTGCACAAAAAAAGATAAATTCTTGAGTTGTAAATGTAATATGTAATTATAATAAGAAAAGCATTTTTGTTTTGCCTTAATGGACGTAGGTTGGCCAAAACACTTTAAATATTGGTGTTCAATGTTATATACCATCTCATTTTCTCTTCTTAGTCACTTTGTTGGCATGCCTTGTCGAGTAACTTATTTGATATAACTTGCTTCATTAATCATTTTTTTAGTTTTTTTATTTATGAAATATTTCTTGATCTTTAAAAAAGAAAAATAATTGTTAAAAATTTTTGGCATCATCTATGGAAAGTTCAACATCTAATAGTTAGTGAAAGTAAGGCATGGCCCCAACTCAATCATTCCTCCTCGTCTAACATGAAATAATTTAGGACTTGGAGGCAATATGAGAAAACACCCCTATAAAATTTTCTATGTGAGAGCAAGTAACCACTTAATTTTATGATGTGCGTCAACATTTGGAAATATTCACTTATATTATCAAGGGGACTAGCACCTTAAAAGGTCAGGTACATGTTGAAGAAGGGACATCTACTAAAAAACTTTGAAGAATTGAGGGACTTGGAAGTAC
Organism: Cymbidium sinense; assembly: GCA_021442155.1. Classification (NCBI taxonomy): domain Eukaryota; kingdom Viridiplantae; phylum Streptophyta; class Magnoliopsida; order Asparagales; family Orchidaceae; genus Cymbidium; species Cymbidium sinense. Next base: position 52,990,541 of record CM038215.1, read on the forward strand.
ACCTTGGGATGAAATCAAGATCATTGAGATTGACCTAATGTCACCTTTTTTGATGAAATATAAAGAGTTGTTGCTTTGTCAAAGTTTAAGACTCCCATGATGAAGGTTTGCCATGGAAATGCCAACCCTAATGACCACATTGATTCCTTCAAGAACCTTACCACATTTCTTAATATCAATGATGCATTGAAATGGAAACACTTTTCATCCACCTTAAGGGATGTGGCAAGTCATTGGTTCATTGGTCTCAAATCTAGAAACATTTAAAACTTCATAGATATGTCCTACCTTTTTGTTATTCAATATTAGTTTGTAACAATCCTGTAAAGTAAAAAAAAACACCTTATTTTGTATTCTTTAGTGTCTAGGAGAAATGTTCCACAACTACATCACTCACTTTAATTCGACCACCATAGAAATTCCTAATGAAAAAAGAGGAGTAGCTAGAAACATTTAGAAATTGGCCCATGAGGAGTTTAAGTTCATCTTGGCCATCAATTTTCCCAATGGTATGAAAGAATTTATAGAAAAAGCCATAAGTACATCAATATTGAAGATATCATTGGAGAAATTGGGATGTCTACCAAACATGTCCCATTAAAGAGAAAGGTCTCAGATGATGCCATAGCTTAGCAATGACCATAAGAGGAAAGGAGAAACAAATTACAATATCATGGCAACCAAAAGTTCTAAGGTCAACATTATCACCAATAGTTGCTGAAGGTAACTTGCTGCCTTTAACCCATTCCATTTCAAATATTTTAACCACAATCAAGTGAAGGAGTTTTACTGGTAACTCACTTTGATGAAAGGTAGGAGATCTCGAGACCCTCACAAATATTTCCTTTACTACAATAATGTTGGTCAAAACATTGCGGACTATCAAGCGTTTAAAATTTTCATTGAGAAGCTTATCCAAGAAGTGTTGTTAAAGGAATATCTAGTATGGTGTCTTAAAAGGAAACCAAATTAGGACCAAGACAATGCATCAATCTGACAAATGGTATTTGCCACATTTTTATGATCAGGTGGACTATGATAGGTTTAAAGAAAGAAAAGATGTTTGAGAGACATTGCAGAAAGAGAAATATGCTCTATAGTCCTAGCATATTTGTATAAAGAAATTTGTATAATGATGTCAACATTTATGCTAAAATTATTAGCCACTTCAAAGTTATGCATATCTTAATTAACACTAGAAGTTTAGTTAATGTCTTATTCTTTGACCTAAATAAATGAATAGTGCTAAATCCAAAGAATTTTTCCCAGCATATGATTCTCTCATAGGATTCTCAGGGAAAAGGTACTGGCTAGAAGGAATTATTTACCCTACCAATTTTATAGGAGGACCATTTCCTTTTTTTAAAAAAAAAAGATCGATTTTCAAGTGGTTCAAAGCTCTTATGCTTATAATTGTATCTTTACCTGACCTTTACTCAATAAATTTCAAGCTATTATTTTCATGAGACACATGGTGATAAAGTTCCCATCTTGTTGAGTGGTAATATCAATCCAAGGAAACATCTTACATGTCACAAATTAAAGTCATTCATGGAAGACAATGGAGTTAATCTAAAGTTAATTTCAATACACCAGCTACAAAGCAATGGATAGGTTAAAATGATGAATAAAATTATGCAACCTTTCTAGAATGAAGGTTTCCTCTAGTGGACAAAGAAAGGTAGATGACCTCCCCTCTTCCTCTGGGCCTACTATACCACTCCATCACCTATCACAGGTGAACTGGCATACTCTTTAGCCTTCAATACCAAAGCCATAATCACTTATGAACTTCCTATCCCCACATCAAGAACACTGCCCACAATGAACATTCCCCTAGAGGATGTACTAGAATAGATTGAGTGGAACAATCAAAATCTCCAACTTGAGTTAGATTTACAGGAAGTGATAATGTTGCACTAGTTTCACTCCAGATACATAAGAATAAGTTGTCAAGCATTCTCAAAACATAATAGGATAAGAGTTTTCATAGAAGGAAACCTAGTCCTATAAAGAATTCAAGTCATGAGAAGACCCAAAAATGCAAACAAATTAATTCTAAAATGGGAAGGATCATGTATAATACATAAATGAATCAGCTCAAAAATGTACGCCTTAAAAATCATGTAAGGCACTATTATACCTAGAATTAAGAATGCTAATGATTTAAAAAAGGTATTACCCTTAATTATATCAATATTATTGATTGAGGTCTTTTTTTGAAAGAAAGGCATAGAGAAAGAACAAATTGAAGGACTAAATGTTTTCTTGCTCAAGGGACGCATCCTACCTTCACTCATTTTCTCATGAAGTCAAAAAAATCTTATAAAACTACTCTTTATTTTTCTTTCAAGAAATGTATGGGAGAAGGAAATGTAATATTTTTAAACTATATACTATAGTAAGGAATGTGATTATATTTGTGATGATCATTTATTCTTTTACAATCACTTTTTACTGTAATATGACATGTTCCATAATAGCCAACTCTCTAAGCCTTGATCAATTGCCTCTTCAGGAATATCTCAGGCAACTCTCTAAGTCCTGATTAGGTGCCTCTTTAGGCACATCTCAGACAACTCTCTAACTATCTGACACTTCAAGTACATCTCGGGCAACTCTCTAACCCTTGACTAGCTACCTCTTCAAGCACATCTCAAGCAACTCCTTAATCCTCGACCAACTGCCTCTTCAAGCACATCTTAGGTAACTCTCTAAGCCTAATCAGCTAACTCTTTAAGCACATCTCAAGCAACTCTCTTAGTCCTAAGCATATACCTTTTTAGGAAAACCTTAGTAACCTCTCAATGGATGATTTGTTTACTTTTTAGGTACATCGCCAATTTTCATAAAGGACATGTAAACTAATGCCTTGCTATTTGACATGCATAGAATATGATCAAATAGAGAGATAAAAATAATGGCATTTTGGGCTGAAGAGTACGATCAACTTGAATAATTTTCATAGATTGTCACATCAGTCAACTAAAAAAGGCAAGATAGAGAAAGTTGATGGTCACACCTGGTTGACCACATATTCAAAGCTAGACCTCTTGACATGTTCATCATAGAGGAGTCCATATTCTTGGAGTGCCTTTAAGAGAGCCTTATAACCATTTTAGAGTATCCTAACATGTCGACATCATACTTCAATGAATGCTTGTAGTCCTCTACAACTATTCTATTTTGGTCCTTTGGAAGGTTGGCTTGATGTTACTTTCTTGATTTAGCCATCTCCTCTTTTAAAATATGTAATGTCTCTTGCTCAGTTTGGTAGTTCTTGAGGATTTCAACCTTTTTAGGCAACAAAGTCTCTCAACCTTAAACTATTACATTCTATTTGCATGAACCAAGGCCATAGTGGTAAAAATGTGCTCTCGAACCCAATAATTATTTGCATCCTAAAAAGTGGCTAGAAGTCACTCTAAAACATATAATGATTTGTACAAAGATAGTAGTAAGCCATTATGGAGCTCTGAAATGACTTGGAAATCTTTCAATTTGCTCAATCTCACTAAGTTGATCACTAGTTGTGTAAGATGAGCAATCTATATGCTTATACTGTTGGAGCTCATGCAATCCAATGTAAAATTATTAGGGATTGCTAGGGTGAAGGAGCGCCCATCTTCTAATCATTTAAGAAAACCTTCCTCATATATATATATATATATATATATATATATATATATATATATATATATATATGTGTGTGTGTGTGTGTGTGTGTGTGTGTGTGTGTGTGTGTGCGCGCGTGTGTGTGTGTATGTAAAAGTAATTAAATAACAAAAAAGGAGGCATAAAAAATTACCAGACACCACAACATTAAGCTCGCAGCTTTAAAAATGTAACTTACCGATTTAGGGGAAGAGGAAAATCTATAACTTGAGATATTGTAGGAAACTTGAAACTAATTGAACATTGATCATCCTCTTTGGATAATTCCATTCCAATGCATCATCCATTCTTTATATGGGACCTAGCCAATGAGTGCACCATACAAATCTCAAAAAGGATCTCTTCATTAGGAGCCCTAACCTCCACTATATAAAAGATTTAGCTATCCTTCACACTTGTAATAAAAAATGATCCATAGAAGATGACTTTATCTACTAATAAAATTATTATAGCTTGAAATTCAATAGAAGACTTGTTGGTCTTCTCCTGACTTATCTTATCATATGATATCTTAGAAACAACATTAGGTTTGGTGCAAAGAGATCCCTGAGGATGTAATATTAAGAACTAAGTTATGGTTTCATCTATCCTCTTACAATACATCTCTTATGCCTCTTTAGTAAGTGCTTATTTCCTAGGTCTTCTCATTGCACCTTCTATTGAGAGCTTAATGGAAAGTGCTACTGCCTCTTAAGAATAAAACAAAGCAGAGTAGTCCCCCTCAATAATTTATTGGAGGACTGAGTTCTCACCTCCGTGGCGACCTCATGCATTTCATGCTCCTCTTTCATTATAATTTTTTCTTTCTAGAAGTTTTAAGGGAAGGAATCTTTTTTTGAGTGATCTATGGCATGCTCTTTATTTACTTCCCAATAATACCAACACTAGTTTACCCAAACTCTTGACTGTATACCTAAAGTAGTTTGTAGCCCAAACTATCTAATGAGTATATTTATCAAGGCATGCATACTCGCATAAAGAATACTTAACAACTAAGAATTAGTATACTTGCTAGAAGGTGTGTTTGATAAAGGAAGATTAACATGATTTAGTGAGTCAAGAATTTAGAGAATAATAACCTAGAAAACAAGGCATGAATTAACTCACTGGAAGTAGGTGACTACTCAAAAGGATAAGGTGGCTACTCTTCTTAGCCCTATCCTTACTCCTTACTTACATCTACTGTCTGATAGATCTATACACTCACATGTATACCCGCCATCAATTTGGGTGGGAATCAACTTGTACTCAAATTATCTTATATTTACTTTCTATGTATAATTATCCCTAGGTATTATAAAAGGAGAACTACTCTCACAACAAGGGGGGGGGACCTTTTTTTCTCTCTCTAGACCCCTAGCCTTTGTACTTTAACTTTAAGGAATAAAACTTATTATTTTCCTGCATTTCATTACTCTCTTGTCTTTCAATTTAGAATATTTTTATCTGACCTTATTTCTTAGGTGTCTCAAAAGGTTCCTCTTCCATCCAAGGGTAAATTTGGATTCAACATCCTTTAAGAAGTCTTGAGCGTATATGAGGTTACAATCTTGAAGCCAAATATAAAGTGAAGTAGGACCCTCAGTGCAAGATCGCTCAATGGACATGAAGCGTAATGTCCAATAATTTGTAACTCAACAAGATTTGTGTGACAAGGAAGTTAGAATCACTTGCATTATGCAGGTGGCAATAAGGAAACCATACCATGAAGAGCCTAGGGCAATATAGAATGAAGGATCTACAGCTAGTTGTCATGCTCACCAAGAAAGAAGAAACCCATTTAAATTCTCTAGCTCTCATCCATCCAAGATATCTTACTCTGATGATAAGTCTTATGACATAAGTGAAGAAGATGATGTTTCAAAGAAGCAACCACAGCTAACCAATATTTTCTTTAAAGATTGCTGAAGCTTGCCTTCCTTATAGGTTTAAGATTCCACAACTTGAATCATACAAAGGTCAAACAGATCTAATCGATCATATTACTTTGAGTGGACCACATCACTGCTAGACTTAGATGCCAAATTTTCTTCAAAAGCTTCAAAGAGTTGGCCATTAGGTGGTTCTCGTACCTTCTTTTAGGAATCATAACATCATTTGTTGCCTTTAAAAATATATTCACTATGCAATTTGCTACTACTTAAAAGCCAATGAAGTGTTCTTAAGCTCTTTTGTAGATGAGGCAAGAACTTGGTGAGTCCTTAAAGAAGTTCATTACTCACTTAAAAAAAGAAATATTAGAAGTTAAAGACCTAGAGCCTATAGTCACTGAAGCAGCACCTGCTCGAAGTTTGAAAGAGGGCCCCTTCAGGTATGCCTTAGGGCTCCAACAACCTAAGATAATTGCCAGACTATTGAAGCTAGAAAACAACCATGTTAATACTAAAGAATACAATAAAGTGGTCCAACCAGTATCACTGGCTAGAACCAACAACTTGATAAAAAGGCCTTTAGAGTAATTACCCATTCAGGGGTTTCAAATGAAAAGAATGGATAAGGGAAGGCGACAAGATCTACCATGGAAAGGATTCAAAAACCCAACAACTCGTTATCAAGGAGCCGACTATGCACAACTTACTCTAGAAACTCCTCTTAGAGTGTCATGGCTAAGCTTGTACAGGTGATTCAAAACAAAGATTATTTCAAATGCCCACTACCTATGAAGGTTGATGGAGTGCGTGACTGATCAAGATTTTTTGCTCAACATCATGATCATGGCCACAAAATTGAGGAGTGTTGCCATTTTAAGGGCATAATGAATAAGTTGATAAAGGAAGAGAAGCCCAATAAGTTCATTAGGAGGAAAGACAAAGAAGTCATCAAAGCTAATAATGAACCTGTACCCACTATTGAATCCAAATTTTTGAGGATGAATGAAAATTGGGTTAGGCAAAAAGACTAATAGTAGAAAGAAAAAAAATATGAAAATAATTAAAATCATCATAATAAACTATAATGAACCTAAATATTCCATTAAAATTCATTAAAACACAATAAACTATAAAATGACCTAATTTGATAATTAATTGAATTAATTAATCTAATTAATTAACCTGAATTTAGAAAAATCATAATAAATCAACCAAAATTCCCAAATATTTTAAATAAACCCTTTATAGATGCATCTTCTAGAGAGAAACTTAGGAAACTTAAAATTGCCAATTAATTTTGCCTAATCTAAGCTAAATTTAAGTTTTAGTGAAATAATTAAAACCTTAATTAGTCCTAAACCACACATCTGATCAAAGTGAAATTTTAGGGTAATAAAATTGTTAAGGAACCCCTATTACTATAAATATTGCAAGACTAATTGATCTCTAGATTGGAAGTTACAAAATTTTCAAGTCTCTAGGTCAATTTACATGAAATATTAAATAAGAAAAGCACAAAAATCATAAAACTTCAAAAAAAAAAAAATCAATTTAAAACATTTCAAGTAATATCATAACACATAAGGAAAATTTTCCAACCCTCTAAAATTAAGGAATTCAATTAATTATACATTTAAAAAATGAAATGATTAAGGATATAAACTTTAATCACAAAATTAAATAATCAATTTAATCAATTGAGATGAAAATTAACCAATGAACTTCATATCTAAATATGAAATTCACTGACATGGAAATCTCTTGAATTCATCTAAATTAAGAACATAATCCTAAAGCATAAATAAAGAGCGATTAAATAAACTAATCACACTTAAATAACTTAAACATTTGAAATGACTTATAAGGCTAAAATGAGTATAATCACACTTTAAGAAGTTAAATTTCAGCATGTAATAACTGAACCTAAACTGAGAATAAAATCATAAGTTGAATTCAATTAAGTCAATTTAAATCCATTAATATAACATTATTAATATGAAAATGTGAATATAATTAAAATCGAGTAAACTTAAATGATAAATAAATCAATACATTATGAAATTAAAACGTAATAAATTAATTAAATAATGAAATCAAACTAAAATTTGAATTAAGATATTAGTCTAATAAACATAAGAAAAACTTCTTAAGTCCATTTAAGTTAATGAATAATACAATTTTAAATGCAAATAAAAGTGATTAACCAAATAAATTAAACTTGAATAACCTAAAAATTTGAAATGGCCTAGGTTATGCTTGATGCCCAAAATAGCCTAAGTCCCCTAGGTTATGAATTGATAAACAAAATTTAATCTAAAGGGGTTGAAATAATTAATGAGATCTTAACACATAATGAAACTGAAACCTAAACTAAAAATGAATCAAAATATTAATTTGAATGAATTAAGTTAAACTTAAATAAATTAAATGAACAAAACATTAATAGACTTAAACCTTAATGGAATAATTAAGTCAAATAAATATAATCACTCTAATCAAATCATTTGAAGGAAGTAAATAATGGAATTAATTCAACTAAAATCAAACAAATTGAAATGAACAAATACAATTAAATGAATAATGAACTAAATCAAAAGGATTGAATATGAGGATTAAGCAATGAAACATAAACATTAATAAACATAACATCAATAAAATGAAAGAATAAAATTACAACTTGAAATTGATTAAGTTAATTTATCCAACCCCATTAACATGACATTAATGAAATGAATAAATGAAATTAATTTAAATCAAATAAATTAAATAATGAAAACACATGAAAATAAATAAATATTTAATCAAAACAAAATGAAAAGTAAAATAATGAATACATATAATCATTTAAATATTAATCAAACTAAGAAACATTAATCAAATTGAAAGAAATAAAAAGAAGAATGAATCTTAATTCAAATCCAAATCAAAACTAAAACTTTATGCAAACTAAATCCAACTTAAAAGAATTTAAGAAGAGGTTAATCAAGATACTTAGGATCTTAGTTTGACCCTTATAATGTATCTTTACCTTAGGGTAAAGACTTCATTACTAGGATTTTGGATTGTGAATTGAATGGGTTCCACCCAAAGTGAAACTTATTATATTCTTCAATCTTAAAAACTTAAATTTCATTTTAATATAAAATGATTCTAAAAATTAAAATGAAATTAAAAATTATTAAACTATTTAAATTGAAACCACCCATGGTAAATTAAACCAATTTTAAGATTAAAAGAAGTAAAAATATAATTTTTCATAATTAGCAATATATGGTATATAGTCTGAATACCAGAGACCATAGAACTATTAGTCTGAAGGAGGTCATAATACCTTGAATCTTTGGTATAATGACATACCAATGAAGTGAAATTATGAATAGTAAAAAATCTCAAAATTAAATTAAATTAAATATTAGAACCAAAATTAAAACTTGAAATTAAAAATACCTAGTACAGTCTTACCACACAAGCCCATTTCTTTCACACACTAGATTATTAGGTCACTGATCATAGATTTAGGTTTGGTCAATCTGTGATGTTCTATGATGTGATATGATATTTTTTATTATTTTGTGGTGTATTATTTTAGATTGGATGGCTAGGATTGTTTGCCTATTAGATTAGATGGTATGACATTCTTTCTATAACTAATGTTGTCTTGTGTAGGGGTTGTGCTAAAAGGGATTGCTGTAATAAAAGATAAATAAATATTGTTTGCTTGTAGGTACTATAAATTCTCTAAGCATAGCCCAATAGGACAAGTGGGCTTAGCAAGCAACTAATGTTAAGCCTATATATTTATAAATATAACTGTTAGTGTGTTGTATGTATTTCCAAACATTTATTTTGTAGGGCATAAGAATTTCCCTTTGAATTTTAAATATAATTTGAGCCTAAAATTAGGTTAGAATCTATGGGGTCTAAAAATATCAAGAGTTGATTGTACCATTATGGTGGTCTCCTATGAAGCCCAAAGGAGGTCCCTAAAGAAGGAGACAATCATGGAAGAAGACCCATAAATCTAAACTCGTAGTTCTAGGCTGGGTGTATAATGACAGAGCTTGGCTGCCCATTTTTCTCTTTCTTCTAGTGTGTATAGTGGTATCCAGCCGCATTGGCCTATTCTTTTAATTTAAATTTGGCCTGATTTATTTTGGGTGTGCAATAAAATCAACCTACTTTTCTAGTTTTCTTTCTATGATGAATGCCTCGATGTTAAGCTCTTTAGAAAAATAAATTTTCTACCTAACTTAAATCTAAATAACTTAAATAAAAATAAAAACTCAAAACTTCTCACATAAATTAAATACCAAAGAATAACTTAAAATCAACTAGAAACAACTAACTTTTGTGAACTATGCTAGCATATTGTCTAAATCTATGAATTGGGTGCTTCACCCATTACACATCAGGAGCATTTGACCTTTGAGGATGATCACCTTCTTAGGAAAGTCTACCTTCTCTTCTTGATTTGACTAATGACCACTTTTAAATGTATCTCATTGTAGCCTTAAAATTTATACCCCAAAGGTATTAAATAAATTGTGAGACAAAATATTTAAAAATTAAAAATTATTACATTAGCTAGTGCATATCATACCTAGCATGATTAGGGAGTGAGTTTAAGTTCCTAGATTCTTTCCTAAAATGCAACAACCCAGCCATCTTACATACATAAGACTAGATTCATGAGTTTAAAAGACATTTAGGTGGTGTTAGCTAGCAACCCTTCTAGGTGAGTTATAAGTCCAGAAGAGTTAAGGATGGGTTCCTTTTCTCAAGTATGATAGAAAGAGCCAGTAATTCCCAAAAGTCAAACTAAGTCGAGCCTTTAACTTATGTCAAAAGCAATTATAGACCTAAGATCTGAATCATCCTATTAGAGTGAGTTAGGCATTTTTACAGTCTTGTGCAGCTAGAATATAAGCCCTAAATTTCTAATAAAATATAAACTAAAAATTTAATTGAAATCTCAAAATTTAAAGCCCAATGGTAGGATAGTTGAAATGACTACTGGGTATTGCAATATCTATGGACATTTTATACTTTATCCCAATTGGCCTCTGAAAGAACTCCTTCCATTACACAATGTTCCCATTTAAAACTTCAAATTAACCATCCTTTGAAACTAGCTTTGAAATCTATAGAAATAACAATCTATTTCTTTAATCAAGAGTCTTCTTAGGAAGAGATCCTCATCCCTAATATGTAATTAACTATAAGGGCTTGCCCTTATATTGAACTACGATCCTAATATAAAATAAATCTTATTCAAGTAGTTTAATGAAAGAATATCTAGAATATTAATAAGACACATTAGCCTTAGGAGTCCTTATTTAAGTGATTAAATCTATTATAAGATAACATATTTATCTTTCAGGGTAATATTCTTATTCCTTAATAATGAATTTGATTACCTAAATAAGAAAATTTTAAATTCTATGTGGCATCACAAATTTTCCACATAATGTGACCTTTCAATAGCTGCATAACTTTTCTTAGATCATTAAATGCTTACAGCTAATCATTCTATTCATTCTTCTATCCTTTCTATAAGGTACCTCTACATGGAGCAGAAGAATTGGGAAGCTAAATGTAAGCCCAAACTACCAGGTTGGCCCAAGCTACTTAACAAGTCTCATTATCAAGACAAGCATACTCGTATAAAGGATACTAGACAATCAGGGATAAGTATACTCACTAAAATGTGTGTCTGATAAGGGAAGATCAACTTGATCGAGCAAGTCAATGACTTATAGAATAATGACCTAAAGAACAAGGCATAAATTAACTCGTTGGTAGTAGGAAACTACTCAAATGAATAAGGTGACTACTTTTCTCAGTCCAATCCTTGTTGGCATACTCACACGATGAAGGGATGCTTACACCTATTGCCCTACAGATCTGTACTTGCTCACCTGTACATCATCCATGAGTTTGGGGGGAATCAACTTGCACTTGATTTACCTTATATGTTTTCTATGTATAGTCACCCCTGGTATTAAAAAAGAACTTTTTTTATTAGGCGGGGGGTTGGGGGAACCTTTTGCTCGCTCTTTAGACCTCTTGTCTTTGTACTTCAATCTTGAAGAATAAAACTTATTATTTTACCTACATTTTATTACTTTGTCTTGATATTTGGAATATTTTTTATCTAACCCTATTTCTCATGTGTCTTAAAAGATTTCTCCTCCATCCATAGACAAATTTGGATTCAATATGAATACCACATCAAAGAGGAGCCTTTCTTCCTCTAAAGAGTTTCAACTTTATATTATGAAGCATACTAAGAATAATTACTACAATGCTTCCCTAGGCCACTTTAAGCTCATCTAAAGCCTCTGAAGGAGCACTTATACTGAAAGCTTCGACCAATCCTTTCCATAATTATAAATAATCCCTATTTCTCATGCTTTACAAAAAAAAAAGCCTGTATCTTCCATCCATGATGCAATGACAGTAAGCATTTGATACTGAGCATGCCCCATGCATGAGCCAAGAAAAATAAGATGCTACCTAGGATTATAAGAAGTTATAAGTAAACAAATTAAGGGACAAACATTCTATCTCATTATCCCTAAACATCTCCTCCACCTCATGAATGATGGCAGATGAGATGGTGGTCAAATAAGCAGGAAGGAAGTGTAATTGAAAAAAAAAACTAATAAAATTTAGGTGAAAAATTCAAATCCAAACCCACCTCAAAATACATCTTGAACAAGTATACTTTGTTTGAGAAAAAATAGAGGTTGGGCCTTTCATCCTATAATGGCAATCAAACCTTGTAACCTACAAGGATTCTATATATACTTTTCCAACAAATGATCCAAATCTGCTTGGTTCATTTGAGATGACCAAAGTTGATAGAGTATCTTTCATGAAGTCCTCTAAATCATCCATTATCATCATTCTATCTCAAAATATAGAGGCCAGATCAAGGGAAAAAAAGAAGCGAATGAAGGATTACACCAAAATCTTAAAAGGCATGTACAATGGGATAAGAGGCCGCATTGCTCTCTTATAGCCTCATCCTGTAAAATAAATTGAAACCTAATTGAAATAAGAGTCTCTATGCTCTAACATATCATAATCCATAAAGATATAGTTATCAAAAAATCCCAAAAATTTTCTTAATTTGAATTTAAAATTAATTAATTATAAGTGTGAAGGGAAGTACCAGGTAACAACCCTTTGCACCTTGGACCTCATAGAATCAAAGAAAAGTTTATTCAATGGAATAACCTCTTAAACTGAAAAACACATTAAAATAGGAAAACATTTACAACTCTAAAGCTAGGATGGTGTTGGGATTTATGTCTCTAACATAATGATTATTAGACCAAGAAACATAGTTAATTTTGTAATGTATTATAGCTTCAAGACCATGCCACAGTACAATTTAATGCCACCACCCTGATGGCATCCAACAATACTCAATTCTCTTGATAATGTCCCTCATTTCAGTCACACTTGTGAATGTTGATGGTGAAGCAGATCTCATCCAACCTACTAGGATAAAGAGCCAAGAACATTAGATCCAAAAAGAAAGTCACAAAATGAATGTGGACAAGATAAGCCACTACGACTATGCCCTCCTCCATAAATTTAACAGTCATCCCACTCTAAAGTTAGCTTTGAGTAAGATCACGAAACCACATTTCATACTTCATCCTTTTTAGACAACACAACGAACATAGATGGTGGTCCTATAGGAAAATGGCATGTTTTCCATAGCTTTAGTATCATTGTAGAGGTCATGAGAACACTTTTAGAGGGAATTATTCTAGGAGAGTATTTGTAAAATCTTCTTCTTACTTGTGGAAGTCTTCTTGGAAAGCCTACTCCTTTTAATGCCTTCTTGTGTTGACTAAAAAGCATTTTTTGGGGTTCAATAAGGTTTTTCAAATAGAAAACATTAGAGATAACCTTAGCTAACTCACTCTACACTCTACCCAACCTTAATGCTAGTTGAGGAAGACAATGTTCAAACATCAACTCTCCAGAAAGAGATGTATCCTCTTCTTCCATTTTCTCTTTCTCGACTTGTTCCCCTTCATGTCATTTTTCTTATAACAAAGTCACTTTATAAATAATTGGTGTTGCTTCACCAAAAGAGGGGATCTCTGTTATGGAAGGATCATTATTATTGCAGGTGTCTCCAACATCTATTTGAATAGGTTCCACCATGGTCCCTGCTTCATAAAATTTATGCATTTGCTCACGAGATCATCCACCAATGAAAAGAAAATCTTCAACTATTTCATCATAAATCTTTAGCATTTATGAAGCTCCATCTACAATCATTAGGAAGAGAAACTTATTTAACCTGAATCCCTTCATTAATCATTTTTATTTTATTATTAATAAGATCTATCTCAGTCTCTGGCATATTAAAACATTAATATGCTAGTTTAGAATGTAATGATACCCTAACAGGCTATGTAAGGTGATCCTGGGTGTTGTGTTTCCCCAATAGGTTGACTTACCCAAAGAAGGTGGCCATTTTATATTCATAAGCAATAGTGTAAATAAAATTAATTAATTTGAATGATTTCATAAAAAGAGTAAGGTTATGATCAACTAAATTAGAGTAAGGGACTACAGTATAAGTGTGTGTATAATGAATGCTTACATTATAATTTAAATGCACACACAATATGATTTTAACATACAAGAGTTCTACAATTTTTGGCTTGAATAGCTTATGATACTAACTTGAAATCATAGAGATGATTAGCTTTTAGAATGCCTTTTAAAATTATAACTAAATCAAGATGTACCCATCCAACTCCAGGAAGACAACATTTTTCACAAGAGAGGAACTCTACTGCTACTAGGTGATGTCATTTAGCCTAAAGAATGTACATCCAATGTACCAAAGGATGATGGGTTAAATCATTATAGAGTAGAAGGGTATGAATGTAGAATCATATGTGGATGAATTGATGGTGAAAAATAAGTCATTGGAGTAATATACTAAATTTGATGGAAATCTTTACTGCATTAGAGAAATCCTTTGAACTGCTCATTCAAAGAAAGATCTAAAAAATTCTTGGGGTACCACTTTACCCCTGAGAGAATAAAGATTAACTTGGATAAGATAAAGGTCATACTTGATATACCATCTCCAAGGACTGCTAAGAAGGTATAATGACTCATTAGGTGAGTCACTAGCCTTAATTGTACATCTCTAAGGCTTGTGAGCACTACTCACCCTTCTACAAAGTTCTTAAAAGTACCAAGAGATGCTAGTGGACTAAAGAATGTGAAACTACTTTTTAAGAGTTGAAGTTGCTTCTCCCTTTACTACCCTAGAGAAAATTAGTTTCACATTTATGAGTTGGAGAATATGATATTAGTTGTGTCTTAATCAAGAACAAAAGACAGAAATAATGACCCATTTATTATATAGTATGTCACTAAGGAGTGTTATGTTGTGATACTTCATTATGGAGAAACTCATACTTGCTCCCATTATTTCTTCTTGATAACTTCGTCCTCACTTCTAGGCTTACAAGATACAGATAATTACTAACCACCCAACTTAGTGCTGTACTTGCCAAGCCCATTCACTCAAAAAGACTACTCAAGTGGTTTGTTTAGTTGAGTTAATTTAATATTTTTTACTCACCCCACACAACAATCAAAGCACATGCACTTTTCAGCTTCCTAATAAACTTTAACAACTTATAGCATAAAGTCACTAAGCCCTAGTAGTCCTGGTCACTATATGTATCTAAAGTGCAAGAAACACATAGTCCTGAAAAGCCCAAGAGATCTTTTTATTACACAACTAGTGAAAATAAGAATCATTGTATCCAACAATCAAACCAACTATGATGCATTGCTAGTCAGACTAAGTTTGCACAAGGGCTCAGTGGTGATCACCTCATTACTTATTTAAACTCATAACTGATGGTGAACTAAGTCATTGGTGACTTTCAAGTAAAGGTTAATGTAAAATAACACAAAAATTAAGGGAGGAGAATCATCTCACTAACTTACTTTCCAAGTCATGCAACCTAGGAGATAGGCCTCCTCTAGAATTTTCAACTCCAAGCTTAAAAAAGCTAGAGTTTATAAATAAAAGAGAGTCACACACTAAGCTAAATAAACCCATTCATTAAATAATTAAAGTATGGAAAAGTTGAGGCAACCATAAATTATCTAAAGTGATTCATGATTAAGGAAACCAAAAATATTATATTAAGAGGTGAAATATTTAGAAACATTGTTACTTCGCTCAACTTCAAGTGCATCAAAGAAATAGTAGGAAAATTCCTAAGGGAAGTGAACCCAAGTGAGTGTGAAAGTCACTTTAAAAGAAGAATTCTCACCCACAAAATACTTAGGTAATGATATTTTTGATCAACTTTTAGGAAGGACTCTAAAGACTTCTCGAAAAAAATTCAAGTATTGTGTAGACACCTTCAGTGTCAAAGACTTTTGACAGACTAGCCCAATCCATACTCATAGTAATGTTCATTCAAAATCTATTCTATGTAAGGGAAATATTGAATTATTCTATTTAAATAATATTTTCTTAATTTGAAGCAGTATTTAGTTTATTTATCTCAGTTCAATAGTATTTTCAAGTCTTAGATCATCTTGCATAGTTTTAGTGTTTTCATCGTATCTTTCAGCTCAATGCTCTATTTTGGACGATCTTAGGCTTGTTGGAAAGATAAGAAAATTCTCTAAAAATCGTTAATTTATAAGTCAAGCTAGATCAAATTGATTCTTAGTAAAAAAAATGTAATTTTAGTTTCAGATGAATATGTAGACTGGTTTTTGTAACTTTTCATGAAGTTTAGTCCACAACATGTATTTTTCCTTCTTCTAGTCTTTGGCACCTTATAGAGTTGGTGTCCACATAAAATGTAAGGCATGCATCTAAAAATATAAAATTTGCTTATTTATTGTGTGATATAAAATAATTTTTTTCTCTGGGTTGTGATGATTCAACTGGACTCTAGGATAGAGGTGTTGATGCCCAAGCGGTGAAATTTCATCACCAAATTCTAAATATTTCAAGTTTGTCTCTATCATATTTTAAACTTTTATTATTTTGTTTGATCTATTCCCCTCTAGCTTATAGTTTTTATGATGGGTGGTCATTTTATTATGTGATTCTAGCTCTGGTCCTTTTATGTTTGTCTGATCTTTTTATTTTTTTATTTCATAATTGAATTCAAGAATCTTTAAGTGCTATTTTCTATTCATTAGAATATTATATGCCTAGTCTAGGGAGATAGCTCCTATGCTATCTTGGTCCTCTTTAATCTTTATTAAGAACCATTAGGGATTGATATGCCTCTTTTATATGTATTCTTCTTTCAGATCTCTCACATATTATTGTGAGCCAGCTAATAATCAATTCATCCAATATTCATATAACGCATGTCCTACATCAAAAAAATGGTAGAAGTTCTTACTATTGTTGTTGCAAACCTCACACCAATTGTAAGTTGATTATCGATACTTGGCCATTTATCATTTGAAGGATGGCCTCATTGGTCCCTTACTACCTGCCAGTTACTAAAAGAAGTTCATTTTAGTAATAGTTAACAACTTTTCATAATAAATTGAAGCCAAGGAACTTACTAAGAACACCATTTTGGTAGTGAAAATTTTTATATGGATTGACTTCATTTGTAGATATGGTGTGTCTATTATCATTATCACTGATAATGGACCATAGTTTACAAAAAAAAAGTTTAAAAAAATTTAACAAGTCTTAAATCATTCATTTGAAGTTTGCCTCAATGCATCATCCATGAACAAATGGTCAAGTTGAAGCTGCTAACAAGAAAATACTCAACCTATTAAAGAAAATAGATTAAAGAAATCAAGACCAGGTGGGTATAGGGACTTCCATCAATTCTCTAAGCTCTCAAGATGACACATTCCTTGATGATAAGTCATACACCATTTATACTATCTCACAATATTGAAGTCCTACTGCATGTTGAATATGAATTACATAGCTACCGAGTCATGATAGCCACTAAGTCATGACAAGTACCTAGGAAGTTAGTAGTCAGTTGAGTGAGAGAAAAAAAATGTTAAATGGATGGAGATAACATTTGACTTACTAGAGGAACTAAGAGTACAAGCCTGTTTAAGGTATGAAGAGATAAACATAATAAAAAAAATATTACAACAACAATAGCATTAAATAGAAAAGCTTCCAACCTAGCAACCTAATGCTAAGGAAATTGGATGCATTGCTTGATAGAACACACTTGGCAAGCTTGGTTTGACTTAGGATGGACCCTCATCAATAAGAGGCAAGTTAGATTTAGTGCCAACCAATTATAAATTCATTCTAGGAAATATGTATTGAGAACTTGGTGCACTTTAGATTTAAAGAAGTTATATCCCTGAGAGATGTCTCAATACTTGTAATTTACCTTATATTAGAAAATCATTTTTTTCAATTTATAAATTTGTAAGAATTATTTGAAGAATCAATGAAAAACAACTTTTGTACTCAAGGAACTTGGCCCATAGACTTGGTGAGATTCATCATACTTGCCTTATTTTAAAATAAACCCACCCATGCATTGCCATACTTATGGAATTCACACTCTAAGTGCAATTATAAAATAAGAAATTAGCTAAGTGCAAAAATTACTCAACTTAAAGCTGGTTAACTTTAAGTGTTGTCCATGTTAGATCAAAATGACTAAGAATGAACCAACTTAACTAGAGCTTCTAATTATAAGTGTGAGTCAACCAACTTATAAGTGGATCGTGTTCTAGCTTTAGAGTGTTTAAAGACATCAGGACCACTAAATGCAAGCAAGTAGTGTCCAGAAAAAAGACCTATAAGTGAGCCAATTCCCATAGAAGAATGGAAGTCTGAGTCTAGCATAATTATCCTTACATATAAGCTTGATTGCTCTAAATTATTGACTATTTTAAAGTCAAAAAACAATAAATAATTGACAAATTAAAAAAAAGGAATGATCTACTCTCCAAAAAAAAATAGAAAAGAAAGGGCTCTTGGGAAGAGCCAAGATCCTAATGAAGAAAAAAATAGCCAAGCCCTAATGAACTAACTCTCCACTCTTTGCGATAAGCTTAGCATCGAGTAGTAAGAGAGTCCCTCCTAATAGGAAAGTCTTGGTGTGTGTTCCCATAAACACCTAAGTCTAGAAAAAATTGAGCTTCATAGTGAGTAACACATGATTCCCTCCTATTAAGTAATTTAGTTGAGTGGCCCCATAAAGACTCAAGTGTTTGGCATAAGGCATGGTGCACCTAAGGTGGCTATCCTATCTTCCATACTCAAGCTTACCAACTATAGTAAGTACCCTCACAAATATCCACAAGTCCAATAAGAAACAATCTACATATTTGTGAGTATAATTATAATTATGAAGTTTTAAAAAATAAAGCTTTATGACTTAACAAAAGATGAGTTCAACATGAAACCTATAATCAAGTCATTTATCAACATTACTGACAAGCAAAAAAAATTTTATAGTATAAGAGGTGAGTCAAAGAGAATAATTTTTTTTTCTTTCTTTACTAAGAACTAAAGCTTACATGTGGCAAAGAAAATAGGTATTCAAAAAAAAAGAAGAGAAGTACATTAACTCTTTCCATACACTTGTACAAAGATAAACAAAAAAGCATAACTACGTTGCATCATTTACCCCATTACTAACCTCAGAATTTAACAAGACAAGAATGTTACAAAGTTCAAGAATTAATTATCCAACTGGCCATGTTCGACTAGCTTCTTTATGCATAACTTGCACTTGCTTAAAACTTGACCATAAGAAATTCCTAATATTCATCGATCCACAAATAATTGGTCCACCCTTTATAGAAACTCTCACTCACAACAAATAAGCTCGATGTTGAGTTTCTTCTCTCTTTCTCAGTGTTACCATGCTCGATGGCTAGCTTATTTCTTTCCTCTTCAGCCTTCGCAAATGTGATGTCAGCTGCTTTGTGGTAGTCAAACTCCTCAGAAAGTGAGGATTGCATAGTCTTATTTATTTTTCCAAACCTATGCTAGTTCTTTTAACACCTCAACATACTCCTCACACAACTAAAAATATTTTACTAGTTCACTAATTGAGCATTCATCATTTCATTTTACAACCTCTTAAGAGGAACATAAGCTGCCTATGTTAAATGTAGTGTGAGAAGCTCTTGGTGACATGTGGGTCATGGAAACCCATTAGCCTATCATGAATCTTCTTGGAATAGATAGCTTTCGACATCCTTGCCTTGTCCTTGTTCTAACTTTCTAATTGGGAGGGACTCAGAGAATGGCGATCACAATAGTAGTAATCATCGCCTCTCATTAGTACTATTGTTGACACCACAATTTTGGACACATGCACACTTTCAACACCTACATTCACTACTTCCTTAGAAATCTCCATTATAAGTGTTGTACTATTGATTGGTAATGTCTTAATTGGCTCCTTATTTTGTGGCTGCCCTCTAGGAAACTCACCCAAGAAGGCAAGAACCATAGGATTGATAGGATAAATGATTGAGATATCATTACATATAAAGAAAAAAAGTATTAGCAAAAGTCACTCAAAAGGGAGTCAAAATGCAAAGATGAGTTCTTACGGTATATTAGCCTACATAATTTTCTACCTTCAAGAAAAGGCCATCATTAATGGTCTCACACTTAAATTCCTGAGGGATGCTTCTTCTTTTGAAGTCAATAAAGGGACTACCACAAATGGGATGGTCATGGTAGAAACATGTCAACTTATTGGGCATTTGATAATGAGAAAGTTAGCACTCTAGTTTATCTCCTTGTTTAACCCAGATAATTTCATCTACATTGTGAAGAACTACACAATACTATCTTGGCAGCCTTTCACAGAGAACACTATGTAGAACGATGCCGAACTCTCACATTCACCACTAAGTTTGGTAGGAAGTGGGCTAGGATAACAACATAAAAGTTCATACTATTTACCAACTTGACACAAATAGAGAGCCTCAAGCTAACTTGGAAATGGTCAAAGGAATGCACAACTCATCATCATAAATGAGTTTAAAGAAAAATCCTCTATTCATCTATCATAAATGATACATTAAAAATGATTGAGAATAAAAGGATGCTTTTACTACATATACAAAATGATTGCAATTGTCCTTCATGCATAGGTACAAAAAAGAGTTAGAGTCAACACATAGCACTTACTCCATCACTTTCACCTGTTGACCTCATTTTTAGAATGAGCTCTCAACCCCTCCATCTTAGACCTAGGGTTCCTCTTAGACTTTAAGAGTTCCTTAGTCTTAAGACACATCTAGTGATTAGGTGGACACTCAATCTAGCCCTAGAAACTTAGAAGAGTAAGCCATTGGAATAGGTGATGCCTTAGGGATGTTAGGAAAATTTCCCTACCCTTAGCTTGAACCACTCCTCACCTTCCTTCCTTCAAGTCAAACTCCAAATCAATCTTATTTGATTTTATCCAAAGTCAAATCAATGCCACATGATTGAAATCCATGTTTGAATTCCAAGTTGAAATTCCAAAACTCCAAAATTGCTTAAGTGCTTGATTTTCCCTTCATGGACTTAGCCAAAATCAAATCTAAATCAATTGAAACTCATGAGATTTTCTCATTACCCATTTATATTCTTATTTATATTCATATATATAAATGAAATATAAATTCAAATTAAACATACTAAACTCAAAACTCACATCCTAATTCAAAATCATTCTTAAGTCCTTAATTTTCCTCTTAAGGACTTATCCTAATCAAATCTAAATCAATTAAAATTCATAGAATTTTCTCATAACTCATTTATATTCTCATTTATATTCACATATATAAATTAAATATATATTCAAATCAATCAAACTAAATCCAAAATTCAAATTCCTAATTCAAAATCATTCTTAAGTCCTTAATTCCCCCCTTAAGGACTTATCCAAAATCATCTTCAAATCAATTCAAACTCATGATTTTCTCATAACTAATTTATATTCTCATTTATATTCACATATTTAAATGAAATATAAATTCAAATCAATCAAATCAAATTCAAAATTCAAATCCAAAACTCCAAAATATCCTAAGTCCTTTAAATTTCCTCTTAAGGACTTAGCCTAGATCATATTCAAATCAATTCAAACTCATGAGATTTTTTCATAACTCATTTATATTCTCATTTAAATTCACGTATATAAATGAAATATAAATTCAAATCAATCAAACTAAACTCAAAACTCAAATCCAAAGTTCCAAATCTTTTCTATGTCTATTAATTTCCCTCTTAAGGACTTAGCCTATGTCATGATCAAATCACTTCAAATCCTTGAAATTTTCTCATAATCAATTTATATTCCAATTTATATTCACATATATAAATGAAATATAAATTCAAACAATTAAAACCACTTCCAACAATCAAACTCAAATCCATTCAAAATCTAACCTAAGCCTTTCAAGTCAAAATCTTGCACTTAGACAAATCAACTTCAAATCAAGCCAAACTCTTGATTTTTCTCCATTATTCAATAAATTCTTCAATCATGAACCCAAATATAAATACAAACTTCAATCACCAAATCAGAACTCAATTCAAAAGTCAAGCCAAGATCTATTTCATGTTCACCCTTTGAACTTGAAATTTTCAAATGAATCAAACCCCATTTGACTTCAAACCACTTGCAAATGGATTTATATTTCAATCATAAGTCCATATACAAGTTCAATCAAACTCAAATAAAGATTTAACCAAGCCATTTGACCCACTTAGGCTCACTTGACCCAAAGTGACCTAAAGTACCCTTATGAGCCAAATTCTAATCCTAACTAAATTGGATTGAATCAAACTCATCTATGCCTCTCATAATGATCAACAATCATCATGAGATGATCAATTACTCAAATTGGGTCAAACTTAGTCAAACCTAAGGTTGACCAAGTCAACACTTAGCCAAAATGAAACCTAACATAGCCAAAATCTACCATAGGCCAAATTGATTGAAACCATTGATCTAAGTTCATTCATGACCAATGTTTGAACTTGACCAACTAAACATTTGAGCCTAACCTAGCCTAAAAAGTCAAAATGTATCAAAATTGGATCTAAGCCAAATTGATTGAAACCAATGGGTCAAGTTCATTTCAAATCACTTTGAACTTGGCCAACTAGACCTAACCTAGCCCAATTGACCTTGAACCCAACTTGACCTAAAGGGTCATGTTAAGCCAAATTCAAACTTAACCAAAATTGATTGGAAACAAAGATACCAATCCACTTCATATGACTAACCAAACCAAAACCTACCCATGACCTAGCTCAAATAGGTCAAATGGGTCAGATTGGTTAACTTGACCCATTTGACCTAAATGAGGTCATATGAACCAAATTCAAACCTAAAATAAATTGAATCAAACCAAAGCCACCAAAACATTTCAGATGGTCATATGAACTTGACCCAACCCTTGGTTTGACCCAATTTGACCAATTGGTCACCTTGACCCAAGTTAACCATTTTGACTTAATGGGTCAACATGAGCCAAACCATACCAAATGAACTCCAAATCCAATGAAACTTGGCCAAACCTATTTTCTCAACATACCCAACATATGAAAATTCAAAAATAAGCCAAATGGCCATAGGATAAAGTTTGGTCAAATCCATGGGGAATTTGGTCAATTCTTCTTCATACCTACTTGATACTCTCCTAGTAGATCAAGTGAACTCTAGGGAGGGTGGTGCACCCAACCCAATGGGTTTGGTTCAGCCCAACTTCACCATATGTCCAAACCGAGCACATGGCTTGAAATGGCCACATGGAAAGCCTCTTCCCACTTGTTTGAGCACATGACCACTCCACTAATCCACTCCTTAGCCTAAAATGAACTCAAGGATAGCCTAAATGGCCTAACAAATCCACTGCCTAAGCTCAATTGGATCAAAATGGCTCCTCCCTTCTCGACTGTTCGATTGCCAAAGGGGGAGATATACTCCCCCTAATTCATTTGAATCTTTAGTTCCCCATTGTCGATTGAGTGTGAGAAAGCCATAGGAGTCTTATCCCACTGATCCCAAGCTCCCTCAAGCACTTGCCAACTTCATCTTCTTGATTTTTACAAGGTGAAAATAGGGGAGCTCCATAGGATTTTGAACTTAGCCAATACTCAATATCAACCAAATTCCCTTGGCAAGTTCCATCAGAGGATCAAGTCAAGCTTGCCCAAGCTCTTTCCCAAGATCCAAAGGCAAGGGAGGAACCAATTCATTCAAAGTCAAGCTCACTTGCAGGAGGAGTTGCTCTATAGAGCTATTCATTGTACCTAAAGAGCTAAAACTTTCACCAAAGCTTTGTCTCAACCAGACGAAGCTTCTTCAAGGGAATCAAGCACTGGTGATCACCTCCAGTGAGGTATGCCATTTTTTGACCATTAAACTCAATGAGGCATGGAGCTTTGTGAAAGAAATTTTATTCCCATGGAATTTTGACCGTTAGATGTGCTTACCATTTGGTTTAGATGTTGTGGGTTGATTTTCAATCTAATCTGAGCTCGATTGAGCTCGAATCTTCTCTTTTAAAGTGGATGGCCTCAATTTTTCCACAGGGAAGAATAGGGAGGATCTATGGCCATCCATCCGTGCATTTTGGATGGATGGCCAAGATTAAAACACCCTTTAGATTTAATTTAATCCACTCTAAATGGCAACTTTAATCTCAGCCGTCTGATACTTGATCGGATGGTAAGGCAAAAGCACATAGTGTCGTCGCCACGCGGTGTTATGATGTGATGTTTAAGTGGCCAATCAGAGCACACCGTTTGTAAAGGGAAGCCACGTCAGTGTATGCGTGGCATGCCATAGGGATTAGAGAATTAATTAAGGTTTATTAAATTTCAATTAATTGCCTAAACTTTTAAAATTCATATCTCAACCTAGAAAAATCAAAAAATTATGAAATAAATTGGATTAGAAAGATAATTAAACATAGAATATTCTAAATTAATTTTGAATACTTGTTTTCTTTGAATTTGGGTTTTATTAGAAATATTAATTTGCTAATTACCCTTTAATTAATTCACTAATTATTCTAAGACTTCTTAAGTATATTTTGGGGGATGCCTTCTGCCTCCCCTAATTTTCTTAGGATTTATTGGTGGCTTAATTAGGGAAATTGCTAATTCATTTCCTAATTAGCCCCTTAATGTAAGTAAAGTTAATTAAGGGTTTGATTAGTGGTTTAATACTTTGTTGAAGTTGATTAAGGTCTGTTTTAGTGAATCAGAGGTTTAGGGAATAATTTTGGGGCATTTCCCCTAAGCTATTCCTTAAACTCCTTTCCTCTTCTTAAGGGCTAATTCACAAATTACCCTCTTAATTAATTTCTTAAAATTTTAAAACTTTACAAAACTTAATTAATCTACTTGGGGTAGATGCTTAGGTTTTCAAGAGCCTAAGTTCAATTAAGAAAATTAAAATTCAACTCATATGTCTGAGGGGTGTTTTGAAATTACTTAAGTTAAACCCCGTAGCTTAATTAATTATTAATCATGAGCCAAATTGCATTAGGCCCCTTTTTTCCTAGGTGAATTACAAATTTAAATTCCTTGTTAGGTTTTATTTCATCTCATTGGCTCATAATTATTTCATTAATTATGCTAAGGTGGTGTAGGTAAGGGGTAATTAACATGCTTAATTCATATCTTAACCTAATAAAAATATAAAATAAATCTAATCATCAAAAAATTTAAAAAATATTAAACACATGTGGGAATGGGTTAGGAACAGCAAACTCACTTCACATTTTCAAAATCAAATCAAATTTAAAATCAAATAAAAATCATATTAGATAAACTTTGATTTACTTTAAGCTTTCTTATTTCATAAGATTGTCTTTAGGATTTAATTAAAGTGAATGTGTATACATGCTTTCATTACTTTAGTTATTTTAAAATATGCTAAACATGTATGTCATATGATTTCATGCATCCATGCTTTTCAAAAATCAAATTTAAAAATGAAAATATTTCCTTTATATCAAATTGCATGTGTTGACTAAAGTAAGAATATGAGTGGCTATTATCACTATTAAATTCAAATTATTTTCAAAATATATGAATCAATTATCAAAATTTAAAGTATGTTACTTATATCTTATTTATAAGTTTACATGCGAGTAAAAATATAAGGATGTGCTTAGTGTAGGTTTTCCTTCTCCTCTCTTTTAGTACAATTTTGAATAGGGTTTGGAAAAGTGTATGGCTCATTTGAAAAGAATCTAACACTTGCCTAATTCCATATCCTATTCATTCCTATACTATCACTTAAGAAGGATATTTATGCTTGCACATATAAATTGCATAAACAAAAATAAATCAACCAACACAAATTGTTGCATTCTTTCTTTTCCATTCATTTCTTTTGTACACAAGCTTGTATTTAAGGAAAGTGGTATATTAGTCTAGACAACCCTGGGGTTGTGAGGCTTTAAGTAGCCCTGTAGGTGTCTTGTAACCCATGGTTAACAAGTCAGACTCACTTATGCCTTTCATACATTCATATGTGTATGTGAAAGTTGGGTAAGAAACCCCTTTGCTACTTAATGAAAATCATGCATCATAAACATCCAAATTTCTTAAATAAATTACTTAGCATGCATCATAAAGTGTGCTACCAATTCCCATTTGTATATGTAGATATGTTTAGCATTCATATGCATGTTTGGGAAAGAAGTGAAGTAATGTATGTTTTGTGAATTTAGTTTATTTTACTTAATCTTAAAATGCCTTTCTTTTGAATAGGTTTGTTTAGAGTTCACCTAAACTTAGAATTAGTTAAAATACTTAATTAAAACATTCACTAAATAAAACCAAAATATGAATCCACTTTAGAAATTACTTAGGTTTGGGAAGGAAAGAGAAGTTCTCTTCTCTTTCCCTCTCTTTATAACTTAGTAATTAATTGTAGGATTCACTTAAACCCAATCAAAACATAAAAATAAAATCAACCCAAAATAATTTAATCACTTAAATGAAATTCTCCTCTAAGTTGAACATGCTTCACACTTAGAAAATTATAACTTAAAGTCATATCTAAGCATACCATAGAAACTCCTAAACCACATACATTAGGCTAAGTCACCACTTATAGCTTCAGGTTAAGACGGTGCATGGTTTGATGCTTGCTTTTATTTTGTGATACATTTTAGTCTGGATGTTGGGATGTATGTGTGTAGAATGAATGGTAGGGCGATCTTAATCTAACCATTGTCTTTTGCAAGGGATTGTGCTTAAGGGGTGCTGTGATAAATAAAAATATAAATGCTTTTTGTTGTGCAGGTGCTTATACCCATAAGCATAATCCAATAGGCGAGGTGGACTTAATCATCCATGTGTGGGGTGATAAGTCCAATATACATTCTTGAGATTTTATGTGGTTTATTTAGCTAATCTCTATTTTGCAGGTGTTAGCTAGATTTATGTTTTCCTTTTTCATGTAATTATTATAATTAGAATTTTAGAATGATTATTATGGGGATTAGGATGATCATTGGTCATAAGATCTCATCTTATGCACTATGTGAAGCCTTTGGAGCATCCACCTTCCAACCATCCAAAAGAAAGAACCAAAGAAGAAAGAAGAAAAGAAGAAGAAAGAAGAAAAGAAGAATGAAGAAATGAAGCTTGAAGACCCCCATAACAATGAGTTCTATGCTTAATTGTATGTAATTTATTTGAAATCCGGGTTGTATAAGGGTAGAACTCGACTACCCAATTTATTTTTGGGTTTGTGTAGTGGTACCTGACCACAATGGCCTCTGATTCTTTTGTGATTAGCTTTATAAATTGATTGATGATTTGTTTAGCTTGTGCATTAAGTGACATCCTTTTCCTAGTTTCTTCCTTAGTTTATGTATGGCCTGGATGCGGATTAGGATCTTAAGGAAAAATAAATCTTCTACAAAATTTAATAATTCAAAACTAAAATTAAAGAACTCATAACCTCACCTAAAGCTTAGGCTAAAATCAAGATAAAAGAATTAGCAATCCCTTAGCTGGATGAGTACTTCTTTTATAACATCATGCACAAATGCATATTATTTTTCCTCTTGATTGGAGGACTTCCACCTTTGCTAGAGAAACTTGGCTTAACCTTTAAGAGCCGTGGTGGAATACACCTTCTCCCTTCTCATTGATTTTGGATAATAATCTCATTTTTCATGCATTAAGTATATGAATCCTATTATCCTGAGTCAAAATAATTGTCCAAAAATAAAAATGAAATGAAATCTAAATTGCATTAGATCTAGGTCATTTAAAGCATACCCTTACATGATCTAGTCTCTTTAGGGAGTGAGTTTAAGAACTTAGTCTCTTTCTAAATAAATAACAGTCTAGCTATCTTGCATAAAGCATATGACTTGCCTACTTGAATTTAAAATTGTAGGAGGAGTTAGTTGGAAACCACCCCCAAGCGGTTATAAGTCCAAATAGTCGAGTGGTTTGTCCTCTCTTGTGGAGGCAATCCAAATACTCACTTTTGCCTTAGATTTAGGTTGTGCTTTCAGCCCTCACCAAAGCTACCTAGATTTAGGTTCTGATGTTGTTTCTCCTCTTTGTGGGCTATAAGCATAAATCCTCACCTCTTAAGCATTTCTTTAATTTTGTGTTATGGAATCAAAAACCCTAAATTTCTAATGAAAAATTCAACTCAAATAAATTAATTCAATTTCAAAAATGTAAAGCCCAACAATAAGATAGTTTGAGATGCTCGCTAGGTTTCCTAGCATCGTGGACATCTCCTACTTATCTTTCTTTAGCTTCGATAATAACTCCTTCTCTTTGATCAATCCCATTTGATCTTCCAAATAAACTAATCAATTGATAGTCTATTGAAATCTTTGGAGATAATGATCATTTACCTTAATCGAGAGTATTCCTAAGAGATCTTATTCCTTAGAATGTAATTAATGATGGGGGCTTGCCCCTGTAAGGAACTTAACGAACCTATTGAAAGTAAACCTTACTTTACTTTAAAAATGAAATCTACCTTGGATTATCTTTAAGTTGATTTAAGTCCCTCAGTGGCATTCACTCAATAATCAGCCTTAGGTTAGGCTCAATCTGTTGCCTCAGCAATAGATTATCCCAGCAACTGGTCCCTACTTTGGAGGATGTAAGTATACTATACTTTCTTTCTAGTATAACTATTGCATACCAAAAGGCATCTCTTTGGTTGGCTAGTCCTGCTATGTGTTTAGTAGACTACTCCTTTGGATTGGTAAATCTAAGTTAGACTAGGCCTCCATGGCTCCTACTCAATGCGATCCATCACAAACTAACAGGGCCCATCTCAAAATCCAAATCTAAAAATTGAAATAAATTCAACCATTTTTTATAGTGGAAACTTTCTCCCCAGAGAGATTTAAATCAAATCAAACTTCTCATCTCCTTGTGGTTGACTTGAACCTGCTTCCCTAGTGGAAGGTTCACATATTCTATCCTTAGTAAATTCCTCCTTCCCTTTCTCATGTCCTTGACATAAGTATAGTCACATTGCACTAAGCTCTAATTCTTTCTAAACCTTAAGCTAGGGATAGATCATCTCTGTCAGTGCTTGAGATCGTTTGATGTTGTTGATCATTTTGGTCAACACCAATACGTGTGGTATTCCTTGCAGTCACACCACACCTATTGGACACCCTTTGTTGACCTTATTTTTAGAATGAGCTCTCAACCCCTCCATCTTAGACCTAGGATTTCTCTTAGACTTTAAAAGTTCCTTAGTCTTAAGATACATCCAGTGATTAGATGGATACTCAACCTAGCCCTCGAGACTTAGAAGAGTTAGCCATAAGAATAGGTCATGCCTTAAGGGTGTTAGGAAAATTTTCCTACCCTTAGCTTGAACCACTCCTCACCTTCCTTCCTTCAAGTCAAACTCCAAATAAATCTTATTTGATTTCCTCCAAACTCAAATCAATGCCACATGATTGAAATCCATGATTGAATTCCAAGATGAAATTCCAAAACTCCAAAATTTCCTAAGTCCTTGATTTTCCCTTCGTGGACTTAACCAAAATCAAATCTAAATCAATTCAAACTCATGAGATTTTCTCATAACCCATTTATATTCTCATTTATATTCATATATATAATTGAAATATAAATTCAAATCAATCAAAAAAACTCAAAGCTCAAATCCTAATTCAAAATCATTCTTAAGTCCTTAATTTCCCTCTTAAGGACTTATCCTAAATCAAATCTAAATCAATTCAAATTCATGGAATTTTCTCACAACTCATTTATATTCTCATTTATATTCACATACATAAATGAAATATAAATTCAAATCAATCAAACTAAATCAAAAATTAAAATTTCTAATATAAAATTATTTTAAGTCCTTAATTTTCCTCTTAAGGACTGTTGGTTACAAAAATTTCTATAGGAGTGGCCTTTCAAATCTATGGTGAGAAAATAAAGACAAGACTATAAAAATTTATCTTTTTAAGATCCCACATAGATCTACAGATGTACTTATTCAGGTGATCAAGTACATCATCATGAAATAGTGTACTATCTCAAATGATAGAATTCACTACCCTTTAATGGACTTAATCACCTCAATAAGGACTCCTAAGGATGATGGGTCTGCATATATTCGAGAGATTCTTCCCCTACTTTACATGGAAAAGTAAAGTAGAGTTTAATTTAAACTGGGTTTGTTAAGTTCCCTATAGGGGTAACCCCCATAGTTAATTACATCTTAAGGATTGGGGATTCCTTAGGAAAACTCTCGATTAAGGTAAATGAACATTATCTTCAAGGATTTCAATAGGAAAGGATTTTAAGATCAAATGGGATTGATCAAAGAGAGAGTTATTATTGAAGCCAAAGTGAAAGATAAGTAGGAGATGCCCACGATGCAAGGAAACCTAGCGAGCATCTCAAACTATCCTACAGTTAGGCTTTACATTTTAGAAATTGATTTAGTTTGTTAGAGTTGTGTTGTTATTAGAAATTTAGGACTTATGATTCCTTAACCAAAGATTTAAGAAATGCCTAAGAGGTGAGGATTTAAGCTTATGGCCCACAAAGGGGAGAAGCAACCTCAAAACCTAAATCTAGGGAGCTTTAGCGAGGGTTGAAAGCATAACCTAAATCTAAGGTAAAAAATGGGTATTTGGTTTGTCTCCACAAGAGAGGACAAACCACTCGACAGCTTGGACTTTCAACTGCCTGGGGGTGGCCACTAACTAACTCCTCTTATGATTTTAAATACATGTAGGCAAGTCATTATGCTTATGCAAGATAGATAGGTTGTTATTTATTTAGAAAGAGACTAAGTCCTTAAACTCACTCCCTAAAGAGACTAGATCATTTAGGGACACACTTCAAATGACCTTAATCTAATGCAATTCAAATTTTATTTTATTTTTTTATTTTTGGACAATTATTTTGGCTCAGGCTAATAGGATTCATATGCCTAATGCATGAGAAATAAAGTTATCGGCCAAAATCAGCGAGAAGGAGGAGGTGAGTTTCCACCATGGCTCTCAAAATTCAAGCCAAGTTTCTCTAGAAAAGGTGGAAGTCGTCTAATCAAGAGTGAAATAAGATGTTATTGTGCATGATGTTGCAAAAGAAATACTCATCCAGATAAGGGGTTGCTAATTCTTTTATCTTGATTTTAAACTTAAGCTTTATGTGAGGTTATGAGTTCTTTATTTTTAATTTGAGTTGTTAAGTTTGGTAAAAGATTAATTTTTTCCTAAAGAGCCTAATCCACATCCAGGCCATACATAAAGCAAGAAAGAAACTAGGAAAAGCATGCCACTTAATGCAAAAGCTAAAGAAATTATTAATCAATTTATAAAGCTAATCACAAAAAGAATAAGAGTTCGTTGTGGTCATGCACCACGCACAAAATTAAAAATATCAAATGTGGGTAGCCGAGCTCTACCCTTATAAAACCCAGATTATAAATGAATTAAATTACTATTAAGCAAGGAATTCATTATTATGGTGGTCTTCAAGCTTCATTCTTCTTTCTTCTTTCTTCTTTCTTTCTTTCTTCTTCCTTTCTTCTTTCTTCTTTGGTTCCTTCTTTTGGATGGTTGGAAGGTAAATGCTCCAAGGCTTCACATGGTGCATAAAATAGGATCTTATGACCAATGCTCATTCTAATCCCCATAACAATCATTCCAAAATCCTAATTGCACAAATTTATATGAAAAGGAAAAGAATGGAAATCTAACTAACACCTACAAAACAAAGGTTAGCTAAAACAAACCACACAAATCCCAAGCATGTATATTGGACTTATCACCCCACACATGGGTGACTAAGTCCACCTAGCATATTGGATTATGCTTAGGGGTATAAAGCACCTACAAGCAAAAGCATTTATATATATTTTTATTTATGATAATGCCCCTTAAGCACAATCCCCTACAGAAAAGAATGATTAGACTAAGAGCATCCTACCATTCATTCAATGAGCATACACCCTAACATCCAATCTAAAACATATATCACAAAACAAAATAAAATGTCAAACCATGCACTGGCCTAACCTAAAGCTAGAAGTGGTGACTTAGGCTAATGTGTATGCTTTGAAGGTTTGTGTGTTATGCTTAGCTATGGCTTTAGGTTCAAATTTTTTAAGTGTGAAAATGTGTTCAACTTAGAGGAGGATTTCATTTAAGTTGTTTAATTATTTTAGTTGCTTTTATTTCATGTTTTTGATTAGGTTCAAGTGAATCCTATAGTTAATTACTAAGTTATGAAGAGAGGAAAAAAGAAGAGAACTTCTCTTCCCTTTTCTAACCTAAGTAATTTCTAAAGTAGATTCACATTTTAATTTTATTTAGGTGAATGTTTTGATTAAATTTTTTAATTAATTATAAGTTTAGCTAAACTCTAAACGAACCTATTCAAAAAGAAAGGCATTTTGAGATTAAATAAAATGAATTAAATCCACATAACACACATTACTTCATTTCTTTCACAACATGTATAGCATGCATATGAATGAGCCCTAAGCATATCTATACATACAAATGAGAATATTTAACACACTTTATGATGCATGCTAAGTAATCCATTTAAGGAAATTTAGAAGATTAAGATGCATGATTTTCTTTAGTAGAAAAGGATTTCTTTATCCAACTTTTCACATACACACATGAAGGTAAGAAAGGAATAAGTGAGTACAACACCATTGTTAACCAGAGGTGTTAGGTACTTAAGGCTACTTAAAGCCTTGCAACCTCGAGGTTGTCCAGACTAATATACCACTTTCCTTAAATACAAATATATGTATAAAAGAAATGAAATGGAAAAGAAGAATGCAAAAGTTGTGTTAATTGATTCATTTTATTTATGCAATTTATGTATGCAAATATAGGTAGCTCTTCTTAGGTGATAGCATAAGGATGAATAGGATATGGAATTAGGTAAATGTTAGGTTCTTTTCAAATAAACCCTTCATCTTACCAACTCCTATTCAAAACTATGCTAACATAAGAGAGAAAGGAAACCTATACTAAGCATACCCTTATATCCTTCACATGCAAGTTTATAATTAATATATAAGTAGCATACTTTCACATTTGATAAATGATTTATATGTTTTGAAAATAATTTAAATTTAGTAGTGATAATAGCCATTCATATCTCTACTTTAGCCAACACATGCAAATTTGACATAAAGTAAACAATTTTATTTTTAAATTTGAATTTAAAAATATGAATGCATGAAACCATATGACATGCAAATTTAACATGTTAGGGAAAGACTCAAAGTAGTGAAATAATGTAAACAAATTCACTTTAATTAAATCCTAAAGACATTCTTATGGAATATGAAAGTTTAAAATAAATCAAATTATTTTTAATATGATTTTTGTTTAGTTTTAAGTTTGATTTAATTTTAAAGGGGTGAGTTGAGTTTGCTATTCCTAACCCATTCCCACATATGTTTGATATTTTTCTTTAATTTTTAGATGGTTAGATTGATTTTTTATGTATTAATTAGGTTAAGGTATGAATTGAGTAACTTAATTAGCCCTTACCTACACCACCTTAGTATAATTAACCAAATAATTATGAGCCAATGATATGACATAAACACTCACAAGGAATTTAAATTTTTAATGCACCTAATAAGAAAAGGGTCTAATGCAATTTGGCTCATGACTAAAGGTTAATTAAGCCAAGGGGTTTAGCTTGAGTAATTTCAAAACACCCTTTCATACATATGAATTGGGTTTTGATATCTTTAATTAAACTTAGGCTATTAAACACCTACGCATCTACCCAAAGTAGATTAATTAAGTTCTAGAATATTTTTTGAGAATTTTTGGAAATTAATTAGGGGGATAATTAATGAATTAACCCTAAATTAAGAAAAGATTAATGAAAGAAAAGGGGGTTTAGGGAATAGCTTAGGAAAAATGCCACAAAATTATTCCCTAAACCTCTCACTGGATCTGACTTTAATCAACTCTAATCATGGATTAAAACTTCTAATCACACCTTAATTATCTTTAATTAGGTTAAGGGAGTAATTAGGAAACCCATATGCAATTCTCCTCATTAGGCTTTCAATAAATCCCAAGAAAATTAGGAGAGGTAGAAGTCATCCCCTAAAATATACTCAAGAAGTTTGGGATTAATCAGAGAATTAATTAAAAGGTAATTAGCAAAATGATGTTTCCAATAAAACCCAAAATTAGAGAAAGGCATAACTCAAAATTAATTGAAATTAATTTTAAAATATTTTAAATTGAATTATCTTTCCATAAAAATTTATTTTAGATTTTTCTAGATTTTATTGAGAGAGATATGAATTTTAGAAGATCCCTAAATTAATTAGAATTAATTAAAGCATTGTAACTAATCCCACACGACGATGGCATGGCCTCGCACTTACACACATCGTAGAGAATCCCACTTAAACATCACATTAGGTGGCAGTGTGGTGGCGGCGGGATGCTCTTTGATCTCTGTCGTCTGATCAAAGATCGGGCAGCCAGAGATCTCCCCGTGGTTTTAAAAAGGATAAATCAAATTCTAAATGTGGGAATAATCTCGACCGTCCATGCAAAATGCGTGGATGGATGGCCAAGATCTCCCCAATTCTTCCCCTTAGATCAATAGAGACCGTCCATGATCTAGGGGAAGATCCGAGCTCAATTGAGCTTAGATCGAAACCAAACTTAACCCACACCATCTAAAGCTAATAAGTGGCACATCCAACAATGGGATTTGCATGAATTGAAAATTCTTTTCATAAAGGACCAACACCTATGCTAGGGTGGTTTCCATGTCACCGGGTGATCTGAGAGTAGCATCTTCTAGTGGAGATGAAGCCCTATTGAAATTCCTAGGCCTTGGGGTAGAGTGACTTGCTCTATGGACCAACACCACTTCAAGCTCCTTGCAGCTTTGATCCAATTGCTCCTCTCCTTACTATGGGAACTCTAATGAAAGATTAAGTGTGTTTGGATTGGTCCTTAGAAGAAGTGTGCAAAAGGAATTGTGGTGGTTTTCAATGTGGAGAAAGTTCAAGATTGAATTGAGCTCCCTTATTTTTCAATGGAGAAAACAAGAAAACTCAAATTCAATGCTCTATGATCTCTCTCCTAACATTCTTTTCAGAATTGAGGAATCATGAATTTTAGTTGAATTAGGGGGAGTATATCTCTCCCTTGAAGGATCAAACGGCCACAGGCTATCTTTCCATTTTGATCCAATTGATCACAATGGAGAGTTTGTTTGATCTCTTAGATGCTTGCACATGGTCAGTTTGAGGCCTTGAGTGGATTGCGAACCTCCCATTTGCTTGAAATTGAGTGGAAGAGGGATTTGAAAATGTGGGTTGGGTCTATGTGGCTGACCTAAACCCATTAGGTTTGGTTCACCACTTTTCATTAGGTCCCCTTGAGCTATTAGAAAAGCATCAAGTGGATATGAAGAGGGTATGACCAAATTACCCATGGATTAGGTCAAATTTTATTCTATGGCCTAGGGATAGAATGGTCATTTTGCTTATTTTTAATTTGGATATGTTGGGTATGTGGAGAAACTAGGTTTGGCCAAGTTTCATGAGATTTGGAATTCATTTCATAAGATTTGGCTCATGTTGACCCATTTAGGTCAAAATGGGTCAACTTCGATCAAGCTGACCAATTGATCAAATTGGGTCAAACTAAGGGTTGGGTCAAGTTCATATGACCATTTGAAATGGTTTGGTGGCTTTGGCTTGATTCAATTTGGTATATTTTTAAATTTGGCTCATATGACTTCATTTAGGTCAAATGCGTCAAGTTGACCTATTTGATCCATTTGACTATTTGGGCTAGGTCACGGGTAGGTTTAGGTTAGGTTAGTGATATGGAGTGGATTGGTATCTTTGCTTCTAATCAATCTTGGTTAAGTTCAAATTTGGCTCAACATAACCCCTTTAGGTCATGTTGGGTCTAAGGTCAATTAATGTTAGGTCTGGTGAGGCTTTAGTCAAATTCCACAAGTGATTTGGAATGAACTTGACCCATTAATGAATTTGGCTTAGATCAAGTTTTGACACATTTTGACTTTTAGGTCAAGTTGGGTCAACAGTCAAGTGGCAATTAGGTTAGGCTCAAATGTTGGCTTGGTCAAGTTCAAACATAGTTCATGAGTGAACTTAGTTCAATGGTTTCAATTTGGCCTTGATTTTGGCTATGTTAGTTTCATTTTAAGTGTTGACTTGGTCAACCCTTAGGTTTGACTTGGTTTGACCCAATTTGATTGATTGATCATCCCATGATAATTGTTGATCATGATGAGAGGCATAGATGAGTTTGGTTTAATTCAATTTGGTTATGATTAGAATTTGGCTCATAAAAGTATTTTAGGTCACTTTGGGTCAAGTGAGCCTAAGTGGGTCAAATGGCTTGGTCAAAGCTTGATTTGAGCTTGATTGATCTTGTATATGGACTTATGATTGAAATATAAATTCGTTTACAAGTGATTTGAAGCCAAATGGGTTTTGATTCATTTGACAATTTTATATTGAAAGGCTGAACATGAAAAGATTTAGGGTTTGATTTTTGACTTGGGTTTTTATTGAGTGATTGAAGTTTGTATTTATTTATGGACTCATGATTGTTGGTTTGATTGAATCATGAGAGAAAATCAAGAGTTTGGCTTGATTTGAAGTTGATTTGACTAAGTTTGATTTTGACTTGAAAGGCTTAAATTGGAGTTGGAGTAGATTTCAGTTTGATTTTTGGAATTGGTTTTTATTGTTTGAATTTATATTTCATTTATATGTGTGAATATAAATGAGAATATAAATGGATCATGAGAAAATTTCAAGGATTTGAAGTGGTTTAATCATGATCTAGGCTAAGTCCATTAAAGGGATTTTTAAAGGACTTAAGAAATTTTTGGAGTTTGAAGTTTGAATTTTTGAATTTAGTTTGATTTATTTATATTTATATTTCATTTATATATGAGGATATAAATGAGAATATAAATGAATTATGAGAAAATCCCATGAATTTGAATTGATTAGATGATGATTTAGGCTAAGTCCATTAATGGAAAATTAAGGACTTAAGAAAGATTTTTAAATTGGGAATTTAATTTGAGGATTTGATTTGATTTATTTATATTTATATTTCATTTACATATGTGAATATAAATGAGAATATAAATGAGTTTTGAGAAAATCTCATGAATTTGAATTGATTTGATCATGATTTAGGCTAAGTCCATTAATGGAAAATTAAAGGGACATTAGAAAATTTTAGATTTGGTTTTGAATTTTGAGTTTAGTTTGATTGGTTTGAATTTATATTTTATTTATATATGTGAATATAAATGAGATATAAATGAGAATATAAATGACTTATGAGAAAATCTCAAAGGTTTGATTTGGTTTTGATCATGATTTTGGCTAAGTCTTAAGGGAGGATTAAGGACTTATAAAATTTGAGCTTAGGAAATTTGATGGATTTTGATCATGGGTTTTAATCATAGATTTAAATCATGAATTTCAATCATGGATTTCAATCATATGTAGTTGATTTGGATTTGTAGAAAATCAAATGAGATTTATTTGGAGTTTGACTTGAATGAAGGAAAGTGAGGAATGGTTCAACCTAAGGGTAGGCAAATTTTCCTAACACCCCTAAGGCATGACCTATTCCTATGGCTAACTCTTCTAACTCTTCTAGGGCTAGGTTGAGTGTCCACCTAATCATTAGATGTGTCTTAAGACTAAGGGACTCTTAAAGTCTAAGAGAAGTCCTATGTCTAAGATGGAGGGGTTGAGAGCTCATTCTAAAAATGAGGTCAACAAAGGTCACCCAATAAGTGTGGTGTGACCGACAAGGAGCACCGCACGTATTGGTGTTGACTGAAATGATCTTCAACACCAAGAGATTAGAAGCACTAACAAAAACAATCTATCTTTAACCCAAGGAATAAAGAGAATTAGAGCTTAGTGCAATGTGGCTCTACATATGTCCAAAACATAAGAGAGAGGAAAGAATCCACTAAGGGATAGAATGTGAACCCACTAGGGAAATAGGTTCAAGTCATCCACAAGGGGATGAAAGGTTTGATTTGATTTGAATCTCACTAAGGAAAAATAAAGATTTGATTTGTTCCACTAGAGAGGAGGATTGAATTCATTTCAATTTTTGTTAGGTTTGAATTTTTAGATGAAACCTGTTGGTTTGCAATAAACTATATTGAGTAGGAGCCATGGAGGCTAAGACCTAACTCAGATTTTCCAATCCAAGGGTAAATAACCACATAGTAGGACTAGCCAACCAAAAGGATACCTTTTGGTGTGCAAAAATTATATTAGTAAGAAAGCATAGTAGACTTACATCCTCTAAGGAATGACTGCCAGGGTAACCTGCTCATGGCAAGATAGATTGAACCCAACCTAAGGGCAACTACAGAGTGAGTACCGACTTGGAGATTTATCTCAGCTCAAGTAGTCAGGCAATTCCTTTAGGGAGTTCTGTTGACAGATTGAATTAATTTTTGTTTGTTTGTTTGTTTTGTTTGTTTGTGGTGGGCCCTATTAGTTTACAAGGGATCAAACTGAGAAGGAGCATTTATCAGCCTAGACCTATCTCAGGTTTATTGAACCAAGAAAAAATCTACGCATCCACTGAACAAATTTCCCAACCACAGGGATGGCTACTAAGAAAAGGGAACTATTCAATCCAAAAGTAACCCCGGTAGTGTCAAAATGGGGTCACAAATGACTTGATCCAAATAAAGTGCCCATAAGGGATGGGTTGCAACACCCTAGAGAAGATGACATGGCTAGTCATACATCCAAAAGTATTCAGTGTCCAACTCAAGGAGAAAGTACAGAGACTCATATCTGCCAAGAGTGGAGT
Organism: Cymbidium sinense; assembly: GCA_021442155.1. Lineage (NCBI taxonomy): Eukaryota > Viridiplantae > Streptophyta > Magnoliopsida > Asparagales > Orchidaceae > Cymbidium > Cymbidium sinense. The sequence goes on from CM038215.1 coordinate 53,029,483, forward strand.
ATCCACCTGGTGAGTCGCTATCATCATAGTGAACATCAACCAACCTAAGGTTCCCATCAGTTTGCAATAATCAGCCTAGGAAGAAAGCTCGGGGACTCACATCATCCTATAGTGGAACTTATTGCTGTGATAGTCTATCTTCAGCTCGACAGGTGCTATCCGACCTAGGGCGACTGCTGAGTGAATATGACCGAGAGACTTAGATCAACACAAAAGTATCAAGAGGAAAGAAGCCTCTGGGGTACTTATCCTAAGCCTCAAATACACTCAACCTAGTTAGAGTATGATAGCTAGTTCAAGAACAAAGCACGGAGACTCACATCTTCTTAAATAAAGTCAACACAAGGTAGCTTGCTGGCTAGGTAATGAAGACTACCATTCTAACAAAGCACTCTCTGGTTTGCAATAGTCAAGTTAGGAAGAAAGCGTGGGGACTCACATCCTCCAATAAATGACCACTAGGGTGACATACTAGTGAAGTAGCATATAGACCCAACCTAGAGCAACTAATGAGTGAGTGCCACAAGGGGCTTGCTCCCACATCAAAATAGTTTGAGATAAAAGATTTGTGTTTATTGTTGTGCATGTGTTAAAAGGAATAGGATGCCTCTGGTGGACTCTTACACCTACCTTAAACACACTAGGGTTTGATGGAATGATGCCATAAATAGCAAAAGGATTCCCACTAAGAAAGGATGTCACTTGGGTTCTCTCATACCTAACTTAGTTATGCTAATCGAAATAGGATGCCTCTCAACTTCGGACCTATACAGTAAGAAAAATAGGGTAGACTGAGTTGGAGTTCGGTATGCAGTGTGGTAGGCCCACAAGACATCAACCAATTGCTCATTCCACTATCGTTTATTATCATCTAGAGTTTTTTTTAGTATCTAGATGAGAGTTTTGTTGAATGCTTCCGCTAAGCCATTTTCTTTAGGGTAGTATATGGTGGAGTATCTCCAATCTATGCCATGTCTTCTGGCAAAGATGTTGATCTTCGTGCTTTTGAATGTAGTACCATTATCGAATATAATTCATCGAGGCACCCCGAACCAATATATGATATGGTTCCTGAAAAAATAAAGCACATGTTGAGCTGTGACCTCTCTAAGTGGGATGGGTTCATCCCACTTGGAAAAGTAGTCGGCACTAAAAGGAATCGGTGCCCCTTGGAAGAAGGAGGATCGATCAGACCTACAATATCAATATACCAACACTCAAATGGCCATGAGGATAATGTAGGGTGTAGAATGTTGGGTGGTTGGTGGAGGACCAGACCGTGCACCTAACACTGATGACATCTCCTAGCTACATCCATGCAATCTGTGATCATCGAAGGCTAGTAGTATCCAAGTCTTTTGATCTTCATCTTCATTTTTGGATCGGATTGGTGTGCTCCGCATAAACCTGATTATACCTTGGTTATAATGCCATGGGCTTTGTGTTTGTTTAAATAATGTAACCACATTTGGTCAAAGGACTGGCGGTGTAGGGTGCCATCAAAAAGAGTGTAGGAGAGAGCTCTCTATTTCACCTGATGGACTTGTGACTTTTCTTGAGGTAGTTTGGTGGTGTTCAAGCAATCTATGAATGGTTGCCTCCAATCCAACTCCTTATCTATTTTGGCAATGATAACCTCACCTTCGAGAGAAAGTCTCTCGATGAGTTCAGAATCAATAAGGGATAGGACTTGTCTATTTAAACCCTTATTGAAATGGACTCATCTTCGGACATGCCAATTCTTTGGCAAGTTTATCCAAGGCATCTTCTACTACATTCTCTGCTCGGGGAACCTTGTAGATGGTGACCTCAGGAAATTGGGCCAACAACTTCATGGTATACTCATAGTAATGATGAAGCTTGGGTTTGAGGACCTGGTAGAACCTGACAATCTGGTTGATGACCAATTGAGAATCCCCAAAGATGTTGATGCTCTTGATGCTGATAGTGATGGCTAACTCTAGATGATAATCAAAGTCTCATACTCAGCTTCATTGTTGGTGCAAGGGTTGGAAAGATAGTATGAGAATCTCATCACATTACAATTTGGAATTAGGAGGACTATTCTGACCCTTGCCTTTCTTAGGAGAATAGATTATGGTGCTTCACCTTTGAGAAAAGAAGTAGCACCATCAAAATACATCTCCCATCAGCGGTTGTCAGGCTCCCCTAAGTTTATGATCTGTTCATCAGGGAGATCATCACTAAGGAGAGAATCAGTAGGAAGTGGGTGTGCTGCTAACAAATTTGCTAGTGCCTGTCCTTTTACCACACAGAGGGGTATGAATGTGATATCAAATTGTGATAGTATCATGGACCAATGTGCCATGTCATGAGATACTACAGTGGATTGGTTCGAGAGATTAAGTTCACCTTATGAGAAAGCATGTATTGTCATAGCTTCTGAGATGCAAAGATTAAAGCTATGCAATATTTCTCAGTAGATGGATAGTTTGGTTCAGTAGGAATCAGATGATGGCTGAGGTAATAGAGAGTGCTTTCCTTCCTTCATTGTTGGCTTGGGCCAACAGAGTGCTGAGAGAGTCATCCAATGCAGAGGATGAGTGGCCTACCTGGGATAGGAGCTGCTAGAATTGGCAGCTTCACCAAGTACTTTTTGATGTCTTCAAAGGCATGCTGGCACTTATCATCCCACTTGAACTTAGCATCCTTTTTGACAAGTGCTGAGCTTGCATCTCCCCGATAGGTTTGAGATAAAGCATCTTAGATACGCCTGTCATCCTTGAAAGGATTTGAGTTGAGTTAAACTCTTAAAAGGTGGCATTTCTAAGATAGCTTTAATATTTTCAGGATCTATCTCTATTCCTTGGTGTCGAACAACAAACCCAAGGAATTTCTAAAGTTACTCTGAATGCACACTTCAGGGGATTCATTTTAAGGTTATATTATCTCAACCATTTGAAAACTACTCTCAAGTCAAAGATATGGTCTTCCTTTTCTCTGCTCTTGATTATAAGATCATCAATGTAACACTCAACTTGATGATGGATGAGTTTATTGAAGATCCGAGTCATGGTCTGTTGGTATGTAGCACAAGCATTTTTAAGATCGAAAGGCATGACCCTATAATAGAAGATTTCGATCGGAGTTTGAAAAGCAGTATTTCTTTCATCTTCATGAGACATCTTGATTTGGTTATAGCCAGATGACCCATCCATCAAAGAGAAGACTGCATGAGATGAGCGATGTCCACCATTAATTCTGGTATAGGAAGAGGAAACTCATCCTTAGGACATGCCTTGTTTAAGTCCTTGAAATTGATGCATATGTGAATTTATCCATTCTTCTTCTTAATTGGGATGACACTAGCTAACAAGGTAGTATTTTTTTCTAATGAAACTAGCATCAATCAATTTCTTGACTTCAGAAATGACCTGTTGTTCAATTTCTAATCGCATGCGTCTAGGAGCTTTCTTAATAGGGGTAGCGTTAGGATCTATTGCTAGCCTGTGGACTACTACATCAGGAGATAATCTGGGCATCTCTTCATAACTCCATGCAAACCAGTCTTTAAACTTAGTCAATAGCCTAACTAAGTCAATGGTTTCTTCTTCATTTAACAACAAACTGATGTATGTTAGGCATGAATTTTCTACCATCCCGAGGTTAATTTCTTTAAGCTTATCTATTGTTGAATGAATCTGCTCTTCAAATTTTAGAGGTGCCTCTTTGACTTGGAGATCATCTGGATCATCTAAGATTTCTAAACACACACTCTCATATGACTTGGGGATGTGCGAGAAGAAACTATCAGACTCTGAATGGTTGGTAACAACTAAGCAGTAATCTTCATCATCGATCAGACCCACTGTACCAAATCCTAATCTTGCTCTTGATTATACTTCTCTACCTGTATTGTTCCATAGCTTCTTGAAGTACTCTGACCTATGCTTGGACCATGTGTGAGGAACTAAACCTTTCTGTATAAGATTTTAAACACAAGGCAAGTAAAAGTCAAAAGATAATTACATTAACTCTTTAAAAGTATCCTCCTCAAGCTCTACATCAGCTCCAGGGCTTGAGGATGATGATCCCAAAAAGAACTTCTTCTGCTTCATGTCACCTGAAGACTTAGGGACTTCCTTAACTATTAAACCTTCAACTTTCTGAGATGTAAATGAGGTAAGAGCTAAGGTTCCCAACTGTTGCCTAATAGTTTCACATAAACTAGATTCAAATACTTTGCTTTTCTTGGAGGCCTGGTATTCATCTCTATCTAGATCAAAAGTCACCTCCAATAGAACCTGCTGAGAGGGGTTGGCTGGTATACTAATCACATTAAACTCATCCTTTGAGTTGAATTCCAAGTCTATGTGAATAGTAAGGGTACTCCTATGAACTAGAACACGACCTCTATTAGCTGAAAGCTAACTAAGGGGTCTTCCACCTCTGGAGCTACCTCTTTTTCTGCCTCTACCTCTGCCTGGTGGAGTTTGAGCCATCCTACCCACATGTCTATATGATGGAATGAACTGTGGGTGGAATGTGATATGCGAATCTATTTCTTCTTCAATTTCCCTTTCTTGTGTACTTGGAGTTTTATTTTTCTTTTCATTTTCTTTTATCTTTTTTTGCTTCATTTTCTTTTTCTTTTGTATTTGCATTTGAATTTTGTCCAAGTTCACAAGAAAGGGTGTTTTGAGGAAGATAGTAGGTTGCATCCTCATAAATCTCATCCTCTCTCGCTGAAAATGGCTTTTCATCTCCGTTGACATGGTATTCAATCCCATCTTTTTTGAACTTGATGCACTGATGAAGGAAGGATGGAACGACCTTGTTCTGATGTATCCAAGGTCTACCAAGCAAAGCAATGAATGAAGTATTCAAGTCAATAATGTAGAACTCTTCAATCTTCCAGTCACCGATCTCCCAAGGTAACACTGTAGAACCTAAAGCTCGCTCACCTTGATCATTAAATCCTCTCAACATCATCTGATCTCCTCAAAGTGTGGAGATGTCGATCTTCAAATAGGCAAGGGTCTTTACACTTATAATATCCATCGATGCACTTGAATCCACAAGAACCATAAACCTGTCCATGTCGATTGTGATGTAGAGGGGATGGTTATGCTCCAAGTCTCCCAAAAGAAGGTCTTCATCTGTGAAGGTGATCCCTTGGGCTTCTTTTATATAATGTTCTTCCTCATCTATAGCGGTCAGCTGAGCTAAGCATATTTCAGGATCAAGGAGGGCCTTGATTAGTGACTCCCTCATCTTTTTGGATAAGACGAGGGCGTCATATTTGCTTAGCTTAGATGCCAACTTTTTTAGATGAGAAAGGATGTTGTAGTCTACCTTCGGCTAGTCTTCTACAAGCATATCTAAGGTGGAGCATCCTATGGAAGGGCTTCTCAATCTTAAGTACTAATGACTTGTTTCCCTCTATCTTGAGGTGTTGCCCTAGGAGGCAGAACCTTACCACTACAGAGGTTAACTTTGGTGATCTCTTGCGGCAAGGTGGGGGAAGGTTTTACCTGTACATCAGGATCACCTACAACTTCTCTTATGGGACCCTCAAAATTGGATGATTTCAAGTCTATCTCAAGAGGTAAACCCATAGTATTCAGAGTTGGAAAGTCCAACTCTGAATCAGAAAGAGGAAGATCAGAATTGTTATAGTTATTTAGACTTGAAGAATTATTATTAGGAATAAAAGAAGACAACCCATCAAAAGTGACACAGATGTAATTCAAACTAGCTTTATTCTTCAAGTTCTTGGAATTATTTGGAGGTATAAAGTAGAAGTCATGTAAAGTGAGTGGAGTAAGGGATTTGATGCCCTTATCCATTGATACAAGAGTTCTACTAGTAGAAGAAATTGAAGAGCTAGCTAAAATGGAAGAAGTCGCTGGTGTGGAAGCTGCAACTAAAGGCTAGAGGCTGGACAGGGTCAGTGGCTATGCTAAAGGGCTATCTCAGGCTGACACATGATGATGCTGCCGAGCTCCCACTTTTCTAGAGTTGGCATTAGCAACTTGCAAACCTTCCTTGATGTTAGAGGATTGAGCTGACTCAGGCACCTACAAGGAAAGCTTCTTCATTTTCTCGATGATCTTCTTAGAGATTTTGGATAGAGAAATATCCCAAGCTTCTTTATTTTTGGTAGGATTTCATGTATCCCCAAGGATTACCCTAATAGAACTGGAAGGTTATTCTATAAGGTATTCCTTTGGGATAACTACAACACCGATCTTGAAATTATGTTCATGTCAGTCCTTGAATGTGAAGCAATCCTCCAAAATGTAGCCTAGCATTCGATGATAAGGACAAAAGTTTGGATCATGACTTTGGCCTACTTCCTCCGGTCTCCTAGGCTTGGATAATTGAAAATTAGGTTTCTATAAGAGATTCTTAAAGATTTTATTGATTACCTCCCTCTTAAAAGAATAAGGTTTGTTTAGCTTATCTAAAAGAGTAGGTGGACCATAGCTACCTGGCGATGGGTATACATGTCGATGCTGGTGGTATAGCTGAGGAGGTGGCTATGCTAGCCACGGAGGCTAGTAGGGTTGCCTTCGTGGTGGAAAAGGAAGTGGAGGTGGTCTCTCAAACTGATCTCTAGCTGACTGCTTCCCCTTGTCAACCACTGCTACTGCTCCTAACTTCTTCTCATAGACCTTCCATGGCTTTTTCTTAGGCAACTGATCTTTAAAAGATAATTATTTGGCTTCTCCTTGTGGACTAGCCGCCTTGTTGATTAGCTTCTCAAATGTTTTGATAGTGAAGCCCTTAAGCATGAAGGTGACTGAGCCATGGATATTCTTTAAGAGAATCTCAATGGCATACTGTTTAGTTAGCTGCAGTTCACACTTCATACTTAGGTTATGCCATCGAAGAATATAATCAACAAGGGACTCACCAGGTTGTTGTTGTGCTACAACAAGATCACCTACAATAACCATTTGCTGAGCTCTAGCAAATCTCTTAATGGAGAGTTGCTCTAATTCAGCAAATGTCTTTGCTGAACTGTTGGGCAGTTCAACATACCAATCGAAAGAAATACCCACTGGGCTATTAACAAAAAGGCAAAAAAAGCAAAGCATTACTACCACCTGTGTTACAATAACTGGCTCTAAAATGTGCTATGTACTGCCTTGGGTTTCCACTATCATCAAAGCTTTTGATGGAAGGAGGCACAAAACCCTTGGGATATTGGATAGCATCGAATTCCTCTAGGTAAGGTCTACCCTTTGGAACTGATGATCCTCCCTAGGCTTGAGCCAAAGCTTCCTTCACATGCTGCTCAACCATAGATTTTATATCTTTTTCTTATATGGAGGTACTTTCCACTACCTTCCTATACAAGCTAGAGCTACCTTGCTCAACTAGAGGTAAAGTCTTGGCTGGGTCCAAGAAATGCAATAACTCAAGCTGACTGATGTCGATTGTAGTAAGATGAACTAAATGGGCTTCTTTCTAAAGCACAAAAATAGCTGCTAACAAGTCATGTAACTATCGTGTCATCCTATCAATCTACTCATTCTTACCTTAACTAATGTCAGAGGCACTGGGCTAATTCTGCGGTGTCCTCTTGATCAACCTCATCACCTTCCATGGCTTGTTGTTCTCTAAGAAGAGATCCTCTAGTGTCAACCATGCACCCTAGTGACTCATCAAGTCATCTTCATTGGGATTGAAGCTGACTTTCTCTTCATCTGACCAATCGTACTCCAAGATCTCCTTCTTCCCATGAAATAATGTGCAACTATCTTATCTAAAGAGCGATCCATATAGTATATATAGTTAACGGTGTGATCATAGGCAGAGGCATTGGACCACCGCATTGGAGAGTCAATCCTGTGTGGATTGTACTCATTAGATGAATGACACTCATGACTGCTACTGGCTATGAGATAAATAACAATCCTAAGATGTTCCACTACCACTTGCGTAGCTGGACTATCATCTAGAATATCTGTAATGACTGTCACCATTTCCACATCCTATTGTATGAGCGGAGTTATTGAAGGGATGACCACGATGCTTCAGGGTTGCCACTCCTTCCGTACCACCACTAGGGCAGAAGGTCGAGCATGAGAGCTTGGCTTTAGCACAATGGGTGATGTAGAAGGGGTAGGATCCCTTGGCCATAGCTAGATCACCAATGGGGTACGCTTTTCCCCGTATATGGCCTTACATGGAACAGGAGATGCTGTAACCTGCATGGTGGACGAGGAGTAGAGTGGTGGGATGGACACCATTCTTTATGCACGAACCGCCTCCTGGGTGCTAGTCCCAGTGAGAAGGATACTGTCGGTATGGTCGACGTGAGTAGTGCATCGAGCTAGAAAATAAATCGAGTGGAAGATACCAACTGACGGCTGAACCTCTGCCTCTCCCTGCTGGTAATATGTGTTGTATGGGCCTCACGAGCCCAATCCTGGCGAATCTGCTTCCCAACATTGTGGGGGATGATGGAGCATCTATATGCTCCACCTACCTGGCATAAGATAGATCAGAGACTAGCGTACGACCTCCTGCTCTTGGAAACTGCTGGCTGATAATGCACCACTGGAGGAGGTGATGAGCGGATCCTCTTAACATCCTCTCTATTTTACCTAGAGAGGGGATGAAATTGGTTTTCTATAATTAGTGGTTAAGTAACAATGGGGAACTCATCCACAGCTGAACGGTCTACTACCTCTAGCTCCCTAGAGATCCTGGTGTAGTACCGCTTGATCATGTGATTCTCATTCCTACATTGTGTACGTGTAGGATGGGAGGAGTTCGAGCTAGACCCATACTCAAATGAAGGGGAGGAAAGCCATGGGAGCCTTACCCAGAGATGAGATGGATTACCCTGATGAGAACCTGGGGCATACTACAATCGGGTACTTTCTCACCGCTTTAACTATACTGTACTACCATTTTTTTCTTCAGTGAGGAGACATCAGAGTTAGAGGGTAAGTCAATCCTGATGACTGGCTTCTATCCGATCACCTTGGTCATAATAATTATAGTGAGGAGAGTGCCCTCACTACTAATCATGGCTCCCTTGAATCTCTGACCAAAGTGAATTAGATGCATATGGTCCAGACGGGGGAAGTCGACTTGATCTAAAGCCATATACATACCATGGGGAAGGTAAAATGAACTTTTGAAAACAGGCCATTTCAACAACTATAAGAGACTGAAACTGAACTACTACTGCACTGATTGTAAAAATCTGCAATGAGAAATGAGTTTGTATCAGATTTCTGCCTTTATAGATTTTTGAATTTGAATTTAAAAATTTGAACCTACATCCAACAACTTGAAAGTGTTAAGTGGGGTTCAAATATATTTGAGAAGATTGATTGAAAGATGAATTTGAATATGAATCCAACTTCAACAAATTTGGGTATGTTAAAATGTGGATTCAAAATTTTAAGAATGATGCTTCCATAGGTTCATGTTTGTTTGAATTTGAATTTTTGATTTGATGACCCTTTCCTTTAACAAATTTGGGTATGTTAAAGTAAGAGTCAAATTGATTTTGTTTTGTTTGATTGTTTTGGAATTTCACTTAGCAAATTTGGGTATGCTAAGTGAAGTATTTTTGAGAAATTGATTGTTTCTTTTTTGTGATTTTTTGTTTTTATTTTAGAAATTTGGGATTCCCACTTAGCAAATTTAGGTACACCAAGAAAATCCTAAGTGTTTCATTTTTATTTTGATTTGATTGAAAGTGGAGACTTTACTTTAGCAAATTTGGTATATTAAAGATGAAGTCCCACTTAGTTTTGTGAAATGGAAATTTTACTTAGCAAATAAAATTCCAAAGGATGTATTCAAAATTTTTGATTTGTTTTGATTTTGAAAATGGAAACTTCTCCTTAGCAAATTTGGTATGCTAAGGAAAGAAGTTCCAAAGGTTTTGAGAATTTTGGTTTTGTCTTTAGAGACCTCACTTAGAAAATTTAAGTATGCTAGGTGAAGTTCCAAAGATGTGTTTGAAAATGTTTGGTTTTGGATTTGGAAACTTCACTAAGCAAATTTGGGTATGTTAAATGAAGTTCCAAGGTGTGTTTTGAAAAATTTTAGATTTTGGATTTGGAGACTTCACTTAGCAAATTTGAGTATGCTAAATGATGTTCCAAAATGTGTTTTGAAAATTTTTGATTTTGGATTTGGAGACTTCATTAACAAATTTGGGTATGTTAAGTGAGATTCCAAATGGTGTTTTGAAAATTTTAAAATATGATTGTTGATTTTTGATTTTGGATTTGGAAACTTCACTTAGCAAATCTGAGTGTGCTATTCCAAATATGTATTTGAAAATTTTTTGGATTTTGGATTTGAAGACTTCCTTTAACAAATATGGGTATGTTAAATGAAGTTCCAAATGTGTTTTGAAAGTTTTTAAAATATGATTGTTGATTTTTTATCTTAGATTTGGAAACTTCACTTAGCAAATTTGAGTATGCTAAATGAAGTTCCAAAATGTGTTTAAAAAAAATTTTAGATTTTGGATTTAGAGACTTCACTTAACAAATTTGGGTATGTCAAATGAAGTTCCAAATGTGTTTTAAAAATTTTAATTTTGGAATTTGGATTTGGAGATTGCAAATTTGAGTATGCTAAATGAAGTTCCAAAATGTGTTTAGAATTTTGAATTATGATTATTTAAGTTTTAATTTTTGAAAAGAGAACTTCCATTCAACAAATTTAGGTATGTAGAATGGAGATAAATCTTATTTTTGAAATGTGAGATTTTTATTTTGCGTATGATTATTGCTTTTTGAAGAGAGGGAATTTCAACCTAACCATATATGAGATATGTTTAAGTGGGATTTCCAAATGATATTTATTTTTAGTTGGGAATGAAATCTTCATTTAATAAATTTGTGTATATTAAATGAAGGTGTTCATATGTGCTTTTGAAAAGTTTAGTTTTATTTGAAGATGAAACTTTCATTGAATATGTGTGAATATACTGAATGGAAATATTCATGTTTGCTTTTTGAAAACTTTTTTTATTATTTTAATTTTTAGAAAGATGATTATTCATTTTAAAATGAAATCTTCATCAAAGTGAATTGAAAGAAGAAATTCATTTGTGCTTTTGGAAAATATTATTAGTTTTATTTTTGAAAATCCCTACATGTAACAAATATGGAAATTGTTAAATGAGAATGATAAAATTTTGTGAATAATATCTTATTAAGTGCATTTTTGAAAAGGTGCCTTTTTAAAAAAAAGCAAAGTTCTTTATGGAAGATTTATTTTATCTTTATTATTTTTGGATGAACATTTCCTTATCATAAAAATGATAAGGAGGGAGTCTTTTAAAATGTTTTCTTTTTTATTTAGATTTTTTTAACCATCGGAGAACCCAACAACAGTTTTAAGATCAACAAGGAATGCGGTCCTAAAACCTAAAGATGTTGGCTAACTCAACTTAAGAATGAAATAAGCTAAGCCCCAGCAAAAAGAAAGGATAGTTTTAGATTCATACAAAAGTACAAACCCACTATCGATACTCAAAGACAATAATCATTTACCAAAGATAGAGAGAGGAACCATCCCCAGTAGAGTCACCAGAAAAATCTGTTGGTTAGAAAAATTTCTAAAGGTGGTGGCCTTTCAAATCTGTGGTGAGAAAAGAAAGACAAGATTATAAAAATTCATCTTTTTAAGACACCACGCATATCTGTAGATGTACTTATTCAGGTGATCGAGTACGTCATCAAGGAAATAGTGTTCTATCTCAAAAGATAGAATTCACTACCCCTTAATGGACCTAATCACCTCAATAAGGACTCCTAAGGATGATGGGTATGCATATGTACCAGAGATTCTTCCCCTACTTTACATGAAAAAGTAAAGTAGGGTTTATTTTAAATTAGATTCCTTAAGTTCCCTACAGGGGCAAGCCCCCATAGTTAATTACATTCTAAAGAATGGGGATTCCTTACGAAAACTCTTAATTAACATAAATGATCATTGTCTTCAAGGATTTTAATAGGAAAGGACTATCAATTGATTGGTTTGTTTATGAAGATCAAATGGAATTGATCAAAGAGGGAGTTATTATCGAAGCCAAAGTGGAAGATAAGTAGGAGATGCCCAAGATGCTAGGAAACCTAGCGAGTATCTCAAACTATCCTATAGTTGGGCTTTACATTTTTGAAATTGATTTAGTTTGTTTGAGTTGTATTTTTTATTAGAAATTTAGGACTTATGATTCCTTAGCCCAAGATTAAGAAAATACCTTAGAGGTGAGGATTTAAGCTTATGGCCCACAAAGGGGAGAAGCAATCTCAGAACCTAAATCTAGGGAGCTTTGGCAAGGGCTGAAAGCACAACCTAAATCTAAGAAAAAAATGGGTATTTAGTTTGTCTCCACAAGAGAGGACAAACCACCAGATAGCTTGGACTTACAATCGCCTGGGGGTGGCCGCCAACTAACTCCTCCTATGATTTTAAATTAATATAGGCAAGTCATTATGCTTATGCAAGATAGCAAGGCTATTATTTATTTAGAAAGAGGCTAAGTCCTTAAACTCACTCCCTAAAGAGACTAGATCATGTTGGGATATGCTTTAAATGATCTAAAGCTAATGCAATTCAAATTTTATTTTATTTTTATTTTTGGACAATTATTTTGACTTAGGCTACTAGGATTCATATGCCTAATGCATGAGAAATAAAGTTATTGACCAAAATCAACGAGAATGGAGGAGGTGAGTTTCCACTATGGCTCTCAAAGGTCAAGCCAAGTTTCTCTGGCAAAGGTGGAAGCCCTCCAATCAAGAGTGAAATAAGATGCTGTTGTGCATCATGTTGCAAAAGAAATACTCATCCAACTAAGGGGTTTCTAATTCTTTTATCTTGATTTTAAACTTAAGCTTTAGGTGAGGTTATGAGTTCTTTATTTTTAATTTGAGTCGTTAAGTTTGGTAAAAGATTGATTTTTTCCTAAAGAGCTGAATCTACTTCCAGTCCATACATAAAGCAAGGAAGAAACAAGAAATTTAATACAAAAGCTAAACAAATCATCAATCAATTTATAAAGCTAATCCCAAAAAGAATAAAAGACCATTGTGGTCGGGCACCACCGCACAAACTCAAAAATATCAAATGTGGGTAAGCTCCTTATATACAACCTGACATTACAAATAAATTTAATTACAATTAAGCAAGGAATTCATTATTACAGGGGTCTTCAAGCTTCATTCTTTCTTTCTTTTTCTTTTCTTCTTTCTTCTTTGGTTCCTTCTTTTGGATGGTTGGAAGGTAGATGCTCCAAGGCTTCACATGGTGCATAAGATAGGATCTTATGACCAATGCTCATCCTAATTCTCATAATAATCATTCTAAAATTCTAATTACACAAATTTATTTGAAAAAGAAAAAGAATGGAAATCTAACTAACACCTACAAAATATAGGTTAGCTAAAACAAACCACACAAATCTCAAGCATGTATATTAGACTTATCACCCTACACATGGATGACTAAGTCCACCTGGCCTATTGGATTATTCTTAGGGGTATAAAGTAATTGCAAGAACAAGTATTTAGATTTTTTTATTTATGATAACATCCCTTAAGCACAATCCCCTATAGAAAAGAATGATTAGACTAAGAGCATCCTACCATTCATTCAATGAGTACACCCTAACATGCATTCTAAAACATATATCATAAAATAAAATAAAATATCAAACCATGCACCGGCCTAACCTAAAGCTAGAAGTGGTGACTTAGGCTAATGTGTGTGTTTTGAAGGTTTGTGTGGTATGCTTAGCTATGACTTTAGGTTCAAATTTTCTAAGTGTGAAAACATGTTCAACTTAGTGGAGGATTTCATTTAAGTTGTTTAATTATTTTAGGTTGATTTTATTTCATGTTTTGATTAAGTTCAAGTGAATCCTACAGTTAATTACTAAGTTATGAAGAGAGGGAAAAAGAAGAGAACTTCTCTTCCCTTCCCTAACCTAAGTAATTTCTAAAGTAGATTCACATTTTAATTTTATTTAGGTGAATGTTTTGATTAAATTTTTTAATTAATTCTAAGTTTAGTTAAACTCTAAATAAACCTATTCAAAAATAAAGAGATTTTAAGATTAAATAAAATGAATTAAATCCACATAACAAACATTACTTTATTTCTTTCTCAACATGTATATCATGCATATGAATGAGTCCTAAGCATATCTATACATACAAATGAGAATATTTAACACACTTTATGATGCATGGTAAGTAATCCATTTAAGGAAATTTAGAAAATTAAGATGCATGATTTTCTTTAGTAGAAAAGGGTTTCTTTATCCAACTTTTCACATACACACATGAAGGTAAGAAAAGCATAAGTGAGTACAGCGCCATTGTTAACCAAAGATGTAAGGTACAAGACTTACTTAGGGCTACTTAAAGACTCATAACTTTGAAGTTTTCTAGACTAATATACCACTTTCCTTAAATACAAACATATGTATAAAAGAAATGAAATGGAAAAGAAGAAAGCAAAAGTTATGTTGATTGATTCATTTTATTTTTGAAATTTATGTATGCAAATATAGGTAGCCCTTCTTAGGTGATAGCATAGGGATGAATAGGATATGAAATTATATAAGTGTTAGGTTTTTTTCAAATGAACCCTACATCTTACCAACTCCGATTCAAAACTATGCTAGCATAAGAGAGAAAGGAAACCTATACTAAGCACACCCTTATATCCTTCACAGGCAAGCTTATAATTAAGATATAAGCAGCATACTTTCATATTTGATAATTGATTTATATGTTTTGAAAATAATTTGAATTTAGTAGTGATAATAGCCACTCATATTTTTTACTTTAGCCAATACATGCAAATTTTGACATAAAGTAAATAATTTCATTTTTAAATTTGAATTTGAAAAATATGAATGCATGGAACCATATGACATACAAATTTAACATATTAGGGAAAGACTTAAAGCAATGAAATCATGTAAAAAAATTCACTTTAATTAAACCCTAAAGACATTCTTATGGAATAAGAAAATTTAAAATAAATCAAAGTATTTTCAATATGATTTTTGTTTAGTTTTAAGTTTGATTTAATTTTAAAGGAGTGAGTTAAGTTTGCTGTTCCTAACCCATTCCTACATATGTTTGATATTTTTTTAAATTTTAGGTGATTAGATTCATTTTTATGTATTAATTAGGTTAAGGTATGAATTAAGTAACTTAATTAGCCCTTACCTACACCACCATAGTAAAATTAACCAAATAATTATGAGCTAATGAGATGACATAAACACTCACAAGAAATTTAAATTTGCAATGCACCTAATAAGAAAAAGGCCTAATGCAATTTGGCTCATGTTTAAAGGTTAATTAAGATAAGGGATTTAGCTTAAGTAATTTCAAAACACCCTTTCATACATATGAATTGGGTTTTGATTTCCTTAATTGAACTTAAGATATTAAACACCTAAGCATCTACCCAAAGTAGATTAATTAAGTCTTGAAACTTTTTTTTAGAATTTTTAGAAATTAATTAAGGGCATAATTAATGAATTAACCCTTAAGTAAGAGAAGATTAAGGAAAGAAAAGGGGGTTTAGGGAATAGCTTAGGGTAAATGCCCCAAAATTATTTCCTAAACCTCCTATCTGCTGGATCTGGCCTTAATCAACTCTAATCATGGATTAAAACCACTAATCACACCTTAATTATCCTTAATTAGGTAAAGGGAGTAATTAGGAACTCATATGTAATTCTCCAAATAAACTTTCAATAAATCCCAAGAAAATTAGGCGAGGCAGAAGTCATCCCCTAAAATATACCCAAGAAGTTTGGGATTAATTAGAGGCTTAATTAAAAGGTAATTAGCAAAATGAATTTTATAATAAAAATTAAAATCAAAGAAAAGTGTAATTCAAAATCCATTTAAATTAATTTTTAAATATTTTAGGTTGAATTATCTTTCCATAGAAATTTATTTCATATTATTTTAAATTTAATTGAGAGAGATATAAATTTTAGAAGATCCCTAGATTAATTAGAATTAATTAAAGCATCTTGACTAATCCCCCAGCTCACAATGCAACGTGTGGGGGCGGTGGTTACCGCGCTTTACACGCATCATGTAGTGAGCATCCCACTTAAATGCCGCATCAGGTGGCGTGAGGTGGGCTGCGCTTTGATCTCTGTCGTCTGATCAAAGATCGGACGGCCAGAGATCTCCCCGTAGTTTTAAAAAGGATAAATCAAATTCTAAACTTGGGAATAATCTCGGCCATCCATCCAAAATGCTCTGATGGATAGCCAAGATCTCCCCAATTCTTTCCCTTAGAACAACAAAGAACGCCCATGATCTAGGGGAAGATCTGAGCTCAATTGAGCTTGAATCGAAACCAAACTTAATTCACACCATCTAAAGCCAATAAGCGGCACATCTAACAATGGGATTTGCATGAATTAAAAATTCCTTTCATAAATGACCAACACCATCCTATGCTAGGTGGTCGAAAAATTCCATACTTCGTCGGAGGTGATCACCGGTGCTCGAGATCAATGAGGTAGCTTCGTCTAGTTGAGATAAAGCCCTGTTAAAATTCCTTGGCCTTGGTGTTGACTGACTTACTTTATGGACCAACACCACTTCAAGCTCCTTGTGGCTTTGATCCAATTGCTCCTCTCCTTACTATGGGAACTCTAATGGAAGATTGAGTGTGCTCGGATTTGTCCTTATAAGAAGTGTGCAAGAGGAATTGTGGTGGTTTTCAATGTGGAGAAAGTTTAAGAATGAATTGAGCTCCCTTATTTTTCAATGGAGAAAATTGAGAAAACTCAAATTTAATTCCCTCTTAGAATGCTTAGGAAGGCTCTCTGATCTCTGCTAACACTCTCTAAAGCTGAGTCAAATTGAGGAATCATGAATTTTAGTCAAATTATGGGGGGTATATCTCCCCCTTAAAGGATCGGACGGCCGCAAGTTATCTTACCATTTTGTTCCAATTGATCACAAAGGAGAGTTTTTTTAATCAGTTAGATGCTTGCACATGGTCAGTTTGAGGCCTTGATGGATTGCCAACCTCCCATGTGCTTGGAATTGAGTGGAAGAGGGATTTGAAATGAGTCGATATGACCCATGGGGTCGAGTTTGGCCTTGGGTCCATTTGGGCTGACCCAAACCCATTGGGTTTGGTGCACCACTTTTCATTAGGTCCCCTTGAGCTATTAAGAAAGCATCAAGTGGATATGAAGAGGGTATGACCAAATTACCCATGGATTAGATCAAAATTTGTTCTATGGCCTAGGGGTAGAATGACCATTTTCCTGATTTTTTTAATTTGGATATGTTGGGTATGTGGAGAAACTAGGTTTGGCCAAGTTTCAAGAGATTTGAATTCATTTGATAAGGTTTGGCTCATGTTGACCCATTTAGGTCAAAATGGGTCAACTTGGGTCAAGTTGATCAATTGATCAAATTAGGTCAAACCAAGGGTTGGGTCAAGTTCATATGACCATTTGAAATATTTTGGTGGCTCTGGTTTGATTCAATTTGGTATAGTTTTGAATTTGGCTCATATGACTTCATTTAGGTCAAATGGGTTAAGTTGACCTATTTGACCTATTTGTCCTAGGTCATGGGTAGGTTTAAGTTAGGTTAGTCATATGGAGTGGATTAATATATTTATTTCTAATCAATTTTGGTTAAGTTCAAATTTGGCTCAACATAACCCCTTTAGGTCATGTTGGGTCTAAGGTCAATTGGGCTAGGTTAGGTTCAATTGCCCAATTGAGGATTTGGTCAAGTTCCAAAAGTGATTTGGAATGAATATGACCCATTGGTTTGAATCAATTTGGCTTAGATCAAGTTTTGACACATTTTGACTTTTTAGGTCAAGTTGGGTCAATGGGTCAACAATAATTGGGCTAGTTAGGCTCAAATGTTGCTTGGTCAAGTTCAAACATAGTTCATGAGTGAACTTAGATCAATGGTTTCAATTAATTTGGCCTATGGTAGATTTTGGCCATGTTTCATTTTGAGCTAAGTGTTGACTTGGTTTGACAATTTGATTGATTGATCATCCTATGATGATTGTGATCATGATGAGAGGCGAGTTTGGTTCAATCCAATTTGGTTAGGATTATAATTTGGCTCATAAGGGTACTTTAGATCACTTTGGATCAAGTAAGCCTAACTGGGTCAAATGGCTTGGTCAAAGCTTGATTTGAGCTTGATTGATCTTGTATATGGACTTATGACTGAAATATAAATCCATTTACAAGTGATCTGAAGTTAAATGGGCTTTCATTCATTTAATAATTTCAAGTTCAAAGGGTGAACATGAAATGGTTGGCTTGACTTTTGAATTGAGTTTTGATTTGGTGATTGAAGTTTGTATTTATATTTGGGTTCATTATCTGGTAGACTCATGTAACTCTCTGTATAAATGTGCTAATACTATGCCGCCTACCGAGAATGCACTAAATGTGTCTAGATCTTCTAACAAAGGTAGATACTGCAAGTGCACCTCTGACCCTGACGTATCTGGTAGTAAGAAACTCTCTAAAAGGAATAACACATATGCTGCATGTCTCAAGTCCAAATCGTGAGGTGTGTAGACTCAAAAAATGTCCAAAGATAACCACCTAAGATGTGCGTGCAACGCTGTGCCCATCCGAATGTAAAATTGACTCAATGTCATGATATATAGTGTCCGAATGAGATGTCCACCCGAATCATCGAACCATCGCCAACTGCTTCCCTTGCCCAACAACGACGCGACAATCGGTTCATCAGAGCAAACCCAAGATCATTTAAAGCGCAATGGCCATCTCTCCTACAAATGAAATGGAAAGTGTTAGTCTGGAGAGCAACGCCAACTAATTCTCATGTGATGGTCAAGTCTCGATGTATCTCATCCGCTAACACAAGAAAGTCCCAAAGGAGGCGTATGAATCATGGGCACATAACGGGCGCCCCTAAGCATCGAGAGAAGTCGCTAAAATTTGACAATATGAAGAAATTGTTGTCAGGCTAGTTAGAACAATTGAAATATTATAGCAAAAAAAACTTGAAAGTAAGTTCATACCGAATCTGGATGCACGACCCTATGCCTGCCAAGAAGTAAGGCTATGCTGGGATGGACCTCTGAAGGTGCAGAGCGTCATCACCATCTCAAAGACCTCCTCATCGACGTCTAGTCGGCTTGGAAGGCTCCTTGGCCATCGTACCTGTGAAATGAAGAACAAAATGACATATTGTTAGAGGATTGTAATATTAAATTTGTGCAACACTTTAAAAGAAATAAAGAAAATATATGCAGTTGATGTACATGTTATTTTGCAATACTATCCATACTAACCTCCTACTAGTAGGGTTGTGAGGACACGATGTCCGATAATGACCAACTGATTTGTAGATACTGCATATGCGATTGCTTTGTATTGCGCTCTCGTCCATTGTGGTCTTGTATCTACTTGATCGTGGCCTACCTGATCTAACTTTAACGGTGGCGAAGGATAAAGACCGCATCGCTCAGGTATTTCAATCATGCAGAACGTGAAAATTCGAAGAGTTTGTACGTCCATACATTGTCATTGTGTAGTACTTCGGCACATAAGACAAATGATTCGATCTGATGGACTAAAGCTACTATAGAATGACTACATGGCATGTGATAAATCAATATTCAGGTGCAGCTACATGAGCTGCATTGATCCGCTGTGAAGTCAACCTTGAAGGATCGACAACTCCTGTCGAACACTTGCACTTCATTGGCATTAATATTGACTACTTGTGGAGTGCATGGCCTCATGCTCGAATCTCCTGAGTACTGTCTGTGCTCTAGGAGAGATAAATTTATCGATTCTCCTGAATCAATGATACTGGCCCTCTTATAAAATAAACCCACAATATTATAGTAAATATAGCGATCAGTGCTTGAATTGGTAGTCCTCATGCCCGTTTGAGTACCCCATTAAAACATTATGATGCATTTGTCGCCATCATCGAACGCTTGCCGATCGCGGAACCAATGACCACGCATCACGCTCACTAACCACCGGTATTCTGCTAGTGGTTACGGACATTTTTCGGAGTACTACTGCACCGCAGATTTGGACTTCATGCATGTA
The DNA here is from genome assembly GCA_021442155.1 of Cymbidium sinense. Lineage (NCBI taxonomy): Eukaryota > Viridiplantae > Streptophyta > Magnoliopsida > Asparagales > Orchidaceae > Cymbidium > Cymbidium sinense. The sequence continues at coordinate 53,049,569 of CM038215.1, forward strand.
TGTGAGTGTTTCCTTCTGGGGAGTTTCTTACTACCAGATATGACAGGGTCAGAGGTGCACTTGCAGTATCTACTTTGTTAGAAGATCTAGACACATTCAATACATTCTCGGCAGGCGGCGCAGTGTTGACACACTTATATAGGGAGTTATATGATATACCAGACCAAGGAGGGCCAACATGGCTGGGTGTCTTCAATTTCTCCAGATCTGGTCTTGGGAGCGACTTCAGATAGGGAGACCAACATTATATGTCCCCTATCTAAGGATCTCACATTGATTCGATTTAGAAAACTAAACTTTATTTCAATTATTTTAATATACTGAGTTGCATGTAACTGATTTGCATATGAAAATTGGTTTACTTAGGTGGAACGAGAGCGTATGTCAGAATTCTGAATATCGAATTTTAGGATGAGCTAGTTGGATTGCTATTGAGCCAGGTACAGCTCTTAAATGTTAAAATATATTTTAACTGAATTTTATCTTACTACTATCTAATAACCACTAACAAATGCAGGTGATTTGGGAGCTATACGACATTTTGATTAAAGTTCGCCTCTCTGATATTTGCCTTCGCAGGTTGCTATAGCACGAGTTCCATTGATCAGAAAGAGGGTGGAGCATTCGCGGATAGAGTTCTTCGCCACGGCCACTTACCCCGCATTGATGTCGCTCTGATGGATCCCCGTTTCAAGAGAGTTGATGGAGGAGGGAAAGCTGATATTGATTGGGTTCAGTATCATCAGCAGCACATCACTATCTAGGAGGCTCGCAGAGATCACATTGTTGTGATAGATGACACTTACACTGACGTACAACAATCCCTGCAGCAGTACATGTCATGGTTTAAGTCGTGGGTGTCATTGTACTTGCTTAAGGCACCTATTGATCCACCGACGACTTATTACCCCAGAGCACCTACCGAGCGAGCATATGTTAAGATAACACTATAATTTGCAAATTTACTTAGCTATTGTGTCTACAGATTTTCATAGTAATATTTTAAACTGGTTTAATGTAGGCGGAGAATATCTTAGCGATGGAGGACATCTTTCAGCCTTTTTTTGGACGTCCAGGTGACTCGGACTTCTAATTCATTATAAATAAGTACGAGCAGATGTGTCACGATCTGAGATCAAGAACCTACATCAGCGACTACATGCTCCAGCACGTCTCAGCAGAGCATATGTCATATGGCTACAATTCAGCTCTGACTACACAGGTGACAGACATGGGCGCGGGCCCATCCACTTATACTGATTTAGGGCTATCTACTTTTTCGGAGAGCTCCCAGTCTCAATACCATATGGACATTGCAATCCACGATTGGGTATCTGAGACTCGCACTGAGATGGGGTAAGTTGCAGCCGTGATCAAGAATCACATGATGTTTCATATCAGCTGCGCGATCATCCATTACAGCCACCTACGCACTACACTCCAGGTAGTACTACGATAGCATATAGACGTCGCTATCGGTGATAGTGTATAGAGATGTATTTATTTTGTGTATTTGTCATTGTATATTTCTATAATTTTCTATTATCTGTATTTTTAACTGAGTTTACTTAACATATGAATAAAATTTTTTGGTATAATTTGATTAGTAGTACATCTGTTTGATGCTAGCAGTTTAAATTTGTGACTTATTTGTTACCATATGTTTACATTTTGTATAGCTAGTAAAAAAGACATCTTATTTTTTTTTAAAAAAAACCATAGCAGAAAGTCGCCCACTTATGGAGCAACTGACCTACTACGATGAAGTCAGTCGCCCGATAATCAATTGACTGACTTCACTTGAAGCGAATCGATCGATTATCGAGCGACTGACTTTAAGCAAAGCCAATCCCCCCATAAGTGACGACTGACCCTAAACTACCTCAATAATAAGATGACTGATCATTCGCCCACTTATAAAATGACTATACCTAAACTCTAATTTTTTTTACGCATACTTAAAATAATAATTATTTATTATTTAATATTTATTTTAAAAATTTGCTCACTAGATACAAAAGGAAGATAAAAAAAGGATGCAAAACCAATCGCAATTGTGATAGCATATTTAAGGGTCCATTTGAATAAACTTTTTAAGTGAATTTAAATTTTCAAATCGTGAAAAAAAAAATTAGTTTAGCTGTTTGATTAAAGATCTTTATTAAACCACATGTAGCGAAAACTCCATTTTAGGATAGTTTCACAAAACTAAATGAGGACACATTTTGCACTATAATTTGTGATTTAGGATACGAAATGTCGTAGAATACCCCTCCCATTTACTCGATTAATATTAATCCAAGTTCCAACAAAATCACAATTCAGGCCTAAAAAGCAATAAATATCCAAAAACTCTTGTTTTCTTTTACATCCATGAGTTGCAGATAGTGAAAGTACTAAAAATCATTCCTAAATTTTTAAAAAGCCCACATCTCAGCCAAACAGACCCTAAAATCTACTAAAATGTACGACTGCTGCTAGAAAAAAAAATATGGATGGAAGATTGTTGATTCCCAAAAAATGTACAATAATAAATAACCGGTTGATATAAAAATATATATGTATTTAAATCAATCACTTCCTCAACCCCAACACCAGGAAAAAAAATTACAAGATCTTGTAAACCGCTAGCTATAAACCTTTAACTTTTCCTTTTTTGGAAGGCACAAATTGCACTCTCATATCGACAGCTCAAAGCTGCAATCTTCCATGATTAATTATGATAGAAACATCTCATGATTTGAACTTCTTTTGCTTTTTCCTATTCTCAATTTTCGGATTCTGCAAATATGAGTAAAACATTACGTCAGTAAATAAGAGAAGAGAATTCGAAGTGACTATAAAAGAGAATGAACCTTGCGTTTCTTCTTTTTCTTCAGCATTTTTGCTTCGCTATTTGGACCTATAGATACCTAAATAATAAGAGGCACCATGACAAGCGTCAGGATGGAGAACTGGAGAAAAGCATTGGAAGTAAATTTATTGACGAGTATCTCAACCTTTCTGTGTTTCTTTTTCTTAGGTTTTACTTCCTCCGCTGTGTTTTCATCATGCAAGTCTTTACAAACTTCCTACAAAAATCAATGAGAATGATATATAAATCATCATAAACAATAAGATTGACGATCAAACACATTACCTCAGAGGTGTCATCAAATGAGGAAACATGCCGAACATCCCTTCCAGAACTTGGGGCTCCAACTGTTACAAACAAAAATTCAGGTATGCTTTCTTTTTCCATTTTTTTTTTTAAAGAAATTTAAAGCAGAGCAATGCTACAAGAATCTCCCAAGAAACTGGCAATAATAACTCAACGAGGAGATTGTGGTTTGCCAGCTATTTTTCTTATCCTAGAAAGAAAAATATTATGGCTCAAAAACAATGACGGGACATGAACCCAAAAGCCACGGGGAGAAATAGCTCTAATTTGTCAAAACGCTTTTCAGCTCTCCAGCGATCAGTGCTTTTCAGCCAGAAAACACTTCAAACATCATTGTTTTCAGAAACAAGTATTATTTTGTGGCCTTAGCTATTGTTGATTTATATGCTAAGCTACTAAAGATAAACTGTGATAAAAAAAAGAATGGAAATATAAAAGTTTTATCTAAATTTAGAGTTCTATCTAAGATAAATATTTAAAACTTGACGAAGATAGAATCTTATTGGAGTTTTAAAGATCTTCCAACTAGAAAAAAAAATCATAAAATTTACTAGATCATAGCACAAAAAAGGTAAAATTTAGTTTTTGAAGACATGAATGTAAAGCTGCATCTCCGGATAAAATATTCATTGATATTTGAAGAGGCATAGGCCTTTATGAGAGATTTTGTAATGATTAGCTAATAAATATTTGAGTAAAATTTTAAGAAGTATCATGTCAAATAATGGATAATAATAATTTTTCTATCAATATAAGAACAAAAGAGATTTTCAGAATTACAGTAATTACACAGAAATTAAACTAGTAAATCCAAGGAAGTTATGGAAGAGGATAATGAAACATTATTCTATAATTTGAAAGAATAAATTTGATTTTTTCCTCATGTAAATCTACCATGAAAACCATTTGTGCATTAGAAACTAAAGGGGGATTTACACACATACCATAAATTTCTTATCTATTTACATAAATGACAAACTATTATATTTACATATATATATAACACCTTAGTGATAGAATGACATCAAAACACATGCATAAAAAAGTGTATTTTATCATATATTTAATATTAGCAATATTTTTTATGAGATTTAGATATTAGGGTGTAATATATATAAATATAAGGATTTAGGTATTAGATATGCATATAAATAAAAACTTTCTAGTATGCATAAAAATTTCCCTTCGAGAAAACTATACATAAGGATAAAAAGGATCTTTGCATGATCTTTATTGAATTTCCAAAAAAACCACAAGATCAAGTGCTACAAAAGTTTATTAGGTGGACATTACAAAGAGTTGTGTGCAAGTAACAACATGCATAAATATATGGACTTCCTCGAGATTCCCCTTTTATAAGGTCTGAGGTCAATTACAACAATGAACTATATATCAGTTATAATATAATAATTATGACAGTTGCCTACATGTAATGTAGAACTCGCTCATGCTCCGGCGGTCAGGTGACTACTGTATATCGAGTAGTGAGTAATCTAATGTGGTCACCTTACAAATGAGTTTTTCCATTGTCATCCATGTGAAGGAAGTCTCTTGACATCAGTCACTTAGCTAAGACGAGTCTTCCATTCAATCATCCATGTGAAGGAAGTCTCTTGACATCAGTCACCTAGCTAAGACGAGTCTTCCATTCAATCATCCATGTGAGGCAAATTCTCTTGAGAAGCTAGGGATTTCTCCATGCAATTGCTTGCATGAAGCGAGTTCTTCTAGATGTTGGGCAAGCTCATTCTTATTCGATCTTTATTTCTTAATGCCAAGTATTCATTATGCTAGTCTATCTTCTAACGAGTGTTCGCCAAGTCTATCTGTGCATATTGGAGGTACATTCAGCTCTTCGACTTTTTTGTAAAGAGACGAGTACCAAAAAGGACAAAAGAGGAAAAGAATAGAATAAAGTTAATAGTACAATTGAATTATTATGATGCTTGGCCATTCATCTAACTGAAATCTAATGAGCGGCTATGTCACATCACCTTTGATTTAGCTTTAGTTTTCCATTTTATTAAAAAATTTTTTTGTTCCTGCGAGTGAGAATACAAAAAAGAGTAATCACATATTCATCTTTGTATTTAGCATTAGTATGTATTTTGGCTTTTCAATAGAATGAAAAATGTTTTTTCTTAGCACATATATCATGCTTTTTTATAGTAATGTTTATAACTCATCATTAATTTTTCTTTGAACTTATAATTATTATGAAATGGTACTCATTATAAATTTCCAGCTATTTATATTTGTTTTAATGCGTAATTAGCTTAGCGAGACTATCAACACTTTTAGGGAAAATAAGTCGCCAATCACACAAGTATTGCCTCAATGTTCAAAAAGATGCCCGACCCATCAAGCAGAAGATGAGGAAGACAACTGCCTCACTCGCCGAGCCCATCAAAGAAGTAGTCAAGCTACTTGAAGCTAATTTCACCAGGGAAGTTCAGTACCCGAAGTGGGCGTTGAACGTGGTTATGGTGCAAAAGTCAAGCGAAAAATGAAAAATATGTGTTGACTTCACCAATTTGAACTCAGCATGTCCAAATAACAAATACCCCATTCCACTGATAGACGCACTCGTCGACTCGACAGCTGATTACTCAGTAATAAGTTTCCTTGACACGCTCTCCAGGTACCATCAAATACAAATGCATCCCGCCGACTCAAAGAAGATGCCTTTATCACTGGAGAGAGACTCTATTGTTATAGAGTTATGCCTTCCGAGCTTAAAAATATAGGGGCAAACCACTAGAGATTGGTGAACCAAGTGATCAAGGAGAAATAAAAGGAGAAATGTAGAAGTTTACATAGACGACTTATTGGTTAAAAGCAAATCACTCATACAATACATTCAAGACCTCAAAGAAATATTTGCCACTTTAAAAGGGTATAATATGCGCCTTAACCTCCTAAAATGTATTTTTGGTGTGAAGTCAAGTAAATTTTTGGTGATTCTCATCACTTCCGAAGGCATAAAGATAAATCCCGACAAAATAAAGGCGATACTTGAAATACCTTCACCCAATATTGTAAAAAAGGTGTCACAGCTCACAGGGCGAGTAGCCAAGTTGAATAGATTCATTTCTAAAGCCAAGGAATGTTGTTCGTCGTTCTTAAAAGTTCTCAGGCGAGCAAAAAAATTCAAGTGGATTCCAAAATATGAGAAAACTTTATGTGACTTGAAGGCTCTACTAGCAACACCATCTATATTGCAAAGCCCAAAGGAAGGAGAGACCTTGTTGTTATTATACTTAGGGGTTAGAGATAACTCGATCAATTCTGTTTTTATTAGGAAAGGTGGTGGAAAGCAGTGGCTCATCTATTATGTCCGGAAATCTTTCTGCGGTGCTGAATTGAATTCTTCATAATTGCATAAAATTTATTTTTAAGACTCATTAAATGCTATCACCATTCTTTTCATTCTTCGGTCCTTTTTACAAGTCATATCTACAAGAAATAAAAGAATCGAGGAGTTAAATGTACACCCAAAAAAAAAGCAAGTAAGATTGACCTTCCTGGCAGGACTATCAGTGCAAATGAGCCTACAGAAGAGGCTACGCAATAATGAGGACCAGGCAAGTTGAAAAAGACTTAGAAACCAGTCACGAATCAATTCACCCAGAAGCTAGCGACTAAGGGAGGTCAGATAGTCACAGCAACCTGAGTTCAGCGATTTGACCTTGACTTGCGCATCTGCGCGAACATCAAGCTGTTCGCCTCTACTATCCATTATGTCCCCAGTCACCTATGCGCACTCGCTTCAAGCTAAGACGAGCTCTTGTTTGTACCCAACATATTATATATGTACTTACCAAATGTAAAGACCCTCCCAAAAATATAAAAGGGGACACCTTTTCTGTAGGGGAACTTTTCTCTTCTCCTTTTTCTCATTGTCTTTGCACTCAAATTCAGGAAGGAATAAAATTCACTATCTTTCTGCAATTTTTCTTTTCCTGTTTGTCATATTTTGTCTAACCCTATTTCCCAGGTATCTCAAAAGGCTCTACCTCAGTCTACAGATAGATTTGGATTCAACACACCCTATGATGCAACTATCTAAATCTGCATTTAAATCCAATTCTACACCCATGCTATGAGGCTTGTAAACCTAGGTCTCACTATTTAATCAAAAGAAAGAGAAAATCATGTCTATAATAAGTTCTTTAGATTGCATATCCAAATATTTGCTTAGAAAACAGCTAAAAAATGAAGTACATAATTTTAGCCTAAAATAGGAATACACATCATTATTGTAGGACTCAGCTAGTCAGTTTAAAAAAAAAAAAAAAAATTTGCACCTCCTATCAATACGAGGAATGGAAAGGAATTGATGAGCAGAGGCCCACCACCGCATTGCAATGAGCATTTTCATGACTCAAACCCATGATATCCATATCACAATGAAAGAGACTTAATTACAGGTCTAGGCCAAACTATTTGTTGCATCTAACAATAAGGATTGGAGCAATAGGCTTAAATGAAAGTTAAAAGAGAAGTTTGCATATTTCGGAGGAAAATGGAGAAGCATTATAGAGGGAGGTAAGGAAAGGTAAAAAGGTCGAGATACGGAAATGATGCTTTTAAATGGTCACAAAATGGAAAGATGAATCATAAGAAACATTTGAAAATGGGAAATAGCACAAGTAATGATCATAACATAACAAAACAACAATTTACCAAAAGCTCCTTGCACCGTCACATATCAATGCAGGATGATTACAAGGGAAATGAAACGTGGAAACGCATAAATAAACACATGTACATCAAGAGATGATGCCATATGACCATGAAGGCATAAAAATACGTAGTAAACATTGACTAAAGTTTTAGTGAATCTAATGTATTCTAATTGCAGTTGTCTACATACGCAAACTGTTAAGATAATAAAGAATTAAGTAATAATAATCTTTTTCTTAGTATCTATATGAGTATCTGTATGCAAACTATTAAATTCAAATTTGTCCAAAAGAATGAAGAAATAGAATTAGATAGAAATTACTAGCAAAGTAATGATTAGAATGCAAGTACAAAATATAGGGGTGGTCTAAAATGAGAGCCCAAAAAAATTTCCCATTAAGAAAGAAGTCCTTCATTTATAATATCAATGAGTGACTATACATAAAAAGATTATATAAGAAAAATTTAATATAAGTGATTCCTTCCTAAGTTAATGGTGGTAAGCGAGTATAAATCTATCGACTGATGGGGGTGAGTAACCTGTTATCTAGAGTGTATGGGAGTGAGGTTGGGGCAAAGAAGAGTAGTTGCATTGTTCCTCTGCATAGTCACCAGATGCTGGTGAGTTGGATTATACTATCATTGGGTCAGTGTTCTCTAAGTCCTTTGACTCGTTGAGTCAAATCAATCTTCTCTTGTCGGATGCACCTTCCGATAAGTATATTTATTCTGGGTAGTCAAGTACCCTTCATGCGAATACATTTGTCTTGACATATAGGCTCACTAGGGCCTTCCCACTGCTTTGGATATACACAAACATTTTAAGTTAACTAGACACTGAAACACTTTAGAAAGTTTGAATAGACAACAAGCAATGAATGATTATAAATGTTTAACAAAAGCGGAGGTGTGTAACTGAAAAACTCCTTTTATCAGAATTTTGAATAATCTGCTATTGTTAAATTAAAGTGATTCATACTCAATATCTTAAATCAGTCAACAGTTTATGGGATTACTGTCTCACTGCAGGGCTTACAACCAATGCGAATAGTTTATCTAACATCTTATGCAAAATACATAAAATAAGCTTACTGAAATTTTATCTTTTATACTAATGATCAATCTTACAGTGAACGGATTATAAACTCCTTGAAGAAGAAACTTACACAACCATTCTCTTTGATAAAAGCAAAATCATAATAAATGGGTTGCTCAAAATAACAAAAAATAGAGTTTTTCAAGGAAAATCTACTAAAAAAACTACAGAACACTATCAAGCATTGATCGCCTTCACTTTTTCAAAAAGAAGAATTTAAAGAATACATAAAACATTAAGAATATTCTAGTTTCGGATTAATTCAATTAGCTTTTAAACCTTTCACACAGAGAATTATGTGTCACTTTTTGCATGTCTTAAAAATGAAAGATGCCTTTCTCGGCGCTATCGCTAATGAGAGTTAGAAAAACTAGTCTATACCATGGATACGTTTACTTCAAATCATTCTTCATCTTAGTTTATCATTAACAAATATAGATAAATTTGAAAAAAAAAAAACAAAGATACAACTTCAACTGCAAGATTATAATTTTATTCTAGAAACAATAATGATAACAATTTTACATTGTATTCATTTTAGAGTAAGCAATACTTTGTCAAAATATTGAGAATCCTGCTAATTCAATGGAATGAATTACATTAATAAAAAGTAAAATGTTAGCACCAAATATTCATACTAATTAAACAATTCCATAAAAATAAATTACATTCACCAAGTAATGAACTATTCCAAATGTCACTAGCCTCACTTGATTACAAATCAAGAAATAATTGTTAATTTGACAATGTTTTCAGGGCCCTTAAAACATTTCTATGAAGAATGGGTTGGAACGAACCCAAAACATCAGCAATTCCCCCAAAAATAAGCCAATGCCAATTATATTTCTATTCAGAATGTCAAATTTTACAGATTTGATCATGAAATGCAATACCTAGACGCGATCACTTGAATAAGAATTGTCTTCAAACACAAGATGTTAGCATTTCCACAATGTCAGGTTATTCCTATCACAATATTTAGTGGTTTTACAAATAATTACATAGAACATTAATACACCAAAATGCCAAATGCCAACTGCAATGACTTTCATTATCCAGTTAAAGACCAATACAAATGGTTAAGTGATAATAACTATTTAATCGTGAAATTAGATTGAATCATAGGCAGTAAAAAGATGGCCATCGGACAGTTGGTCAAAGCTAAACAACTATGTTCATAATGGTCATAAATGTCAAAAAAAATAACCACAGTTTAGCAATTTATGACTAACAAAAAAGGTGGCAAGATATTCATAAGGACTTACATTCCAAATTTTTTTATTAGAATTTCAATAACATAAAAAATGAGCAATGTCAACATTAGATAGGAAGATTAACTCTTTAATTTTCATGTACTCCTAAATTAAAATCAAACAAATTGTCAAAGAAAACAAAATGTATGAAAAAGCTAGGAAACATCAGTCAAATGAAAATTATTACCATTACTAGCATTGACTGCTTCTTTTGCATTTTTCACAGCCAATTCAAGAAGCTGCAGATCTATAGAATTTAGTCCACCAGATTGCTGTAGTTTTCTCTCAAGAAACTTTGCTAATGCTGCAGCTTTGTTTGTTGCCATGGGTCCATTTGGGTGGGCCAATCTATAAATAATCAATCAACCATGAATAGTTCTCCAAGCCAGTTTTACATCTATTACCCATCAAATGCTTAGCAGGAAATTCATTAACAATTGAAAAAATCAATTGAACATTATTATACAAAGTGTGCAAAATAAAAAAACAAAGAGCACACTCAACCTTGGATTAGACTGATATAGTTTGAAAAGAAAATTCTAATTGTAGTAAACAGCAATTTGAAAAGCGTACACGTAAGCAAGAAAGAACACGACATTTGGCTTGAAAGCTAAATTATTCATATTTTCCCCTACTTAAAAGATGGAGAAAAGAGGACACTAAGTATCCGTGAATCTGCTCTTGAGGAGCTCTTGGGTTTAAAGTAAAACATAATAAATCAGAATTTATGAAATTTGTCAATCTTGTAATCATGCAATCCAGATGGTTTACTCAAGGACAGATCCAGAAACCTTTTTTCAAATGGAGCGCAACAACAAAATTAAATCATGTAGAACAATAGAAATAAAATGTTTTACATCCTTCATTGATAATGTGTTATATTGATTATCAAAAAAATATCATTTTCTATCTCCCATTTTCCTTTGTTTTGATTCTAAACTTATTTTTCCTCTCTTGCAGCATTTTATGGCAAAAGCAAACTCAAACAGACCCCAAAAAAGAATCAAAACAACTCATTAACTAGTTATATAAATATATAAAATATTATATAGTCCTCTATAGTAATATTATAAACCTTGTTTTCAACATCTCTAGGTGCAAAACACAATGTTGCCACCTATTTGTTATTCCAAGTTGCCAATACTCGATGACCACCAAGCTACTATCATCAACAACCTCCATTTGCCAATAGTCATAAAGCCATTTGGTGCTATCAAAAACACAGAAAGAGACTTCTAAATCACCCATCATGGTATTCTCCTCCAATTGTTGGCCAACAGATCTTCTTGGTAGTCCTTATCATCTTCGAAAAACTGTTAGCCCTTTACACAATAGGCCATCATGAGATTCATCAGCCACCACAACTTGCCATCCGTTAAGTGTCATTGGTAGCCGATGTCCATCTCACTTAAGAAGAGAAAGCTTATGGTCGGCATGCATGATGGCATAATCAAAGCAAAGTTTGATGGAGAATCCTGCAATGGTGACATGGCCAATGGGGGCATTACCCGCAATAACCCCCCAAAGATCCATTGCTAGTTCTACGCCTTTAATTGTTTTGTTGTCAGTATGTACAATGTTTGAAAATTATTTGGCTACTACTTAGGGAATTGAGAGGTAGGAAGACCAAATTTGGATTTGGAATTAACAATTAAAACAGCATTAGTAAATTTCTATCTAGTCCCTACATCAGCAAATAAAATAATACATAGAGTATTCCTTTTATTAAGTTAATTATTAAAATTAAACACTAATTAAAATCATTTGAATAATATATTAGCAGATTAATTTGGGATTAATTAGTTGAACTACTTCGGCTCATTTTGTACTTGATTAGCTGAATTTATTAGTATTTAATTGCCACTAGGCTAATCAATATGTAATTAGACTAAATGCTGACTAATTAAACTTTAATAATAAAACAATAATTATTTAGATATTAATTAGGGGTTAATTAATCATTAGAGTAATTAGGACTTTGTTCTTCAGTAGAAGTATTATTAGTCTATTTAAGGCTCTTCATTGGCGCCTAATCCTTTGAGATAAAGTTTATTTATTCATCTCCTTTGCTTAAGCATGCTCTAAGCTAAGCTTGATTCACCCATCACTTACGTTGCAATGCATTACTCAAGTCTCTCCTTGACAATGAGCGATGTGCCTCTCTCTCGATCACTACAGTGATTCTCCTAATGCCTCTTCTTGAATCTTTGTAGTAGTCCCCTCCAATCACAATTATCATGATGCTTCTTTGAGGTGTCTCTCCTCTTTGATCCCTGTAGCACTTCATTGTGGTGCCTCTCCCCATCAATCATTACGCCGCTCTTCTCTTTTAATCATTAGGATAATGTTTTTGATAGTTCATGCTAACCTTCTTCTAACTGATGTAATTTTTGATATACAATAAAGATTCTATACAAATATTAAGCCATCAATATAGTAATACAATAAGTAAATCTTAACATAAATAAAGAAAGACCCCCTAACAATAATTTGGATTAACTAATAGGAGTAAGAAAAATTTTGAGGAGAATCTATAAAAAATATTATATTTAAAGGAATCAACTTCATTTTGGTGGATCTCAGAGGAATAGGAAGAATCTTTAATGAAAGTTTCATGGAGGGACTTGTTGGAGTCTACACCCCCAAATAAAGAATTGAAAAGAGATAAGGCTAAATTCATCATGGAAACTAATGAGTTGCAGGCCTGGTGAATGAGGTGAGCTAAGCTAATTGTGCCATGAAGATTCCATCTTGATAATAAGCTTGCACTATACAAAATGTCATCAGCTTGGTCAGTCCCACACAATTGACCTCGAGGGAGGAGATCAACATAATTATGTTGTTGGGTTTCACATAGAGTTGAAGTCTCTTATCTTGAGATTCCTCCATACTTCAAATGATAAAGGGCTTGTTCTAGCAACGCTAAGCTTGTCAAACAAAAGAGGAATAGAGGCCTAGCATCAACAACAAGCTTTTATCCCACTACGTAGGATCGGCTACAAGAATCATTTTCTCCAGTGTGTCCTATTAAATGTGATGCTCTCATTTAATTCTAATAAATATGGTCATTCTCTATACTTTCTAACCAAGTTTTTAGGTCTACCCCTACCTTTCTTAACATAAACTAAATGCAATACATCTATTCTCCTAATTGGGTCACTGAGCGGCCGACATTTGATGTGATCAAACCATCTAAGGTAACACTCTCTAACCTTATATGACACTAGAGCTACTCCAACCATTTCATATACATATTTGTTTTGCATATTTGTCTCTAATTGTAAAGTCACTCATCTACCTGAGCATCCTCATCTCTACAATACTTAATTTTATGCTTCTCTTTTATCAGCCAACATTCTACACCATAAAGCATTGTAAGTCTCACCACCATCTTATATATTTTTTCCTTAAGTCTGAGCGGTGCTTTTTTATCACACAAAAGGCCCGATGCATTCCTCCACATTAGCCATCCAACTTGAATTCTACTAATGACATCGCCATTCACCATCACTTTAAACAATAGACCCAAGATATTTAAAACGTTTACTCTTTTTAATGGCTCACCCATTGTCACAACCCTACCACTAAATCTACTACTACTAAAATTACACTCTATATATTCGGCTTTAGATCTACTCAAATGAAAGACTTTGGACTCTAGGTTGACCTCCATAATTCAAGCTTTTCTTAAACTTTCTCTAGCCTTATCAACAAGAAGAATATCAATAGTAAAAAGTATACACCGAGGTACATTCTCCTCCAAATGTCTAGTAAGAACATCTATAACTAAGATAAAACGATATGGGCTTAAAGCCGATCCTTGATGTAATTCAACTAAAATAGGAAAATACTTGGTAAATCATCTTCATGTTTGAACACGAGTAATAGCTCAAGTATAGATATCCTTAATGACTTGAATACATGCAATATTAACTTTTTCTTTTCTAGAACTCTCCAAGGCACTTCTCTTAGCACTTTATAACATGCTTTCTCTAAATCAACAAATATCATATGTAGATCCTCCTTAATCCCTCTATACTTCTTCATCAAACCTCTCAAAAAATTATATAGCATCCATAGTAAATCTAACTGAAATAAATCCAAATTAATTTTGAGAAATTTTTGTATCACTTTATAACCTATGCTCAATTACTCTCTCCCATAATTTTAATGTATGGCACATTAATTAATTCCGCTATAATTTGCACTCTTATGCACAACCTTTATTCTTAAAAATAGGAGCCAACAAACTTTTCTCTACTCATTTGGCATCCTTTTAATCTTTAAAATAATATTAAAAAATTTAGTAAGCAAAGAATTTCTTATCTTCTAAGCATTTCCACTCTAGTATTAGAATATCATTAAGTTATATTGCATTACCACACTTTATTTTCTTTAAGGCCTCTCTAACTTCAGATTTACGAATACGATGATGAAAATAAAAATCTCTATTATCATATAGGATACTAAGGACCTTAAATTATATAGTATGCTCACAACCTTCATTAAAAAATTTATCAAAATATCTCATCTATTTATGTTAAATATCCTATTCTAAAAAAATACTTTTAATCTTTATCTTTAATGCACTTCACATAAATCTATTATATAAATCACTAAATACGGAATTCTTTACATTACATATTGCTTTCTTGGATTACTACAAGTCACTCTATATATTCTCAATTCTCCAAGTTTGTACATCTAAATTAATTTTTATAATAAAACTTCTTATTTTGTATATTTTACTATACATTATAACTCCACTACCAACTATTTTTACTAATAGGGATTTTTTCCTTTTGAGTAGAGGCCTACCATCCCTAATTGAAAATTTGATTTGAAAGTTAGAGTGAGACGCTCAATTATTATAGGCATATTCATATTGGCCATTACAAGTGTTCTTAGTGCCCACGATAGTGAGATTGTTAACATAGATTACACTAAACTACTACTTTCTAGAATATTCATGGCTAGAAAATGAGTATATTGTCTTAATTCTACAAAATAATTCAACACATAGATGAGCAGATTGTGACTCACAAGAGGCACATGAATTCTCTCAGGAAACCCTAAAAAGCGAAAAACCATGAAACATAACAGTTGAAATAATTTCACTACGTAGATTGAAAGCTGCAACAATTCACCCTTCTCTATATCTAAACTAGATGAGATTACAAGTCCTGATAATAAACGTTGGTGTTGGTTGTTAACCAATAATGCATCTCCAACAGGTATTGGCAATGATCAACATGGGCACCATTGATGATTGACATTTGACAACAAGCATGACTAGCAATCAATGACGGGAATCGAGTGTCACAAAAAACTCTAGAAGTCTCTAAACCTCAGAATTCTCACTTTCATAGCCCCCTCAACATGTAAAAGAATCTATTTATAAATATTTAGTGCGGACACCCACATCATTTATATCATAAATATGGACATTCCATCAGACAATGGAGAAATCCCCTAATTAGTTGACATTTTTTTTTAATATTGCGATGCTTTAATGGTCTCAAATTTGGATGATCTTGAATACATCAGATTCATTTCATCAATTATAAATTTGCAAAGACTAAAAATAGAGTTTGGGTGATCATGAAATCCATTCCAAAATCATTATGTCTAAATATTTAGATGTATTTTAAATCTAGAATAAAACTTATCAAGATTCATGCTTGACCGGATGAAGTTTCTAGTAGCATCTATGTTCATTATGGCTCATTATGAATTATAAAGACATCTATTATTACATTAAATTGGGATTAATTACCAATTATAGTAGTTGAAATTAATTAGCATTTGACTAGGCTCATTAGTATTTAATTGGTCCTCCCATCTTTTTCACGCACAACTGCACACAAGATTTAGCTAATACAGCTGTTTGAGGGTTACCGAACTAAGGAATTAATCCATTAATTATGAAACTAAAAGAATTCCAATACTAGATAAATCTAAATGACCTTAAAAATAGTGCTTGTCAAGATTAAGTGCTCAAAAAGGGTCCCTAAATCCTGTAATCCGTCCAAATGTGAAAATAAAGATATTTAAAAACCTTTAGCCACAAATTTGGAAGAATTGGAATCAGAAGGCATCCAACAATCAAAAGCAATACAATAGAAAATTAACTCTCGTGTTGGTGGTAAACATAAAACAAAATAAAAAAAGGTAACCGATAATTGACAACATAAACTACATATAAGAACTGCAGCAAAAGCCTTCAATCACCGTCCCAAGAAACATTGCAATCCCATTGGATCTAGCTTAAAAAGGAGTCCGAACGAAACCCTAGAGAAAAAGAAGAAGTGGGAGAAAGGGGAGAAGAGACCTTGGTTGGGTTCGTAATGGAAGAGAGGGTAGCGGTGCGAATTTGCTACACCGAAGAGCTCGTCGCTCGTCTTCACTAAGATCTCTATCCATTAAGCGGCAGGATCGCCACTGCCTCCCTCCCTCGTCGCTAACTAGTTCAATAAAGCCCACCCGTATTTAAGTAATAAATCCAAATTTATTAAATCATGAGATGATTTAATTTAAAAAGTTATTTAATATGACAGAATTAAGTTCAATTAAATAATTGACCATTTATTTTAGCATTTAAAGTTATTAATTTAAATAAAATTTTAATAATAAATATTTTCTAATAATTATTAATAATGAAATTAAAATATATTACATAGCTTAGTGAGAAAAATAACAATTTGATTAATTATTCATTACTAAATTATTAAACTACTTTAATAAAATAGATCATCAAATTGAGTAAATTTATTTAATTTAATATAATCAAATTTAATCATGCATACTATTAATTAAAAATTATTGAAATAGTAAGATATATTAAATCATAATTAGTATAAATTACATCTAAATTAATTAAACATAATTTTATATTACTTAAATTAAATTATAAATACTATCCATTTATTTAAGTTATTTTAACTAATTAATATCAATTATTAAAACTAATTAAAAATTGAATTATTATCTACTATTAAATTAATATTTATCAATATTAATAATTCAAAATTTACGAAAATTTTTAAAACTCTCATTAATTATCCAAATTAAAATTTTAATTAATACATGTACTCTCCAATTCTTCATCTCTCCTCTCCTAACAAAATTATCCTCATGACAACGTGAGGAAGTTATGATTAGGGTTAGCTACAAAAGCTATTAGCCAAACCAGCACCTTGCAAAGAAGAAGAGACTGGAAATAGTTAGAGAAGGCATTCACTAGAACGACATCATATAAAGGAAAAGTCAACGAAGAAGAAGCAAAGTTAACCCCATATTTCCTCCCATCCCCTTCACATGCTTCTATTTTCATAAATCCCATGATTTCACCGTACCATCGAATTTACTAGAAGCCTAGTTTTAAGGAAAAAAAAATGAAAAAATGGGATTTAAGATTTTGTAGGATCTAAAATTGTTAGTTTAGCAAGATTTTAACATAAATCATGCTCAAATCCTATTACCAAATTGCCCCCTTTAACTTTTTAATAGTAGGATTTATATTTGTTTAAAAAGAAAAATGATTGATCCTTGAAACAAAAATCAACCCTTTGAATTAATCAATGAAACCTTTTTATAGAGGTAGAATCTATCAAATAATTTATCATGATATATTTGAATTTTGTTTAAACTCATAAGTCAACTATCCCCTCAATAAATAAATTAATGCTTGCTCAAGTAAAGTTTATCTATATTTATTTACTTATTGAAAAAGATTGAGCAAAATTTTAAATATATATATATATATATATATATATATATATATATATATATATATATATATATATATATATATATATATATATATATATATATATATATATATATATATATATATATGAGTTCACTTATTTATTTATATTTATGAATGAATTTTTTTTATTGATTAGTAAATAGCTCACTGAGAAAACAAAAAAAAAGGAATCTTTTGATGATGTTTAATTGTTTATTTCATGATTTATTTAAATGTATAGAATAAAATTTTAAATTAATTATTCTTTTCAAATTATATATTATCAGAGATATAAATAAAATAAAATCATTAAATAAATGCATATGCATACATATACATACATGTTGGATTTAATATTATCACTAAACAACACCAAAATCTTTTAAATAAGAAAGGTTTAGTGATAAGAAAAATAAAGAGAGAAAGAGAGTCTAGTGAAAGAAGTTCTAAGAGTTCACTATGTTGGCAAAAAAGTATAAGATTATAGTAATGATTAAATGTGTCATTAACTCATCCTCCCATCCAATTTTTAAAAGCTAGAGTTGAGATATAATACTATGTGAAAAGCTATAGTAGTAAAATTACATTGCAAAGCTTAATAAATGCTTTCAATAAAAATGAACCTAGCCTATTTAACATGTAGTTGCTTAATTACATAGAGAATACTTATTAATTCTACTTGTTGGGTAAATTCGAGTAAAAGTTGCTAGTTAACTTCATTAAGTCTCATTGAGTTTTAGTGAATAGTTTAAACATGTAACTTATATAATTTTGCCTATTCAACTCTAAGACTGAGTAATAACCAAGTTAAGAAAGCAATAATGATGTTTTAATTAGCTAAACTAATGACATTGTGTAAATTTTCCTAATCAGCCTTATTAGTTTAATTTGTTTGAATGAAGAATGTTGGTTTCCTAAACTCAATGATGAGTTTGTTTTGTTCCTAGAAACTTCAATGAATTAATATGTTCAGTCAGGAAAAAAATGTCATTTGTGAACCTCTGCGCCATCTTTGTAAGATGTTCGGAGAGTTCGTTCTTCATGAGGTAGATTGATATATATTCAACCAGATTTATCCTAACATTATGTTAGAGTTTATTTAGATATGGGTTCTACTTTGCATGAATACAAGCATTCATAGTTAATTATCCCTCTTATCGCAGTAAGAGAGCACCTCATTAAGGTTGAAAATAGACATATCTTTTGATATGAATCTGTATCTAGAGGTGTGATGTGAACGATTGTTTAAGGGAATTAGGAGGGTAGTCCATATTAAGATCCCATGGTTCCATCATTCTGAGATTGTCATTCCAATTTACCAACATCAAAGGACTATTATCCATAATGTCTAGGGAGTTTGATTAGCAGTCATGGGTTGCCTCATCTTAGATATCCCAAGTAGACTAGAGGTGTTGTGTAGGTTCTTAGTGAATTAAGAGTAAACTTAATTTATATGTTTATCTAATAATTAATGAAGTATGCTTTGCATACATATGTGGGACTTACATCCATTGGATATCGTTAGGGTGCTCGCATGACAAGTGGGTTGGACTTACATCCCTTTGGAAATCTATTATAGTGTTCGCATGACAAACATATAGATTGAACTTACATCTCTTGGAAGACCAATATGGGTGTTCACATGATGAACATATGGATTGGACTTACATTTCTTTAGAATGCCATTAAGGTGTTCATACGATGAATATATAGATTGGACTTACATATCTTGGAAGGCAAGTTATATTTTATAAGTTCATCTAGTGAACTATATGGACTGGACATATATCCCTTAGAATGCCAGTTATATTTTATAAGTTCACCTAGCGAATTATTTGGATTGGACTTACATCTCTTGGAATGCCAGATAGAGTGTTCACATGGCGAACATGTGGGTTGGACTTACATCCCTTTGGAATGTCATTTATATTTTTTAAATTCGCATGGCGAACACATAGATTGGGCTTTTATCCCTTCGAAGGCCAGCATGGTGTAGAGGTTTGCATGGTGAATATATAGATTAGGCTTACATCTCTTGGGAATGTCATTATGGTGTTCACATAACAAACATATAAATTGGGCTTACATCTCTTAGAAGGCTAAATAAGTTTTAGATGTTCAAATGGCAAATATATAGATTGGGCTTACATCCCTTGGAAATGTCAAATAGATTTATAGTGGTGTTTGCATGGAAAATAGAAGGTGTGTAATTTGATTTTTGTTTTTTAGGGAACAACACCTGGGCGCTATATAAGTAGTGCCACAGTACTAAGGATTCAATACCATGACACTGAGAAGTTGGTTCTTCGATGCTTAAAGCTCAACATCTAGACACTAGCGAGCCAGTGCCCCGCGCCATCAAGAAAAAACATAAGTCTCAAAACCAGAGTGGGTAGGACTTCAATGTTGTAAACTTAGCACCATAAAGAGTAACACAAATGGGTTGACAATTTGACTAGCTCGATGCCGTGGTGCTAGTCAAAAAGTCGTTCAAAGGTTGACAGGGTGGTAGGCGCATTTAATAGAAAATGATAAATCTTTGACCACCACGGTGCTCCATCAATGTTTGACACACTTTTTAGTTATAGTCGATTACGAAATTAATGGTAATAAATATTAATAATTGCTCTTTTTTGCTGGCACAATAACCATTTTGACTAATTGACCCTAAGTACTGGGGCATCACATTCGGTCATAAAACCTTAATCGAAGGCCGTGTCTTGGCATTGTAGAAGCAGCACCACGACGCCATGTTCAGTATATAAATAGAACCCCTAGGATACCAAAATCTTAATTCTAAAGCCTTCATCCTCTCACTTATTCTTACATCTTAGCTTTTCTAGATCAACAAATATGCCACTCAAGACTATCTAGAAAGGCAAGAAAAGGGTATCTTGCGGTGACTTTAATAGATTTATCAATGTAGACGCTAAGGTAAGGTACCAACATGTGCTTCTCAACAAGAAGATCATCTTGGAGAAGAGCTTCTACAACCCGGGTGGGTGTGGAGAGGGTTATTAATGAGCGAGGTTGGGAGAAGCTAGCTACGATAATGTCATGTGTGTTGTCCCCGTTGTGAGTGAGTTCTTCGCCAACATGAAGAATCATCAGAATAACCAAGTTTTTGTACAAGAGAAATGGGTACATTTTTGATAATACGACTATTAACACATATTACAATTTATTAAATTTTACAAATGATTAGTATCTTTCCTACTGCAATCATCATCCTGATTTTAATGAAATCTTTAGTTTCCTCACCAATAGAAATTCAAATATCCAGTAGAAATGATGGGAGAAAAAGATTATTAATTTTCTTACAACCTAACAATCGAGGTTAAAGCTTGACACTATTTTATTTCCGCCAAGTTGACACCCACTTACAATATTAGTGAGGTAACTAAAGATGGATCCATTTTAAATTTGTGATTCAAAAGGACTTTACCATAAATGTATGAAAGACTATTTATAATTCAATTTACAATATGCATAAGGGGAGTACTACCCTAGGATATGATTACCCCTCTCTCATTTATTCTTTCTGTCTTGACTAGTGCATCAAAGGACCGAGATGAAGAAGTTATTATACAAAGGGTTTCCTAATGAAAAGAATTATTGAAAGGTTTGGATCAAAAATAGAAGAAGGAGAGAGTTCACGCACTCATCAACCTAGATCCAAATCCTTCAAGACATTAACTAAGTAACTCCAAGTTATTGGAAGAGAAGTCTCATACTTAAAAAAAGGGTTGTCGAAAGTAGTTAACAATATCAAGAACTAGAGAAAAAAAATTTGATTATCATATGGGTAAATATCAGCAGCATTTTTCTTATTTGAATAAGTTCAACTCAGCACTCATTCAAATGTTTGAAAATTACACTTTTAATGCCAGCCTAAAGAGAGTTCCTTTTCCTACAACGATTTAGTACCAACCCTATGTTAGCACCCTACTGGAGTTGGAAGAAGAGGAAGAGGAGGAGGAGGACGACTATGATTTTCAGGCTAGTTTCCCTACCCTTGCCACCCTGCCCCCCTCCCCCTTTTTTATTAGTATTTTCTTCTTTCTTTTTTTATTTGTATAATTTTGTAATAAATTATATTTTATATTTAAATACTTTCATTTCATATTGTATTTTTGTCATTACAATTATTGTTTAGTTGCTCTAGGATTTAAGCTAAAATCCAATTGAATGATAAATTTTAACCCAAAATGCATAACTCTGAGATATCAGTGCCTCGACGTTGTTTAGATAGCTCTGTAAATAAAACTCAACATTAAAATCAAAGAGATCATTGCCATGGCATTGTCATTTACTCCATGATTAATTTTGATGATAATAAACACATGTTTATATACTACTAATCAAGTTAAATTCAAGTGTGCATGAAACATTTTTCAGCTCCTAGTTCTTCAGTTATATCAAATTGCTAAAGCTACCAGACATAGACTGAGTTAAAATTTTTCTAGGTATTACTATATTAAGGCAAATGAAAAGCTCACTAAATTAAAATAATGATTCATTCATTTTTAGATTCATCATTCTAAATTTATTTATATTTTTTTATATCTTAATATGCCAATTATTCATTAAGTTATCCATTTCGAATAGTATGAATTAAATGCATGATATAAGTTCTATTAAATGTATGTTTAAGTAAGATAAATTATGTTTAAACTTTATCAAATCATTTTCATGCTTTTAGTAATACTTATTCATATTTTTAGTGCATGAAAATTGAATTGTCCTAAAAGTATCCTTTTTTTTCCTCTTATTCTCTCTCAAATTATTTTTTCTTCTCTCTCTTATTATCATTTTCATCTTAACATTATTTTGGCCAAAATTTTTAATGCATTTTGTGTAATAAATTGTGTGAAATTCATTCAAAACATTTCCATATCATTTTCCATAATTTCCATGTTTTAAAGGTTTTTTATTTGAATTTCTGAATTTGAATTATTTAATTTAAACTTCTTTATGCATAACATGTACTTGTTAAATCAAATCAAATTTATTATGAAATATGCTGAACATCCCAAGAATAATTAATTATGATTATTTAGAGATTAAATAATCTATTACAAACTATTTTAAATTTAAATTCAAATCAACCCACTTTTTCAAAATAATTCATTTCCTTTTTCCAATTTGACTTATTTTAGGAAAGTTTAAAGGAATCTGGCCACTTTTCTTTAAATTTAATAAATTTATATAACATTTAAACATTCAATAGGTATAGAATACAATCAGCTTTGATCTAAATTTACCCATGCCTTATTTTAAGAATTTCCTATTTTACCTTTTGGCCAAAATCCTTGAATGGATTTTTCATGGATTTGTTTTATTCAAAATTTTCTCCTTCATATCTAAACTTCCTTTTCCGAATTTCCTATGGGAATTCTTCTATCCTTAGCCATGAATCATATAGCATACATTTTATATTGGGTTTAAACAAATTTGTGAAGGAGCCTGTGGAAGATCTCTTTGTTCGATCCCTTCTCTCTTGAATTTGATATTCAAATTAATGAAAAATAAAATTCCCTCTGGATCAATTTTTGGCCGACCCTAGACTCCTATCTCATTTATTTAAGAGTTTTTTTCAACTTGATAAAGGTTTCAAAAAGTTAAAAACTTTATCTTGCTCTCTTGCTCACCCTTGGTCGATTCTTGCTAAAGCATTTCTTGGAGATTTTTGGTGATTCAAGTGCAAGAATTCCTCATTATTCTTCTCTTTTCCTTAGACAATTATTTGGATTGAAGAATGATTGGGAAAAGTGAAGGTTTGGTGTGTTTTTCTCTCTTGGTGAAAACATCAAATCCTTGGTGTTAAATTTCTAAGGTGCTAAGTTTTTAAACTTTTTTTATTTCTTCTTGGCTTTGAAGTTTACAAGGTTATGTAAATTTTTTTGTGTTCATTGATGACATAATCCTTAGATTTTGTTTGGCCAAGAACAAACATAAGAAGACCAATTTGTGTGGACTTAACTACTTGGTAATCTTTTGATTTCTTGTTTGGCCTAAAGCTAACATAAGGAAATTAATTTATTATATGATTAATCATTGAATATTCCTTTTGTTTCTTGTTTGGATGAAGTCTCTTTTAAAGGTTATTAATTTTCTAAGTTCTTAGTCATTTGAATATCCATTTTTTTATCCCTTTGGCTTAAAGTTTCATATAAGTTGGTTAAATTTGATTGTGCTTCACATCTTATTTCTTCTTTTTCTCCATTTGGCTGATCACACCACAGTTGCATAAATTATTTTGTGATGTTTAATTACTTGTATTCAAATAGTTTATGCATATATTATGTAATAGCTTTCATGTGATATAAATCAAATCCTCATTCAAGTGATTGTTCAGTTATTCAAATTACAAATACTTTTATCATTTGAATAAAAGTTAGCTTGTGTAAAAATAATTTAAAGTAAAGTTCTTGTAGTTGCATTTTAGCTTGAATTTCAAAGTCATTCAAGAAAATTATTTTAAACTTTTTAAAGATCATTTAAGCAACATTAAGTTACTTAATTGCATTATATACTTGATTGAAGATCTTATTTTAATTTCATTCAAAGTTAAAGTGAGATCTCTTTTTCTTTAATATTCAATTGCTTTAATATTAGTATAGATTGAGTTTTGAGTGCAAGAACATTTTCAAATTGAGAGTTAGACGTGTATCTTTCTCTTTACCTTGTCTTAATTTATTGTTTAGTTGTACTTGCCTATTATGGAAAGTGCATGTTGGATTGTACTTGGCCGTTAAGGAGAGTACTTACTAGGTTGTACTTTCTCATTAAGGAAAGTACATGTTGGGTTGTACTTGCCCATTAAGAAGAGTACGTGTTGGGTTATACTTGCCCGTGAAGGAGAGTAAAGGAGATTTGTTGTAATCTCAACTTTGGTTTAGTGAATTCCTAGCTTGGGTGGCTAGACGTGGATGCATGTCGATTTTTGGGGTTTAGTGAACCACCTAAATCTCTGTAATCTCTTTCTTTCCTTTTTTTGCACTTTACTTTTCTATTAATATTTTTTTGTTTCATTTATCTAAAATATTTTTGTTAAATATTTAAGTTTTCTACAGAAGTTAAAATTAAATTTTATGATTTTTTAAATCTAATAAAACACCCACCCCTCCCCAACCATCATCATAGCCTTGGCTCAATTTGTGGCTTAACATCCCTAAGTTTGATCACTATGGCACAAGTTTTTCCTAAAGGTACATTACCTGATGGATAATCTACACATAGACCACTTGATAATGTTCCATTTTATTATTGAAAAAATTGTATTAGTACTTTTATTTGTGGACAAGATTCTAGAATATGACATATGTTAACACACCAGTATCACACACCCATTATTAACATGAATGGTTTAAAATTGATAAATCTTTTAATGAATGGTCTACTTCTAAAACTGAATTGGATGAACTAAATGCAACGGCTTGTAACATTCTTTATTGTGCTGTACTTTTTGATGACTATATGAGTATTTTCATGATTACTACTACAAAAAATATTGGATAAACAGATTCTTGCATATTTAGGTACTAACGAAGTTAATGATGCTCACATAAATAGGTTAGTACATGAATATAAATTATTTCACATATTTCCAAATGAAAGTATCTCCGATATGTATACTTGTTTCATGAAAATTATAAATACATTGCATTCACTTGGAAGAAAGTCTAAAAATTAAGATTTGGTTTATAAAATTTTAAGATGCCTTTTAAAAGATTGGGATGCAAAAGTTGCTGTTATTAGTGAAGCTAAGGATTTAATTACTTATACACTTGGTCAACTTCTTAGTTCTTTAATAGCATATGAATAGGTTATTGCACAAAGAGATCAAAATTGACTCTTTTCAAAAGAAAGAGAAAGGAAAATTAATTGCTTTCTAGGTGGAAGATAGCTATGAAGAAAATTCTTCATGTTCAGATGTTGATAATGATGAGATTTTTTTTGCTTTCAAAAGGGCTAGGAAATATGATTTGAAAGAAAAGTAATAGGTATGAAAAATTTGAAGTACATAAATTGTCTACTAAAAGATTGAATACAGAAGATGGAATATTATGCTTCAATTGGAAAAAGCCCGGACATATAAGTGGTGAGTGTCCAGACTTAGCTGAAAAGGAAAAAACTGAAAGAAAGAAGTTTTGAAAAAAATAAGAAGCCTCAGAAGAAAAAGAAAAGAGTACTTTGGGCAAATTCTGATTCAGAAGAATCAAGTGATGACACTATAGAGAAAGAAGCCAATATATGTCTTGTGGCTAATGTGGATTCTATAAGTGAGGTATGTGAAGATATTTCTTATGAAGAATTAGAGAATGCATTCAGTGAATTAGCACAAGAATATACAAAACTCAAAAAAAAAAAATTCAATATGTTAGAAAAAAAGGAAAATTTAAAAATGCATGCTTCATCTTTAGAAAAAAATGTGTTGAATTAAAGTCTAAGAATGATTCTTTATTAGAATAATCAACACTTGTGGAGAACTTAAAAATGGAAAATTTATTACTTCATGCAAAATTAGATTCTTGTAGTAGATTGCATTCACATCTTCCATTTATTATACTTAAGTCATCAGATGCATCAAGAATCATTTAAATTTTGACCTTATGAAAATACAAATGTTACATGTAATTTTTGTAATAAAATGGTCATATATCTTTTGATTATCATGCAAGAAAATCTCAATCATTTTTTAATTTAAAATTTATTTGGATGCTTAAAAAAATAGCTACACATACAACACATCATTCATTGCATACCTTTTCATTTGGATGTGGACCCAAATATGTTTGGGTTCTAAAAGTTGACCCCTGATTTTATTTTGAAGGAGTGCCTTCAAAGCAAAATCAAAGAAGGCATGTGGTACTTGGACAACGGATGTTCAAGACATATGAGAGGTGATAAATCTAAATTTTCTACTTTAGAACCTTGTGAAGATGGATTTATAGTTTATATGATAATGCTAAAGGAAAGATAATTTGGTGTTGGTTCTATTTATAAAGATTCAATAAGTTTAGATAGAGTTTATTTTGTTGAAGGTTTAAAGAATAATCTTATTTCCATTAGTCAGTTGTTCGATAAAGGATTTAATGTTAAATTTCCTGCATCTTTCTGTACTATTAGAAATAAGGAAACTATTTTGCTTGTTGGTCATAGGTACAAAAATATTTACATTATTGATTTTGAAAATGCAAGTAATACAAATTTAATTTTACTTTGCTTCAAAAGTTCACTTGATGATGTTTGATTATTGCATAAAAGGTTATGTCACATTAACATGCATTTGTTAAACAAAATTGCAAAATTTGATCTTGTTGATGGTTTACCTAAAATGAAATTTCATTCTAATTATGTTTGTGATGCATGTATTCATGAAAATATTCTAAACATTCTTTTAAAAACAAAAATATTGTTTCTACAACTAGAACGTTAGAATTATTACATATAGATTTATTTAGTCCTGTTAACACTGTCAGGCTAGGTGGAAAATTCTATGGTTTTATTATTGTTGACTATTATTCAAGATTTACTGGGCTATATTTTTAATTCATAAAAATGATGCTTTTGAACATTTCAAAAAATTTGTTAAGCATATTCAAAATGATAGAAATCTTCATGTTAAAAACATCAATCTTATCACAGTGGAAAATTTTGAAAATACAAAATTTAAAAAATTTATGTGATAATTTTGGCATTAAACACAATTTTTTTGCTTCTAGAACCCCTAAGCAAAATAGTGTAGTTGAAAAGAAACATAGAATATTAAATGAATTGAGTAGAGCTATGCTTGATGATTTTAAGTTGCCTAAGTATTTTTGGGCAGAAGTCGTTAACACTACATGCTATGTTATGAATCGTGTTTACTTGAGACCTTTTTTAAACAAGACCTATTAAGAGTTGTTCTTTGGTAAGAAACCTAAGATTAGTTATTTTCATATATTTGGTTGTAAATGCTTCATTTTGAATAATGATAAAGACTATTTAGAAAAGTTTGATAGTAAATTTGATGATGATATCTTTTTAGGATATTCTTTGAATAGATCTTATAGAGTTTATAATAAAATAAAAATGATTATTGAGGAATCAGTACATATCATATTTGATGAAAATCCTATAGATTTTATGAAAGATAATCTGATTGAAGAAGAGGTAGATGATTTTAAGAAAAAAAGTTTGGAAAAAAAACATGATTCTTTACTTAAAGATTGGAAATTTATTAGGAATCATCCTAAGGACTTGATTATTGGAGACCCTTCTTAAAGAGTTAGAACTAGAAGACAATCTATGGGAATGATAAATTATTCTGTGTTTTTATCTGAAATTGAACCAAAATCAATAAATGAAGCCTTGGAGGATCACTATTGGATTGTAGTCATGGAGGAAGAACTAAATTCGTTTGTTAAAAATGATGTATGAGAATTAGTTCGTAGACCTCAAGATCAAAATGTTATAGGAACCAAATGGGTCTTTAGGAATAAGTTAGATGACTTGGGACACATTGTTAGAAATAAGGCTATATTGGTTACACAAGGATATACTCAAATTGAAGGGATAGATTTTGAAGAATCATTAGCCCCGTAGCTAGATTAGAAGCTATTAGATTACTCCTTGCCTATTCATGTTACAAAGACTTTAAATTATTTCAAATCAATGTAAAAAGTGTATTTTTAAATGGCTTTATTGATCAAGATGTCTTTGTAGAACAACCACCTTATTTTAAAAATGTGTAATTTCTAGTTCATGTTTTTAAATTGAAGAAAGCTTTATATGGATTGAAACAAGCTCTTAGAGCTTGGTATGATAGATTAAGTAGCTTTCTTATAGTTCATGGCTTTAGGAAGGGTAGAGTAGATACCACCCTATTCCTTAAGAATTTAGGTGATGATTTGATTATTGTTCAAATTTATGTTGATGATATTTTATTTAGTAGCATAAATGAATCTTTATGTGTTGAGTTTTCATCTATGATGTCCAAAGATACTGAGATGAGCATGATGGGTGAACTCAATTTTTTCTTAGGACTTCAAGTAAAATAATAAGAAAAGGTACTTTTATTTGTCAAACTAAGTATACCAATGACTTGATAGAGAGATTTAATATAAAAAAAATTAAATCTAGTAAGACTCCCATGAGCCCCTCTACAACTTGATTTAGATGCGTCAGGAAAACCAGTTGATCAAAAACTTTATAGAAGTATGATTGGTTCTCTTTTATATCCTACTACTAGTAGGCCTGATATTCTGTTTAATGTATGTTTACGTGCTTGTTTTTAGGCTACTCCAAAAAAATCTCATTTAATTATTGTTTAGAGTATCTTACATTATTTAATTGGCACTTCTACATTAGGTATGTGGTATCCTAAAAATTCACCTTCATGTGACTTGATTGCTTATTCTGATATTGGCTTTGCAAGATATAAAGTAGATTAGAAAAGCACATCAAGATCATGTCAATTCTTAGGACCATTATTAGTATCTTAGTCACTAGAATGCATAACTTGTTTCTCTTTCAACCACTGAAGCTAAGTATATAGATGTTGGAAGCTGTGTTACTTGGGTTCTTTGGTTGAAGCAAAAATTAGAAGATTTTGGAATTACACTAGATCACATTTCTATTAAGTGTGATAATACTAGTGCAATTTGTTTGACAAAAAATCTTATCCAACACTATAGAACTAAACACATAGAAGTTATACATCACTTTAATCAGAATCATGTGAGTAAA
This sequence comes from Cymbidium sinense, assembly GCA_021442155.1. Lineage (NCBI taxonomy): Eukaryota > Viridiplantae > Streptophyta > Magnoliopsida > Asparagales > Orchidaceae > Cymbidium > Cymbidium sinense. The sequence goes on from CM038215.1 coordinate 53,079,247, forward strand.
GGTGATGTGAATATTGATTTTATTATCATAGATTTACAAATTGCGAACATTTTTACTAAACCATTAACTGAAGAACAATTTTGTGCCCTAAGACGCATGTTAGGCATGTTAGTTCAGGCATGTAATTTTATTAATGTTCATGGTTAAACCTTTTTGATGTTGTCAAAAGGGGGAGAAAATAGATGTTGGTTTTCTTTTGTTTATGATGCATAGTTTTAGGGGAGCATTTTCATGTTATAATCATGCTTTATTATGCTTAAAAGTGTTTAAATACTTAAAATTTTATTTTATTTACTTGCTATAAATTTATTTTAATGCAAATTATATTTTTAAAGGTTGATGAAAAGTCACTTTGCACCTTCATCACCACTTAACACCAACATATGTTTGTTATCATAAAAAAAGGGGAGATTGTTGACTCCATGACCCCTATCTTATATGAGATTTATTTTTATGATAATAAGCACATGTTCAAATGCTACTAATTAAGTTAAATTCAAATGTGCAGAAAAAATTCATTAGCTCCTCGTTCTTTAGTTATATCAAATTGCTAAAGCTACTATACATGGACAAAGTGAGAATTTTTCTAGGAATTACTATATTAAGGCAAATAAAAAGCTCACTAAATTAAAATAAATGATTCATTCATTTTTATATTCATCATTCTAAAATTATTTATATTTTTGTATATCTTAATATGACAATTATTCATTAAGTTATCCATTTTGGATAGTATGAACTAAATGTATGATATAAGTTCTATTAAATGCGTGTTCAAGCAAGATAAATTATGTTTAAACTTTATTAAATCAATTCCATGCCATTCATAATATTTATTTATATTTTTAGTACATGAAAATTGAATTATCCTAAAATTATCCTTTTTTTCTCTTATTCTCTCTCCTATATTTTTTCTTCTCTCCTATTATCATTTTCATCTTAACATTACTTTGGCCAGACTTTTTAATATATTTTGTGTAATAAATTATGTAAAATTCATTCAAAACATTTCCATATCACTTTCCCTCACTTTCCATATTTTAAAATTCATTTATTTGAATTTTTGAATTTGAATTATTTTGAATTATTCTTTAATTCAAACTTCTTTATGCATGACATGTACTTGCTAAATCGAATAATATTTTTTATGGAATATGTTGAACGACCCAAGAATGATTAATTATTATTATCTATAGCTTAATTAATCAATTACAAGCTATTTTAAATTTAAATTCAAATCAATCATCTTTTTCAAAACAAATCCTTTTCTTTTTCCAATTTGACCTATTTTATAAAAGTGTAAGGGAGGCCGACCACTATGCTTTAAATTTAATAAATTTATATAATATTTAAACATTAAATAAGTATATAATACAATCATCTTTGACCTAAATTTACTCATGCATTATTTTAGAATTTCATATTTAGAAAACTCCTTTTGGCCGAAATCCTTCAATGGTTTTTTCATAGATTTATTTTATTCAAAATTTTCTCCATCATATCTAAACTTCCTTGGATGAATTTCGTATGGTAATTTCTCTATCCTTATCCATGAATCACATATCATACATTCTATGTTGAGTTTAAACAAATTTATAAAGAAGCCTATGGAAGATCTCTTTGGCTGATCCCTTCTCCCTTGAATTTTAAATTCCAATTGATGCCAAATAAATTTCCCTCTCATTGGATCAGTTTTTGGCCAACCCTTGACTCCTCCCTCATCTATTTAAGAGTCTTGTTTTAACTTTTAAAAGGTTCCAAAATTTGAAAGCTCTTTCTTACTCTCTTGCTCTCTTGCTCAACCTTGGCCGATTCTTGCTAAAGCATTTCATGGAGATCTTTGGCGATTCAAGTGCAAGCATTCATCATTATTCTTCACTTTCCCTTGGAGATTTATTTTTCTTGAAGATTGATTGGAAAAAGTGAAGGTTTGGTGTATTTTTCTCCTTTAGATGAAAACATCAATTCCTTGGTGTTAACTTTCTAAGGTGCTAAGTTCTTAAACTTCTTTTATTTCTTCTAGGCTTTGAAGTTTACAAGGTTATGTAAATTTTCTTCTGTCCAATCATGACATATTCTTTAGATTTTGTTTGGCCAAGAACAAACATAAGAATACTAATTTGTGCGGACTTAATTACTTGATAATCTTTTGATTTCTTTTTTGGCCTAAAGCTAATATAAGGAAATAAATTTATTTTGTGTTAATCATTATTTTTTTTGTTTCCTGTTTGGCTAAAGTCTCTTTTAAAGGTTATTAATTTTCTAAGTGCTTAATCAATTGAATATTCATTATTTATCCATTTGGCTTAAAGTTTCATATATGTTGGTTAAATTTGATTATGATTAACATCTTATTTCATCTCTTTCTCCATTTGGCCAACCACAACACATCTTGCATAAATTATTTTGTTCTTATTGATTACTTGTATTCAATTAGTTTATGCATGTGTTATGTGATAGCTTTCATGTGATATAAATCAAATCCTTATTCAAGTGATTGTTTAGTTATTCAAATTGCAAATACTTTTATCATGTGAATGAAAGTTAGCTTGTGTGAAAAAGATTTCAAAGTAAAGTTCGTGTGGTTGCATTTTAGCTTACATTTTAAAGTCATTCAAGAAAATCATTTCAAACTTTTAAAAGATCATTTAAGCAACATTAAGTTACTTAATTGCATTATATACTTGATTGAAGATCTTATTTTAATTTCATTCAAAGTTAAAGTGAGCTCTCTTTTTCATTAATATTGAATTGCCTTAATATTTGTAGATTAGGTTTTGAGTGCAAAAATATTTTAAAATTGTGAGTTAGACTTGTATATTTCTCTTTGTATTATCTTGATTTCTTGTTGGGTTGTACTTGCTCATTAAGAAAAGTATGTGTTGGATTGTAGTTGCCCGTTAAGGAGAGTACTTGTTGGGTTGTACTTGCCCGTTAAGGAAACTACATGTTGGGTTATACTTGCCCTTTAAGAAGAGTACATGTTGGGTTGTACTTGCCTGTGAAGGAGAGTATGTGAGATTTGTTGTCATCTCAACTTTGGTTTAGTGAATTCCTAGCTTGGGTGGTTAGGAGTGGACATAGGCAAGCTTTTGGGGTTCGGCTTAACCACATAAATTTGTATTCTTTTTCCTTACTTTTCTACACTTTACTTTTTTGCTATTATGTTTTTATTTTTTCATTTATCTAAAACATTATTATTAAATATTTAAGTTTTATACAAAAGTTAAAATTAAAATTTTCAATTTTTTTAAAAAACTCAATTCACCCCTCATTTGGGTGTTATAGCTAAGTAACAGTTGCTTGGATAGCTTTGCAGCATTGTGGGTGGACATTCTTTATTCTTATAGCCCAAGAAAGCTGCATTATGACACCCAGCTTATAGTGCCACAGTGTTAAATGATTAGCACCTTAGTGCTATGTGATGAGACTTAGGCTTAAAAAAATTGTATGAGGTTGTGCTTAAATATTGTAAAGTCTACACAACGCCTTGGCACTTTAAGAATAGCCTCACAACATTATAGACTTGACATTTTTTTGCTCTAAACCCTAAAAAGGTGGTACTGTGTAAGCGACATTTTGCCTCTGTAACCCAAGAGGGGAAACACCGCGATGTCAAGATTTAGCTTTACGATGCTATGTAAGAGAAATTTTACCTTTGTAACCCAAGAGGGCACGTGACACCAAGATTTAGCATTGCAGTGCTTGACATTGCCTCGGGGCCATTAAGCAACATTGTGACACTATGAAGTGGAGTGCCAAAGTTCAAAATCCTGAGAGCTTCCATCTCACACTGGACCCAAGTTCAACGGTAAAGGTGTTGGACTTTTAGTGAGTTAGGGTTTGATTTAATCTTGATTTTGACAACATTTTATCTTGATAAGGCCTAAAATATCATATTTAATGCGATCACACTCTTCTCACTTGATCTAGATTTAAGATCAATGAAGGGAGGATCTTCATTTCATACTGAATTCAAGATCAATGGTGGAATTCTTCAAGATTCATCTTGTAAAGCGAGAAATCATATAAATAAAGTATTTCACTTGGAGTTTTAATTGAAATCTTTTGTCATGTGAGAAGAAAAGTGTGCAGTGAATAGGAACTTGTAGTAGAGTCTGCAACATAGAGAGAGGGAAGGGTAGTCATTGGCAAAGCTAGAAGAAGAAGAAGAAGAGGAAGAAGATCATCCCTCCTCTTTTTATAGGGATTTTATCTCAACCATTCCCACTCTCTAAATAACTCCCACTCCTCCAAAATTGCTCCCACTCTCTCTCAGGTGGCTATCACTAAGGGGAATGGTTTTGGTGGAAGTGGTTGGTATTTTTTGGAGCTCTTTAAACTTAGGAGCAGCATAACCAATGCTTAGGCATCAGGTTTACAACGTCGCTATGTTGGAGTTAGAATATTCATTCTTTCATTATTATGAGCTAGTGCCTAAGTGTTAGGCTTGCAGCATTGTGGTGTTAGAGTTGGAATTTTTTCATTATTTATTATATATTCTCTTCAATTGAAAATAAATTGTCCCCATTGATTGCATCATGTCAATTGAGCATGGTGCATTCATTGCTGTCTTATATGTCTATCATAATTATATGCAATAACATAAAGGAGGAGAGAGATCATAATATTTAGGAAGTCTTTAATCATGATATTCATATATCATGTAATAACAAAGCGACAATGGTATAAAAGAACTTTTTGCTACAAGTAATTTATTTGAATCTCTCTAATACAGACAAAAGTTATACAAGCTCTATAGGCCATAGTAGTCTATCTCTCTTAAGCATCATAAAGATGCTACAAGGTGACTTCCTAGTCATGGAATAGTGAAGAAAGAGTTTGCTCAAGTTCAGACACTGAGTGTCCATTTGTGAGCAATATTCTTCTATAGCTATAATAGTCTACCTCACCATAGATCTCCTCTCTAATAGATATTATCTCTTCTATAACTCTCCCAATTCAGTAGATATATCAAAGAGCTCAATCTGTACTTTAGAAAGTTCTTTGTGGTATGATCTCAGGGCTCTGAGGGTATGCTCAAGATCTTAACAAATTAGGGGGTCTTGATGTGAATTAATGCTAAGTAAAGTTTTTACAGTAGTGAGTGTATCTAACATAACTTTTAGTAAGTACTGCATAATGAGAATAGACTGAACTCAACATTCCCTAGAAAAACTCCCATAGTTATAGCTCTCCTATTGTAAGGCCTAAGGCTACAACATAATCTAATAGTGAGTTCACTTTCACACATAAGCTAGAAAGTTTAGGTAAGAGCAAGTGATGTAATGCTGTTACTATATAGTATAGGCTCTTTGAAGAGCCACAATGTAGTGAAACTAAAGGCTTAGAGAATATCCTATAGATGAAGCATGAGATCTCTAGACCAGATAATTGCCTTTGAGTTTTATATCTTGAATTGGGAATGAGGTGGCTCTTTACATAAGAGTCAACATCTAAGGAGTCATCCTGGGTGGCACTCACCATCACCCAAGTTGAATCTAACAAGAGTGGCTAATGACTAGTCATCAAAATGTTAGATTCTTCTGTATATAAATCCTCCTCAATATGTACATGGGCACCATTGATAGGCTCAATAGAAACTAGAGAAGCCCTAGCATCTATCGATAACACCAAGGTGACTCCACTCCTTATCTGTCCTACTAGTGGCTCAATCTTTACTGGTGGATTAAGAACATAAGTAGAGCCAGCTATCCCTGCTACTCCTTTAACATAACTATCCGGTATATGGTTGTGAATATCTCTATCAACTTTCTCATGAATAGGTGAAGTTTCTCATCGTCGATTCTTACTACTATCCTACCCATCTGATGACCTCTTAGGAGCATGGGTCGCATGTCAAGGGGCATGCAAGTCATGCCTTATTGGCCTAGTTTTCCCAAGTTTGAGACTGTGTATATGAAAGCCCAACTCTAAAATGGAAGAGAAGGTATGATAGATTTATAGTGACCATATGTGACTAACTCTTATATTAGCCTCTTGTGAAGCTACTCAGAAACTATAACAAGTTCCTAGGAGAAATAAGAAAGCCCATATTGTAGAAGATAAAGCTAAATGAATAGATAATGGGAGCATCTCAGGGAATGACTAACTCTTATTGGCCTAGTGTTCCCAAGTCTTCAACTATGTATATGAAAGCCCAACTCTAAAATGGAAGAGAAGGTATGGCAGATCCATAGTAACCATAGGTGACTAACTCTTATACTAGCCTCTCATGAAGCTACTTAGAAACTAGAACCCCGAGGTGAAGTAAGAAAGCCCATACTGTAGAAGCTAATGCTAAACGAATAGATAGTGGGAGCATCATTAGGGAATGAGTATCTACTATATCCAATATTTGCAGTAGTCTGTATACGGGCATAGCCTGAGTGAAGTCCTACTTCCTAGCCACCCAGTTGAAATTATATCCCTCCAATATCATGGACTCATGATGGTGATAACAGAGGTAAGTAGGTCTCAGTCCGATGAGATATTCTATAATGTATCTATATCCTAACTTGGATAATAAGGGTGTACCTCTGTTAATAATTGAATCTATATATCTTTGTCCCAGGCTCTAAGCAGGTAAGCTATGAAGGGATGATTTATGAATAATCTGAAAATGATCCTTCATGTAATAGAGCAAACATGAAAGTCTTAATTTGATCTCTGTCCAAAGCAATCATGGCTATGCTTAGCTGTATAATAAGATGAAAATGTTACTCTCTAAAGTAGGGAGGTGTCTCAAGGTAGCTAAAAGCTCTAAAAATATGTGCATGAATCCATCCGTGTAAGTAATGTGAGGGAGCCTCTATATTATAGTGTCATGAGTCAGTTATGGTGCTTAGTTTGCTTAATCCATGGTATAAGTAGGCTAAGGCTACGGGTTCTAGTGCAATCTTCTCACTACAAGAAAGCAAACTAACCATCAAAAGAGTGGACAGATGAAAGAGTTAGCTGTGACCTAGGAAGATGAAATAGCATAACCATGTGGCAATGAAAGCCACCAATGATAGCTCCTCATTGGTGTCTCATACTAGAATGCGCTAGGAACTAGTCCCTCTCTCAAGGTCAAATCTAGTGCTGAAAGGCTCCTTATATGCATGAAAGACAATGTCAAAGGGATCATCTAGGCATGCAAAATAAAGTGAATGTGTTGCTAGACAAAGGAAGCTCTCATACCATATATCAAAAGTAAAGGTGCCCCATCATCTACAGCTTGATTTTTTTTCTCTCTAAATAATCAATGATAGTGAGCGAGAACACTATGAAGGCTAGAAGGATATATTGACTTTCTCTCTCTGGCCAATTGACTGATGCTAGAAGATCTCATGATCTAGATGGATGCACTCCTTACAGGGAATGTTTAAAATAAGGATACCTATTATATGCTATATATTTCTCAAGGTAACTCTCATCTCATAAGGACTAATCCAATAAGTATTGGTGGTCCAATCCCAATGTTCTGTATGGAATAGATCCAAGTGTAGGGGAGGCGATTATAGTCAAAAAGAGATACATAAATTGCATGACATATATCAGCTCTCTTGAGAATATTGCCATGCATCTATAAATGTTGGCGTACCCAATATATGTAGCCACTAATAGTTGACAGGGGTCTATCAAACACTGAATTTGGATCTTAATCTTTTGGCTCATAATGTAATATGTGATAACCCAAAAATTTGATTGCACTGGCAGAGAAAGCACTATCTACAACCGATTGAAGTATATCTTGATCCCCAAAATTAAGGCGATCTATAACCCACTCTAAAGGAACATCATGATTGTGCCTTAGCTTTAAATTAATCACCCAATTGAAAAGATCATGCCCTAATATAAATTATAAATCATGGAGTGGAATGCATGATGATCAAACAAATGAATCTTCATAAATGTCTCTACCCATCAATATGTCTTAATGCCATAATAAATGATCCTACAATCTAACTGAACAATGCAGATCACAAGCTTCAATAGAGGTCCATATTTGCACCTCAGTGGGCTCAATAGGAGACATATCATCTAGCCTTCTCCAAGTGAACATTTTAGTAAATTTGGGAAATATAAGCATATAAATAATAAAAAAGTAATAATATTTGAATCTGTTAGTGAGTTGTGGTTGTGAGCTTTTTTTAGTCTTTTAGACTTTTACAACATTTCCACTTTACAAATAATTTTTAGTTTTGTTTGGACTTGATAGATTCAAATTTGTATTTAGATTCAATTCATTCTGAATGTATTGAATCTATATTTATATTTAAACATAACCCTTTTAGGCATATCAGGTATGTTTAAACTTAGATTTGGTCTCTTTGGGCTTATTGGATATATGTTTAGACTTAGATCTGGTTCCATGTGGACATGATAGATCTAAATTAGGTTTATATCTTATCTCTTTGAACATGATAGATCTAATTAGATTTAGATTTGATCCATTTGGGCATGATTTATCTAAATTCAAGTTTAGATCTGGTTCCATTAGACATGATAGATCTAAAGTTAACTTTAGATCTGGACCATTTAGACTTAATAGATCTAAAGTTAAGTTTAGATCCATCTCCTTTGAGCATAATATATCTAAATTAAGATTTTGATTTAGTCCTTTTGGACATGATAGGTCTAAATTTAGGTTTAGAGTAGCCCTTTAGACATGATAGATCTAAATTTAGGTTTAGATTTGACCATTTTAGACATTATAGATCTAAATTAGGTTTAGATCAAGTCCCTTTGGACACGATGGATCTAATGTAAGGTTTAGATTCAACCCCTTTGTGTATGATAGATCTAAATTAAAGTTTAGATCTAGCCCTTTTAGACATGATAACTTTAAATTTAGGTTTAGATCGGGCCCCTTTGGACATGATAGATCTAAGATTGAATGGGGTTTCGCTTTGATGGAAATATTTTTTTTGCTTTGTAAGAAATATAAAATTGCCCCATGTTGATAAGAGAATTTCCCTTTTGGGATGAAAGTATTCTTCTCGATCTCAAATGTTGATAATATTTATCATTTTAGATGATCGATTTAGAGTCAATTTTTGACTCTTGCATTTATAAGGCATAATGTCTTTAAAAGTTATGCATAATATCTTTTGAGATATTGGGGCATAGTCCTTACACCTTTTGCATCAATGAGTTGATAAGTTCCCCTTTCATATATGTTTTTGATAATGTAAGGTTCTTCCTAGTTTGTGTTGAACTTTCCACCAACCAGACGATGGGGAATGATAGGTCTTATGTGCATTAGCACTAGTTCACCTATTTTGAAGCTTCTTGGGCTAACCATATGATCATGAGCTTGGGTCATACTTGCTCTATATATTTCTAAGTTTTGCTAAGCTTGTAAGCAAACATCGTCTAGAGCTTTAAGCTCTTAAATTCATACTCAATCATTCTCCTCCATGATAAGTTCATTTTGGACTGTAATACGGAGTGAAGACAAATCTACTTCAAGAGGGAGTATGGCTTCTACCTTGAAGACCAATAAGTACAGTGTTGCCTTCATTGCTATTTTTTATGTGGTACAATATGCCCATAAGGCCTCCATTAACTCATCGTGTCATTCTCTTTTTTAAAGAGAGAATTTTCTTAAGGAGATTGACCAATATTTTTTTGAATGCCTCTACGAGACCAGTGGCTTTTGGATTATATACTAAAGAATATTGCCAATCTATCTTATATTTTTCAATAAAAGGATATATTTTTGATATTCTTAAAGGTAGTGCCATTATTCGATATAATTCATTAAGGTACTCTAAATTGATAAATGTATGATCTCAAAAGAATTTCTTTACCATATCACTTTTACTTCTCTCATGGGAACTAGTTCCACCCATTTTGAGAAGTAATCAGTGGCAACCAATATGAAGCAGTGTCCTCTAGGTGATGGAAGATCAATTAGGTTGATTATATCAGTTCCCCATCTCTCAAATGGCCATGATGCCACTATTAGATGTAAGGAACCAGGAGGTTGATGTAAAGTGTCTATGTGTATTTGTCACTGTTGACATCTTCTAGTATGTTTACTTTATGCTTGAATCATGCTAGGCTAATAATATCCCATTTTGTTTATTTCTAATTTTCATCTTTGGACTGTATTAGTGTGCACTGCACAAGTCTTCATAAATTTAAGCCATTACCATTCTGGCTTCTTCTGGTCCTAAACAATATAACCACATTTTGTCAAATGAGTGGTGACTTAATGTGTCATTCATAAGAGCATATCATAACACTCTTTGTGAAATTTGATGAGGCTTTGATTTGTCTTTTGGTAAGATGCCACTTTTAATATAAGTGATGAATGGCTCTTGCCAATCATTTTGTTCATTTATTATTAAAGTTTCTTGATTTTCTTTAGCTTTAAAAGCTTGAAGAAGGGTTGGTGCCAATGCTAACCTTCTTTAGACTATTATTGTAATTGGGTCTTCTTAAGGATCCATCATGTCTTTAGCTAATTTAGCTAATGTCGGCCTTACCATTCTCCCCACATGGCACCATTACAATTATTACTTTTGGGATTTATTTCAGGAGCTCTAAGATATGTTCATGATAAAGTGCCAATTTGAGTTAATTTATCTTGAAGGTTCTCATTATTTTCCAGATTATGAGTTATGAATCTCCATAAATATGAAGTTTTTTTTTTATTTTCATATTAACTGCTAGGTCTAGACCTACAATTTATGCATCATATTTAGCCTGATTAAAGGTTTGAGGTTGAGTCCAGCTATATGAATACCGCAGTATGCCACTTTGTAGTGTCATAAATATCAAATCAATTCACTTGCACTACAAATGATCCTCACAATTTTGCTGATTTTATCGATGAAGATCCATCAAAGTAAAATACCCATTCTAATGATTATTGGGTCTCTTCTATGTCAAAGACTTGCTAGTGTAATTTATAGTTGAGTAGAGAATCTATTGGCAAAAGATTGGTAGCTATAAAGTCACTAGAGCTTGCCCTTTTGTCACATTTTATGGAGCATATGTTATGTCAAATTAGAGTAATAAGATTGTCCATTTTTCTAAGAGACTTGTTAAAGTAGGCCTAATCATCAAAAATTTGAAAGGATCAAATTTTGATATCAAAGTTATCTTGTGTGATAACATGTAGTGATACAACTAAACATTGCTTCTCAATAGGAGAGTATCTCATTTCAATTACTATTAAATATCAACATATATAGTAGAAAACATTTTTTTCCTTCTTCAATATTTTGAGCTAACAAAGCTCAAAGTGATTCCTCTGAGGATGCTATATATAATATTAACGATTTTCCTATTATTGGTGCTATCAAACTTGGAGGATGCACTAAATATTATGTTAGGCTATTGAATGCTTCTTTATAAGCATGATCCTACATAAAAGGTGCATTCTTTTTCATTAATAAAGTGAAAGATTGACATCTTCCCAAGAGATTATAAATGAACCTCTTGATATAAGCCAATTTGCCTTGTAATGAACGTAGTTGTTTCAAGGTCTTAGGAGATGTCATCTCTATTATTGCATTGATTTTATAGTGATCAATTTCAATTCCTCTATAGTGCACAATACAGCCTGTGAATTTTTTAGAAGTCATGCTAAAAGCATATTTTTAAAGAATTTATATTTAGGTTAAAACTTTGTATTATGTCAAATACTACCCTTAAATTGCTTTTGTGCTTATCTTGGGTACTGCTTTTGATAATCAAATCATCAATGTTTTCTACATACTTATGTTTTAGATCATCGAAGATGTAGGTCATTGCCCTTTGGTATGTAGTGCCAGCATTTTTCAAACCAAATGGATTCACCTTGTAACAGTAAATGCCCATTGGTGTACGAAATGATGTATGATTTTTATCTTCCAAAGCCATTTTAATTTAGTTGTATCCCAATGAGCCATCCATGAAAGAGAAAATATTATAGTTGATGTATTCTCTACCTTGAGTTCTGCATTAGGTAAGGGGAAGTCATCTTTTGGGCATGCTTTATTTAGGCCCTTGAAGTCAATGTAGATGTGGATTTGCCCTATTTTCTTCTTGACTGGGACAATGTTAACAATCCAATCAGCATACTTTTCTTCACAGATGAATCTTGCTTCAATAAGCTTTTTGGTCTCAGTGATTACTTGCTCTTCGATTTTCAATCATATTTACCTTGATGCTTATTTTATAGGTGGCATATTAGGCTTAATGGAAAGTTTATGCACAACCACTTCTAGCAATAAGCTTAGCATTTCATTATAATTCTATGTGAAATAATCTTTGTATTTACAAAGTAGTGCTTTTAACTCTTAATTTTTTGATTTGAGGTTAACATTAATAATGGTTGGCTTAGGTCCATCTTTAGTACTTAGTTTAATTTCCTGAAGTTTATCAATAGTAGCTTGATTACCTTCTTCAAATTCTTTTGAGGCTTCTTTGAGGTCAATTATTAGTTCCTCTTTGGGTATATTTTCATGTAAAACATCCCTTTGTTCATTTGTATCCTCAAGAGAAACTTACCTTTTGGATATGACATAGCATGAGTTTATCGTAATTTCTATATGGCGAACTTCTCTTATCATATGGAATTTTAGGTTTTATTCCATTATTAGAGCCTTTTAAATAATTGAGCTTGAATGTTTGATTGTATAGGTTGAATGTTATTTTTAACCAACTTCTTCAAAGCTAATGATAAGTATTGAAGGATCATTATTGAAATATCTTCTTTCTCAAAATCATCCTCTTCAAGCAACATTTATGTGGGATTTATGGTTTGTTCTTCTATCTTGTAAAAAAGGATCTCACATTCATTATAGCCTCTCATATGAGGGACATGGAAAGTTTTCAACTATTATATTTTTTTTATTTCTTGAAGTTATTAAGACTTGTATATGTGCCCTTAGTACTGCAATTATTTTCATAGCATTATTGGAGATTTGAGGCTTGGTACTCATATTAGAGAAACATGGGGATTCTCTAATTATTTCATTATATCACCAGTAATAGATTCTTCTCTACTTTGGGTGATTAAGATATTCTTAGGATAATAAAGTAGTAATTTTTCATCATCATCCTCAGTATCACTGCTAAGGTGGAGAATTACTTTATGTTTTCTTAATTTATTAGCACTTTTTCTTTTTGAATCATCCCCTTTCAGCATTATCTTTATAGGTGGGATTTCTTGCTTTTGGGCATTGACTTTCCCTACCATCTTACGCATGAAGTACTTTCCATCATCATATATCTTGGTTTCATGTATCAAGGATGGATTTGTGTCACCATGAATTTGACCCTCTTCATTATTTTGAATGTATTTCATGCACTGATGGTGGGTTGAAGGCACTATGCTTTATTCATGAATCCACAACCTACCCAAGAGTGCTTTATAGGAACACTAACTTCAATCACGTGAAATTTAACCTTTATAGTTTCTTAAAGCATATTAATAGAATAAAAGACCCTAATGTTTATTTTCCTTACTTATTGAATCTTTGTAGGAATACTATACTTTTATCCAGATAATGAGCATCCAAGGCTAGTGCTCGAAGCATTTTAGCTGTTGAGAGGTTGCTGAACTCCTAAATTGATAAATATTCTATTTATATGAGTAGAATTACTTTTGGCTGTAACATAAAAGGGTCGATTATGTTTTGTCATCCCTAACAATAAGTCATCATCACTAAACTTGATGGTTGATGAGTTGTTAGCAGTTAAGTCCTCATTCATCCTCTCATCAGTAAAGAAGGCTTCATACTATTCTGGATTTTGCAACGCTTTAATTAATGTCTCATGTATATCTTTGGATAACATGAGAGCATTGTAAATACTTAATAAAGTTAGTAGCTTGTATACATGGTCCAGAACATTATAGTCTACTACTATTTTGGTGATCTTTTGAGGTTTAACTAGTAGTGGGGGTAAGACATATTTATTAATTTGAATTTATTTTCCTTTATCCCTGAATTTCCTTTGTGGTGGTGGAGACATTTGCTTTCCACTCCTTAATAGGACTTGAGTTACTTTTCTGTGAAATCTTCTTTATCATAAGAAGTTTTTAAACTCTATGTTTCTCCAAATTGTTTAGAGCTTTTAGGATTTTCATAACTACTACCTAGCTTAGGGCACAACTTCTTTGAGCCTAATTTAACCTTCATTTTGATAGTCTTTTCTTTAGGAAAACATAGCCTTCCTCAAAGTTAGTTCTAGTTGTAATTGTATGACATGCCTCTCTTTGATTTTTAAAACTAGATTTTCATGTATGCTTATGAACCAACATGTTTCTTTTAAAACCTCTTCTTTAGGATTTTTTGTGTCAAGTTGCAAGTGGGCCATGTACATCTCCAACTTAATTAGTTTTCATGGAGGTTACTCATATTCATTCAAAGAGTTGATCATCTTTTGTGTCTCGACTTTGATGTTTGAGGTTTTCTTCTTTTCTTGGATTTATGGGTTTTTGACAAAAAAGTCTGCTTAGTTTTTGTATGCTTCCTTGCATTATGTAAAATTGTCTTCTATTGGGGAAGATTATTCTCATATCTATTTCAAATTTCACAGAGTTTTTCCACTGAATGCCCTTTATGGATAAAAGAATGTTGATTATTCTTTTAGTTTTCTTTGAGGTGAAGATCTCCCAACCACCTTCTTTCTTTACTAGCGAGGTTTTTCCTATGTTATTATCTATATTCTACATTCCATTTGGCTTGACTTCTTTATCTTTTGTATTATTATTCAAGGGTACTATAACAACATTCACTTTTTCCATTTTAGGATGTACCAATACACTATTAGATAGATTGAGCTCCCCATTTTGATAACTCTTTTCTACCTAATATTTGAAGACAAAATAGTCCTCAATTGGGTGACTTATAAGTCTGTGGAATGGGCAATAGTTGGGATCATTGACTTTGTCTACTTGATCAGGTTAACATGATTATGGAAATTACTATCCCAACTTTAAAGTATGTCTACTGGTTTTATCAACACATTTTCATTTAATTGAATATTGCTTGGTCATCTTCTCTTAGAGGGTAGGAACTTTTTTCTGATCCTCCAAGGGTTTTGCCGCTTGTTGTGAGGTTATTGCACATCCATTTTCCTTTTTATCAACTGTAAATGTGAATGTTGTATTCACATCATTTTTCTTTAAATCATAGGACTTAGATTGCTTTCCCAGATAAATTACTAATATATTCAATATTAAGGCCCTTTAGCTTAGGAAGTCTGTTGAACTTGGCTACATGATTCAACAATTCATGGAATGTATTTATTTTGGCCATGAGTAAGTATGGATCCATTTAATAATCAATATTCCCATCAGGAGCTCTTCTGCATACTTTTTCATAAACTATTGGTCACATTTCATCTCAGATTTCTTCATCTTGTGATATATTTCATGGCACTCTATTCTTTCTTCTTTTTTCTAGAGTGAGGTATGTGATTGTCACCTTCTTAGTTTCTCTTGTAAACATCTTAACAAAGAGTGTTTCCAACTCAACGAAGGTTTTCACTGAGTCATTCAGTATTAGCATACCATTAAAAAATTGTCTTAGTAAGACTGCTAAAGAATTATCATAGCAATAAGACATCATTTCCCCCAGTGTTTCCACAAGTTGTGTTGAATTGGGCTAGATGTGTCATGGTTTTTTTTATGCCCAAAAAGGTGTTGAATTTTTGCACGATGGACTTTTAGGATATTGTACTTGGTCATATTCAGTCTGGTATGGTCAGCCTTTCCCAACTAGCTGTTCCGTAGTCTCTAAAGTGATGACTACTTTGACTTTTGGGTTGATGAGAACTTCCACTTGGGATTTAGTAATAACATTAGCTTCTTGGTGAGCACTTAGATTTCTCCTGGGGGTTCTTGCCTTTGCATTAAAGCTGTTAGAAAACTAGGTGAAACATTCTACATACCCCTAATTTTAGCTATTGGGTTGATCATCTCTAGAGTATTTCTTGGAGGTACTTATTGTATTGCAGTTGCTATTAGGTTGAGTTAACTAAATAGCTCTTTCATTAGCACAATCATCTCATCAAGATAATTATTGAGTTGGCTAATTTGCTAATCTCTTCTTTGGAGTTGAGAATCCATCAGTCATTATAACCTCATTACAACATCAATTAATTCTTTAGTTTCTTTAATTTCTGCTCGAGTTTCACCTTTGAGCATTTGGTGGCTTGGGCCTTCCTAATGTTGTTTTTCACTTTATTGTTTAGGTACTACATTCTTATATCATAAACGTGTATCAACCTTGAAAACAACCTTGACTTCTATGCAATCAATATTTTTATTATTTTGGAAATTGGGATCTTGTTGTTCTTCATCAATCAAAAAGTCATCATCTTCTCAAAAGGGTTGATTATCAGCCATTAACTAAATATTTTTAGATCAGTGTTTCCAATTGATGGTGGGCAATTCAGCTTTTTTGTCATATGGTTGAGCTTGCTCATATTGGTTTATTTCATCTTTGATAATTTGGGATATTTTAGGTACCCAGATTGATCAAGACCTCCCAATGGTGGATCTCTAGGAATGTATCCTAGATGTCACACCTTGGTGTTCACCGAATGGATTAAAATGGGATGATTAATATTATTTTGTTGAAGGTTTTCAGTACCTTCCAACAATTGGCCACTTAGTATCCTTGTATTGAAGGGTTCATTGTTAGTGTTCATTGAATATTAAACTCCTAGGTCTTGAGTTCTACTTAAGAAGAGCACAATATTTTTCAATATTCTTATCTCCTTTAAAAGAATAATTTATTGGGTTGGTGACCTAGCTCACCAACTTCTTAATTTTTTTGAAATTTTTTATTTTTAATAGCCTTCAAGACTTTAAAAATTTTAGAGGTGATAATTTCCTCTTCCCTTGGTTGATCATATAAAATGAGTTGCATTCATTTATCCTAAAAAGATCTCTTTATAGCTTCTTTAGAGAAATTTCTCTTAACTCCATATGAGTAGCTTGAAATTATTATTGGTGGGCATGTTTGCTTCCACTAATGGCTCATACTATTGTTTATCATGTATAGGTAGTTCAGCAACTCTGCGAAAGATGTTGTATTTTCTTTTAGCTCTCATGGATATTTTGGTGCCCGAGGAATATGCTTCATGATCATTATTACTTAGAGCAAAGGTAGTACCTTGTGGAATGGTTGGCTCCTTCGATGGATTGCTTAATGGATTGATGATGATAGATTTTATTTTAGGCTCTGTGACCATTATGTCCTTAGCAAGTGCTATTGGAGCTACCTTTGGCAGTCTATTGAAAATAGAATTCCATTTAGAAGTTGAGTTCTTTCCCTGATTGAGTAAAGCATTAGTATTCAACTACCTAGGCTCATTAGGGATGATTATATTTGGTCTCCTTCCTTTGTATTGTAGCTTCTTGAATACTTTTGGCATTTCAATACTCTAAGTGATAAGATTTTTGGCTTGCAAGTTATTAATTGTAGATTCAGCAGGCATAAACTACATAACTTCAAAAATTGTTCCAAACTAGAGAGTGGCTCCAGAAGAACTAGCGTTAATCACGACATGAGGGAATTTAACAATAAATCCCTCACCTAACTTAACAATCATCAGATTTGTCATGTTTTCTAATTGACATTTCCCACCTAATTGTAGATTTGAAAGTTGGTTCTACTAGATTTTAAGAACCTAGACTTTTGAAAAGAAAATAGCCTAATAAATTTGCAAATCTATAATGACATCACATATTTTAATTTTTCTAACCAAAGATGGAGAGAGAAGTAATCCCCAGTGGAGTTGCCAAAAATCTATTTTCTTAAGGAAAAAACCTTTGAAAATCTCTGCCATCTTATAAGATATTTAAGGAGTTCTTTCTTCAAGAGATAGATTGATTTATATTCAAACAGATTTCCCCCAACATTATGTTAGGGTTTATTTTGATCTGGGTTCTACCTACTATGAACATAAGCATTCATAGTTAATTACCCCTTTTACTGCACTAGGGGTAATTTTAAATGCCAAAATATAAAGTTGGAAATAAATATAAATATTTGATATAAATCAATATATAGTATTGTGGTGTAGATGAATGTTTAAATGCCAAAAAGGAGAATAATGATGATCATAATCCCATGGTTCCATCATTCTAGGATTACATTTTTCTAGTTTACCAACATTAGAGGGCTATTAGCCATAATACCTAGAGAGTCTGATTAATAGCCATGGGTTACCTCATTTCAAATATCCTAAGTAGAATAGAGTTTTAGTGTAAGTTTAATGGTGTAGGTGTTCATTAAATTATTTAAGCTAAACAAACTTCTATAAATCAATCTTATGGTGTAGTTTGCATTATGGACATGCATATGGCTTACAACCATTAGAATACTGAGTTAAATGAGGTTTGTATGGTAAACGAGTCATAGACTAGGCTTACATCATTGGAATGTTAGTATTATAGGGGTGTACACATAAATAATAAAAAGATTAGAAGTACATCCCTTTAGAATGCCATAATTATAGATGTTCACATAGAGAACATATGGATTGAACTTACATCCCTTGGGATGCCAAAATTATAGATGTTAGCATAGCGAACATATGGATTGGCCTTACATCCATTTGAAATGCCAAGGGTTTTAGATTATGCTTATATTATAACCACAAATTAAACTTACATTAATTAAAAAAGCTATTTGATTGGGCTCCCATTAGAATGCCAAATAGATTTAGATGTTGGTGTGTAATGAATGAACATATTAGACTTAGATCCCTTTGGAATGATAATAGATTTTTGCATAACAAATGAAAAGATTGGACTTACATCTCTTTGGAATGTCAGAATTATAGATTTTTGCATAGCAAACATATGGATTAGACTTGCATCTCTTTAGAATGCTAGAATTATAAATGTTCACATAAGGAACATATTTATTAGACTTACATCCCATTGGAATACCAAAGGTTTTAAATTATGCTTATATTGCAAGTATAGATCTGACTCACATTAAATGAGAAAGCCATTTAATTGGGTTTACATCCTTTGGAATGCCAAATAGATTTATATTTTTACATAATGAATGAACATATTGGACTTAGATATTTTTGGAATGACAATAGATTTAGATGTTCGCATAGTGAATGAAAAGAATGGGCTTACATCCCTTGGGAATGCTAGTAGATTTAGATTATTTGCATAGTAAATGAATAGATTGGACTTACAACCCTTCATAATGCCACATAAGGTTTAGATTGTTCACATAGTGAACAAATAGATTAGACTTACATCACTTTGGAATGCAAGTAGATTTAGATTGTTCACATAGTGAATGAACATATTGGATGGTTTGTATTTACAAACATAGATTTTTGATTCTTACCTCTAGTGGGCAGTGCCTTGGCACTAGAAAAGTAGAGCTTAGGCTCTAGGAAATTAGCATCGTAGCACCGAAAGGTAGAAATTTAGGTCTCAAAACTAGAGAGGCAGCACCTCATTACTGTAAAACCAATATCATGGTGCTTAGGCACTGTCTAAAAGAAAATAAACTAGGTTGACTAGTTGACCAGCACTTAGGTGAAGCCAAAGAATCATCATGACACTAATCAAGATGCGGTTCAAAAGACTAATAGGTTGGCAGACATAATTAACAGAAGAAATAAAAATTTTGACCAGCATCGCAGCCCTTTGTCAGAGCACCAAGGAGCTCCATCAATGTCTGACGTGCTTTACATACTCTATTGGTTATGCAATTAATGATAATAAGTGGTCATAAATGATCAATTTGATGGGAATTGTAACTGCCTTGAACGGCTGAACGGTGCCTAGGAGCTACATATAGAGACATGGCACTGGTCTTGTAATTTACAAATTGATAGGTCAGCACCTCTGCTACAAAAGTTGCACCACGACACTGGGTTCAATCTATAAATAAGACCCCTAGGCAGTCAAGTTTTTATTCTAAAGCCTTGTTCTTTTAGGAGTCCTTAAAACCTTTTGTCCTTAGCTTTTGCTTATTTCTAGAATAATAAATATGCAACATAAACATGTCCACAAGGGTAAGAAGAGGGTGACCTCAAGTGATGTTAACCAATTTATTAGCATAGATGCAAAAGAGAGGTACAATGATGCTCTTACAAGTAAGCATCTCATTTAGAAGAGGAGATTCCATAATTCAAGTGGGAGCGTGGAGAGGATCATCAATGAGTGAGGCTAGGAGTTCTTTTCTATGGTGCATCATTCCTATGGCTAGGTTCTTTTCCATCGTGAAATAGCACCAAGATAAGAAACTTCTTATAAGGGTGAAATGGGTATGTTCTAATAATAATACCATTAACACATATTATAACTTATAAAATTTTGTGTAGGATCAATATCTTTTTTACTACAATAATCATCTTGATTTTGATGAAATTCTTAGTTTCCTCAATGTTAGAAATTCAAATATTTAGTGAAAATGGTGGGAAGAAAAGATTATCAATTTTCTTGCCTTTGGCCTAATTATCGAGGCTAAAGCTTAGCATTATTTTATTTTATGTTTACCGGTAACATTAGTAAGGTAACTAAGGATAGAGCCACTTTGAATTATGCAATTAAAAGGGCTTTATTATAGATTTGGGGAAGATTATTTATAATTCAATTTGTATTATACTTAAGAGTAGTACTACCCTAGGTTATGTCATCATTCTCTTATTTATTCATTGTGTGTTGTGGCTGGTGCATCAAGGGACCTAGATGAAGAAGTCCTTATACAAAGGGCTCCCTTGACTAAAAGAATAATTGAAGAGTTTGGATAAAAAATAGAAGTAGGAGAAAGTTCATGCATTTCTCAGTCCAAATCCAAATCCTCCAAACTTTAAATGAGTAACTCCAAAAAATTGGAGGAGAAGTCTCATAATTAAGAAAAAAGGTTAGTGAAAGTAGCCGATGTCAACAAGAATTATAAAAAAAATTTGATTATCATATGCATCACTAGCAGTATTAATTTTCCTATATGACCGAGTTCAACTCAGCATTAGTTCAAATGTTAAAAAATTACAACTTTAATGTAAGCCTGAGTAGAGTTCCTTTTTATGTAGTTCCTCATTATCACCCTTATGTTAGCAACCCATTCGAGCCAAAAAAGAAAGAGGAGGAGGATGACTATGACTAATAGGATAGTTTTTTTTCCTTTTTTATTTTATATCTCATGTATTTTTCTTTTTTAACATCATTTTTTTGTAATTTCATTTAGCTTGTAATAAAATTTATTTTATGATAAATTCTTTATTTCATATTAATTATTTGTCATTTCAAATTTTGATTGGCTATATCCTCAAGATTTAATTGCAATCTAGATAAAATTATAAATTAAAATTTAATTGAATAAAATTTTTAAATCAATATTAGCAAAATTAAGAAGCTAGTGCCTCGGCTTTAGAAAGTTAGTGCATTGATGCTAGGAGATTTGCATCTTGGTGTTGAAAAGTTTGCACCTTGGCTCTAAAAAGTCAACGTCTTGGTGCTTGGTTATGTAACTTTGCTTAAAATCGAGAACATAGCGCTTAAGCACCAAAAAAGTGGTGCTATGGTGATGGCATAGCACATCGATGCTTTCTAGATAATAATGCACTGCTGCAAATGAGCATTTTGAACTTACAATCTGAGTAGGTAGCGCGTAGAAGTTAGTGCCATGATGCTGGTCACAACACCTCAACTCTATAGGACAACATTGCAGCACCATTAAGTTGAGTGTCAAAGGTCCAAATTCTCTAAAGCTTTGCACCTCGGTGCTGGTGATCAACACCTTAATGCTAGAAGCATTGCCTTAGTGTGACATAGTAGCACCGCAGTGCTACCAGATGAGAAACTTTGCTTTAGGGATAGTTTCTTATGTAGTTTGATGGAACCCATAAAATTTTGGTAGCATAATGACTTAGTAATGCTATGTTTTAAAATTTTTATTACAACACACACTCACGCCCCATTTTAGATCCATAGGCGGGGCGTGGGGGTAGGGGGACCGCATTTGGGGGAGGAGAAAGATTTTCATCTCATGCTAAAACCAAATTCAATAATGGAGGCCTTCATATTTTAAAATTTGTGATTTAGTGATTTAGATTTTGAGTTAATTTTAATTTTGACAAAGTTTAATCCTTGTAATGGCTAAACTTTTATAATTAACACAATCACACTCTTCTCCCTTGCTTTGGATCCAAGATCATTAGAGGGAGGACCATTATCTTGCTCCAGATTCAAGATCAATGGTAGAGATCTTCAAAAAGTTTTTGTGGGCAAGGAATCAAATACATAAAAATATTCATTCCATATTTTACCTGAAATTGGTGCTTACGAAGCCTTTTCATTAGCTTTTATTGTCTCACATGAGAAGGAGATTCTTCATGTGAGAAGGCATAGCTAAGGGAATGATGGTGAGAGTGCTAGAGAGAGCATGTAGACTAGATAGAGAGAGTGTGAAGTCAGCCCTCCCCCTTTTTATAAGAAACTACTCTTCTAACCGCTCCCACTCTTCCCCGTGGGCGGTTACCAATAACAAGGATGACTATTGGCAGGAGTGGTTATGGCACCCTTCTCTTATTTTATTTTATTTTTTTGGTAGCCAACAATAAAACTTTTGCAAGATAAAAAAGAATTAAATATTTAACCATGTTAAGTAGGCACTTTGATTGCGACCAAGTATGTCAATTTAATAATTTTTGGTACATGTCATCAACAAAATAATCATATAAGTATTTCATAATCCATCTAAAGATTTGCTTAAACTTATTTCATCTTATAAAAAATTAATCAAGTTAAAATCTCTTCATTAAAAATATTGTTATAATGTTCTAAAAAATGTATAAGGAATAAGAGTGGTGAAAGACTTCAGTTGAGTCTTCTTTCCACTTCCTTTAAAGAAGAAGAAAAATAAGAAAACTAAAGAAATAAGTTTATTGAGCTACATGATGTAAATGATCTTTGTTAAACAACTTTCATAAAAAAATTATGATCATGATTTCTCTTTATTGAGTTCATCTAGAATGAAAATAATAAATAGATTTCTTAGAAGCATTATCATGACAACTTATTAGCCTGAAAATTATGGGACTATGTGACACACTAATTTTTAAATTAAATCAACTATGAGAGGCAAGGAGTACCCTAATGTTGACATTAGCTTGATGGGAGGTGAGAAAATGATGAAAAATAAAAAGTATATCAAAAGAATTATAAAGCTCTAACTTTGTGGTGTTGCCAAAAGTTTTTTTTTAAGTTACAAGATGGTAAATGTTATTGTTATTTTAATCCTCATTTGTATACCTAAATTGTGCGAGCGCATTCATGAGTGCTCATGAAAGTTTACTCTAAACAAAGTGAATATAAGGGGAGATAACTCTACTATGGTGGTTAGTGTCCAATGATCTTCCTTATGTAAAGATGACTCACAATAAATGGAGAAAACATGAGAAGATACTTGAATGCAGGTGAATAGTATCCAACGACCCATGTCATATACAAAAACTCAATTACATGCGGTGATTTTACATCTATATATACATCAAGGAACTCATCTCATCAACATTGGTGATCACATTTGAAGAACTCATTACTTGACATATAGCACATGCTTTCCATTGGTGAGTCCCATTTCTTATTTAACCAACTTAGTTGTTGTGTATATTCCTTAAGTAGCCACCCCTAAACCCTATACAAGTGGGGTTTTAGAGGAGAGGTGGACCTTTTTGTTCTTTAGAATTTTTTATACTTTTGTACTCCTATTAGTTTTTATACTACTTCTTAGAGAGGTAAAGGGAGATATTCTTATACTTTGATTTTTTTACTATAGTGAGATTTCTCTTATTTCTTGTACTTACTTTTCTTATCCCATTGCCTTAGGGGTTCCGCTTCACTATATAGAAGAATTTGCTTTCAATATTTTCTTAGGTGTTGCGAAACATGGAAGAGGCTTAGAAGGCAAAGACCTTGTGAAGTAGGCCATTCAGTAGGCATGGAGTCGAGTACTCAACAATTCATCACACAACTAGACTTGAAGAACATGAAAGATATGATTAGTCACCTAGTATAGGTAGCTATCAAGAGTGTGAAGAATGAGATTCTGTGAATCAAGGACCATTAAGGATATTCTGGATTGGCAACTCCCAAAGCTTAACCACAATAAAGAGAGCTATCTAAGTCACTCAACATTGATGATGCATCCTATCAGCCAGTGATGAGGAGAACACTAGGGAGTGTTGACCTCATTTTAGATGAGGTTAACATCACTTCTAAAGCTAGTAATTAGAATACCAATCCCTAGATTAAGAATCTTCTAATTAGATACTTAGGACACTTCATTTAGCGACCTAATGCACCTTTCTAGGATCTAATCTAACTTAATAAGATTGAATAGACCTAGACCAAACTCAAATCTAGGCCTAAAAGAATTGAAATCAAAAGACACTTGAATTTAAATGAAAGTGATTAATTAATCTAATTATCTTATTTAACCCTTAAAGCCATTTAAACTTCAAGAAATCCTAACTAAACCAAAATAAATGCAAATCAAAATCAAATAAAACCATGAAATCAAATTAAAAGCATGAATAAATCCAAATCCAAATTCAAATCCAAATCAAGGTCTAAAAGTGGTCAACTCATTTAACATAGGTTTGACCTAGGTGGGTGTCCCACCAAGTCAAATGTTAACCCATAAAATTTGACAAAATAAAATCATTCCAAATAATCTAAATATTAATATGTTAATGTTTAAATATGAATTTAAGAGAATATAAATCCAATAAGGTCTTAATTAGGCTAAATAGGTATGTTGGGAAAATTTATGACACCACATAAAGTTTAAGAATTTCTTATTTGGATGATCAAATGCATCATTAAGGAGTAAACATATTATCTCAAAAGATAAACATATTATCCTATAATGGATTTGATTATTTAATAAGAGACTCCTAAGGCTAATGGGTTTTCATGTACTAGAGAGTTTTCCCCCGAACTACATGGGAAGAAGAGCATGGTTTATTTTAAACTAGGTTTATGGTTCTCTATAAGGGCAAGCCTTTATAGTCAAATACATATCTAGAAGGGTCTCTTCCTAAGAATACTCTCAATTAAGGAAATAAGTTATTATTTCTATGAATTTCTAAGCTGGTTTACAAAGGAGTGATATTTGGAATTTCAATTGGGATTGACCCAAAGTGGAAAGAGTTCTTTTAGAAGGCCAAGTAGGATGAAGTACGAAATGCCTATTGATACTTGACTGCCTAGTAGGTATTTCAACTATACTATCATTGGGCTTTGAGTTTTGAAATTAATTTAGATTTTGAGTTGATATTTTCCTAAAAATTTAGGGTTTAGATTCTAGTACAAGACTGTAAAAATGCCTATGGCAAGAAGGATACTTCAGAATTTAAGTCTATATGTGCTTTTGACACAAGTCAGATTCTTAACAAAATTTTATTTTGAGAATAGTCATCTATTCCTCTCCCTTGAGGGAATAAACCTATCCCTAACTCTTCTAAACTTATAACTGTCTAGTGGGGTGCCAACTAACACCACCTAAGTGCATTTTAAATTCATGATGGCAAGTCTCATGTATGAAAGATGGCTATGCTATTATATTTTAGGAAAGAATTTAAGAATCCTAGACTCACTCTCTAATCCCTAAGATCATGTAGGGTATGATATGTATTAACTAATACACAATTTTCAAATTTTATATGTTTTGACTCATGATTCATTTTAGGCCATGGGTATGCAATTTAAGCCTACATGGTAAGTAATTTGATAAAAGTCATGGGCAAAATTAATAATGGAAGGCAGAGTTCATCAAGAAGGCGGTCATCCTCATAGGTCAAATGCCCCTTATGTGCAATGGGTGAAGTGACCAATTGAAGAGTCAAGAGCAATATGATTGTATGGCTTTAATTTGTATGATGTGTCAAGTTTCTTTATTTTTTTAGTTATTTAGATTTAAATTGAGTAAAAAATTAGTTTTTCTATGACCCTACGTTAGCATTTATCACAGAAAGCACAATACATAAAGAAACCTAGAAAAGCTGATTGATTCTATTACACACCAAAAAAAATAAAGCCAATTTAATTTAAGGAATGGTTAATGTAGCAGTACTACCTAACATAGAACTATAAGTTTAGATCTATGGTCTTCTTTCCAGGATCATCTCCTTCTTTAGGGACCTCAATTGGGCTTCATAGGGGACCATTGCAACCACCTACTGGTAGGTTCATCTCCTGCTAATCCTAGACCCCATAGATCCTAACCTAATTCTAAGCTTAAATTAATATTTCAAATTCAAAAATGAATCCTAAACCCTGCAAAATAAATGCCAGGAAAATACAAATAACACGTAATAGTTATATTTCACAAACATATGGGCTTAGCATTATCTACTTGCCAAGCTCACTATCCTATTATTCTATGCTTAAGGACTTAAGCACAAATGCCAAAAAATTAAAAATTTAATTTATTTATGATAAGAGTCCTTTTTAACATAGCCCTACAAAAGATAATGTTAGTTCTAAAAAGAACATCTTATCATCTAATCTAACGGGCAAATAATCCTAGACATGTAGTCTAAATAGTACACCACAAAGATTTAAAAAACATATCATATCACAACATAGAGTATCATAGAATGACCAAACCTAAATCTAGGGTCCATGGCCTAATGATCTAGTGTGTGAAAGGAATAGGCTTGTGTGGCAAGACTTTGCTAGGCATTTTTAGTCCAAGTTTCAATTTGAATTTTAAGTTTGTTTGATTTACATTTGGATGGTTTCAATTTAAATGTTTTAATGATTTTTATTTTTATTTTCAAGTTTAATTTTATTAAGTTAAAGTAAAGTTTAGGTTTTCAAGAATGAAAAGTAGAATATATTCCACTTTTGAGTGGAACCCATTCTATTCAACATCCTAAGCCTAGTGGAATAAAACCATCATCCTAAGATGAACATTCATCCTAAAGGCCTAACTAAGATCCTTAAGTATCTTAATTAATTCTTTTAGTTTCATTTAGATGATTTGGGTTTGAGTTCAGTCTAGTTTGATGTTTCAATTAATTTAAAATTTAATTCTTCATTTCCTTCTTTGATTTGATTAAATATTCTTGATTTAATTGAATTTTTAATTTGAATTGATTTATTTCATTTGATTTGAATTGGTTTAACATTTATTTCAGTAAAGTTTAGTTTGAATTATGTTTATGTTTACTGAATTCATATTCATTTCTTTTGGTTTGAATTTTTTTAGCCTAAGACACTTAGATTAACCTTAAGGTTTAATTAAACTTAATATGCATTATTAGTTTCATTAACCATTGTTGACCTCATTTTTAGGATGAGCTCTCAACCCCTCCATCTTAGACATAAGACTCCTCTTAGACTTTAAGAGATGTTTAGTCTTAAGACACGTCTAGTGATTATGCGGATACTCAACCTAGCCCTAGAGATTTAGAAGAGTTAGCCATAGGAATAGGTCATGCCTTAAGGCTATTAGGAAAATTTGCCTACCCTATAGCTTGATCCACATTCCTTACTTCCTTCCTTCAAGTCAAACTCCAAATCAAATCAACATCAAACCTAAATCAATTCCAGCTTAATTGATTTCTCCCAAACTCAAATCAATGCCACACCCATGATTGAAACTTATGATTGAAGCCCATAATTGAAATTCCAAATCTTGCATAAGTCCTTTAATCTCCTCTTAAGGACTTAGCCTAAATCGTGTTCAAATCAATTCAAACTCATGAAATTTTTTCATTGCTCATTTATTTTCTCATATTTTTATGGGGAATCCCATATAGGGAAATTTTTTTGCCACAAAGAAAGGGGTACAGTCCTTAAGAGGGGATAAACTCATAACTATTGCTCAAAGAGCTATAATAAGCCTAGAGAGTGAATCCCCTATTTAAATACATCCAAAAAAAGAAAAGAAAGAAAGGATGAAAGAAAAAATGGATACAATGACAACATAAGAAAAAGAAAAGTGCACATAGTGACATAAAGCTTGAGAAGATGAGAAGAGCCAAGCCACCACCAAAATAGTAACCTGCAAAGAACCAGAAATAGGAAAATGCAAGCAGCTAGAGAATAAAATTAACACAGCTATATAAAGAAAGGCTCTATGAATTGAATAAGAACTTAAGCAATAGAAATTTTACTATAGTTAGAGAAAAGAGGCTCAAGCTCAGTCACCACAAGAAAGGGGCAAGCACAAACATGAGCATCCATACTTCAAACGAAGGGCTACATCATAATTGCTGCTGCCAACCAAAGTTATGAGTGAAAGCATCCCAGCCATCATAGCCTACATACCTGGGGGAAGGCAGCCGCCAAGGAATAGATATCATATGATCTTAGTACATGTATCCCAAAAGATAATAGCACCAACAAAACATCCCCAATAAAGAGGAGAAGGAGCAGCCAACAAATCCTCCACACAGTAAGACCACCATGAAAGGAATCCTCCCACATTATTTGCAGACCAAGCAATAGAGAAACAAACAAGAAAAAAAGCAGGACCAAAAATCACCCAGTCAACTAAATGCCTTTGATCCCCAAAGAAAAGAGCATCATCAAGACTACCCCAACACAAATGGGGAAGAAGCTGCCAAGTAATCCCCCAAATAGTAAGACTACCATGAAAAGGAATCCAACCCAATATAGTTAAAGGATTATTACAAGTAATAGTACCAAATGTAAACATCCAGCTAATGACAACAATAGTAAACCAATTTTTCTCAGCCTGGGCAAAAGAGAAAAAAGACAAGGTGAATAGGGCCAAGAAAACCTCAGTCACCAGACCAAACCAAATAGCATAGGAATAGCCTAGAAAAGCTAACCTAATAGTGGGCAATAGATCTGAGAGAAAGCTAGTATGCCAACTATAACCACAACACAATAGATCAGCCAGCACAACAAAATAACCCAGTAATCCATCGAGCTGATTGACAAGGCAGCAAATACAGGAGACCTGAGAATGAAATAAACAGGCTTGAAGGGAGGCAATAACAATACAATGAATAAGATCCATAATGAAAATCATAAGATCATACTTGAAACAACCATCTAAAAAAGAGGGTAATTTGCATAACTGATAAGCAATTGAAGACATCAAATCAAAGGGTAAAGAAAACTGATCAAAGCCCCAAGCAAACATAAAACGAAGCAAAGATAACAATAACAAATAAAAAGACAAAGAAAATTGGGTTATTAGATAAACCATCTAGGAGGGATGCAAAAAAGAGCAGCAAAACCCAGCAGGTGCCATGGCTAATCAGCAGCACCCAACGGCCAACCAGAAAGGAGATGGTACAAAAACAACAAACACACATAAAAGGAAGACTAGCCCCATCCCATCCATAAAAGGTGAAAGCTTTCGGGCAATGAATTAAATTATGGCTCCCAAATCTTCTACTGAAAAAAGAGGCAAAAATTACTAATAACTTCTAATATAAGGTAATCCAATTTTATCAAGATTCACAAGCCCCCGTAAGAGGGAAGGGAGATCATCATTGGAGAACAGATTCATAGAGGTGGACTTTGCTCCCCTATTATCAAGAAAATCAGCACAGGAGTTACCTTCCTGATAGATATGAGAAATAAGATAATCTAAGTTGGCAAGAAGTCTCCTCGTATGGTTAAGTAAATAAAACACTTCAGCATTGCCATGAGCTCTCGAATTTAATAATTCAAGAAGAAGGAAAGCATCAACTTCAAACCAAATTTTTTGAAATCCTTTCTGGAGGCAGATAGAAATCTCATAGTGCAAACCATTAACCTCAACAAATAATATAGACCAGGGTTGTAAAGGAGCAGTAAAAGCAGAGATCACCTGACCACTTTAATCTCTTAAAATCCCCCCATAACCATAAAAGCCATTAGAACCAGAACCATCAGTGTTAACCTTAATGACATGAAAATTGACTTCATCCAATATATAATTTTATGGGTAGGCTCAAAACCAGAAGAAGGGAGAATAATCCCAAAGTTAGCGGCCACATGTTTATACCCTTTGAAACTAGAGGAAGTAAAGAGGTTAGCTTTATAAAGAGACATAATTTTACATTTTGCTCTAGCAATAATATAATGATAGTTCATAGGGATATCACGATGCTTAGCATCATTTCTTTCCAACCAAATATATTACTAAAGAGTAGTGGCTAAAACAACTTTGACATGGCCTTTAGGGGTATTAGAGAAACAAGTTTCAAGAAGTTGCATGATAGAGAATGATCCATCAAAGTGGAGAGTATTTAACATACTATCATACCAACTCCAAACCTTAACATCAATAAGGCCATCCACGAACACATGCTCCATAGTTTTAATGTGAAAATAACATTGGCATTTAGAGGGGAGTTGGAAGCCTTTTTTAAGGAGGGTGGCATCAGCAAGAATGTAGTGCTTTAGAATACACCAAGTTAAAACCAAGAAAGAGGTAGTAATAGAAATACTCCAGATTTTAGTGAAAACTAATGATTCTTGAGTTTTAAGTTTGAAAGAATGCCAAACATCCTTAAAAACAAAATCTCCAGAGGAGGAACTTTTAAAGAGGATTTGGTCAGATTTATTAGGTGATGGACAAATATTAATAATTTTGTTAACTATCACATTAGGGACAATGGAAAGTAATTGAGATACATCCCAAGTATTTGGCATAATGAACTGATTAACCTTAAGCCGCTCAGTGGAATGAGTATTAAGAAAAGAATCAATAGAATCTTGTCCCTGCCAATTATCTTGCCAAAAAAAGTAGGATCCTGAATTCACACCCCATGAGATTAGATTCTTAGTAGCCCATTTGATATTACAAAGTCTTCTCCACACTGGAGAGTCCCCAAGTTTGAAGTAACAAGTGAGGGGGTGTTTCCCTTTATAGTATTTGGCAAGCATAAATTGCGACCAGTAGCTATGGTTATTTCTAAGATTCCACCACATTTTGTATGAAAAACATTTAATGGAGTCTTCTAAGGTTTTACAACCTAATCCACCTTCATTCAAAGGCCCACAACAATTATGCCAACTACCCCAATGAACTTTTATAGAAGAATAGGTAGAACCCCAAAAAAATTTGTTAATAAGTCTATTAATCTTTTTAATAGTAGAACTGGTAGGCACAATAGTGGACAAAAGATAGAAAGACAAAGAGCAAAGAGTACTTTTGATCTGGATAAATCTAGCACCAAAGGAAAGTAAGTGGAACTCCCAAGAGAAAGTTTTCTTATAAATTTTTTAAATAACTTCATCAAATAAGGAAGATCTTTTCGTTCCTCGATATAAAGGAGTACCCGAATACTTGTTAGACAGGGTTTGATGTGCAAAGCTCGTAATATTCTTAATAGCATAAATCCTAGATAATGATATTGATAAGCTAGAAATAAAACAACTTTTATCAAGGTTAATCTTCAAACTACTTTCCCTAACAAATCGAGTAAGGAATTTACATAACTTTTTAATGTAGAGAGTAGAACCATTGCAGAATATAATGAAATCATCAGCGAAGCTGAGATGAGAAATGGGAAAGCCACCCTTAGTTTTGTAGTACATGTTAGGCATTTTATAAAACATCTGCTCAAGACTTCTAGAGAGATATTCCATAGCAATAATGATGAGAGCTGGAGAAAGGGGGTCCCCTTGCCTTAAACCCATGAGATGAGAGAAAAAGCCATGGACTTCACCTTTAATAAGTAAGGAAAACCAAGAGTTTTCAATACCGTTCTTAATTAAAGTAATAAATTGACTTGAGAATCCAAATAGAGTCAAAGTTTTATATAGGAAAACCCAACCAATGTTATCATAAGCTTTGGAAATGTCTAGCTTAAAAAATAGGTTACCACAATGAACCTTAGTGTTTAAATCATTGATCATCTCTTGTGCTAACAAAACATTATCAGAAATAGATCGACCTTTAAAAAACAAGTTTGGTTGGGGGAGATAATTTTAGAAGTAGAAAACTTAATCTTTTGGCCAAAATCTTAGAGTTGAGCTTATTAAAAAAGGAATAAAGGCTAATTGGCCTAAAATGACTCCAAAGTTCAGGATTTTCTATTTTTTGGGATAAAAATAATGGAAGTGCTAGAAAATATTTGGGGAGGATACTTCCCTTGAATAAAAAATCCAAAACAACTTAAATCAAATCTTCTTTGATGATATGCCAGCATTTTTGAAAAAATAAGGTAGTAAAGCCATCAGGAACAACCACCAAATCTGTATTCATATTATGCAAAATGTTAGCAATTTCAAATTCAGAGGGTAATGAAGTAAGCATATTGTTATCTTCATTAGAAATGAGATTAGGAATAACTTCAGGCAAGGAAATATCATCATAAGTCACATTTTTATTAAGGAGCTGGTAAAAAATGAAATGCCATAATCAAGTTCTTATTAAGATACCGATATTATCATTAGTTTTAATTTTTTTAATATGATTTATAGACTTTTTCTTGTTAACCATGGCATGGAAATATTTGGCATTTCTATCGCCATCAGAAATCTATTTTGTCAAAGCTTTTTGCTGCCAATAGGTCTCCTCCATGTCTTGGTAACATGTTAACCTATCTTTGGCTTGAGTTAATAAGGAAATTTTGGATGGATCATTAACAATAGCATCTTCTAAAACTATAACCTCATGTTCTAAATCTTTGATGTTGGAAAAATGATTTTTGAAATAGTGTTTGTTCCACCAATTAAGGCATTGTTTGAGCCTTTTTAATTTGAACCACACTCTTGTCATCCCGATAATAGAGTTATCAGGATGGAGAGGTTCACCCCAATTACTAGTAACCACCATCATAAATCTATCATCCATAAGCCACATATTTTGAAATTGGAATGGAATATGAGAGGACAGTTTATCCGCACTAACCTTAATAGTGATGAACAAGGGAGAATGGTCCGATAGGGTTCTACTGAGATGCTCAATAGAGGTAATAGAAGAAGGTTGATCCATAGATCATTAAAAAGGATCCTATCTAATCTTTGCCATAGTCTATGGTTATTCCAAGTGAAGTGAGATCCAGTAAATCCAATATTAGTAAGATGATAATCAAGGATCATGTTATTGAATTCCTCCATGGAAAATAGGTTAGGAGAATTACCACCAACTCGTTCAGAAGAGAAAGAGATAATGTTAAAGTCCCCACCCACAAACCAAGGAGCATTGACAGAGGAAGAGAAACTAACAAGATCTTCTCACAGAATCCTTCTACCATTCCTATTACAAGAGGCGTAGACAAAAGATCCAAAGAAACACCAATTCTCGTAAGTAATTTTAGCATTTACAACCTGGGTAAATCCTGCATAACTTGCAAAACAAAGAGACTCTTCCAAAAAATCCAAATTTTATTACTCGAGTTAACAAAAAAATTATCAAAACCAATCATTCTAGCAACAGAAGTAATGTTAGAAGGGAGAATAAAGGGTTTTGAAATGGCTAAGAAAGAAATATTATGAGAACGAACCAAATTATTGATTCTGTTTCTAACAGAGAGGGTACCAAATAAGGAAAGAAACCATTTATTTTTGGGCAGAGGAGCTAGATCGACTAACTCTGGCAAAGCTAGAAAATCTAGATTTAGAGGTTTTGTTTTTCTTTTTAAAGATTGTCTGAAATTTATTGGCCATATCCACAGCATCACCATTCGATAATGATTGATCAGAAAATGCTTGGGAAAAGGAGGCCCATTGAGGTCAGCATTGTAGGACATTTCACCTTCTTCCAAATCATTGTTATGTTGTAAAGTTGGATTAGGAATCTAGTCAAGATTAGAAGAAGAAGCACAAGAAGTATTAGAGGCGGGAAAACACAAATACCTAAGTCAGGAGTATAAACTATCTCTAAATATTGCATAGCAGCCTTCCTTCATGATCAATGACTTTTCCTTTAATTAAAGGTGTCAAAGTGGTAGGAATAGATGCATTGGATAGAGAGTCAATAATCAAAAGTGATTAATGCCAATATTGTTGCAGTTCAAGTGAATATTCTCATTAGGAGGGACTGCATCATTATTAGCAAGTGTGGCATCCTACAGTTGACCAGGCATAGTCGCAGCAATATCCGATTAAGGAATAGGAAGCTCAAGGCAATGACCCTCAAATTCCAGTAAGGAGATATTAGAGACCATAACATTTTGTGGTTTAATCAAGGGAGCCTTAAGAGATGGAGCTAACTTAGGAGGCACATCAGAACTTTCTTGAGATGTGAATGAACCACAAATCATTTGAAATCCCTACCCATGAATTTTACAATGAGAACAAAAAATAGGAAAGTTTTCAAAATCCACTTTTTGTAAATAACTGTATTTCTCTGAGCCTAACCAAATTTCCTTTGGGTATTTTTTAGTTATATCCAACTCAACAAGTAGATGGACTTGTGTTAGAAGCAGTCACCTGATCCAATTGGAGAGGTTGACCGAACAACCCAACCATGGCAAAGAGAAATTCAGGATTAAAGAAATGCACACATAAGTTGGGAATGGAAATCTAGATATGAACAATAGGAGACTCCTCCTTAATGTCAAAATAAGGCGTCCATTTCAACAAATGCATATGACAGTTGAAAACAAAATACAATCATCTAGAAAAAACTCGAGAATAATCCAAATCATTTGAAAGATGAATCAGAACATGGCGCGAGTTTATCAATCCAACAGAAAAAATACCAGAGAGCTTCAAACTATGAAAACAAGATCTAATATTCTTCATAGTAGGACGCCGTAGCACAAATTTACCCACCAATAAAAATTCAAATGGTATAGCAAGCCATTCCACCACCGAATCAACACACATAATTGTCTGTACAGGTGGAAGAAAAGGTCAAGTTGACTCACCACTTGGCCTTACCCACAAGAACACCTTTGAATGATTTAGAAGACAGTGAGGGATTGGAACTAGAGATCCCCGAGGGTTCAGGAAGTTTCACAATCGCAATAGAAGAAGCAGGGTTTCCCCAAGGGGAAACATAGATTGCATCCATGATCAGCAGGCGTGCATGTTAAGCAAACTGAAAACCAACAAGGGATGTAGAGATGAAAGAGGAGCCAAGAAAGCCACACGACGACGAGGGGAGGAGGAAATTGCAGAGTAGGGTGATGATTAGTGCTTCAAAAATATTTATTTTCTCATTTATATTCAAATATATAAATGAAATATAAATTCAAATCAATCAAACTAAATCCAAAATTCAATCCCAAGTTCAAAATATTTCTAAGTCCTTAATTCCCTCTTAAGGACTTAGCCTAAATCAAATTCAAACCACCCTAAATTCATGAAATTTTTCTCACAACCCGTTTATATTCTCATATATATTCACATGTATAACTGTAATATAAATTCAAATCAATCAAACTAAATCCAAAATTTAAATCCAAATAAAAAATCTTTCCTAAGTCACTTTGATTTCCTCTAAAGGACTTAGCGTAGATCATGTTCAAATCACATCAAATATTTTAAATTTTCTCATAAATCATTTATATTCTCATTTATATTCACATATATAAATGAAATATAAATGAAATATAAATTCAAACAACCAAAACCAACTCCAAAAATCAAACTCAAATGCAATCAAAATCCAACCTAAACCTTTCAAGTCAAAATCTTGAACTTAGCCAAATCAATTTCAAATCAAGCCACACCCTTGATTTTTCTTCATGATTCAATCAATCCTTCAATCATGAATCCAAATATAAACACAAACTTCAATCACCAAATCAAAACTCAATTCAAAAAAATCAAACCTAAGTCAAACCCATGTTCACCCTTTGAACTTGAAATTATGAAATGAATCAAAACCCATTTGACTTCAAACCACTTGCAAATGGATTTATATTTCAGTCATGAGTCAATATGTAAGTTCAAGCAAACTCAAATCAAGCTTTGACCAAGCCATTTGACCCACTTAGGCTCACTTGACCCAAAGTGACCTAAAGTACCTTTATGAGCCAAATTCTAATCCTAACTAAATTGGATTGAACTAAGCCCACCTAAGCCTCTCATCATGATCAACAATCATCATGAGATGATCAATCACTCAAATTGGGTCAAACCAAGTCAAACTTAAGGGTTGACTAAGTCAATACTTAGCCAAAATGAAACCCAATGTAGACAAAATCCACCATTGGCTAAATTGATTGAAACTAATGATCTAAGTTCATTCATGATCAATATTTGAACTTGACCAAGTCAACATTTGAGCCTAACCTAGCCCAATTGACCACTTGACCCAAGTTGACCCAACTTGACCTAAAAAGTCAAAATATGTCAAAACTTGATCTAAGCCAAATTGATTAAAACCAACGGGTCAAGTTCATTCCAAAATGATTGTTGAACTTGACCAAAGCCTCAATTGGCTAACTAGACCTAAGCTAGCCCAATTGACCATGAACCGAACTTGGCCTAATGGGTCAAATTGAGCCAAATTCAAACTTAACCAAAATTGATTGAAAGCAAAGATAGAAATCATTTCATATGACCAACCAAACATGAATCAACCCATGACCTAACCCAAATAGATCAAATGGGTCAAATTGGTTAACTTAACCCATTTGACCTAAATGATCTCAATTGAACCAAAACCAAATATAAACCGAATTGAATGAAACCAAAGCCACCAAAACATTTCAAATGGTCATATGAACTTGACCCAACCCTTGGTTTGACCTAATTTGACCAATTAGTCAACTTATCCCAAGTTGACCCATTTTGACCTAAATGGGTCAACATGAGCCAAATCACATCAAACCAACTCCAAATTTAATGAAACATGGCCTAACCCATTTTTCAAACATACCAAACATGCCTAAATTGAAATCAAGGTCAAATGACCATTTTACCCCTAGGCAGGGTAACCCAAAATCAAAACCACTTGAATTTGGTCAATTTCTTCTCATGGACACTTAACATCTTCTTAGTGGACCAAATGGTCGCTAATGGACTTAGTGCACATGATCCAATGGGTTTGCAAACCCAACCCAAACCCAAAAAAGGACCACATCCTTTGAAATTGAGCACATGGAATCCCTCATCCACTCAATTAAAGCACATGGCCACCTCACCCACTCCTTCTCTAGCCAAAATCAAATTCAAGGACACCTCTAACAGCCTAACAAACCCATTGCATAAGCTCAATTGGATCAAAATGACATCTCCTTGCTCGACCATCCAATTGCTTAAGGGGGGAGATATACTCCTCCTAATTGAATTGAATCTACACACTCTTATACTCAATTAAGCTAAGGGAAGCTAGAGAAGCCATTACCAAGTGATCCCAAGCTTGCTAGAGCCCATTTGAATTTCCCATTTTTGGATTTCTCGAAACCAAAAATAGGGGAGCTTAAGTGGAAATCCAACTTACTCCATACTTCAAACCAACCTAATTTCTCCTTCAAGCACCCTGAGAGGATCAAGTTGAGTTCACTCAAGCTCTTTCCCAAGCTCCAAAGGTAAGGGAGGATCTACTTCAATCAAGACTGAACTCAAGTGCAAGTGGAGTTGGCCTTTAGAAGCATCTACCCAATTTCAACACCTCCAAACTTCAAGAAAGCTTCGTCTCCACTAGATGAAGCTTCTCCAAGGGGATCGAGTGTCAGTGATCACCTTCGGTGAGGTATGCCATTAAATCGAGCATAGTTTCAAATTTTCTTGGAGCTTTGTGAAGAGAATCTTCACCCCATGATAAGTTAGTCATTGAACTCCTTTGCATGTTGATGGTGTGGGTTGAGTTTCAATCCAATCTAAGCTCAATCAAGCTCAGATCTTCTCCTAGAATATGAACGGTGTCCATTGCTCATAGAGAAGAACATGAAAGGATTATAGGCCATCCATCCGCATGTTTTGGATGGACGACCATGATTAAAACATGTAGATCCCATGGATTTATCATTTAGAACTGCAAATTTAATCTCAGTCATCTGATCCTTGATTGGACGGGTGAGGAGAAAGCAAGTGCACACCTGCGATGCTATGATGACAACTATTATTGAATATCACCACATGGAAAGATTGGTCAATGGAGCACGTGGCACCAATGAGATTAAATATTTAATTAGGCCTATTTAATTATTAATTAACCATGGAAACTTCTAAATTCATATATAACTTGAGAAAAATAAACAAAATATGAAATAAATTACATTGGATAGATAATTGAACATAGAATATTCTAAAATTGTTGAATGGATTTTAAATAGTACTTTTCTCTGGATTTGGGTTTTATTTGGAATGTTATTTTGCTAAGTACCCTATAATTACTCCATTGATTGATCCTAAACTTCTTATGCTTAATTAGTGGGATGACTCCTACCTCCCTTAATTTTCTTGGGATTTATTGGTGGCTTAATTATGGGAATTTCTAGTTCATTCCTTAATCACTCTCTCTACGTAATTAAGCTTAATTAAGGGCATAATTAGTGGTTTAACTCTTTGATTGAGTAAATTAAGTTTTGATTAAGTGAATATAAGATTTATGGAATAATTTTGGGATTATTTCTTTAAGATATTTCTTAAACCCCTTTTCTTTCTTAATTTAACCTTAATTAAGATTAATTAATTCAAAATTCTAAAACTTTTCAGAACTCAATTAATCTATCTTGGGTAGATGCTTAGGTGATCAACAACCTAAGTACATTAAGGAAATCAAAATCTAACTCATATGTGAGAGAGGAGTTATGAAAGTACTTAAGTTAAACCTCTTAGTTTAATTAATCATTAATCATGAGCCAATTACATTATGTACCTTTCTTTCTTAGGTGCATTGCTGATTTAAATTCATTGTGTATTTTATGTCATATCATTAATCTCATAATTATTTGATTGCTAAGGTGGTGTAGGGGTAAACACACTTAATTCATACCTTAACCTAACCAAAGCTTAAAATTGATCAAATCACCTAAAAAATTAAACTAAAATAACAAACATATGTGGGAATGGGTTAGGAACTGTAAACTCACCTTAAATTTCTCAAATTAAATCAAACTCAAATTAAAAGCAAACCTTCTTTAAAAATAACTTGATTTGCTTTAAGCTTTCTTATTTCATAAGATTGTCTTTAAGAATTAATTAGGGTGAATGTGTTTACATGCTTTCATCACTTTAATATGCTAAATGTATATGTCATATGAGTTTTATGTATTCATGCTTTTCAAAAAATCAAATCAAAAATAAAATGTTTCCTTTATGTCAAATTGCATGTTTTGGATAAAGTAAAAATATGAATGGCTATTATCACAACTAAATCAAAAACTATTTTTTTTAATGTATATAAATCAAATACTTAAAATTGAAAGTGTGCTACTTATTATCATTTATGATCTTGCATGTGGATATAAATATGAAGATGTGCATGGTGTAGCTCTCTTTCTCCTTTCTTTTAGCATAGTTTTGAGTAGGATTTGGCAAAGTGTATAGTTCATTTGAAAAGAACATAACACTTGCCTAACCATTTCTATCCATTCCTATGCTATTACCAAAAAATGATAGGTACACTTGTACATATAAAGTGCATAAACAAAACAAATCAACCAACACAAACTTTTTGCATCTTTTTTCCCCTTCATTTCTTTTATACATATGCTTGCATTTAAGGAAAGTGGTATATTAGTCTGGACAACTCTGAGGTTATGAGGCTTTAAGTAGCTCTAAGTAGGTCTTGTACCTTACACCCCTGATACTAATTATGGCGCCGCACTCACTTATGCCTTTCATACATACATGTGCATCTGCAAAATGGATAAGAAAACCTCTTTTCTAATTAATGAAAATCAGGCATCATTAAGCATTCTAATTTTTTTAAGTAATATTTCTTAGCATTCATCATAAAGTTTGCTAAACATTTCCATTTGTATGTATAGATATGCTTAGGATTCATCCATATGCATGTTATCCATGTTGGGAAAGAAATGAAATGATGTGTGTTTTGTGATCTTAATTCACTTTACTTAATCTTAAAATGCCATTCCTTTTGAATAAGTTTGTTAAGAGAAAATATAAACTTAGGATTAATTGAAACACATAATAAAACATTCACCAAATAAATAAAATATGAATCCACTTTAAGAATTACTTAAGGTAGGGAAGGAAAGAGAAGTTCTCTTCTCTTTTCCCTCTTTTTGAAACATAATAATTAATTGTAGGATTCAATTACACCAAACCAAAATATAGAATAAAGTCAACCCAAATCAACTAAATAACTTAAATGAAACCACCCATCTAAGTTGAACATCTTCCCACTTAGAAAATCTAAACCTTAAAGCCATAGCTAAGCATACCACACAAACCTTTTAAAACACACATATTAGGTTAAGTCACCACTTCTAGCTTTAGGTTAGGGTAGTGTATGGCTTGTTGTTTACTTTTATTTTGTGATGTATTATTTCTAGTTTAGATGTTAGGGTGTATGTGCGTAGAATGAATGGTAGGATGATTTAGTCTAATCATTATTTTTTTAGGGGATTATGCTTAAGGGGCGCTATAATAAAAATATAAATGCTTTTACTATGCAGGTACCCCTAAGCATAATCCAATAGGCCAATGGACTTGGTTACCCATGTGTGGGGTGATAAGTCTAATATATATGCTTGATATTTGTATGATTTGTTTTTAATCTCTATTTTGTAGGTGTTAGTTAGATTTAATTTTCCTTTTCATGTAATTTTTAATTAAGATTTTTGGAATGATTGTTATGGGGGATTAGGATGAGCTTTGGTTATAAGATCACATCTTATGTACCATGTGAATCCTTTGGAGTATCCACATTCCAACCATCCAAAAGAAGAAAGAAGAACAAAGAAAAGAAGAATGAAGAAATGAATAATGAAGACCACCATAACATGAATTCCTTGCTTAATTGTAATTAATTCATTTGTAATTCGGGTTGTATAAGGGTAAAGCTTGGCTGCCCAATTTATTTTCAAGTTTGTGTGGTGGTGCCCGACCACAAATGACCTCTTATTATTTTGTATTATCTTTATAAAATGTTTGATTTTTTGTTTTGCTTGTGCATTAAGATGGCATGTTTTCCTAGTTTCTTCCTTGGTTGATGTATGGCCTGGATGATGATTCGGCTCTTAGGGAAAAATAAATCTTGTTGCAAATTAATCAACTCAAAAGTAAAAATAAATAACTCATAACCACATTTAAAGCCAAAGTTAAAATCAAGATAAAAGAATTAGCAATCCCTTAACTGGATGAGTATTTCTTTTATAAAATCATGCATAAAAACATATTATTACACTCTTGATTAGATGGCTTCCACCTTTGCCAGAGACACTTGGCTTGACCTTTGAGAGCCATGGTGGAAACACACTTCCCCCTTCTCAGTGATTTTGGCCCATAATCTTACTTCTCATGCATTAGGCATATGAATCCTACAAGCCTGAGTCAAATGATTATCCAAAAAATAAAAATAACATGTAATATGTTTTGCATTAGATCTAGGTCATTTTTCATGCCCTTACATGATCTAGTCTCTTAGGGAGTGAGTTTAAGGACTTAGTCTCTTTCTAAATAAATAATAACCTTGCTATCTTGCATAAAATATGACATGCCTATATGAATTTAAAATTATAGGAGGAGTTAGTAGCCACCCCCAGACGATTGTAAGTCCAAGCAGTCGGTCGGTTTGTCCTCTCTTGTGGAGGCAAACTAAATACCCATTTCACCTTAGATTTAAGTCATGCTTTTTGGCCCTTGCCAAAGCTCCCTAGATTTAGGTTTTGAGGTTGCTTCTCCCTTCTATGAACCATAAGCATAAATCCTCACCTCTTAGGAATTTCCATAACCATGTATGGTGGAATTGTAAGCCCTAAACTTCAATTTCAAAAATGTAAAGCCAAACTATAGGATAGTTTGAGATATTAGCTAGGTTTCCTAGCATCGTGAGCATCCCCTACTTATCTTCCTTTGGATAATAAATCTCTCTCTTTGATCAGTCCCATTTGATCTTCTAAAATAAACTAATTGATTGATAGTCCTACCTATTGAAATCTTTGGAGACAACGATCATTTACCTTAATCAAGAGTATTCTAAGGAATCTCATTCCATAGGATGTAATTAAATATGGGGGCTTGCCCCTGTTGGGAACTTAATGAACCCAATTTAAAATAAACCCTACTTTACTTTTCCATGTAAAGTAGAGGAAGAATCTCTGGTACACAAGACCTAGTCTTAGAGTCCTTATTGTGACTAGTCCTATAGGGTGGTGACTACCTTTGAGATAGTACACCTCTTCTCAATGTCTTAGCTGATCACCCTAATAAGAACATCTGTGGATCTACGTGGTGTCCCAACTAAAGGTGTATATTTTTATGTTTATTTATCTTCTTTGAAAAGGATAGATGAAGAAATAAAATTCACCACAGATTTTTCTAGCGACTCCGGGGATGGTTCCTCTCTTCATCTTTGGTAAATGAACATTATCTCCAAGTATCGATAGTGGGTTTGTACTTTGGTATGAATCCAAGACTATCTTTCATTCCATTGGCAATTAGCTTATTTCATCCTTAAGTTAAGCTAGCCAACATCTTTAGGTTTTAGGATCTCACCCCGTGTTGGTCTTAAAACTCCCGTTGAATTTCTCAATGGGTAAAAATAAAAATTGAAATAAAGAGAATTAATTAAAGACTTCCTCCTTACCATTTTCATGTTAAGGAAAAGTTCATTCTTAAATAATAAAGACAAAATAAATCCTCATAAAAATCTTGCTTTTAAAAAAAGCACTCTTTCAAAATGCACATACTAAAATATTTTGCACAAAAGTTTTCCTAAATCACCTTCATCTTAGAATCTTCATGATTGTTATATACAGGACTGTCTTTACAAAAATAAAATTCCAACAATCACATTTTCTAAAAAGTATAAATGAGTTTCTTCACTTAATTCATTGAAGACCTCATTTTAAAAAATAAAATTCCAACACTCACATTTTCTAAAAAGCATCAAATGACTTCACTCAATTTATTTTGGTGAAGACCTCATTTTCAAAAAAAAAAAAAAAAAATTGAAATTTCAACAACCACATTTTCTAAAAAGCACAAATGAGTTTCTTCACTCAATTCATTTTGGTGAAGACCTCATTTTAAAAAAAATGAAATTCCAACAATCACATTTTTCTAAAAAAAAACACAAATGAGCTTCACTCAATTGATTTGGGTGAAAACCTCATTTTCCAAAATAAAATTTCAACAAACATTTTTTCAAAAGCATAAAAATTTGAAGATGGGTCTTTCCATTCAGTACACCCAAATGTGTTGAATGGATATTACATCTTCAAGCAAAATCACAATTTTGAAATTCCACTCAAGACATTCCACATGTGTTAGGTTGGAACTTTCATATTTTCAAAAGCACATATGAATGTCTCCATTCAATACACCCAAATTTATTGAATGAAAATTTCATTTCCAAATAAAATAACATTATTTTGAAATGCAAACATATTCCATATATGTTTAAGTTGGGATTTTCTACTTTCAAAAACAAATAATCACACACAAAATATACATCTTTGGAAAAAGAAATGTAATTGATTTCTATCTTACATACCCAAATTTGTTAAATGGAAATCCCCCTTTTCAAAAAATCAAAAAAATAGAAA
This sequence comes from Cymbidium sinense, assembly GCA_021442155.1. Classification (NCBI taxonomy): domain Eukaryota; kingdom Viridiplantae; phylum Streptophyta; class Magnoliopsida; order Asparagales; family Orchidaceae; genus Cymbidium; species Cymbidium sinense. The sequence continues at coordinate 53,122,783 of CM038215.1, forward strand.
AATAAAATTTTTTTAGAACATATTTGGAACTTCAATTTAGCATACCCCATTTTGCTAAAATGAAGTTTTCCTTTTCCAAAAACAAAAACACTTTTGGAATTTCATTTAGCATACTCAAATTTGCTAAGTGAAATTTCCATTTTACAAAAAAAAAAAAATTTTTAAACACATTTGGAACTTCAATTTAGCATACCCCATTTTGCTAAGATGAAGTTTCCCTTTTCGAAAAACAAAAATTTAAAACACCTTAAATTTTGTCAAGATACTCAAATTTATATAAAATTTCCATTTCACAAAATTTTTTTCAAAACACATTTGGAATTTCAATTTAGCATACCCCATTTACTAAAATGAAGTCTCCCTTTTTCAAAAAAAAAAAAAAAATTAAAACACTTTTAGAATTTCAGTTAGCATACTTAAATTTGCTAAGTAAAATTTCCATTTCATAATTTATTTTTTCAAAACACATTTGGAACTTCAATTTAACATACCCCATTTGCTAGAATGAAGTCTCCCCTTTCAAAAAAAAAAAAAAAAATTTAAACACATGTTTTGGAATTTTATTTAGCATACTCAAAATTGCTAAGTGAAATTTCCATCAAAAAAAAAAAATCTTTAAAACAACTTTTGGAACTTTGTTCTTTAGTATACCAAATTTGCTAAAGTGAAGTCTCCACTTTCAACCAAAAATGAAACCAAAATCAAAAGAAACACATTAGGATTCCCTTAACATACTTAAATTTGCTAAGGATCCTACTTTTCAAAATCAAAATCAAAACCAAAAGAAACACATTTGGATTTTCTTAGCATACTTAAATTTGCTAAGAATCCTATTTTCAAATTTTTTTTCAAAATGAAACACACTTGGATTTTCTGATTTAGCATACCCAAATTTGCTAAATTAGAATTCCATTTTTAAAATCACAAAATGATTCATAAATCCAAACAAAGAAAGAAACAAAAAGAAGAAATTGTTTCAAACATCTCACTTAGTATACCCAAATTTGCTAAGTAAATTCCAAAAATCTCAAATCCAAAAAAAAGCAAATTGACCCTTTACTTTAACATACCTAAATTTGTTAAATAAAGGGTCCTCAAAATCAAAATCGAAACTCAAATATGAACCTATGGAAGCATCTCTTTGAACAAAAATATTTGAACCCATTTTCAACATATCCAAATTTGTTGAAGGTGGATTCTATATCCAAAAAATTTCTCTTTCCAATCAAATATTCAAATCTATTCTAAATCATTTGAAACTGACTTAACACTTCAAGATGTTTAGTGAGGGTTCAAATTTTAAATTAAAAATTCAAAGTCAACAGAAATCTGATTCAAGTTTATTTTCAACATTGTAGATTCTTCTTTAGCGACGATTTTCACTTACAGTTCAGTCTTAGTTTTAGTTGACAGAAATGGCTACACCTAAGTATGTGTTTACCTTTTCCCATAGGATGGACTTAGTCCTGGATCAGGCCAGCCTTTCTCATGTTGATTACACCCACCTCATAATCCATTTTTGAGGGGTGAGGATTACTATGAGGGCATTCCCTCACAACTATTAGTAGACCATAATGGTCGGGTAGTCATTCGATTGAATGCCATCACTGGACTCCTCCCTCTCCAAGAGGAAAGGCGTGATAGTTTCGCCAAGAGTGCTAGTAGCAGCATCTGTGATGCCTCCGTGTGCTACCAGTGAGGGCTAGCACCCACTCATTAGCACCTTAAAGGGTAAGGCTCCTTTGATCCGAGATTGTCTCCCTAGCTTTTGAGGTTGGGTCTACTTCTTACTCAGCTCGCCCTACCAAGACTTAGAGGAGGAACAAAGATTGTTAAGCTACATGCCAAGGGAGATGGAGGTAGCATGGTCGTTGTGGAGGAGTTGCCCACTTTGATTTCCTCATTACGTGAACCCATTCCATCCACTCTGATCTGAGGTGCTAGGGAGGATCTCACCTCCTCCACTAGCAATGACCAGCCTGCAGTCAATCGTGAGAAGGAGGTCATATGCCTCCATTCCGCCATACCAGTTGGCAAAGCTTATGGATTTTCTAAGTTCGGGGCTCAATTTGACTTGAGATCTATTATCCCTCACAGTGTGGGAAAGCATCTACGATAGAAGAGGGCCAAGGAGGCCCATACTATAGCTTGTATCATTATCCGAGAGAGGTAAAGGTTTGATCAGTAGTTAACATCCTCTGCACTCATTGATATCTTTGATCGGCATGCTACCCGCTTCGATCACATAGATATTCTACTTATAGAGACTACTCACCATAAGAGTAGAGCCCTTATTTCGAGAGAGTGGGTGTCCACCACACCACTCTACTCCCCGTCCACCATCATTTGTTCATGTATTAACATCTTCAATTCCGCCCAAGGTCAAGAAGGCCACATTTGGGGAGAAGCAGACCCTATTGGTGATCCGGCTATGGCCACAGGATCCCGTTCCATCCACACCGCCTACTGCGGTGAGGCCAAGCTCTCTTGCTTGACCTTCTACCCTAGTTGTGGTGTAGAAAGAATGGTGACCCCAAAGCATAGTGGTTGTCCCTTCACCATCACCACCACAACAGGATTTGGAGATGGTTAGAGTAGTCATAGAGGGAGAGGGTGGCAACCCAATTGCACCCATGATCATAGAACCTCCTAGGAGTGTCACCCCATACAGAGTCAATGACAGTCAGGAGTGTATATCTTCTAGCGAGTACATCCCTCATAGGGTTAATTCTCCAGAAGTAGGGGAGGTCCGTGCCTCAAAGTACAGGATGTGGAACCTACTACCGGTAAGCTGAAAGCATTTGTGCAAGTTCTGACAAATAATTCTTTAGATGACATAATAGCTCACTATTTCATGTAAAAGAAGGAGATCCTAGGATTTGATTGGTATGGTGAGGTGAAGATCAACTTTGATCTCAACAAAGATGATTTGGAGACTCCGAGGTTTGCATGGTAGATACTGGGATCCCTCCTGAGAGCAAGTTATGGAAGGTGATGACGAAGAAAAGACACCAACCCAGCCCAATCACACACCAAATCAAAAAAAGATGAACAAAAAAAATATGATGGTGAGGTAGCTTGAGGACTTGTTAGCAGTATTCTTAGTACTTCAGAAACAAGCACCAATAGTTCATTCTACCACAGCTGAGACTAGTCAGCCAGAGTTGGTGCATGTCTTGGACCTAGCCAAGACTTTACCTCCATTAAAGCAAGGTAGCACCAGCATGTATAGGAAGGTAGTGGAAAGTACGTCCATACAGAAGAAAAATATCAGGTCTATGGTTGAGAAGAAGGTGAAGGAAGCATTGGATTAAGCCCGGGGAGGATCATCAGTTCCAAAGGGTAGGCCCTACCTAGAAGAATTTGATGCAATCCAATATCCCAAGGGTTTCGTGCCTCCTTCCTTCAAGAGTTTTGATGATAGTGGAAACTCGAGGCAGCACATCACCAATTTCAGAGGTAGTTGTTCCAATGCTGGTGGCAGTGATGCTTTATTTTTTTATCTCTTCATTAGTAGCGTAGTAGGGATAGCTTTTGATTGGTATCTTCTAATAGTTCAAGAAAAATATTTCTTGAGTTGGAGCAAGTCTTTATCAAGAGGTTTATTTAAGCAGCAAAAGGTCATTGGAATCTTGTTGTAGCACAACAACACTTAGGTGAGTCCCTTGTTGGCTACATTCTCAGATGGCATAACTTGAGGATGAAATGTGAGCCACAGCTATATGAACAACATGCCATTGAGATTCTTCTAAAGAATATTCATGTCCCAATTTCCTTCATGCTTAAGGGCTTCACCATCAAAACTTTTGAGAAGTTAATAAACAAGGTAGCTAGTCTACAAGGAGAGGCCAAACAGTTGCCCAAATCAAAGTCACAGAAGGTATAGGAGAAGAATCCCGGAATAGTGATAGTGCTAGACATTAAGAAGCAACTAGCTAGAGATCAGTCTGAAAGACCGTGACCTCAACAACCTTCACATTCACCTCCTCTACTACCACTGAGGCAGCCCTACCAGCCACCATAGTAGCCTCCATGGCCTACTCCTCCTCCCCACATTATCATCAATACACATACCACGCCAGGTAGCTATGGTTTACCACACTTTGGATAAACTTAACAAGCCTTATTCATTTAAGAGGAGGTAATCAGAAGATCTTTAAGAATCTCTTAAAGAAGCTTGATTTTCAACCCAAATGGGAGAGAGAAGTGGGCAAAAGCCATGATCCTAACTTTTGCCCTACCACCGTATGCTAGGTCATGTTTTGGAAGATTGCTTCACATTTAAGGGCTTGAACATAGCTTCAAGACGGTGCTGTAGTTATCCCAAAGGAATACTTTGTAGAACAACCATCTAGTTCCATTAGGATAATTCTTGGGGATACTTGTGATCCTTCCAAAACTAAAGAAGGTTGGGATATCTCCTTATCCAAAACCTCTAAAAGAATTATTCAGAAGATCAAGAAACTTTCCTTGCAGGTGCCTGAGTTAGCTCAAACCTCCAACATCAAAAAAGATTTGCAAGTTTTGAGAGTTAACCCAAGGAAAGGGGAGCTCAAGAATAAAGCAGTGTGACCGATATATATATACAACCATCGACGAGTCCACCTCCGCCACCATTGCTACTACACACAACTTCCTCCACTTCCCTAGTTCTTTCTTCTAGTAGACATATATTAGTGAATGAGGGCATCAAATCCCTCACCACTTTTACTTTACTTGATTTCTACTTTCTACCTGTTAACAAATCCAAGAAATTGAAGAGTAAAGCTAGATTGAATTACAGTGTCCGATGGGTTGTCTAATCTATTCTAATGATAACTTCAAGTCTAAATATAATAATTCGATCTTCCTCTTTACAGTTGATTTTTCCTACTGAATACTATGGTTCTCCTCTTGAGATAGACTTGGAATCATCCAATTTGAGGGTCCCATAGGAGAAGCAGGTGAGCTATGTGCGTAGAACCTTCCATTACCCTATCACAAGAGATCACCGAAGTCAACCTCGGTAGTGGCAAGGTTCTACCTCCTAGCACCTCAAGATAGAGGGAAACAAGTCATTGGTTTAGAGGATCGAGAAGCCCCTCCACAGGATGCTCCACCCTTGGATATGCTTGTGGAGGATCAGCCCAAGGTGGACTACAATGTCCTCTCTCATCTAAGAAAGTTTCATCTAAGCTAAGCATATATGATGCCCTTGTCTTATCCAAAGAGATGAGGAATCATTAATCAAGGCTCTCCTTGATCCTGAGATATGCTTAGCTCAGACACTATTAGTGAGGAGGCATATTACAAAAGAAGCTGGGGGATCACTTTCATAGATGAAGACCTTCTTCTGGGGGACATGGAGCACAACCGCCCCCTCTACATTAGTTGACATGGGAAGATTCAGACTAGAAGTTCTCATCGATCCGTGCATCGGAACATTATGAGTCTAAAGACCCTTGCCTATTTGAGGATCGACATCTCCACACCCGGGGAGATCGGATGATGTTGAGAGGATTCAATGAACAAGGTGTGAGCTTTAGGTTCCATAGTGTTACCTTTGGAGATAGGTGATGGAAGACTAAAGCCAAGTTTTATATCATTGATTCAAATACTTCATTCACCACTTTGCTTAGTAGGCCTTGGATACATCAGAATAAGATGATTCCATCCTCCCTCCATCAGTGCATCAAGTTTAGAAAGGATGGGATTGAATACTGTGTCAAAGGAGATGAAAAGCCATTTTTAGTTAGAGAGGTTGAGATATATGAGGATGCGACCTACTATCTTCCTCAAAACACCCTTCCTCGTGAACTTGGACAAAATTCAAATTCAAAAGAAAAAGAAAATGAAAAAAAAGCCAAAAGAAAAAGAAAAGAAAATGAAAATCCAAGTGAGCAAGAAAGGAGAATTGAAGAAGAAATAGATCGCATATCACATTCCACCCACGTTCATTCCATCATATGGACATGTGGGTAGGATGACTCAACCTCCACCGTGTAGAGGAAGAGGCAAAATAAACAGTTCAGAGGTGGAAGACCCCTGTTGGCCATCACCAATGGGTTATGTTCTAGTTGTAGAGTACCCCTACTATTCATAGACTTGGAATCTAGCTGAGGATGAGTCTAATGTGATTAGTATACCAACCAACCCCTCTCAGGTTTCATTGAGGTGACACTGAGCGGATAAGATGAAGACGCCTACAAAGCAAAGTATTCAAATCATATGTAAACTATTAGTAGTTGGGAACCTTAGCTCTAACCTCACTTTCATCTCAAAAAGTTGAAGGTTTAGTTAAGGAAGCCCCTAAGTCTTCCAGTGATATGAAGCTGAAGAGATTCTTTTTGGGATCATCATCCTCAAGTCTAAGTTGATGTAGAACTTGAGGAGATTCATTTAAAGAATTAATGAATTACCTTTGAATTTTACGCCTTGTGTTTATAATCTTATACAAAAGGTTTGGTTCCTCATACATGGTCTACATAGTCGAGTATTTTGAAAAGTTATGGAATAATAGGTGGGAAGCACAATCAAGATAGGACTAGATGGATCCAATCATGATGACGATTATTGCTTATACCAATCATTTGAGTCCGATAGGTTCTTTTCACACAAAACCAACTCTTATGAGATGTGTGTTTAGAAACCTCAGATGATCGATGATCTCCAAATCAAAGATGCACACTAGAATTTGAAGAGGAGATCCATTCAATAATTGACAAGCTTAAAGAAATCAACCTCGATGGAAGAAAATCCATCATGTACATCTCATTATCAATGAAGAAGAAACCAATGACTTAGTTAGGCTATTGACCGAGTTTAAGGAATATTTGCATGGAGTTATGAAGAGATGCGATTATCTCGATAGTAGCAGCTAGCAATAGATCCAAGCTAACCCTATCAAGCAAGCTCCTAGATGCATTAGAAATCAACAAGGTCATTTCAAAGTCAAGAAATTGATCGATGCCGGTTTCATCGTGGAAGAAAAATACCCTACGGTTAGCAATGTCATCCCATTAAGAAGAAGAATGGCCAAATTCACATATGCATTTTTTAGGACTTAAATAAGGCATGTCCTAAGGATGAGTTTTTCTTCCTATAGAATTAATGGTGGACATCACCTCATCTCATGCAGAATTTTCTTTCATGGATGGGTCATCTAGCTATAACCAAATCAAGATGGCCCCCGAAGATGAAAGAAACACTACTTTTTAAACCCCAATCAGAATTTATTATTATAGGGTCATGCCTTTCATCCTTAAAATGCTTGTGCTACATACCAATGGGCCATGACTCAGATCTTCAATGAACTCATCCATCATCAGGTTGAGTGCTATGTTGATGGTCTAGTAGTCAAGAGTAAAGAAAAGGAAGTCCATCTCTTTGACTTGAGAGTAGTTTTTGAATGGTTATAATAATACAACCTCAAAATGAATCTCCTAAAGTATGCATTCGAGTAGCTTTGGAAATTCTTTGTTGTCCAACACCGGGAATAGAAATAGATCTAAAAGATCAAAGCTATCTTAGAAATGCCACCTCCTAAAAGTTTAACTCAACTTATCTTTCCAAGGATGATTGGCATATCTAAGATGCTTTATTTCCAACCCATAGGAGATGCAAGCCATTTATCACTTGTCAAAAGGATGCCAAGTTCTGGGATGATAAGTGCCAACATGCCTTTGAAGATATCAAGTAGTATTTAATGCCGCTTCTAGCCCTATCCTAAGCCACTCATCCTCTACACTACATTGGATGACTCTCTGCTTTTGCCAAGAAGGGAAGGAGAACACTCTATACTACCACATCATCTGATTCTAAAGAAACTATCCACCTATTGAGAAACATTGCCTAGCTTTGATCTTTGCATCTAAAAGCTACATATTATATGCTTTCTCATAAGGTGAATCTCTGAACAATCCACTCAAGATCTCATGACATACCAATGCTATATGGATTTGACATGATGGTCCATGATTCTCATAGTTGATATCACATTCACATTTCCTCGGTGGTAAAAGGACAAGCACTAGGATTTCTTAACAAGCACCCACTTCGTGATTCTTGATGATCTCCCCAATGAACAAATCATGAACTTAGGGAGGTTGATACCATCAATGGGAGATGTATTTTGATGGTGTAGCTTCTTTTCATGGGGAAGCACCATGATCTACTCTTCCAAGAAAGGTAGGGGTAGAATAGTTCTCTAACCCATGATGTGATGAGATTCTCATACTATCTTTCCAACCCCCGCACCAATAAGTCCAGTATGAGGCTTTGATTATCAATCTGAGTTATCCATCACATGTGTTAAGAGCATCAACATCTTTGGGATTCTCCATCAATCGATTGTTGTCCTACAAGTTCTCAAACCCAAGCTTCATCATTACCATGAGTATACCATGAAGATGTTGGCCCAAATGAAGTCACCATCTAAGGGTTCCCAGAGAACATGTAGTAGATGTTTGGCCAAACTTGCCAAAGAATTGGCATGTCCGGAAGATGAGTCCATTCAATAAGGGTCCAAAATAGAAGTCCTATCCTTATTGATGTTGAACTCATGAGAGACTTTCTCTTGAAGGGGAGGTTATCATTTCCTATGAGGAGAAGGAGCTAGATTGGAGGCAACCATTCATAGACTATTTGAAAATTGGTAAACTACCTCAAGAAAAGTCACAAGCTCATTAGGTGAAATAGAGAGCTCTCTCGCTCTCTGATGGCACTCATGATGATCCTTTGACCAAATGTGGTTATGTTGTTTAGAAAAACACAAAAGTGGCATTATAATTGGTACATTGTCATGAGTACATCAATCGTCCAAAGATGAAGATGAAGATCAAGAGACTAGATACTACTATTTTGATGATTATAGATTGCATGGATGTAGCTAGGAGATGCCATCAGTGTCAGATGGTGGTCCTCCATCAACCACCCAACATTCTACACCCTACATTGTGCTCATGGCCATTTGAGTGTTAGGGTACCGACATTGTGGGTCCGATCGATCCCCCTTCTTCCAAGGGTCACCGGTTCATCTTAGCTGCCACATACTACTTTTCCAAGGAGGTAATCCCACTGTGAGAGGTCATAACCAGCATGTGCTTCAATTTTGAAATATATGTATATAGGTTTGGGGTGCCTTGACGAATTATATCTGATAATGGTACTGCATTCAAAAGCACCAAGATCAACAACTTTGCTAGAAGACATGATATAGATTGGAGATACTCCACCATCTACTACCCTAGAGAAAATGGCTTAGTAGAAGCATTCAACAAAACTCTCATCCAAATACTAAAGAAGACTTATGATGATAAAAAATGATGATGGAATGAGCAGTTGGTTGAAGCCTTGTGGGCCTACCGCACCACATACCGAACTTCAACTCAATCTATCCTCTTTTCCTTAGTGTATGGGTCTGAAGCCATTCTACCTTTAAAAGTTCAACTCCCATCACTAAGGATAACATTAGGTAACAAGATCACTACAGAGTAGAATGCAAAGTTGCAATAGAAGAGCTCGAATGTTTGGAGGAGTCGCCTACAGGCATGCCAGAATATCGAGTTATACAAGGCCAAAATGATTCAAGCTCACAACAAGCTGGATCACCCTAGGTCTTTCCAAGTAGGAGAACTTGTGTTAGTCCTAAGGAGTTTAATTGTTGCCCATCAAAAAATGGGAGGCAAGTTTGAATCCACTTGGGAAGACCCCTATGTCATAGAGAAGGCCTACCAAGGAGGATCTTTCCAGCTTATTGATTGTAAAGGGGAATGCCTGATGCTTCTAATTAATGGGCTCTATTTGAAGAAATATTACCCATAAAAATAATTCTATCAATCAACAAAAATCAGATTTCATTTCATTAAAATCTTCTCTTCTTTCGAAGCATTGTTTATTTATCATGCAATCCAGATGTGTTTAGTAAGAGTCCCCTGGCATTATCCCTCTTTCACAACACAAACATCTCTGCTATTAGAATAGGTGAGAGAACCCAAGAGGCATCCTATTTTGATTAGCACAACTAAGTTAGAGAGAACCCAAGTGGCATCCTTTCTTGGTGGAATCATTGCCATCCATGGCCATTTCATAAATCCCAAGCATGTTTAGGTAGGTGTAAGAGCCCAAGAGGCATCCTATTCCTTTAACACAAGCACAAAAATAAACACATATCTCTCGCTATTTTGATGAGAGCAAACCCTGTGGCATCCACTCATTAGTCGGGTCAAGACATGCTACCTTGCTAGTATGTCACCCTAGTGATCACTTATTTGGAAGATGTGAGTCCCCACGCTTTCTTCCTAACATGATCAGTGTAAACTAATGAGCAGCTTGTTAGTATGGTAGACTTCACTGCCGAGCCAGTAAGCTACCTCATGTTGATTTATTTAAGAAGATGTGAGTCTCCAAGCTTTCTTCTTGAACTAATCATCATGATCTAACTAGTCAAAGTATATTTGAGGTTTAGATAAGTCCTGAGGCCCTTTCCTTTGACTACATTTGAGTAATATAAGTCTCTAGCACATTCTTCACTCTCCCTAGGTGGATGGCACTCGAAATAAGACGACTATCCCAACAATCGTATCTATAGAGGATGTGAGTCCCCAGCTTTCTAGAATTGTTGCAAATCCAGCACCTTAGGTTGGTTGATGTTCTGTGACACTCACCCGGATACACCACTCTTAGCAGATGTGAGTCCTTGAGCTTTCTCCTTGAGTTGGCCATCGAAAACCTATTTGATATATGGCTAGCCATGTCATCTTCTCCAGGATTTTAGATTAAGACCATAGTGGCCCCATCCCTAAGGCACTCTATTTGGATCACTCCTTGAATCCCATTTAGATCAGTTACTTTGGATTGGATCCCCTTTTCAAAACCACCCATGGTTGGAGAATTTGTTCAGATGCATTCTCCCTTGGTTCAAGAAATTTGAGATAGGTCTAGTCGATATAAGCTCCTTCTCGTTGATCTCACAAACTAATGGGTCCAAGATAAATGAATAAAAAATAAATAAATAAATTATAATCACTTGTGGACTAGAATTAAGCCCCAAAGGCCCTTCAAGCGACATCCTATCTTTAGGGAAGAGAGAACCCCTATAGAATTCACTACGAGTTGAGATAAATCCCAAGTGGTTTTCATAGTCACTCATAGGTCGGTAATCAATTTTATCATCAAGTTAACCATTCTTTGGAGATATAAGATTATGATGCATTCTTTCTATCAGAATGTCGAAACTCACCCTTAGTTGGGTTGATTTGTTACCCAAAGTAAACATCACCCTGGTCTTTTAGTGAAGATGTGAGTCCCCAGCTTTCTTTCCAAGTTGATCATTGCAAACCAAGACCCCTTTGTTGGATAGTCCCATCCAACTACTTTTGATTTAGTAAATCAGATAGGTCTACATATCTTTCGCAGGATCCATCACAAACCAATAAATCCATCAAACAAACTAAGAAATTAAATTAATCTTGACATTAGGATTTAAGTCCCCATTCACAATTTTTTGATATCCAAAGCAACTAATCACCCTATTGGTTTTTGTTTCTAGAAGATGTGAGTCCCCACACTTTCTTGTTAAGACTTGACCATTGCAAACTAAAAGGCATTGCCCTTGGTTGGATAGTGCTACCTTGTGGTTGGTAGACTACTCCCTTTAAGTTGGTAATAAATTAGTCTAGCCCATGGCCCCCTATGTGATCCATCGCAAACCGATGAATCCATCAAAATAAATTAAAACTAAAATTAATTGACTATCAAGTTGATCTAAGTCCCCAGATTCACTCAATAGCCTAGGTTGGGTTCAATCTATTGCCTTGCCAATAGATCACCCTAGCAACTGGTCCCTACTTTGGAGGATATAAGTCTACTATGCTTTCTTCCTAGTACACCATCGATATCAAAAAGGCATCCCTTTGGCTAGTCCTACTATGTGTTTAGTAGACTACCCCTTTGGATTGGTAAACCTAGGTCAAGTCTAAGCCTCCATGGCTCCTACTCAATACGATCTATCGCAAACCAACAGGGTCCATTTCAGAATCTAAAATTGAAAACTTGAAACAAACAAAAATAATCAATCAATCTAAATCCAATCTTTTTCTTCTCCTCAATGAGATACAAATCTTTCTAGTTCCCCAATGGATCTATAATTCTAATCCCTCAGCAGATTTCATCTTTCCTCCCTTGTGGATGACTTGAACTTTCCTCCCTAGTGGAGAGTTCACTTGTCTATCTCCGGTGGAGTCAAAACAAACACAATTAAACAAATAAAAAATTGAAACAAATTCAACCCTCTTCCCCAGTGACTTAATTAAACAATCTCTTACAATCAAATTAAACCTCTCATCCTTATGGATGACTTGAACCTTCCAGTGGAAGGTTCACATACTCTATCTAGGGATTCTCCTTCCCTCTCTTATGTCCTGACATAAGTAGAGTCATTGCACTAAGCTCTGGATTCCTTCTACACCTTAGGGAGACCATCTCTAGTGCTTGTGATCTTCGTTGTTGATCATTTCACAACACTAATATCGGTTCCTTGTCCCACACACACATATTGCCCTTTGTTGACTCATTTTAGATGAGCTCTCAACCCTCCATCTTAGACATAGACTCTTAGACTTTAAGAGATCCTTAGTCTTAAGACATCTAGTGATTAGGTGGACACTCAACCTAGCTTTAGAGATTTAAAGAGTTAGCCATAATAGTCATGCCTTGGGTGTTAGGAAAATTTCACCTATACTTCATTCTTACTCCTTCCTTCTGTCAAACTAAATCAAATCAACATCAAACCCAAATCACCTAGCTTAATTATCTCCCAAACTCAAATCAATGCCACATGATTGAAACTCATGATTGAAACTTATGATTAAAGCCCATATGAAATTCCAAATCTTTTTTAAGTCCTTAATCTCTAAGGACTTAGCTAAATCTGTTCAAATCAATTCAAACTCATGAAATTTTCATAACCATTTATATTCTCATTTATATTCACATATATAAATGAAATATAAATTCAAATCAAACAAACTAAATCCAAAAATTCAACCAAATTCAAAATCTTTTCTACCCTTATCTTAAGGACTTAGCTAAATCAAATTAAAACCAATTCAAATTCATGAAATTGTCTCATTACCCATTTATATTATCATTTATATTCACATGTATAAATGAAATATAAATTCAAATCAATCAAACTAAATCCAAAATTCAAATCCAAATAAAAAATCTTTCCTAAGTCAGATTGATTTCCTCTTGAGGACTTAGCCTATATCATGTTCAAATCACTTCAAATCTTTGAAATTTTCTCATAACCCATTTATATTCTCATTTATATTCACATATATAAAATAAAATATCAAACAACCAAACAAACTCCAAAAATCAAATCAAATCAATCAAAATCCAACCTAAGCCTTTCAAGTCAAAATCTTGAACTTAGCCAAATCACTTCAAATCAAGCCAAACTTGATTTTTCTTCATGATTCAATCAATCCTTCAATCATGAATCCAAATATAAATAAACTTCATCACCAATCAAAACTTCAAAAAATCAAACCCAAGTCAAACCAATGTTCACCCCTTTGAACTTGAAATTGTAAATGAATCAAAACCATTTGACTTCAAACCACTTGCAAATGGATTTATATTTCAATCATAGTCCATATGAGTTCAACCAAACTCAAATCAAGCTTTGACCAAGCCATTTGACCCAAAGGCTCACTTGACCCAAAGTGACCTAAAGTACCCTTATGAGCCAAATTGTAATCCCAACCAAATTGGATTGAACTAGCCCACCTAAGCCTCTCATCATGATCAACAATCATCATGAGATGATCAATCACCAAATTGGTCAAACCAAGTCAAACTTGGGTTGACTAAGTCAACACTTAGCCAAAATGAAACCCAAGATAAAAATCCACCATGGCTAAATTGATTGAAACCAATGATCTAAGTTCATTCATGACAATGTTTGAACTGTCAAGTCAACATTTGAGCCTAACCTACCAATTGGACTTGACCCAAGTTGACCCAACTTGACCTTAAAAAAGTCAATGTCAAACTTGATCTAAGCCAAATTGATTGAAATGGGTCAAGTTCATTCCAAAATGATTGTTGAACTTGACCAAATTTCAATCCAACTACAACTTGACCACTAATTAAACCCAACTGACCTAAAGGTCAAATTGAGCCAAATTAAAACTTAAACCAAAAAAATTGATTGAAACAAAGATACAATCCATTTCATATGAACCAAATGACCAACCCATGACAACCAAATAAATAAATAATTTGGTTAACTTGACCCATTTGACCTAAATGAACTCATGAACCAAATCAAATATAAACCAAATTGAATCAAACTAAAGCTACAAAACATTTCAAATGGTCATGAACTTGACCCAACCCTTGGTTTGACCTATTTGACCAATTGGTCAACTTGATGTTGACCCATTTGACCTAAATGGTCAACATGAGCCAAATCCATCAAACCAACTCCAAATTCAATGAAACTTCCAACCCATTTTTTCAAATATACCAAACATCCCAAATAAATCAAGGTCAAATGACCATTTTACCCCTAACCATAGGGAAATCAAATCAAAATCACTGGAATTTGGTCATTTCTTTTCATACATTCTTGATCCCTCTGGACCAAATGTCAAGGACCTAAAGTACATGACCCATGGTTTCCGCCAAACCAACCTAAACCAATTCACATTCTTTAAAATTGAGCACATGGATCCTCCACTAAATCATGGCCAAAATCACTCCTTCTCCAAAATCAATTCAAGGACACCTCTAATAGACAAACCCTTACATGTTTTATCAAAATGACATCTACTTGCTCTGTGATTTTAGGGAGATATACTCTAATTCAATTGAATCTCAATCTCATATATTGATTGGAAGAAAAAACCATTGCCTAGTGATCGCTTTTAGAGCATTTGAATTTATTTTCAGATTTTAACCAAAAATGTGGGAGCTCATAAATCCAACTTACTCCATAATTCAAACCAACCTAATTCCTCCTTTGAATGAGATCAAGTTTTCACCCAAGCTCTTTAAGCTCCAAAGGCAAGTGAGTATCTTCAATCAAAAAAAAATGAAGTGGATTATTGCCACAAATTTTAACACCTCAAACTTCAACAAATTTCATCTAATTAGAAAATTCTCCAAAATAAAAATGATATTGTGAGGATGTCATTAAATTGATTATAATTTTAAATTTTCTGGTGCTTTTGAAATCTTTCACATGATATTATCATTGATGTGATATGGATGGTGGGTTGAGTTTCAATCAAGCTAATCAGTCATCTTCTCCTAAAAGGGATGGTGTCCATCTCATAAAGAATGGGAAGGATTTATACCCATCCACATTTTATATTATGGGATTAAAAAAATCAGATCTTACAAATTTATCCTTAAATCTTATATCAATCATTGATCTATAAAAAAAATAAATGTATGATGTGATAATTTATTTAAATATATTCATTAAAGTATTAAAATAATCTGTTTCTTTGATTAAATTTTAATTAATTATTTAATTAATAACCTAAACTTCCTAAATTCATATTTAATCTTAAACAAAAATATGAAATAAAATTGCATTATAGATAATTAACATATAATATTCTAAAAATTAATTGAAATATTTTATAGACTTTTCTATTTTTTTTATCAATGTTATTTTTTTCGGGATTTATTGGTGGCTTAATTAGAGAATTGCTAGTTCATTCCTTAATCACTCCTTAATAATTAAGCTTAATTAAGGCATAATTAGTGGTTTAACCCTCTGATTGAGTCAATTAAGTTTTGATTAAGTGAATATGAGGTTTAGGAATAATTTTGGGATGCTTTCTTAAGATATTCTTAAACCCCTTTTCTTTCTTAATCCAACCTTAATTTTAATTTACCACTTACCCTTAATTAATTTCATAAAATTCTAAAACTTTCTAGACTCAATTAATCTATCTTGGGTAGATGCTTAGGTGTTCAAGAGCCTAAGTACATTAAGAAATCAAAACTTAACTCACATGTGTGAGGGGTTATGAAAGTACTTAAGTTAAACCCTTAGTTTAATTAATCATTAATCATGAGCCAATTGCATTAGACTTTCTTAGGTGCATTGTGATTTAAATTCCTTGTGTTATTTTATGTCATCTCATTGGCTTATAATTATTTGATTATGTTTGCTAAGGTGGTGTAGGTAAAGGGGTAATTAACACACTTAATTCATACCTTAACCTAACCAAAGCTTAAAATTAATCTAATCACTTAAAAAATTAAACTAAAATAACAAACATATGTGGGAATGGGTTAGAAACAGCAAAATCACCTCACATTTCTCAAATTAATTCAAACTCAAAACAAAATCAAACCTTTTTTAAAAATAACTTGATTTTCTTTAAGCTTTCTTATTTCAAAAGATTGTCTTTAGGAATTAATTAGGGTGAATGTGTTTACATGCTTTCATCACTTTAGCTCTTTCCTAATATGTTAAATGTGTATGTCATATGAGTTTCATGTATTCATGCTTTTCAAAAAATCAAATCAAAATGAAATATGTTTTATGTCAAATTGCATGTTTTGGCTAAAGGAAAAATATGAATGGCTATTATCACTATTAAATCAAAACTATTTTCAAAATCTATATAATCAAATATTAAAACTGAAAGTGTGCTACTTATAATTATTTATGAGCTTCATGTGGATATAAATATGAAGATGTGCATGTTGTAGTTCTCTTCTCTTTCTTTAGCATAGTTTTGAATAAGATTTGGTAAAGTGTATAGTTCATTTGAAAAGAACATAACACTTGCCTAACCCCATTCTATCCATTCCTATGCTATTACCTAAGAAGGATACTTTTGTACATATAAATTGCATAAATAAAACAAATCAACCAACACAAACTTTTGCATCTTTCTTTTCCATTCATTTCTTTTATACATATGTTTGTATTTAAAAAAGTGGTATATTAGTGGACAACCATGATTATGAGGTTTAAGTAGTCCTAAGTAGGTCTTGTACCTTACACCTTAGTGCTAACAATGTGAGATTTCACTTATATCCTTTCATACATACATGTGCATGTGAAAATATGAAACTCTTTTTCTTTAATGAAAATCATGCATCATAAAGCATTCCAATTTTCTTAAGTAACATTTCTTAGCATTCATCATAAAGTGTGCTAAAAATTTTCAAAATATGAATTCCTTACTTAATTATAATTAATTTATTTGTAATCTGGGTTGTATAAGGGTAGATTGCAATTTATTTTGGTCAGAGTGGTGCTGATCAAAATGACCTCTTACTCTTGTTATATTTGATATTTTGTTTAGTTTATGTATTAAGATGACATGTTTTCTCTTTCCTTGCTTGATGTATTGGATGATGATTAGGCTCTTAGTAAAAAATAAATCTTCTACCAAATTAATCAACTCAAAATTAAAAATAAACAACTCATAATCTCATTTAAAGTCTAAGTTAAAATCAAGATTAAAGAATTAGCAACCCCTTAACTGGATGAGTATTTCTTTTTTAACATCATGCATAAAAATATATTTTTACACTCTTGATTGGCAACCCCTAAAGGCATATATTTATGTTTTCATTTATCCTCTTTGAAAAGGATAGATGAAGGCAAAAATAAATTTTACACATTTTTTGTGACTCATGGGATGGTTCCTCTCCATCTTTGGCAAATGATGCTATCTCCAAGTATATGATGTGGGTTTGTACTTTGTATGAATCCAAGACTATCTTTCTTTCCATTGAACTTAGCTTTTTCATTCTTAAGTTAGCTAGCCAACATCTTTGGGGTTTTAGGACCTCATTGGTCTTAAATTTCAATGGGTAAAAAAATAAAAATTGAAACAAAGAGAATTAATTAGAAACTTCCACCTTACCATTTTCATGTTAAGTAAAAGTTCACTCTAAAATAATAAAGACAAAATAAATCCTTCATAAAAATCTTGTTTTTTTTAAAGCACTCTTCAAAAATGCACATAATAAAATATTTTGCACAAAAGTTTTCCTAAATCACCTTCATCTTAGAATCTTCATGATTGTTATATGCAGGACCATCTTCAGAAAATTAAAATTCCAACAATCACATTTTCTAAAAAGCATAAATGAGTTTCTTCACTCAATTCATTTTGGTGAAGACCTTTTTTTCAAAAAAAAAAAAAAAAAATGAAATTCCAACAATCACACTTTCTAAGAAGCACAAATGAGTTTCTTCACTCAATTCATTTTGGTGAAGACCTCATTTTAAAAAAAAAATGAAATTCCAACACTCACATTTTTCTAAAAAAAACACAAATGAGTTTCTTCACTCAATTCATTTTGGTGAAAGCCTCATTTTCCAAAAGAAAATTTCAATTTTTTCAAAGTAAAAAATTTGAAGATGGTCTTTCCATTCAATACACCCAAATGTGTTAAATGGATATTACATCTTCAAGCAAAATCATAATTTTGAAATTCCACTCAAGACATTCACATAATATTAACTTTTATTTTCAAAGAATATATGAATATCTCCATTCAATACACCCAAATTTATTGAATGGAATTTCATTTCCAAATAAAATAACATCATTTTGAATTGCTGCTTAACATATTCCATATATGTTTAAGTTGGGATTTTCTCCTTTCAAAAAGCAATAATCACACACAAAATATACATCTTTGGAAAGAGAAATGTAATTGATTTCCATCTTACAAATCCAAAATTGTTAAATGGAAATCTCCCTTTTCAAAAAATCAACAAAAATAAAATTTTTTCAAAATACATTTGGAACTTTAATTTAGCATACCCCATTTTGCTAAAATGAAGTTTCCCTTTTCCAAAAATAAGAATTTATAATACTTTGGTAATTTCATTTAGCATACTCAAATTTGCTAAGTGAAATTTTCATTTCACAAAAAAAAAATAAAAATTCAAAACACATTTGGAAATTCAATTTTAGCATACCCCATTTTGCTAAAATGAAGTTTCCCTTTTCCAAAAATAAAAATTTAAAACACTTTTGAAATTTCATTTAACATACTCAAATTTTCTAAGTAAAATTTCCATTTCACAAAAATTATTTCAAAACACATTTGGAACTTCAATTTAGCATACCCCATTTGCTAAAATGAAGTCTCCCTTTTCAAAAACAAAAATTTAATACACTTTTTGGAATTTTAGTTAGCATGCTCAAATTTGCTAAGTGAAATTTCCATTTCATAAATTTTTTTTCAAAACACATTTGGAACTTCAATTTAGCATACCCCATTTGCTAGAATGAAGTCTCCCCTTTCAAAAAACATAAAAAAAATTTAAACACATGTTTTGGAATTTCATTTAGCAAACTCAAATTTTCCAAGTGAAATCTCCATCTAAAAGAAAAAAAAAATCTTTAAAACAACTTTTGGAACATCAATTTTAGCATACCAAATTAGCTAAAGTGAAGTCTCCACTTTCAACCAAAAATCAAATCAAAATCAAAAGAAACACACTAGGAATCCCTTAGCATACTTAAATTTGTTAAGGATCCTACTTTTCAAAATCAAAATCAAAACTCCAAAAGAAACACATCAAGATTTTCTTAGCATACTTAAATTTGCTAAGAATCCTATTTTCAAAATTTTTCAAAATGAAAAACACTTGGATTTTCTCATTTAGCATACCCAAATTTGCTAAATAAGAATTCAATTTCTCAAATCACAAAATGGTTCACAAAGCAAAACAAAGAAAGAAACAAAAAAAGAAGAAATTATTTTCAAACATCTCACTTAGCAAAAAATTTGCTGGAATTCCAAAAAATCTCAAATCCAAAATAAAAGCAAATTGACCCTTTACTTTAACATACCTAAATTTGTTAAATAAAGGGTCCTCAAAATCAAAATCAAAACTCAAATATGAACCTATGGAAGCATCTTTCAAATAAAAATATTTGAACCCATTTTCAACATATCCAAATTTGTTGATAGTTGATTCTATATCCAAAAATTTTCTCTTTCCAATCAAATCTCAAAATCTATTCTAAATCATTTGAAACTGACTTAATAATTCAAGATGTTATGTGTGGGTTCAAATTCTAAATTCTAAATTCAAAGTCAACCAAAATTTTATTCAAGTTTATTTTGAACATTGCAGACTCTCGTTCAGCAATAGTTTTCACTTATAGTTCAGTCTGTGTTTCTGTTGACATAAATGGCTACACCCAAGTATGTGTTTCCTTTTCCCCATGGGATGGACTTGGCCTTGGATCAGGCCAGCCTTCCTCATGCTGATTACGCCAACTTCATTCAATTCGGATGAGGCTTTGAGGATTACGTGAGGGCATTCCCTCATAACTATTAAGTGGACCATAAAGTCCATCATTGATTGACTTTCCATTAGACTGATATCTCCCTCATAAGAGGAAGGCGATAGTTTCTACAATTAGTATTAGTGCCATATCTGTGACAATAGCGCATGTTGTTTCTCGTGGGCTAGGGGGCACCCACTCATTAGCACCCTCAAAGGATAAGGCTCCGCTGATGCCAGAGATTGTCTCCCCAACTTTTGAGGTTGAATCTACTTCTTACTCATCTCGCCCCACCAAGGCTCAGAGGAGGAACAAAAATTGCATGATTAATGCTACCATACATGCATCGCTAGGGAGATGGAGGCTGTTACATGGTTAGTTATGGAGGAGTTGCCCACTATGATTTCCTCGTTGGTTACAACAAACCCATTCCATCCTCTCTTTGGGTCTGACAGAGAGGTTGCTAGGAGGATCCCTACTTCACCTCCACTGGATTCCCTAGCCACATTCAAGAGAGGTCATATGGCCTCCGCTCAGTTCTAGGTTGTGAGCTATGGATGTTCTGAGTCTAGAGCTCAATTTGACTTGAGATCTATTATCCCCCACATCATGAGGAAACATCTACGGCAGGAGAGGGCCAAGGAGGCCCATGCTATAGCTCATACTAGCTAGAGAGGAGGTTTGGTCAGTGATCTCACTCATTGATTTCCTTGATTACCCGATCACACATACATTATTCTACTTATAGGGACTACTCATCGTAGGAGAAGAGCCCCTATTTCAAGATAGTCGGTGGTGTCTCCACCACACTGCTCTTCTCCCCATCCACTATCACCCATTCATGTATCAACATCTCCTGTCCAAGGCCATGAAGGCCACATCCGGGGAGAAGAGGACCCGGTGATCGCTATGGCCAAGGATCTCCATCCACACCACCTACTATGGTGAGGTAGCTCACCTTGATCTATGCCAGGTGGAAGGAACACCCAAAGCATAGTGGTCACCCCCTTCCATCATCACCTCGGTAGATTTGGAGATGGTTAGAAGTCAGGAGGGAGAGGTGGCAAACCAATTGCACCCATGATCATAGAGCCACCTAGGAGTGTCACCTGCATCAAGTGATAGTCGAGTGTATATCTTCTAGACTCCTCGTGGTTGATCATAAGTAGGGGAGGTCCCTCTCATACATGATGTGGATCACCACTAGTCACCAAAAGCATTTGTGCCGGATAGACCATTCTTTAGATGATATAGTATCACTATTTCATGGAAAGAAGGAGATCTAGGATATACTATTAATGAGGAGAAGATCACTTTGATCCCAAGAAGATGATTTATTGGGAGACGGGTTTGCATGGTGATACGGATCCCTCCTCGAGAGCGAAGCTATGGAAGGTGATGAGGCGAGAAGACAGACCAATCCCCAACACCTATCAAAAAATAGAAAGATGAACAAATAGATAGGGAAGTGAGGACTACAGCTTAGTTCTTCTAAATAAACCCTCCATTCTACCATACAGACTAGAGGAGTTAGTGCATGTCTTGGACCCAGCCAAGACTTTACCTCAATTAGTGCAAGATAGCACCAATATGTATAGGAAGGTAGTGGAAAGTACCTCCATACAAGAGAAATATATCAAGTTTATGGTTGAGCAAGAGTGAAGGAAGTTGCTCTGAGGATCATCCCAAAGAGTAGACCCTACAGAGGAATTTGATGCAATCCAATATCCCAAGGGTTTTATGCCCCCTTCCTTCAAGAGTTTTGATGGTAATGGAAACCCGAGGCAGCACATCGCCCATTTCAGAGCTAGTTGTTACAACATTGGTGGCAGTGACTCTTTAAATTTCTGTCTCTTCATCAATATCCTAGCAGGGATAGCTTTTGATTGGTATGTTAAACTTCTCAATAGTTTAGTAAAGACATTTACTGAGTTGGGGCAACTCTTTATCAAGAGGTTTGCTAGAGCTCAGAAAGGTTACGTGATCTCATTGTAGCACAACAACACCAAGTGAGTCCTTGATATACATTCTCGATGGCATAACTTGAGTAATATGAACCAATGTTAACACATGCCATTGAGATTCTTCTAAAGAATATCCATGGCCCGGTCGCCTTCATGATTAATGGCTTCATCATCAAAACTTTTGAGAAGTTAATCAACAAGGTAGCTAGTCTACAAGGATAGGCCGAACAGTTACCTTTTTAAGACCAATTGCTCAAATCAAAGCCACATAAGGTATACGAGAAGAAGCTTGGAACAGTGATAGTGGTAGATAAGGGGAAGCTACTAGCTAGTGATCAGTCTGAGAGATCATGATTTCAATAGCCTTCACTTTCACCTCCCTCACCACCCTTGGCCACCCACAACCAGTAGCTCCATGGCCTACTCGACCTCCTCCCATCATCACCGGTGTGGTACACATACCACCGCCGGGTATGGTCCACCTACTCTTTTGGATAAACTTAACAAGCCTTATTCATTTAAGAGGGAGGTAATCAGGAAGATCTTTAAAAATCTCTTAAAGAAGCTTAATTTTCAGCTACCCAAGCCTATGAGACCTGAGGACGTGGGCAAAAGCCATGATCTTAACTTTTTCCCTACCACGATATGCTAGGTCATGTTTTAGAGGATTGCTTCACATTTAAGGACTGGCTTGAACATAGCTTCAAGGTTGATGCTGTAGTTATCCCGAAGGAATACCTTATGTGAACAACCATCCAGTTCCATTAGGGTAATCCTTGGGGATACTCTTGATCCTTCCAAAATTGAAGAAGGTTGGAATATCTTCTTATCCAAAACCTCTAAAAAGATTATTCAGAAGATCAAAAACTTTCTTACAGGTGCTTGAGTCAGCTCAAACCTCCAACATCAAGAAAGGTTTGCAAGTTGCCAGAGTTAACTCAAGGAAAGGGGAGCTTAGTAGCGACATGTGCAGATAACCCAAGTAGCAACCATGAGTCTAGCCTCTACCATTATACTACTCGGTAACCTCCTCCAATTTAACTAGTTCTTATTCTTCTACTAGTAGAGCTTTATATCGGCAGATGAGGGCATCAAATCCCTCACCCTTCTTACTTTACTTGATTTTACTTTGTACCTCCTATCAAATCCAAGAAATTAAAGAATAAAGCTAGCTTGAATTATATCTGTGTCACTTTTGATGGGTTGTCTGAATCTATTCCTAATAACTCTTCAAGTCTAAATAACAATTAAAATGATTCCGATCTTCCTCTTTCTGATTCAGAGTTGGATTTTCCTACTCTAAATACTATGGGTTTGAGATAAACTTGGAATCATCTAATTCTAAGGTTCCCATAGGAGAAGCTGTAGGTGAGCCTGATGTGCAGGTAGAACCTTCCATTACCCTACCACAAGAGATCATCAAAGTAAACCTCAGTAGTGCTAAGGTTCTACCTCCTAGGGTAGCACCTCAAGATAGAGGGAAATAAGCCATTGGTTTAGAGGATCGAGAAGCCTCTATAGAATGCTCCACCCTTGGATATGCTTGTGGATGATTAGCCCAAGGTGGACTACAATGTCCTCTCTCATCTAAGAAAGTTGCCATCTAAGCTAAACATATACGACCCCCTTGTCTTATCCAAAGAGATAAGGGAATCATTAATCAAGGATCTACTTGATCCTGAGATATGCTTAGCTTAGCTGATCGCTATTGGTGAGGAGGCACATTAAAAAAAAGCCCAGGGGATCACCTTCACAGTTGAAGACCTTGTTTTGGGGGACATGGAGCACATCCGTCCCATCTACATTACAGTTGACATGGGCAGATTCAGACTAGCCAGAGTTCCCATCAATCTAGGTGCATCGGTGAACATTATGAGTCTAAAGACTCTTACCTATTTGAAGATTGACATCTCCACACTCCGAGATTGGATGATGTTAAGAGGATTCAATGAACAAGGTGAGTGGGCTATAGGTTTTGTAGTGTTGCCTTTGGAGATAGGTGACTGGAAGAATGAAGCCAAGTTTTATATCATTGATTTAAATACTTCGTGCATCGCTTTGCTCGATAGGCCCTGGATACATCAGATCAAGATAATTCCATCTTCTCTCCATCAGTGCATCAAGTTCAGGAAGGATGGGATTGAATACTATGTCAAAGGAGATTAAAAGCCATTTTTAGTTAGAGGTTGAGATATATGAGTATGCGACCTACTATCTTCCTCAAAACACCCTTTCTCATGAACTTCGACAAAACTTAAATTCAAAAGAAAAAGAAAATGAAGAAAAAGAAAAGGCAAAAGAAAAAGAAAAGAAAAATGAAATCCAAGTGAACACAAAAGGGAAATTGAAGAATAAATAGATCTTCATATCACATTCCACCCATAGTTCATTCCTTAATATGGACATGTGAGTAGGATGACTCAACCTCCACCAGGCAGAGGCAAAGGAAAAAATAGAAGCAATTATAGAGGTGGAAGATCCCCTGTATACATGAGCATGGTTATTCATAGACTTGGAATCAGTTTGTAAGACAAGTCAGTGATTAGCATATACCTCGGTTTCATTGAGGTGACACTCGAGCCAAACAACGATGAAGACTGGGCCTCCAGACAAAGCATGGTATTCAAATCAAATGCATGAAAACTATTAGGAAAGAGTTGGGAACCTTATCTCTAACCTCACTTTCACCCCAAAAAGTTGAAGGTTTGGTAGTTAAGGAAGCCCCTAAGTCTTTCAGTGATATGAAGCCAAAGAGATTCTTTTTGGGATCATGATCTTGAAGTTGATGTAGAACTCAAGGAGGATTCATTTAAAGAATTAATGGGATTGTCATTTGACTTTTACTCACCTTGTGTTTATAATCTTATACATAAAGGTTTGGTTCCTCATACATGGTCCAAGCACATATCTGAGTATTTTGAGAAGTTGTGGAATAATAAAGGTAGGGAAGCACAATCAAGAGTAGGACTAGGATTCAGTACAGTGGGTCCAGTCGATGATGACGATTACTACTTAGTTGTTACCAATCATTTGAAGTCTAGTAGGTTCTGTTCACATACCAACTCTTATGAGAATGTGTGTTTAGAAACCTCAGATGATTCAGATGATCTCTAAATTAAAGATGCACTGCCAGAATTTGAAGAGGATATCTATTCAATAATTGACAAGCTTAAAGAAATTAACCTCAGGATGGAAGAAAATCCACGATGTACATCAGTTCATTACTGAATGAAGAAGAAACCAATGAAGTTAGGCTATTGGCTAAGTTTAAGGACTTCTTTACATGGAGTTATGAAGAGATGCCCAGATTATCTCCTGACGTAGCAGTCCACAAGCTAGCAATAGATCTTAGCACTAACCCTATCAAGCAAGATCTTAGATGCATGCGATTAGAAATCGAGCAACAGGTCATTTCTGAAGTCAAGAAATTGATCGATGATGGTTTCATCGGGGAAAAAAATCACTGACTGGTTAGCCAGTGTCGTCTAGTTAAAGAAGAAAAATGGCCAAATTCGTATATGCATCAATTTCAGGGGCTTAAATAAGGCATGTCCTAAAGATGAGTTTCCTCTTCCTATACCAGAATTAATGGTGGACATCACCTCAGCTCATGCAGTTTTTTCTTTAATGGATGGGTTATCTGGCTATAACCAAATCAAGATGTCCCCTGAAGATGAAAGAAATAATACTTTTCAAACCTTGATCAAAATATATTGTTATAGGGTCATGCCTTTTGGCCTTAAAATGCTGGTGCTAAATACCAACGGGCCATGACTCAGATCTTCAATGAACTCATCCATCATATGGTTGAGTGCTATGTTGATGATCTAGTAGTTAAGAGCAAAGAAAAGGAAGACCATCTCTTTGACTTAAGAGTAGTTTTTGAATGATTAAAATAATACAACCTCAAAATGAATCCCCATAAGTGTGCATTCAGAGTAGCTTTAGGAAAATTTCTTGGGTTTATTGTCCAACACCGGGGAGTTGAAATAGATCTAGAAAAGATTAAAGCTATCTTAGAAATGCCACCTTCTAAAAGTTTAACTCAATGCAGATCTTTACAAGGATGGTTGGTGCATTTGAGATGCTTTATTTTCAACCAATAAGGGAGATGCAAGCCATTCTCAACACTTTTCAAAAAGGATGCCAAGTTCAAGTGGAATGACAAGTGCCAACATGCCTTTGAAGACATCAAGCAGTATTTTGTGAAGCCGCCAATTCTAGCAGCCCCTATCCTAGGCAAGCCACTCATCCTCTACATTGCTGCATTAGATGACTCTCTTAGTGCCTTGTTGGCCCAAGCCAATAATAAAGGGAAGGAGAATGCTCTCTACTATCTCAGCCATCGTCTGATTCCTGTTGAAGAAAACTATCCACCTATTGAGAAACATTGACTAGCTTTGATCTTTGCATCTCAGAAGCTATGACACTATATGCTTTCTCATAAGGTGAACTTGATCTCCAAAACCAATCCAATGTAGTACCTCATGACACAGCCAATGCTATCCAGATGTTTGGCATGATGGTCCATGATTCTCTTACAGTTCTATATCACAATCATACCCCTTCGTGCGGTAGAAGGACAAGCACTAGTAGATTTCTTAGTAGCACACCCACTTCTTACTGATTCTCCACTTAGTGACGATCTCCCTGATGAACAAATCATGAACTTATGGGAGGTTGACAACCACTGATTGGAGATGTATTTTGATGGTGCAACTTCTTTTCATGAAGGGGAAGCACCACGATCTACTCTTCTAGGAAAGGCAGGGATATGAATAGTTCTCTTAACTCTAGACCGTGATGTGATGAGATTATCTTACTTTCTTTCCAACCCCTACACCAACAATGAAGTTGAGTATGAGGCTTTGATTGTCGGTTTGGAGTTAGCTATCACAATCAGTGTCAAGAGCATCAACATCAAAGGGGATTTTTAGTTGGTTATCAATCAGATAGCCAAGTCCTACAAGGTTCTCAAACCTAAGCTTCGTCATTACCATGAGTATACCATGAAGCTGGCCCTAATTCCCAAAGTCAGTTCCCCGAGTAGAGAGTATAGTAGTAGATGCTTTGGCCAAACATGCCAAAGAATTGGCATGTCCGGAAGATGAGTTCATTCTAATAAGGGTCTAAAATAGACAAGTCCTATCCCTTATTAATGTTGAACTCATCGAGAGACTTTCTCTTGAAGGGGAGGTTTCCATTGCCTATAAGGACAAGGAGCTAGATTGGAGGCAATTGTTCATAGACTATTTGAAAACTGAAAAACTACCTTAAGAAAAGTCACAAGCCCATCAGGTGAAATAGAGAGCTCTCTCCTATACTCTCTTTGATGGCACCTTGTACCGACGGTCCTTTAACCCGGTGTGGTTACATTATTTAAACAAACATGAAGCCCATGACATTATAATTAAGGTACATTTAGGTCTATGTGGAGCACATCAATCTGGTTCAAAGATGAAGATGAAGATCAAGATACTAGGATACTACTGGCCTTTGATGATTACAGACTGTATGGATGTAGCTATTAGATTCCATCAGTGTCAGGTGCACGGTGTTGTCCTCCATCAACCACCCAATATTCTACACCCTACATTGGCTTCATGGCCATTTGAGTATCGGGGTACCAATATTATGGGTCCGATCGATCCTCCTTCTTCCAAGGGTCATTGGTTCATATTACCTGCCATGGACTACTTTTCCAAGTGGGCGGAGGCAATCCCACTCAGAGAGGTTACAACTCAGCATGTACTTCAAATTTTCAGGAACCATATTGTTTATAGGTTCGGGGTGCCTAGACAAATTATATCCAATAATGGTACTGCAGTCTAAAGCACCAAGATCAACAGCTTCGCCAGAAGACACGGTATTGATTGGAGATACTCCACTATCTACTACCCTAGAGCAAATGACTTAGCAGAAACATTCAATACAATTCTCATCCAAATACTAAAGAAGACTCTTGATGATAACAAATGACAGTGGAATGAGCAGTTGGTTGAAGCCTTGTGGGCTCACCACACCAAATACCAAACTTCAACTCAATCTACCTCCTTTTCCTTAGTGTATGAGTCTGAAGCCCTTCTACCTTTAGAAGTTCAACTCCCGTCACTAAGGTTATCATTAGGTAGCAAGATCACTATAGAGTAGAATGAAAAGTTGTAGTTAGAAGAGCTCAAAGGTTTGGAAGAGAATCACCTATGAGCATGCTAGAACCTCAAGTTGTACAAGGCCAAAATGATTCAAGCTCACAACAAGCTGGTCCACCCTAGGTCTTTCTAAGTAGGAGAACTTGTGTTAGTCCTAAGAAGACCAATTGTTTCCTGTCAAAAGATGGGAGGCAAGTTTGAACCCACTTGGGAAGGCCCCTATGTTATAGAGAAGGCCTACTAAGGAGGATCTTACTAGCTTATTGATTATAAAGGGGAACACCCGATGTTTCCAATTAATGGGCTATATTTGAAAAAATATTACTCAGAAAAATCACGTTCGAAAATAATTCTATCAATCAACAAAAATTAGATTCCATTTCATCAAAATCTTCTCTTTTTTTGAAGCATTGTGTGCTTGTCCTGCGAATCTGCCGTGATATGTTTAGGGTAGGTGTAAGAGTCATCGAGTGGCATCCTATCCCTCTTTCACAACACAAACATAATTCCCTGATGCTACTAGAATAGGTGTGAGAGAACCCAAGAGGCATCTTATTTTTATTAGCACAACTAAGTTAGGTGTCAGAGAACCCAAGTGGCATCCTTTCTTGGCGGGAATCCCCATTACCATCCATGGCACCATTTTATCAAATTGCCCAAGCATGTTTAGGTAGGTGTAAGAGAACACGAAAGGCATTTTATTCCCTTTAACAAGAACAAAAATAAACACATATCTTTTGTTTGGGCTATTTTTGATGTGAGAGCAAGCCCCTTGTGGCACTCACTCATTAGCTGCTCTAGGTCGGGTCTACATGCTACCTCGCTAGTATGTCACCTAGTGGTTACTTATTTGGAAGATGTGAGTCCCCACGCTTTCTTCCTAACTTGACCAGTGCAAACCAATGAGCACCTTGTTAGTATGGTAGACTTCACTACCCAGCCAGTAAGCTACGTTATGTTGATTTATTTAAGAAGATGTGAGTTCGAGCTTTCTTCTTGAACTGATCATCATGATCTAACTAGGGTGAGTATATCTAAGGTTTAGGATAAGTCCTCAAGAGGCTCCTTTTTCTCTTGACTACATTTTAGTTGATATAAGTCCTCTAGTGGCTTTGCTCGAGTGCCTAGGTTGGATAGCACATCGGAGACGGACTATCCTAGCAATTAGTTCCATATGGGACAATGTGAGTCCCGAGCTTTCTTCAGGCTTGTTAGGTTGGTTGATGTTTTTATCTTTGCTAACGACTTACCCGATGGATACACCACTTTTGGCAGATGTGAGTCCTTGAGCTTTCTCCTTGAGTTGGACACCAATACCTATTTGATATATGAGTAGCCATGTCATCTTCTCCAAGATTTTGAATTAAGACCTTGTGGCCCCATCCCCTAGCACTCTATTTAGATCACATCCTTCGTGACCCCATTTAGACACTAGCTGGGTTACTTTTGGATTGGACAATCCCCCTTTCCTAGTAACCACCCCTGTGGTTGGAGAATTTATTTAGTGGATGCGCAGATACTCCCTTTGGTTCAGTAAATCTGAGATAGGTCTAGGCCGATATAAGCTCCTTCTCAGTTTGATCCTTCATAAACTAACAGGGTCCATGATAAATGAACTAAACAAACAAACAATTAGATTCGCTTATGGACTAGGAATTTAAGCCCCCAAAGGGCCCTCTTTTTCCAAGCAGGCATCCTATCTTTAGGGTAGTGTCAATAGAACTCCCTATAGAATAACTACGAGTTGAGATAAATCTCGTTACTCACTCAGTAGTAAGTCGGGTTAAATCTATTTTCCACTTCGATAGTCATTCCACTTTGGAAGATATAATACTATGACACATTCTTTCTAGCATGATTATCGCAAATCGATGGGCAGCCCTAAGTTGGGTTCAATTTGTTGCCCAAAGAAAGTGATCACCCCAGTGGTCTTTTATAGTGGAAGATGTGAGTCTCTGAGCTTTCTTCTCTTAGATTGATCATTGCAAACCAAAATGCACTCCTTTGGTCGGATAGTTCTCCCATCGGTCGGGAAACTACTCCCTTTAGTTCAGTAAATTTGAGATAGGTCTAGGCTGATATAAGCTCATCTCAGTGTGATCCATTGCAAACCAAAGGAATCCATCAAAAAAACTAAGAAATGAAATTCACTCTTTGGCTATCTTTGAGCTGATTTAATTCTCGTAGTGGCATTCACTCAATAGTCATCCCTAGGTTGGGTCTGATATTTTGCCCAAAGCAACTGATCACCCCAGTGATTTCTTGTTTTAGAAGATGTGAGTCCCCATGCTTTTTTCTTAAGACTTGATCATTGCAAATTGAAAGGCATTCCCCTTGGTTGGATAGTCCTACCTTGTGGTTGGTAGACTACTCCCTTTGGATTGGTAGATCTGAATTAGGCCTAGGCCTTCATGGCCCCTACTCAGTGCAATCCATCGCAAACATCAAAATAAATTAAGAATTGAAATTAACCTTGACTATCCTTGAGTTGATCTAAGTCCCCTAGTGGCATTCACTCAATAGTCAACCTTATGTTGGGTTCAATCTGTTGCCTTGCCAATAGATCACCCTAGCAACTGGTCCCTACTTTGGAAGATGTAAGTATACTTTCTTCAAGCTTCTTTTGAAAGGCATCCCTTTGGTCTGTTAGTCCTCCTATGTGTTTAATAGACTACCCCTTTGGATTGGTAAACTTGAGTCAAGTCTAGGCCTCCATGGCTCTACTCAATATGATCCATCACAAACTAACATGGTTCATTTTAGAATCTAAAATTGATAACCTGAAATAAACAAAAATAATCAATCAATCTAAATCAATATTTTGCTTCTCCTTAGTAAGATGAATATCTTTCTAGTTCCCCAGTGGATCTAGAATTCTAATCCCTCAGCGGATTTCATCTTTCCTCCCTTGTGGATGACTTGAACTTACCTCCAGTGGAGAGTTCACTTGTGTATCTCCGGTGTAGTCAAACAAACACAATTAAATAAGCAACAAATTGAAACAAATTCAACCCATTTCCCCCGAAGGACTTAATTTAAGAAATCAAATTTCTCCCCAGTGAGAGTTAGATCAAATCAAACCTCTCATCCCTTTATGGATGACTTGAACCTACTTCCCTAGTGGAAGGTTCACATACTCTATCACTTGTGGATTCCTCCTTGCCTCTCTTATGTCCATAACATAAGTAGAGCCACATTGCACTAAGCTCTCAATTCCTTGTACACCTTGGGTTAGGAGTAGATTATCTGTGTGTGATCATTCTGTTGTTGATCATTTTATCAACACTTATGTGCTGTTCCTTGTCACACCACATATTGGTTCTTTTGACCTCATTTTTAAGATGAGCTCTTAACCCCTCCATCTTAGACATAGGACTCCTCTTAGACTTTAAGAGATTCTTAGTCTTAAGACCCATCTAGTGATTAGGTGGACACTCAACCTAGCCCTAAAGACTTAAAAGAGTTAGTCATAGGAATATGTCATGCCTTAGGGGTGTTAGGAAAATTTGCCTACCCTATTGCTTGAACCACATTCCTTACTTCCTTCCTTCAGGTCAAACTCCAAATCAAATCAACATCAAACTTAAATCAATCCCAACTTAATTGAATTCTCCCAAACTCAAATTAATGTCACATGATTGAAACCCATGATTGAAACTTATGATTGAAGCCCATAATTGAAATTCCAAATCTTGTCTAAGGCTTTGAATCCCCTCTTAAGGACTTAGCATAAACTGTGTTCAAATCAATTCAAACTCATGAAATTTTCTCATAACACATTTATATGCTCATTTATATTCACATATATAAATGAAATATAAATTCAAATCATTCAAACTAAATCCAAAATTCAATCCCAAGTTCAAAATATTTTCTAAGTCCTTAATTCCCTCTTAAGGACTTAGCCTAAATCAAATTCAAACCACCCTAAATTCATGAAATTTTCTCACAACCCATTTATATTATCATTTATATTCACATGTATAAATGAAATATAAATTCAAATCAATCAAACTAAATCCAAAATTCAAATCCAAATAAAAAATCTTTCTTAAGTCACTTTGATTTCCTCTTAAGGACTTTGCCTAGATCATGTTCAAATCACTTCAAATCTTTGAATTTTTTTTTCATAACCCATTTATATTCTCATTTATGTTAACATATTTAAATGAAATATAAATTTAAACAACCAAAACCAACTCCAAAAATAAAACTCAAATGCAATCAAAATCCAACCTAAGCTTTTCAAGTCAAAATATTGAACTTAGTCAAATCAATTTCAAATCAAGACAAACTCTTGATTTTTCTTCATGATTTAATCAATCCTTCAATCATGAATCCAAATATAAACACAAACTTCAATCACCAAATCAAAAATCAATTCAAAAAATCAAACCTAAGTCAAACCCATGTTCACCCCTTTGAACTTGAAATTATCAAATGACTCAAAACCCATTTGACTTCAAACCACTTGCAAATGGATTTATATTTCAATCATGAGTCCATATGTGAGTTCAACCAAACTCAAATCAAGCTTTGACATAGCCATTTGAGCCACTTAGGCACACTTGACTAAAAGTGACCTAAAGTATCCTTATGAGCCAAATTCTAATACTAACCAAATTGGATTGAACTAAGCCCACCTAAGCCTCTCATCATGATCAACAATCATCATGAGATGATCAATCACTCAAATTGGGTCAAACCTAAGGGTTGACCAAGTCAACACTTAGCCAAAATGAAACCAACATAGCCAAAATCCATGATAGGAAAAATTGATTGAAACCAATGATCTAAGTTCATTCATGATTAATATTTGAACTTGTCAAGTCAACATTTGAGTCTAACCTAGCCTAATTGGCCACTTGACCCAAGTTGACCAAACTTGACTTAAAAAGTCAAAATATGTCAAAACTTGATCTAAGCCAATTTGATTGAAACCAATGGGTTAACTTCATTCCAAAATGATTGTTGAACTTGACCAAAGCTTCAATTGGCCAACTAGACCTAACTTAGCCCAATTGACCATGAAACCAACTTGAACTAAAGGGTCAAATTAAGCCAAATTCAAACTTAACCAAAAAATATTGAAAAAAAAGATACCAATCCATTTCATATGACCAACCAAATATGAGCCAACCCATGACCTAACCCAAATAGGTCAAATGGGTCTAATTGGTCAACTTGACCCATTTGACCTAAATGAACTCAATTGAACCAAAACCAAATATAAACCAAATTGAATCAAACCAAAGCCACCAAAATATTTCAATTGGTCATATGAACTTGGCCCAACTCTTGGTTTGACCCAATTTGACCAATTAGTCAACTTGACCTAAGTTGACCCATTTTGACCTAAATGGGTCAACATGAGCCAAATCACATCAAACCAACTCCAAATTCAATGAAACTTGGCCTAACCCATTTTTAAAACATACCAAACATGTCCAAACTGAAATCAAGATCAAATGACCATTTTCCCCTAGGGCATAAGGTAACCCAAAATCAAAATCGCTTGGAATTTGGTCAATTCCTTTTCATGGACAATTGGCATCCTCTTGATGGACCAAATGGTCACTAATGGACCTAGTGCACATGAACCAATGTGTTTGAGTCAGCTAAACCCAACCCTAACCCAAAATTGACCACATCCTTTGAAATTGAGCACATGGAATTCCTCCTCCACTCAATTAAAGCACATGGCAACCTCACCCACTCCTTCTCTGGCCAAAATTGAATTCAAGGACCTCTAACAGCCTAACAAACCCATTGCCTAAGTTCAATTGGATCAAAATGACATCTCCTTGCTCGACCATCCGATTGCTTAAGTGGGAGATGTACTCCCCCTAATTCAATTGAATCTATACACTCACATACTCGATTGAGCTAAGGGAAGCTAGAGGAGCCATTGCCAAGTAATCCCAAGATTCCAGAGCCTATTTGCATTTCCCATTTTGTGATTTCTCCAAACTAAAAATAGGGGAGCTCAAGTGTAAATCCAACTTACTACATACTTCAAACCAACCTAATTCCTCCTTCTAGCACCCTCAGAGGATCAAGTCAAGTTCACCCAAGCTCTTTCCCAAGCTCCAAAGGCAAGGGAGGATCTACTTGATCAAGACCGAGCTCAAGTGCAAGTGGAGTTGGCCTCTAGAAGTTTCTACCCAATTTCAACACCTCCAAAATTCAATAAAGCTTTGTCTCCACTATACGAAGCTTCTCCAAGGGAATCGAACACCGGTGATCACCTCCGATAAGGTATGCCATTAAACCGAGCATAGTTTCAAATTTTCTTGGAGGTTTGTAAAGAGAATCTTCACCCCATGATAAGTTAGCCATTGGATGTGATCTCCTTTGCATGTAGTTGGTGTGGGTTGAGTTTCAATCCAATCCATGCTTAATCGATCTCGGATCTTCTCCTAGAAGATGGATGGTGTCCATTGCTCATAGTGAAGAAGAAGGAAGGATCATAGGCTATTCATCCGCTCATTTTAGATGGACTATCATGATTAAAACATGTAGATACCACAGATTTATCCTTTAGAACTATGGCTTTAACCTCATCCGATCCTTAATCGGATGGGTGCATTGTTAAACCCAACTCACATATGTGAGAGGGATTACGAAAGTACTTAAATTAAACCCCTTAGTTTAATTAATCATTAATCATGAGCCAATTGCATAAGGTACCTTTGTTTCTTAGGTGCATTGTTGATTTAGATTCCTTGTGTGATTTTATATCATCTCATTGGCTCATAATTATTTGATTAAGTATGCTAAGGCGGTGTAGGTAAAGGGGTAATTAACACACTTAATTCATACCTTAACCTAACCAAAGCTTAAAATTGATCTAATCACCTAAAAAATTAAACTAAAATAATAAACCTATGTGTGAATGGGTTAGGAACAACAAACTCACCTTGCATTTCTCAAATTAAATTAAACTCAAAACAAAATCAAACCTTCTTTAAAAATAACTTGATTTGCTTTAAGCTTTCTTATTTCATAAGATTATCTTTAG
The DNA here is from genome assembly GCA_021442155.1 of Cymbidium sinense. Classification (NCBI taxonomy): domain Eukaryota; kingdom Viridiplantae; phylum Streptophyta; class Magnoliopsida; order Asparagales; family Orchidaceae; genus Cymbidium; species Cymbidium sinense. The sequence goes on from CM038215.1 coordinate 53,158,196, forward strand.
GAATTAATTAGGGTGAATGTGTTTACATGCTTTAATCACTTTAGTTCTTTCCTAATATGCTGAATGTGTATGCCATATGAGTTTCATGTATTCATGCTTTTCAAAAAATCAAATAAAAAATGAAATATTTTCCTTTATGTCAAATTGCATGCTTTGGCTAAAGTAAAAATATGAATGGCTATTATCACTACTAAATCTAAAAATATTTTTTTAAAGTACATAAATCAAATACTTAAAAATAAAAGTGCGCTACTTATAATTATTTATGAGCTTGCATGTGGATATAAATATGAAGATGTGCATGGTGTAGCTCTCTTTCTCCTTTCTTTTAGCATAGTTTTGAATATGATTTGGTGAAGTGTATAGTTCATTTGAAAGAACATAACACTTACCTAACCCCATTCCTATCCATTCCTATGCTATTACCTAAGATGGATAGCTACACTTGTACATATAAATTGCATAAAAAAAACAAATCAACCAACACAAACTATTTGCATATTTCTTTTCCCTTCATTTTTTTTGTACATATGCTTGTATTTAAGGAAAGTGTATATTAGTCTGGAAAACCCCAGAGTTACGAGGCTTTAAGTAGCCCTAAGTAGGTCTTGTACCTTATACCCCTGGTGCTAACAATGGCGCCGTACTCACTTATGCCTTTCATACATACATGTGTGCATGTGAAAAATGGATAAGAAACCATCTTTTCTACTTAATGAAAATCATGCATCATAAAGCATTCAAATTTTCTTAAGTAACATTTCTTAGCATTCATCATGAAGTGTGCTAAAAATTTCCATTTGTATGTATTGATATGCTTAGCTTTCATCCATATGCATGTTATACATGTTGGGAAAGAAATGAAATGATGTGTGTTTTGTGATCTTAATTCACTTTACTTAATCTTAAAATGTCTTTCTTTTTGAATAGGTTTGTTTAGGGAAAATCTGAACTTAGGATTAATTAAAACACATAATAAAACATTCACTAAATAAAATCAAATATGAATCCATTTTAGAAATTACTTAAGGTAGGGAAGGAAAGAGAAGTTCTCTACTTTTTTCCCTCTCTTTAAAACTTAGTAATTAATTGTATGATTCATTTAAACCAAACCAAAATACAAAATAAAATCAACCCAAATCAACTAAATAACTTAAATGAAACCACTCATCAAAGTTGAACATCTTCATACTTAGAAAATCTAAACCTTAAAGCCATAGCTAAGCATACCACACAAACCTTTTTAAAGCACACATATGAGGTTAAGTCACAACTTCTTGCTTTAGATTAGGGTGGTGCATGGCTTGATGTTTGCTTTTATTTTGTGATATATTATTTGTAGTTTGGACGTTAGGGTGTATGTGCATAGAATGAATGGTAGGAAAATTTAGTCTAATCATTATTTTCTGTAGGGGATTATGCTTATGGGGCGGTGTAATAAAAATATAAATACTTTTGCTATGAAGGTACCCCTAAACATAGTCTAATAGACCAGGTGGACTTGGTTGCCCATGTTTGGGGTGCTAAGTCTAATATACATTCTTGGGATTTGTATGGTTTGTTTAGCTAATCTCCATTTTGTAAGTGTTAGTTAGATTTTCTTTTCCTTTTCATGTAATTTATAATTAAGATTTTTGAAATGATTGTTATGGGGGATTAGGATGAGCATTGGTTATAAGATCACATCTTATGTACCATGTGAAGCCTTTAGAGTATCCACATTCCAACCAAAAAAAAAGAAAGAAAGAAGAAAGAAGAAAGAAAATGAAGAATGAAGATCCCATAACATGAATTCTTTGCTTAATTGTAATCAATTCATTTGTAATCTGAGTTGTATAAGGGTAGAGCTCGGCTACCCAATTTGTTTACAGGTTTGTGCAATGGTGCCTGACCACAAATAACTTCTTATTCTTTTGCGTTAGCTTTATAAAATGTTTGACATTTTATTTAGCTTATGCATTAAGATGATATGTTTTCCTAGTTTCTTTCTTGCTTGATGTATGGATTGGATGATGATTAGGCTCTTAGGGAAAAATAAATCTTCTACCAAATTAATCTACTCAAAATTAAAAATAATAACTCATAATCTCATTTAAAGCCTAAGTTAAAATCAAGATAAAAGAATTAGCAACCCCTTAGCTGGATGAGTATTTCTTTTATAACATCATGCATAAAAATATATTATTACACTCTTGATTGGAGGGCTTCCACTTTTCCCAAGGAAATTTAGCTTGACCTTTGAGTGCCATGGTGGAAACACACCTCCCCTTTTTCGATGATTTTGGCCCATAATCTTACTCCTCATGCATTAAGTATATGAATCCTACAAGCTTGAGTCAAATGATTGTCCAAAAATAAAAATAATATGTAATATGTTTTGCATTAGATCTAGGACATTTTTCATGTCCTTACATGAACTAGTCTCTTAGGGAGTGAGTTTAAGGACTTAGTCTCTTTCTAAATAAATAACAACTTTGCTATCTTGCATAAAACAAATGACTTGCCTACATGAATTTAAAATCGTAGGAGGAGTTAGTTGGCAGACATCCCCGGGCAAATGTAAGTCCAAGCAGTTGGGTGGTTTGTCCTCTCTTATGGAGGCAAACTAAATACCCATTTTATCTTTAGAGTTAGGTCATGCTTTTTGGCCCTCGCCAAAGCTCTATAGATTTAGGTTCTGAGATTGCTTCTCCCTTTCATGTGCCATAAGCATAAATCCTCATCTCTTAGGAATTTCTATAACCTTGTATTGTGAAATTATAAGCCCTAAACTTATAATAAAAATTAAACTCAAATAAACAATTCAATTTCAAAAATATAAAGCCCAATTATAGGATAATTTGAGATGTTTGTTAGGTTTCCTAGCATCGTGAGCATCTCCTACTTATCTTCCTTTGATTTCAAAAATAAATCTCTCTCTTTGATCAATCCCATTTAATCTTTCAAAATAAACTAATTGATTGATAGTCCTACCTATTGAAATATTTGGAGACAAAGATCATTTACCTTAATCGAGAGTATTCCCAAGGAGTCTCATTCCTTAGGATGTAAATAACTATGGAGGTTTCCCCTGTAGGGAACTTAATGAACCTGGTTTAAAATAAACCCTACTTTACTTTTTCATGTAAATTAAGGGAAGAATCTTTGGTACATACGAAGACCCATAGTCCTTAGGAGTCCTTATTCAGGTGATTAGGTCCATTGTAGGGTGGTGACTTCTACCTTTCGAGATAGTACACCTCTCCACAATATCATACCCGATCATCCTAATAAGAACATTTACGGATCTACGTGGTGTCCCAACTAAAGCGTATATTTTTGTTTTCATTTATCCTCTTTGAAAAGGATAGATGAAGGCGGAAATAAATTTCACCACAACCGTTAAGTATGTAAGTGATCAATTTTTTGATTTAGAATGTTGAAGAATTATCTTTGAATGTTCTGATGTTGGCGAGGATTATTTTAAGTTACTTTATAAATTTTATGATTTTGTGAATTTTTTAATTTATTATTTGATTTATATTGACCTAGAGATTTGAAAATTCAATAATTCTCAATCCAAAGGTCAATTAAGTTTAAAAGTTTTATGGCAAGTGGGGTTCCTTGCCAATTTCACAATTTCAAAGTTTCATTTTAATTAGATGCATAATTAGGGCGTAATTAAGGTTTTAATTTTTTATTAAAATTTAAATTAAGCTTAATTTAATGAGGATTAGTTGGGGATTTTATTTTTCTTTGATTCATTCATAATTTTTGGATACTTGGTTGATTTATTATGATTTTTTAAAGTTCTAGTTAATTATTAAAATTAATTAATTAAATCAATTACCTAATTAGGGTATTTTATGGTTTATAAAATTTTAGTTGGTTTTAATGATATATTTAAGTTCATTAATGTTTATTATGTTGATTTAAAATGATTTATCCATTTTTATAATTTATTTTAATTTATTTAATTAAAATTAAAGTTTAGAGTTTAAAATTTGATATTTCTTGAATTACTTAGCAATAATTCATCAAAAGTTTTCCTAAGGTGCATTTTAACCTCTATTTTAGTTCCCCAAAGGTTCATTTCAATTGGCTTAGTGGTTTGGGATGAATTTGAGTTTAATTAATTTCATTTTAAACTCAAATTATGTCAAATTTACCTAAAATTAATTGGGGATTTTAGGTTAAATGGATTATACTCATTGAGATGAATCCATATAATCCATATTTGCATTTTATGGATTTGTATTTTATTTTGCATGAATTTTTTAAGTTTCAAGCTTTTTTAATGATTTTTTAATTAATTAAAATGGGATTTATCATTTTAAAATGGCAATGATGATGTGGCATGTTTGTCACATAGCATGGCACAACTGGGCCATGTAGAATCCACGTGGAGGCCATGTTAAAAGCAGCACCATGCAGGATGAATCTCAATCGTCCGATCAATGACTAGACTATCTTAATTCATTCTATGGTTTCTTAAGGGATATAATTGAATCGTGCAGCTAAATCTCGGCTGTCCATTCCAAATAAAAGGAATGTATGACAAAGATCATTTCCCAAGTGTCTCTAGTAAGGTACAGATGCTGTCCATCAAATATGATGTATTTAGTGATTCGAGGCCAATTTTGATGCAATTTTGATTGAAAAATGATCAAGGATCAATTTGCAATCAACATTTATAGTTTGATTCTCATGGGGATTTAATTTCCTTCACAACGGACCAAAATAAAATGCTATATAAGTTAGTTGTGAGGCATACCTCAACTATGGTGATCTTTGACAGTGGGATTGAATCAAACACCTTCACTTTGATGTGTTGAAGCCATGGACATAATTTGGTGGCTTGTCTCCTTGCTAAACACCTTAGAGACCAACATGCGACTATTTTTCATTGGGTTTGACCATTCTCTGGCTCATTGGTGGTGGAAAGCCTTAGTGAGGATTTTTTTGAGGTTGCCTCAACCTCTAGAATGTGTTGGAACATTCAATTTGAGTGAAACACTCCTTAGTGTTTTTCTATTAAAGGTTGAATGGTGGCTACTGGATTTGGCCAATATTTTTCTTGACAGCAGTCAAGGGGTCGAGAGAATGGTTTCCTTCTTCTTCTCTTCACTTTGTTGATGTTTTGAGATGAAAGAGGGAGAAGAAAGGCTCTCCCTCCTCTTTTTTAATACATGGTTAAGAGCCATGTATTTGAGCTTTTGGATGGCCAAATTTCAACCACCGGCGGCTGGAAGCTCAGCCAGAGGGTGGATTTAGTCCTTTTTGGCATTGTAAGCATATTTGGTTAAGAAGTTTTAGGGGAGGAGTTCATTTCCTCCTCTTTCATCCCTTGATTGAGAGCTTGCTTTCATGCCTTTTTTCCTTTGTTCTTTTCTTCCTCTTCATCATGGAGGAGAACAAGTCCTCCTTGATTTTCTTTTTAGAGGCCTTCAATTAATTGGAATGAATCCAATTTTCTTGAAGCCAAGAGGTGGATAAGGTATGGAGGAGGGGAAATGAAATTTGAATTCCTTTCATGGATTCCAAATTTTCTCCTCTCATAATTCCATCCCTTTGATTTGTTTTTTTTTTTGAATGATTTTTGGCATCATCACCAAAGCCTTAGGCTAATGTTTGGCTGCAAATCAAACCCAATGTGAGCTTGAAGTTAAATTGAAATCCATTTGAATTGGTTTGGAAATTTGAACCCAAATTAAGCATTTGGATTCAAAGTGATTTTATTTTGGTTTAATTCATTTAATTTGGGATTCAATCATCTCTAATTGATGATTGATTAATTTTTGATTTAATCAATTCATTTTGGATTTAAATTAATTTTTAATTTTATTTCATTTCAACCCATTTAGGCTTAAATGGGTTATGCTTGATTTCAATTGGGTTTAAATGACATATTTGACCCAATTAAAGTTTTTATAGACTCTAATCATGGTTAATCATATGTATGAGATGATTTGGAGGGGTTAATTTCATTTGATATCAATTTTATTTCAATCTGAACCCATTTGACCCAAAGTTGATTTTAATGGGTTAAGTTTGGGTTCATTTGTGAGAAAAGACCAATTTGACCAAATTAGACTCAATGTTGGTTTGGAGTATGTTTGATTATCATTTTCAAATTATTTTGATCAATCAAATTGAGTTGATTTCTATTTGATTTGTGTTTGAACCCAATATGACCCATTTAGGTTCATTTAGACTAAGTGGTCTAATTAACCAAGGTAAGGCCTAAATTAATTTAAATTTCTTTAGCTTCATGATTAAACATGTTTATTTTATAATTTGGAATATTTTAAAATTTTTCATTTAATCAAATTTTGGTGGGTTGACCTTTGACTTGGTGGGACCCACCAAAAGTCAAACTTATGTCAAATGGGTTGACTAGATTTGACTTTGATTTGGATTTGGATTCATTTATTTAATTTAATTTGAATTTATTTTAATTTATTTGGATTTCATTTGATTTAATTTAAGTTTGGCATTTTGGTTGAGTGCACCTAAACCCATTAGGTTAGATCAAACCTAAGGAAGATGCACTTGGTCATTAGATGTAGCACTAATTAGGAGGTTCCTAATGATTGATTTTAAAAGTGATTTTAACCTCATCCAAAAATGAGGTCAACAAATCCATTTGACCTAAATGGGCCTAAATGGACCATATTGGATTCAAATCCAAACTAAATCAAAATTAACCCAAATTAATTATATAAATTCACTTACGAATGATTAATAAACAAACATGAATTAATCATTAGGCTTAATTTGCCCAATATGGCCATTTGACCTAAATTGAATCCAAACCTAACCCAAACCTAACCCATTAAGCTTAAATGGGTCAAATTTGGTTTTAAACCCTATATAAATAGAATTAATTAATCCAATCCATCCTAAATTGCTTGGATTAACATAATTGAAAGATAAATGCATTGTAATTGAGCCAAACACATCATTAGACTCAATTCAAGTCAACCTAACCAACTCAAACCATAATGGGTTTAATATGGAATAAACCCATGGATAATTACAAATTCCATGAAATCCATTAATTAAAAATATCATAAAAAATCAAATTGATGTAATTGAAGCATTAATCTAATGCTTATCTACCAAATGCAATGAGCTAGGTTAACTTATATGAAAATTCCTTAAATGGCATAATTGAACCCAAATTTAAACCCAACCCCTTGGAATGCATTAAATCCATCCTAAAACAAATTTAAGATGATTGGCAACCAAAACCAAGTGGATTAATCAATCCCAAATGCATCCAAAGTAAAGGAATATGCCATGGTAAAGAGATGTTGCATGGATACAAGGAGGGCTTCCCCAATCCACTCCAGCTCTTTTTCATTCCATCTTAACACCTTTGAATAGGTGTTAAGCCACTGGTCATCCTTGGAGCTATCCTCCAAGGACAACAATTAACCTAGCTGACCATGGAGGAGGAGAAAGCCATAAATAACTCTCGACCTCTAATGACAAGTAAAGCTAGAGAGTTCTTTAGGAAAAATTGAGCATTCCACCACGTTCCTTGAGTGAAGCAAGTAGAGCGCGCCCATACAACAATCCTCTCATCACCAGGAGGCTAGAGAAGGACCAAGCTCACTAGAATCCATTTGTGTGTTGGCCTAGAGGCCAATCCACAAGGATGCAACCTAAGTGTTTCTTCCCACAACTTTGTCTCACAATTCCAAAGTTATTAGAGTCAAACCCATTGTCAAAGATCACTAAAATCAAGGTACGCCATTAAAGCCACCACTCAAGCTTTCAATTGTGGCCTTTTTGAAATAATTTTGATCTCAAGAGAGATCAAATTGTATATATTTCTTCATTTTAGTTTACTGATCATTTTAGAAGAAAATTCTAGTAACTTTAATAGTTGGATCGTTGCAAATTACCTCGATTCAATTGACAACTCTAGGCTCTCACTGTTGGCAAAGAAGGTGTAATCTCCACTGTTCGTTCCTTTTATTAGGAATTGATGGTGAGATTTAGTCAAATCATATGATTTTATCCCTTAAAAAATCGAGAGAAATCTTGACCATTTGATCAAAAATCAGATGGCTAGAACCAATCCCTCATGCCACCACTGTAACGCGGGATCCACATGGATCCCGCATGAATGAATGATGCAGCATCATGTGGAAAGTGGCATTATGTCAGATCCAGGTGGATCCGACATATTTAATAACAAAAATTGGTATTTTTGAATTAAGTAGCTATATAAAAATGAGTAAAAATTCACAAAATCATAATAAACGAAATATTAAGCCAAAAAATCCAAATAAAAGCTTTGTGGACTCATCTTAGTGAGGGGAATCCATTAAAATTAAAATTCCCAATTAATTTTGGGTGAATTTTTATTAATTTGGATTTAAATAAAAATTTTAAACCTAAATTATTCCTACACTATTGATCAAAATGATTTGAAACTTTGGAGAATCGAAATTAGTATTAAGATGCACATCACGTGAATTTTTCATAATTTATAGAATAATAAATCTAAATATTAATTTAAAAATAATAAATTAAATATGAATCAAATAAATTAGGAAAGACATGGAAATAATCTAAAATATCATAACACACCCTATTACAACTCTTTGAAACTTAGTAAAATACAAAATGACCTAATTTTGCAATTAATTGAAATAATTAATTCAAATAATCAACTTGAACTTAAAAAAATCATAGTAAATTAATAAAAATTCTAAAAATTATGAATAAACTATCTATGGAAACATCTTTCAAAGAGGAATCAAGAAAAAAATAAAACCTCTAAGTAATTTCTTTTACATTAAGCTTAATTTAAGTTTTAATGGAATATTTAAAACTTTAATTAATTCCAAATTACACATCTAATCAATGTGAAATTATAAGGAAATCAAATTGGCAAAAATTTTAAACCTAATTGAACTCTGGATTAGGAATTATTGAATTTCCAAGTCTATAGGTTAAGTTAAATGAAATAATAAATGAAAAAAAATCACAAAAAATACAAAATCCATAATATAAACTAAAAACATCATAATTATACATCAAAACACTTAAAGAAAAAAATATCAAAGCAATTCAAAAGTAAAAAAAAACTTAATTAAACATAAATTAAGGATTAAGATAATTGAAAAGATGGAATTTAATTACACTCCAAAATTAATAATCAATTAAACCATGTTAAGCCCACTAATAAGCTGAAATAAAAAAAATTCATTAACCAATGAACTTTATAATCTATCAACATATGAATACATTAAGGCCATTTAGATTTTGTAATAAAGTAGATATAAATATAAATGTGAATAAACTTAATAATATTAAGTTTGATTGAACTTAAAATGACATAAGACTCAAAGGAACCTACGGTAAGTTTAGCACATATAAAAAATATTAAACCTTCCTTAAACTTCTTAGATTATGGTTAATAAGGGTAATCACATTATACCAAATGATAAAAAGGACTTTTTTAAATAACATAATTATCATTCATTTTAATTGGAATGAATTGAACTATTCTATAATATATAACTTGGAATCAACTATTTTAATCGTAGTTCATTAATAAGCATTTGAAAAGTTAATGAAATAAATAAATTAAAATAAAAGAGATTGAACAAATAAAAAAATAAAATTTGAATAATCAATTTAAAATGATACAAATTATACAAATGGGTTATAAAATTGAAACATATAAATTGAATAATATTAAACTTAAGATTGAATATAGGTTTACTTAAGTTAATAAATATCAACAAAATGAACAAATGAAATTAACTTGGAAAATAAACATGATAAATACATCCAAATGTAATAAGTAAACCAAATCATCCTAAAGTTAAATGAAAAAAAAGAGTATAACTTGATGAAACATAAGGATGAAAGATAAAACATAAGGATAAATAAAATCAAACATAAAGGTTTAACCTAAACTAAAACATAACAATACTAATGTATAAAATGGAAAAGAGTGAAACACATTAATTTAAATATGTTTGGTTGACATAATGAATGCACATTAAATAAAACTAAATATCAAATATGAACATTAAAAAAATAATAAAAAATAAATCAAATCAAAAGAAATTAAAAGAAGAACTAAATTTTAAACGAATTAAAATTACAAACTTAATTTAAATCAAATCATCTAAATGAATCTAAGAGGAATTAATTAAGATACTTAAGATTTTAGTTAGAATCCTAGAATGAATCTTCCTCTTAGGATGAAAGCTTCAGCCTAGTAGGATATATGATGTTGAATATAATAGGTTCCACCCAAAATAAAACTTATTGTATTCTTCATTCTTGAGAACTTAATTCCACCTTAACATGAAATGTATTTAAAATAAAAATAAAAATAAGATTGCAAATAATTAAATTACTTACATTGAAACCACCCATGGTAAATTAAAATAATTTTAAAACTAAAAGAATAAAAAAGAATTAAAACAAAAATTTTTGTAATCAACATCATATGGTATATAGTCTGGACACCTGAAGTCGTAGAGCTACTGGTCCGAAGGAGGTCTTGATACCTCGAATCTTTGGTATAACAATGACACGTTGCTATGAAATAAAATTATAAAAATGAAAAGGTCTAAAAATTAAATTAAAAATAGAGAACCCAAACTGAAACTTGAAACTAAAAAGGCCCAGCAAAGTGTTGCCACACAAACCCATTTCATACATACACTAAATCGTTAGGTCACAGACCCTAGACTTAGGTTAGTGTGATATTCTATGATGTGATGTGTTGTATTTTTTTTATTTCATAGTGTACTATTTTAAATTGGATGTCTAGGATTATTTATCATTAGTCTGGATGGTAAGACGTTATTTTTAGAATTAATGCATGTCTTCTATAGGGGCTGTGCTAAAAGGGAGAACTTTAAAAATAAATTATAAATTGTCTCTTTTATTTTAGGTGGTGAATCATCCATTAGCATATCCCAATAGGACTGGTGGGCATGGCAAGTCGCTAATGTTAAGCTTGTATGTTTATAAAATATAATCGTTGTGTGTTGTTTGTATTTTTCTAGCATCTATTTTGCTGGGCTTAAGATTTATTTTTTAATTTGAAATATAAATTTGAGCTTAGAATTAGGTTAAGATCTATAAGGTCTAAAAATACTAGGAGCTGACCCTACGGATAGATAGGTGCAGAGGTCCCTTTATGAAGTCCAATAGAGGTCCCTTAAGAAGGAAACAATCCTAAAAAAAGACCCATAGATCTAAACTTTAGTTATGGGCTTGACTGTATAAGGGTAAAGCTTGGCTACCCATTTTCTCTTTCTTCTAGGGTATACAGTGGTACCTGACCATATTAGCATTCATTTAATTTAAAATTAGCTAGATTTATTTTAGGTGTATAATAAAATCAACTTACTCTTCTAGGTTTCTTTCTATGTTATATTTTCTGTGATGGATGCTTGGACGACTAGGCTCTTAGGTAAAGTAAAATATTTACCCAATCTAAATCTAAACAACTTAAATAAAAAAAATAAAGAAACTCAAAACTTCACATTAATTAAATCCCTATGAATAACTTAAAATTAATTATAAATAATTAGATTTTCCTAACCATGTTAACATATTGTTCTAACTCCATGAATTGACACTTCACCCATTGCACATAAAGGGCATATGACGTATGAGGATGACTACTTTCTTGGAGAAGTCTTACTTCTCTTATTGATTTGGTCAATGACCAGTTCTAATTGTGTATCATTTAGGCATAAAATGCATACCCCAAGACCTTAAATGAATCATATGTCAAAACATTTAAAAGCTAAACATATGCATTAGTTTGGTGCATTTCATACCCTAAATGTTCTTTGGGATTAGGGAGTGAGTCTAAGTTTTTAAATTCTTTCATAAAATACAACAACCCAACCATCTTGCAAACATGAGACTCGATATCATGAATTTAAAATGTGCTTATGTGGTGTTAGCTGACAGCCTTTCTAGGCGGGTTATAAGTCCAAAAGTGTGAGGTATATGTTTCCTTTCTTAAATGAGAGGAATGACCAATAACTCCCAAAAGTGATACTGGGTTGAGCATCTGACTTATGTCAGAAGTACATATAGACTTAGATTTTGAAGCATTAGACTAGAGTAAGTCTTGTCTTTAACCTTAGGAATTTTTGTAGTCATGTGTTGTTGGAATATAAAGATTTGTAATAAAATATCAACTCAAAATTCTATTTAAATACTAAAATTTAAAGCCCAATGATATGATAATTGAAATGTCTACTAGCATCCTAGTATCAATAAATATTTTCTACTTTATCTCGATTGGCTTCCAAAGATAAGTCTTTCACTTTGAATCATTCTGAATTGGAATTCTAAAATATCATTTCCTTTGAAAACTAACTTAGAAGTCCATAGAAATAATAGCTTATTTCTTTAATTAAGTGTATTCTTAGGGAGAGATCCTTCATTGTTAAGATGTAATTAACTATAAGGGATTGCCCTTATAGGGATCCATGAACCTAGTTTAAAATAAACTCTGTGTACTTCCCATGTAGTTCAGAGGAAAACTCTATTGTACATTAAAGAGGCATTAACCTTATAAGTCTTTTATTAAATGATCGAATCCATTATAAGATAAAATATTTATCTTCTAATATAATATATTTACTCCTTAATGATGCATTTGATCATCCAAATAAGAAATTTCTATATTCTATGTGGTGACATAAATTTTTGCCATAGGGAGGAGTAGATGAACACTAATCCAATCAATTTTTTTTTCTATGATTACAGAAGCTCACCCTACTTAGAAATTCTAGATTTTATATTTAGAGTTTTATTAAGGTTGCATTGACCCTATCGATCACATAGTCTACTTTGAATCTACTATATCATAGTTATATTTAGATAATGTGATGAAGTATCAACTATTCTTCAACCCTTAGATGATTCTCGCACCTAGTAGTGAGAGTCATCACTTCCTTCTTAAAGATCAAAAGAATGTTCTTACATAGTTTGCTAGCATACAAAAGCTGCTAAAAGGTTCATCAGCTCTCCTCTAGAAGAGATAAGAACCTAGGGAGTCCCTTAAGAAGTTTATCACTTGCTTCCAAAGGGAGATGCTACAATTCAAGGATCTAGAATCTATAATTAGATAGGCTACACTCTCTTAGAGCCTTAGGAAAAGGTCCTTTTAATGCACTTGGACTTCAATAGTCCAAAATACTAGCATAATTATTAGAATTGGTGAATAGCCACTTTAACATAGAAGAGTACAATGATGTTTCCAAACCATTAATGGCTTCTTCTAAAACAAATTTGACAAAGAAGTCACCATTAGAGTGACTCTTGAGAGAGAAGTTTCTAGCTAGGAGGAAGGATAATGGAAGGAGTTAGTTTGCTCAATGAGAAGAAGCATCGATCAATCGACAAGAGTTTGGATATCCATTGACCCACCATAAGTGTGATGAGTATATACCACCAACTATGATAAGACCATTGATAGTATTGATAGTCTAGTGGAGGCCATCCATAACAAGGAATACTTCAAGTGACAACCTCTAATGAAGGTGGATGGAGTTAGTGATTAATCTAGATATTGCATATACCATCATGATTATGACCATGACACTAAGGAGTGTTACCATTTGAGGAGCATAGTAGAAGAACTTATCAAGGATAAAAAGCTAAAGGAGTTCATGAGGAGGCAAATAAAGTAAGTAGTCTAGCAATGCAATAAACCCACTCTAGCTCATGTGATTCATATCATTAGGGTTACCTGCCATCTATGGAGGAGATAAAAGTCACCTATGTAACCAGCCTTAAGTGACTATGATCAGGAGATGTCAACTTGGGTAGCCATGATGTGGGCATTGAGTACCCAAGTTATTCTAGTAAGTTTTTGAAAGGAAGATCAACCTATAGTCACAATTATTATAACAATGTGGTAGTCATCACGATGTTAATCACCAACTATCAGATTGAGAGTATCTAGTTTGGCATATGGAGCTTGGTAAATATTTTTTTAAGTTCATATTTGATAAGATAAACTTAATAAGATTAAACTCACCATAATATGAGGATCTGAATAGGAGGATTTTGTAGTGAAAAGAGGGAGGAAATGGAGTTATAACTCTCTTAGTGACTTGAAGAGAAGGAGATAATAAATTCATCACTATGGTTGAATTTATTATTATTGAATCACACACCACATATATTTTCATCTTTAGTTGACCACTACTTAATACATTTAGGGTAGTGGTGTTGACTTACCATGTAGCTATTAAGTTTTCAACACGAGGAGAAGAAATCACTATTAAGGGAAACTCAAGTAGTCCGGAGCATACTATCTGCTAGTAGTTGGTGAATTGTACAGAGTGGAGGATATGCTGTAGCTCAAAATTTCATGCATTAAAGTCAAGATCATTGAGATATTCTAAGAAGTGTTGACTAAGAAGAACCTTGAGTGAGTCCTCAAAAAATTAGTTTGACCTTTAGTGGAAAATATAAAGAAGTTATTTTCCAGGCTCTTTAAGAAATATCAATGTATTTTTATAGGTTGGTGTTGAGATGACAAGCATTGATATCAATGTCATTTGCTATAGACTTAATATATGAAAGGATGCTTAGCCATTCAAATAAAAAATGAGGAAACCTATAGCTTTACGCATCGAGCTAGTCAAGGGAAGCTATTTGAGGTTGGGTTCATTAGAGAAGTCCAATATCTTGAGTGGATATTGATTGTGGTAATGGTGCAAAAGTCTACTTACAAATGGAAGATGTGTATGAACTTCAGTAACTTGAACTCAATGTGCTTAAACGATGGTTACCCACTTCCCAAAAAAGATGCACTTATTGATTTGACAACAAGTTATTTGGTAATGAGTTACATGGAAACTTTTTTAGTTTATCATCATATCCAAATGCACCATGTTAGCTCAAAGAAGATAATATTTATTACTAAAGATGGACTATATTGCTATAGAGTATTACTTTTTGGGCTAAAAATATATAGGGGGTGGTGGTGACTTATCAAAGGATGGTGGACCAAGTATTCAAGGATCAAAAGGAAAGAAACATAGAAGTTTATGTTGATGAAAAATTAGTCAAAAATAGGCCGCATGAGTAGCACATTGAAGTCACCTTAAATAAGTATAATATGCATCTCAACACCTTGTAGTGCACATTTTGCATTTGATGTGATAAGTTCTTGGGAATCTTAATCAACCTAGAAGGCATAAAATTGATCCAAATAAAGTGAAGTCTATACCTAACATGCTTCACCAAGAATGAAAAAGGAGGTACAACAACTCACCAAGAGAGTCACAAGTTTAAATAAGTTCATTTATAAGATAGGAGAATGCTACTCATCATTCTTTAAAGTGTTTAGTAGCACCAAAAAAGTTTGAGTTAACACTGGAGTGAAAAAAATTATTTTACAACCTTAAAGGTGTACTCATCTCACCACCTCTATCTTAAGCTCGAAGGAGGGTGAGATATTATTATTATACCTTTGATTTGGAGAAGAATCAATTAGTTTAATTCTAATTAGATGAAAAGGTAAAAGATAATGGCTCATTTAGTTCATGGGAAAGTCTTTAAAATGTACCGAGCTAAATTATACAATCATGGAGAACCTCATGCTCACATTAATCATATTAGCATGGTGACTTCAACCATACTTTCAAGATCACCTAACTCAAGTTGTCACTGATTATCCTCTCAAGTTAGTGCTCTCAGGTTGGATCACTTTGGAAGATTTTTAAAATGGTCAGCAAATTTAAGCAATTTTAATATGTCATACTTGGCCAGAACATCAATCATGGCATAAGTGTTCACCTATTTATTCATTGATTTTAGTAACTCACAAAAGGTCCCATTCAACCTTAATGTTGGTTCAAAATCTTTTTGTAGTTGAAGTAGAACCTCGAGAGACACTTGGAAATTAGGGTTAATGAAGAGAGGAATAAAAAATAATTGAGAGAGTAAGGAGAAGATCCAATTTTATTATGTTTTAAGTAGTCTTAATATAAGATGGGAGAATTCCCTTGTTCTAAAAAGAAAAGATAATAAATCTTAGGAGGGGAGAGATCAAATGATGAAAATTCCCTCATGTCTGTACTAAATAGCGCCAACCAACCCATTAAAGGGGTCTTCACCTTTTTATAATGTTTGGGAGAAGAGGTGCTACATGAGATGAGTGCAATGAATATCGATCAAGTATAAAAGAAACTTTCCTTAACCTAAGATGACTATTCATTGGCGAGTGATGAGACTTGCAGTGAGTGTCCTATGGCTTGGATTTTATATAAGACCACTCTCCATGCTGTAGGGGGGTACTTGGCTTGAGTCTCCTTGAGATGGTTATTCTACCCTGAATACTTTCCTTTTACAGTTGAGTCTGTGTCCATGTGATCAAAACCCATATTCCCTCTTTTGACTTTCTTCCTATGCTCACCATGCTTGCGGTGAGTTTTTAGTATTTGGAAAGTTTATTTATTTATTATATACAACTCACTAATTCTTCTGCCCCTTTATAGAGGCAACTCATAAAAGGACATAAGAATAAAAAGTTAATTAGCTCATAGTAAATGCCAAAAAAGGAAAGAAATTTTTGTATTAAATATTACATCATCTTTTAACTTAGTTCAATCTTTTGGCATATCTCTAGCTCCTTAAGTTATAAAAGGAGCACTGACCTCACTACAAAATTTTATTGGGACTTTCATTCACAATCAGAGATACACTTCTTTTTTTGTTGAGTTTTTGTTTCAAGTATAACACACATACTCACCATAGATTGTAAGAAACTCCACAATGATATTGACTTTTCAGAACTATGGGCTAGCCTCTAAAAAAAGCTATAGAAGTCCAAAAAATCTATAGAAGTCACTATTCTTCATGTTGTGGAGACGAGTTCCTCTGATACCCCTGCCTTTAGAGTCATGGTCATTCGCACCAAGGGCTATGCTGCCAAGTCTTCAGTTGGGACGAGTAGGGAGAAAAGTATTCTGGAAGAGGAGGCTACCACTCCCCTTATTCATCACAAAAAGGTAGTGGTGAGGGGGCTGGTGGTTACCTCCCCCTTTAACCACCATCATAAAAGAGAGTTTTACTGAAGTAAGATTAATTCTATTCTAATATTAGACTTTATGGTAGCATTCAACTAATAGTGATAAGTTTTTAGGAGGTGATAGAGGGCAATAGTGGGAGCCCAACGGTTCCTCAAATTATTCCTTTAGATAGCCTAGGTAGTTTTGAAAAGATGATTTTTTTCTTCACTATGGGTGATCTGTTAGGTCATCATCCAAGGTGAAGAGGAAGTCCATTTGTTTAAATAGTGGCTCCTTTCTCTAAGGATTTTCTCCTAGTAAATTATTTTATTGAAATCACCTTTTCTTATTTTGATGAGTTTATTTTTTATCATTCACTGGCGACTCCAAAATTGCTATGAGATGATGTTGCGACATTGAGTTTTTCCTTGATTGAGGGGTTGACTTCACAG
This sequence comes from Cymbidium sinense, assembly GCA_021442155.1. NCBI lineage: Eukaryota > Viridiplantae > Streptophyta > Magnoliopsida > Asparagales > Orchidaceae > Cymbidium > Cymbidium sinense. The sequence goes on from CM038215.1 coordinate 53,175,660, forward strand.
GAAGTGCTAGTTGAGATGCTAGCCTTATCTACTATAGCCCAATCAACTTCACATCTAAGAGAAGTTGGTGATTTATCTTCCTCATAATGATGAGTTTGAATGGAATGAGTCAACTATCCTTGAGGAGGAAAATGGAGAGTAGAGGCTACATGTGCTTGTAGACTCGTTCGAGGTCAATGACCTATGAAGAAAAGTCACCATTTTCATGAAAGGCCTAAGATTATAAAGGAAGGAGTTGGGCAAGCTCAGGTCCTCACTAAAGGTTGAGTCATAGTGAAGGTAGGTAGTGGACGCTAAATTCTAGAGAGACCTTACGAACATGAAGGCTGAGCTAATTTCTCATAAGTACTCAATGAAGTCAAAGGTGTCCTCTCTTTTTATCATCGACATCAACTTCATGTTTGACTATATGTACGAGAAGGGAAAGCTTGATGAGAAGTGGCACTCAGATCCCATTATAAAATAGTTCAAAAAATAATAATATCATCATAGCGAGTGTGTTTGTAATTTTTTTATTTTTTAAAATGAATTAATGACAATATAAAGAAAATTTTTACCTCATACTCACCCATCAAAAAATAGTATTCTTACCCACTCATTAGGTGGAGAGGATGCTGCAATTTCTTACTCGACCATTTAGTCATCAGATTTCTCAAGGAGAATGAAGGTGAGAAAGGAGGCGACAAGTCATCCCCGCTAATGCTGGTGAGGAGGTGACGCTAGGTAACACTCCAAAGAAGTCCAAAAAGAGAGTTGGGAGCTTGACTCATCTAGGTTACTTGAGAAAGAGGAGCATGCCTACAAAGGAGAAAGAGAAGGGGAAGGGAAAGAAGAAAGAAAAGAAGTATACAAAGGACAGCTTCATTCTTGATCTAGCCTAGCTGACCAACAAAGCTTTCTTGCTCAATCAGAATACCTATTTTGAAGAACTTGATACTCTTCTTGAGAGCCTTCCAAACAATCTGCTACCACTCATTGTGATGACAACTCAACAAACGGCTTGTCAATTGACATGGAAGATCTATAGCAAGTTCTTAATCAAGATGAAGAAACTCTTCATGGTGATGGCAGAGCTGGCTACTGTGCAAGAGTAACTCACCTCTTTTGAATCCAAACTTGCATAGTTTCAAGAAGTGGCAAAGTGATAGGAGAAGAAGAGCAATTGTCAGGGAGCTCACTCACTTTGTTGAGGTGGAGAACGAGTTGGAGGAAAAGCACTTTCATGACATGAAGGAATTTCAAAAGAAATAGGTCAAGTTTGCAAGCTTGTTGGACTCTAAAAAGTATAAGGGGTTGTTGGAGCATAAGTTCAAGGCAGGTGTTGAGTTTATTATTGCCAAGCTTGTAAAGCATGGCTAATTGAGCCCCATGTTTTTGGACTGACATAGTTTCCTTCTCAGACTTTGACAATGATGAGAGCAACATGAGCTGACCCTCCTTTCTATCTTCTCTCCATTTTTTATTTCTTCTTTTTCTCTTTTTAGCTATAAATAAGGAGAGAAGTGCTCTATGTAATCCCATGCTCACCCACTTGTTTTGTTGAATCAAAATTTGTTCGTTGATGGAGAAAAAACCTTCTAAGATACTTAAGAAATAGGTTTAGATAGAAATATTGCAATCTAGAAAACAAAAAAGTAGAAAAGTGTAGAAAAAATAATAATATTTATTGCTCAAAATATGATTACAAAGAATAGGGATCTAGAGAGAGCCCAAAGGTTCCACCATAAGAAAGGAGTCCTCTTATAGTACCAAGCGGTGACCATACATAGAAAGTATATATAAGATAAATCTAGTACAAGTGAATTCCTACGTAAGTTGGTGGTAGGTATACATGTGAGGGAGTATAGTTTTATTGGTTGGTGGGGGAGGGTAGCCCATAGTTAAACACATATGTGAATAAGGATAGGGCTGAGGAGAGTAGTTGCCTCATTTCGTTTGAGTAGTTGCCTATTACTTATGAGTTGATTCATGCCTTATTCTTTGGGTAATTATTCTTTAAGTCCTTGGCTCATAGGATTTGGTTGATCTTCCCTTATTAGACACACCTTATAGAAAGTATAATTATTCTTGGTTATTGAGTACCCTTTATGAGTGTACACTTGCCGTGATAAATAGATTTATCAAGCCGCTTGGGTCTACTAGCTACTTTGGGTATATGGTTAGCTCCCTGATTCTTCTACTCCTTGTAAAGGCACCTCACAAAAAAAGATAGAAGAATGAAAAAAATGATTAGCTATAAACATTTATGATATGAGAAAATCTATGCAATTATTGAGTGGTCACATCACCTTTTATCTAATTCAAATTTTCAACACACCCGAGGCTATAAATGGATCTATCTTTCTTCTTAAATGTGCTCAGCATTTGTTCAGCTTATTCTGATAAACCCTCTACCTTCTAAGTTTTCAAAATGTTTAAAAAATATAACTACCATGGACACTAAGAGGCCTTACAGTAACATTTAACTTGTGAAATAGTTGGAAGAGATCATTGCCATTCCATGGCTGCGATGAGCGTTTTAGCTCCTCTAACTATTGTTACTCTGGCTCTGACCACTTTCTTGAACATGCAAGAAGAATCTTGTACTCACCCAACTAAAAACTGGGTTATTGTGGTAAGTGCACGACTTGCGAGTATTCCTAGAGAAGAGAAAAGAGGAGAAGAGGTACATTTGATTCGACGTTGGAAGGTGATGGCGAGCCAAATGGTTGGACCAACTAGCATGAAGGAGGCTATAGAAGAATGCCTCACTAAGGTGAGGTTTACCTGTTATCGTGTACTGTAAGTCTTTTTTATTTATGTCTCTTATGCTCTTCTTTAATCGCAGTTGATCGTGACTAGTGTTCAAGCCATGATAGAGATTATGATGGGAACTCACCGATCCTCCAAATTATTTCCTCTGATAGTCTAGGCAGCATCATAAAGTCACATCACCTTTCCATAGATGATTTTCTTGGCCAATTTTTGAGTAAAAAAGAATTTTATTTACTCAATAGTTGACTTCATTTCCCAAGAGTTGAACTTATAGCAAATCCCCTTATTTAAATTCCTTTTTGAGTGCTAATAAATTCCATTTTTGCTGACTAGTGGCAACTTTAGCTTTACCAGAAGTTGAATTGGTGGCACCGCATGTGGACATTGTGGAGAGTTCACATTAGCTTGACTAGCTTCGCCTCTGTTGATGTCAAGGAAATGATGGTGAGTTTTCCCTCTTCTACTTGCAATGATAGAAGTGAGTCTATGAAGGACGAGTCTACTCGGTGGCTAGAGGATAATGCCTAGAAGAACGGTGAGTATTCTTTGCCTCCTCTGAGGTCACCACTCTACTAGCATAGGTCACCCTCCTGAGAGAATCCTTAGACTCATCCTAATGAGACATGGGCGAGCTACAATCATAATTGGAGTTATAATCACAGCAATGATAGTCCTTGGAGGTGGAGTACCAGCATAACTTCATGATCATGAGGGATGAGATTGCACTACTTCAAAACTCAATCAAGTCAAAAAGCACTTCCCTTCTCCTTTCTGGCATGAATTTTTCATTTGATTATATCTGCGAGAAAGGTGGACTCCCAGAGGACTGACACTCTGACCTTGTAATAAAATTATTTAAAAAATGATGTTTTAGGGTTATAGTGAGTGTGATGTACTTTCTTTTTGTAAGAATAAAAAAATATTTTGTATTTTTTTACTCGTAGACACTATTTAATTTTTTACTAATATTGCATGTTAATTATTTTTTGTAGCTTCTATTGCTTGAGATATTCACAGAATATGTGTAATCATTCCTTCACTTATTGCTTAATGTGAAATCCTTCTTACCATGATTTTTCTTACTGCATCTATAAATTCTTTCTAATTGGAGTAGTTGAGACTTTATTGCTCTTTTAAGATAAGCGAGTATAACCTCTTTATGAGTAGATCTTGCTCTCATTCTTATTGTGTGCAAGTATGGCTTTGTTGAAAATGGTTGCCTTGACTTTTCATTAAACCTAGATCAAGGAGGTCCCAGAGTTAGACTCTTCTATCATGACCTTTATGTTTTATGGATATTGTGGTAACATCCTTAACTTCACCATGCGAGTGACTGAGAAGAGCAAGCACCTTGACTCGGTGAGGATGCATAAGTTGTGCATTGCTCTTGCACATTTTAAGAATAGGTTCAAGCTTTCTCTCCCTCACAAGTGGATTGATATTCTTGATTTCTTTGAAGTGGATCCTGCTCAAATCCTCCACAACTTGGTGGTGAGCATCACTACTTTCATCATATGCTTATGAGAAGTGAGCAATCCATGGAGCATAGGCCTCTTTTGATGAGCATTCATGGTGAAAGGCCACTAGGATAGGATTGTACATTTTTCAGTGACTTTGCTAAGAAATTAATAGTCTATAAAATAAGGTACAAAAGTAGCACTTAGAACTTATTTTTGTGAAGAGTGTGTTATAGTGGCTATTGTCAACTATTCTACTTACCCACCGTGGGCAACCAAAACTTGGTGGCAGTGTGCAAAGGAACAAGAGGGCATGGCAAAATTGCAAGGTCATACCCTAGATACTTATTTCTTCCTCTACTTTAGTAGGGTTTCTATTGTCCTCGATGCATACTTCTTTTTCTACTCACGAATCATTTTGGACATTTGACAACTTATCTTCTTCTAATTTTTTCTCTTTTTATTAACTCATAAGAGAGACAACTCCAGTTTCCCTAGAGCTTATCCCTACTGTGTTCTAATTCTTTGAGGAGGGCAAGCATTAGATAGTTGAGTGTCTGGTCGGTAGTGAGGGCCCAACCTCTCTCAAAGTTGGTGAGGATGAATTAGAGAAATGGGATCCAAGTAGAACTCCCAATGAGGCCATTGATCGAGTACCAATCCTAAAAGGTCTAAAAAGAGAGCCACAAGCTCAACTCTTCATAGTCACTAATAGAGTAGCAAGTTTAAGGAGGAGGAGGAAGAGCAGGAAGAAGGCTCAAAGAATAACTATACTCCAAACTTACGTTAGCCTACCCATGAAGCCTTTGAACTCAGCCCCTCCATCTTCTTGAAGAATTTTGATAATATCTTGGGAGACCTTCTTAATGCTCACCTGCCATATCCTTTAATGAACCCTCAGGCAATGGCGTGGTAATCAACATGGGAAGTCTCCAAATATTTTTTGAGAAGAGGAAGGAGGCCTATGCTAATAAGTTTGAGCTGTTTAGTATGAAGAAGAAGCTGACATATCTTAAAGTCAAGCAAAAGAACCTTCTAGCCGAGGTTGCTTGCTAAGAAGAGGAGAAAGAGAGAGTGACTATGGAGTTTACTCATCTTATGAAGGAAATAAGATAATTTAATAATGAAAACTCTTGTTGTAATGAGGAGTTTTAGAAGAAAGAAGCAGAGTTTGCTAGTTTCTCGATTATGATGAGTACCATAAGCTTTTTTAGCAGAAGTTCAAAGATGGTGCCCACTTTATTATTGCCAAATTAGTGAAACATGACCATTTGGATGCCAAGATTTTGGACTTCTCTAATGTACTCACACCACCAGACATCTATGATGATGATAACAAAGGTAACATGATTTTTATATATTCTTACTTCCTTCAGTTTTTGTATTTTTATTTTTTTATTATTCCTTTGGTGAGTATAATGCTTGTTTCTTATTGGCTTAATCGTAAAAATTTTATATGAAATAAAAATCATGATTGAAGACAAGTCTATTATTAATTGAGTATACTTATCTGAGTAACGACAAAATTTATTTTCTTTTGTATTTTTTGAATGAATGCTTTTTTATTGAGTTGATACTCGTTGGTTGATGTGCAAATAACTCTACCATAACTTATAATATTTTGAATCATTGATCAATAAAAAGAACATCCTTGGGTAGTCACATTTCCATAGCAAGCTGGTGTACACTCGTTAGATTGGTACTTAGATATTGATGCATGGATAATTCCACCCACAACTTAGATTTTTTTGAGAGAATCTTCCCTTGATAGTTGCTTTAGCATTGCTTATATGTTTATATACATTGGGATGATATTTATTTATTGATATTTGAATAACTCAGCTTATAAAATAGAAATTTTAAGCCATCAATTAATAAAAAGAACCTCCCTAGGTGGTCATGTTAACATAGTGAGTTTTTATATATTCATTAGATTGATACTCATTCATTGATGTGCAAATAACTCTGCTTATAACTCCATGAGTATGCACTCACTTGTTATTGTATGAATAATTATGTCCATGATTTAGAATATTTTAAATCATTGATCAAATGAGAGTGCCTTCCATAAATAGTCATATTATGCATTACTTGCCTTTTTAGAGAGTTAAGCTTGACTTGTCAATTAGGATAATTAGTATTTTATAAGTCACTGACCTCATGAGATGCCAGTCTTACACTATAGTCACCACTCGCATGGAGTGTTGTTCTTTTGAGTTGCTAACTGGGAGAGTTGATCTTTCTGCATTTAGTTGCCGACCTCAGTGTCAATCTTACACTATCATTGCCAACCACATGTATTATTTATTTATTTAGTTGCCAATTGATCGGAAAAAATACCTTTGATGATGAGCTCTGCCATCTTTAGAATGGGTAGGAGTATACTTTTTTATGAGGTAGATTGACATATATTCAACCAGATATACCATAACATCACATTAGGGTTTATTTAGATTTGGGTTCTACATTTTATGGATTCAAACCTCCATAATTAATTACCCCTCTTATCATAGTAAGAGAGCACTCTTGATTAAGGTTGAAAATAGACATATCTATCTGATATGCATTTAGTGTCTTAGAGGTGTGTATGGCATAGATGATTGTCATGTAGAATTTGCATAATGAATAAAGAGATTGGGCTTACATCTTTTGAAATGCCAGAATATAACTTAAATATTTGCATAACAAAAATACAAGTTGCATATTTATAGCATACAATGAATAATGAGTGAAGTTAACATTTAACTTAAAGCATATACTATGGGGAATGATAATTCGCCCGATCAAGATCCCATGGTTTCATCATCCTAGGATAACATGGTCTCTAGTCTACTTAGTTAGGAAAGTTATTCCCTAGTCGACTTAGTTAGTAGCTATGGGTTACATCATCCAATGTGTTCTTGTAGACCTATGGGTGCTATTTATCTAAGGGGATAAAGTTATGCCAACCTTAGCTAACATAAGACTTTTTTGCCTATTAAATATATTCCATGATTCATAGTGCAAAGAATAAAGCCATTGAAGAACATATGGGCTATTACCATGATCAAAATATAGTGGAGTTATATATATGCCAAGCCACTTGGTCAGAGGGTTCTAGTCATATCTGCATTTCATGTGATGTCGTTAGGTGGAAAAATCACATAGATAGAGGACACAAGCCACGTTTCTATTGGGATTAGATTATTTGAGTATGAACATAAATATATTTATTTGACATGGGCACTTTCATGAACAAAGATTTTTTTAGCTTATCATCCTTGACAAATAGTGATGAATTGATGGATGATTATTTCCTTTAAGTTATATTGAATGATGAACTTCATTTAATTTATACATATCCCCTCCTGATGAATTTTATGATCGGTATGACATCATCGGGGAAAGATTTGGTTTTGGTAACCCAGACCCAGTCATAAGACCGAACTGGGAATTAACACACAAAGCATCCTTAAGTAGTAAAATTAAGTAATTATTATTGTGTTGGGGCCCATGTGAGTGATTCATTTTATGTTATGTTGAGCATTTTAGCACTGTGAATATGGTGCCCAGGAACTATAACATGCTGTGGTGCTGCATGGTTGGTGCCGTGGCATTCCAATTATTAGTCATGTTGATCATTTGAAAAGTGCCTCGATGCTGGTCATGTAGTGCCACATCATTGGTGAAAAGTTAGTTTGAGATAATTGATAGGCGTTCAAGCACTTTAAAGGTGTAAGACAAACCTTTTTTACCAGTGCCTTGATGTTATGTTAGGGTGCTGTGGTGCTACATCAACGTGATGCTTCTTTTTAGTTTAAAAATTTAATGATAATGAATGATCTTTTTTGATCGACATAGTAACCGACTTGACCGGTGACGGTATTCATTACATGTGCTGCGGTGAGTGTTGATCTTTGGAGCAATGTTCTGAAACTTGAGATGTTAGTGCCTCAGCGCTGCTATTGCAGTGCCACAACGCTAGGCCTAGTTAATTATCTGACTCCATGGGCTATGAATTTTCATTCTATATTTCTTAGAGCTTTTAATAGAGTTTTATCTCTTCCTCTCATTCTCTCAGCTCTTCTCTTTTATTAAGAAGGTAACCTTGCCACTCAAGATGGTCGTTGGTATGAGGAGAGCCACCTCCTCAAAAGAAACTAACAAATTTGTTAGCTTTATAGTAGAGGAATGCTATCAAGATGCTCTCACCCACAAGCATCTCATCCCAGAGAAGCTTTTAGAACCCGACTGGGAAAGTGGAGAGCATAATTATTGATCATGACTAGGAAAAGATAGCTTACAAGAGCAGCTCCTACGTAGTCCCTGTGGTGCAGAAGTTCTTTGCCAATGCGAAGGAGCACAGAGAAAATCAATGATTTATCCTAATAAATTGGTAAGCTTTGATAGTACCATCATTAATGCATATTATGAGTTTCCAAATGTGGCAAATGACTAGTATCTTTTCTATTTAAATGATCATCTAGATTTTGACAAGGTTCTTGGTTTTCTTATGGGGAAAATTTGTGACTCCACATAGATTTTAAAATTTCTTATTTCGGTAATCAAATTCATCATTAAGGAATAATCATATTATCTTATAATGGATTTAATCACTTAAATAAGGACTCTAAGGCTAATGGGTCTTATTAATATTCTAGAGATTTTTCCCTTGAACTAAAAATAAAAAAAGAGAAAGATTTATTTTATATTAAGATTGTAGATCCCTATAAGGGTAAGCCCTTATAGTAAATTACATCTTAGGAATAAAGATACCTTCCTAAGAATCTTCAATTGAAGAAATAAGCATTCATTTCTATAAATTTCTAAGTTAGTTCTAAAGGAAAATAATAATTTTACATTTCAAAAGGGAACATTGAAAAGTGGAAGGAGTTCTTTTATAAGACAAATGGGATAAAGTAGGAAATGTATAAATATACTGGGATATCTAGTGGACATTCCAACTATCATACTATTCATCTTTAAATTTTGAGTTAAAATTTTAATAGAGACCTAGGGCTTATATTTTAACATACAAGACTATAGAAATGCCTAGAGTTGAAAACTCACTCTAGTAGGATGCTTTAGATTCTAAGTCTATAATTGCTTTTGACATAGGTAAGAGGCTTGAACTAGTTTAACTTTTGGGAATTATTGGCACTTTCTCTCATTTGAGAAAAGAAACCTATCCCTGACTCTTCTAGACTTATAACCCGCCTAGTGGGGCTGCCAACTAACACCACCTAAGTGAATATTAAATCCATGATGTCAGACTTCATGAATGAAAGATGACTACCTATTGTATTTTTATAAGGGATTCTAAGAATCTAGACTCACTCCCTAATTCTTAAGATCATGTTGGGTATGATATGTACCTAACTGATGCAACAAATTTTAGCTTTTATATCTTTACTCATATTTCAATTTAGGCTTTTGGGGTATACAATTTATGCCTACAATGAGATTCAATTAAAAGTAGTCATGGGACATATAAAGAAGAGAAGATAAACTTTCCCAAGAAAGTGGTCATCCTCAAAGGTCAGATGCCCCTTATGTGCAATGGGTGAGGCAACTAATTCAAGAATTTAGAATAATATTTTAGCATGATTCATAAAAGCTAGTTATTTCTAGTTGATTTTAAGTTATTCTTAGGACTTTAATCTATATGAGAAATTTTAAATTTCTTTGTTTTTGTTTAATTTATTTAGATTTAGGTTGGGTAGAAAATTTATTTTTCTTAAGAGCCTAACGTCCAAACATTTATCACAAAAATCACAATATAGAAAAAAACCAAGAAAAATAAGTTGATTCTATTACACACCAAAGTAAGTAAAGCCAAATTTAAATTAAAAGAATAGGTCAATGTGGCTGAATACAATTGTACACCCCGAAAGAAATAAAAAATGGGTAACCAAACTCTGCCTACATACAACTTGGCTTAGAACTGCAAGTCTAGATCTATGTGTCTTCTTCTAGGACCATCTCCTTCTTCATAGACATCCTTTTGGCTTCATTGGAGACTATTAGAATGGTATAGTCAGCTTTTTCTATTCTCAGACCCATTGATCTTGACTTAATTCTAAGCTCAAATTACATTTAAAATTTAAAAAGAAATTTCTAAGCCCTACAAAACAAACGTTAGGAAATGCAAATAGCAGAATAACAATTATATTTACAAACATGTGAACTTAACATTAGTTGCTTGCCAAGCCCACCTATCCTATTGGGCTATGTTGAGAGAATTTATAGCACTTGCAAGAAAACAACATTTATTTATAATTTATTACATTGGTCCCTTTTAGCATAGGTCCCTATAGAAGACAACATTAGCTCTAGAAAGAATGTCCTACCATCTAATATAATGGATAAATAATCTTAGTCATCCAGTTTAAAACATTACACCATAAGCTAATAAAAATATCACATCCCATCATAGAACATTATATAATGACCTAACCTAAATCTAGGGTCAGTGACCTCAAAGAAATTTAGTGTGTGAAGGAGGGGTTTGTGTGTCATGATAATACTAGGTCTTTTAAGTTCAATTTTTGGCTTCGATTTCAAAGTTTGTTTATTTACCATTGGATAATTTCAATTCAAATGATTAAATTGATTTGCAATTTATTTCTATTTTAAAGTTCCTTTTATATTAAAGTAAAGTTTAAGTTTTAAGGAATGAAGAATAAAATGAATTCCACTTTGGAAGCAACCCATTCTATTCAACATTCTAAATCTTAATAGAATGAAGTCTTTACCCGAAGGTGAAGACTCATTTTAAAGGTCAAACTAATATCATAAGTTTTTTGATTAAACTCTTATTGAATTCTTTTTAGTTGGATTTGGTTTGATTAAAGTTTTAGTTTTAATTTGGATTTGAATTAAGATTCATTCTTCTTTTTTATTTCTTTTAATTTGATTAATATTTATTAGTTTGATTAATGTTTAAATGATTTTATTTATTAATTCTTTTAGTTTTCATTTAAGTTCGATTAAATATTATTTATTTTCATATCTTTTAATTATTTAATTTATTTGATTTAAATTGATTTTATTTATTAATTTAATGTTTACTTTCTTCAAATGATATGATTCAAATAACAATAATTATTTGACTTAATTATTTCATTAAAGTTTATAACCATTAATGTTTGTGTTCATTTATTTGATTTGAATTTAACTTAATTCATTTAAATTGGTATTTTGATTCATTCTTAGTTTAAATTTTGGTTTCATTATGTGTTAAGATTTTGTTAATTAATTCAATCCCTTTAGATAAAATTTTGTTTGTAAATTCATAACTTAGGATACTTAGGCTATTTTGAGTACCAAACCTAACGAAAGCCATTTCAAAATTCTATTTTGTTTAAGTTTAATTAATTTGTAAATCACTTTTATTTGCATTTAGAATTATGTTATTCATTAACCCAAATGGATTTAAAGAACTTTCATATTAATGAATTTTCATATTTGAATATGAAATTTAGAGGTTAATTAGTTTTGATTTCTAATTGATTAGTTTAATGGATTTCTTTCATTGAGCTAAATCCATAGAACTCTTATTTGCATTTTTTGGATTTTTATTTTAATTTTTAAAATTTTTTAAATATTTGTTATTTTTTATATTTTTTAATTCTAAAAAATATGGAATTTTTTGTTTTAATCAGTTGGCGATGTGGCATTGATGTGGCGCCGATTGCCAGGTGGCCTGGCACCATTAGGCCACAATGGACGATCCCATGTCAAAAGTGGCATGCATGTGGGATTCACTATAGCCATCTAATCATGGATGAGACTACTTAGATTTGATCTTGATTTCTTTAAGGGATTAAATCAAGCGGGGCCTCTAGATCTTAGTCATCCATCTCAAATGAAAGGAACTGATGGTGAGTATTATCTCCCTCTTCTTTTGTTGGAGAGCCAAGGACCATCCATCCTTCGAGTATGATCTCTAATGATCAAAGGGACAAAATCATGTCATTTTGATTGCAAATCAATCAAGGATCAATTTGCAACCCATCTAAGCAGCTTGATCCCACTTGAGATCAAGTTGGCTTCATAAAGGACTAAGCTGAGATGCTATAGAAGGAAATTTTGAACCATACCTCACCGATATTGATTCTTGGTGGTGGGAATAGTTCATACACCTTTGTGAGGATGTGTCGAGCCTTTTGGAGAAGTTTCATGCCTAGCCTCCATGTGGATCACCACAGAGACCAACCTCTGCCCCATCTTTGTTGGGTTTGGTGATTTTTTAGCATGCTGGTGGAGACAGACCTTAGTGAGCATTCGTTTGAGATTACCTTGGTCCATAGAATGTGTAGAGTGAGTCAAATGAGCTTGAGGAGTTCTTTATCTCTTTTTTTCATGGTTGGCCGAGAGCTTTGCTCTTCTTTGCCATCGTGCATGGCCAATTTTTGGCCTGCCAGTAGCAAAAGGCTCAGGAAGACTTTGACTTAGCCTCTCTTCATCTTATGAGTGTACTGAGATGAAAATATTAGGTAGAGGAAGCCTCTTTATTTTCTTTACATAAAAAGCCAAGAGCCATATAAAAGAAGTTCAAGGTGGTCATAATCTGGCCATCGTAAGGACCCCATTCAAAGGTTACTTTTGTCTCTCTTGACCTCAGGGACTTAGGGAGATAGCTCTCTTTAGAAGAAGATGTCTTCTTCATCTTCCTCATTGCTTGGACGTGAGCATATCTCCATGGAGAAGAAAATTTTTTTATTTATTTTTCCATTATGACTTCCACCCTTGGAGGCTAGCTCCAAGGGGTGGTCAACTAAAATGGAAAGAATCCAAATTTTTTTTTTATTTTTTTTTTGTGAAGACGTGGATGGATGAGGGGAAATAGAATTTGAATTCTATGAATAAGTTTTTTCCTCCTCCCATCACATGGTCTCCACATCATCCTTTTTGATTCTTCTTCATTTAGCTTTCTTCAAATGGTTAATTTCTTACCTAAGTTAAGTCACCTAAAGTGCCCAAGCATTGGCTTAATCATTTAGATAGGATTTTAAATTGAGTGTTTAATTTAATGACATTTTGGCTTTACTTTGATCAAAATGATTTGAATTTATTAATTTATTTGATTGGTTTTAGCCTTAGATTCTAATCATTATTGATTGTCCAATAAATAATTTATGAATCAATTGATCCATGCCATATAAATATTTGATGTAATTTAGGCTAGTTTGATCGATTCGACTTGAATGGGTGAAATTGGATTTCCTAACCTATTAGGCCATTTTAGGATTTTGGTTTAAACTTAATTACGTTTAATTGGTAATTTATGATGATTTAGATTTATTGATTCCTTTAGATTTTAAATTGATTTTGATTTGATTCAACTTGACCATTAAGACTTAAGTGGGTTAAGTTGAGTTCAATTGAGTCAAATGACCAATTTGGATCAATTATGCTATATTTAGACTCTAATCATGTTTAATCATATGTGTGAAATGATTTGGAGTGATTAATTTTATTTGATTTGAAGTTGATTTCAATTTTGACCCATTTTATCCAAATTGGGTTAAATTGGTTTTGGATTGATTTGTGCCAAATGACCAAATTTGTCAAATTAGGTCTAATGATTGGTTTGATTGTATTTAATAATGATTTCCAATTAATTATGAACAATCAATTTGATATGATTTCAATTTGATTTGGGTACAAATCCAATAGGGTTCATTTAGGACCATTTAGATCAAATGACCTAATTAGCCTAATTAAAGCCTTATTGGGTTTATATTTCCATAATTCAAGTTTAAAAATATTTATTTTATCATTTGGACCATTTGTAATGATCTTGTTTGGTCAAATTTTGGTGGGTTGACCTTTGACTTGGTGGGATCCACATAAGTCAAACATATGTCAATTAATTTAGTATGAATTTCATTTGAATTTAATTAATTTTGAGCTTAATTAGGATAATTAGGTTAATCAACTAAATTACCTTAATTTAGTATTAGATGGCTTCAAATTTCAGGTGGAATGTGTTTGGTTGGATTCTTTGTTTATGTTTGAATTTTGGGTTGATTCCACTTAGACTTATTAAGTTAGACCAAACCCCAAATGGATGCACTAAGTCACATAGGTGTAGTGTCCTAAGTACTTAATTAGGAAAATATTAACCTAAGATTAGGTATCCTAATCACTAACTTTAGAAATGATGTTAATCTCACCAAAACTGAGGTCAACAAATGAACCCCCAATATGTATGGTGGACTGACTAGAGTACACCACACATTTTGGGATTGTGAAAATTAGTTAACACTACAAGCATAAGATTGAAAGAATTTTAATTTAATTTTAGAATTTAAAGTTTAGAATTAATTTTGATCTTGATTTCAAATTTTCTTTTAGTTTTGATTGTGAAAGATAGACAAATATATGCCTAAATTTGTTTCAACTTAGAATGATTCATTTTTAGGAAATTAGATTCACTAATTTCTAAGAAGCAGAGGAAAGTCATTAGATAGATTTGATGAAGAATCTAATCCTAACATAGTCATTATCGTTAGAGAAGATGACTTCAAGGGACTTATTTTCATCTTGACTATAATGGAGTTTCAATAGCTAACTTAGGAAGAAAGCACTAGAACTCATATCTTTCAAAGTAAGATTAGCCAAGAGGTAGTCTAAATAACTACTAACCAATTATAAAGAAAGGGGAAGTCCTTAAAGTTTTCTTTTTATAGAAAGGATGCCACCATGGATACTTACTCATATCTAAGTAGTTGGAGAGGATGCCAATATGGTGACTTACTCCTAATCCAAACTACATAAAATTTTAATTAAGAAAAGATACTAGAGGATTTACTCTTATCTAGTTAGCTATTAGTAAGGGGTCTTTAAAGACTTGATTCCAACCTAAATAGCTAAGCTGAGGAGAAGGAGCTTTAATAGCATAATCTTAAACCTCAAGATTTTTACTAATAGCTAGGAGTCACATGGAATTAATTCCTGATCTAAATAGTCCATAGAAATGGGGCCTTCAATGGCTTATTTCCACTCCTTAATTTCTTTTATTTTGCACTAAAAAAGGAGTCACAGGGACTTGAATCCTATTTTAATGAAGTTTAGCTAACAGGAAGGAGCCTTCAATGCTTAATTATAACTTGGGTAGCTTGAAAAAGGAAGGAATCATAATGACTTAATCATATCCCAAAATTTTTTACTAAGATGTTTGCTAAGAGACTTACTCCTATCTGATTGGCTATTAAGAAGGGGCCTTCAATGGCTTAATTCCTTCTTTAGCAGCCATAATGAGAAAAATGGGTCATAATGACTTGATCCTAAACCTCAAATTTTTGACTAGTAGAAAAGGGTCTTGGTGACTAAATCCTAACCTATATAGTCTATTTGATAGGTAGGGGTCTTAGTGACTTAATCATATCCTTGTATTTCAGAAAGAATGCCTACTGATGGATTTACTTCTTTCTAACTAGCTATTAGGAAGGGGCTTTCAATGGCTTAATCCAACCTAAATAGCTTAAATTGAAGAAAGTTGTCTTTGATGACTTGATCCTAAGCCTTACATTTTGACTAATAGGAAAGGGGTCTTGGTGACTTAATCTTAACCATGTAGTCTACTTTCTAGGAAAGAAGTCTTAGTGACTTAATCCAATCCATGTCATCAAAAAGGATGCCTACTAAAAGGCTTACTCCTATTTGATTAACTATTAAGATGGGGCCTTCAATGGATTAATCCAACTTAAATAGTTAAAATGATGAGGGAAGGGGCTTTGATAACTTGATCCTAACCTCAAATTTTGACTAATAGGAAAGGGGTTTTAGTGACTTAATTCTAACCATGTAGCCTATGTGATAAGAATGGGGTCTTAGTGACTTAATCCTATCCTATGAATAATAGGAATGGTGCCATGAAAATATTACTCTAAACCTATGGGAAGTTATAAGAAGTGTTCCACAAATGGGCTTACTCCCAACTTATAGAAAGAAAGGGTTTTGAGATAAAAGGCTTACTCTAATCTTATGAGAATGATGCATAAAGGCTTACCTCAAACCTATAGGGAAGATATGAGAATGTTGCCATGAAGGGCTTACTCCCAACTCAAGATATGTAAGGAAAGTTGCCATGAAGGGCTTACTCTTAACCTATAGATAATATGAGTGATGAAAAAGGGGTATTTAATGATTTAATTTCTAATCCTCAGGTCTTTTGACTAATAAGTAGAAGTCACATTGACTTAAATAACTTGATTAGTCTAACTAGTGAGAGGTGTTGAAAATATTTTCTTTACTTTTTGGTTTCACTACTGCTTCTTACACATGAAGAAGTTTGGTGAGGAAGGTTGTAAAGAGTTGAAGTATATTATTGAAGAAGGATTTGGGCACACTTTGGGCCTAATATTTAATATGCCAATGCCATAACCATAAAATTTCTTCAATTTTCTTTGTTATTTTTATCTCAAAATTACATATGGTCATGTAATATTTCTAATCCACTTTAGGTAAGACATCATATGATATTAACCTGAGAATTTATTTTTTGAGCTTGCATGCGACTTTCTTGTTCTTGGGCAGCAAAAACTAAAGTCAAATAATGCTTCTCAAATGAATTTTTTTTATTGGTATGAATATGTAGCTTTTATGACACATTCTTGATTTTGTTATTGACTTAAGTCAATCAAGCTAGAATTGATATGTATTTCATTTTTTATTGACATGAATCTACATCATATAAAGCTTTCACATAGATTCAAGAGATTCCTTTAAAGCTAGAATTGATTTAGTTTTCTAAAGTGAATGAGAATCAAGGTAAGCAAACTCTTAGATTCTCCTAAAGATATTTTTTTATTCTTTTACCCCTAATCAATAAAGGAATTGAGAGGATTAAATTATTTGAGAAATTAAGATTCTCCTCATAATTTTAAAATAAATTTTCTTAAGTTGAATTATTATTCTTTAAGGATTTTATCGAATGATATTTCAAAGATGGATTTAATTAATTCTTATTTGTTTAATTTTGATCCATCTAAATTCCACTACAAGTTCTTTGAAATTACCTCAAAGGTAAATTTTAGGAATCTACATGTAGTGATATGATCTTTTCCAAATCATAATAAAGTTTCTTTTCTTTTCTTCTTTTCATCATTTATCATTTTTTAGCAAAACTTTCAATATAACACTTCATTTACTCAAAAGTGAGGTTATCAGAAATCTTCATCTTGACCATTTGGTAAATTATTCTGATATTTTTAGGCCGAATGATACAACTATGTAATAAAATATTCTTGTAAGGATTTATGTCATATTATATGCTTTCAATTTTTTACTAGAATTATCTTGATTTGCAATATTTTGATAAGTCATCTTTAATGAGAATAATCTTATACATAAAAGCTTTATTTATTTTGAAATAAAATATGGGTAATAGGAACCAAACTTCAAGTTAAAAATTCATCATAGTCCTAAGATTTGGCACATGTAGATTTGATCATTTTCTTTCTCTTTTTTCTTTTTTTTTTTGTTGTGATGTTGTTAGCCAATCAAGAAGAATTTTTTCTTCTTGTGTAAGGCCATCATTGACTAGTTCTTAGTGTAGCAACATCTTACTTTTCTTTTGAAGTTTAACGTTACATCAAGGGACTTAGTATACTAAAATGGCATCAAGCCTAAGCTTATAAACCACTATATCTGGAGAAAATTTTTTTTTTTTTTAGATAAAATTGACTTTAAATTCTAAGAATAGCCCAATTAAGTCATCAATATCTAACTTATTAAAGAGTTGGATTATTGAAATTAGTTATAGATTAACTTTTATTTATAGATTTATTTCTTTTAGCTTATCAATTGTGGATTTAAATTCTCTTCAAATTCTAGGGGTACATCCTAAATTTGATGATTGTATAGGCTATTAGACACATCTATATAATATTCATTTAATATGTTAGAGTGCCTTTGAAGAGAAAGTCAAGATCTTAACTATTTAACAATTCTCATCTTGCAATGGCTGTAAAGTACTGAATCTCAAACAAAATTTTGGTTTTAATTTCCCTAATGCTTCATATATCTTTTCTTTCTTATGAATTATATCTATAGGCCACTTATAATGGGATAAAATTATACTCAATTAAATCTTTGATAGACAAAATGTAAGGATTCTTGTAAAAGAAAATCCATTATCTCTTTGACATTTCTATTTTTGAAGTTTACATATATTGTAAAGATGAAGGAGTAAAATTGAGTTGTTTTATTTTTTTTATCTAGGGGAAACTTTTGACTTCTAACCCCACCAACTTATTTTGATATAGAAGAGTTTAGAGTTAAAGTACCCACATACTAAAAAATTTTAGACTTAACCTTTTAGCTCTTGGAACTAGTCCTTCCATCCTTTTTATTTTTTTTCTTTCTTTTATTCATTCTTTCCTTTTATCAAAATTTTAATAACATTTTGACTCTTTGTAAGATGTTACATTTGATGTTTTTCTTATATACAACATTTGCTAGGATATTGGATGCATTCAACTCTTTGTCTGAATACAACTTTTGATGTGACACTTTACATACTAAATTCTTTATTTTGACTGATTAGTCATATTACATGGTATAACACTACCTAATTAGTTGACTGAATATAAGACTTGGTGAGGCACTAAATAAACTTTAGTTTTGGTGCCTCAATTTAATAGAGTTAATAATTCTCATTTAAGACTGATAAGAGAAAATAACATTTCTAAGGACTCTAAACTCATGAATACATAATGTATATAAACATCCTTTCACAATAATTATTTTTTTCTCTTTTTCTTTCTTTCAATTTTTTATTTGGGTTGGATAAGACTATCCAAGAGCATTAAATATGTTATTGAATTTCTAAGATTTTTATTTCAATGTTCGACTTATCATCATCTTCAATCAATAAAGTGAGTGAGATTAAGTTTTTCAAGATGATTTTTCATGATTAAATTTTCATTGAAAACTCACTTTCATTTCTTGATTAAATGCACACAGCACCATCTTATCACAATTAGACTAAATTGAGCTCGTGTATACTCACTTTCATATTTGTTTACAATTGATGTTGATTGATGCACCCAATTTAACAAACATTCTAGAGAATTTTCTTTATAATTTTCCATATTGACTAAAATGTTGATTATATTTAGTAGTTCTTAGTAGTATATCTTCATCATAGAAGATAATCCTAGAATCTTCCCTATTTTTTGGTGGAATGCTACATCCAAAAGTTGTTAAGGAAGGAAAAATTACGCAATTGCATAATGCCTTGATTAATGATCATTTTCATTTTCATTCATTTTATTTATTTTAGTTTTTATTTCTGTCTTTCTCTTTAGAGCATGATGATGCTCAATTTTGCAAGAAACTTTTATATGATGAGCAAAAACACCACAGTAAAAAATTTAAAAAATGTGCAAAATTTTATTGTTTCCTTCTATTTATGATTTAAGAAGGTAATTTCTCAATTTTTCAAAATCAGTTGTTTGACTTTTTTTTTCTTAGTTTTATTTGAGGTGATTTGACTCCACCATTTTGAATTTAATTTCAATAATTTTCTTTTAATATGAAGGGAGGAAGGGTAGGGCTAGCTTTTTCCTCAATGGGTCTTTGTGTTCTTCTATCGATCTATCAGATATAGGATTTTCATATTTTCATTCCAAAATATAGAAGCATTACCATTAAAACACAATCTTAAGGTCATGATATTTTGGATTTATTTTAGATGGATTGAATTCTTCATTGATTTTATCTTTCGAATTTGTTTTTGAAATTAATTAAGGCTATTTATGAAATATCAATCATTCAATGATAGAGGATTCCCATTAAAGAAATTTATTTAAATTTGTAAAATTAAATTTCATTCATTTCAGCCTTATCAAGTGAATTGAAATTCTCTTTAGCTACCCTCCTCTTTTCTTTCATTGATTAAGAGCAAAAGTGAAATTTTTGTTACTTAGGTATAACACTCAAGAGTGAGGGGGGTGGAGGGGTGAATTGGGTTTTAAAAAATAAATTTCAGAAAACTTAATTTTAACTTTTTTTAGGAAACATAAATGCTTAATAATAATAATAATACTTTACTAAAATGAAATAATAGAGTGGCAAAACTAGAAAATTAAATTGTAAGAAAGTATAGAAAGAGAACACAAAGATTACACTGTTTGGCCAAACACTAAAATTGGCCTATGTCCATGCCTACCCACCCAGGCTAGGAATTCACTAAAATAAAGTTAAGATTACAAAAAATCTCCCATATTCTCCTTTATGGGAAAGTACAATCTAACTCATACTCTTCTTAACGGGAAAGTATAACTAACATACTTTCCTTAATGAACAAGTACAACCCAATATGTACTTTCCTTAATGGGCAAGTACAACCCAATAAGAGAACAAGAAAGAGGAATATGAAAGTATCTAACCCTCAATTTTAAAACAATCTTTCTCTCAAAACCCAACTATAGCAATATTAAAGAAAGTGAAAACAAATGTAAAAAAGATGGCTCGCTTTATTTTATGTGTAAATTTGAATGCAATGTATAAGCTTGAAAGATGTATATGATGTGAAATAAATTTTAAAAAGATTTGAAAAGAAAGTAATAACTTGAAATGAAAGTGATTTAGTTAATGATTTAAAATGTAGATAATGATGATTTGAAAAACTATACCAATCAAATGATTAAAAAAGAAACTTGAGGTTAGGAAATATCACATATATATTCACATAAACTCAAACGAATTCTCTTTTAAAGAAATTATTATATATGCAAAAGATGAGATGATTTAGAAGTAATAAAACTTGTTACTCACAAGTGTTCTATATGAAATAATCAAAGAAAAAATAATCTTGCTTTAGAATATGTAGAAGTGATGAAGAGAAAATAACATGTAATAACTTTAATCAATCAACCACTAAGCTTTCGACAAACCTGAGAAAAATATAGAAATATATAAGTTAAGCAAAAAGCAAATTGACCAAATCCAAGAAGGAGACCATGGTCACTTAGCATATAAAATAACAAAATAAAATGAATGCACCTTGTTAAGCTTTCGGCCACAAGGAAATCTACCAAACCTCCAAGTTATTTTTGTGCAAACTTGAAAGCAATCACTTGATAGAAGGAAGAGGAAGAGTGTTTAAGAGGTTAGAACTTGATTCACTAAGAGAAATCTCCAAGGAAAAGTTTTTACAAGGGTTCGACTAAGAGGAGAAAATTCAACGAAGAACTTAACCCTAGTCTAAAGAGATACATATATAGGTTAAGAGGTTAGTGGGGGCCGACCAATATGAAGGAAATAGGAAGGAAAGCTAACTTGGAATTTATTAAACCCAAATAATTTGAAAATAGAAGTAATTTGAAAGATGAAGGGGTCAGCCAAGGAAAAAAGAGGAAAGAAACCTATTTGATAGAAAAAATTGATTTGAATTAATCAATTGGAAATTCAATTTGCATGAGAGGGGATTTTGGCCAAGGCAAGGAAAAAGGGAAATACAAATGGTAAGTAATTCAATTTAATCAAATGAATCTAATTAAGAGAGGTAATTCGGCCAAGAGTGGTTTTGTAAAAAAATCTAAAATTTTAATTAAATAAATTGGTGATAGGGTCGGCCAATGAGTTTCCAACTTGGGATTCAATTGGAATTCAATGTAGTATTCAATCAATTAAAATTGATTGAATGAAAGAAGGAAATATATTATTCTAAAGCATTTTAAATTAAATCCAATGGAATTTTAAAAATTTCTTCCAAGCTACATTCCTAATATAGATTTCATTTATTTTAATATACTTAATTAAAATTAAATGATTATGGATCAGATCTTAGGACAGTTAAAATTAATATTCATCAAGATATTAATTTGAATTTGAATAAAGATATGGTTGGCCATAAAAGGTTTCTAAAAATAGAATTTATATAAAAAGAAAGAGGATAATGCCATTGCTTATTTTGATTGAATTTGAATTAACTTAAAATAAATTTAAAATAATTCAAATTAAATAAAATAGAGTAGCATATGATCAGCCACATAACATTCCATAAAGAGGGAAGTTCAAATTTTCATATGTAATCAAAGGAATATTCATTTTGAATTCAAGAATAATTCAAATTAAAGATTCAAATAAATAAATTTTTTAATTTAAAAAATA
Source organism: Cymbidium sinense (assembly GCA_021442155.1). Classification (NCBI taxonomy): domain Eukaryota; kingdom Viridiplantae; phylum Streptophyta; class Magnoliopsida; order Asparagales; family Orchidaceae; genus Cymbidium; species Cymbidium sinense. The sequence goes on from CM038215.1 coordinate 53,197,979, forward strand.
TGGGATAATTAGGGAAATAATTTGAATAACTCTCACATAATTTATTTAGCAAATAATCATGCAAAAATTTGGTTGAAAAAATTTAGGATGAAAAATAGGATATGAGAGAGAAAAATAATACAAAGGATAATTTCAAGATAATTGGATTTTATGCAAGTAATAAATGGATAATGAATATATTTTAGCATGGAAATAGTTTAATATAATGCGAACTTAATTTTAATTGCATGGAAGTACAATAAATGTAACATGGTTTATGCATTTAGTTTACATTATCCAAAAAATGAATAATTTTAAAGAATAATTGTAAATGTGAAATATAGTGTTTATGAATAATTTTAAATATATTGTTTAAAATGAATGAATGATATATTTATTTTTGTGAGCATTTCATTTGCCTTAATATAGTTATTCCTTGAATGTTTTCCACCCAGTTCATGCCCAATAGCTTCAACATTCTAATATAACTAAAGAACCAGGAGTTAAAGAATTTTTTTTGCATACTTGAATTTAACTTGATTAGTAGCATTTGAACATATGTTTGTTATCATCAAAATCAATCTCATATGAGATGGGGCTCATGAAGTCAACAATTTTATTATGTCATCTTTATTTATAATATCATGTTATCTTCCTCTTTTGAGGCTCTCCTAAAACTCCTAATGATTCAATGTTTTCAGTGGGTCTAAAAGTTGGTTATCACTAAGTCACTCCCTAAAATTGGTTAATTAGCTCAAACAACTAATTTCCAAAAATTTTGGTGGATGTATAGAGATGAATTGTAAAATGATTAGATTGAAATTGAATTGCATTTATATATATGAAAATTGCCTTTTATAAGGGTAGAAGGCTTCACATTTAATTTCTTCAATAGACCTCTATTTAAGGTCAATAAGGCATTCTTTTGGGATTATTTTTCATACTTATCCCACTTTTATAATTTTCTTTTAAGTTGATTCATTTTTTTGAAATGTAACTCAAGCTTCAATAATGGTGGTAAGGGGCAATAGTTAAAACTATGTCCACTTCTTTTGATTTCATGAATTTTTCTCAAGATTAAAAAAAACTCCTTCATTTCAATATACACACTTTGATGTTTACTATCTTTGAATGTATAAGAATAAAAGGGTATGGATTTAAGGACACTATCCTAATTCTCTTTAGCTTTTGTATAAAACCAAAGTAAAATCAAGGACAAATATATCTTTGAGATTTATGTTTTTTAAAATTTGAGATAATTTTCAAAAAATTTTATTATAATATTTTTTTTCCACAATGGAATGATATGAAATCCATTTTAAATAGAATTAAGTCTAATAGAAAATACATTACTTTAATTGATTAAATTTTTTTTGAAACTTTTAAGGGGTGGTTCTGGGAACAAATTGTTTGACTCTGATTATTTACCAAGAATGAAATGGAGAGGCATCTATCAGAAAGATAGTCTTGACTCATGAGTGACACAAGTACACTATCAATGTATAGAAATAAGAGCCTATTTCTAAAGATGGAGAGAGAACTAATCCCCGGTGGAGTCGCCAAAAATATCTGAATGGAGAAAATTTGTAATACCACATAGATTTTTAGAAATTCTTATTTAGGTAATCAAATTCGTCATTAAGGAATAAATATATTATACTAGAAGATAAATATGTTATTCTATAATAGATTTAATCACTTAATTAAGGACTCCTAAGGTTACTGAGTCTCATTAATATTCTAGAGATTTTTCCCTTGAACTACATGGAAAAGTAAAACAAGATTTATTTTATACTAGGATTGTAGTTCCTTATAAGGGTAAGTCTTTATAGTTAATTACATCCAGGAATAAGGATATTTTCTTAAGAATACTCTTGATTGAAGAAATAAGCATTTATTTCTATAGATTTCCAAGCTAGTTCTAAAGAAAAACCATAATTTCAAATTTCAAAAGGAAACACTTAAAAGTGGAAGGAGTTATTTTGGATGCCAAATGAGATAAAGTAAAAAAAATGTCAATATATCCTAGGATATCTAGTGGACAATTCAACTATCCTACTATTGGGATTTAAATTTTGAAATTTAAATTATATTTTGAGTTAAAATTTTATTAAAGATCTAAGGCCTATATTTTAGTAGCATAAGGCTGTAGAAATGCCTATGATTAAAGACTCACTCTAGTAGAATACTTCAAATCTTAAGTCTATAATTTCTTCTAACATAAGTTAAAGGCTCAACTTAGTTTGAATTTTTAGAATTATTGGCTCTTTCTCTCATTTGAGAAAATAAATCTATCTTTGATTCTTTTAGACTTATAATGTGCATGGAAAGGCTGTCAATTAACACCACCTGAGTGAATATTAAATCTATGATATTAGGTCTAATGAATGCAAGATGGTTAGGCTATTATATTTTTAGAAAGGAATCTAAGAACCTAAATTAACTCCTTAATTCTTAAGATTATGTTGGGAATGATATATACCTAACTAATACAACAAATTTTAGCTTTTATATCTTGACTCATAATTCATTTAAGGATTTTGGGGCATGCAATTTATGCTTATAATGAGATGTAACTAGAAGTGGTCATGGGCCAAATAAAAAGAGAAGATAGACTTCCCAAGAAGTTGGTCATCCTTAAAGGTCAGATGCTTCTTATCTGCAATGTGTGAAGTGCCCAATTTAAGAAGTTAGAATAATATGCTAACATGATTTGCAAAAGCTAGTTATTTCTAGTTGATTTTAAGTTAGTCCTATGGTTTTAATTTTTGTGAAAAATTTTAAATTTCTTTATTTTTGTTTAAGTTATTTAGATTTAGGTCGAATAGAAAATTTAATTTTCTTAAGAGCCAAACATCCAAGCATTTATCATAAAAAGCACAACACAGAAAGAAACCTAGAAAACCAGGTTGATTCTATTGCACACCCAAAGTAAATCAAAGCAAATTTAAATTAAAAGAACAAGCCAATGCTGTCAAGAACCATTGTACACCTCGAAAGAAAAAGAAGAATGGGCTTTCAAGCTTTGCCCTTATCTAGAACTACAAGGCTATATCTATAGGTCATCTTTCAAGATCATCCCCTTCTTTAGACCTCTTTTGGGCTTCACAGGAGACCGTCAAAATGGAACATCTAACTCCTACTATTCCTAAACCCATAGATCCTAACCTAATTCTAGGCTCAAAATACATTTTAAATTCAAAAAGAAATTCGTAAGCAATGCAAAACAAATGTTAGGAAATGCAAATAGTACACTAGTAGTTATATTTGCAAACATATGGGCTTAACATTAGTTTCTTGCCAAGTCCACCTGTCATACTGGGCTGTGCTTAGGAAATTTACAACACTTACAAGCAAACAAAATTTATTTATAATTTCTTACATCAGCCCCTTTTAGCATAACCCTTGTAGAAGATAACATTAGTTCTAGAAAGAATGTCCATCCATCCAATCTAATGGGTTAACAATCCTAACCATCCACTTTTAGACCACAAACAATAAAAATATCACGTCACATCACAAAATATTTTAGATCGACCATACCATAAGAATATTTGATGTAATTCAGGCTAGTTTGACCTATTCGACTTGAATGGGCCAAATTGAATTTCTTAACCTAGTAGGCCATTTTGGGATTTTGGTTTAAACATAATTATGTTTAATGTGTCATTTATGATGTTATAGATTTATTGATTCCTTTAGATTTTAAATTGATTTTGATTTGATTTCAACTTGACCCATTTAGACTTAAGTGGGTTAAGTTGAGCTCAATTGAGTCAAATGACCAATTTGGCCTAATTAAGTTATATTTAGACTCCAATCATGTTAAATCACATGTGTGAAATTATTTAGAGTGATTAATTTCATTTGATTTGAAATCAATTTTGATTTTGACCCATTTTACCTAAATTAAAATTAATGGGCTAAGTTAGATTCATTTGGGCCAAATGACCAAATTAGTCAAATTTGACCCAATGAATGGTTGGATTGTACTTAATAATCATTTTCAAATGATTTTGATTAATCAATTTGATTTGGATTCAAATCAAATAGGGTTCATTTAGGCCCATTTGGATCAAATTATCTAATTAGCCTAATTAAAGCCTTATTGGGTTTATATTTCTTTAATTCATGTTTAAACTTATTTATTTTATCATTTGGACTATTTGAAATGATCATATTTGGCCAAATTTTGGTGGGTTGACTTTGACTTTAGTGGGACCCACATAAGTCAAACATAAGTCAAAAGGGTTGATTAGATTTGACATTGATTTGGAATTGATTTCATGCTTTTCATTTTTTTATTTGAATTTATTTTAATTTAGTTTTAATTTCATTTTAATTTAGTTAATTTTGAGCTTAATTAGGATAATTAGGTTAATCACCCAAATTACCTTAATTTAGTCTCAATTGGATTCATATTTCAAGTGGAATGTATTTGGTTTACTTCTTTGGTTATGTTTGAGTTTTGGATTTAGTCCACCTAAACTCATTAGGTTAGACCAAACCACAAAAGAGGCACTAAGTCACATAGGTCCTAAGTGCTTAATTAAGAAACTCCTAACTTAGGATTAGGTGTCCTAATTACTAATTTTAGAAATGATGTTAACCTCATCCAAAAATGAGGTCAATATTTCTCATGGACTATAATGCCAACATCCAGTGGAAGCGATGGGAGGAAAGGATCATCAACTTTTATATCACGATCTCACTACTGAGTTTAAGGCTTAACAATATTTCTCTTCAGCCAAGCTAATGCCCACTGGTAATATCAGTGAGGTGACTAAATATCAATCTATTTTGAATTTCATAATTCAAAAGGGATTTATAATATATATAAGAAAGATAATTTATAATTCCATTTCTAATATGCTTAGGGATAGTACTATAGTATGTTATGGTCATCCCTCCTCATCTACAGTTTTTGCTACGATTGGTGCATTAAGGGAGCTTGATGAAGAAGTTATCATTCAAATGTTTTCTCTAATGAAGAGACTTATTAGGGGTTTTAGTTTGAGGTATGAAGTGGGGGAAAGCTCACGTGCCCCATGACCCCAAACCCCTAAATCCTTAAGCTAGCAAGTCTTGAACTTAAAGAAAAAAGTGGGTGAGAGTAGCAGCAGGAAAAAGGCTTTAGAAAAGAAATTTGACTATCACATGGATCAACAACAAAAGTAGTTTTATATATGACCCAGTTTAATATAGGAATGGTCCATATTTTGAAAATTGTGGGCTTGGGGATCCAATTCAAGTTTTTTTTCATGCGGCATTCGAATATCCTCCTTTGTAGCTACCCCGATGGTGTTTGAGGAAGAGGAGGAGGAGGCTGATTATGACTACTAGTTTCTCTCTCTTTTCATTTATTTTGTATTTTCTCTTTCTTTTGTACAATTTATGCAACCCACTTTTTATATTTATAAATACATCTATTCTTTCATGAATTTATGTATTATTGTGCATATGTGTTGTTATTTATCATTTATAGAAGAATTGGTCCTTTTGAGTTTAATTGTTGACCTCATGAAGTGTTGGTCTTGCACTATAGTCACCAACCACACATAGTGTTGGTCATTTTAGTTTCCAATTAGAAGAGTTTTTTTTGTTTGAGTTTAGCTTCCGATGTTATAGGGTGTGAGTCTTACACTGTAGATCTTGTAGAGTTAGTTTAACTCGAAGATTGCTTGTTTAAATCTAGTTTTCTTGGGCCAAGAGTGGCACACTTAGTATTCAGTTCTCCTTATTGGGCTTTCACTACTCGGTGAGTGGGATGTTTTGCCAAAAAAAGTGCACCAAGTGTCCCGAGTCATCATGTAGCTCCTCGAGTGTTCTTGCATTAAGAGTTAGATTGACTCAACATTAGTGTTTCTCCGGCCAAGAGTGGTGCACAAAATATTCTAATCTCATACTTGATCTTTTGAAACTCACTGAGTGGGACTATTATCTGGACCACAAATGGGGAATTGAGTATCCTAAGTTATCATGTAATTCCCTGAGCATAGGTTTCTCCTTTTTAACATTAGAGTGTGCTCCTTTGTTAGATCTCATAATCTTGCAAGTAAACTTATTTGAGGAGTAAAATATAAAGCATTTTTAACATTCCCTTAAGGATAAAACTTCTTTAGATCTCTAGCATTCCATGTTCTTGGAATGTCTTCGCCAAAATGAGATTCTAGTCACTATGCACTGAGATTGACTTGCTCTTTAATTATGAAATGTCCATTTCAATTGTGGATGAGTTTGCCCAAAATATTTTGTCAAGCTATGACATTTACTTTCTTTAACACTTAGTCTCCACTTTTGAAATGCTTCTCTTTATATAACAATTGTAGAACTTAGCCATTCCACTTTTTTGTTTCCACTTGTCTTAATGATGGCTTATTCTGAGTTCTTCGAGTAGGTCAAGTGTGTTTTCCATAGTCTCCAAGTTTGTTAAATCTACTGGACATCTCCATCTCTCATTCTTTTCATTATTAGGATTCTTTAACTCTGGACTTCATACTTGACTAGTAGAACAACTTCTGTGCCATGTGATAATATGAAGGGTGAGTGTCTTGTTGCATTAGTGCAAGTCATTCTGAGCACCCAAAGTATTGTTGGTAGTGTGTCTACCCATTTAACTTTGACACTTTTGACCTTTTTATTGAGCAAGTTGAGGATCTTCTTACTAGTAGCTTTCACTTGTTTGTTACCCTATAGGTAATGCACTTATGTGAATTTCAACTTGATTCCTTTAGACTCATAGAACACCTTTAGGCCTTTTTTTAACAAATTGAGGCCCATTATCAATGATGATTGTGAATGAAAACCCATACCTATAATTAATATTAGTATAATAAGTATTTTATTATTTGAGAAGTGATCTTTGTGAGTGGCTTTACTTTGATCCACTTGTTGAAAGATTCTATCATACCTAAGATAAAATTTCTTTGTTCGTTGGTGACTGATAATGGAACTATAAGGTCCATCCCCCAAATAGTGAATGGACAAGAACTATCGATGGGTTGGTAAAATTATGATGGTTGCTATTAGAGTGCCATTAATTTTTGGCACTGTATAAATATTCTTGTAAACTCTTCAACATTCGTTTTTGAGTATCGACCAAAAATACCTTTGTTTTAGGATTTTGTCAGCTTGTGTCCTTCTTTTTGAGTGGCTATCACACTTTCAATAAAGTAACATCTCAAGGACATTCTTTTATTTAGCCTCTTTTATACATCTAAGTTTGCGTAAGGTCAACAACCTTCATAATAACTCGCTACTATCAATATGTATTGGGCTGCCTTGATTTTGAACCTCCTCAAATCTTTTATCATTTCTTTGATTTCTATAATATGCAAGTAACTCTTGATAGGGTTAACTCAGTTTGGTGAGTGTTCATGATCATCTTACATTAACTCTCATTATTCTATGCTCAGTTGGGTGAGTTGAATGACAACATGCTCCTTGAGTCTACTAGCTTGGGACAATAAACCACCAAGTTGATTTTCTTCTCTAAGATTTGTTAAATTTTAAAATATTTTAGTTACCCAACATTTTCTTTTACTTTAAGCAAGTATTTTATCAAAAACTCATCTTGAACTTCATACTCTCTATTTACTTGTCTTATCATAAGTTGTGTGTCTGAATAATCTACTACATGTGTAGCTCTATGCCCCTTATTGAGTAAAGCTACATATTCATCTTGATTATTCATCACCTTGAAGTTAAATTTTCTGATTGTATTATTGTGATCTTTGCTAAACTTTTCAGCATTATGTCTACGCTCATAATTAGTTTGATGGAAGAACCATCAACATATAGTCACCATAAGAGTTATGGGTTGACAAAAATCTCTTGTATGCTATGAAAAATAAGAATATCCATAAGTGATTGGGCCTTCATCACTATTTGGGATGACTATGATATGTCAAACTTGCTCAACTTTATGGACCATTCCAGTAATCTTTTTGAGTGGTTAGGCTTAGCAAGTACCAATTAAGCAGGTTATCAGTGATAACATATATGGAGTGCGCCTAGAAGTAAGGTTGTAGTCTAGCTGAGGTGATTAGTGCAAGTGCAAGCTTCTCCATGAATGGGTAGTTTAGTTCAGTGCCTCATAGAAATTTTCTAGCATAGTAGATTGACCATTATTTTCTACCTTCTTCTATGGTTAGGAATAAATTGGTCAAGTCTCCTCCCACTCCTAAGTACAGTAATAGAGCTTTCCCCTCATTTAGCTCTTTAAATAAAGGTGGCACGAGTAGAGCCTTTAGGTCATTAAAAGCTTCTTCACACTATAGTCCATTTGAATTTCTTCCTTCCTATAAGTAACTTAAAAAAAATGGCAATCATCATTCCTTTGCTTTTGAGGTGAACTTGTTCAATCATGCTACTTGCCTAGTAAGCTGTTGCACTTCTTTCACATATTTGGGTGAGGGCAAGTATAACCTTCATTATACTTCAAGGATAATGAGAAATGCCTGACTCTTCCTTGGCTCTGAACAAAAAAACACATTTAAGAGGGTTAAGCACATATTATACCTTTTAGGTGTAGAGAATGTCTCTTAGAGGTCTTAAATATGCTACATTGGTGACTTGCTTTTGACTAGTAGGTCATCCACATAGAATTTAATATTTCTCTTATTTTTCTCTTTGAATATCCAATCCACTAGTCTTTGGTAAGTTGCCACTGTGTTTTTCAACCCAAAGGGCATAACTTTGTGCTAGTATTCTTAGCAGTAATGAAAGTTATATTCTCAGAGTTTACAGCATGCATTTGAATTTGACGGTATCCAGAGAATGCGTCAAGAAAACTCATCATCGAGAATCCAGCTAAGTCCATGAGCTTAGTTATTCTCAAGAGAGGATACACATCTTTTGGACATGCTGAGTTAGATTAGTGAGTCAACACACATCCTTCATTGCCGCTTGACTTCTACACCATCACCTCATTGGACACCAATACGGGGTGATGAACCTCTCTAATGAAGTTAGCCTCAAGTAGCTTGGCGACCTCCTCTTAGGCTTGATGAATAAAACTTCTATTTTTCTCATTTTTTGCTTGATAGATTACGTGTCCAATTGAACATTTATACCCAATTAATGTTGATATATATGCTCAATATCTCTACTATTGTCCAAGTGAATACATCTAAATTATCTAGGTGAGTTTAGATAAGGGTTTCTTTATGCTTTGGGTAGAGAGCTGAGCTAACCTTTACCTATTACATTGTTGGTAATAATTTCTTCTATCTCATCAAGGTCTTTGATTTGTGTTTGTGCTATATCTAGTTGTAGTACTTCATCTTTCTTACTCAACTTACCAACATTTTTCAAGTAGCATGCACGGGATTGGTTGAGGTTTCCTCTAACAATAGTCTCTTCTAGCGTAGTGGGAAATTTGATGGCTACATAATACGTCGACACCACCACTCTGAATGTATTGAGTTTGTAAGTAGCAGGGGCTTCTTCTATGATGAAGTTGTCCATGGTTGTGAATTGTTTCTTGCCTTCTCACTAGGTGATGGAGAGAGAGAGAGAGAGAGAGAGAGAGAGAGTGAGTGAGAGAGTAAACATCCATTTAGTTTCTCTTTGCTCCCTTGAGAAATTGTATAATGGTCATAATGGGCGCGAGCTTGGAATTTGCCAAACCCAATTAATCAAAGATTGATTTAAAAATAATATTGATCAAGATCCCTGTGTAAAATAAATGATTCATAATTAGTAGTTGGTGATCAGAGCTATGACCATAATTATGTCATTGTAGGGATTCCCAATAATAGGTATATCCTTATCTAAGAAACTCACTAGCACAATCATCATAGATGGTGCTCATATTATGGTAGCTAAGTTTACTTCTCTTGGTCACAACCTTTTATATTTTCCTTTTTAGAAGACATGCCATCCCCTCCAAAGATAACAGGTATGACTCCAGTGATATGAACAGTGTGCATGGTGTAAGTTCATTGCTAGCTTCATGACTTCTTTGTCTTTTCTCTTGATGATCGCCTTGAGCTTCCCTATCTTTATCAGCTCATCCACTAAGCTCTTTAAATGGCAACACTCCTTAGTTTCATGGCTATGATCATGATGATGCATAATACTTTGATTGATCGTGCACTCCATCAGCCTTCATTGGTGGTGGGCATTTAAAATAATCTTTATTTTGAATTGCCTCTACTAACTCAGTGATTAACATTTTGAGAAGAGTTACTATAGCAGGTTGTGCATAATGAGCTCCTAGATAACAAGTAGCTAGATTTCTGAGGCTGGTACTTCTAATTGCCTTCTCTTATCTATTCTCTGCCTTTGATACCCTTCCCTGGGTAGTCATTCAGAAGGCCTCTTCAGTGAGTGTTTAGTCCTAGCTAGTGATGTTGGTTTGATCACTTCATTATATTCTTCAGGATTAACATGATTATTCACCAACTTTTATTACTAGGTGAGCATCTTAGGTTGTTTGAGCCCTAAGGCATACTTCAAGCCTTGACTGAGTGCTGCATGGCCAACTATAAGTTTTAGATCTCTCACTTCCAAAATCTCCAATTTGAAGCAAGTAATAAACTTCCTTAGGGGCTCACTATGTTCCTGCCTCATCTACAGGAGAGCTTGAGAACTCTTCCACGGCTTCTAAGTGTTGAAAAATTGCATGTCAAACATCCTTTTGAAGTCAACGAATGATGATATGACCCTAGAAGAAGGTGTGAGAACCACTTGAAGACCAAATCTTTGAAAGTAGTGAAGGAAAGTTGGCACTTCATTGCATCATCTAAGTCCAACAATGATGTGGTTGACTCAAAATATGCTATATGGTCAGTTGGATCCATTCAAAATTTGTATGATTTAGGATACATGATTTTAAACCATTGAGAAGGGCGAGGCTCAACAATTTTTATGGACAATGCATTAGTTTTTTATGGCTTATTCTTTGACACACCCTTTTCTTTAATCATAAGATTCATCATCAAAGTTAGAGATTTTGGATGGATGAGAGCTAGGACCTTTAGATGAGTGTTTTCTTTCTCAAGCTCGGTGAGAAGTCAATCCCATATATCCTTCATTTTTTCTTGCTCTGGGTTTTTCATGGAGTGGTTTCAGGATGGCCACCTACACATGGAAAGTAATCCTATTTTCTATGTTTCACAAATCTTGTGAGTTGCAAAATACTAGACATTCTACTCCATGTCTACTGAGTGATCCCAAGTTGAAGGTCTTGCTTCAGCTTGTATCTAGCTTCTAGTACTTATTCTCATCTATGATCACCAAACTTAAAAAGATGTTGACTCAAAATCTATCCATTGATGGAGGAAAAACCTTCGAAGATACATGAGAAATAAAGTTAGATAGAAAGAATACAAGCAGGAAGACAAAAAAGTAAAAAAGTGCAGGGAAAGTAAAAATCTTTATTGCATAAAATATGAGTACAAAGAATAATGATCTAGAGAGAGGGAGAGAGAACCTAAATGTCCCATTGAAAGAAGGGAGTCCCCATCTTATAAAATTAAGGGTGACTATACATAGAAAGTACATATAAGGTAAATATGGTACAAGTGGATTCCTACAAAATATGGTGGAAGGTATACATGTGAGGGAGTGTAGATTTGCCAGTTAGTGGGGGAAAGTAGCCCATTATTACATGATGATGCAATAAGGATGGGTCTAAGGAGAGTAGTCACCTCATTCTTTTAAGTATCATTTACAACTAGCGAGCTAATTCATGCTTTATTATGTAGTTCATTATTCTTTATGTCCTTAGCTCATGGGATTAGGTTGATCTTCTCTTATCGGACATAACTTCTAGTAAGTATACATATTCTTGGTTGTCGAGTACCCTTATGTGAGTACACTTGTCTTGATAAATAGACTTGTCAAGTCGCCTTCTTGCTACTTTGGGTATACATGTACATCTTATTCTTATAAAAGAAAAAACATACTTCTTTTTTTGGCTAAGTACTATTTTATTTTTTTATTTAAATGGCTATATTGTTCTCGTTGGTGACTTGATAGTTTATCTGGTAGAGAAAATAATAAAAGTTTTGATTGGGGAAAGTTCATTACTCTTTGATTGATAATTTTGATGAGTTATTCTTTTAGCTCCTAGTTGTGGTGAGTAGGTTCTTTTATTTTTCCCATTAGAGAAGTCAGCCTTTCTTTGAGTTGCCATTTACTTTTGTGTTATCTGCCATAGTGAATCAGCCTTTCATTTTCCTTTTCTTTCTTTTATACTTGCCAACTTTGAGAGCTGTTCTATTAATCCACCAATCAAGAGAGTTGGTCTTTTAGTTTGCCGACTAGGAGAGTTGGGCTTTCATTAAGATGCCAACCTCATGATGTGCCAACCTTACACTATAGTTTCCAACCTCTCAGAGTGTTGTTCTTACACTATATCTAACCTCATAGGTGTCGGCCCTATACTTTTTCACCAACCTCATGGGATGCTGGTCTTTTATTAAATTGTTGACCTCATAGGGTGTCAGTCTTAAACTTTTGTTTCTACCTCATGTGGGTGTTCTTAGACTTTATTCACCAACCTCATGGAATGCTAGTTTCTATTAAGTTGTCAACCTTACGAGGTGTTGGTCTTACACTTTTAGTTTTATAGAATAAGTTTAGGAGAGTATTTAATGAAATTAACTCAAGGATTGCCTGTCTAACTTTAGTATCCTTGGGCTAAGAATGGTGCATAAAGTATTGGGATCTCCTACTTTGACTTTTGTTGCTCATCGAATGAGACCTTTTCCATGGGAAAAAATGGAGCACTAAGTGTCCTTAGTCATCTCGTAGCTCTTTGAGTGCTTCTTTATTAAGAGATTGCTTTGTTCGATGTCAGTATTCTCAAGCCAAGAATGGCATGCCGAGTACTTTGATCTTCTATTCAAGCTTTTGTAGCTCATTAAGTGATACCTTTTCCTTGGGTCAAAAATGGCTCACTGTGTGTTCTGAGTTGATAGAAAGTGATGAGTAAAAATTTGTTTAACACCATGTAAACTTTAGGAATTTCTTATTTGAATGATTAAATGCATCATTAAGGAATAAACATATTATTTAGAAAGATAAATATGTTATCCTATAATGGATTTGATCATTTAATAAAAGACTCCTAAGGATAATGGATATTTCATGTACCAGAGAATTTCCCCTGAACTACATGGAAGGTAGAACATAGTTTATTTTAAACTGGGTTCATGGTTCCTTATATAGGCAAGCTCTTATAGTTAATTAAATCTTAAAAGGGTCTCTACCTAAGAATACTCTCGATTAAAGGAATAATTCATTATTTCTAAAGATTTCTAAATTGGTTTTCAAAGGATTGATATTTGGAATTTTAATTGGGATTGGTCAAAAGTGGAGAAAGTTATTTTTGAAATCCAAATGGAATGAAGTAGAAAATGCCTATTGATACTGGGATGCCTAGTAGGAATTTCAACTATCCTATCATTGGGCTTTAAATTTTGGAAGTTAATTTAGATTTTGAGTTAATATTTTCTTAGAAATCTAGGACTTAGATTCTAGCAGCACAAGCTTGTAAAAATGCCTATGGTTGAAGACTTACTCTAAGGAGGATGCTTTAGAACTTAAGTCTACAAATGCTTCTAACAAGTCAGATGCTCAACCTAATTTTATTTTGGGAATTATCGGCCATTCCTCTCACTTAAGGGAATTAATTTATCTTTGAATCGTTTGGACTTAGAACCCGCTTGGATGGGCTGCCAGCTAACACCACCTAAGCACATATTAAATTCATGATGCCAAGTCTCATGAATGCAAGATGGCGAGCTATTATCTTTTTAGGAAAGGAATCTATGGATCCTAGACTAACTCCCAAATCCCTATAATCATTTAGGGTATGAAATGCATCTAACTAATGCATAATTTTAGATTTTAAATATTTTTATTTATGATTCATTTAAGGTCTTGGGTATACAATTTATGTCTACTTGTAATGAAGTTAGAAATGGTTATGGGCCAAATCATTAAAAGAAGGAAGGCATTCCCAAGAAGGTGGTCATCCTCAAACATCAGATGCCCCTTATGTACAATGGGAGAAGTGTCCACTCAAAGATTAGAGCAATATGATGTCATAGTTTCAAGACCTAATTATTTCTAAAAATTTAAGTTTTTCCTAAGGCTTTAGTTTATATGAGATTTTAAGTTCTCTTTATTTTTTTTAGTTGTTCAAGATTAGCTAGAAATTTTAATTTTTCTTATGAGCCTAATCATCCAGACATTCATCACAAGAAAGCACAACACAAAAAAAAAACTAGAAAAGAAAGTTGATTCTATTACACACCTAAAATAAATCATGCCAATTTAATTTAATAAAAAAGCCAATACAGTTGTGTACCACTGCACACCTTAGAAGAAAGAGAAAACATGTAGTTGAGCTCTACTCTTATATAGCCTGACTTAGAACTACAAGTTTAGATCTATGGTCTTCTTTTCATGATTGTCTCTTTATTTAGGGACATCCATTGGGCTTCACAGGGGACCATTGCACCTATCTTTAATAGGGTCAGATCCTGCTAATTCTAGACCCCATAGACCTAACCTAATTCTAAGCTTAAATTTACATTTTGAATTCAAAAATGAATCTTAAGCCCTGCAAAACAAATGTTAGTGAAATACAAATAACACATAACATTTATATTTCATAAATATATGAGCTTAGCATTAGTTTCTTGCCAAGCCCACCTGTCATATTGGCTATGCTTAAGGATTTAGGCACACCTACAAGAATTTTTTTTAATTTATTTATGATAGCAGTCCTTTCTAGCATAGCCCCCTATAGAAGATAATGTTAGATCTAAAAAGAACATCCTATCATCTAATATAACGGGCAAACAATCATGGACATGCAGTCTAAAATAGTACACCACATAGACATGCGAAGCTCATCAAATCACAACATAAAAAATCATAAAGAATCATAGAATGACCTAACGTAAGTTTAGGATCCATGACCTAATGATCTAGTGTGTGAAAGAAATATGCTTGAGTAGCAAGACTTTGCTAGTCCTCTTTAGTTCAAGTTTCAGTTTGGATTTTGAGTTTGTTTGAATTTTACCTTTGGGTGGTTTCAATTCAAATGATTAAGTAATTTGTTTTAAATTTCATTTTCACTTTTATTTTGTTAAAGTAAAGTTTAGGTTTTCAAGAATGAAGAGTAGAATAGATTCTAGTTTTAGGTTGAACCTATTCCATTCAACATCCTAACCCCTAATTGAATGAAACCTTCATCCTAAGATGAAGATCCATACTAAAGGCCTAACTAAGATCCATAAGTATCTTAGTTAATCTTTTTAATTTCATTTAGTTGATTTGGGTTTGAATTTAGTTTGGATTTTGGATTAATTCTTTTCTTTGGAATTTGATTCTTCTTTTCATTTCTTTTGATTTGATTTAATTTTCTTTCTTGTTTTAATTCATTTTTAATTTGGTTTGATTGAATTATTTCATTTGATTTAGTTTAAATTAGTTTAACACTTGTTTGTATTAATGTTTTAGTTTAAGTTATGTTTAGGTTTGTTGAATTATATTCATTTTATTTGGTTTAATTTATGTTAACCTAAGGCATTCAGGTTAATGTTTGAATTTATTTTTAGGTTAGATTGATTATGGATTTAAGATTTCATTAATTTGTTTGATTATGATTTCATTAACTTGAGGTTTAATTACTTTTAATATGCATTATTAATTTCATTAATCCTTAAGCATGGGACTAATCTAGTTCTTTGACTTAGGATGTTGGAGAACTATCTTAAGTGTTTTGATGTCGATATAGATTAGTTCAAATTATTTTATGAATTTTATGATTTATGAAACTTTTAATCATTATTTGATTTATATTGACATAGAGATTTGAAAATTCAATAATTCCCAATTCAAAGGTCAACTGGATTTAAAAGTTTTATGGTAAGTGGGGTTTTATGCCAATTTTATATTTCCAAAGTTTCATGTTAATCAAATTTATAATTAGGGTGTAATTAAGATTTTAATTTTTTTCATTACAACTCAAATTAAGCCTCATTTAGTGAAGATCATTTGGGGATTTTATTTTTTATTAATTCCACTCTGAAAGATGTTTCAAAAGAGGGTTCATTCATAATTTTTAGAAATTTGATTGATTTATTGTGATTTAATTAAGTTTTGGTTAATTATTTGATTTATTTAATTCAATTAATTATGTAATTAAGCGATTTTATGATTTATTGAGTTATAATGAGTTTGATTTGTGTTTTTATGTTCATTAGGGTTTGTTAAGTTAATTTGAGGTTATCTAATCTATTTTGATTATTTATTTTATTTTTTTATTAATTAATTTATTTAAAATTGAGGTTTAGGTTTTAAAATTTAATATCTCATGAATTACATTAAAATAATTCATGAAAATTTTTCCTAAGGTTTATTTTAACTTTAATTATTCCCCAAGTTTCATTTCAATTGGATTAATGGTTTGGGATTAATTAGGGTTTAATTAATTACATTCAAACCTAAATTAAGCCAAAATATTCAAAATTAATTGAGGATTTTACTTTTAATGGATTCCTCTCATTAAGATGAATCCTTTAAATATTTTGTGATTTTTAATTAATTTTTAATTAATTTTTAAGGGATTTATCCTTTTAAATGGTGGGCTAACGTGGCACCTTCACCACATGGCATGCCAGCATTGGGCCATGCAGATCTCGCATGGTGTACATGTCAAAAGCGGTGCCATGCGAGATTAATCTCGATCACCTGATTGAAGATCAAATAGTCCTTATTCATTTCGTTATACTTAAGGGAATTAATTGGATCATCCAGCTAGATCTCGGTTTTCCATTTCAAATAGAAGGATCAGATGGCAGAGATCATCTTTCGCACGTCTCTGGTGATAGACGAATGTCATCCATCATTTTTGATGAATTTTCCACGATCACCAATATATTTTGACTCGATTTCAATTGCAAAATGATCATGGATCAATTTGCATTCAATCTATAGTTTGATCATCATGGGGATCAAATTTTCTTCACAAAGGATTTAAACTCAACGCCTAGGAAGTTGGTGGTGGAGTGTACCTCGATTCTTGCAATCTCTATAGTGGGATTGAATCCAATAGCTTCACCTCGATGTGATAACTATTAGCTTTATGAGCATCATTTTCAATCCTAATAAATTTGATGATAACAAACTTATGCTTGGTTGTTCTAATGTATGTTTTATGTGTTTCAAATATATTAATTGATAATTACATATTTAATATATCTCACAATATGTTTGATGAAATTGCAAGTATGGAAGAATAAAACATAGATCAAAATGGATATCTTGAAGTTCAAGATATAATATTTTAGGTTATGCATTTATAACAATCTTAGAGGTTCATATGAGTTCATTGACATGAATTAATTTGCTCACAACTTAACATATTAGTTTTATTTATTTTAAAGAATGATAATGAGATTAATTTATATAAATCTTTATCTAGTTAACATTCAATTATATGCTTCATACATATCATTTAAATTATCAAAATAATAAATGATAATTAATAATGACTATTGAGTGTACCTACTTTATATACTTAATATAATTAAATATTTTAATTTAAATTTAAAGGTTGTATGATAACTAACATATGTATGCTTATATTTAAATTATATCATAATATTTAAATGTCATATTTCAAGATTAACAAAAATATATGAAATTTTGTATTTTAGCCAAAGTCATTTTATAATCAAGGAATTTAGATTTGATTTTATCTCTAACAGATTCCTTGGATTTGTTCTCTAATTTGATAAGTTACATGACCTGCATTTGATTAAAATGAATTTACTATGAGTTTTCAAACATTAACTGGGTTTAATAATGAAGGCATGCTACATGCTTTGAATATTTTAAGAGCCATATTTGATTATTTTGACTTGCCCATGTGACTAGCTAATTTTTGGCTATTTGAATTTAATATTTATTTAATATAAATAATATTTTTATTGAATATTATATTATTATATGATAAAATGATCTTAAAATAATATATTTCTTAGAAATAATTTAAAATGACCTTCTTGCTTATAAATAGCCCTGATTCTCTTCATGAAAGGCTTGCTCATTCAAATTCAAAATCTTTCTAGTAAATCTAAGAGAAAACTTTCTAGATTTCTCTTCTAAGTGTTCTCCAAATATTGTTAGATCAAATCCTTGGTTTGGAAGCTTCAACATCTTCAAATAAGCAAGCTTTCTCAAATTACGTGAGTTTATTTTTCTTGATGTTAATCTCTTTTAGTTGTCCATACTATTTTCACCATCTATTTGTTCTTTAAAATTTTTACTTTTTGGTGGATTAGTCTTTGGTCATCAAAGTTTAAATTTTTCACATCAAAGTTTCTTCAATCATATTTTTATGAAAAACTCTTGCGATCGTTTGTAGGATTTATTCCATCTTGCTGAAATTTCTATCTTCATACAAATTTCTTTTGGTTTCATAAAATATTTCTTAATTAGACTTATTTGAAAGAATATTTATTCTTAGATCTATTTTAGAAGTATATTTTAAGAATTTTAATTTAATTTATTGTTCCTGAAAATATTTTCATAATTGCTAGATCCCTCTTTTTAAATAAAAGTTTTCTAGTTTAATTAGATCTATTATATACTAATTTTATTTAAGTATTTTATGATCAATTACATTAATTGAAAGAAACATTTTGTTTAGAATAAAATAAATCATTGCTGGAATTTTAGAGTATATGCTAGATTTATTATAAATCAAGTTTCTTTATCAAAATAAAATTTATATTGTTTAAATATCTTTTATCTTGCTGAAATTTAGTAAAACTTGTTGTTTTTATTATTTAATAATTAAGAAAAAAGAAGTTTAATAGAGAGTTAATCATTCTTACATTATTATATATATATATATATATATATATATATATATATATATAGTTTCTCTTAAACATAAAATTATTCCTTGCTGAAATTTAATTTATTGTGTAATAGACTATTATGAATTTATTTTCAAATTATTTTTATATTAGTCTACAAATTATAATAACATAAAAATCATAGTAAGGTCACTTTAAGATATTTATTTTATTATTTCTTATCAAAATTAAGTGAGCATTCTATCATGTTAAAATTGTAAGTTATAAAGTGATCATTTATAAGTTGTGAGATCACTTTTTGAATTGGATAGCTTGGTATATTTGTGAGAGAGATATTTTATCAAAATTTATTATTTTGCAATTTCATGTTGTAAAATTTATTTTTGGGTTGTACTTACCCATTTATAGAAGGTACATATTATTATAGAGGTTGTACTCGCCCCATATAGGAGAGTATGATTTGTCAGTTATTTTGCATTTAGTGAATTCTATGGGGTTATGGCATGGATGTCTGATTTTGAGTTTGAACCAATAAAAAATTATGTGCTTATTGTCCCTCTTTACTTTACTGTACTTTATTTTTTGCTGCATTGAGAATTTTATCTTGTCATAATACAATCAAAAAGTTTATTTTCTACTAAAAGTTAAAATTTAACTTTTAAAATTTTTTAATAATGCACCATCAAAAAAATTATTTTCTACTAAAAGTTTAAAATTATTTTCTACTAAAAGTTAAAATTTAACTTTTAAAATTTTTTAATAATGCACAATTGAAAAGTGGGGGAGAAATAAGATTAGAAATTTGAGTTTGAGGTCCAATTCTTCAATATGAGTTTGAGGTCAAGTCATAATTCATTTGGATTGGATTACAAATTTGATTCCAATCCAAACATTTGGATTCAAAGTATTTGATTTTTTATTCAATTCTTTTATTTTGAGTTTAATCATCTTTAATTGATGATTGATTAAGTTTTGATTAATTAATTCATTTAGATTTAAATTAATTTTGGATTTCATTTCATTTCAACCCATTTTAGCCTAAATAGGTTAAGTTTAATTTCAATTTGGTTCAAATGACCACTTAGACTCATTTGGATTGGGTTTGAACTCCAATCATGCTTGATCACATGTGTTAGATGATTTGAAGTGATTGATTTTATTTAATTTTAATTGGATTTCAATTTGAACCCATTTGACCTAAAGTGGGCTTAATGGGTTAAGGTTGGGCTACATTTGGGTCAAATAAAAAATTAGACCAAATTAGACCAAATGATGGGTAGGATTGTGTTTGATTGCCATTTCCAGATGATTTTAAGCAATCAAATTGAATTGATTTGGGTTTGAACCTAATAGGATGCATTTAAGTTTATTTAGACTAAGTGGTGTAATTAATCTAATTAAAGCCTAAATAAATTTAAATTTCTTTAGATTTATGATTAAACGTGTTTATTTGATCATTTGGAATATTCATATTGATTTAATTTGGTCAAATTTTGGTGGGTTGACCTTTGACTTAACCACCAAAGTCAAACTTATGTCGAATTGGTTGATTAGATTTGACTTTGATTTGGTTTTGTATTCTTCATTTTTTTTAATTTGATTTCATTTTTGATTTATTTTCATTTGATTTAATTTAATCCAAATTTGGAATTTGGGTTGAGTCCATTAGGTTAGACCTAAGAAGGGTGCACCAGGTCACTAAGTATAGTGTCATGAGCACTTAATTAGAACATTCCTATCTAAGATTAGGACATCCTAATTATTAATTTCAGAAGTGATATTAACCTCATCAAATAATGAGGTCAACACACAGGTCCCAAAGTATTTTATTTTATACTTGTCAAGCATTTTGAAAAATCAAACTAAGAAATTATGCCAGTAAGAAATTTTATCCTCATTTAATAAATCTCAAATGAACATTGAGATAATAGATTACACTGAATAATACATTAATCACCTAAAGGTAAATTTTTTGATGTCTTTAGCATTCCAAGTACATAGTATGCCATGCTTTGCATGGTTCTAAAGTTGGTAAACTCAAGGGCCGACTTGCTTCTTTATTGTTTAGGGGCCATCCTATATGTGGGTAAATTTATCCAAGACATTCTACTAAGCAGTTGTCTACTATCTTGAGAACCAAGTTGCCACTCTTATACTGATTTTCTATCATATGGATATTATAGTATCTTGACATTTGCCTCTTTATCTTGTCTTTCTTTAACGAGGCCTCATTCCTTAATTCCTCAAGCATGTGGAGTGTGTCTTCAATAGCTTTAGAGTTCATATTTTCCCACTTGCCAGTATTTTATCCCAATTTTGTAGTTGCTAATACCCTTTGGATGTGAAGTTCATACTCGATTGGCAACATAGCCTCTATCCATGTGATAGCAAGAAGGGTGTATGCCTAGTAGTAACAGTAGGATTTGTTATAAGGGCCAAGAGCATGATGGGTAATGTGTCGACACATTTAGTGTTGGCATCTTTTGCTTTCTTCTTTAATAGATTGAGGATGTTCTTGCTTTTTATTTCAACTTGACTATTGCTCTATGGGTGATGTACTGAAGTAAATTTCAATTTTAGTCCTAGAGACTCGTAGAAGTCTCTTAGCCTTCGATCAGTGAATTGTGGCACATTGTTTGTAATGATAGCTATAGGTAGCTCATACCTTATCAGTTCAAATAAAGTTTCTAATTACCTAGGTAGTTACTTTGGCAAGAAAATTAGCTTCAATCTATTTTATTATTACAAGAATGAACCTTCTTTTCCCATTGGTTATTAGTAATGGACCAATTAAGTCCATCTCCAAAATAGTAAGGGCTAGTGACTAGTAATAGATTGTAAAGGTTGTGGCAGTTGTTATTGAAGATGATCAAATGTGTCATTAAGGAATAAACATATTTTATTGGAAGATAAACATGTTATCCTATAATTGATTCTATCGTTTAATAAAAGACTCCTAAGGCAAATGGACCTTTTATACCGAGAGTTTTTCCTTGAACAACATGAGAAGTAGAGTAAGGTTTATTTTAAAATGGGTTCATGGTTCCCTAAAAGGGCAAGAATTTATAGTTAATTATATCTTAGGAATAAATGATCTCTTCTTAAGAATACTCTCTATTAAAGAAATAAGTTATTATTTCTATGAATTTCTAAGCTAGTTTCCAAAGGAATGATATTTTGGAATTTTAAATAAGAATAATCCAAAGTGGAATGACTTATTTTTGGAGGCCAAACTTGATCAAGTAAGAAATGCCTATTAATACTAGGATGCCTAGTAGGAATTTCAACTATCCTATCATTAGACTTTAAATTTTGGAATTTAATTTAGATTTTGAGTTAACATTTTCTTAAAAATCTAGGGCTTAGATTCTAATAACACAAGAGTACAAAAATTCTTAAGGTTGAAGACTTACTCCAAGGAGCATGCTTCAAAACCTAAGTCTATAAGTACTTCTGACCCAAGTCATATGCTTGACCTAGTTCCATTTTTTGGGAATTATTTGTCATTCCTCTTACATGGGAACAGACCTATCCCTAACTATTCTAGACTTATAACCTGCTTGGATGGTGATGGAGGTGGGCATTTATTCTTTTGATGAGATTGAGAGAACATGGACATTGGAGGTGAGGAAAGAAGATATGTTGGATAACTAGTGCTCCCTCCAAGGATTACTAAGGTTTGGCCACCAACCTCTCAAATCACAAGAATAACTCAAATAATTTGTAATTTCCAAAAGATCCTTTTTATTGTAGCAAGGGGGGCTATTTATAGCCATTACAAGTATCATTCAAAAGAAAATAATTCAAAACATGGAGGGAAAGGTGGGTGGCATTAATGTGAAGCATTAAGTTACTTATTATTTTATGCCATCCACCCATTCACATGCTATTATTTTATGTTGATTCAATCACTTCACATGTCATGCTTTGAATTTTTAAATTTAAAATTTCAAACATGGAGTTTCTAGAATAAAATTAAAATATTACATAAAAAAGAAAAAGAAGAAATCAAAAATGGGCTTTAGCAAGCTAATGTGCTAAGGCTTCTTTTTTCTTGAATTTCCTTAAGATTTATCTTGAGATCTTGTAAATGGACCTTAAGCTCTAGTTTTTGGATCCACATGATGTTCTACATTAACACTTCTGTGGTCAATTGAACTTTACTCTGTAGAGTTGAAATCCAAGAAGTCTTCTACTAATTATAGGGATAAGAGTCTCCAAATTAGTACGGGTCAACCATGTGTGTTCAGTTGGTGGCTTATTCTTCCAATGAACTAGAAAATGATATTTAAAGCTAGATTAATGGGTGCTTTCTCGGTGATAATATAGTCAAGTTCAAAGAAAGAGGGCTTCTGCAAGTACAATGCTATATCTCCTACTAAAGATTTATACTGAATAAGTGGAGGTTTGCTAATCTTTCATATGATAGAATATCTCTAATATTAATAATTGAATGAATGAGCATATCAGCATGAAAATCAAGGTGATTTCTTATATTAATTAAACCCTAATAGCTTCAATTTTCTTAAGAATTTTAAATGGACCACAAGCTTGTGCATGTAATTTCTTATATTTAGTGGTTTGATAATGCTTAGGCCGAATGCGAATCAATACATAATCACCTTTTTTATTTTTTTGTTGAATGATTATGATTTGACTTAGAAGCATAATTTTTATTACTTATAGGAATTTTCTTTCTTATATCTTTATGGAGGCTATAAAAATCTTTAGCAAATGAGAATGATGCATCAAAAATGAGAATGATGCATCAAAAAATACACGAGATGGTAGGTTTGCTACATCTATTGGTCATCGTGGATTTTGACCATAAACTATCTCAAATGGTGATTTTTTTGTAGTTCTAGAAATAGTACTATTATAAGCAAATTATAATGTTGGTAAATGTAAATTCTAATTTACTAAACTATTACTTACTAAACATCTAAGAAAATTCCCTGAGGTACAATTAACTACTTGTCCATCGGTGAAAGGCGAAAGAAAATTTTAATTTGGTACCTAATATTTTCCATAATAGAAAATATGAGACAAACTTAAGATCTCTCAAAAATAATGGTTAAAGGGAGACCATGGAGTCAGACTATTTCCTTAAAAAATAATTTGGCTATATAAGAAGAATCATTTATTTTTGAATAAGGTAAAAATGAGCCATTTTTGAGAACCTATCGACTAAAATAAAAATGTTATCATGTCCTTAAGCTGTCATAGGTAATCCTAGAATAAAATCCATTGATAGGTCTTCCCAAGGCCTATAAGGAATAGGTAAGGCAGTGTATTATCCAAAATTTTGTTTGATAGTTTTAACCTATTTACAAATTAAGCATTGAGCCACTAAGTTTTGAACATCTCATTTTAATGAAGCCAATAAAATCTATTTTCTAATAAATACATGATCTCATCCTTTCCAAAATGACCAACTACATCTCCAGCATATAGCTCGATGATAAGGAATTCTCTAAGAGAAGATCGAAGAATGCATAGTTATTTCCTTTATATAAATATCCATTTATTATCAAGAATTTTCATTGTAAAGTTATTGATTTATCTAGGTGTTCAAGATAAATTAGGTGAAAGTCAGGGCACAATATAATCATCTTTAATTCTATCAAATCTTGGGATTCTTAATTCTAAAGAGGAAATCATTAGGTTAACCCTGGGTAAATCATCAAGGTTTATTCTCAATTCCAGGCTTATGTTTTAGAACAAAAGAGTAGTCCTAAA
Source organism: Cymbidium sinense (assembly GCA_021442155.1). Taxonomy (NCBI): domain Eukaryota; kingdom Viridiplantae; phylum Streptophyta; class Magnoliopsida; order Asparagales; family Orchidaceae; genus Cymbidium; species Cymbidium sinense. The sequence continues at coordinate 53,222,548 of CM038215.1, forward strand.
AAACTCAATCCATTTTGCATGCCTATACTTAATTTTTATTAAGTATTAATGAATTTTAAGGCATGATGATTAGAATTAAGTATAAATTCTCTATGTAAGAGATAGTGTCACCAATGCCTTAAGATTGAATTATATCATAAAACTCCCTATCATAAGTGAAATATCATTGTTGGCTTCATTTAACTTTTCACTAAAGAATGCGATATGATGATTCTCTTGACTTAGAATTCTACCTATCCTAATTCTTGAAGCATCGCATGTCACTTCAAAGGCTTTAGCAAAATTAGGAAGCCTAAGGATTGGTGCAGAAGTGATAAGAACTTTAATTTTCTCTAAGGCCTTGTGTGCATTAAGAGTCTAACAAAATTTATCTTATTTTAGTATATCAGTTATCGGAGCAACAGTGGTACTAAAATTCTAGATAAATCTCTGATAAAATATGGCTAAACCATGGAGGATTCTAACTTTAGTAAAATATTTAGGTGATGGCCAATCTAAGATTGCTTTTACTTTAGAAGGATCAAGTTTAAGTCCAGTAGTGGATATAATAAAGCCTAAAAAGATTACCTCAGCTTGTAAAAAGAAACACTTTTTTAATTTAATGTATAATTTCTCTTGTCTAAGTATTTTAAATATTTTTTGTAGGTGTTGTAGATGCTCATTTTTTACTTGGACTAAATATCAGAATATCATCAAAATACACCACCAAACATTTACCTATATATGGCTTAAGAATAGTATTCATTAATCTCATAAATGTGCTAGGAGCATTTGAAAGTCCAAAGGGCATGAAAAGCCATTCATAAAGTCCATCAAGGGTCTTAAAAGCCGTCTTCCACTCATCTCTTGACATAATCCTAATTTGATGATATCCACTTTTTAGATTAATCTTTGAAGAAAATTTACTCCTGAGATTAAATCTAACATATCATCTAATCGGGGAATAGGAAACCTATATTTGATAGTAATTTTATTTATTTCCCGACTATCAACATGCATTTGCCATGTTCCATCTTTCTTTGGAGTAAATAAAGCTGGGACTATACGAGGGCTAAGACTCTCTTGAATAAAACCCTTTTTTTAATAATTCCTCAACTTATCTTTTAATCTCAACATGCTTGGTATGGTTCATCCTATAATATGAAAGATTAGAAGTTGAGAATCAGGTAGGAACTCAATAGCATGTTGAATTCCTCTTGGAGGAGGTAGCTCATCAAGAAGCTCATTGGGTGCAATATCTTTAAGACCAGAATGAAGGGAAGAGACCACAACAAGTATGTGAGTCTCATTATAGTCTGGTATGACTTCTTTTACATGTACTAAGTGAAGGAGAAATGGATTAGAAAATTCTTTTTGTAAGGCTCCAAAATATATTGTTTCTATCTTCAGGGAAAAAGAAGAAAGAAAAGATGTTTTAAAGAAAGAATTAGAAATGGTAGTATTAACCCTAATAGTAGGATTTTTTATGATTAATAATTGAAGTTTGGCATTTTTCTTCAATAGAGGCTTATGTTGCAAGTCAGAAGTTGTTTTGTGTGGTGCTATGGAGGGTATTTTTTTCCACTGGATTTATTGGTAGGAGTTTAATAGTCTTAATATTATGTTTAAAAATATAAGTATTTTCCCTACTATAGTGAATAACATTCATATGATACAGCTAAGGTTGTCCTAAGAGACTATGAGCAATGTCCATAGGGAGAAAATTACACCAAATTTGATCCTCATAGCTTCCTATTTTAATTGGAACTAAACATCGATTGGTGATGGGAAGACATGTATGATTTACCTAGTTAAAATGAAATGGTTCAGGGTGAGGTTCATAATTTAGGTTGGCTTGAGTTAAGGTGTGTGTTGAAATGGCATTCATAACACTTCCTCCATCTATAACTAAACTACATCTCTTTTTATTACATAAAACATATATGCTAAAAATGTTCTTTCTCCTCTAATCTTCTACCTCATTTTTAATTACAATAAGACATCTCATCACATTAACTTGAGGGTCATGAGTTAATTTTAGTTCTTCATTAGATAATGGGGTGCCATCATAAACTTCTTCTAGATGATCATTTATTGGGTTTTCAACTTCTTCTAAAAATATGATTTGAGCTTTACAATAATTTTGCATATGACCCTTTTTATGACATTTAAAACATATTACTTCCCTAGTGCTCTTAGAGCTCCCTTCAATTGAAGTTTTAGGCAAAAGGTTCGGGCCATTTGGATGAGCGGGTCTAGCAATAGATCTATGGGATGAAATGGAAGGTACTTGACTTTTAATTTTAGAGATAGAAGTAGATTTCTTTTAGTGTTCAACCAATAAGGCATAATGAAATGCTTCCTCTAAAGATTGTGGGTTAAATAATTCAACTTCATTTCTAATATCAGTCCTAACTCAAATAACAAATTTATTGGCTAATTTTCAATCATTATCTGTATAATCTATTCTAGAAACTAGATCTTCAAAAGTATTCAAGTATTCAATTATAAGATGATTACCTTATCATAAAGTTAATAGTTGACTATGTAGCTTCTTAACATGATGCCTAGATAGTATTTTGATCTTAACATTTCTTTCATTTCTATCAAAGTGAGGTTTGTCCTTCCTAATCTTTGTATTCTTTAGCTAAAGTATTTGTATAATAAATTTTAGCACATCCTATCAATTTTATTTTAACAAAAGTAACCCTTTGGTAATCATCCATTTTATACCAATCAAAGAAGTCATCCATTTGAACTAACCAATCAAGAAATTTATTTGGGTCATGTATACCATCATAAGTTGGGCCTTCTACTTTAACTCTTCAAGATGGATGAATCTTCTGTAGTCTTAAAATAATTTTCTCCCCTTCCACCATTTCTAGCAATTTATGGTCTTCTAAGTGGTTGGTTTTCTCTATGGTTTGGATATGAATCTTATTAGTCTATCCTTATAGGCACAATCTAAGCAGGTATTGGAGGAAGAGTTGGTACTCAATTATTTTGTAGATGAGCTATAAGAGTTTCATTAGTTCTTTAAGTTCTTTCATTTGATCATGACTTTCTTCTAATATTTGTTGAGTTTTTAATTCATTGTCATGGATCCTAAGATCTAAGGCATCAACTAATCTAGTCAAATTTTAACTTGGTCGTGAGAGATAGATTTTGGTGCCATGAGATTTTTTTTAAAGAAAAAAAAAGATATATGATAAGTGTTCAAAGAAATAAAATAAAATAAATAACTATAAAATAATTGTGGAATCAAAGTGAAATTTTAGGCTAAGAGAGGGAGGGGAGGGTAGAACACGACCACTTAAATCTCAAGCTCTCCTTAGACAGTTTAGTTCTTTTTGAAAAAGTTCTATAAAGCTTCCAAAATCACCAAGTTTAATACACTTATATTATTATACTTGCAAAATTTTTTATTTTTTTAATGCAATGAAAAAAAAATGCACAAATTTATCAAGAGTCTTTTTTTTAAAGAAAGCAAGTTATAATAAGTTAATAAAAAAACTTTTAAATTTAACCATAAACAATAATAAAGATAATAAAGCAAGCAATTAGATTTTGATTTGCATGAATGACTAGGTGATTTTTAGGGTGAAGCACTACCCCACTATGGTACTCTTTAAATTTTTTTTTTTTTTTTTGGGGGGGGGAGGTGCGCAAGTTCACACAATTGGAAAATAGCTTAAATATATAATGGAGCTTACTAATTGAAATTTTATGCTATTGCCATAAACTTGCAACCAATACATATCTTTCCAAGCTATGAATATGTATTTAAACTATTATATAAAAGAAAATTAATTAACCTCACAAGTCCAAGAAAAACTCACAAGTTTGAAGATAAGTCCACCATTTGAGATGCCCCCTATGTTGAACTAACCTTTTAACCAAATTTGCACCTTCCAGGCTTCACTCTGATACCAAATTTGATGGAGGTGCGCATTCTTTTTTTAATAATATTAAGAGAACTTGGGTATTAGAGGTGAGAAAAGAAGATATGTTGGATAACTAGCGCTCCCACCAAGGATTACCAAGGTTTGACCAACAACCTCTCAAACCACAAGAGTAACTCAAATAATTTGTAATTACCAAAAGATCCTTTTCATTGTAGCAAGGGAGGGCTATTTATAGCCATTACAAACATCTTTCAAAAGAAAAGAATTCAAAACATGGAGGGAAAGGTGGTTGGCCACATTAATGTGATGCATTAAGTTGCCTTATTATTTTATGCCATTCACATGCGATTATTTTATGTGGATTCAACCACCTTACATATCATGCTTTAAATTTTTAAATTCAAAATTTTAGACTTGGAGTTTCTAGAAGAAAATTAAAAATTACATAAATAGAAAAAGATGAAATCATAAGATGGGCTTTAACATGCTAATGGGCTAAGCCTTCTTCTTTCTTGAATTTTCTTAGGCTTTAGCTTGAGATTTTGTAAATGGACCTTGTGCTCTAATTTTTGGATCCACATGATGTTATACATCATAAGGTCTACCAAATTACACCACTTAAGTGCATTTTAAATTCATGATGCCAAGTCTCATGCATGCAAGATGGCTAAGCTATTGTATTTTTAGGAAATAATCTAATAACCTAGACTCACTCCTTAATCCCTAAGATCATGCAAGGTATGAAATGCACCTACTAATGTACATTTTCATATTTTTAGATATTTTGACTTGTAATTCATTTAAGGTCTTGGGTATGCATTTTTATTCCTAAATGCCATGCAATTAGAAGTGGTTATGGGCCAAACTAATAAAATAAAGTAGACTTCCCAAGAAGGCAGTCATACTTAAAGGTTAGATGCTCTATATGTGCAATGGGTGAAGTGCCCAATTCAAGAGTTAGAGTAATATGATAGAATTATTCTCAAATGCTAGTTATTTCTAGTTGATTTTAGGTTATTCCTTGGGCTTTAATTTCTATGAAGTTTCAAGTTTCTTTAATTTTGTGTTTGTTGATTAGATTTAAATTGGGTAGAAAATTTAGATTTCCTTAAGAGCCTAATCAACTAATCATTAGAAACACAACACAAAAAGAAACCTAGAGAAGTAGGATAATTCTATTGAACACCCAAAATAAATCAAGTCTATTTTAAATTAAAGAAAGGCCAATGTGATTGGGTACAACTGTACACCCTAGAAGAAAGAGAAAATAGGCAACCGAGATTTGCCCTTATAGAGCCGACTTATAATTAAAGTTTAAATCTGTGGGTCTTCTTTCAAAGATCTCCTTCTTCAAGGACCTTCATTAAGCTTCACATGGACAACAACAACCATCTATTGGTAGGGTTAGCTGTTACTCAATCTGGGCCTCATAGATCCTAACCTAAATTTAAGCACAAATTTTACATTTCAAATTCAAAAATAAATCCTAAGCATTACAAAGCAAAATAAAAAAAAATACAAACAACACATATTAATTATGTTTTACAAACACATGAGCTTAACATTAGCTATTTTTCAAGTCCACTTATCTTATTAGGCTATGCTTAGGCTTAAGCATACCTGCAAGAAAATAATTTTTATAATTTGTTTATGACAACAATAATCCTTTTAGTATAGAGATCATTAGACAACATTAGACAACATTAGTTATAAAAAGAAAATCCTATCATCCAGTTTAATGGGCAAACAATCCTAAACATCTAGTCTAAAATGGTACACCACAAAGACATGAAAAGCACATCACATCACAACACAGAGTCCCATAAAATATCACAGATTGACTAACCTAATTCTAGGGTCTGTCACCCAATGATCTGGTGTGTGAAGGAAATAGGCTTGTATGTCAAGATTTTACTAGGCCTTTTTAGTTTAAGTTTCAATTTGAACTTTTGAAGTTTGTTTGATTTTTACCTTTAGATGGTTTCAATTCAAATGATTTAATGATTTAGGATATTTATTTTAATTTTTAAAATTTATTTTCATGTTAAAGTGAAGTTTAGGTTTTCAAGAATGGAGAATAAAATAGATTCCACTTTTGGGTGGAACCATTCCTTTCAACATCCTAAATCATGATAGAATGAATTACCTTTATCCTAAGATGAAGAATCATCCTAAAGATCTAACTAAGATCCTAAGTATCTTAATTAGCTCCTTTTAAGTTCATTTAGATGATTTTATTTTTGAGTTAATTTGGATTATAGGTTTGTAATTTGAATTCTTTTGAAATTAGATTCTTCATATTATTTCTTCAATTTGATTAAATCTTCTTGATTTAATTTATTTTAAAATTGATTTGATTTATTTGGAGGGGGGCACAAGACCACTTAAATCCCAAGCTATCCTTAGACAGTTTAGTTCTTTTTGGCAAAGTTCTATTTAGGTTCCAAAATTACCAAGTTTAACACATTAATATTATTATGCATGCAAATTTTTAATTTTTTTAATGCAATAAAAAAATTGCTCAAAGTTATCAAACCTATTTTTTTAAAGAAAGAAAGTTATCATAAGTTAATAAAAAAACTTCTAAATTTAACCATAAATAGTTAAAAAGATAATAAAATAAGCAATAAGATTTCGATTTGCATGAATAGCTAGGTTGTTTTTAGGGTAAAGCACTACTTCACTATGGTGCTCTTTAATTTTTTTTTTGGGGTGGGGGAGGGTAACTTCACACAATCAAAAAATGACTTAAATATATAATGGAGCTTACTAATTGAAGTTTTATGCTATCACCATAAACTTGCAACAAATACATATCTTTCCAAGCTACTAATATGTATTTAAAATATCATATAAAAGAAAATTAATTAACTTCTCAAGTTTGAAGATAAGTCCACCATTTGAGATGCTCCCATTGTTGAACCAACTTTTAACCAAATTTGCTCCTTCTAGGCTTCTCTCTGATACCAAATTTGATGGAGGTGGCATTCTTTCTTTTGATAAGATTGAGAGGACTTGGGTATTGGAGGTGAGAAAAGAAGATATGTTGGATAACTAGTGCTCCCACCAAGGATTGCCAAAGTATGGCCACCAACCTCTCAAACCACAAGAATAACTCAAATAATTTGTAATTGCCAAAAGAACCTTTTCATTGTAGTAAGGGAGGGCTATTTATAGTCATTATGAACATCTTTCAAAAGAAAAGAATTCAAAACATAGAGGGAAAGGTGGGTGGCCACATTAATGTGAAGCATTAAGTTGCCTTATTATTTTATGCCATCCACCCATTTCACATGCGATTATTTTATGTAGATTCAACCACCTTACATGTCATACTTTAAAATTTTAAATTCAAAATTTCAGACTTGGAGTTTCTAGAAGAAAATTAAAAATTACATAAATAGAAAAAGATGAAATCTTAAAATGAGCCTTAACATGCTAATGGGCAAAGCCTTCTTCTTTCTTGAATTTTCTTGGGCTTTAGCTTGAGATCTTGTAAATAGACCTTGAGCTCTAATTTTTGGATCCACATGATATTATTCATCATAAGGTCTACCAACAAACACCACCTATGTGCATTTCAAATTCATGATGCCATGTTTCATGCATGCAAGATGGCTAAGCTGTTGTATTTTTAGGAAAGAATATAATAACCTAGTCTCACTCCTTAATCCTTAAGATCATGCAGGGTATGAAATGAACCTACTAATGCACATTTTCATCTTTTTATATGTTTTGACTTGTAATTCATTTAAGGTCTTGGGTATGCATTTTTATGCCTAAATTCAAGCAATTCGAAGTGGTTATGAGCCAAACTAATAAAAGAAGGTAGACTTCCCCGAGAAGGCAGTCATACTTAAAGGTTAGATGCCCTTATGTGCATTGGGTGAAGTGCCCAATTCAAGAGTTAAAGTAATATGATAGAATGATTCTCAAATGCTAATTATTTCTAGTTGATTTTAAGTTATTTCTAGGGCTTTAATTTCTATGAAGTTTCAAGTTTCTTTATTTTTCTATTTGAGTTGATTAGATTTAAATTAGGTAGAAAATTTAGTTTTCCTTAAGAGCCCAATCATCCAAGAATTCATCATAAGAAACACAACAACAAAAGAAACCTAGAGAAGTAGGTTGATTCTATTGCACACCCAAAATAAATCAAGTCTATTTAAGATTAAAGAAACCCAATGCGATCGGGTACAATTGTACACCCTAGAAGAAAGAGAAAATAGGTAGCTGGGCATTTCCCTTATAGAGCCTGGCTTAGAACTAAAGTTTAAATCTATTGGGTCTTTTTTCCAAGATCGTCTCCTTCTTCAAGGACCTTCATTAGGCTTCACAGGGACCACAACAACCATCTATTGGTAAGGTTAGCTGTTATTAAATCTAGGCCTCAAAGATCCTAACCTAAATTTAAGCTCAAATAAACATTTCAAATTCAAAAATAAATCCTAAGCACTACAAAACAAATAAAAAAAATACAAACAACACATATCAATTATGTTTTACAAACATACGAGCTTAACATTAGCTATTTGCCATGTACACATCCTATTAGGTTATGCTTACGGGCTTAAGCATACTTGCAAGAAAAATAATTTTATAATTTTTTATGACAACAATCCTTTTAGCATAGACATCATTAGACAACATTAGACAACATTAGTTCTAAAAGGAAAATTTTATCATCTAATTTAATGGTTAAACAATCTTAAACATCTAGTTTAAAATGGTACACCACAAAGATATGAAAAAACATCACATCATAACACAGAGTCTCATAAAATATCATGATTTACCCAACCTAATTCTAGGATCCGTCACGTAATGATCTACTATGTGAACGAAATAGGATTGTATGGCAAGATTTTAATAGGCCTTTTTAGTTCAAGTTTCAATTTGAACTTTTGAAGTTTGTTTGGTTTTTACCTTTGGATGGTTTCAATTCAAATGATTTAATGATTCAGGATTTTATTTTAATTTTTGAGATTTATTTTCATGTTAAAGTGAAGTTTAGGTTTTCAAGAATGGAGAATAAAATAGATCCCACTTTTGGGTGGAACCCATTCCATTCAACATCCTAGATCATGATAGAATGAAACCTTTATCCTAAGATGATGATTCATCATAAAGATCTAACTAAGATCCTAAGTATCTTAATTAGCTCCTTATAAGTTCATTTAGATGATTTTATTTTTGAGTTTAATTTAGATTAAATTTTGTAATTTGAATTCTTTTGAAATATTATTCTTCATTTTATTTCTTTGATTTGATTAAATCTTCTTGATTTAATTTAGTTTAAAATTGATTTGATTTATTTGGATTGGATTAGTTTAATTATTTTTTTCATTAATGTTTAGCTTGACTTATATTTATGTTTAATAATATCATGTGATTGAATTAGTTTAACTATTACATTTAGGTTAATGTTTTAGTTTCCTTACATTGATTTTAGATTAATATTCCTTTAATTATTTGATTATGAATTTAATGAATTAATTACTTGAAGATTTAATTAGGTTTTGAAATTTTAATGATTTTCTCAAACCCTATATATCTAATTAACCAAATTCGTTGATTTAGAATGTCAAAAAAATATCCTTAAGTGTTCTATTGTTGGCGAAGATGTTTCAAGTTAGTTTTATTAATTTTGTGATTTTTTGAAAATTTTAATTATTATTTGATTTATATTGGCCTAGATACTTGGAAATTTAATAATTCCCAATCCAAATGTCAAATGGGTTTGATATTTTTATGGCAAGTGGGGTTTCTTGCCAATTTCATATCTCTAAAGTTTGGATTTTATTTAGGAGCATAATTAAAGCATAATTAAGATATTAATTATTTTATTAAAACCTAAATTAAGCTAAATTTAGGAAGAATCATTTAGGGATTTGAATTTTCCTAGATTTCTCTCTATAAAATACATCCATAGACAGTTTATTCATAATTTTTAAAATTATAGTTGATTTATTTAAGTTCAAGTAAATTATTTAAATTAAATAATTAAATTAATTACCAAATTAGGCCATTTTGTGATTTATTAGGTTTCAATGAGTTTCATTGGTGTTTCACAGTTTACCAAGATTTTTTATGTTAATTTAAAGTGATTTGATCAATTTTTATGATTTATTTACTTTAATATTAATTTATTTCATTAAAATTGAAGTTTGGAGTTTGAACTTTAATATCTTTTGATTTACTTTGAGATAAATCATGAAAATATTTCTAAGGTTCATTTTAACCACAATTTTAGTTTATCAAGTTTCATTTTAATTAGATTAATGGTTTGTGCTTAATTTAAATTTGATTTTATTTATTTAAAGCCAAATTAATCCAAAATTACCTAAAATTATTTGGGGATTTTAGGTTTAATGGATTATACTCTTTGAGATGAATCCAAAGAGCCATAATTTACAATTTTTAGATTTATATTTTAATTATTATGATTTTTTGATGTTTTTGGTATTTTTTAATGATTTTTTAATAATTTAAAATGAGAAATACCATTTTAAATAGTGGTTCCAACGTGGTGCCTTTGCCACATGGAGTGGCACCATTGCCACATGGTGTTGCACCATTGGACAACATAGGATGCCGAAGATCCCACGTCAAAAGTGGCGGCCAAGCAATCTTGACTATTCAATGGTCTCAACTTCACCCATAGTTTTCTATAGGGATTTTATCAAATCATTTGGCTAGATCATGGTCGTCCATTCTAAATAGAAGGAAGGGATGGCGAAGATTGTTCACCATTCTTCTCTGGCAAGAGATGAATGTCGTCCATCAAATTTGATGGATTTTTGGCAATCCAGGAAAAATTTGATCTGATTTTGAGATCAATTTGTAATCAATCAATAAGGTTTGATCCTCTTGGGGATCAAATTCCCTTCACAAAGGACCAAAGAAATTTGCCAAAAGGGTCGGTTGTGAGGTATACCTTATCGGCAGCGATCCTTGGTCTCCCAGAGCATCTTAATGTTGATGGGTTGAAATAGTGGACATGATTTGGTGGCTTGCCTCTTGCCAATACTCATAGCTATTTCTTGTTGGGTTTAACCATTCTCTAGCTTGCTGGTGGTGATGAGCATGGTGAAGATTTGATTATGGTCGCTTCAACCTCTAGAACATGTTGGGATGTTCAATTTGAGGTCAAATACTCTCCCTCTCATTTTTCTGTTGAAGACTGAGATATTGGCCACCAACTTTAATTGAATTTAGGCTTGTGAGAGGTCAGGGGAATGCTTCAAATTGCCTTCTCTTCACTTTGTGGATGTTCTGGGATGAAATGATGGAGAGGAGACGACCTCTTTCTTCTCTTTCCATACATGGCCAAGGGGCATGTATGGTGAGCTTTAGGTGGCTAGAATATAGCCACCAGTAGTGAGGGGCTTGGCTAGAGGGTGGGTTTTATTCCTTTTGGCCTTGTGAGTGTGTTTGTATGAAAAATGTGAGGGAGAATGTCATTTCCTCCCCTTTCCTTCCTTAGCTGAGAGGGATTTTGGGAGATGATCTCTTGCCCCTTGTCTTGCTCCCCTTCATGGAGGAAGCCAAGTCTCACTTTGGTAATGGGCTGGTCATTTGATTCCAACCCTTGGAATCATCTTCCAAGAGGTGGTCAAATAATTGGCTTAAATCCAAGGGAGTTTGGAAGATGGAAGGAGGAATCACAAAAGCATCTTTACTTGGTATATATCAACTCATCTCCCTTTAACTTCACATATGACTTTTGGCATCACCACCATAACCCTTAGGCTAGTGTTGGGTTTCCCAAATCAAACCCAATGTGAGTTTGAGGTTGAATCCAAATTCATTTGAGTTGGATTGGAGGTTTGAACCCAATTCATGTCATTTAGATTTAAATTTTTTTGATTTTATTTATTTTAATTTAATTTTGGATTCAATTATCTTTAATTGATGATTTATCAAGTTTTAATTTAATTAACTTCTTTAGGATTTGAGTTAATTTTAGATTTCATTTCACTTTAACCCATTTAGGCTTAAATGTGTTAAGCTTGATTTCAACTGGGTTTAAATAACCCGTTTGGTTTAATTGAATTTTTTTAGACACTAATCATGCTTGATCACATGTGTGAGATGATTTGGAGTGATTAATTTCATTTAATTTCAATTGGTTTGAAGTTAATTTCAATTTTGACCCACTTGACCCAAATTGGGTTTAATGGATTAAACTTGGGTTCATTTGAGTCAACCTAATTTGATCAAATTAGACCCAATGATGGGTTGGGCTTTGTTAGATTATCATTTCCAAATGATTTGACCAATCAAATTGAGTTGATTTCAATTTGATTTGGGTTTGATAGGATTCATTTAGAGCTATTTAGACCAAGTGGTCTAATTAACCAAAGTAAGGTATAAATAAGTTTATATTTTTAAATATTTATGATTAAACATGTTTATTTTATCATTTGGATCATTTTGAATAAGTTCATTTGATCAAATTTTAGTGAGTTGACCTTTGACATGGTGGGACCAACATAAGTCAAACCCATGTCAAAAGGGTTGACTAGATTTGACTTTGATTTGGATTTGAATTCATTCATTTGATTTAATTTAAATTCATTTTGATTTATTTATATTTTTTTGATTTAATTCAAATTTAGAATTTTGTTTGAGTCTACCTAAACCCATTAGGTTAGATCAAACCCAAGGAAGATGCACTAGGTCACTAAATGTAGTGTCCTAAGCACTTAATTAGAAGGCTTCTAAGTACTAATTTTAGAAATGATGTTAACCTCATCCAAAATGAGGTCAATAATCCCCACCTCAAAATTTCGTAGGCAAAAGTTCTTTCTCCTGAATGGATGCCACACTCGCTAGAGTGTATCTTTTCTACCACTTTCTTTTGACTATTTTTCACACACACCACATATTCAGTGAGATCTTCGACCTTTTAAAATACTTACCCCCTATTAGTATGTACTGAGTGGCATTTATCTTAATTTGCCTCACATCTTTTGTGGTTTCCTCTATTATAGGTGAGTGCAAACTATTTATTTGCATCAACTCTTCTTCTTTAGTGTTTATTCTGGTGAGCCCACTCACTCAGGATAGGTTGACGAGTTGGATTGACTCTTCAAAAATCTATTTATTTTAAATTATTCTAGTTTCCCAATTTCCATCTCTAACTTTGTAGTCTCCAATGACTTATTTCACTACCAATTGCGATTATGAATAAGACATAATGTGTAATGCTTTGAGCCCTTGGGAAAATTGAAGTCTAGTGTAAAGCTTCATACTCTGGTTAGTTATTCATTTACTTGATGCTAAGCTTAATAGACTATATTATAGTAATCCCCTGGGCTCTTTAACACTATTGAATCTGAATTTGTCTATGGATGGAGGAAGAACCTTCTTAGATACCTGCAAACTAGGGTTAGACAAAATTATTGCAAACTAAAAGATAGGAAAGTAAGAAAGTATAAGAGAAATAAAAAAAATTTTATTCCTCAAATTTGAAAAATAAATACTAGGGGCTTAGAGAAAAGAAAAGGGGCCCCCTCATAATGGAGGAGTTCCTCTTTTTAATACCAAGGGGTGACTATATATTGAATGTACATATAAGATAAGCCAAGTATAAGTGGATGCTCACCTAGAATAGTTGATGGTATACATGTGAGCTAATATAGATTTGATGGACAGTAGAAATGAGTAACCCATCATTATGTGAGTTCATGAGTAAGGATTAAGCTGAGAGGCATAGCCATCTTATCCCTTTGAGTATTCACCCTTTTCGGTGAGTTGATTCATGATTTATTCTCTGGGTCATTATTTTATTTTGAGTCTTTGACTCATTAACTTAGGTTGATCTTTTATTATCAAATATCCTTTATAACGAGTATGCTTATTCTAGTAGCCTTCATTGTTGAATACCCTTTATGATGAGTATGTTTGTCTTAGCAACCAAACCTATCAAGTCACTTAAGCTTGTTTGCTACTTTGGGTGTATATTTAACTCCCTAATTCTTCTGCTCCATAATAGAGGTACCTCACAAAAAGAATAGAAGAATGAGAAGAATGATTAGCTGTAAGCATTTATTGAACAGTACAAAAGAAGAAATTTATGCTATTATGAGAGGTCACATCACCTTTTGACCAAATTTATATTTCCAATGCACTAGAGGTTATAAATAAATCTTTTACCCTTATTTAGCTAGTTCAAGATTTTCTTTAGCTACTAGCTCAAATAAAATTTTTAACTTTAGGGGAGATTCTTTGAAATTAGGAAAACATCACTATTATGGACACCGAAAGGGTTACATTAATCCTACGACTCTGTGGACAAGTCTTCGAAACAAGGCAAAGAAAGTTAAGAAGTTAGATGAGGTCACTTCCCTTTCTATTGGTAAGGCGAGTATGCTAACTCTCTCCACCCAGCGTGACTTTAGCTCTGGATGCCTCAAGGGATCTCCAAGAAGGATCGAGCACTTTCCAATTGAAGGGTGGGTTATTATGGTGAGTCCTTATCTTGTGGAACCTATAAGTGTCCATGGGGAGGATGAGGAAGGAGAGGATGAACTCTTGATCTAATGTAGGAAGGTATAGATGAGCCTGATGGATGGATCTACTACCATGAAAGTGGTAATAGAAGAAATATTTGCTGGGGTGAGAATCACCTTTTATTTTATAACACAAGATCTTCTGTCCACATTTATTATTTTATCTTTTGATCATAGCTGAGTGTGACTAGCATTCAAGCATCGATAAAAGATGGTGTGGGGCACTAGTTAGCCTTTCATGTTATTTCCTTCGATAATACAGCTAGCCTTGGTAAATCACTTCACTTTTCCATGAGTGATTCACTATGCCATAATCTGAGTAAAGAGGAATTCTACTTACTTAAAAGATGGTTTCCACTCCCAAGGGTTGGACCTATAGAAAATCCCCTAATTGAGATACTTTTTCAAATTTTTAATGAATTCATTTCTCGTCGACTAGCAACAACTCTAGTTTTTTCATGGTGAATTTGTAATGTTGCATGTGGACTTGTTGGAGAGTTTTCTCCAGCAAGGAGTAGCCATCAAAGCTCTCACCACAATGACCAGCTTCACTTAGACTATCATTAGGGAGTTGATGTATGATTTTCCTTATTATGCTAGCATAGATAGCAGTGAGTCCATGAAGGATGAGTCCACTTGATGATTTGGTAGATGATACTGAGAAAAATTAGTGGATATTTACTAACTCCTTTGAGTTTTCCACTTTATTAAGAGAGGTCACCTCTTGAAAGAAGCGTTAGACCCATCCAAGTGAGACATAAGTGAGCTGTGATCATGGTTAGAGCTAAAGTCACATCGATGACAATTTATGGAGGTGGATTATTAGTACAACTTCGCTACCATGATGACTGAGATAGTATTACTTATGAGCTTGGTCAAGTTGTAGTTCTCTTCTCCTTTCGGACATGAATTTTTTAGTTGATTATATGTGCGAGAAGGTGAACTTGTCAAACATTAGCCCTCAGACCCTATAATTAAATTACTAAAAAAAATGTTGTTTAAAGGTTGTAGTGAGTGTGTTGTATTTTTTTACCTCATTTGACATTCATGTAATCATTTCTTCACTTAATGCTTGATGTTATGTTCTTGTTAACGCATCTTACTTACCACATCTATAATTTTCTTATTACAAGAAGTAGTTGAGAATTTATTTCTTCTTTGTGACAAGTGAATACAACTCCTTTTAGTGAGTTGATCTTGGCCTCACTCTTGTCGCAAGAAACCATGGCTTTGTTAAGATAGCCTGCATCGACTTTCCACCAAGCCATGTTCAAGGAGATCCTAAAATTGGGCCCTTCCTCCTTGACCTTGGTATCTATAACAATTACAACAATAACCCCAATTTGATTATGTGGGTGGCTGAGAAATGTGAGTGTCTCAACTCAATCAGATTGAACGAGTTATGCATCCCAGTAACCCACTTCATGAACAATTTTAAGCTTCCTCTCCCCTACGAGTTGGTGGACATTTTAGGGTTCTTTCGAGTAGTGCTAGCCCAAAATTTCCCCAAGTCCATGGCAAGTTTCACCACCTTCAACTTGTTCTTGTGAGAAGAAGACATCGAAAAGAGTTTAGAGCCTCTTCTAGTGATATTCATGGAGAAGGGTCACGATAATGGAACAGTGCAATTTTTAGTGACTTTACAAAAAATTCATGGTTAATAGAATAAAGTGCAGAAGTGGCGTCATAACTCATTTTCTTAAGAAGCTCATCACCATGGCTAGTGTCAACCATTCCTCTCCAATACTTGGTGAGTAAGGTAACCATGCTTGGTGAGCTAAGTGCTTAGGAGCAGTAGGCCATAGCGAGACTGCAGGGTCACCCCTCGAATATTTCTATCTACCTTCTCTTTGGAAAGGTCACTACTGTTCGTGGTGCATATTTTTTTATCAACTAACTATCAACTACATAATTTTTTGACTTGCACTTTTTAAATTTTCTTTTCATTTTGTTTACTCATAGGAGAGGTGACCTCAGCACTCCTAGACCTTAGTCTTAACATGCACAAATTCCTTAAGAAAGGAAGTACAAGGAAGAAGAGCTATGAACATCACTGAGTAGGAGGAAGAAGAGGGGGAGAGCAAAGCACTGGTCCCACTAAGGTTATCAATAAAGAAAGACTCAGTACAGCTCTGAGGAAGTCCATAAAAAGAGTTATGAACACAACTCATCATAGTCACCAACAAGCAATGATCATTTGAGAAGGAAGAGTAAGGTGAAGGTTTAGAGAGAAACTTCACTCCAAACTTGTGTGAGCTGACCCGAGAAGTCTACACACTTAACCCATCCATTTTCTCCAAAGAGCTCGATGATCTTTTGGATGACATTTCAAATGCTTGCTTGCCATATGTTGTTATGACTGCTTAGGCAATGGTGTGGCAATCGACTCCAAAAGTTTTTTGAGAAGTGGAAGGTGTCTTACACTAATAAGTCCAAGCTAGCGGGTATGAAAAAAAATTAAAATCTTTTAAAGCCAAACATAAAGACCTTTAGGCTAAGGCAATTCATCAAAAGGAGGAAAAAGAGAAGGTGACTTCAGAGCTTACTCACTTTATTAAGGTGAATAGAGAGTTGGAGGAAGAACTCTCTCCTCGTACTATTGAGTCTTAGAAGAAAGAGGTTGACTTCATTGGGTTTCATAATTTTGATGAGTACCATGAGTTATTAAGTCAACATAGAGCTCTCCAAGTGTTCTTACATTAGAGCTTTGCTCAACATCAGTATTCTTGAGCTAAGCCTACCACACCAAGTATTCAAATCTCCTACTTGGGCACAACTAACTGATAGGACCTTTTCTTGCACAAAAAATGGGACACTGATGTCCCAAATCATCATGCAGCTCCCCTAGTGTAGGTTTTACCATTCAACATTGAGTGTGCTCCTTTGATAGCTACTATTATCTTGTGAGTTAACTAATTTAAGGAGCAAACTATAAAAATTTTATCATTAAAAATAGGAAGATACATGATACATGAAACTAGAAAGGTGAGTACAAACTAAAAAAACTTCCCATTAAAGATACTATTTCTTTAAGACTCTAGAATTTCATGTTCTTGGTATGTCCTCAATAGATTATGAAAGGTCCATCCTAGTTATGAGAGAGTTTTCCCAAAACATTTTATTGAACAACATCATCTACTTTCTTTAGTACTAGGTCATTGCTCTTAAAGTGCTTCTCCTTCATATAATGATTATAGTATTTATCCATTTACCATTTTATTTTATCTTATCTTAGTGTCAACTCAATTTTTAGTTATTTGAGCATGTTAAGCATATTTTTCATAGCTTACGAGTTTGCTTTACCCCACTCATTGTCTTCACCTTCCATTCTTTCCATTATTATGATCCTTTCACTTTGAACTTAATACTCGATCGATAGAACAACATTTGTTCCATGTGATAATATGAATGGTGAATGTCCTATCTCATTAGTAGGATTGGTTCTAATCTCCCAAAGTATCATTGATATGGTGTCGATCCATTCAGCTTTGCTACCTTTGACTTTCTTCTTGTGAAAATTGAGGATCTTCTTATTGTGGCCTTCACCTGTCTATTACTTTGTGAGTGATGTACTGATGTAAATTTTAGCTTGATCCCTTGAGACTCATAGAACTCACTTAGGCCTTTCTCAGTGAATTGAGGCCCATTATCAATGATAATTGCTATAGGTTACCCATACCTACAAATAATGTCAATCCAAATTAAATTTTTTTATTACTTTAGAAGTTAACTTATGAGTGGCATTGCCTCAATTCACTTGCTAAAATAGTCAATCATGACTAGGAAGAACTTTCTCTATTCACTAGTGATTAGCAAGAGACCTATTAAATTCATTCCCCTAAAAGTGAATGGCCAATGATTGGTAAAGTGTTGTAAAGGTAGTGATGGAGGATATTGAAGGGTGACGAACTATTGGCATTGTACACACCTCATTGCAAACTCTTTAACATCCTTTTGAGCATATGCTAGAAATAACATTATCTCAGAATTCTTTGGGTGAGCGTCCTCCATCATGAATTGCTACCCCACTTGTCATAATGTATTTTCTCAAAAACTTTCTTTGTTGGACCCTCTCACATGCTTGAGATTGAGCGAGGTCATCAACCTTTAAAATAACTCTTCTTCAACTAATAGGTTTTTGGTTACTCTAATTTTGAACCTCTTCAAATTCTTAATCATTTCATTGACTTCTGTAGTTTGTAAGTAATTCCTAATAGGGTAAACCCAGCTTGGAGAGTGTTCATGCTCAACTTACATTAGATCCCTTTCTTTTATACTTGGTTGGGTAATTGTAAGATCATGTGATCCCTAAGTATACTATCTTGGGAAAATAGATTGATGAGTTATTTATTCTCTCTAGGAATTTGCTCAATCTTGAAATACTCCAGTTGACCAATTTCTATTTTTACTTTAAGTAGATATTTTTGCAAAGGCTCATTTCAGACTTCATATTATGAATTAACTTATTTCACTATAAGTTATGAGTCAAAGTATGTTGCTATGCATAGCTCCTAGTCCTCTTATAAATCTCAGCTTGGCAAGTAAAGCTTCATATCCAGCTTAATTATTCATCACCTTGAAGATAAATTTAATTTTCTATGTTATTATAATTCCCAGTAAACTTTTAACACTATACCTATGCCCATTGTCAACTCGTAGGAAGATCCATCTATGTATAATTTCCATAATGGTTCTGAGTTGATTAGGATGTCATGAGAGCTACTAAAATCAATAAAGAAATCTACGAGCTCCTGGGTTTTAAGCATGGTTTGAGGCGAGTATGATATATCAAACTTGCTATACTTTATACGAGCCATTTTAATAATCTTCTTGAATGATCAAGCTTGGTGAGTACATATTTAAGTGGGTTATCAGTCACAACTCATATGGAATGTGATTAGAAGTAAACTCATAATCATTTGATTGAAGTAATTATTGTGAGTTTGAATTTCTTCATGAGTGGGTAGTTCAGGTCAACACCTTGTTGACATAATTGATAGGCCATTATTTCCCACTTTCTTCTTTGATAAGGACTAAACTAATTGAGTCATTTCCCACTCCTAAGTATAACAATAGGACTTCTCCTTCCTTTAGGATCTACAATAAAAAGGTAATGTAAGTAGAGTCTTTAAGTCATTAAAAGATTTCTTACATTCTAAAGTCTCATTAAAAGCTTTCTTACATTCTAAAGTCTACTCAATATTTTTTGCACCTCTAAGATCCTTGAAAAATGTTGAACATTGCTCACTTGCCTTTGAGATGAATCCATTCAATCTTGTTACAGACCCTATAAGGCATTATACCATTTGAATATTTTTTGGTTGAGGGCATGTCATCACGATTAACCTTTATGCCTTTAGGGGGAATGAGAAATCCTAGAAATGTTTTCACTCATGAACAAAAATGGCACTTTAGAGTTAAATGTAGTGAATGTCTCTTCAAGCTATTAGATGTGTTGTATTGGCAATTTTCTTTTGACTAGCAAGCCATCCACATAAACTTCCATATTTCTTTCTTTTTGCTTCTTGAAAACTCCCATTAGCCTTTGGTAGATCTCCCTGTGTTCTTTAGTCTGAAGAGTATAACTTGATAGTAGTGTAAACCTTCAATAGTAATAAAGGTCATTTTTTCAGAATCTTGAATTTGATGGCATCCCAATTATACATCCAAAAAACTCATCATAGAATAACAAACTTTTGAGTCAACAAGTGTGTCTATCTATGGGAGAGGATACCCATCATTGGGCATGCTAAGTCTAGATTAGTGTAGTCGACACACATTCTCCATTTGCCTCCTGATGTTTGCACCATTACCATTTTAGACACCCACTTTGGGTAATGCACCTCTTTAATGAAGTTAGCATTAAGTAGCTTGGAAATTGAGCCCATATGATAGTAATTTTTCTCATCTTCTATGTATCTTTGTGAATATGTGATTGGACTTTTCTCTATCTCTTCAAGGACTTGTAATTCTTGTTCACACATTATCCAGTTGCAATATCTCATCTTTTTTGCTCGACTCTCCAATAACTTTTAAGTAGCACATTTGAGATTGGTTAAGGTTTCCTCTAACAATAATCTCTTCTTCTTCAATGTAAAATTTGATAGCTACATGATATGTTGATACCACTGCTCTAAATGTGTTAAGTAGAGGTCAATCAGAGATAGTGTTGTAAGTCACAGAGGCCCATACTATGATGAAATTGGCCATGGCCATGAACTATTTGTTGCCCTCTCCCTAGGCGATGGGAGGAGTTATCATACCTTCAGTTTCTCTTTGATCTCATGAGAAATTATATAATGGTCCTCTTGTGGTCAGTCTTAACTTTTGAAATATAGATTTAAAAATAATATTGATCGAGCTTCTTATGTCAATTAGAATATTTTCAACTTGGCAGTTGGAAATTAGGGCTACTGCGCCATTGTAGGTGTCTCTTTCTGAAAAACTCACTAGGACTATGATCGTTGATAGATCACACATCATAGTGGTTGAGTTTACTTCTCCACACCATAATATTTTCATACTCACATTTTTTGAGGACTCTCCATCATTCCTAAAGGTGGCGAGTATGACTCCATCGATATGAATAGTGTGTGTGGGTATAAGTTCAGGGCGAGCTTCAACAAATTTTTTATTCTTCCTTATAATGGAGTTGTCAAGTTTCTGAAACCTTGCCATGGTATGTGTACTTCTGGTCACCACTTTTTTTTATCAATTCTTCACCTTTGATATCCTTTCCTAAGAAATTTCTCTGAAGACCTTTTCATTAAGTCTTTAGTCTTAGTCAGTGATGCTAGTTGGACAACTTCATTATACTCTTTAGCATTTACATGGTTATTTTCTAGCTTCCATAATTTAGCAAGGGTCTTGGGTTGTTGGTGCCCCAAGGCATATCTGAAGGGATCCTCCTTCAAGCTTTGAATTAAGTGCTACTTGGACGAGTATAGGTTCTAGGCCCTTAACTTCCAGCATTTTATGCTGGAAGCATGTAATCAACTTCCTTAAGAACTCACCAGGTTCCTACCTCATCTGTAAGAGAGCTTGGGAACTCTTCAATGGCCTTTGAGTGTTAGCAAATTGTGTGGTGAAGATCCTTTTGAAATTAACAAATGATATTATAGCTTCTAGATAAAGCCACGAGAGCCATAATGACTCTTTGAAAGTAGTGAAAAAAAGTTAGCACTTCATCATGTCATCCAAGTCTAATAACGATGTGGTTGACTCAAAATATGCTATATGATTGGATATATCTGTTCAACTATTATATGATTCAAAATGTGGGATCCTGAACCTATGAGGAGGGTGAGCTTCAACAATCTTCATGGTGAAAGCATTAGTTGGCTACAGTTGCTTCTTTACATAACTTCTATTTTACTCGTGTCATAATATTTATCATCATAGCTGGGAACCTTAGATAGTTCTTTTTCTTTCTCAATGAGTAGTTGATCCCTTTTGAATCCTTAAGTTTCTTTAGATCTGATTCTTCACAGTGTGGTTTCCCTATGACCACTTGTACAATGAGAGTAATTTTGTATTCAATGTATCACAAATCTTTTTTTATGTTCTAAATTATTGGACATTATATCCATGTCTATTGAGTAATCTCATGATGAGAGTTCTACTTTGCTTTGTATCTAGCTTCTAGCTCTTAACCTCATCCAAGCTCATCCATACCTCAGAAGGATGAACCTTCTGAGATACCTGAAAAATAGTTTTAGACATAAATATTGTAAATATAAAGAGAGGAAAGTAAGAAAGTTCATGAAAAATAATAAATTATATTCCACAAAATTAAAGTATAAAGACTAGGGTCCTAGAGAAAAAAAATGTCCCCTCATAAGAGAGGAGTTTTCCTTTTATAATATCAAGGGGTGATTATACATAAAAAGTACATATAATGTAAGTTGAGTATCAGTGGATGCTCACTTAGTGGCGAGGATACATGTTAGTAGGTATAATAAACCTAACAGATAGAGAAATGACTAGCCCATAATCGTGTGAATATGTGAGTAAGAACCAAGCTGAAATGTATAAAAATCTTATCCCTTTGAGTATTCACTTGCTACCAGTGAGTTGATTCATGACTTATTCTCTGGGGTTATTATTTTATTCTAAGTCTTTGACTTTCTAGCTTAGGTCTATCCTTTATCATTCAATACTCTTTCTAGCTAGTATATTTTTAATGATAGCCTTGATTGTCGAGTATCTTTTATGGCGAGTATGTTTGTCTCGGTAACTAGACCCCTCAAGTTGCTTAGACTTGTCTGCTATTTTGGGTATACAAACACTATGCCTATACTCATGTCATGTTCACTAGATGATCCATCTACATATAGTTGCCATAATGGCTCTTCATTAACTAGGATTTGTTATGAGCTACACAAATCAATGAGAAAATTTATGAATGCATAGGATTTAGTTGTCATTTAGGGAAAATATGATATATCGAATTCACTTAGTTTCACCGACCATTTTAGCAACCTTCCAGAGTGATCAGGTTTGACAAGTACAGATTTAAATGGAATATTAGTAATAACATGAATTGAGTGTGCTTGGAAATATGGTCGAATTCATCTTGCAAAATTATGAGCACGAGTATAAATTTCTCCATTATTGTGTAGTTTTGCATGGCTCCTCTCAATGATTTGTTGAAGTAGTAAATAGACATTTCACCCTCTTCCCTGATGAGAATGGAGCTATTAGAATCTTCTCCAACTCCAAGGTACTGCAATAGTGTTTCCCTTCTTTCAAGCATTATAATAGATAGTAGGTGAGTAGGTTCTTCAGGTCATAAAAAGCCTTCTTGCAGTCTAGAGTCCACTTAAAATTTTAGCTCTACTAATGAATTTAAAGAACAATGAACAATGTTCTCTAGCTTCAAAAATAAATCAATTTTAATCCAATGACTTGCCTCATGAGTTGATGTATTTCTTTTGCTATTATAGATGAAAGCATCTTGATTATGGCCTTCACCTTGTCTGGATTAACTTTTATGCTTTTAGGTGCAATAAGAAATCCCAAAAATCTACCCAACCCTATGTCAAAAGACTTTAAAGGATTTATGTGTATATTGTATTTTTTATGATGGCAAAAGTCTCCTTAAGGTTTTAATATGCTGAGCAAGTGACTTGCTTTTGATCAACAAATCATCAACATAGAATTTAGCATTCCTTCCTTTTTGCTCCTTGAATACACAATCCAATATCCTTTGGAAAGTCACCCCAACATTTTGAGCATAAAGAGCATTACTCTATAGTAATAGAGTCCTTCCCCCATGATAAAGGATGTTTTTTCAAAGTCAATGGGGTGTATCTGGATGTGGTGATACCTAGAAAATGCATCAAAAAAGGTCAACATGAAATATCGTACTATAGAGTCAATAGTGTGTCTATTCAAGGAAGGGGATATCCATCTTTTGGGAATGTTGAGTTCAAATTGGTGAAGTCTGCACACATCCTTTATTTCCCATTTATGGTATTGGACTTTTCTAATGAAGTCAGTTTCTAATAATTTGGCAAATTCTTCTTTATAGGTCCACCAAGTAATGCCTTAGTCTTTCTTATTTTTTTACTTAATTGGCCAAGCATCCTTGTGGACATTGAATTGATGGAAAGCAATATTGATGTCAATACTTAGCATTTCAGCTATTGTCTAGGCGAATACGTCCATATCTTGAAGGGCTTGAATGAGTACTTTCTTATGCTTAGGGTTGAAAGTCGAATTGATCCTAAGGACTCACTCATTATTGAAAGTGGTGAGAACTTTCTTTATTTCTTTAAATACTTCAATTCTTGTGCAAACAATGTCAAATTACTTTATCCTTTTTAGACTCACCCACTATACTAAGATAGCAGGTTCTAGATTTATTTAATTTATCATTGACAGTCACTTCTTCTCACTTTATAGAGAAATTGATATCTACATGGTAGGTGGATACCACTGTATTAAATATGTTAAGTAGTTGGTGGTTTGATGAAGTTAGCCATTATGGTGTACTACTTCTCATCCCCTCCACCTCCCTCCCACCCCAAGTCATGGAAAGAGTGATTATTCCTTCAGTTTCTCTACTTTCTCATGAGCATTCAAGTAGCTATTCTCTTTTATGGGTGAATTTGAAACTCACAAAGCCTAAGTTATCAAAATTGGTTTAAAGATGATACATCTAATTTTGTAATTGGTGATTAACACTGTGATGTAAAAACCACATCATTATAAGGGTTGCCTATGTAATTATATCCTTTTCTAAGAAAGTCACAGGCACTATTAAGGTGTTTGGTGCTTGCTCCATAGTTACAGAGCTAACTTCTCCAAACTGTAGTTATTGAAGACTTTCCTTCGTGAAGAGCCTTCATCTTCCCTAAAGATGGTAGGTACTACTTTTGCAATATAGATGACACGTACTAGGGTGGGTTCATTATCAATCTCAGTGACTTCCATGTCCTTCCTCCTAGTGAACTCTTTGAGCTTCCTAGCATTTATCAACTCTTTGATGAAGCTTCTTATATGATGGAATTTCTCTATGTCATGAACATAATCTTTATGATAGGTGCAATATTTGGAGCAATCATGCACTCCATTGGGCTTCAATGGGCCTGGCCTTTTGAAGAAATCCTTATTTTGGATGGCCTCAACCAACTTGTCCATCAATACCCCCCAATGGAGTTGTTATGGTGGGCTATAGATATTCATTCCCTTTGTAGTGAGTCATTTGGGTACGAGTATTTCTAATCACCTTCTCTTGGTTGGTCTCTATGCTTAAAACTTATCTCTGGGTAACCATTCTAAATGTGCTCTCTTTGACAAGCCATTAGCACTAGTTAATATGGTTAGTTGAGCAACTTTGTTTTACTCCTTAGCATTTACATAATTGTTCACTATCTCATGTAGTCTGGTAAGTGTGTTGAACTATTAGAGCATAAGGGAATATATGAATGACATTTACTTCATCCCTGAGAGAGTGCTGCTTAAACCATTATGGGTTCTAGATCTTTTACTTCCATCATCCTAAACTATAAGTGAGTAATAAATTTGTTTAAAGACTTGTTAGGCTCCTATTTCATTTGAAGGAGAACCAAGGAGCTCTTCACCCACTTCTTAGCATTGGCAAATTATGTGACAAACATCCTCTTAGAATTAAAGAAAGAGGTGATGACCCCCATTAAGAGGCATGAGAGCCACTTTAGGGATGATTCTTTAAAGGTAGTAAAGAAAAGGTGACATTTGATCATGGCATGTAGGTCCAGCAATAATGTTTGGGTGAACTTGAGCAATCTTCATGGAGAAAGTGTTGATAGGAGTCACCAGCTCTCTAGTCGCATCTTCTTCATCCTTGCTGGAATAATATGCTTCATCATCTAAAGTAAGGGTTCTAAATAAATCCCTTTTTCTTAGTGAGTTTGGCTCATCACCGATACTAATGATCCTTTGTGTTCCACCACCCTTACCTTGTATGTAACTCTCTCTAGGGCAACCTACACTAGGTGAATGATTCTATCCTCTATGTCATTCAAGTCCTATTGGGTGGAAAATTGTTGGCTGTTCGGCTCCACTTCTATTGGGAAATTCTAGATTGAATGTCTTGCTTTGTTTTATATTTAACTCTTAATTCTTGGCCTCATTCATGTTCATTGCACATAAAAGAATGTTGGATTCAAATTTGTTCATGGCTAAAATAAAACCTCATGAGACACCTGGGAAGCAGGGTTAGTGAAGAGAGGAACAATAGATAATGAAGAGATTTAGAGGAAGATACAATTTTGTTATTTTTAAGTAGTCTGAGGAAGATCCAATTTTGTTATTTTTAAGTAGTCTTAATACAAGATTGGGATAATCCCCTCATTTTAAAAAGAAAGAGATAGCAAAGCTTAAGAGGAGAGAGAGTATTGCAACAAAAATTCCCTCAAGCCCTTACTAAATTGAGCCAACCAACCCCTTAATAGTGTCCCATTCCCCTTTTTTATAATGTTTGTATGAAGAGGTGATACAAAATATGAGTACAAAGAATATCAATCATGTATAAAAGGAACTTACCTTGACTTGAGGTAAGTATTCATTACCGAGTGATGAGACTTATGGCTAGCATCCCATGGCTTGATTTCTTGTGAGGCCACTCTCCTTGCTATAAGGGAGGGTGCTAGCCTTGAGTCACCTTGAGATGGCTATTCAACCATGAATACTCACTTTCTATGGCAACTCTATGTCCATGTGGTCAAAGCCCATGCTCCCTCTTCTGAGATTCTTTCTGTGCTTGCCATGCATGCAACAAGCCTTTAGCATTTGGAAAGCTTACTTTTTGGGTATACACTTAAACCTATGTGGCAATTATATATAGATGGTTCTTCAAGCTAATAAGAAATGGGAGTGGGAACTATGTCAAAAGTATAGTAGGAATCACTATAACTTAGTGAAAATTAACTTTAGAATAACAAATGTTTAGTATGGATACAAAGCTTTACTACTAGACTAAGATTTTCTCGAGAACTTAGCACTCAACATGTCATACTAATTCAAACACATAGCTCTTGATAAATTAAATAAATGAAGATTTTGAGGTAAGAGATGAGTCATTACATAAATTTTACTTAAAAGTGAAAATTGAGATAGTAGCTTAGAATACTTCAAAATTCAATAAGTCCTAAGAGATCAAAACTTACTCATTGACATACTATCAAAAGTGAGTGGACTATGAGAGTAACACATCTTTCAATTCTCATAGCCAAGCATAGAGGAAGATGAGTCTATGCAAGTAGACTTTGAAGATTTTCCCAATTGGATTGATCCTATCAAAAAGTACTTGCAAATTGGAGAGCTAGAAGAAGGGATTAATGATTTAAGAAGATTCAAGATCAAAGCCACACAATATTTCCTAATTAGTGGTGGATTATTTCAAAGAATAATAACTTTATTAAATATGAGGTGTGTAAGAGAAAGTGAACAAAGCAAGGTACTTTGTGAGGTGCACTCTAGTCAGTGTAAGGAGTTATTCATGAGGAGTAACACTCACCCACAAAATTCTATGATAAGTAAATTTTTTTTTTGTTATACTAAGGAATGATTCTAAAGAGTTTACTAAGAGATGCAAGTAGTGTCTAAAGATTGCTCCTTTATTGTAGTAGCTATTATAGCCTCTACAACCTATCATAAGTTCTTAGCCCTTTGTGATTTGTAGAATAAACTTGATAAGTCCCTTAACAATATCTAATAGATAGCAAAAATTCATACTATTCATGATCAACTACTACAACAAGTGGATTGAAGCCAAGCCACTTTTGAAGATAACCACCTAGGTAGTTCAAAACATAATTTTCTATGATTTTATTTACATATATGTACTACTTATATCAATCATCATAGAAAATAATTTATTATTCATAAATAAGTGATTGAGAGAATTCTATAAGTTACAAGAATTATAGCTCAAAGTATACTTCAGTACATCATCCTCAAGCATCATATAATAATATTCTTCACTTACTAAAGAAAAAGGTGGAAGGCATGAAGGCCAAATGGGTAGATGACTTACCCATTTTGCTTTAGGCCCTCAAGATGATTCCAACATTAGCCACTGAGCAAAAATAATTAAACTTATTATATGGGACAAAATCCTTACTACTAGTTGAGTATGAGCTCCATAGTCAAAGATTTATGGAAACTACTAATTAGATAAAAAATTGGTGAGTGGGAAAGGTCAAATATAGAGGCCATAAAACTACACTCAACCTACTAGAAGAGATGTGGATTAAACATTACTAAGGAAAGAGGAAACAAATTGGAAAATGAAAAATACTATAACTCCAACATTAAAGAAAAACACTTCAAAGCTGGTGACTTATTATTAAAGAAAGTAGATGCAAAAGCTCACCAAAATGTGTTAGGCAAACTCACTCAAACTTTGGACATGCCCTATTTCAAAAATATAAAAGATAAAATTTGTTGCATTAGTTAGATGCATATCATACCTAAGATTACCTTAGGGATAGGGAGTGAGTTTAAGTTCTTATATTTTTTTTCCTAAAATGTAATAACCCAATCATCTTGCATAACATGAAGACATAATTTATAAACTTAAAATTGATTAGGTGGTATTAGCTGTCAACCCTTCTAGGTGAGTGATAGGTCTAGAAAAGTTAGGAATAGGTTCATTTCATTAATTGAGAGAAAGAACTAATAATTCCCAAAAATTAAATTAGGTCGAGTCTCCAATTTATATCAGAAGCATTTATAGACTTAGGTTCTGAAGCATCTTTCTGGTGTAAGTCTTCAACCACTAAGTATTTTTGTAATATTATGCTAGTATAATCTATGTCCTAGAGTTCTAATAAAATGTCAAATCAAAATATTATTAAATTTAATTTCAAAATTATAAAGTTCAATGGTAGGTTAGTTAAAATGATTATTGGGAATCCTAATACCTATATGCATTTCTTACTTAATCCCAATTGGCTTCTGAAAAGAACTCTTCCTCTTTGAAGTATTCTTTAATGAATTTTGAAATCACCATCCTTTTAAAATAAGGTTTGAAATTCATAAAAATAAGAATCAATTTGTTTAATCAAAAGTATTCCTAGGAAGGGATCCCTCGTTCCTAAGATGTAATTAACTATAGGGGCTTGCTCTTATAGGGAACTATGAACCTAGTATAAATAAACCTTATCCTACATTTTCATGTAGTTAAAGAAAATAATCTCTGGAATACTAAATACCCATTAGCCTTAAGAGTCTTTATTTATTAATTAAATCCATTATAGGATAACATGTTTATCTTTTGAGATAATATATTTATTTTATAATGGCATATTTGATTACCTAAATAAAAAATTCCTAAAATTTATGTAGTGTCATAAATTTTTCCCACAGTAGTCCCCAAGCATCCCAGCTTCCGTGCTCTCAGTCGTCGGTGAAACCAAGCTCCACTCTGCCTGAGCACCCTCACTATCCAACTTCACCAAAACTTCACTAAACCCAAATTAATAATTCTCATCCTTCTCCTCACTTCAGCAAGTCAAAATGAATTGAGAAGCACTCAATTTTAGCCCCATAAGGCACTCCAAGACCAACTTTAGTGAGCTTCATGATAGCACTTGGTCTAGATGGTAACCAATAGAGAGGTAGCTTGTGATTTTTTCAATAGGGTTTTGCCTCTCTAAGGTGATGCTACCTCAATTGTCGGACTACAGGTCTTTAGCTTTGGTAAGGTAATTTTTAGCTAACCATAGAAAATCATATCATTTTTGGTTTTTGTGAAGTGAATGTGTGTTTCATGTCGATCAAACCATATGATCCACTTTAGAATCTCCCTCCAATTATTTTGCATTTGAATTTGGTACTAAATGAGCTCCATCAAGTTTGGATTAATAGAAAAAAGGTGGATGGTGTCAGTCACTCACCGTGGGTAGATGATTGATCCTCGGTCATCCATTCTGATTAAAATAGATGGTCATAATTAATCATATTAGATTCATTTGATTTAATTCTTTTAAATTAAGGGATTAATCTTTGGGGTTTGATCCATGATCTGACAGCCAAGGTGAAACTGCATCCACCACCGCTAAGTCAGCAGCCGTGTGAGATGGTTTAAATAACTAATCTTACTATGCTACATGGAAAGCGTTGTCATGTTAGTAGCCACATGGCATCTACTATGTAAATGGGTTAATTAGAGATGATAATGTATTTTAATTAACCATAACATCAATAAATTATAATTAAGTATAGTAAAATCTAAAAAATACAAATAAACACATTTTAGAAAGTTTAGATAGAGGAGAATTAAGGAAAAATAGAATCCATAAATTTTGTTCAATAAATAGTGGCTAATAAGGATTTGAAATTTTACTTAATTACTCTAATTAAGCCTTAACTACTTAGTTTATTGGCTTGGGATTTGATGTGATTGATTTTTTTGGATGTCCTCTACCTCCCATAATTTCCTTGTCACTTTCCCAAGTGACTTAGAAGATTTTATTTTTTTCAAAATTTTAATTAGTCATTTTGTGCATTTAATAATTATTTAAAATAAAAAATTATGAAATTAATCATGGAAGGTTAATTAATCATTAGAATAGTAATGGTTGATCAAAGAAATTAGTTATAACCTATAGTTCTAATTATCCCTAAAAACCACTTTAATAAGCCATTCATTAATTAATTTAATCAATAATTAACTAAAAATTTATAAAATTTACAATGATTAACATAGATCATTAAATTTTTTTGATTAAACCCTCTTTGTGCTCAACAAGCAAAGAGTTTCCTAATGAAATCAAAATTCAATTAGTTTGGAACATTTTGAGAGTAATTAATAATTATGAGTTTTGACCCATTTATTTAATTAACCATTAATTACAAGCCTAATTATATTAGAGATTTTAAGACATGTTTATTTTATGTTCATGCATTTTTATTAATTTTGTCATAATTTGTAGGCTCATATTCAAAGGATAATTAAATTTGTAGGTTTCTTTGGACCTAGTTCAATTAAGAACCTAATTAACCTTAATTAAATAATGAAAATCACTTAAGATAACTTTAAACCACTTAATGAACAGAGATGGGCATGGGTTGAATCTTAATTACTCTTCCTCTTTAGGATTAAAAAAAATTCAAACACCTTATATTAAATCTTAATCAACTTGATTAGACATAAGGAATGCTTATTTAGTATCACTGTCCTTAGGCCTTAGTGAAGCCATATAAACCATTTAGTAATGTTCAATTTCTTTGCTTCCATCATTTATAAATCTGCTTTACATTTTTCTCATACATTCATATTTCAAATAAGAATCAATATGTTGCATTTAATTGGATGATGTAAACTAAGTAGTGTGGCTATTATCACTAATATATCTCAAATTATTATTTTAAGAAAATTATGATATACTTATTAATTAAATACTTACTAAACTAGATATAACAAAGTTCTAACTTAATTTCTATGTGCATAAGGTTTATAATAAGGAATGTGCTAAAGACAAATTATCACTTTCCATAATTATAATGATTTATAACTTTTTTTTTTAATTTCATATGAAATAAATTAAAATTAAATCAGGAAAATCATAATATCAACTTGAATCATCATAACAAATCTTAATGAATCTTAACACATCATTGAAACTTACTGAAACCCATTGATCCCGAAAATGACCAAATTTGTTTATTAATTAAATTAATTAATTCAATTAATGAATCTAAATTTCAAAAAATCATGATAAACCAACTAAATTTACAAAAAAATATAAATAAATCTTATATGGATGAATCTTCTAGAGGAGAATTTAAGAAAATTAAAACCCCTAATAATTTCCTTTAAATTTAGGCTTAATTTAAGTTTTATTAAAATAATTAAAACTATAATTAGTCTTAAATTACTCATTTGATTAGGAATAACCCATAGAGAACTTAAATTGGTAGGGAACCTCACTTTCCATAAAAATCTCAAGTTCAAATAACCTTTGGATTAGAAGTTGTTGAATTTCAAATCTCTAAATCAATAAAAATAAAATAATAAATTAAAAATTATAGAAATAATAAATTTTATAAAATCAATTTAAAACATTATTAATAACATCAAAACATTTAATAAAAAATTTCCAACCCTATGAAGTCATGGAATTTGATTAACCATAGTTAGGGTTTAATGAAATAATTAAGAATTTTAAAATCTAATCAAACATTAGGTTAATAATTTATTAAATTCATAATGAACCAATTCATCAATCAAAATGTAATATTAATTAATCTATGAATTTCATGCCTAAATATAAAATTCATTAAATCCTTTGAATCCATTTGGTTAATAAATAACATAATCCTAAATATATGTAAAAGTAATTGATCAAATTAATCAAAAACTTGAAATGGCTTAGATTTAAGTTGGAAGACCGAAGTAGTTCATTTCATAGGCTTCCTAGGTTATGATTAGTAAATAAATTTCTATCTTAATAAATTAGAAAAAGTAAGGAAACTTTAACACATAATGTTACAATAAACTTAATTTTAATAAATAATTATAAAGCATAAGATAATAAATCCCTTAAATGATAAAATCAAAGCTTCCCAAAGATTAAGTGAAACTAATTGAATTAACTTACTTAAATTCAGATATATACGTAAAAATTAATGAAGTGAATGAATGAAATCATCACTTGAAATTAATAAAGTTAACTTATCCAAATTCACAAACATAATATTAAAGAAATGAATAAATGAAATTAATTTAAATCAAATAAACCTAAATGACAAATTAAAAATAAAGAAATTAATAAATCATGAAATTAAAACATAATAGATCTTTTAAGTGATGAAATAAACTCAAAAATTTACTTTCATGTGACTTGATTGCTCATTCTGATGCTAACTTTATAGGATGTAAAGTAGATAGGAAAAATACATCAATAACATGTCAATTCTTAGGATCAGTTGTAGTATCTTGGTCATCTAGAAAATAGAATTTCATTGCTCTTTCAACTGCTGAAGCTGAGTATATAGCTAATGAAAGCTGTGTTGCTCAGGCTCTTTGGTTGAAGCAAGAATTAGAAGATTTTGGAATTTTACTAAATCACATTCATATTAATTTAATAATACTAGTGAAATGTGTTTGACAAAAAAATCCTATCCAACACTCTAGAACTAAACACATAAAAGTTAGACATCACTTTATTCAAGATCATGTGAGTAAAGAAGATGTGAATATTGATTTTATTAGCACAAATTCACAAATTGTGAACATTTTTACTAATCCATTACATGAAGAATGATTTGATCCCCAAGACATGCTAGGCATGTTAGATCCAAGCCTGTAATTATATTGATATTCATTTTTTAAAATCTTTTTGATGTTGTCAAAAGGGGTAAGAAAATAACATCTTGGTTTTATTTTTCTTTATGATGCATAGTTTTTAGGGAGCTTTTTCATGTTATATACTCATGTTCTATTCATGTTATATTATGATTAAAAATGTTTAAATATTTAAAATTTTAATTATTTACTAGCTATAAATTTTCTCTAATGCAAATTATATGTCCAAAGGTTGATGTATGGTCACTTTGCGCCTTCATCAACATTTAACATCAACATGAGTTTGTCAACATCAAAAATCCCATCACATATGAGATTGATTTTGATGATAACAAACACATGTTCAAATGCTATTGATCAAGTTAAATTCAAGTGTGCAGGAAAAACTCTTCAGCTCATGGTTCTTCAATTATATCAGAATGCTATAGCTATTGGACATGGACTAGGTGAGAATTATTCTAGGAATAACTATATTAAGGCAAATGAAATGCTCACTAAAATAAATATATCATTCATTCATTTTAAAATAATATATTTTAAATTATTCATTAACACTATATTTCACATTTACAATTATTCTTTAAAATTATTCATTTTTTGGATAATGTGAACTAAATGCATAAACCATATTACATTTATTATGCTTCCATGCAAGTTAAATTAAGTTCACATTTTATTAAACTATTTCCATGCTAAAATATATTCATTATCCATTTATTACTTGCATAAAATCTAATTATCCTGAAATTATCTTTGGTATTATCTCTCTCTCTCTCTCTCTCTCTCTCTCTCTCTCCAATTATCTTAGTTTTCTCTTTCCTATCTGATTTTCCATTCTAAACCTTTTGGCAAAATTTTTCATGATTATTTGCTAAATAAATAGTGTGAGAGTTATTCAAATTATTTTTATTACTATCCAAATATTTATTTGAATTTTTAATTTGAATTATTCTTAAATTCAAATTGAATATTCCTTTGATTACATATGCAAATTTGAACTCCCCTCTTTATGAAATGTTATGTGTCTAATCATATGCTACTATAATTGATTTAATTTGAATTTATTTGACTTAATTCAAATTCAATTAAAATAAGCCATGGAATTATCCTCTTTTCCTTTGTATAAATTCAATTTTTTGGAACCCTCCTATAGCCAATAGAATCTTTATTCAAATTCAAATTAATCTCTTCATGAATATTAATTTAAACTATCCTAAGATCTGATACATCATCATTTAATTTGAATTAAGTACATTAAAATAAATCTAATCTATTTTAGTAATGTAGCTTGGTTGAAAATTTCAAAATTCCATTGGATATAATTTAAAATGCTCTAGAATAATATATTTCCTTCTTTCATTGAATAAATTTTAATTGATTAAATATTCCATGGTATTGCATTGAATTCAAATTGAATCCCATCTTGGAAACTAGTTGGCCAACCCTATTGTACCAATCCATTTAAATAAAATTTTAGATTATTTTTAGAAAATCACTCTTGGCTGAATTACCTCTCTTAATTAAATTCAATTGATTAAATAAAATTACTTGCCATTTGAATTTCCCTCTTCCTTACCTTGGCTAAAATCCCTTTCATGCAAATTGAATTTCAAATTGATTAATTCAAACCCCTCTCTTAATTAAATTCAATTGATTAAATAAAATTACTTGCCATTTGAATTTCCCTCTTCCTTACCTTGGCTAAAATCCCTTTCATGCAAATTGAATTTCAAATTGATTAATTCAAACCAAATTTTCTTACCAAATAGGTTTCCCTCCTCTTTTTTCCTTGGGTGACCCCTTCTTCTTTCAAATTACTTTTAATTTTAATTGAATTGTGTTTAATCAATTCTAAGTTTGCATTATTTCATTTAGATTAGTATTAACTTCTTAACTATATATATATATATATATATATATATATATATATATATATATATATATATATATATATATATATATATATATATATATATATATATATATATATATATTTCTTTAGACTACAGCTAAGTTCTTCTTGAATTTTCTCCTCTTGGCCAAACCCTTACAGAAAGATTTTCCTTGGAGATTTCTCATAGTGAATCAAGTGCTAACCTCTTCAACACTCTTCCTCCTCCTACCTTCAAGTGATTTCTTTCAAGTTTACACAATAGACCTTTGAGATTTAATGGATTTCTTGTTGAAAGCTTAACAAGGTGCAATTTTTGGATTTTACATGCTAAATGACCTTATTCTCCTTCTTGGCTTGAGATTTTTATGCATTTAGTCAATTTGTTTTGGGCTTAACTTATCTATTTCTATATTCTCTCAAGTTGGCTGAAAGCTTTGTGGTTGATTGATTAAAGCTTTGTGGATTATACAAGTGAGGTATTTAAAGATATTTCTTCTGAAGAATTAGATGATGCTTTCAATAAACTAGCACATGAATATAAAAGATGAAAAACAATTTAATACTCTAGAAAAAAATAGAAATGCATGCTTCATCTTTAGAAAAAGAATGTGCTAATTTAAAGGCAACAAATGATGCTTTATTAGATCGATTAATACTTGCAGACAATTACTTCATGCAAAATTAAATACATGTAGTAAATCACATTCACATGTTCCATTCATTAGAAACAAGTCATCAAATGCATCAAGATCATTTAAATTTAGACCTTATATAAATAAAAATGTTACATGTAATTTCTGTAATAAAAAAGATCATGTATCTTTTGATTGCCATGCAAGAAAATCTCAATCATTTCTAATTCAAACTTTATTTGGAAATCTAAAAACAAAATTGGTATACATACTACACAACATTCATTGCATATCTTTTTAGTTGGATGTGGACCCAAACATGTTTGGGTTCCAAAAGTTGACCTCTGATTTTATTTTGTAGGAGTGCCTTCAAAGCAAAATCATAGAAAGTATGTGGTACTTGGACAATAGATGTTCAAGACATTTGATAGGTGATAAATCTAAATTTTCTACTTTTGAACCTTATGAAGAAGGATTAGTAGTTTATGTTGATAATGCTAAAAGAAAGATAATTGGAGTTGGTTCTATTTGGAAGGATTCAATTACTTTAGATAGAGTTTATTTTGTTGAAGGTTTAAATCATAATCTTATTTCCATTAGTCAATTATGCAATAAAGGATTTAATGTTGAATTTCATGCATCCTTCTATACTATAAGAAATATGGAAACTATTTTGCTTGTTGGTCATAGATACAAAAATATTTACCTTATTGATTTTGAAAATGAAAGTAATACAAATTTAAAT
The DNA here is from genome assembly GCA_021442155.1 of Cymbidium sinense. Classification (NCBI taxonomy): domain Eukaryota; kingdom Viridiplantae; phylum Streptophyta; class Magnoliopsida; order Asparagales; family Orchidaceae; genus Cymbidium; species Cymbidium sinense. The sequence goes on from CM038215.1 coordinate 53,259,019, forward strand.
TTACTTTATTTTAAAAGTTCACTTTATGATGTTTGGATATGGCATGAAGGTTATGTCACATTAACATGCATCCTTTAAATAAAATTGCAAAACTTGATCTTATTGATGGTTTGCCTAAAATGAAATCTCATTCTAATTTTGTTTGTGATGCAAGTATTCATGAAAAATATTCTAAACATTCTTTCAAAAATAAAAATATTATTTTTATAACTAGACATTTAGAATTATTGCAATTTATTTGGTCCTCATAGCACTGCTAGCTTAGGTGAAAAATTCTATGGTTTTGTTATTGTTGATATTTTTCCAATATTTACTTGGGTTATATTTTTAATTTATAAAAATGATGATTTTGAGATTTTAGAAAATTTGTTGAACATATTCAACATGATAGATGTCTTCTTATTAATAAAATTCAATCTGATCACAATGGTGAACTTAAAAATAAGAATTTTGAAAATTTTGTAATGACTTTGGTATTAAGCATAATTTTTTTGCTCTTAGAAAATCTCAGCAAAATGGTGTTGTTGAAAGGAAAAATAGAATTTTAATTGAATTGAGCAGAGCTATGCTTGATGCTTATAAGTTACATAAACATTTTTGGGCATAAGCCATTAAACTTCATGCTATGTTATGAATCATGTTTACTTGAGACCTCTTTTAAATAAAACCCCTTATGAGCTGTTCTTTGGTAAGAAACCTAAGATTATTTAATTTGATATCTTTGGTTGTGAATGCTTTATTTTAAATAATGGTAAAGATTCTTTAAGAAAGTTTGATAGTAAATCCAATGATAATATCTTTTTAGGATATTATTTGAATGGTATATCTACTAGAGTTTATAATAATAAAAATGATTATTGAAGAATCAGTACATGTCATGTTTGATGAAAATCATATATATCCTATTAAAGATGATGTGATTGAATAAGAGGTAGATGATTTTAAGAAAATTAGTTTGGAAGAAAATATAGATGATTATTTGGCTAAAAATTGGAAATTCATTAAGAATCAACCAAAAGACTTGATTATTGGAGACCCTTCTCAAGGAGTTAGAACTAGAAGAAAATCTAAGGAAATGATAAATTATTTTGTGTTCTTAAGAGATTGAACCAAAATCAATAAATGAAGCTTTGGAGGATCACTATTAGATTGTAGCTATGGAAGAAGAATTAAATCAGTTTGTTAGAAAAGATATGTGAATTAGTTCCTAGACCTCAAGATCAAAATATTATAGGAACTAAATGGGTCTTTAGGAATAAGTTAGATGACTCAAGACACATTGCTAGAAATAAGGCTAGATTGGTTGCACAAGGATATACTCAGATTGAAGGGATAGATTTTGAAGATTTCTTAGCCCTTGCAGCTAGATTTGAAGAATCCTTTTCCCTTCTTGGGTGTTATAGCTAAGTAATAGTTTGAATTAAGATATCAACTTAAGTAAGTAAGTTCATTCAAGAAAATAAACATTAATAAACATATACATGAAAAATTAATGAAATAAATAAATATGATCAATCTAAATCAAATAAATAAATAATGTTAAATGGACATTTAATAAAATTAAAAGAAACATAAGATCAAATACAAAGCTAAGTTTTTTAAAACATAATATAAATTAAATAACATTAAATATAAAATGAATCATATTAAACTTAAAATGAAAATAAAAATCAAACTAAATCATGGTAACATGGACTTTACATTAAGATTTTAAGAAGCATTTTGAATCTTAACTAAAACATAAATTAAACCAAAGAAAAATTAATTAAAGCAAACATAGTAAAACAGAAATAAAATTTCCTAATCTCATTAACATAAAACTCTAATTTTAAGAGAAAAATGTAAAACATAAATTAAACTTGACTTAAAATGAATCACTCAAATGAATCCAAAAGATGTTAATTAAGATACTTAAGATCTTAGTTTGACCCTTAGAATGAATCTTCACCTTAGGGTGAAGATGTCATTTTACTAGGATTTAAGATGTTGAATAAAATGGGTTCTACCCAAAGTGGAATTTATGTTATTCTTCATTCTTGTAAATTTAAATTCCACTTTAACATAAAAAAAATTAAAATAGAAATAAAATGATAAATTAATTAAATCACTTAAATTGAAATTACCCAATAGAAAATAAACAAATTTTAAGAATAAAAAAATTGAAATCAAAAGTCTTCATAATTGGAAAACATATGGTATATAGTTTGTACACCGAGGTCGCAGGGCTACTGGTCCGAAGGAGGTATTGATATCCTAAACTTCTAGTTTAATATTGACATGTACCTATGAAGCAAAATTATGAAAAGTGAAAATTTTAAATCAAATTAAACTAAAATTTTAAAACCAAATCAAACATTGAACTTGAAATGCCTAGTAAATTATGCTACATAAACCTATTTTCACACACACTAAATTATTAGGTCACTGATCATAAACCTAGGTTAGGTTGATGTTCTATGATGTAAAATATTTTTCTTATTTTATGGTGTAATATTTTAGATTGGATGACTAGGATTGTTTGTCCATTAGTCTGGATTATAGGATGCTCTTTTATACTATTATTTTCTATAAGAGACAGTGCTAAAAGGGACCACTATAATAAAATATACAAATGATATTTGCTTGCAGGTATGCATAAGTTCTTAAGCATAGTCCAATAGGATACGTGGGATTTGGCAGGAAACTAGTGCTGTATGTTTGCAAATATAACTGTTGGAGTATTATTTGTATTTCTTAACATCTATTTTACAAGGTTTAGGAATTTATTTTTGAAATTTAAAATATAATTTGAGCCTTAAATTAGGTTATGATTTATTAGGTATAGGAATAATAGGAGTTGGCCCTATTAGTTCATGGTTTTAGTCGTCCCCTATGAAGTCTGGGAGGTCCTTATAAAGTGACAATCTTTAATGAAGACCCTCATAAGTCAAACTTTTAGTTCTAGGCCAGGTTGTATAAGTGCAAAGCTTGGCTGCCTATTTTTCTCTTTCTTTTGGTGTACAATGGTATTGAATTACATTAGCCTATTTTAATAAATTTAGTTTAATTTATTTTGGGTGTATATTAGAAACAACCTGCTTCTCTAGGTTCCTTTCTATGATTGTATTTCTATGATGAAATGCCTGGAATGTTAGGCTCTTAAGAAAACTAAATTTTCTGCCCTACCTAAATCTAAACAACCTAAACACAAAAAATAAATAAATTGATAACATCATAATTAGAAACAATTAACTTTTGTGAAACATGATAACATATTGTTCATACTCCTTTAATTGGGCCAATTGTACATAAGGGGGAATTTGACCTTTGAGGATGACCACCCTTCTTGGGGAAGTGTGCCTTCTCTTTTTGATTTGGCACACAACTTCTTCTAACTACATATCATTGTAGGAATAAATTGCATACACATGGCCTTAAATGAATTGTGAGTCAAAACATAAAAAATGAATTTTTTGCTTTAATTAGGTGCATATCATACCTAACATGATCTTAGGGTTAGGTATTGAGTTTAGGTTCATATATTTATTCTTAAAATATAATAGTTCATATCTTGCATAACATAAAGACTAAACTCATGGATTTAAAAATCACTTAGGTGGTGTTAGCTAACAGCCTTCCAAGTAGGTGATATATCTTGAAGAACCAAGCATTCTCATTTCTTCAAGCAAGAGAAAGAGTTGATAATTCCCAGAAGTTGAACTATGTTGAGCTTCTAAATTATGTCAAAAGCACTTATAGACTTAAGTTCTGAAGCATCCTTATAGGAATAGGTCTTCAACCCTAGACATTTCTGCAGTCTTGTGTTGCCAAAATCTAGTTTCTAGATTACTAATAAAATGCCAATTAAAATTCTTCTAAATTTGATCTTAATATTATAAAGCTCAATGGTAGGTAAGTTGAAATGCCTATTGGACATCCCCATATCTCTAAGCATTTTCTACTTAATCCCAATTGTTCTCTTAACGAACTCTTTTCCCTTTGAGCATTCCTTATTAAAATTTTAAATTATCATCCTTTTAAGACAAGCTTTGAAAATCATAGAAATAAAAATCTATTTCTTTAATTAAGAGTATTCTTAGGAAGAGAACTTTCATTCTTAAGATGTAAGGGCTTGTCCTTATAGAACTGTGAACCCTACAATGACATAAACTTCCTCCATGTAGTTCAGGGGAAAATCTCTAGTACCTTGAAGACCCATCAACCTTAGAAGACTTTATTATGTAATCAAATCCATTATAGAGTAATATATTTATCTTTTAATGACATTTTTTATTACATAAATTAAGTAACCTTGAGATCTATGTGGTGTCCAAAAATATAAATAAAATTCTCATAGATATTTTTGGTGACTCCATTTGGAAATAGTTCCTCTCTCCATTTTTAGAAATAAATTTTGTTTCTATATATCGATAATATACTTGTGTTTTCATGGGTAAAATTGCCTTTCTTTCCATTGGGTATCTCTACATTTCATTATTGGTAGACTATATTCAACATCCATTAAATGAGTATATAACTTCACTATTTGCTAAACTCATATAAGGGAGTTATATAACATCTTCATTTTCAAAAATAAAAATTCTACTTTCAAAAACTATAGCCATGATAAAAATGGCAACTTTTTTTTCTAATGGGTCAAAAGTTTTTTTTTCACTACATTATATCAGTTTAAGTCAGTTGTAAGCTATTTAATTTCCTTCTTTGAAAATAGAAATTGATTGGGAAACTCATTTTTACTGCAAGTTTTGGCATTAGCTTCTCTGTTGACATTAGCAGATTAGATAGTTTCATTATCAAGTTTGGAGTTGGATTTGAAAATTTGAACATTATAGTTAATGGAGTAACTCTTGCTCTTATGAGTTAAGTAGCTTTTAAAGACAAAAACCAATTATGGAGTTCTCTAGTATACACTACAGTACCCCTGCCATTGAAATGAAAGTTATTGTTGAGGTCACTAAAAGATCAAGGCGGGCTCTATGCCATAGAACATCAAACTGCCTATTATAAAGACATTACCTGCTTCCTTCATTCTTAGCACTTTTGAGATAGGATCCACCTCTAAACCTTCCAAAATGACTAAAAGTTATAAAAATAATAAAGGGAGGTGACTTAGAAGGCAAGCCCTGAAAGATATGAAACAAAAAAAATGATAAAAATAGAGCTAGCTAGGGCAAGGGATAGATATACCCTTCTAGATACTTCTCTCTTAGGAGGTACCAAATTCCACCCTCTTTCTCCTCTCTTGTAAGTTCTCTACCATGTCCTTTCACTTATGAAAGAAAAATGAACTTTAGAATGAATAGGGAAACACGTGGTAGATTACAGTAGATTCTTCATTGAACTCCTAGGTCCTCCTCTTACACTAAAGAAGAGTTACTTAGGGTTATGAAAGAATAAGTAGATCTTCATTTTATGCTTCTACAAAGGAGATAGAGTATCTTTATTTATCTTCTTATAACAAGGAGATCTTGGATGAAGGACACCTTGGTCTCGGAGCCACTCTAGTTGTAGAGGAAGTCCCCAATGTCTGTGAAATCATTAAAAAAAGAATTTGATGTGAAACCCATGGACTTAAAAGAAGAGTCCAAAATTATCTTGATAATAATGGTGTTTCACTCCATTTGACAATATAGGAGATGGATACTATTATGAGAGATGATGAAAAAAATGAAAAAATAAATATAATTAAAGAGAAGTTTGACTTAGAATAAGATGATATGTTGTATGATGTCTCAGGACTACCTGTATCACAAATTTTCATGGTAGACATAAGGGAATCAATGAAAGAGCAAGATGAGTTGAAGCGAACCCTATATCTAGTCCCACTCAACAACTAATCTTCAATTGCAAAAGAAAGATGTTCATGTCTTGAGGATGGAGAAACAGATGAAGGAGATGATTGCCACCATGCAATCACTCCAAAGTTTGATTCCTAGTTCTTCCCAATATCATTCTTTAAGGAATTGAGAAGAATCCCATCCCATAGATGAGAAGAGGTTCAGTTTAGAAGAACATCATTAAGAGTAACATAAAACAACAAATGATAACTCTTAAAACTAACCTAAAATATCTCATGGAACAATAGGCATAGGAGGCGTTGGCATAGTCTTGAGGTGTAATTCTAATTCCAAAGGGTAGACCCTACCTTGAAGAATATGATTTTGTGCCTTACACAAATGGATTTGTGCCTCCTTCATTTGAAGTTTTTGATGGGATGGGTAACCCCAAACAACATTTGGCACATTTCTGGGCAAGTTGTTGCAATGTCGAAGGAAGTAAAGCCTTATTTTTTAGACAATTTGTTAGTAGTATAATTTGGGTTGCCTTTGATTGGTATACGAAGATACCGAATGGTTCATTGCACACTTTTACTAAAATAAAATATATGTTTATGAAATGATTTACTGGCATGCAACACTACATCACTGTGGGTGATTTAGTTGTTAAAAACTAATAGGCAGGGGAATTTTTAGTTGATTATATCTTAAGATAAAGGATTCTTAGTCTTAAGTTCAAGCCTCAATTGCAAGAGTAGCACACTATTGAAATACTCCTTTGAAACATCCATGGCCCAGTGGCCTTCCTATTGAAGTGTTTTAACATTAAATTTTTTGAAAAATTGCTAAATAAAGCATCTAGCTTGCAAGAAGAAGCCCCTAGAATGTCATTTTTAAGAGATCAATCTTTTGTAGGACCACGCAAACCTAGGAAAGTGCTAGAAAAGAAGGTAGGCAATGTTTCTTTAGTAAACAAGAGAAAGGCATTAATTCAAGTAGAGTGACCTCCACCTTATAGGACATTGTAGCAGCAGTAATCACCACCTCCTAAGAAGACTCCCACTAGCCCTTTGAGTGAGAGGATGAGCCAGACTTATTGTTTCAAGAGAGAGTAGTGAGGAAAAATTTTAAAAACTTTAAAATGAAGCCAAATTTAAAGCTACTTGATTTGAAAAGACCAAAATAAATTAGCAAAATGAATGACCTAAATATCATCCATATCATCAGATGATGGGTCACACTATTGAAGACTACTTCACTTTTAAAGACTAGCTTCAAAGAAATTTTAAAGAGGGCTAGTGATAATTCATAAGAATACTTGGTTGACCGTGGACAAGGGACCATTAGGATAATTATGGGCAAATTTTCCACTTCTTCTTCTCCTTCAAAGGAATGGGATATTTCTTTATCCCATTCTTCTAAAAAAATTTAATGAAAAAAATTTAAAAATTCCATGCAATATCAGATGAAGGTCGAGAAGAAGATCATCCAGATTGATCCATCAACATTAGAAGGCATAGTCCCTCCTCTACCCCATTCAACATCATCAGATGTTCAAATGGCCAGAGAGAGTGGTGAAAGAAGAATATCTATTATATCTGAGAAAATTTTGTATGATAAGGATGGAAAAGGCTAGGACTTATATTCTTCATCTTTATGTACACATTTTAATAATATGAATAAAAGCCCATTTCTAAAGAATTTCATACATTGTTTTTTTTTATCATTTTTGATGAACATGCTGAAAATTTAAAAAAATATAAAAAGAAAGTTCTCATGGATTGTAATGTGTTTCATGAATCTAAGATAGATAGTGAAAGTCCTATAGATGATTTGCAAGGCAACCTTATTAGCATAAAGATAGAACTATCAGATTTTGAGCAATCTTTGGAAAAGGATACTAGTGATGAGGGATAGAATAACATGACCTTGGGGATATCACTAGGATTAATATCCATAGTGGGAAGGTTTTTTCACCTCGTCTGTCTCATCCTCACAAAGATAAAGGTAAATAAATTATTGAACAAAATATAGAACCTTTACAAAAAGATTAAGTATTTGAGCAAGTGTTCCTAAGGTCGACTATAATATTTTATCCCATCTTTGGAAACTTCCAGCTAAATTAAGCATTTATGACTCACTTCTTTTATCTAAAAAAATAAGGGAGTCATTAGCTAAGGCATTACTCGAGAGATATGTTTGACCCAACTAGTAGCAATATCCTCTGATGAGGCTTGCTATATAAAAGAGATTCCATTCGAAAGGATGCCATAATAAAATTAGAAATTTCATTAGAGTCAGATAGTGATGAAAAAATGCAAGAATTTAAAAATGAACCTAAGCTATCCACCTATGAAAAATTGAAAAGGTATGTTGATACTTTGACTCCTTTTTCTCAAAATAAAATCTCACAGTTAGAAGTATAAGTAGCCTCCAACCTTTCAAGAGTAGTTGGAAGGCTGTCAAAGTGTTAATCTACAGGTCCTCAAGCTCAGAAAGTGATGCAAGGCTTGAAGATCCATTTTCTAATGAAATAATAGAACTCCCTTTTGATTGGTATCTTAATTGTGTTAAAAATGCTACAAAAAGGGTTTAATTCCTCATACTTGATCCAAAGATATGGCCCAACACATAAAAAGCTTATGGAATACTAAAACTAAAAACTTGAAATCCAAAGTTATTATTGGGTTCAGTATCATTGGACCTTCAGATAATAATGAATACTGCTTAATGGTAAGCAATCATATGGAATATGATCAACTCTTTGGAATCTTATCTAAACCTTTAGAAGGATCTTGTCTTGAAACATCAGATGATCCAGATGATTGCTTAATTCAAAATGCACCGGCATAATTTGAAGAAGAAAAAACATCCATTATTGAATAATTAAAGGAAATCAACTTAGGATCTAAAGAAAACCCAATGCTAACTTTCATTAGTTCATTATTGGGTCCAAAAGATTCTAAAGAGTTTATTAACCTACTTTATGAATTTAAAGATTACTTCGTGTGGAATTCTAATGAGATGCCAGGTTTATCTCCGGATGTCACTATTCACAAATCAGAGATTAAACTTGATGTAATTCCAATAAAGCAAGCTTTGAGGCATGCAACAAGAAATTGAACAAGTGATCACTAAAGCAAAAAAAAAATTAATTGATGTTGGATGTATAATAGAAAAACAATACCCTTCTTGGATAGCAAGCATTGTTCTAGTAAAGAAAAAGAACAACTAAATACACATTTGTGTGGACTTTAGAGACTTGAATAAGGCTTGTCCCAAAGATGAGTTCCCATTATTGATATGAAAATTTATGGTTGATATAGCCTCTTTTCATGAAGTCTTTTCATTTATGGATGGATAGTCTAGGTTTAACCAAATAAAGATTGCTCCAGAGGATGAAAAGCATAAGATGTTTAGAACTCCTATCAAGATATTCTGTTACACAGTCATGCCATTCAATCTCAAAAATACTCGCTACTTATCAAAGAGTAGCGATTAGAAAATTTAATGATTTAATTCATAATTAGATTGAATGCAATAATCTAGTCATTAAGAGTAAAGAAAAATAATTTGTATGACTTATAAATTATTTTTGAGCAATTTTACTGCTATAACCTAAAAATGAACCCCTTGAAGTGTGCTTTTGGAGTAACTTCATGTAAGTTTTTAGGATTTATAGTGAGGCTGGGATCAAAATTGATTCAAAAATAAAATTAATAAAAGCTATGGAAATGCCATCACATAGGAGTCTTACATAGTTAAGGTCATTATTAACATACTAAAAAATATTTATATCAAATTTATTTGGAAGATGTCATTTGCAGTGTTGATAAAGAAAGATTCTAAATTTGAAAGTCTAAAAAAATATTTGATGAATCCTCTTATTTTGACTACTCTAATTCCAAGCCATTAATCTTGTACACTATAGTTTTAGATGCATCACTTGGAGCTTTATTGGCTCAAGTTAATGAAAAAGGAAAGAAAATGCCCTTTATTACCTAAGTCATAAGCTCATCTCGACTGGAATGGAATTATCCTCCTATTGAAAAGTATTGTCTAGCTTTAGTTTTCTCTACTCAAAAATTAAGACATTATATGCTTTCTCATAAACTATATTTGATTTCAAGAGTGAATCATTTGCAATATCTTATGACCCATCCAATATTGTCTGGATGTTTGGCACATTGGTCTATGATCTTATTGCAATTTGAGATCACAATTATCCATTTTCATCTGTGAAAGTTCAAGTTGTAGTTGACTTTTTAGTATCACATCCTCTACTCGAGGGTTCTCCTTTAAATGATGATTGTGTAAATGAATAGATCATGATTTTAGAGGAAGAACCTAATGCCACTTGGAAATTATATATTGATGGGGCAACATTATCAAAGAAGAATAAAGAATTAAATTCTTATATCATAGGGAAGAAGGGATTGGGTTGATTTTTATAACTCTAAATAAAGGAATGATGTGAAATTCCTATCATTTGTTTGAACCTTGCATAAGTAATGAAGATGAATATAAGGCTCTTATAACTAGTTTAGAGTTAGCAATCCTTATGGATATTAAGAATATAAAGATCTTTGGGGATTCTCAACTAATCATTAATCAAGATAGCAAGATCTATAAGGTTTTACATTTTAAGGTTTTCAATTATTTTCAATACATAATAATATTGCTTGAAAAGATCCCTTTTATAACTATGTATATAATATCATGCAAAGATAATTCTATAGTAGATGTTTTAGCTAAACTTTCCAAAGAAATCACATGCCAAAAAAGAATCTATATCTATAAAAGTTTAGAATCAACAAGTTTTATCCCCTATAGCTTTAAATTACATGAATAGAAAAATAAAAATGTAAAGGGTAGCCACACTTACTAAAATTCAAGAAGAATTTGATTAGAGTCAACCATTCATTGACTATTTAAGTGAGGGGTGGCTCCTTGAAGACAAGTTATTAGCAAATCAAATTAAGAAATGCACCTTGTCTTATGCATTAATCAATAATGTATTATATTTTAGGTCATTTGATCACATGTGGCTATGATGTTTGAATAAACAAGAAGCCCATAAGATTATGACTGAGATACATTTTGGATTATATGGCACTCACCAATCAAGACCTAAAATGAAATTGAAAATTAAAAGACTTGGATATTATTGGCCTTCAATGTTAAATGACTGCATGGAAATTGCATGTTGTTATCATCAATGCCAAATACATGGTGTGATATTACATCAACCTCCTAATGTACTACACCCAACTATTGCCTCTTAGCCCTTGGAGAATTGGGATACCAACATCATAGGGCTTATTGATCATCCTTTATCAAAAGGGCATCACTTTATATTAGCTACAACTGATTATTTTTCTAAGTGGGTTGAAGCGATTCCATCGAAAGAAGTGAAAGCATACCATGTGCTTAAATTCTTTCAAGAAAAAAAGTCATATATCAATTTGGCATTCCTTGCCAAATCATATCTGATAACGATCTATCATTTAAGTCCATTAATTTGAATCACTTTGTGGATAGACATAAAATTGATTGGAGATACTTGACCATCTATTACCCTATGGAAAATAGATTGGCTAAAGCATTTAATAAAACTCTTATGAGAATTTTGAAAAAGACACTTAATGAAAATAAGTGTCAATGGCATGAAAGCTTGGTCGAAGCCTTATGGGCCTATCAACCACATATAGGACACCAACTCAATCTATATCATATACTTTGGTTTATGGAACTGAAGCTAATCTTCCATTGGAAATGCAACAACCTTCATTGAGGATACCAATTAATAACAACATTATAAAAGATCAAAATCACATACTTCTACTAAAAGAACTTGAAAGCCTTGAAGAAAAACATCTGAAATCTCAAATAGACCTTGAACTTTACCAATCTCGTATAGTTCAAGCACATGATAAGTTTGTTCATCCTAGAACTTTTCAAGTAGGAGACTTGGTCTTTGTTCTTAAATGAACAATTTTAGCTAATCACAAAAGTAAGTAGCAAATTTGAGGCAACTTAGGAAGGACGTTCGTGGTGAAAAAGGTCTATGAAGGAGGCCCTTATCAATTAATTACTTATAATGGTGAATGTCTAATGACACCTATAAATAGATGTTACATAATGAAATATTATGTATAAAATGTATTTTAATTTCAAAAAAGTGATAATAAATAAAATTATGTTTAAAATGTATCTTTTGTAATTTATTCTGATCCAAGCATCATCTTTTTTATATTCTATGTAATGACTTGTAAAATTTTGCAAATTTTCTTAAATCCTTTTGATGTACAATATCTACATTCTTATAGGATGGAAGCAAGCCTATTTGTGTCACCCTTCTTATAAATCTTTTGGGATTGGAGTAAGCCTTTATGCTTCATTCCATAGATTTAGAGCAAGCTCTTCATTGCATCACTCATATTTTTCAAAGGATAGAAGTAAGTCATTAATACCCCATTCTTGTGAATTAGACTATTAAGGTTAGGACTAAGTTACTAAGACCTCTTTCTTATTAGTCAAAATTGAGGTTAGGAATAAGTCATGAAGACTCTTTTCCTCATTTTTAATTATTTAAGTTGGATTAAGCCATTAAGGCCCCCATCTTAGTAGCTAATAAAAAGGTAAGTCCTTCAGTAGGCATCCTTCAAATGATAAGGATTAGAAATTAAGTCACTAAGATCCCTTTTCTTACTAGTCAATTTTTTTTTTTAAGATTTAGGATTAAGTCATCAAGACCCCTCTCCTCAATCTAAGCTATTTGGGTTAGACTAAGCTGATACTGTAGGAGTAAGTATCTTAATAGGCATCATTGTAAAAGAATTAAGATAGGATTAAGTCATTATGATCCAATACCTTTTTAAGCTATTCATGTCAGAATTAAGCCATTGGAGGCCCCCTTCCTATTAGCTGAATTTTACTATATTAGGATTTAAGTCCTTGTGACCCCTTTTCAAGTACTAAGTAAAAGAAAATAAGGAGTGAAAATAATTCATTGAAGGTCCTATTCCTATGGACTATTCAGGTTAGGAATTAAGTGATGTGCTCTTTACCTATTAGTCAAAATCTTGAGGATTAGGAATTAAGCTATTGAAAACCCCATTCCTCAGCTCAGTTATTTAGGTTGGAACCAAGTCATTAAAAGACCCATTCCTAATAGCTAACTAAATAAGAGTAAATCCCCCAGTGGTATCATTCTCTAGTTAAAATTCTCATAGTTTGGTTTGGAATAAGTATCCATGTTGGCATCCTCTCCAACTATTATCTATAGATAGGAATAAGTATTTATAATGGCATCATTTCTAGTAAATTTCTCTATTGAGTTTGTGTTAGGATTAGATTCTTCATTGAGTCTTTTCCTAATGTTATCTCTACTCTTATTAGAAATTAGTAAATCTAAGTCTCTAAGAATGAATCATTATAAATTAAAATAAATTAAGGCATGTTTTTCTTAGCCTTCAAATCAAATTCAAAAAAAATGAAATCAAAACTAAAACTAGATCTAAATTTCAAAACCAAACACAATTTCTTTCAAGCATATGCTTGTGAGTTTGTTGACTAGTTTGATCAATGCCAATATGTGCAATGTACTATAATTAGTCCACTACACTTGGGGGCCCATTTGTTGACCTCATTTTTGGATGAGGTTAACATCACCCATTAATTAATAATTAAGACACCTAATCTTGGATTAGGAGTCTCCTGATTAAGCACTTAAGACACTAAGCATAGTGACCTAACGAATTCTCCCAAGATTTGATCTAAACCAATAGGATTAGTTGGACTCAAACCAAGCTAAAATATAAACAAATGATTGAACAAAACACATTCAAATTGCAACCTAAATCCAATTGAGCTTAGACTAAGTTGATTTGGGTGATTCACATAGTTATCCTATTTAAGCTCAAAATTAATTATATCTAATGAAATTCAAATGAAATCAAAATAAATTTAAATCATATCAAATCAAAAAGTATAAAATCATTACATGAATATGAATTGAGTCAAATCCAAATGAAATTCAAATGAAAGTCAACCATTGAACATAAGTTTGACTTATGTGGTTCCCACCAAGTCAAAGATCAACCCACTATAATTTGACCAAATAAAATCATTCTAAAAGCTTAAAATTATTAATAAAACATGTTTAAACATGAATCTAATAAATCTAAAACTAATAAGGCCTTAAATGGGATAATTAGATCATTTGATCTAAATAGGCCTAATAGACTTTATTAGACCAAACTCAAATGGAATAAAAAATAACTCAAATTAATTATCCAAAATCATTTGGAAATCATCTTGAAGCACAATGTAACTAATTATAGGGTTTAATTTGATAAATTTGGTCATTTGACCCAATTAAAGCAATGTTAACCCATTAAGACCTAAATTGGGTCAAAGTGGGTTTTAAATTCAAAATAAATGAAATTTATTGATCCAAATAATCCTTAATACTTGGTTAAATATAATTAAAGGGTAAATACATTTTGATTGAGTCAAGATGGTCATTTGACTCAATTAGATTTAATATAATTTATTTAAACCATAATATGGTAAGTATTGAAATAAACAAACAATCAATTTTCAAATCTCATGAAACCCACTAATTGGAATTATTTTAAATGAAAACATAAACATAATTAAGATTTCAATCTAAGATCAATCCATCAAATAGAGCAAACTAGACTAAGCTAAAAGGGAAAGATACCTAAGTGACATAAATAAATGCATTTGAACTCAAACCTAAACTCATCACCTTGAAATGTAACTAAACTCATCCTAAGATGAGTTTAGGGTCATTGGCAACCAAGATTAAGCAAACTAAGTAGGTCCAAGTCCATCTAAAAGAGAATTTTTTTTTGGAGGAAGAGAATGAAGCATAGAGACAAATCCTTTCCCCAATCCATTTCTCATCCTCCATTCCTCATCTTTGTTTCCTTGAACAGACCCCAATCAATTGACCACCCTTTAGAGCTAGCCACCAAGGGTGGCAATCACATAGGTCAGCCATGGTTGACTCTCCTCCCCTTATAGCTCTCAGCTATTCATGGAGATGAAGAGAGAGAGAGAGAGCTTATATCAAGTCATTTTGAGCATTTCATCACCTACCTCAAGAAAAATGAAGAAGAGCGCACACTTCTACTGATCCCAACATTGCTGGCAAGCCTGAGTTTGACCAAACCCATGAGAAAATGAGAGAAGTTTGGCCTATAGACTGATGCAAAAGGAGGGAATCCAATTCCTTGCATCTAGAAGCTTGCCACATCCCCACAGAGCTTTTTGAATCATCTCCACCACCGGAGATCACTTCCAATAAGGTATGGGTTCAAATCGACCATTTAAGCATGCAATTTTGGTCCTTTTTAGAATGAACTTGATCTCAAGTGAGATCAAGCTATATAGATGAGTTCTAAATACTTTTGATGGATTTGAAAATGAAATCTAGTGATTCCACTACCAAGATCACCAAAAATAACTTGAAGGATCTCACCATCAACAAAGAAGGTGCAATCTCCTGTTCATTCTTTCTGTTAAGAACAGTTGACTAAAGATCTAGTTGGACATCCAATTAAATCCTATAAAAGTTCCCTAAGTAAAATTGTGACCATCTGATCTTGTAAATCATCTAGCTTGGTTGTCACTTTTTGTGCTAGATCCATGTGGATCCAACTAGTCCAATAGCACTATGCCACATGGCAAACAGTGATGCATCAACGCCATGTGGTGCTGACCATTTAAAATGAAAAATTTGGATTTTTCCTAATTTAAAACATGTAAAAAATACCATAACATCAAAAAAATCACTATAACACAAAAAATTCATAGAAAATAAACAATTTAGCCAAAAATACAAATAATGGCATTATGGATTTGTCTCAATGAGCAGAATCCATTATTCCCAAAATCTCTATTTTCTTAAAAATTTTTGGGTTAATTTAAATTTAAATAAAAATAATCAAACTCAAATTACACAAAAATAATTAATCCATTTAATTTAAAACTTTGGGGAAATAAAACTAGAATTAAAACCTACTTTAGATAAATTTTTCATGATTTATTAGCAAGTAAATTTTAAAATAGAAAATTTTGAAGCCATCGGCCTTAATTCAATGAAATAAATTAATATTAAATTAGAAAAATCATGGAAAATTTATAAATAAACTTGAATCATCATAAAAAATCTTAATGAATCTATACACATCATTGAAACTTGCTGAAACCCCATAATCCCCAAAATGAGTAATTTGTTAGTTAATTTAATTAATAAATTTAATTAATGAATCCGAGCTTCAAAAAATTATAATAAATCAACCAAATTTTCCAAAATTCTAAATAAAATCTCAATGGATGCATCTTCCATAGGAAAATTTTTTAAAAAATTAAAACCCATTTTGATTTCATTAAATCCTTTGAATCCATTTGGGTAAACAACATAATCCTAAATATATGTAAAAGTAGTTAATGAAATTAATCAAATAACTTGAAATGGATTAAATTTAAGTTGGAAGCTCAAAGTAGTTCATTTCATAGGCCTCTCTAGATTATCATTAGTAAACACAACTCTATCTTAATAAATTAGAACAAGTAATGAAATTTTAACACATAATCGTACATTAAGCTTAATTTGAATAAGAAATTATAAAGCATAAAATAATGAATTCCTTAAATGATAAAATTGAAGAATCCCAAAGATTGATTGAAACTAATTGAATTAAATTATTTAAATTCATATATATATATATATATATATATATATATATATATATATATATATATATATATATATATATATATATATATATATATATATAAACATTAATGAAATGAATGAATGAAATCATCACTTGAAATTAATTAAGTTAACTTATCCAAATTCATAAACATAATATTAATGAAATTAATAAATGAAATTAATTAAAATCAAACAAACCTAAATGATAAATTAAGAATACATAAATGAATAAATCATTAAATTGAAATATTATAGATCTTTTGAAAGATGAAATCAAAATCAAGTTTGATTTAACATATCAACTTAAGTAAGTTGGTTCATTGAAGCTAATAAACATTAATAAATATAAACATAAAAATTAATGAAAGAAATTACTAAGATCAATCTAAATCAAATAAACAAATAATAAAAACAAATAAGATTAAATGGACATTTAATCAAATCAAAAGAAACATAAGATCAAATATAAATCTAAGTTATTAAAAAAATATAAATTAAATAATATTAAATATAAATGAATCAAATTGAACTAAATCATGGTAACATGGACTTTTAAAAAGATTTAAAGAAGCATTTTAAAACTTAACTAAAAATCATAAATCAAACCAAAGAAACATTAATTAAAGCAAAAGAAGTAAAATAGAAATGAAATCCCCAAATATCACTAACATAAAACTCTAATTTTAAGAGAAAAAAGTAAAACAAAAATTAAACTCGACTAAAAATGAATCACACAAATAAATCTAAAAGAGGTTAATTAAGATAATTAAGATCTTAGTTTGACCCTTAGAATGAATCCTGCCCTTAGGATGAAGATGTTAATTTATTAATATTTAGGATATTGAATAAAATGGGTTCCCCTTAAAGCAGAATTTATTTTATTCTTCATTCTTAAAGACTTAAATTCCACTTTAGCATAAAATGAAATTAAAATAGAAATAAAATTATAAATCAATTAAATCACTTAAATTAAAATCACTTAATGAAAAATTGAACAAATTTTAAGAATAAAAAAATCAAAATCAAAAGAATGAAAATATAAGTTTTTATAATTTGCAAACATATGATATATAGTCTCAACATCCGAGGTCATTGGGTTACTAGTACAAAGGAGGTCTTGATACTTCAAAATTATTGGTTTAATATTGACATGTACCTATGAAGGAAAATTATGAAAAGTGAAATTTTCAAATTAAATTAAACCAAACTTTTAAAACTAAGTTAGAACTTGAATTTGAAATGCCTAGTAAAGTCATACCACACAAACCCATTTTCACACACACTAGATTATTAGGTCACTGACCCTAAACTTAGGTTAGGTCAATGTTCTATGATGTGAAATATTTTTCTTGTTTTATAGTTTAATGTTTAAGACTAGATGACTAGGATTAATTCCTATTAGTCTGGATGGTAGGACATTCCTTTTAAATTAACACTATTTTTTGCAAGAGGTTGTACTAGAAGGGACTGCTATAATAAAATATATAAATGTTGTTTACTTACAGCAATGCTTAAGTTCCTAAGCCCAATAGGACAGCTGGGCTTGACAAGCAACTAATGCTAAGCTTATATATTTTCAAATATAACTATTGAAGTGTTGTTTGTAGTTCCTAACATTGAGTTTGCATGATTTAGGAATTTATTTTTGGAAATTTAAAATGTAATTTGAGTCTAGAATTTAGTTAGAATCTATGGGGTATAGGCATAACAAGATTTGAACCTATTAGTGCATAATGGTCCTCCTTAAACCCATGGAGGTCCCTAAAGAAGGTGAAAATCTTGGAAGAAGACCTCTATAGATCAAACTTTTTGTTCTAAGCTGAGCTGTATAAGGGTAGAGCTCGACTGCCCAATTTTCTTTTTCTTTTAGGGTGTACAGTGGGACTTGGCCACATTGGCCTATTTTAAGTAAATTTATTTGATTTATTTTGGGTGCTCTTTACAAATTACTTGCTTTTCTTGGTTTATTTATGTAATTGTGTTTCTTTGGATGAACTACATAATCTCACCGTAAAGCCCAAGTATATATTAATGAAGAAATAAAAGATTTAGCAAACCCTTAGTTGCATGATTATATGTTTCAATATCATACATGCATATTGTCTCACTCTTGAAAATAGGAGATTTTCATTCTTACATGATAAGGGATAAGACTTGACCTGTGATAGCAGTACCTTGTAGTGGAGAACACCTATTCATCATGAATTTAGGCATAAATTCTCTTAAGCCTAAGTCCAAAATAATGAGTCAAAAAATAAAATAAAACATATAAATTTTATTGCATTAGTCTAAGTGATGAATTTTCATACCAATCATGATCTAGTCTCTTAAGGAGTGAGTTTAGGACTTTAGATTCTTTCCTAATAAATAACATTATAACTATCTTGAATTTACATAAGATTGCCCACATGATTTTGAATCATAGGAAGTGTTAACTAGCCACTCCAAGCAGTTGAATGTCTAGATAAGTCAAGATTGGTCCAGTCTCTCTAGTGGAAGTGAACCAATATATCTCAATTCTTTGAGTACAAATAGGTTAAGTTCTTAGCTTATTCTAGAGCCCTTTAGATGTAGATTCAGAGGCTTCTTATTTCTCTTTTTCTATGAGTGTAAGTCACCTTTTAGGCATTTTCATAATCTTGTTTGGTTGGAAATCTAAGCCTTAGCATTATAATAAAAATTTCAACTAAAAGTAAAATTAATTTTATTTTCTTGAACATATAAAGCCTCATTATAGCGTAGATTGAATTACTTACTAGGCTTTCTAATATCATGTGTGCTTCTTACTTATTCTTCTTTAGAATCTATTAAGAACTCTTCCTACCTTCAGCTCTCCCACTTGATTCCAATTAGATAATAATCCTTTGACCATTGAACTTTGAAATCCTTAGAGACATTAGTTGGCTACTTTAATCACGAGTATTCTTAAAAAATTTCTATTTCTTATGATGTAATTAACTGTGGAGGCTTACCTTTATAGAGAACTAAAGAACCCGGCTTAAAATAAACTCTGCTTTCATCAATGTAAGGTAATGAAAAGATCTCTAGTATATGTAGACCCATCTACCATATGAATTCTTATTAGATGATTGAGTCAATTATAAGATGATGCTTCTATCTTTTGAGATAATACATCATTCCTTAGATGTCATACTCGTTCATTCAATAAGTACCTACTAAGATTTGTGTGGTGTCCTTATGACTCCAAACCAAAAAACCACATACTTAACCATTAACTTTAGCCTAAGAACATAAAGGAATGAAATACTTAGGTCCCAACCCTAATCTAAGCCATCTTAAGCTTCTAAGTTATTTATATTAGATGATTTGATTAATTATGTATGTTTAATTATGATTATCATCATTTAGTTAATATTAAATGGATTTAAGATGATTTCAATGTTAACGAATCCTTATTTGGGCATGAAATTCAGACATGGATTAATCATTGTTTTCAAATGACTATTTGATTTATCATGGATTCATTAATTAATTTAACATATTTTAATTAATCCTTAAACCTTAAATATGTAAATTTTAAGATTTCTCAACTTCAAGGGCTAGAAAATTTTTCTTAGGTGCTTTGATGTTATTGAAAAATATTTTGAGTTTGTTTTATTAATTTTTTATAATTTTTATAATTTTCTTATTTATTATTTAATTTAAATTGACCTAGAACTTGAAATTTTAATAACTTCTAATCTAAAAGGCATTTTACTTTGAAATTTTTATGGCAAGTGTGTTTTCTCACCAACTTTATTATTATAGAGTTTCATCTTTACCATAGATATATTATTGGGTTAATTAATATTTTAATGTTTTTAATAAACCTTAAATTTAAAATAAAATATTAGGACATACTTAGAGCTTTTAATTTTCATTAATTCCTCTCTAAATGATAAATCCATAAAATATTTATTTAAAATTTTTGGATTGTTGATTGCTTTATTATGATATTTCAAAGACTAGGTTAATTAAATGAATTAATTAATTCATTTAATTAAGTCATTTTGAGGATTAATGAGTTTTAGTGAGCTTTAATATTTTTCCTAGGTTCATTGATATTTATTATGATGTCTTACGTTAATTTCATAATTTTTCTTAATTTTCTTCAAATATTATTAATTAATTAATTTTTAATTAAGGTTTGGAGATTAAAATTTTTATATATTTTAATTCAATCACCAATAAATCCTTAAAATTTTATCTAAGGTGTACTTTAACCTTATTTTCAACTCCCTAAGTTATAAATTGATTAGATTAATATTTTGACTTTAATTTAAGTTTTATTATTTTTAATTAAACTTAAATTAACCCAAAATTACCTAATTAAAATTGAGGATTTTAGATTTAATGAATTCCTCTAACTGAGATGAATGTATAGAGCCCATATTTATAATTTTTAGTTAGGCATTTATTTTCTATAAATTTTTAAAGTTTCTTATTTTTTTTTACATTTTTAAAATCTAGAAAATCTCATTTTCCCACTTAACCTAGTAAGCGCTGATAAGGTGTTAACACGATGTTATTTTATGCATGATGTCACGTGATTGTACCACACAAGATCAATGTGGATCATGCATTAAATTGACGGAGATAATTCTTTGAGTAAAGGCCATCTGATCTTTCCTATAGTTTCTACAGATATTTAAATCATATAATGCGGCTAAATCATGGTTGTCTATTCCAAATAGAAGGAACAAATGACAGTGATTATATCCCTAACTTCCATTGGAGGCCGAGAACCATTGGTGTTCAAACGTTAAAATTGATGATCTACATGATGAAAATGTAATTTTAAAATGCAAAATGATCATTGAATGATTTTTAACAATACATATGGTTTGATCTCACTAGAGATCAAATTCATTTCATAAAGGTCCAAGCTAAATTGAAATGGGGATCAAGTATACTTCACCGGCGTTGGGTCTTGGTGCTCTCTTTGGTTTCAAAAATGTTCAAGGGGATTGGACGAAGCTTTGATAAAAGAATTATGACTTACCTCCCTCTAAATTAATGTGGAGACTAACACCTGATACTCCACATCAGAGTTTGGTGTGGAGAATGATCAAGAAAGAGGAGGGGGGGGGGGGGGACAGTTTGTTCTTATTTGATTTTACTCAAGGAAGGCGATGTAATAAGTGAAATTCCTCAATTTGTCTTCTCATGTTCTCTTTATAGGTTGCTTAAAGCTATCTTATTAGTTTTATGGGGATGTCCCCAGCCATGGGATTTAGGATACTATCTTGATGTGGGAGGTAGTGGGAATGTCTAAGATGGGATTTGAATGGAGTGAGGGTAGTAAGAGAGCAAATATGGGTAGACTTTGGAGAGGAAAGGGTGGATCACCATGCTTGCTTTTCATGAGCTGCACCTCATCCCTCTTTGGAATCTCAATCATCATATGGTTTTTTAGGTTGCTACATATTGCCTACGTCAAGTCTTAAGTGAGCTATGAGCTATACTTAAGCAAACTGGCTGATGGATGAGGAGGGGATGAGATTATTTGGCTTCATGTGTATATGTTTTTTGTACTTTTCTCCCATGGTATCTCTTCATCCATTTTCCTTCACCTTGTCACCTTTTTTGGGTTGGTGGTTAACTGCCCAAATCAACCTGAGGTGGGCCTTGGATTGGGTTAGAACTCATTGGAGTTTGGTTTAGAGTTAAGTGCTTTATGTTATACCATTTAGATTTGGATTGCTTTATATTAATATTGGATGGTCTGATTGCATTGAATTCAGTTATTTAGATTTAATTTTATGTTTCAATCATTATTAATTTCCTATTACATGATTCATGGATCAATTGATTCATGTTTCATATGAATTGGCCATGGTTAGGCCTAATTTGACCCATTTGATTCAACTTAGTAAAATTAGGTTATTTAGCTTAAGTAGCCATTATAGGGCTGGACATTGATTCAATTATGTGTAATTGGTCATCCATGATATTAAAGAGTGATTAACTTCAACCATTCTCAATTATTTTAGAACACATTTTTAATTCAAATGGGATAAGATGAATTGATTTGAGTCGAATAACCAATTTAACTTAAATTGAAATTAATTTGGGTATCAATTATATTCAATTAAGTGTTTAGAATGATTTCAATTAATTAATTTTAATTTATTTGAAGTTAGTTATGATTTAGACACATTTTGACATAAATTGGACTTAATGGGTTAACATGGTTTCATTCGAGTTAGATGAACAAATTGGTCAAATTAATCCCAATGATTGGTTGAATTATATTTGATTATGATTTTGAAATGATTTGGATGTTCGATTTGAATTATTTTTAATTTAATTTAGATTTAGGTCCAATAAAGTGCACTTGGGTTAAGTGGCCTATTCAACCCACTTAAATCCTCATTGAATTTAGATTTATTTAGATTTATGTTTAAACATGTTCATTTGATGATTTTGAGCCTTGAGGATGACTTAATACAATTGAATTTAAGGGATTGGGTTTTTGACCTAGTAGGACTCACATATGTTAGCTTTAGGTCAAATGACCTATTTGACCATTCTAAACCTCTCCTAAATTTTTTATTGGGTTAGCTTATATATGGGCATTGACTCTGTGCTTTTTGTTTGATTTGAGTTTCACTTGTTTTAATTTTATTTTATTTTCTTGGACTTAGGTGATTTTGAAGTTAAATGGTTCAATTGGGTCAACCATCTCAATGACCTTAACCTAAGCCCAATTTAAATTTAAATGTGTTTAATTTGGATTTCTATTGATTTATTATATTTGATTGGATTCACCTAATCCAATTGAGTTAGGTCAAGTTTTAGAAGGATTCATTAAGATGACCTAGGCCTTCACTTTAGGGCATTGAGTTTTATTTGCTCTTTAGTTTTGACTTTAATTTGATCTTAGATTTATATTTGATTTAGTTTAATATTTGATTTTAAATTATTTATTCACCTGGTCACTAAGTGTAATGACTTAAGTGCCTAATTAGGATGATCTTAATCTAAGATTAGAGGTCATAATTACTAGGATTGGCAGTAATGTCAACCTTATTCAAAAATGAGGTCAATAAAAATGTTCTTATTTCTTGCACTTATTTTACTTTCTTATCCCACTTGTCCTAATCCTACTTCTCAAGTGCTTTAATGGTTTTAATTTAATCTATAAATAAATTTGGATTCAAAATTATTAATGTTATTTCTAGCGAACTCTCTATGGGCTTAAGGTGAGAGATGAATGATTGGAATTATGAATCTATTATTTGAAGAGAAATGTTGCTTCTTGTTTGCAACTGAACAAAAATATAATAAAGGCTAAAAAAATCTCAACTCTAGCATCGTGGCACTGTAGATATAGCGCTTAGGCATTGACACATAATAATAAAAAAATCAATGAACATTTTGACTCTAGTGTTGTGTCTAGACAAACTCATTGCCTAGGCACTGGTTTTGTTATAGTTTAAAGAGCTAGAAAAACACCAACAAAAAAATATAATAAAGAATGAAAATATCTCAACTCTAGTGTCATGGCACCACAGATCCAACACCTAGGCATTGGCACAAAATAATAAAAAAATGAATGAACAGCTTGACTCTAGTGATGTGGCTAGTTCTGTTGGTCTTAAGTTTAAAGAACTCAAAAAACACCAACCACTCCCACCAATACCATTCCCCTCAGCGATAACCATTCGAGGGGAGAGTGGGAATGATTTTGGAGGAGTGAGAGTAGTTATTTAAAAAGTGAAAATGATTGATAACCATTCGAGGGGAGAGTTACTTCACTGATTTTACTAGTGGGCATCAACTTGACAGAAATAAAATAGTATTAAACTTTAGTCTCGATAGTTAGGTCAGTGGCAGAAAAATTAATAATCTTTTCCTCCTGCCATTTTCACTAAACATTTGAATTTTTAATGCTGAGGAAACTAAGGATTTCATTAAAATCAAGATGATCATTGTAGTTGGAAAGATACTGATCATATGCAAAATTTTGCAGATTATAATATGTGTCAATGGAAGCACTACCAAAACTTACCCATTTTTCCCGTACCAAAACTTGGTTGTCTTAGAGATTCCTTATGCTGGCGAAGAACTCCCACACCACGGGGACAACATAAGTGGCATTATCATAGGCTTGCTTCTCCTAACCTTGTTCATTGATAATCCTCTCCACACTCCCACCATGGTTTCAGAAGCTCCTCCCTAGGATAAGGTGCTTACTGAGGAGCCCATGTTGGTACCTTGCCTCAGTGTCTATATTGACAAATCTATCAGGGTCACTACAGAACGCCCTTTTCTTGCTCTTTTGGATAGTCTTGAGTTGCATGTTTACTGATCGAAGGTTGAGATAATATTAAGATGTAAGAACAAGTGAGAGGACTATGACCTTAGAATGAAAATTTTAGTAACCTAGGGGCTCTATTTATAGATTGAATATAGTGTGAAGTTGAGATGATTATTGTGCCTATAAAAAGAGCACTTATTAATATTTATTACCTTTAATTCAGTAACCAATTGGAACTAAAATGTGTGTTTGACATCAATAGACTAGTGCATCACTTATCAAAAGTTTTGTTCTTTTCTATTAAATGTGTCTGCCAGCTCGTCAGCCTTTGAACTACTTTTTGACTAGCATCGCAATGTTACATTGTCAACAACTTGGCATTGGACAAATAGTCAACCCATTTATGTTATTTTTTATGGCACCGCAACACTATAGCATTGGGTTTACAACATTGAAGTTCTACTTTCTTGGGTTTTAAGAATCATGTTCTTACTTAACAGTGCATGGCACTGTCTCACTCGCATCAAGTGCTGAGATTCAAGTGCCAAAGCACCAACCTCTTGGCACCATGGCATTGAGCTCTTAGCTCTCTAGAAATTTATTTTATATATATATATATATATATATATATATATATATATATATATATATATATATAATAATAATAATAATAATAATAATAATAATAATAATAATAATAAAATCAAACCAAGCACTTTTATGTTTATCATGCGAACACCGCAATGACATTCCAATGGATGTAAGTTGTATATATGTCTGCAAAGTAAACTTCATTTAATTATTGGATAAACATATTAATTAGTTTAGCCTTAATTCACTATGCACCTACACAACACCACTAGCTACTAAGAAATGAGATGAGGTAACCCATGACTGCTAATTAGACTTCTTGGACATTATGACTAATAGCCCTCTGATGTTGGTAGATTGGATTAGCAACAGTCTCTCGATGAGAAAACCATGGGATCTTGATCTAGACTACCCTCCTATTTCCCTTAGACAATCATTCATATCACACCTCTAGACACAAATTCATATTAGAGAGATATGTCTATTTCTAGTCTTAATCAAGACTACTCTATTACTATGGTAAGAGGGGTAAATAACTTTGACTGTTTGCATTCATAGGAAGTACAACCCAAATCTAAATAAACCTAACATATTGTTAGGGAAATCTAGTTGAATGTAGATAAATCTGCCTCATGATGAATAAACTCCTTGAACTTCCTACAAAGATGGCACAGAGGTTTGCAAAGGGATTTTTTTTGAGGGAATAGATTTTTGGTGACTTTGCTAGGGATTGCTTCTCTCTCCATCTCCGATTGGAAAAACTAAAATATATGGTATCATCATAGATTTAAATATCAAGTTATGTTCTTCTTTAAAAGTTTAGGTTTCTAAAACCTAATATATCACTTTAAATCTACGAATAGGTGTGAAAATCTTGATGGCAAACTTAACCAATTTAATGACTTTCAAGTTGGGAGAGAAATCTATCGTTAGATTCCCTCAAGTTGTGATCAACATTAGTTCTATTGGAGCCACTCTCTAGTTCAGGAAAATCTCTAAGGTCGTATAGTTTGTACCAACTGGACCTATGACCACCATCATTAAAGGCACAAAAATGCCAAAGGCATTCAAGAGGTTGCAATGCAAAGGAAAAAGATCAAATGCAAGCCTAGGAAACTAAGCCCCAAGGCTTCACTCAATCAATGAAAGAACTCAGCTTCTAAGAAAGGTACTATATTCAATAGACTATCAAAAGCAACTCTAGCAACACTTGCTCAAGGGAAGATGGCTACTCAGCCTAAACTGAAATCTATCATTCTTGATCCACTCAATAATCTGTTAGAAGAGCCTATCATCCCACAAGGTATTGCCTTTGCACCATGAAGTTATGACCATGAAGCATCTTCCTTGGGCACCAAAATGTCCAAGAGAGCTTAAAGAACATACACTACTTCTTATAGACCTTTTGGATTATCTATACAAATGGAATAGCAATATGAACCATTGGTGGTAGCAAACATACCCACCAATAAAAATTTTGAGCTGCTCTTACAGGTCAAGAGGAATAGCACTGGAGGAGCTATAAAAAAGTCTTTTTGGGATAAATATATGCATCTTATTTCATAGGATCACCCACAAAAGGAAGAGACTGAGACTATCTCCTTCAAAGTCTACAAAGTCTTGAAGGCTGTTAAAAATAGAAATCTTCAAAGAAGAATTAAGAAGTTGGTGAGCCAGGTCACCAACCCAAAAAATTTCAACTATAAAAGAGGTGGAAATTTTGAAAAATATTATGCCTGCCTTGAGCAAAACTCAAGACCTAGGGGTTTATTATTTTATGATCACCGATAATGAGCCATTCAATATGAAAGTACTAGGTTGCTAGTCATTGGAAGGTCTCGACAACCCACAAAAAATAGAATATCATTCATCTCTTCTTAATCTATTTAGTGAACACTAGAGTGTGACATCTAGGATGCATTCCTAGAGATCCATCACTCGGTGGTCCTGATCAGTTTGTATAGCTAAAGAACACCAAGTCATCACTGATGAGATGAATCAATATGAGCAAACTCAACCAGATGATGAAAAAGCTCAATCACCTATCATCAACTGGAAATGCTGATCTAAAAATAGACAGCCAATAGATGATGATGAGAACAATCAACTCTTCTGTGAAGATGATAATTTCTCAATTGAAGAAGAGCAATAAGCTTATGACCTCCAAAATATTGATTGCATGAATGTCGAGGTTGTTAGCATAGTTGATATACATTTACGAAATAGAAACATAGTTCCTGAACAAAAAAAATTAAGAACAACACCAAGAAGACCCAAGCCACTAAGTGCTCGAAGGTTAGACTTGAGCAGAAATTGAATAAACTGAAGAACTAACAGATGTTGTAATGAGATTACAATGATAGATGGGTTCTCAACTCTATAATGAAAGAGCTATTCGTCAGCTCAACTTAATAGTAATTGCAACACATCGAGTACCATCGAGAAATCCTTCAGAGATGATCAACCCAACAGCTAAAATTGGGGGTGTACAAAGTGCTTCACCCAATTTTCTAATAGGTTCAAAGCAAAGGCAAGAACCCCTCAGAGAATTTATACTAAGTGCTCACTAAGAAGCTGATATTATTATTAAATCCCAAGTGGAAGATATCATCAGCCAAAAAGTCAAAGCAATTATCACTTTAGAGAATACTGAATAGCTATTTGAGAAAGGCCGACCATATCCAGCTGAATATGGCTAAGTACAATATCTTAAAGGGTACATTGTACTAAAATTCAACACCTTTTTAGGCACAGAAAATTCACGATAATATTTAACCCTATTAAAGGCTACTTGTCAAAAAATGAGGGAAAATGATGCCCTACTTCTACGATTAATTTGTTAGTAGTCTTACCAACATAGCTTTTGAATGGTATATGGCTTAGCAAAAACCATCATCGAGTTGGAAACACTCTTTGTCAAGAGGTTTGTAGAAGAAATTAAAAAGGTGAAAATCATATATCTCATTTTGGAAAAAGAAGAAAGGACTAGAGTACTATAAAATTTATCACAAGTTGAAAAAAATTTGACCATGAAATGTGACCAACAACTTATGAAAAGCATGTAGTAGAGCTCCTGATGGGAAATATTGATGATCAGATGGCTCCATATATAGCCATGACCATGATAAATACATTTCAAGATTTGTTGGAGCTTGTAGCAAAGTTTGAAATGCTTCTCAAGAAAAAGGGCCTTAACATGGGCTATACTAATAATTAATCTAGGAAAGGAAAGCAACTCAAGTCTTATGATTTAAAGCAAAATGATATAACTTAATATGCACATTTATAGTTGATAAAAATGAAATGGATGTGCAACGACCTCATGACAAGTTATAAAATCCTTGGAGGTCCTACCCTCTAGGAGAAGATGACCAAGAAGTATTCATTTAAAAAGGAATGTACTGCTAAAATATTTAAACATGAATTAAAGTTTAGATTGCAATTACCAGAACCACATCGACCTGATCAAGTAGACAATCTCAATGATCCCAACTTTTGCCCATTCCATAAACTTATAAGTCACCCAATTGAGGATTATTTTTTCTTCAAAGAATGGGTAGAAAAGAGTTATCAAAATGAGGGGCTCACTCTAACTAACAATGTATCAGCACATCCTAAAAAAAAAAAAAGGGAATGTTGCATAGTACCCTCAAATCAAAATATAAAAGATAAAGAGGTTGAGCTAATCGAAGTGTAGAATATTGATATTAATAGTGGAAAAGCTCCACTAATGAAAGAAGAAGGTCGTTGAGAGACCTTCATCTCAAAGAATAGTAAAAGTATGATCAATCTTGTAGTTATAGAGGGCATTCGGTGAAAGCTTCTTTCCCAATAAGGGGAAATTTTTATATAATACAAAGAAATAACTGAAAACCAACTAGACTTCTTTGTTAAAACCCCATAAATCTAAGAATAGAAAGAGACCTCAAAGACTAAAGTGTGAGACACAAATAATGATAGACTATTTAGATGAATATGAGCAACCTCCATGAAAACCAATTAAGTTGGAGGGGTACATGGCCCACTTGTAACTTAACATGAAAATTATTATAATGCCAAGGGCACATATAAAATACTTAACAACATAAAAAAAATGAGGAAATAGAACTGTTAAAAACTTTCTATCTTTCTCCTAAAAGAGGCTACAGTGAACATGGAATTCTTTTCTACATGAGAAGAGTGAACCACAAATCCCACACAAATGTTGTTTGAAGAGGATGATTTTGAGGAAGAAGATATTTCAATTATGATCCTCAACACTTTCCATCAGCTCTAAAGAAGTTGGCTAAACACAAAATTCAATTTAGATAATCAAACATTTAAGCTTAATTATTTAAGTGGCTATTGTAAGGGAATAATACCCAAAATTCCATAAAATATGGGAAGTTTACCACATTGGCATTAGGATATATTACTTCGGCATCTCCTTCATGTTGTATCCTAAAAGGAAGAATTTTCTCTTAAGGCTTCAAATGAACAAAGGGATGTTTTACATGAAAATAATACCTGAAATTGAACTAATAATTGAACTCAAAGAATCCCCAAAAGAACTTGAAGAAGGTAATCAAGCTATTGTTAATGAACTTCTAGAAATTAACATGAGTACTAAAGAAAAACCTAGACTAACCTTTGTTAGTGCTAACCTCACATAAAAAAATAAAGAAATTAAAAGCACTACTCTACAAATACAAAGTCAATTTTGCATGGTATTATAGTGAAATATTGGGCTTATTGCTAGATATGGTGGTATATAAACTTGCCATTAAGCTTGTATGCCATTTGTAAAATTAGCATCAAGGTGAATGTGATTGGTAATAGAAGATTAAGTAATCGCTGAAACCAAAAAGATTTTGAAGTAGGATTCATCCATGAAAAAAGGTATGTTGATTAGATTGCAAATATCATCTCAATAAAGAAGAAAAATAAGCAAATATGCATTTGCATTGACTTTAGGGACTTAAAAATAAAGCATGTTTGAAGGATGACTTCCTTTTACCTTATACAAAACACATGGTAGACATCACATCAAACTATGATATGTTTTTCTTCATGGATGGCTCAACGAGCTACAACCAAATTAAAATGGCACCAAAGGATGAAAAACAAACATCCTTCAGTACACCGATTGAAATCTATTGTTACAAAGTGCTGCCATTTGGTTTGAAAAATGTCGGAGCTATATACCAAAGGGCAATGACTGGGATCTTTGATGATCTAATACATAAGTATGTAGAATGTTATGTTGATAATTTGGTGGTCAAAAGTAGAGCCCAAGATAAGAATATATGTGATTTAAAGGTTGTATTCGATAGAATGTGAAGTTTCAAGCTAAAGATGAATCCTTTAAAATGTTCTTTTGGCATAAGTTTTGAAAAATTCTAGGCTTTATTGTGTTCCATAGAGGAATTAAAATTGATCCCTCTAAAATAAAAGCAATAATAAAGATGCCATTGCCTAAGACCTTGAAACAACTATGTTCATTACAAGGTAAGCGGGCTTATATCAGGAAGTTTTTTTCTAATATCTTAGGAAGATGTCAACCTTTCACTCGATTAATGAAAAATAATGCACCTTTTATATGGGATTATGATTATCAAGATGCATTTGACATCCTAAAATAATATTTAATGCATACCATAATTTTGATAGCACCAATAATAGGAAAATTATTAATATTATATACAACCTTAGAGGAATCACTTGGAGTTTTGCTAGCTCAAAATAAAAAAGATGGGAAGAAAAACACCCTCTACTATATAAGTCAATGTTTAATCAAAGCTGAAATAAGATTTTCTCCTATTAAAAAGCAATATTTAGCGTTGATATTTGCAACTTAGAAATTAAGTCATTACATGTTATCACACAAGATAACTTTAATTAACCAAAGTTGATCCACTGAAATAAGATTTTCTTCTATTAAAAATCAATGTTTAGCATTGAGATTTACTACTTAGAAATTGAGTCATTACATGTTATCACACAAGATAACTTTAATTATCCAAAGTTGATCCTCTCAAATTCTTGATGATTAGGCCTACCCTATTAGTTCGCTTCACAAAATGGGCAGTTTTATTACTATAATTTGACATAACATATGTTAAGAAGCTATATCACCCCAAGAGTACCGGGGGGGAGGGGGTATTGGGTGTCTTAAAAGATTATCAAATTAAAACTTAATTTTTAAAACTTTATAGAAACATTAGTTAAAAAAATATAGGGTTATTTATAATGAAAGATTAAAGAAACAACCAAACTAAATGCAAAAAAATAAATGCTATAAAGTAAGGAGATATGAAGAAAATTTTTTTTGATGTGGTTCACCAAACCAAAAATTTGGCCTGCATCCACACTTAGTCACCCTGACTAGGAATTCACTAATCAAATAAGATTAGAACCAATCTCCCATACTTTCTTACAGTAGGAAAGCACAACCCCAACACATTCTTTCCTACATGAGCAAGTACAACCCAACACCATACTTTCTTACACAGGCAAGTACAACCCAACACCGTATTTTCCTACATAGGTAAGTATAACCCCAACAAAGTACAAGAGAATAAAAGAAGAAAAGATATAAAGTATCTAACTCTAAATTTTAAAAAAATTTGCACTCAAAATCAAGCTAACATAATATTAAGATAAATAGTAAAGAGGGCTCAAGGAAATTAAATTTCTTATTTAATTAAAGTTAAAGTAATAATATGGACTTTAAATGAAACAATTGAAGTGAACATGTCTTAAAAAGTTATTTTATTGTAAAATAAATGAATACTTGAAATGAAAGAACTTGAAGAGCTATATGAAATCACATCACATGGATAATTAAAAAAATTGAATGAAAGTGTAATTCAAATAAGTTATGCAATAAATACTTTCAAATAAATAATCTAATCTTGGCTTCTTATTTGTATAATCAATTTAATCAAACCAAAGAGAAAATCTTTCAAATCTTTTGAAAGAAGGATGAAAAGAGATTAAGTGAATATTTCAACAATAAAGTACGTAAAACTTTTCATACAAATCAAACCAATGAACTAAAATATTTAAGAGAATAAATAAAAGAACTTTACTTACTCAAGTCTTTATGTACGCAAAGAGATCTATGACTTGAAAGTTTCTTGAAAGATGAATTTAAAAAGGACTTTAGAAAATCTTTACCAATGTTAAAGTAAATCCATTTTAGTTAACACAACATGAATGCCAAATATTTTGAATACGAAATATATGAAAGATAATAAATATGATAAGATATAAATAGATTATTTCAAATAATCAAATCAAAAGGAATCATTTAATGATGAATAAAAAGAGATTGTAGAAAAATTTTAACCATAAAGCACAAAAATCTTTTAGTCCATTGAAACTAATAAAACCAATGATTCAAAAGATTGAAATAAAATAAATACTCTTACTCAAGCCTTTATGTATGAAATAAAATAAATTGACTTGATGTGAACTTTCCAAAGAATAAAAGAGGCTTGAAAGAGTTGACGAAGGTCTCCACTTGAATGTAGTTTAAAGAGTGAAGAAGAGAGATGAGCTTTAGCACTTTAACTTCAAAAAATTCACTAGCATTCAGCCAAGGTGGAGACAATCAAGAGGAATTAAGTCATGTAATCCACTATTTAAATATAGTTTAAGCCAAGAGAAATTTGGACAAGACAAGAGAGAAATAAAGGAACAAAATGAGAGGGAAAATTTCTTAGGGAAATAATTAAATTTTTAAAAATCAAAGCACATGATGTAAAAATTCAAACTAAATTCAACCAAAATAGCATGTGGTCAGCCAAAGCATGAGAGGGAATGTGTTTAATGCCATTTACGTAATATGAAGAGGTTTTAATTAATGATGATATCAAATTTGGAAATAATTTAAAAAAATAATTTAATTTAGCCATAATGCAAGGGTTGGTCAAAGCTTTCCATGCATTAATTAATTTTTAATAAAAGTTGATTAGTTAATTAATAATTGAAGGAGATTAATAAGGATTAGATTTGAATTTTAAAATAAAAATAAATTAACTAAATAACATAAATAAGGGGCCTGCCAAAGAATTTCAAAAAATAAAGATTTTATTTTTGGAAAGTGCAATAATACATGGCTCCTTGGATTTAAATTTAATCTAAGAATATTTAATTCAAATAAAATTATAATAACTTAAATTAACCACATGGGGGCTAGTCATAATCTTTTCATAAAAAGAATATTGATTTTGGAAATAAATAAGTGCAATATTCAAATTTAACAATCAAATAACATAAATCCATGATAAATTCGGCCAAGACTTTACATGTATGGAATAAGCCCAAATAAATGAAAATCAAATTAAGTTCAATCAAGAGAGATTAAATGGGATGGGGCACTAAAATTAATTAAAATAAAAAAAAAATATGGGCAAGCCATGGTATTTCCTAAAATAAAAATATAAATTAGGAAAGTTTATAAATATATGGATATTTTGAATTAATTTAAATTAATATAATTAAATTACAATTAGCTGAAATAAATCATGATAGGGTCAGCCAAATCATTCCATAAATGAATATATGCAATTCTACGTTAATATGGAAATGAATATTCAATTTGGATTCAAAGCAATTTAAATTAAAAAAACAAATTTCAAAAAAAAAAAATTTTTTTTAAAATTTGAATAAATGAGAGAAATATCATGAAACAAATTTGAATAAATCTCACATGATTTATTATTAAAAAATCTTCACAAAATTCTGCCATAATTTTAACAAAATAATAAAGATGATATGAGAGAGAAAATAAAAGGATGGGTGATAGAAAAATAATAATTAAGATAATTCTTAATAGTTTTATTTTCATGCAAAAATAAGTGGATAATTAAGGTATTAAGCATGAAAATAATTAAATTAAGTATAAAATAAATTCATCTTGCTTAAAAGCACATTAAATGATAATTAAACCCTTATAAGTAATTATGTTATCCAAAATGGATAATTCAAGAAATAGTTAAAGAATAATGCAATTTAAAATGTAGAAAAATATTAATAAAATTAAATAAAAATATTTTGAAATGATTAAGTCATTAACTTTATTTTATTTGAGCACTTATTTACCTTAGTATTGTATGTCCTAGAAAATTTCCAACCAATTCAAGTCCAATAGCTTTAGCTTTCTAAATTTGACTGAAGAATCTAGATTGAAGAATTTCTTGCATCGCTTGAATTAAACCAATTATCAGCTTCAAAATTATAGATTTATCATCAATATAAATATAAATTAAGAATGACATTCATAATGATTAATGTGGAGAATTTATCTTGAAAAAAATAATTAGTTCTTATTACACAAGGTTTGTTATCATCAAATCAAATGGTGAGATACACAAGATGTCTACTCAACAACATATGCCACATAAAAGGCAATAAAAGGGAAAACTCTAGCTGACTTCTAGTTACCCATCCTTTATCGACAGATTCTCCACTCAAAATTTAATTTTCTGATGAGCAATTCTTTGATCTAGAAGAAGCCCAACAATCACTAGAATGGGAGCTTTACTTCATTGGAGCTTCATCAATAAAATTAGCCAAATTGCCAGGATTACCTATAGTGCAGGTTGGAATTGGTTTGATATTTGTATGACACTATAATATGACATATTGTGATATTCATATAGCATGACTCAACCTAAAACCAATAATGAAGATGAATATCAAGCATTAATTGTGGGCCTAGAACTAGCAGTTAATATGAAAATCAAGAAACTTCATATTTACTAAGCTTTTCAACTTAAAATCTAGCAAGTAATGGGGCCTTCAAGATAAATAAACCTGAATTGGTGGTTTATCATAAAGATGTCTTAGAGCTCTTAAAACAAATCCCTAAAGTAATAATTACAAGGGTGCCATGTTGGGAGAATGGTAAGGTCGAGACATTAGCTAAATTAGCTAAAGAAATGATGGACCATGAAGAAGACCTAATTATAATAATAGTTCAAACTAGGCTAGTATCGGTACCAACCCTTCTTCATGTTTTTAAAGCTAAAGAAAATCAAGAAATTTTAATAATAAATGAAGAAAATGATTGGAGAGAGCTATTCATCACATATCTTAAAAAATTGTACCTTACCAAAAGATAGATTAAAGGCTCATCAAATTTTGCAAAGAGTGTTACAATATGCTCTTGTGAATGACATTATATCATTACTCATTTGACCAGCTATGGTTAAGATGTTTAGGACTAGAAGAAGCCAAAATGGTAATGATTGAAATTCATGAAGTGTTGTGCAGTGCACACAAATTTAGTCCAATGATAAAAATTAAAATCAAAGGAATGAGATATTACTGGCCCACATAGTTCAAGACTACATTAAACATACTAGAAGATGCCATCAATGTCAAATATATGTTGACACTTTACATTGACCCCAAGGAGCCATACATCTAATAGTGGCATCATGGCCATTTGAGAGTTGGGGTTTGTCATCTAGAGGACACTACTTCATATTGGCTACCATTGATTACTTCTCAAAATTGGTAGAAATAATTTCCTTGAAAGAAGTTAAAGCCGAAATGATAATGAAATTATTTCGAGCCTATATCATTTATCGATTTGGGGTAGCTCAACGAATTATATCAAACAATGGAACTGCTTTCAAGAATATCAAAATCTATCATTTTATTGAGAAATATAAGATAGATTGGCGATACTCTTCAATATATAATCCTAAAACCAATGGTCTTGTAGAGGCATTCAATAAAATATTGGTCAAACTCCTCAAAAAAATTCTCTCTCAAAATAAAAGAGAATGGCATGATAAGTTAATGGAGGCCTTATGGGCATATTGCACCACATATAAAATAGCCATGTAGGCAACACCATACTAGTTGGTCTTTGAGGTAGAAGCCATACTTCATTTTAAAGTGGAATTGTCTTCACTCCGTCCAAAATAGACTTACCATGGAGGAGAATTTTTGAGTACCACTCGAAGAACTTGAAGCTCCAAATGAAGTTTGTCTATAAGCTTAACCAAACCTAGAAACATATAGAATAAAGATAACCTAAGCTCATGATCATATGGTTCATCTAAGAAGTTTCAAAATAGGTGAACTAGTGTTGGTGCCCAAAAGGCTATCATTCCCCATTATAGAGTTGGTGGAAAGTTTGACCTAAATTGGGAAGGACCTTACCTTATCAAAAAAGTTTGAAGGGGGAGCTTATTAACTCATTGATGCAAAAGGCGTAAGGCCTATGCTGCTTATAAATGGATAATATCTCAAAAGATATTATGCATAACTCTTAAAGATGTTACCTTATAAACACAATAGTCAAAATTAACTCTAAATCAAACATCTGAAATGATTAAACATTATTAACATTTGAGAATGAGAAGAATAAGTCCATCCCAAAGAGAAATTCTCATGTCAAAGGGCAAAATTTTATTTCTTACAAAGCAAAGAAAATTTTATGTCAAGGAGAAACCCTATCCAATCAAAGAGATATTAAATCAATCATGTCCAATGGGATTGGATCTAACCTAAATTTAGATCTCTCATGTCCAAAGGGACTAGATCTAAATCTAAATTTAGATTTATCATGTCAAAAGAAACCAGATCTAAACCCAATTTAGATCTACATGTCCAAAAGAGACTAGATCTAAATCATTACATAGATTAAATATTTCTAAAGAGACTATATTTAATCTTAATTTAGATCTATCATATGTCCAAAAGGACTGGATCTAAATCCAAACATAGATTTTTCAAGTCCAAAAAAGATTATATATATATATATATATATATATATATATATATATATATATATATATATATATATATATATATATATATATATATATATATATCACATCCAAAGAGAACAAAACTAAATCTAATTTAGATCTATCATGTCCAAAAGGGACCGAATCTAAATCCAAATATAGATCTATCATTTATAAAGGGACAAGATCTAAACCTAAATTTAGATCTATCATGTCCAATGAGAGTAAATCTAAACCAAATTTAGATCTTCATATCCAAATGGGATAGGATCTAAATCCAAACATAGATCCAATATGTCCAAAGGGACTAGATATAAGTTTAAACACACCTACCATGCCTAAAAGGGTTGGGTTTAAATATAAATATAAATTCAACACATTTAAAATGAACTAAATCTAAATACAACATTGAATTGATCAAGTCCATAAATAATAAAATATTGCTGACCTCATTTTTGGATGAGGTTAACATCATTTTTTACATTAGGAATTATGACACCTAATCCTAGATTAAGAGCCACAAGTATAAGCACTTAGATAACGATATTTAGTGACCTAGTGAATTTTCCTAGTATTTGACCTAACCTACTAGGATTAAGTGGATACAAACCCAACCCAACTCTAAATAAATAATTGACTTGAACACACTCCAATTGAAATTTAAATCTAATTGAACTTAGGCTATGGTAATTAGGATGGCTAACCTAACTACCCTTCTTAAGCTCAAGATAACTTAAATCGAATAAAATTCCAATAAAATTAAAATAAATTAAATAATATTAAATAAAAAGCATAAAATTCATTACATGAATATGATTGGAGTCAAATCCAAATGAAAGTCAACCATTGAACATAGGGTTAACTTATGTGGGTCCCACCAAGTCAAAGGTCAACCCACCATAATTTGACTAAATTGAATTATTCCAATGGTTTAAAATCATTAAATGAAAATAATTCAACATAAATCAATTTAATATAAAACTAATAAAGTCTTGAATAGGATAATTAGATCATTTGATCTAAATAGGCCAAAATGGTCCTTACTTGATTCAAACTAAAATTTAATTGGAATTAATTCAAGTTAATTATCCAAAATAATTTGAAAATCATCTTGAAACACAATGTGACCAATTATATAGTTTAATTTGATCAATTTGATTATTTGACCCAATCAAACCCATGTTGACCCATTAAATCCAACATGGGTCAAAATGAGATTAAACTCAAAATTCACTTCAAATGAAATGATATTTATTAATTAAAATAAATTTAAATAATTGAATAAAATAATCAAAATCCAAATTTAAATCCAATCTATCAAATGGAATAAATGAAGTTAAACTTAAGGAGAATAAGTGCTTAAGTGAATTAACCTTAGGTATTTGTTCTTAAACCCAAATGAATTGAGTTTGTTGAACTCATAAGTCATCTTAAATATAATTTGAATAATTAATTATCAACTTAAACCAATGGATATTAAGGATTGATCACTCATAGCTTAATCTAAATCAAATCAAACCCAAATGGACCTAATGTAGGTTTTTGAACTCAGACCAACACTAATCATACTGAAATGAATCCAAACTCATCTTAACATGAGTTTAGAATATTTAGCAACCAAAATTAAGAGAATTTGAAGGGTCCAAGTCCACTTAAGAAAGGGAATCTACCATGGAAAAAGAAAGAGAAACATCAAGACAATTCTCTTCTCCAATCTACTTGCTCACCTCCATTCTTCATCTTAGCTACCTTGGACTCACCTTAATCAACTGACCACCCCTTAGAGCTAGCCCCCAAGGGTGGAAATCACCATGGATAATAAGGTTGACCAATCCTTCCTAAAGCTCTTAGATAATAATGGCAAAATGAGAGAAAGTTGATCTCAAGCTAAATTGAGCCTTCTATCTCCTTCCTTAAGCAAAATAAAGAAGAGTGCACCCTTCCCTTGATCTCCATACCACCAGCAAGCTGTTGTTCGACCAAAGCCATTGAAAAAGAAGTGAAGCTTGGTCCATTTGCTGATTCATGGGGATGAAATCCAATTCCTCCTTCTTAAAGCTTTTCCAAGTTCCAAAGAAGCTTTTCTAGTCATCCCCACCACCAAAGATCGACACCAATAAGGTATGAAATCAAACTGACCCTTCAAGCATTTGGTTTGGGTCCTTGTTGACCTCACTTTTGGAGTGAGGATTCATCCTCCCTATCTTATACTTAGAAGTCTTCTAGACACTAGAACTTTCCTAGTCATAGGACACTTCTAGTGGTTAGGTGAACACTAAATCTAAGCCTAGATACTTAAGGATAGCATGCCCTAGATTTATGCTATACCTTAGGACTTAAGGAAATCCACATATCCTATGGCCTAAACCAAACCTATGCCTTACCCCTTTAACCAAATCAAATCTCAAATCAATTCGATCAAGCTCAATTGAATCTCATTCCATATCCAAGCATCAAGCCAAAATGATTTGAGCTTAAACCCATCTTAATCCCATGATCCATTCTTATGGACTCAACCTAAAGCTCCTTCAATCAACCCAAACTCAATTGATTTTCAAAAAGCAATCCAACCATTCAAATCATCATTTCAAACTTTCCAAAATCTACAATCAAACAAATTGATCAAATCAATTCAATCAACCCAAGTTAGCCCATTTGAACCCAAAATATCCAAATGATTCAAAATCCAATTAAACCCAAGTCAATTGCAATCAAAGCCATCAATCAATTCTAAATCAACCACCAAACTCAACTCAACCTAATTCAACCCAAAACCAACTCTATTGACCCATTAGGTTCACTTGATCCAAAATGACCTAAAGGACCCATTTTAACCAAACGTCAATCAAACTCAATTGGATTGATCCAACTTATCCAATCTCTTCCACCATGATTATTGATCATCCTTGATTGATCAATTGCAATTAATTAGACCAAACCAAGCCAATTAGCTTACATGAACCAATTTTAACCAAACTTCATTCCAAGGTCAATTAATTGAAACTAATCATTCTTGCCAACCCTAAATTGATAATTGAATATGACTTGACCATCAATTGAGCCAAATCAAGTCCAATTGGCCCTTTGACCCAAATTGACCCAATTTGACTTGAAAGGCCAAATTGAGCCAAATCACAATTCAATCCAAATTGATTGAAACCAATGGCTCAAATCCATCACTAATTGATTATTGAACTTGATCCCAATTTGACCAAGTCAACTCAATTGACCCATTTAGTCCAAATTGACCTAAATCATTCTAAATCAAAATTGATTAAAATCAAACCTACAATCATCTTCAAATCATCAATTGAACCTAAATCAACACCTAACCCAAGCCAATTTGGCTAATTTGATCAAATTGGTCAACTTATCCCATTTGACTCAAATGAACCCGTATGGGTCAAATTCAAATCCTACCCAATTCAGATCAAACCAATTGATCCTAAACATTTTAATCATCATTTGAACTTATCTCAACCCATGATTTTACCCAATTTGACCAATTGGTCAACTTAACCCAACTTAGCCCAATTTGACCAACATGGCTCAAATTGAGCCAAACCCAACCAAACCAAGTCCAAACCCTTTCAAACTTGGCATGACCCCTCCTTGGGTCACCATGGGTCAATCCAAATCAAACTCAACCCAAAATAAACCCAAATTGACCCAATACCCATTACGTAAAGCAGTCAAAATGGGACAAAATTGACATTTGGGTGGTCTTACCTACCCCTTTGCATTTGGCAACCTCCCTTATCAAAAATTGGACCCTTGGACCATTGACTAACCTGACTCAAAGTTGGTTGGGTCAGCCATGGTCAAGAAAAGGTAACCTAACTCATCTCTCTCATTGGCTCACTTATGGAAGCAAGGACACTCCACCTTAGCCATGGTAGCCCACCTCCCTTCACTCGCCCATTCAAACTGAGCCACCTCAACACCTCTCTAACATCCCGACCACCTACACCTGTCGGACATCTATCAATGGTAGAAATCATCCAAGCCATTAGATTTGAGGGGGGAGAGAGCATACTCCACTCGATCTCATTCTCATAGACACCCAAGCATTCTCAGAGAAAGAGTGAGTGAGATGAACCTCCTAAACACTTGCCTAAGTTCCCTTGAGCTTCTTATTGTTGTAAACACCAAACCTGAATAGGATAGAGCTTTCACTTTGTCCAACCTCACATAAACTCCACCAAACCCAAATTAACTTTACCCACAACTTCACCAAGCACTAACAATCTGAAATGAATAGATTCTTGATTGATTCGAGCACCAAACATTCTTCAAGGCCAACTTCGACAAGGAATCTAGTGGTTTTTAGTCCATAGAGCCACTGATGAGGAGAAAATGCATGAGATTCTTGGTAGGGATTCATCTCCTTAAGATGAAGCTACCTTAGTCGATAGATCACCAGTCTTGAAGACAAGGTAAATTCCAGCAAACCATAGAAATCTGTCAATTTGTTACACCTTTGTTAAGGAAATTTTGTTCCCATGCATTTCCAACCATAGGACCCCTCTAGATCTTCTCCTTGAATTCTTTATAGTCGATCTCGATGCCACACAATGCTCACGTGAGCTTAGATGGCATGATTGAAATGGATGATCATTTTAATCCCTAATCCAGTTGGGCGGTTGGGACAAAAGTGCATCCACCATCGTTGACTTAGCTGCCACATCAGATCATTTAAGTGGCCAATCCTGTGGTGCCATATGGAAAGTGTTTTCACGTCAACTCCCATATGGCATCGATGGGATTAGGGATTAAAATGTGTTTAACTGCTCTCAAACTTCCCAAAATTAAAACTAATTGTAGAAAAATCTAAAAAATATAAATAATCCCTTTTGGAAAGGTTAAGCATAGGAGAATTTAATTAAAATAATTTCATTAAGTTTTTAATAATGAACATAGCTTAATTATGGTCTGAATATTTTCTTAATTAGCTTAATTAGTCCATAATTACTTAGGAAATTAATCTCAAACTTGGCATGTTGATTTAATGGGATGACCTCTACCTCTATGATTTTCTTGGGATTTTTTTGTTGGTGATTAGGGGAATTTGAAATTCAAACCTTAATTACTCTCTTAATTAATTTAATGATTATTTAAAATTTTAAACAATAAATTTTGGTTAATTGAGCTTTATCTGATTAATAGTGAGATGATGAGGGAGAGTAATTAGGACTCTTTCTTAATTATTTTTATAAATCCATTTCATTAAAGAGAATTAATTAATGTATAGCTTAATTAAGAAATAAATTAATCAATTATTAACAAAAATTAATCAAATCAAAATGATAATTAGATCAGATAATCAACATTCAATTTGTGGGTTCTTCTTTATGTCTTCAATAACATAAAGATCCTTAAGAAAATTATAATTAACCTATAGGTGTGGGAAAATTATAAAAGTACCTAATTAGATTCTTTAATCTAATTAATACTTAAGCATAAGCCTATTGCATTAGGTCCTTTAGGAGAATTGCAATTTTAATTTCCCATTAGCATATAATTTGTGGCTAAAATAAAGTGATGGAAGGACCATATCCAAGAGCAAAAGACAAGTCTAAAATTTCTAAGTGGACATTTTAAACTATAAACTTCTCTACATCAAAATAAAATGGTAGGGTTAGAAGTCAAGAAATATCCTAAACTAAAATAAAAATAATCAGATATCTCATACGTTGTCATCACGACCATTTCCAGTTGGTGAGCTCGGATGGTAGGTTAAAAGAGATAATGTATCTTCTTTTCCAAGGGTCCATATCCTTTGTATGCCACAGATTCAATTGAGTATACTCTAATTCCATTGCAAGTGGCTTATAACCATAAATAAGAAAAGTTATGGAACCATAATCATT
Organism: Cymbidium sinense; assembly: GCA_021442155.1. Lineage (NCBI taxonomy): Eukaryota > Viridiplantae > Streptophyta > Magnoliopsida > Asparagales > Orchidaceae > Cymbidium > Cymbidium sinense. The sequence goes on from CM038215.1 coordinate 53,302,023, forward strand.
GCATGGTAAAAATTGTTAAGTAGTCAGGGTCATGATTTTCTCTTCAAAGGCACTCTAACCTATTGAATGAATGTTGTTTAGATGTGTCTGGGGATCTATATAATCTTCAAGTTTGGGAGGCACCCCTAGAATTTGAAGAAGAATCCAATTCCATAAATGACAAGTTGAATGAAAAAATAATAATAATAATAAGAAAAGTCGATTTACAACTAATATCAATAGCCTAACTTTTTAATGATTTAGATATTGATGACTTGATCAAGATATCCTTTGAGTTTAAAAACTACATTATCTAGAAATAAATTGAAATGATCTCTAGATATAGCAGTCTATAAACATAAGCTTGATGCAAATTTCAAAATAATTAAGTTCCTTGACGACTGTGATGAAACTCCAAAAGAAAAGTAAAATTTTGTTAAATTAAAAGCAAGAAAATGATGGTTTTATATGAGAAGAAAACATTCTTCTTGATTAGATAACATCATTTAAAAAAATGAATGATAAAAAGAAAAATGAAAAGATATCCACATCTTAAGACTATAATAAAATCTTTACATTGAAAATGGGTTCATATTACCCATAATTCATTTCAAAATCAAAAAAGGATTTCATGCATAAGATTATCCTTCTTAAAGATAACTTATCTGAAAATTGTCAAATCAAGATAATTCTAGAAAACAAAATCATAAGCTTGTGATATGACATTCAAAATCTTTACAAAAATGCTCTATTACATAGTCACATCATTCAGTCTAAAAATATTGGGACAATTTTTCAAAAGTTATGATCAAGATTTCTTATATCCTCACTTTCAATTAGTGGAGAGTTATATTGAAAATCTTGCCAAAAAAAGGGTAAATGAAAAGAAGACAAGAAAATAAAAGAAACTTCAATATGATGTGGAAAGCAATCATAACATTACGTATAGAGTCTTGAAATATACCTTTAAACTAATTTCAAGGACCTCATAGTAAAATTTAGAAATATCAAAAATACAAAACCAAGAAATTAATCAAAGCTATTTGTGAAATATCATTTCATAAAACCTTTAAAAAAATAATAAATTAATTTAAGAAATTCAATTTCAAACTTATCAGGAGAATCCTAGTTTCTCTAATAAGTTAATCCTTTCAATTCTCTTATTGATTAGGGACAAAAGAATAAAATAAAAAATATATCCATGAGAATCCAAGAATTTGTTTATCTTAATTCTCATTCATTTTATAAAGCTTCAAAGGAATCTATTAATCTTTATTGAATCCATGTCCAAACAAAAAAAAATTATTTGAGAAGCACTGGCTAACTTTGGTTCTTACTACCTGAAGAACTACACTATCACATGCAAGCTCAAAAAGGTAGAATTCTCAAGTCCATACCCCATGGTGTCTTTCCTAAAGTAAATTAGATATCTAGCATGGTTATATGTAACTTTGAGATAAAAAAAATGATGAACTTCTATCACACATCAAACCTTTTAGCCTTCTTCACTAAACTCCTTCATGTGTAAGAAGCATTAGTGAACCAAGAAATGGAAGCAAACCTTTTAACTTCTTTCACTACTAAGACTAATCAAGTAAAGATCAAATCCATTTGACTTTTACTTATTAGTCAAAACTTTTGAGGATTAGGAATTAAGTCACTTTGACCTTTTCCTCACCCATATCATTTATAGGTTAGGAGTAAGCCCATTTATGGCACCTTTCCTATAACATATCTTGAGTTGGGAGCAAGCCCTTCATGTCACCTTTCTTATGCATTTCTTTATGAATTAAGAGTAAGCTTTTGTGCACCATTCTCATAAATTTAGAGTAGGCCTTTTATGGCATAACTCTTTCTTTCATTAAGATGGGAGTAATCCCGTTTCTGACACATTTTTTATAACTTCCCATAGGTATGGAGCAAGCCTTTCATGGCACCATTTTGATTTTTTACATGATAAGATTAAGTCAATAAGACCCCTTTCATGTCACATAGGCTAATTTGGATAGGAACAAGTCATGAAGACCCTTTTCATATTAGCCAAATTTTTGAGGATTGGATAAAATCAAGAAGACCCCTTTCCTCTCTTATCTGTTTAAGATGGATTAAGCCATTGAAGGCCTCATCTTAATAGCTAATCACATAAGAGTAAGTCCTATAATAGGCATCCTATTAAAATGACTAAGGTTAGGATAAAGTCATTGAGACCCCTATCTTTAAGTCAAAATAAAAATGTGAGGCTTAGGATCAAGTCATCAAAGAGCCCTTTCCTCCACCCAAGCTATTTAGGTTGGATTAAGCCATTGAAGGCCCCTTCCTAATAGCTAGCAAGAAAGAAATAAGTCCCCAAGTAGGAATTCTTTCTAAAAAGACAAGAGTAGGAATAAGTCATGAAGACTCCTTTCTTCTCACAGAGGCTACCTAGGTTAGGAATAAGTCATGAAGACCCCTTTCCTATTAGCCAAAATTTGAGGTCTAAGAATAAGTCATGAAGACCCCTTCTTATTATCCAATCATAAAAGAATAAGTCCCTTAGTAGGCATCCTTATAAGGATGGAATAAAGTCATGAATGCCCCTCCTTGTTAGCTTACTTCCTTAAAATAAGATTCAAAATTTTGTGATTCCTTTTCTAATAAAAATAACAAAAGAAATTAAGAAATGGCATTAACCCATTGAAGGCCCCATTTATTTAAAATACTCAAACAAGAATTAAGTCCATGTGACTCCTGCTTAGTAGTCAAAATGTTGAGGATTAGGATTAAGCTATTTAAGCCCCTTCTCCCTAGTTTAGCTATTTATGTTGGAATAAAATCTCTAAAGACCCCTTCCTAATAACTAACTAGATAAGACTAAATCCCCTATTAGTATCTTTCCCTGGTTAATTTATCATGTAGTATGGAATAGAGTAAGTGTCTACATTGGCATCATTTATAATTACTATTCTCAAACAAGAGTAAGTCCCTTGAAGGCATCTTCTTTGAACACAATGATTGCATTAGGATTAGACCATCCTTTGGGTCCATTCCTAATGACATCCCTATTCATCTTAGAACTTAGTGAATTTAAGTTCCTAAGAGTTAATCATTCCAAAATAAGTATAGGCATACATATTCTTACCTTTCACAATCAAATTCAAAACATAAATTGAAATCAAAATCAAAATCAAAATTCTACATTTGAACCCTTCCAAGTTTATGCTTGTAATGTTGATCAATTCAATCAACGCCAATATGTGCAATGTACTATGGTCGATCCACTGCACATATTGGACCTCATTTTTGGATGAGATTAATTTGAATTCTGAAATCAATAATTATGATATCCTAATCTCAAATAGGAATCTTCAAATTTAGTGCTTAGGACACTATACCTAGTGACTTAGGACACCATCCTTGGGTTTGAGCTAACATAATTGGCTTAAGTAGAGTCATCACAAATTTCAATTTTGATTAACTCAAATTAAATCCAAATAAATAAAAATGAAATCAAATTAAAACAAGAAAATAAATCCAAAGTCAAATCTAGTCAGCTCATTTGGCATAAGTTTGACTTAGGTGAGACCCACCCAAGTTAAAGGTTAACCCACCAAGAATTTGACCAAAAATTAAATTATTTCAAATGTCTCAAATGATCTAATAAACATGTTTGATCATGAATCTGATGAAATTGAAATTCATTTAAGCCTTAATTGGGTTAATTAAACTACTTAGTCTAAAATAATCCTAAATAGGTCTTATTAGGTTCAAACCCAAATCAAATTGAAATCAACTCAGTTTGATTGCTCAAAATCATTTGGAAATGATTATTAAACATGATCCAACCTACCATTGGGTCTAAGCCAAATTTATCATTTGACCCAAAGGAAACCAAAGCTTCACCCATTAAGCTCACATTGGGTCAAATGGGTTCAAATTGAAATCCAATTAAATTTAAATGAAATCAATTACTCCAAATCATCTCACACATGATTGGAGTCCAAACCCAATCCAATTGAGGTAAATTGGTCATTTGAACTCAATTGGAACAAAACTTAACCCATTAAGGATAAATGGGTTAAAATGAAATGAAATTCAAAAATTAATTCAAAGTTAAATGAATTAATTAAATCAAAACCAAATCAGTCATCCAATGAACAATTAAGAATGATCTAAATCAAATTTTAAAATTAAATAATGGTGGTTAAAGCATTTGAAATTAAAACCAATTCCAATGCCAAGATTAATCACCATTTGGATTCGAACTTGATCTCAAAATTCATTTGAGATTATGTTGGGCAGCCATATGTCAGTCTAAATATTTGATGATGATGTCATAAACCACTAAAAAAAAGAATTCAAAAGGAGAATTTGAAAATTCATAAAAAAAGGGAAGAAGGAAATTCCAATTCTCCTCTTCCTATCTCATGTCATCCCACATCTTTTAGGAGATGGCTTCCTTCAATTGAAAGCCACCAAGCCAAAGAAAAAGGGGATTTTGCTTCTTGCGAAAGAGAAGAAGAAGAAAAAAAGAAGAAGGAAGAGGAAGAATGCTAGAGGCTCAACAAGTGAAGAAAAACAACAAAGAAGCTATCCTCCCTTCCAAGTGACCATCTAAGCATGTTCATAAGGACAAAGGGGATTTAATCCACCCACTAGCTGGCCTTGCCCCCACCGGTGGCCAAATTTTGACCATAAAAAATCCCATAAAAAGCTCTTAGAACCCATGGAAGATGGGAGGGGGAGCCTATTCCCTCCCCCTTTTCATTCCAAAATGTCCACCAAGGCAAGAGATAAAGATTCAAACCCTTCCCCAAGCTTCTCGCTACGAGCACACTGATGAACTGATGGAACCGAGCCCCCTCTAATGAAAAAATCCATTGGAGAGCTTCTCTCATCAAATTGAAGCTCCCAACATGTTCTAGAGATTGGTACAAGCTCTGCCCACTCCTCCCTGAGCCAAAAAGGACCAGGACACAAAAATTGAGCCTATGTTGGTCTAGGGAGGAATCCACAAGGAGGAAAGCCACCAAACTTCATCTAGACATTCATTAGGTCGAGGAAAAGCTAATGCAGTCGATCTCACCATGGGTGATCACCGGAATCCAAGTATGCCATCTCTCCAAGCCTCTAGGCTGGCAATTTTAGGCCTTTTTAAAAGGAATTTGATTCCCAAGTTGATCTAACCTTATAGATGGGTCCTTAATTGATCGCTGATTGATTTGGGATCAAAATCATGGTCCAATTTGATAGAAATTATTTGTGATTAGGTGAGAAAGATGAACGACATCCATCTCTTACCGGTGAGCTACAGGATTAATTTTGACTGTCTTATCCTTCTATTAGGATCGAACGTTCTTGATCTAGGCGGACAGTCTGATTTAAATCCCTAAGGAACCGCTAAATAGATCAGGACCTTTTGATCTTCATTGAACGGTCTAGGATCATCCCATGTGGCACCACTTTTGACATGGAAGCCACGCAAAAATTGCATGGCACACTCACATCGTGCCACATGGCAACGATGCCATGACCGCCATTTACCAAATGGCTAAATCACCTTTAAAATTAATTAAAAATTGATTAAAATTTACAAACAGTTTTAAAATTTCATAAAAAAATAAATATAAATCCAAAAAAGAAAACTTGGGCTCTATGGATTCATCTTAATGAGAGGAATCCATAAAAAGTAAAATACCCAATTAATATTAGGTAATTAAGCCTTAATTTAGGTTTAATAAAAATCCATTAAATCTTAATTAATCTCAAACCATTAATCCATTTGAAATGAAACATTGGGGAACTAAAATTGATGTTAAAACACACCTTAGGAAATATGTTCATAAATTATTGCAATATAATTCATGAGAAATGAAATTTCAAATCCCAACCCTCCATTTTAATTTAATAAATTAATATAAAATGAAATAATTTAAGAAAATGAATCAAATAATCTTAAATCAACTTAGTGAACCTTAATGAACATTAAAACACTAATGAAACTCATCCAAACTTAATAAATCACAAATTGACTCAATTAAGCAATTAAATGAATTAAATAATCAAAATAGTTAATTATAAATTAATTAAATCTGAATAAATTTACCAAATGTCCAAAATTTATGAATGAACCCTCTTTGGAAACATCTTTCAGAGAGGAATCAATGAAAAATAAAATGTCTAAATGATCTTCATCAAATTAGGCTTATTTTGGGTTTTAATAAAATAATTAAAACCTTAATTACACCCTAATTATGAATCTAATCAAGATGCAACTTTGGAAAAATGAAATTAGCACGTAACCCCACTTGCCATAAAACTTTCAAACCCAATTGATCTTTGGATTGGGAATTATTGAATTTACAAATTCTTAGATCAATATTAATCAAATAATAAATAAAATAAATTCATTAATTTATTAAATCATTAAACAACCTAAATCAAATCAAATGAAATGAAACTTTAACCTAAATACTATAGGTTAACGTAAACTAAATGAAACCAACATAACTTAATCCAAAACATTAATATAAATCAAATGGAGCAAACCAAAGTCAGAACACCAAATCAAATTAAATCAAATGAAACAAATGAAATAAATTAAATCAAATGAGCTAATTCAAATAAAATCAAATGAAATCAAAATCAAATGAAAATCAAATCAAATCTAAATTTCCAAAGAAAAGAAATGAAACATAAATCCAAATTCAAATAAAATAAATGAAATCAAAAGGATTAATTAAGATAGTTAAGGATTTTAGTTAGACCATTGGATGGATTTTCATCTTAGGATGATGATTTCATTTCATTAGGAGTTAGGATGTAGAATAGGGTGAGTTCCATCTAAAAGTGGAATTCATTATCTACTTTTCATTAACCAAATAAAATGGAAATAAATCACTAAATTATTTGAATTGAAACCACCCAAAGGTAAAATTCAAACAAACTCAAACTCCAACTTGAAACTTAAAGTAAAGAGACCTAGCAAAATCTTGGTACACAAGCCTATTCTCTTCACACACTAGATCATTAGGTCACAGACCCTAGATTTAGGTTAGGTTGTTTTGTGATTCTTTATGATTTCTTATGATGTGTTTTGATATGATGTGCTTCACATGTCTTTGTGGTGTATTAGTTTTGACTGTATGTGTAGAATTATTTGCCCGTTGACTAGATGGTAGGACGTTCTTTCTAGATCTAACATTATCTTTTGTAAGGGGATATTCTAGAAAGGATTGTTATCATAAATAAAATTAAAAATGTTGTTTCTTGCAAGTATGCTTAAATCCTTAAGCATAGCCCATAGGATAAGTGGGCATGGCAAGCAGCTAATGCTAAGCATGTATGTTTGTGACATATAAGTGTTGTGTGCTATTTGTATTTTCTAACATTTATTTTGCAAGGCTTAGGAATTAACTTTGGAATTAAAATATAAAATTTAGCCTAGAATTAGGTTAGACTCTATGGGGTCTAAGATTAGCAAGAGTTGACCCTACTAGAAGATAGGTGTAGTGGTCTCCTGTGAAGCCTAATGGATGTCCCTGAGGAAGAAGATGAACCTAGAAAGAAGACCCATAGATCTAGACTTGTAGTTCTAGGTCAAGCTATATAAGGGCAGAGCTTAGTTGCCCATTTGCCCTTTCTTCCGGGGTGTACAGTGGTACCCGGCCGTATTGGCCTGTTTCGATAAATTTAAATTGGCTTGATTTATTTTGTGTATGCAATAAAATTAACCTACTTTTCTAGATTTTTTTTCTGTGTTATGCTTTCTTGTGAATGAATGCCTGAACGATTAAGCTCATAGTAAAGATGAAAATTTATACCCAGCTGAAATCTAAACAACTGAAACAAAATAAATAAAATTTGAAAACTCACATATACTGAAGCCTTAGGCAAAATATAAAATCAACCATAAATAAATAAGTTTTGAAACCATGAAATCATATTGATCCAATCCTTGAATTGGGCAACTTTTTCCATTGGACATAAGGGGCATCTGACCTATGAGGATGACCACCTTCTTGGATAAGCCTGCCTTCTATTATTGATTTGGCCCATGACCATTTCTAATTGCATGTCATTAGGCATAAAAATGCATACCCAAGACTTGAAATAAATTTTGAATCAAAACATTTAAAAATCTAAAAAATATGCATTAGTTAAATGCATTTCATACCTTACATGATTCTAAGGATTAAGGAGTGAGTCTAGGTTCATAGATTCCTTTCTTAAAAATATAATAGCATTACCATCTTGCATTCATAAGACTTAGCATCATGAATTTAAAATGCGCTTAGATGGTATTAGTTGGCAGCCCTCTCCAGGTGGGTTGTTAGTCTAGAAGAGTCAGCATATGTTAGTTCTCTCAAGTGAGAGGAATGACCAATAATTCTCAAAATAAAATTAGGTCAAGCATCTAACATGTGTCAGAAGAACCTATAAACTAGGTTCTAAAGCATTCTTTTAAGAATAAGTCTTCAACCTATGTGTTTCTATAGTCTTGTGCTACTAAAATTTAAGCCCTAGACTTCTAAAAAATGTCAACTCATAATTTAAATTAAATTTAAAGCCCAATTATAAGCTAGTTGAAATGCCTACTAGGTATCCAAGTATCAATAGGCATTTCCTACTTCTTCCCATTTGGCCTTCAAAAAAATTCTCTCCAATTTGAACTGCTACCATTTGAAATTCTAAAAATCAATCCTTTGAAACCAACTTAGAAATATTTAGAAATAATAACTGGTTTCTTTTATCGTGAGAATTCTTAAGAAGATACCATTCTTAAGATGTAATTAACTATAGAGGATTGCCTCAATTGGGAACCATGAACCTAGTTTAAATTAAAACATGTACTACCTTTAATGTAGTTATGGGAAAAAATCTTTGGTACACGAAAGACCCATTAGCCTTAGAAGGCTTTTATTAAATGATCAAATCCATTGCAGGAAACCATGATTATCTTTTGAAATAATGTGTATTCCTTAATGATGCATTTGATCATTCAAATAAAAAATTCCTAAACTCTATGTGGTGTCATGAATTTTCTCGACAATATTTATTAAATGATTCATTAGGAAACAACACCACATCACTATGGGTGATTTAGTTGTAGAAAAGTAAAAGCTGGAGGGATCTTTAGTTGATTATATCTTGAGATGGAGGATTCTCAGTCTTAATTGTGAGTCTTAATTGCAAGATTAGCACCCCATTGAAATACACCTTTGAAACATCCATGGACTTGTGGACTTCCTATTGAAGGACTTTACCATTAAATTTTTTGAAAAACTATTGAATAAAGATTCTAGCCAGCAAGAAGAAGCCCTAAGGATGTTGTTATTAAAAGATAAACTTTGTAGATCCATCAAAACCTAGGAAAGTGCAAGAAAAGAAGGCAGGCAATGGCTCTTTAGTAGACAAGGAAAATTCCCTAATTCAAGTTCAAGCAGAGCAACCCCCACCTTATAGGCCATCAGAATAATAGTTATCACCACCTCCTAAGAAGACTACCACTAGCCCTTTAAGTGAGAGAATGAACCAGACTTATTCTATCAAGAGAGTGGTAGTGAGAAAATTTTAAAACTTAAAAAAGAAGCCATATTTCAAACTACCTAATAACGAAAAGACCAGAAGAATTCAACTAAGCGAATGACCTGAACTACTATCCATATCATCCGATGTTGGGTTATATTATTGAAGACTACTTCAATTTCAAAGATTGGCTTGAAAGAAACCTTTAAGAGAGGGTTGATGATAATTCTCAAAGAATATCTGGTGGACCCTATATAAGGGTCCATTAAGGTAATTATAGGTGAATCCTCCACTTCTTCTTCTCTTTCAAATGAATGAGATATAACTTTATCCTGTTCTTCTACAAAATAATTAATGGAAAATTTAAAAATTCCATGCAAGATCAGATGAAGACTGGGAAGAAGATCATCTACATTGATCCATCGGCATTAGAAGACATAGTTTCTCCTCTAAACCATTCAACATCGTCAGATGTTGAGGTGACTGAAGAGTGTGGTAAGAGAGAAATACCTATTGTATATGATAACAAAGACATAGTTCCTCCTCCGCCTTATAGGACATCGCAACAATAGTTTTCACCACCTCCTAAGAAGACTAGCACTAGAAAAGTGAATGGCCTAAACTACTCTTAAACTTATTCTTTCAAGAGAGAGGCAGCGAGAAATTTTTTTTGAAAACATAAAAGAGAAGCCAGATTTTAAACTACCTAATCTAAAAAAACCAAAAGAAGTCAGCAAAGTGAATGGCCCAAACTACTATCTATATCATCAGATGTTGGGTCATACTATTGAAGACTGCTTCACTTTCAAGGACAGCTTGAAACAATCTTTAAGAGAAGGATGGTGATATTTTCCAAAGAATACTTGGTGGACCTTAGATAAGGGTCCATGAAGGTAATTATAGGTGAATCCCCAACTTCTTCTTCTCCTTCAAATGAATGAGATATTGCTTTATCCTATTCTTCTAAAAATTATTTAATGAAGAAAATTTAAATATTGCATGCAAGATTAGATGAAGACGAGAAGAAGATCATCCAGAGTGATCCACCGACATCAGAAGACATAGTTCCCCCTCTACCGCATTCAACATCCTCAAATGCTCAAGTGGCTAGAGAGAGTGGTAAGAGAGAAATGCCTATTGTATCTAGAGACTTTTGCATGATAAAGATGGAAAGGCTAGGCCTTACATTCCTTTATGTTTATGTACTCATTTCAATAATATAATAAAAAAGCATACCTCAAAAGAACTTCTTATAGTTTTTACCATTTATGATGAACATGTTGAGAATAAAGAAAACCAATAAGATGGAAAAGAATGTTTTCATGTTGATTATAATGTGTTTTCAAAAATAGGGTAAGATAGTGAAAGTCATATGGATGATTTGCAAGGTAACCCTATTAGTATACAGATGAGCTATCAGATTCTGAACAATCTTTGGTAAGGGATACCAATGATGAAGGATAGGTTAACAAGAACCTTGGTGATATCACTGGAATTAATCTCCATAGTGGGAAGGTTTTCCAACCTCGTCTGTCTCCTCCTCCCAAAGACAAAAATAAACAAATTATTGATTAAAATTCAAAACATTTGCAAAAAGATCTAGTAGTTAAACCAGTTATTCTCAAGGTTGACAAAAATGTTAGAGCCCATCATAGGAAACTTCCTACTAGATTAAGCATTTATGATGCCCTTGTTCTATATAAAGAAATGAGGGAGTCATTCGTTCATGCATTACTCCACCTAGAGATATGTCTAACCTAGCTAGTAGCAACTTCTTTAGATGAGGCTTGCTACTTCAAAGAGATTCCTAGGGTTACCTTCTCTGATGAAGATTTACTTCTCGGTACCACAAATCACAATCGACCCCTTTACATTTCTATCAAAGTGGAAAATATCAGATTATCAAGAGTCCTTATTATTCATGGTGCCTTAGTAAAAATGATGAACTTTAAAACACTGTTATTTATAAGGATTGATATAATGAGGCTTAGATATGATAAGATGTTATAGAGAGGCTTTAATGAAATATGTGAGAAAGTTTTAGGTTAAATCATTCTATTATTGAAAATAGAAGGATTGAAGATTAAAGCAAAATTTCATATCATTGACTGAGAGACATCCTTTAATGCTCTCTTAGGCTTCATGAATATATAATGTTTCCTTTATCACTCCACCAGTGTGTTAAGTATACTAGTGATAGACTAGAATACACTATAAAAGGTGACATACAACTATTCTCTATTCATGAAATTGAGCTTTATGAAGATGCTGTTATTATATGGCTAAAAGGCAAGTGTCTGATTCTATGAAATCAAACATTATTAAGGCATTTAAGAAAAAAAAGAAGAAATTTAAAAATTGAAAATGAAAAAGAAGAAAGAAAGGAAAAGGAGGGAAAAGAAAAGAAAAAAAAGAAAAAGAACCTCTAATAATACAGATTGATTTGAAATTTAGTTCTAATGAAGATTCTAATCAAATGGACACCTTAATAAAATTTGAAATTTCATTAGAGTCAAATAGTGATGAAGAACAAATACAATCATTAAGGAATGAACTTAAGCTATCCACCTATGAAAAGTTGAAAAGGTATGTGGATACTTTGACTCCTTTTCTCAAACTAAAATCTAACAATTGGAAGTCAAAGTAGCCTCCAACCTTCCAGGAGAAGTGAAAAGTTATCAAAGTTTTATTTTGTACCTATGGTCCTCAAGCTCAGACGGAGATGTAAGGCTTGAAGATCTATTTTATAATGAAATAATAGAACTCTTTCAACTAGTATCCTGATTATGTTTAAAATGCTATAAAATAGGGTTTAATTCCTTATACTTGGCCCAAAGATATACCCAACACATAAAAAGCTTATGGAATACTAAAAGCAAAAACACTAAATCCAATGTTGGTGTTGGGTTCACTATCATTAGTCCCTTGGATGATAATGAACATTGCTTAATGATAAGCAATCATATAAAATCTGATCAACTCTTTGGAATCCTATGTACTCCTTTAGAAGGATCCTATCTTGAAACATTAGATGATCTAGATGATTGTTTAATTCAAATGCAACCCCAAAATTTGAAGAATAAATAAAATTGACTATTGACAAATTAGAGGAAATCAACTTAGGAACTGAAGAAGACCCAATGCCAACTTTCATTAGTTCATCATTGGGTCAAAAATATTTTGAAGAGTTGATTAACCTACTTTCTGAATATGAAGATTACTTTGCATGGAATTATGATGAGATGCCATGTTTATCTCTTGATATCGCAGTTCACAAACTAGAGATTAAACTTGATGTAATTGCAGTAATGTAAGCTCCTAGACATATGCATCTAGAAATTAAATAGCAAGTCATTATTGAAGTCAAAAAATTAATTAAGGCTAGATTTATATGAGAAGAATAATACCCTTCTTGGGTAGCAAGCATTGTCCTAGTTAAAAAAAGAATAGCCAAATACTCATTTATGTGGACTTTAGAGACTTGAATAAGGCTTGTCCTAAAGATGAGTTCTTATTTTTGATACCAAAACTTATGCTAGACATAGTCCATTCAAATGAAGTCTTTTCATTCATGGATGGATCATCTAAGTATAACTAAACAACGATGGCCCCAAAGGATAAAATTCATATGACATTCAAAACTCCTATTGGGATATTCTTTTACATGATCATGCCATTCGATCTTAAAAATGTTGGGGCCACTTATCAAAGAGTAGTGACTAGAATATTTGATGTTTTAATTTGTAATCAGGTCAAATGCTTCATTGATGATGTAATCATTATAAGCAAAGAAAAATATAATTATTTGTATGATTTATGGATTATCTTTTAATGACCGCACCACTATAACCTAAAAATGAATCCCTTGAAGTGTGCTTTTGGAGTAACTTAAAGAAAGTTTTTAGGATATGTAAATATACACCGTGGCATAAAAATTATTTCAAAAAAGATTAAATCCATTATGGAAATGCAGCCACCTAGAAATCTTACACTGTTAAGGTCATTCCAAGGAAGGCTAGTATATTTTAGAGGATTTATATCAAACTTATCTAGAAGATGTTAACCATTCACAACACTAATAAAGAAAGATTCTAAATTTATCTAGGATGAAAAATGCCAGAGCTCATTTGAAAGTCCAAGAAAATATTTGTTAAATCCTCCTTTTTTGGCTACTCCAATTCTAGGGAAGCCATTAATCTTATACACTATAACTTTAGATGAATCAATTTGAGCTTTATTGGCTCAAGTTAATTAAGATGGAAAAAAATCCTTTTATTATCTAAGTCAGAGATTGATCCTAGTACAAATGAATTATTCACCTATTAAAAAGAAATTTTAGCTTTAGTATTTATCGCTCATAAACTAAGGAATTCAATGCTTTCTTATAAAGAAAATATGATTTCTAGAATAAATCATTTGCAATATATAATGACCTGTGCAACATTATTTATATGTCTATCACATTGTTCTATGATCTTATTACAATTTGAGATCATGTTTATCCCTCTCTGTGCTATAAGTGTCAAGTTGTAGCTAACTTCTTAGCAGCACATCCTCTAGAGGGTTCATCTTTAAATGATAATCTTCTAGATGAAGAGATCATGATTTCAGAGGAAGAACCTAGTACCACTTGGGAATTATATTTTGATGGCACCACATCATCAAAGCAAAATAAAAAATTAATTTTTTTCTATCCCAAGGAAGTTGCACCTTAAGCTTTTTAGTTATTATCAATACATAATGAAATTACTTGAAAGATCCTTTTGTAACTCAGTATAGAATATCATGCAAAGATAATTCTATACCAGATGCTTTAGCTAAGCTTGTTAAAGAAATCATATGGCTAGAAAAGAATCTATATCTATAGAGGTTCATAATCAACAAGTTCTATCCATTATAAATTTAGATTACATGAATAGAAAAATAAAAATTCAAAAGGTAGCCAATCTTGTTAAAGGTTAAAAATAATGTGATTAGGGACAACCATTCATTGACTATTTAAGCGAGGGGAGGCTCCTTGAAAATAAGTCATTAGCAAATCAAATTAAGAAATGTGTCATGTCTTATGCATTAATCAATAATTTATTATATCACAAGTCATTTGATCAAATATGGCTATGATGTTTGGATAAATAAAAAGTTCATCAAATTAATGCTGAGATACATTATGGATTATGTGGTGCTCACAATTTGGACAAAAAATTAAATTAAAAATTAAAAGATTTGGATATTATTGGCCTTCGATGTAAATTGGCTATATGGAAACTGCACATTGTTGTCATAAATGCCAAAACATTATGTATTCCTACATCAGCCTCCTAATGTACTACACCCAACTATTAGCTCTTGGTCCTTTAAGAGTTGGGGTATTGACATCATAGGGCCTATTGATCCTCCTTCATCAAAGGGGCATCACTTTATATTAGCTACAACTAATTTTTATTCTTAGTGGGATGAAATGATTCCACTGAAAGAAGTGAAGGCATACCATGTGCTAAAGTTCTTTCAGGAAAATATCATATATCAATTTGGCATTCCCCAACGAATCATATCAGATAATGGTCTATCTTTTAAGCCCACTAAATTGAATCATTTTGTGGCTAAGCATAAAATAGAATGGATATATTTAACCATCTATTATCCTAGGGCAAATGGATTGGCCGAAAACATTTAATAAAACTCTTGTGAAGATTTTGAAAAAGACACTTGATGAAAATAAGTCAATGACATGAAAATTTGGTTGAAGCTTTATGGGCCTATCAAACCACATATAGGATACCAACTCAATCTACACCATATATTTTAGTTTATGGAACTGAAGCTATTCTTCTATAAGAAGTACAACTACCTTCATTGAGGATAGCAGTTAATAATAAAATTACAACATATCAAAATCACAAACTCTGATTGGAAGAGCTTGAAATCTTTGAAAGAAAGCATTTGAAAGCTCAATAAGATCTTGAATAGTACCAACACCATATGGTTCAAGCACATGATAAGTTGGTCCATTCTAGAACTTTCCAAGTTGAAGACTTGTTATTGATTCTTAAATGACTAATTTTAGCTCATCGTAGGATTGACATAAAATTCAAGCCAACTTGGGAAGGACCATTCATGGTGGAAAAAGTCTATAAAAGAGGCTCTTATCAATTGATTACTTGTAGTGGTGAACGTCTTAATGCCACCTATAAATGGAAATTACTTGAAGAAATATTATGTATTAATTGTACTTCAATTTCAAAGAAGATCATCAATAAAATCTTTGTATGTTTTGCTAAATTATTTAGATATGAACATTACTTTATTTTAAATTTTGTGTAATGACTTTTAAATTTCTACAATTTTTTTTTGTACTCTTTGATGCATAACTTCTACAATCTTATAGAATGGGAGAAAACCCATTTGTGGCACCCTTGTTATAAATTTCTTGGGTTTGGAGTAAGCCTTTGTGCACTATTCCCATAGGTCTGGAGAAAGCCTTTTATGGCATCTTTCTTTCAATAAGTTGGGAGTACACATTGTGGCACCATTCTTATAAATTTCTTAGGTTTGGAGAAAAATTTTCATGGCACCATTATACTACTCATAGGATATGATTAAGTCATTAAGATCTTTTTTATGAATTAGAATAATTAGGTTAGTATTAAGTCATTAAGACCCTTTTCCTATTAGTCAAAATGATGTTAGGATTAAGTCATCAAGACCCCTTTCCTTTCCTTTAACTATATAAGTTGGATTAAGCCATTAAAAGCCCCATCTTAATAGTTAATTCAAAAAAGGAGTATGTCCCTTAGTAGGTATCTTTCAAATTGACTGGTTTAGGATTAAGTCATCAAGACCCCTTTCCTACTAGTTAAAATTTTGAGATTTAGGATCAAGTCATTAAGGTGCCTTCTTCCTCATCATAGTTGTTCAAGAAGGAATTAAGTCATTGAAGACCCATTTCTTAATAGCTGATCCTATAGAAATAAGCACCTTTGTAGGCATCCTTGTAAGGAAATTAGGTTAAGATTAAGTCACTATGACCCATTTTCTTCTCCATGCTATCCAGGTTGGAATTAAGCCATTATAGGATCCTTCTTGTTAGCAAAATTTCACTAGATTAGGATTTATGTCCTTGTAGGTCAAAATAAAAGAAATTAAGGAGTGAAAATAAGTCATTGAAGATCCCATTACTATGAACTATTCAAGTTAAGAACTAAGCCCATATTACCCCTACCTATTAGTCAAAATCTTGAGAATTAGGAATTAAGTTGTTGGAACCCCCTTTTCTTTAATATAGCTATTTAGGTTTGGAATCAAGTCCTTAAAGACCTCTTCCTAATAAAACCAGATAAGAGTAAATTTCTTAGTGGTATCTTTCTCTAGTTAAAATTCATAAAATTTGTTAGGAACAAGTACCTACATTGGCATCTTCTCCAACTATTATCTCTAGATAGGAGTAAGTATCCATAATGACATCCAATCTAGATAAAATTATCTATTACATGTGTGTTAGGATTAGATTTTTCATTCAATCTTTTCTTAATGAAATCTATATTATTCTTAAAAATTAGTGAATATAAGTCCTTAAGAATAACTCTTTCTAAATCAAAATAAATTCAAGTGTACTTTTTTCTTATCTTTCACAATCAAATTCAAAATAAAATTTGAAATCAAAGCTAAAACCAAATATAAACTCTAAAACCAAAACTAAACTCTTCCAAGCTAATGCTTGTAATTTTATTAATTAGTTCAGTCAATGTCAATATATGCAGTGTACTCAAGTCAGTGTACTATACATATTGGGGGTTTATTTGTTGACCTCATTTTTGGATAAGTTTAACATCATTTCTAAAACTAGGAATTAGGACACCTAATCCTAGATTAGGAGCCTCCTGTTTAAGCACTTAGATCACTACACTTAGTGACCTAGTGTATTTTCTTAGGGTTTGACTAAATAATTAACATAAAATTAAAATAAATTCAAATAATATCAAATAAAAGTATAAAATTC
Source organism: Cymbidium sinense (assembly GCA_021442155.1). NCBI lineage: Eukaryota > Viridiplantae > Streptophyta > Magnoliopsida > Asparagales > Orchidaceae > Cymbidium > Cymbidium sinense. The sequence continues at coordinate 53,319,502 of CM038215.1, forward strand.
AATACATTAATATGAATGGAGTCAAATCCAAATGAAAGTTAGCCATTGAATAGGGTTGACTTATATGGTTTCCACAAAGCCAAAGGTCAACCCACCATAATTTGACCAAATTGAATTTTCACAAAAGCTTAAAATCATTAAATGAACATTTTTCAACATGAATTAAATGATTCTAAAACTAATATGGCCTTGAATGGCCTTATTAGATTATTTGATCTAAATAGGCCTAAATGGACCTTATTGGAATCAAACTCAAAATTTAATTGGAATTAATTTAAATTAATTATTCAAAATCTTTTAGAAAATCATCTTGAAACATGATGTGACCAATTATAGGGTTTAATTGTGTCAATTTGATCATTTGACCCAGTCAAATCCACATTGGCCCATTAAATCCAATATGGGTCAAAATGAGCTTAAATTCAAATTTCACTTCAAATGAAATGAAATTTCTTAATCCAAATCATCTTAAATACTTGAATAAGCATAATAAAAAGCCAAATTTAAATTTAATTTATCAAATGGAACAAATTAAGTTAAACCTAAGGAGAAAAAAATTTTTAAGTGAACTAAACTAAGGTATTTGCTCATAAACCTAATTAAAATGAGTTTATTGAACTCATAAGTCATCTTAAATATGATTTGAATAATTAATTATCAATTTAAACCAATTGATACTAAGCATTGATCACACCTAGCTTAATCAAAATCAAATAAAACCCATATGGACCTAATGTAGGCATTTTAACTCAAACCCACACTAATCATATTGAAATGAATCCAAACTCATCCTAACATGAGTTTAGAATAGTTACTAGCCAAAATTAAGAGAATTTGAAGGGTCCAATCTATCCAAGAAATGGAATATGCCATGGAGAAAGATAGAGAAACATGGAGACAAACCACCTTTCTAATCCACTTCCTCACGTCCTTTCCTCATCTTAGCTATCTTGGACTTACCTTAATCAAATATCAACCTCTTGGAGCAAGCCTCTAGGGGTGGAAATCAACATGGCTAACAAGGTTGGCCCCTCTCCTTTTTAAAGCTCTTGGACATTCATGGTAACATGAGCTTTCCATTAGCTTCCTCAAGAAAAAAGAAGAAGAGCGAACCCTTCCCATGATCTCCATGCTACTGGCAAGCGGAGTTCAACTAAAGCCACTGAAAAAGGAGCAAAGCTTGGTGCATAGGCCAATTCATAGGGAGACAATCTAATTCCTCCTTCTTAGAGCTTCTCTAGGTTGTCATGAAGCTTTTTGAATCATCCCCACTACTGGAGATCACTGATGATGAGGTATGATGGAATCAAACAGACCAGTTAAGCATTTAATTTTAGTTCTTTTTGAAATGAAATTGATTTAAAGTGTGATCACATCGTATAGATTTATTCTAAATGCATTCTTGATGGATTTTCAAATAAAATCAAGTGATTTCATCAACTGGATCATCAGGAATCTCTTCGATTCATCAGATGGTGCTCGATTCTCACCGTCTATAGGAGAGACATAATCTCCATCGTTCGTTCTTTGGAATGGACAGTTGAGATATAGTTGGATCTTCAATTTAAATCTAATAAGAAATCTCAAGATGAATCTGAGCCATCCAATCTTCAGTCGGATAGCCCAGATCAAACCACATCTCACCTCCAAAATAATGTGGAATCCAAGTGAATCTCGCATGGCCTAATCATGACTCATCATGAGCAAAGTGACGTTGCATGAGTGCCACATGGTGCTGACATAGATAAGTAGGAAAATCTAGGTTTTCTAGATTTAAAAATTACAAAAAATGAACAAAACATAAAAAAAAATCATAAAAAGTAAAATACTTAATTAAAAAAATGCAAATAAGGGCTCTATGGATTCATCTCAGTAAGGAGAATCCATTAAACCTGAAATCCCCAAATTTTATTGAGATTTTTTGGGCTAATTTGAGTATAAATAAAAATAATCAAACTCAAATTAAGCTCAAATCATTAATCCAATCAATTTAAAACTTTAAAAAATTAAATTAATGATAAAACACACCTAAGATGAATCTTTTAGGATTTGTGGGCAATTAAATCCATGGATATGAAATTTTAGAGTTATAAACCTTAATTTAATGAAATTAATTAATTTTAATATTATAGAATTATGAAAAAAATGAAATTAACTTAAATCATCATAATAAATCTTAATGAGTTTAAAAATATTATTAAAACTCACTGAAACCTATAAATCCTAAAATGACCTAATTAAGTAATTAATTGAATTAATTAATTCAAGTAATGAATCTGAACTCCAAAGAATCATAATAAATTAACCAAAATTTTAAAATTCTAAATAAACCTACTATGTATGCATCTTCTAGAGAAAAATTTAGAAAAGTTAAAACCCCTATTGAATTTCTTTTAATTTATGCCTAATTTAGGTTTTATTGAAATTATTTAAACTTTAATTGGTCCTAAATTAACCATTTGATTAAGATAAACTTTAGGAACCTTAAATTGGTAGGGAACCCCACCTGTCATAAAAATTTCAAGGTCAAATGTCTTATGGATTTGAAGTCATTGAATTTCAAAACTCTAGGTCAATATAATTGAAAAAATAAATAAAAAATTTACAAAAATTATAAATATTCATAAAATCAATTTAAGACATTATTATTAACATCAGAACACTTAAGGAAATTTTCCAAAATGACATCCATTATCTTAGGAATGAAGGATGGCCACTCTTGGGTACATCTTCTCCTCCTCTCTGGTTACTGTTCTATTGATTTTCTATGGCTATGACCTAGTTCTTCCCTGGTCTATTCTTATTTTTTGCACCATGGACCTTCCCTTCTATGCTAATGTGTGGCTAGTTGCTTGAGCCCAATTGAGGGAATCTCTCCCATAATGCTACCATGATTTGTATTTGGATGGTTCTAGCTCATCTTTTTTGAAAAAGCCTCTAGAAATGGATGTAAACTTGCTCTAATTCTATCTACAGTTGAGACTTGGAGGCTTGCTAAACCCTTTAGATTCATTATGGTTGGAAAATTTACCTACCAACACCCAAAGATGGATATAATCAGAAAACATTTTGAGGAACTAAAGCTAATGTTGGGCTAGATGGTAGACACATAATGATAAAGCTCCACAAAGAGGAAGACTATGCTAGGATGTTCTTAGAGAAACTATACCACATTGAAAATGTCCTTGTTAAATTTCTTAAATTGACCCCTTCTTTTGATTATAATATTGAACCACCTATTACCCTTATTTGGATCCAACTATGTGGGCTGAAACTAGATTATTCAAAAAATAAATCCTTTATTCCATTGGTGCTACCTTTGGTAGACCCATAAAGCTGGACACTCCTACCATCAATCTTACAAGGCCATCTATTGCAAGGATCCTTGTGGAAATGGACATAACTGCTAGCTATAATGAGCAGATCTAGATTGAAACCCAAGCAAATGGATACTGACAAAAGGCGGAGATAAAAAAAACTTCTCTATTATGGGAAATGTTGAATGTTTGGCCATAAACTTGAGAACTACTTTATTTCACACCCTAAATTAAGAAATAGAAGGATAGATAATTAGAAGCAACCATTGAGGCAAAAAGAGCCCCAACTCCCATCAAAATTATGACAACCAAAGAATGGAACACTTGCAGTATACACAGAACCAAACATGCCATATAATAAACTAGGAGAGCATTTGGAGACTAGTAATCAACTATAATCGCCTAATAACATCAATTTTGGAGAAATATATCTCCAACTACAAGAACCATATGGAGATTATAATAAGGAGACTTCTACTGATGTTAGGGTATAGAAAGATAACACAATAGTAGTACTCACACTACCTGAATTAGAAGACCAATAAAATAAGTCCAATCCAATGCATAAAATCAATAATAACACCATTGAGTACAATGAAACCACAACCAATTCAATTACTGCAAGGGACTTTCTAAACCATCTTCTAATTGATTCAAGGAAATTGAATATGACCTTAGATAGTACACCCCACAACCTTTGGTAACCTAAGCCATGATTAGTGAGGAAGAAGCTGATACACACTCACAATAAGGGAATTTAGAAGATGAACACTATAAAGACATACTCAACACTGTTGTGGAGGAGTGGCATACCCATAAGCACAAAAAACACAACCAAAAAGGCATCAAAGAATTAAAGAATTTACTAGAAGCTAAAAATTTAAGAGTAGAGGATTCCTCAATTGTAGAAGGGTCTACAAAATGGCCCACTAGGATCAAACCTCCTCACTTATTTTGAACATAATGATTTGGAATTTTAGAGGCTTTAACAACGCCAATGATTCTAATAGATAGAAAAGCCATGTGAGATACCATAAACTTGAATTCTTTGCTATTGGAACCTTTGGTCAGCAACCAAAACCTCATTAAAATAAAAAGAACATTTCTTCAATTCACCATCCATTTTAATACTAATAACAAAATTTGGCTTTTCTGGAAATCCAATTTTAGATTCAAATCCTTATTGATACCACTCAATACATCCATATCCACATAAAAGAATACTAATGAAAATACTTTTTCTACCATCATTTATGCCGCTTGCAATAAACAACACAAAAAGGAACTCTGGAAGGACATAATACAAATCAATCATAATACCACTGACCCTTGATTGGTTGGTGGAGACCTTAATATGACTGAAAGCTCTACTAAAAAGAACGGAGGAAGGAGGCCTAACCTCTCGGTTATTGTTGAATTTGCTGAATACATTGTAGAGACCAATCTATTTGATGTAGGTTTTAATGACTTTCTTTTCAGCTTGAGAAGAGGTAATGTTTATGAGAGGCTTGATAGAATCCTTGTTAACTCAGCCTAGAATTCTAACTTTCGTAAAATAGATGTACAACACATTACTAGAATTGCCTCTTATCACTGTCCAGTTCTAGTCAGCTTTAGCTCATTAACAAACTAAAACATGCCCAGTTTAGATTCCTAAATATGTAAACTTTGTATCCTGAGTTCAATAATTTCATATAGAAAACCTAGAATGTAGTGGAGCACAAAAATCCCTGGATTAAATTATGGTCATTGCATAAGGCTCTTAAGAAAAATAAAGAGGTCTTTGGAAACATCCATTCCTTTATCAATCTACTAAAGAGAAGATTAACAACATTGAAAATGAGCTAGCTAGGATGGCAATCTAAATAACTAAGCACATGAGACTCGATTAGAGCAACTACAAGCAACCTTGCAAGGATATATTGATAAAGAAGAGGACCTTCTTAGACAAAAGCTTCATCAAATATCTTACTCTAAGGAGATAGAAACTCCAAATACTTCCATTCTTATATTAAGAAGAAAAGAGAAGGAAAAAATAAAACAAGAATTAAAGGTAATTATCGGAGATGGATTCAAAGTCAAGAAGGTATCATGGAAGATTGAATGCACTATTTTTCCAACCTACTCAAGTAGCCGCATGAAGAAAATATTATCCTCTAGTCTGATTAGCATTTTTCCAACTCAATGGATGGCTATAAAGTAGCTAGACTAGATAGTTTTATTGCCCCCTTCAATCAAAAGGCATGGAACATTGTGGCTAAGGATGTCATCAATGATATACCAAACTTCTTTAGAGGGTAGAATATCCACCAATTCTTCTCCACATCTGCTATTGTATTGATTCCTAAGAATAAAGATCATTAAACTTAGGACAAATTCTGATTCATATGCCTAACCCCTATTATTAACAAAATTATTAGTAAGATCATTGTAAATAGAATTCAAAGTCTGCTCCCAATTCTCATCTCCTTAAACTAGGCAGCTTTTGAAGGTAGGAATATCACAGATAACATACTAAACTAGCCCAAGAACTCACTAAGGATATTGATAAAAGTGTAGAGGAGGGATATCATGACAAAAATTGACCTCCAAAAATCCTTCGATACTATTAACCTGAGTTCCATACTTATATCTATCAAGAAAGAGTTTTTCTGATGATTTTGCATCCTAGTTCAAAGACTTTTACTCAAATCCATTATAAGATTCTTCTTAACCAAGACAATAGGGGTGTTAAACATGAAGACCCTCTCCCCCCTTCCCTCTTCATTTTAGCTTTGGACCTACTCTCTAAGAGATTAAACAAAGAAGAAAAATTCAAGAAGGTGATCGACTTTCAAAATGAAAGTAATCTAAGGATCACACACTTGGCTTTTGCTGATGATCTATTACTTTTCCATAATGGGAGTAAGAATTCCAACAAAACATATATGGAAATCATCAAGGAATTCACATTATTGTCAAGCATGAAATTTAATTCTAACAAGTGTTTCTTTATGACAAGGAAGAGAATTAACCAAAGAAAAATCAAATGGATTAAAGAGAAGATAGGGTTCACTCATACATCATTTCCATTTAACTATCTTGGCATCCAACTTTAAAAAGGAAAACTTACTTCCTCGTTGTTTCATGACATCCTTGATCAAATACAAGGTAAAATAGAATCACGGGAGAATTCCCTACTCTCATTTGGTAGAAGGATCACGTTGGTGAGAAGCTCCTTCAACTCCATTCCACTATACAATACCCAAGTGTATCACATCCCTAAAATAATTCAGAAGAGAATAGAAAGAATACTTAATAGATTCATTTGGAGTCTCAAGCACAAATCAATCCACTGGGCCAACTGGAAGAAGTTATGAAAACCAACTTGCAATGGAGGTTTAGGACTCAAAATGCAAAAGGATAATATTAAATGCAAGACATCAAATTATGGATTAGACTTAGAAAAAGAAATACATTATGGGCTGAATATATGCATCATAGGTACCTGCCAACAAGCTCATCCATTGGCAATCAAAGCAAGGAAATCAGATTTCTTAATTTGGAAACATATGTTGCATCATCAAGAAGGCTAAAGACCTAATATTTTGTGATATGGTAGATAGAAAAATAGACTTCTGGAATGATCAGTAGATTGGGGATGATGCTCTTTTTAGATAAAAGTTTTAAGGAAGACAAAAATAGTCACAACAGATCTGGAGTTTTTGGATACATTCACATTGGAATGAACTCAAGTTGAGAGAGCAACTTCCAGAACATATTTTCAAAGAAATCTACAATATTCCAATGGAAAACAACAAAAAGGACAAGCTAATCATTAAAGGTTGATCAAAGGTAACATCCATTCCTAAAACTATATATAAGATATGGTGGGGAACATCTAGAAAATTACCATGGGGTATTGTAATTTAGAACTTAATAATTAAACCATCAATATCCATCTTTTGTTGGAGATTATTTAAAATTTCATACCAATGGATGACATCCTCAAGCTTAAAGTCCTAAGAATACCTTCAATATGTCTGATATGCAAGGAGGAAGAATAGAGCATACAATATTACATCATAAACTATACATTTAGTACACTGATATCGAAGGTATTTTCTAATCTATTCCAGATTGACATGAACTATAAGGCTTATTCTATATAAGAGTTAATAGTTAGTTGGTAGCCCACGGATCATTGGAAGATCAATATTACATTGATCACCCCTTTGATTATCATATGGTTCATTTGGATGGCTAGAAATGAGATTAAGCATAATGAGAACTTATTTATACAAAGTAAAACATAGTGGAGCAATTCAAAAGTTTCATTTTGCTGGATGGATGAAATATGCAAACATCCTAGGAACTTGTGTTGAAAACATTAGACATAGATGGGATATCATTCACTGGAAACCATCCCATGGCATAACTAAGATAAACATAGATGGAACCTTTGATCCTAAAACTAGAAATGCTAGTATTGGAGGAATTTTTAAAAGAAGAAATGGTGTGTACTTATGCCATTTCTTCATGCCTTATGTTGCCTTGTACCCACTACATGGTGAAGTTGCAACTTGCATTTCTGTGCTCAAGATAGCCTATATTCACCCACTAAGGAAATACTGGATTGAATCTAACTCCATGACACTTATCCATGTACTAAAGTAGAACAATGAAGATTATATTCATTGGTTCATCATCAATTAGATTAAAGCCTTAGGGAAATTGCTAATTGGTTTAAACATCTCAATCTCTCATTTGCATAAGGAAAGCATCATGCGTGCTAATTTATTGGCCAATCTTGGTGCTTCCTCTCACTTCTTTTGCATCTCCACAACTATGGACCACATTTGGCTTTCCTTATATCAGAGCTAAACCTTTGTAATACTTTCTTCTTTTGACCTTTAGATTACATATATTTTACAATGATAAAAAAAGGAAAATTTTCCAACCCTTTGAAGTCATGGAATTTGATTAATCATATACTTAAGGTGTAATGAAAGGATTAAAGAGTATAAAAATCTAATCAAACACTAGGTTAATAATTTATTAAATTTAGAATGAACTAATTAATCAATTGAAATGAAAAGTTAATTAATCTCTGAATTTCATACTTAAATATGGAATTAATTAAATTATTTGAATTCATTTAAGTTAATAAATAACATGATTTCTAAATGAAAATGAAACAACTAATTAAATTAATCCAATTAATCAAATAATCCTAAACCCTAATAGCTTGAAATGGTTTAAATTTAAGTTGGAAGCCCCAAAGTAGTTCATTTCATAGGTTTCTTAGGTTATTATTAGTAAACAAAATTTTATTTTAATAAATTAAACCAAGTTATGAAACTTTAACACATAATGTTACATTAAACTTAAGTAGGAATGTTCATTCAAGCTAATAAGCATTAATAAACATAAACATAAACATTAATGAAATAAATAAATAAAATTAATTCTAAATGAAATAAACCAAATAATTCAAATACATGAAATTAAATGAATAATTAATAAAAAAAGGAACTATAATAGGAATGGAGTCTCTAAACTACATGAATTATAACCTTAAAACATTAAATGAATTAAAACATTTGAAAATAAATCAAACTAAAATGAAAATTAAATTTAATTATGATATATGATTAAAAGGATGAAGGAAACACTTTAAATCTTAACCAAAGGTTTTAATCTTAATATCATTAACATAAAACCCTAACTTTAAGAGAAAAGGTGAAACATAAATCAAATTCAACTTAACTTGAATCACTTGAATGAATCTAAAAATAGTTAAGTAAGATACTTAAGATCTTAGACCCTTAGAATGAATCTTCATCTTAAGATGAAGATCTCATTTTGTTAGGATTTAGAATGTTGAATAGAATGGGTTCCACCCAAAGGGGAATTTATTTTATTCTTTTTTCTCGAAAACTTAAAATCCACTTTAACATAAACTATAATTAAAAATAAGAATTAAATCATAAATAAACTAAAATACTTAAATTAGAACCACCCAATGGAAAATTGAATAAATTTTAAGAAGAAAAGAAATTAAAAGAATGAATAAAATTTAACATAGTTAGCAAACATATGGTATATATTCTGGACACTTGAAGTTGTAGGGATACTATTCCGAAGGAGGTCTTGATACCTCAAACTTCTTGTAGCAATGACACGTACCTATGAAGCAATTTATGAACAGTGAAAAATCTCAAAATCAAATTAAACCAAACTTTGAAAACCAAATCAAAATTTGAACTTAAAATGCATAGTAAAGTCATACCACACAAGTCCATTTTTCTTCACACACTAGATTATTAGGTCACCAACCCTAGACTTAGGTTAGGTTGATGTTCTATGATATTTTGTTATGTGATGAGAAATATTTTTCTTATTTTGTGGTGTACTATTTTAGATTGGATGATGAACATTATTTGCCCACTAGTCTGGATGGTAGGATATTCTTTTTAGCCTAATATTATTTTCTACAGTGCTAAAATGGACCACAGTAATAAAAAATAACATAAATTTTATTTTCTTGTAGGTATGCTTAAGTCCCTAAGCATCACCCAATAAGATATGTAGGCTTTGGCAAGCAACTAAAGCTAAGTCCGTATGTTTGTAAATATAAGCTACTATTTGTATTTCCTAACATCTATTTTGCATGATTTAGAAATTTTTAAAATTTGAAATGTAATGTAAGTTTATAAATTAGGATTTATGGAGCTTAGGAATAGAAAGATCTGACCCTACCAGTACATGGTTTTAGTGTTCCCCTATGAAGCTTGTGGAGGTCCCTATAGAAGTTGATGATCTTGAAAAAAAACCAAATATTAAAAACTTTTAGTTCTAGATATAGAGCTTGACCCATTTTTCTTTTATGGTATGCGCATTACCTATTTTAATTAAATTGGTTTGATTTATTTTTGGGTGTGCATTAAAAATAACATACTTTTTATGTTTCTTTTTGGGTTGTGTTTCTATGATAAATTGCCTGGAACATTAGGCTTTTAGAAAAATTAAATTTTCTACCAACTTAAATCTAAATAACTTAAACACTAAAATAAATAAACTCATAACATAAAAACCTCATAACCTCTTTCCTAATATACAACATCCAAGACATCTTGCATAACATGAAGACTGAATTCATGGATTTAAAAGCCCTTAGATGGTGGTGTTAGCTGGCCGCCCTTCTAAGTAGGTAGTAAGTCCAGAAGATTCTGAGATAGGTTTATTTCTCAAGTTAGAGAAAGAGTCAATAATTCATAAAAGTTGAACTAGGTCGAGCCTCTAACTTATGTTAGAAGCACCTGTAGATTTAGGTTCTAAAGCATCATTCTAGGAATAAGTCTTCAATCGTAGGAATTTTTGTAGCCTTGTGTTGCTAGATTCTAAGTCATAGAACTCTAATAAAATGTCAATTCAAAATCTACTAAATTCAATCTCAAAATTGTAAAGCCTACTTGTAGATCAATTAAAATTCATATTGGGTATCCAAATATCTATAGGCATTACCTGCTTAATCCCAATTGGTCTCCAAAAAAGAACTCTTTCCCCTTTGAGGGAATTCCTTTTTGAATTTTTAAATTATCATCCTTTTAAGACAAGCATTGAAATCCATAGAAATAAAAAATCTTTTCTTTAATTGAGAATATTCTTAAGAAGATATCCTTCATTTCTAAGATGTAATTAATTATAGGGGCTTACCGTTATAGGGAACTGCAAACCCTACAATAAAATAAACATTGTTCTACTTATCTATGTAGTTGAGATTATAACAAATCTCATGTACTCTCCTTCAGGGGCACAATGATAATTTGAAAATGAGACCAATCAATTTTTATATGAAGACTTGAGTTTTGAAAAGATCAAATGAATATACAACATTAAAGTAGATAAACTCAAATGAAGTCTCTTTCAAAAGAACTATCACATATGCATATGCAAAAGATGAGACAATTTAATGGAAAATAAAACTTGCTATTTATAAGAGTTCTATATGGAATATTCAACACAAAATTAATCTCACTTAAAGATTTATAAGAATAAAGAAGAGAGAAATATTTGAAAACATAAAACTTTATCCACACATAAGTAAAGCTTTTGGCCAACTTGAAAAGTTGTATGAATTGACCAAATACCAAGGGATCGTAAGCCAAGAAAGAGATAAAGATCTTACACAAGAATAACAACAAATTAAAATTAGTTCACCTTGAATAGCTCTCAGCCAAGATGGATTTCACAAATCCTCCAACTTCTTTTGTCCAATATTCAAGGCAATCACATATATGTTTGAAGATGGAAGGATGATAAAAAGATTAGCATTTGATTCACCAAGAAAGAACACCAAGAAAATTTGGAAGAATTCAGCCATGAGAGAAAAGTCCAAGAGGGAATAACCTAGTCTTAAGAGCATTATACATAAGAAAAGGAGTCAAGAGAGTCAACCAAGAAGAAAGAAAATAGGAGGGAAAGCACTTTATGAATTAGTTTAACTTAAGCTAATAAAAATCTAAATAAAATTGCATGATGAAGGGTTCGACCAAGGCAAAGAAAAGGGAAATCCTATTTGGTAAGAAAAGTTGATTTGAATTGATCAAATTAAATTTCAGTTTTCATGATAGAGAGTTTGCCAAGGCAAGAGAGAGGGAAAATAAAAAAGGTAAGAGATTCAATTTGAATCAATCAAATTAATTAGATTTTGCATAATGGAAATTCGACCAAGAGAACTTGCATGGAAAATTTATAAAGAGATTAAATTTAAATAAATTAATCTCATGAGAAGATCTCCAAATTAATTTGAAGGTTAATTAGCATGTGGGTCGGCCAAGAGAGAGAGAGAGAGAAAATAGGGTGATTTTGAATTATTAGCAAACAAAGCATAATACCATTAATTAGCTAAGTAAAGGGCAATAATTCAAATTAGATTAATTAAATTAACTAATATATAATGTCATTTAAAAGATGTTTCCATGATGGGATTCAATGGTATTCAATGCAATATCATGGAATATTCAATCAATATATCTTGATTGAATGATTGAGGGAAAGATATGATTCTAGAACATTTTAAATTAAATCCAATGGAATTATCAAAATTTAGCCAAGCTACATTCCAAAATATCGATTTAATTTATTTTAATGTACTTAATTTAAATTAAATGATGATGAATTAGATCTTAGGAGAGTTCAAATCAATATTCATCATGTGATTAATTTGAATTTAGATAAGGGTATGGACGACCATGAGAGATTTCCAAAAATAAAATTTATATGAAAGGAAATATGATAATTCCATGCCTCATTTTAATTCAATTTGAATTAACTCAAATTAATTCATATTAATTTAAATTAGCTCAATTATAATAGCATATGATCAGCCACAAACATTCCATAAAGATCTAAGTTCAAATTAGCATATGTAAATAAAAGAATATTCAATTTGAATTTAAAATTATACAAATTAAATACTCAAATAAATAAATTTTTTAATTTAGAAAAACATGGAATAATTATGGAAATAATTTGAATAGCTCTAATATAATTTATTTTGTAGAAAATCATGAAAACATTTGGGAAAAATGGTTTATGATAGATAGGTTAGGAGAGAAAAAATTAGGATAATAGAGGAGAGAAAACTAGGATAATAGGAGGGAGAAAAGTAATATATTGAATAATTTTTGCATAATTTAGATTTATGCATTGAATAAATGGATAATGAACATGAGTAAGTATGAAAATAATTTAATGAAATGTGAACTTAATTTAACTTGTATGGAAACACAATAAAAAAAATAAAGTTTTACATTTAGTTCAAATTATCCAAAATGAATAATTTAAAGAATAATTATAAATATGAAATGTAGAATTTATAAATAATTATAAAATAAGCTATTTTGAAATGAGTGAATGATTTATTTTATTTTAGTGAGCTTTTTATTTGCCTTAATATAGTTAATCCTAGAAAAATTCTCATCTAGTTCATGTCCAATAGCTTTAACATTTTTAATTAACTAAAGAACCTGAAGTTGAAGAATTTTCCTGCACACTTGAATTTAACTTAATTAGTAGCATTTGAACATTTGTTTGTTATCATCAAAATCAATCTCATATGAGGTGGGGCTCTTGAAGTCAAAAAAGCTCTCCCTTTTTGATGATGACAAACATATGCTGGTGTTAAATAGTGATGAAGGTCCAAAGTGACCTTTCATTAACCTTTGAAAATATAGTTTGCATCATAAAGAGAAAGAAAACCAACATACTATTTTCTCCCCCTTTTAAAAACATCAAAAAGAATTAAATGAATAATAATAAAATTACATGCATAGATCTAACATGCCTAACATGCATCTTTGGATGCAAAATCTTTCTCCATGTAATGGTTTAGTAAAAATATCAACAATTTATGAATCTGTGCACCAATATTCACATATTCTTTACTAACATGATCTCAAATAAAATGATATATAATTTATATGTGTTTAGTTCTAGAGTGTTGGATAGGATTTTTTGTAAAACATATTACACTAGTGTTATCACACTTAATAGGATTGTGATCTAGTGTAATTCCAAAATTTTGTAATTGTTGCTTCAACTAAAGAACCTGAGCAACACATCTTCTAGTAGCTATATACTCATCTTTAGTAATTGAAAGAACAATGGAGTTCTATTTTCTAGATGACAAAGATACTAAAGATGATCTTAAAACTTGACATGTTCCTAATGAACTTTTCCTATCTACTTTACAGCCTACAAAGTCAGCATCAAAAAAGTAATCAATCCACATAAAAGTGAATTTAGGATACCACAAATCTAACATAGAAGTGCCAATTAAATAATGAAAGATATGCATAATAACAATTAAATGAGATTCTTTCAGATCAGTCTAAAAATAAGCACATAAACATATAACGAACATAATATAGGCATACTAGTAATAAGATACAAAAGAGAACAAATCATACTTCTATAAAGTTTTTGATCAACTGATTTTCTTGACTCATTTAAATCAAGTTTAGTAGATGGCTCATGGGAGTCTTACTAGATTTAATTATATTCATATTAAATCTCTCTATCAAGTCATTAGTATACTTAGTTTGAGAAATGAAAGTGCCTTTTTATTGTTGCTTTACTTGAAGCCCTAAGAAAAAATTGAGTTCACCCATCATACGCATCTCAAATTCTTTAGACATTAAAGATGACAACTCAATGCACAAAGATTTATTTATACAACCAAATAAAATGTCATCCATATAAATCTGAACAATGATCAAGTCATCACCTAAGTTCTTAAAAAATAGGGTGGTGCCTACTCTACTCTTCCTAAAGCAATGAGCTATAAGAAAGTGACTCAATCTATCATACTAAGCTTTAGGGCTTGTTTCAATCCATATAATCCTTTCTTTAATTTTAAAACATGATCAAGAAATTTTAGGTTTTCAAAACTAGGAGGTTGTTCTTCAAAGATATCTTGATCTATAAAGCCATTTAAAAAAGTACTTTTACATCCATTTAAAATAATTTAAAGTTAAGGCATAAGCAAGAAGCAATATAATAACATCTAATCTAGCTATAGGAGCAAATGATTCTTCAAAATGTATCACTTCAATTTAAGTGTATCCTTGTGAAACCAATCTAGCCTTATTTTTAACAATCTATCCCGACTCATTTAATTTATTTTTAAAGACCCATTTGGTTCCTATAATATTTTAATCTTGAGGTCTAGGAACTAATTCCCACACATCATTTCTGACAAATTGATTTAATTCTTCTTCCATAGCTACAATCTAATAGTGATCCTCCAAAGCTTCATTTATTGACTTTAGTTCAATCTCAGATAAGAATACAGAATGATTCATCACTTCCTTAAATTATTTTCTAGTTCTAACTCCTTGGGAAGGATCTCCAATAATAAAGACTTTGAGAACATTCGTAATGAACTTCCAATCTTTAGGTAAAATATCATCTACATTTTCTTTCAAACTTATTTTCTTAAAATCATCTACCACATCTTCAGACACGTCTTCTTTAATAGAATCTATATAATTTTTATTAAATATGACATGCACTAATTCTTCAATAATTAATTTTCTTATATTATAAACTCTATAAGATCTATCATTCAAAGAATATCTTAAAAAGATACCATCATCGGATTTACTATCAATCTTTCCTAATTAATCTTTACCATAATTCAAAATGAAACACTTATAACCAAAAATATGGAAATAACTAGTCTTAGGTTTCTAACCAAAGAATAACTCAAAAAGAGTTTTATTTAAAATAGGTCTTAAGTAAATAGATGGATAACATAACATGCAGTGTATAATAGCTTCAGCCCAAAAATACTTAGGAAATTTATAATCATCTAGCATATCTCTACTCAATTCAACTAGAATTCTATTCTTCCTTTCAACAACACCATTTTGCTGAGAGAGGAGCAAAAAATTTGTGTTTAATACCAAAGTCATCACAAAATGTTTTAAAATTTATATTTTAAATTCACCACTGTGATAAATTTAAATTCTACTAACAAGAAGACTTCTATCTCGTTGAATATGTTTAACAAATTTTCTAAAATATTCAAAAGCATCATTTTTATGAACTAAAAATATAATCCAAGTAAATCTTAAAAAATCATAAACAATAATAAAATCATAGAATTTACCAAGTAAACTAGGAGTGTTAACAAAACCAAATAAATCCATATGCAGTAATTCTAACGGTCTAGTTGTTAGAAATAATATTTTTATTTTTTAAAGAATGCTTAGAAAGTTTTCCATGAATACATACATCTCAAATATAATCAAAATGAAAGTTCATTTTAGGTAAACCTTCAACAAGATCAAGTTTAGCAATTTTATTTAAAGAATGCATGTTAATGTGACATAACCTCTTATGCCATAACCAAACATCATTAAGTGAACTTTAAAACAAAGTAAAATTTAAATTTGTACTAGCATTTTCAAAATCAATAAGGTAAATATTTTTATATCTATAACCAACAAGCAAAATATTTTCCTTATTTCTAATAGTATAGAAAGATGCATGAAATTTAACATTAAGTCCTTTATCGTATAATTGACTAATTGAAATAAGATTAGGGTATAAACCTTCAACAAAGTAAACTCTATCTAAAGTAATTCAATCCTTAAAAATAGAACAAACTCAAACTAAGTTTCCTTTAGCATTATCACCATAAACTATAAACCCTTCTTCACAAAATTTAATGTAGAAAATTTTGATTTATCATCTATCATATAACTTGAACATCCGCTATTCAAGTACCATATGCCTTTTTTGATTTTGCTTTGAAGGCATTCCTACAAAATAAAACCAGGGGTCAACTTTTGGAACCTGAACATGTTTGAGTCCACATCCTAATGAGAAAATATGCAATGAATGTTGTTTAGTATGTGTAGATTTTTTATTTTTAGGCATTCAAATAAAGTTTCAATTAGGAAATGATTGAGATTTTCTTACATGATAATCAGAATGTACATGAACTTTTTTATTGTAGAAATTATATGTAACATTTGTATTAGCATAAGGTCTAAATTTAAATGATCTTGATGCATTTGATGACTTATTTCAAATGAATGGAACATGTGAATGTAATCTACTACAAAAATTTAATTTAGCATGAAGTAATAAATTTTATTTTTCCAACTTCTCTACAAGTATTGATTGATCAAATAAAGAATCATTCTTTGCCTTTAAATTAACACATTATTTTTCTAAATATGAAGCATGCATTTCTAAATTTTTTTTCTTGAGTATTAAAATTTGTTTTCTAGCTTTTTATATTTATATGCTAACTCATTGAATGCCATTATCTACTTCTACATAAGAAATATCATCATATACCTCACTTGTAGAATCCACATTAGCCATAAGACATATATTTGTGTTTTCCTCTATAGTGTCATCACTTGATTCTTTTGAATCAGAGAGGCTTTTTATTTTTCCAAGACTTCTTTCAATCAGCTTTTTCTTTTTTAGCTAAATTTAGACACTCACCTCTTACATGTTTGGGCTTTTTACAATTGAAGCATACTATTCTTTCTCTAGCATTCAATCTTAAGTAGGTAATTTATGTATTTAAGATTTTTTATACCTGTACCTTTTCTTTCTAAACATATTTCCTAGACTTTTTAAAAGCAAAGCAATCTCATCACTGTTAGTATCTCAATATGGGAAATTTTCATGAAAACTATCTTCCACCTACGAAATAATTAATTTTACTATCTTTCTCTTTAAAGAGTCATTTTGATCCCTTTGTGCTATAACCTATTCATATGCTATCAAGAAACCTAGAAGCTGATCGAGTGTATAAGCAGTTAAATCTTTAGCTTAACTAATAGTATTAACTTTTGCATCCCAACCTTTTAGGAGGCATCTTAAAATTTTATAAACTAAATATTGATTTTTAAACTCTCTCCCAAGTGAATGCAAAGTATTTATAATTTTTATGAAGCGAGTATACATATCAAAAATACTTTCATTCAGTAACATGTAGAATAATTTATATTCTTGCACTAACCTATTTATTTGGGCATCTTTAACTTCGTTAGTACCTTCATAATTAAGAATCAGTTTATCCCATATTTCTTTTGTAGAAGTGAGCATGGAAATGTAGTCATCGGGAAGTAAAGCACATTAAAGAATGTTATAAGACTTTGCATTTAATTCATCCAATTCCTTTTCATAAAAAACCATTCATAAAAAAGTTTATCAACTTTTAAACCATTTATATCAATAATGGGTGTCTCATATTAATGTGTCAACATATGTCACATTCTAGAATGGGGTCCACGAATAAAAGTACTAATGCAATTTTTCTAATAACAAAATGGATCATTATCAAGTAAAGGTAGTCAATGTGCAGACTGTACATTAGGTGGTGCACCATAGGAAAAACTTGTGTCATAGCAATCAAACTCAGGGATGTTAAGCAAGAAATTGAGCCAATACTCTAATACCAATTGTTATTCGTTATAGCACCTTGGGGTTTAAACTTTAAAAAGCTTAAATATTTAATGAAAAGCTTAATAGAAATAAAATAGCAATCAACAATAATTGAAAGGTAAAGTACAAAAAATTAAATAAAGAAAACACAGAGATTTTTATGTGGTTCGACCAAACCATAATAATTGACCTGCATCCACGTCTAGCCACCCAGGCTAGAAATTCTCTAAATCAAAGTTGAGATTAGAAAAAATCTCCAATACTCTCTTTCATAGGCAAGTACAATCCAACACTGTACTTTTTTAACAGGAAAGTACAACCCAAAAATGTACTTTCTTTAATGGGCAAGTACAACCCAACAAGAATATGAAATTATCTAGCTCTTAATTTAAAAGTATTTTGCTCCCACAACCTAACTACAATAATATTAAAGCAAGTAAAAAACAAAAGTAAGAAAGCGAACTCACAATACTTTGTATTTTAAATTGAAAGCAATGATTAAACATGAAAGATTTATATGATGCAATTGAATCTTAAAAATGTTTGGAAAGAATATAAGAACTTCAAATCAAATTGATTTAATTAATGATCTAAATATGGCATAATAATAATTTGAAAACTAAACTAATCAATTTTTATATGAACATTTGAGAACTAGAAATAGATGAAATGAATATGCAATATTAAAGCACATAAACTCCAATGAAGTCTCTTTTAAAAGAACTATGACATATGTAATAGATGAGATAATTTAAAGGAGAAGAAAACTTATTACTCACAAAAGTTTTATATAAAATACTTGACACAAAATTAATCTCACTTAGAAATATGTAAGAATAAAGAAGAGAGAAAGATTTAAAAACATAAAAATTTATCCACACACAAGCAAAGCTTTCATCCAACTTGAATAGGTGTATGAATAAATGAGTTAAGCACAAAATTAAATTGACCAAATACCAAGAAATCTTAAGCCAAGAGTAAGATCAAGGTCTCACACAAAAATGATAACAAAATTAAAATTAGAACACCTTGAATAACTCTCGGCTAAGATGGCTTTCCACCAATCCTCCAACTTTTTTGTGCAATGTTCAAGGTAGTCACTTGTATGTTTGAAGATGGAAGGATGATGAAAAGATTAGCACTTGATTCCCCAACAAGATTTCCAAGAAATTTTGCAAGAATTCAGCCAAGAGAGAAAAGTTGAAGAAGGAATAACCTAGTCTTAAGATCATTATAGATAAGAAAAGGAGTCAAGAGGGTCAGCCATGAAGAGAGAAAATAAAACACTTTAGAAATTAATTTAACTTAAGCCAATCAAAATCTAAATCAAATTTCTTGATGAAGGGTTTGGCCAAGGCAAAGAAGAGGGAAATCCTATTTGGAAAGATGATTTAATTTAAATTAATCAAATTGAATTTCAATTTGCATGATAGAGAGTTCAACCAAGGCAAGGAAGAGGGAAAATACAAATGGTAAGAGATTCAATTTGAATCAATGGAATTAATTAGAATTTGCATGATGGAAATTCGACCAAGGGAACTTGGAGGTAAAATTTCTAAAGAGATTAAATTTGAATAAATTCATCTCATGAAAAGATCTCCAAATTAATTTGAAGGTTAATTAGCATGTGGGTTGGCCATGAGAGAGCGAAAAGAGGGTGATTTTGAATTATTAACAAACAAAGCATAACACGATTAATTAGCTAAGTAAATAATATGGTCAGCCAAAATGATGTTTCCATGATGGGGTTCAATTAGTATTCAATGCAAGATCATGGAATATTAAATCACTTTGTTTTGATTGAATGAAAGAGGGAAAGATATGATTCTAGAACATTTTAAATTAAATCCAAAGGAATTATTAAAATTCGGCCAAGCTACATTACAAAAAAAAGATTTAATTTAGTTTAATGTACTTAATTTAAATTAAATAATGATGAATTGGATCTTAGGAGAATTTAAATCAATATTTATCTTGTGATTAATTTGAATTTAATTAAGAGTATGGCCAGCCATGGGATGTTTCCAAAAATAAAATTTATATAAAAGGAAAGAGAATAATTCCATAGATTTTTTTAATTGAATTTGAATTAACTCAAATAAATTAAAATTAATTCAAATTATCTCAATTAGAGTAGCATATGATCATCCACCATAAAGAGCTACGTTCAAATTAGCACATGTAAACAATATTCAATTTGAATTCAAAATAATTCAAATTGAATATTCAATTAAATAAATATTTTAATTTAGAAAAAGATGGAATAATTATGGAAATAATTTGAATAGCTCTCACATTATTTATTTTTCAAGTAATCAAGAAACAATTTGGCCAAAAAGGTTTAGGATGATAGATAGGTTAGGAGAGAGAAAACTAGGATAATAGGAGAGAGATAAGCAATATATTGAATAATTTTGGATAATTTAGATTTATGCATTGAATAAATAGATAATGAACATGACTAATCATGAAAATAATTTAATAAAATATGAACTTAATTTAACTTGCATTGAAGCACAATAAATGAAGGAAAGTTTATGCATTTAGTTCACAATATTCAAAATGAATAATTTAAAGAATAATTATAAATATGAAATATAGAATTTATGAATAATTATAAAATAAATTATTTTGAAATGAGTGAATAATTTGTTTTATTTTAGTGAGTATTTCAATTACCTTAATATAGTTAAACCCAAGAAAAAGTCTCATCGAGTTCAAGTCTAATAGCTTTAGCATCTTGAATAGACTGAAAACTTAGTGTTGAAGAATTTTCTTGCACACTTGATTTTAACTTGATTAGTAGCATTTGAACATATGTTTGTTATCATAAAAATCTATCTCATATGAGGTGGGACTCATGAAGTCAATAATGATGAACGAAGATTACAAAGAATAAGACAAGGAATTGAAAATTTACACAAATGATTTGTTAATTAAAAGCGAGCTTGACAAATGACATATCTCCAATTTAAAGAATAATATGTACATTAACCCTTTTGAAGTGCCAATTCAGTGCTAGGTTAGACAAATTCTTGGGATTCTTACTCACCCCATAAGGAATAAAAATGAATCTAGATAAATTCAAGGGCATACTTAATATGTCATCTCCGAGAATGATTAAGGAGGTGCAACAATTCACTTGACAAGTTGATGTATAAAATAGATTTATCTTAAAAGTGGGTAAGCATTGCGGCCATTCTTCTTCTTTTTTTCATAAAGATGTAACTGTTGTTGATTACTCAAAGATACAATAATCCAAAACATATTAAAGAAGGAGAATTATAAAATTTTGATCTAATGTAAGGTTGTCCTAATTATCACTATGCATGAGTAAGCCTAGTTATATGTTAGGATATCTGGAGAAGAAAAAAAAGTTGGAGATGGGAACCACATTTACCCAAAAGATCTATAAGATGGTTGCCTTCCCTCCATATGTGAGTGCAAATATATTAAGGCTCTTTAACAAACTTATTATAAATTTGAGAGCGCTGATGATATACCATGGTGGGAGTTATGAGTGCCCTTCCTTGAGAAGTTGAATAAGTATCATTGAATCAAATTTAATCCAATTGTTTAAGTGTGGATATCTGGCAGCAAACAAAAGAGAATAATTTAAGGTGGTCATCTCAACATGGGATTGCTAAATGAGCAACAAGAGACATTGAAAAGATTAAAGTATAATTCCCCAACCAGTTTCAGAAGATGCCACCAATAAACCCTATTAGACTTAGAATCATAGCTTCCATCAATGTTGATTTTGATGGTATGATGGGGAGGTTTTTGCTAGTAATAAGGTTCCAAATTGAAGGAGTGTGGTTCCCAGTGTTTCTTTTACTATAGTTAGCTCTATGATCTTCACTTCTATCCATTATCTACAAATGGGATTTGATTTTGAGTGTAGTGAATTCAAGAGTAATACTAGATTCATTATGTTTGAGATCATTCCTTCTTGTCCAAATAAACCATAAGATGATGAATAGGGTGTTCAAGTCTTTGGTAGTTAGGTTGCAATCCTCTGGTTGGAAGTTATCAAAAAGTTGAAGAAGTGGAGTGGTCATTTTATTGTCCTTCCAATAAATGTGATCAACAAAGGCATTCTATATTTTTCTACTAAAATTGCATTAAATGAAGATATGTATAATCCCTTTCTCCTCTTCTTTGCATAATGAACACTTGGAGGGTAATCTTAATTCCTTGAGCTTGAGGATATTATCTTAAGGGAGGTAATGGTGGAAGAGTCTCCAATAGAAAAAGTATATTGAGGGTCTGATTTTAGGATTCCAGATTACTTTGCCCCAATGGGCTGAGTTGGAATTTTTCTACTGAGTATTGTATATTATTTTGTGGATAGAATAGTTGGTGGCTCTCCCTTTAATCACAATCTTATCTTTTCTACCAATGTCAATTGGTAAACTACCAATTTTCCTACAAATCATTGTCCCATTTAGCATCAGTCCAAATTTTTTTGATAAAGCTGAAGTGTAAGGATCTATTACCAGCAATCACCACATAAAGGGATTCATCCCCAATCCAATGATCATTCCAATGATCAATAATCCCATTGCCAAGGTCCTATAAAATCAAAATTTTAGCTTTCTCCCTATGTAGCAGTAATTGTTTCCATACTACAGAATCAGTAGGCTTCTTTCCCATAGCCATTGGATGTGCATTAGCATAGTATTTAGTTAGCATAAGTTCATACCAATGTGAATTATTCTCTCTAAGTTTAATCCATAGTTTGATTGTGTTGCATTTGATATTCTCTTCAATTGTCTTTAAGCTCAGGCCACCCCTACTGGTTGGTTTACACATTTTCTTCCAACTAGCCTAATGGATGGATTTATGTTTGTGACTCCAAATGAATCGGCTTAAAATTCTTTCAATTTTTTGTTGAATAGTTTTTGGAATGTGTTGGACTTCAATGGTGTATAGGGGAATTTAGTTGAGAATGCTTTTTACTAAGGTGATTCTCCCTCCAAATGAGGGGACAGAGTTTTCCCAGGTGCTGATTTTGCTTTGTATTTTGTTCATCAGATCAAAGAATAAAGAAAATGTAAGTTTTTCTTTACAGAGTTTGATTCTAAAAAAAATGAGAGGGAGTTTAGAATGAGTAAATCCAATCTTCTTAGTGATCCATTTGATTTTGAGTTTGTTTATCTATTTCTCTGTGATAAAAAGACACTTGATAGTATTTAAAGACATACCAAAGATATTCATGAAGCCCTTCATAATTGCCAAATAGCTATTGATAGCTTTCTTATTTCCATTGCTGAATAATAGAAGATCATCATTAAAAGCAAAGTGTGTGATGTTAATTCTCTCGGTGGTGTGGAACTTAATGTTGTCCTATGAATTAATGATATTATTCATCTTTGTAGAGAGGATAACCAAAGTCAATATGAAGAGGGTGGGGAAGAGGGGGTCTCCTTACATAAAACCTCTATTAGCTGGGAAGAAACCACTAGACTATCCATTGAGTAAAATCTTGTAATGGCTATTGGAGAGAAGTTTCTCCACCAATTTATAGAATCTTATAGAGAAACCTCTCTCTTTAAGGGAGTTAAGTAAGAAATTCTAGCAAATAGTATCAAATGCTTTCTTTATGTCAATCTTCATCATCACATTAACTCCTCTTCCTTTTTTAATGTGTTCTTAATAATTCCTAAGCTAGCAAAATGTTGTCAATTTTGTTCCTTCCTTTTTATAAAAGCTATCTAATTTGGTGAGATAAGTGAAGGGAAAAGATTTTGGAGCTTATTTGCAATAATTTTTCTAATGATCTTATTAATGATAGGTTTTAGGAAAATAGGTCTAAACTTGTCCCATGTGTGGAAATTTTTTTTTTTTTTGGAATCAGTATAATAGCTAATGTGGTAAAATATTTGTGGCGTTCATGTCCCTGAAAAAGGATTGTATGGCTTTCATAACTTCCACTTTGATGATAGTCCAAGGTTTCTAGTAGAATAGGATAGTAAAGCCATCTGGGCTAGCAGTCTTGTAACCATCCATTAAATTAAGAGCTATCCAAATTTTCTCCTCCCTCAGAATTGAAGTGAGGTCATCATTATTGATATAAACTTTGTCAAAGTCAAAAACATTTCTAGTTTGAGTTGACATTGTTGGACTATCTTAAAGAGTTGATAAAATAGTTAGTGCAATCCTCCATGATGCCATCTTGGTTTATAATCCAATTACTATTAAAGTCATTAATCTTATTGAACCACTTCTCTTCCCTCTTCTTCTTGATGCAAGAATGAAAGAAATTAGTGTTTCTTTCCTCATCCCATGTAAGATGTTCTGAACTACTTTTTATCTAACGAAGTTCTCCTCTCTATCAATATATTCTTGAATCACCAGCTCAAGGCCTTCAAGAAGGGTTTCAAGTTGGGTAGTAGTATTATAGTCCTATTTGGGGCATTTCTTATTTTACTCTATCAATATTTTCTTCAATAGCTTTGATTTGCTGATGATTGTTGCCAAAAACCTCCACATTCCATTTTTTATCCCTTGAGGAATTCTCTTTTGAAGAATCCATAAATGTATCCATTGGTTGAGATGTTTCTCACTATGCCAAAGCTTTGATATGCAATTAATGAAATCTAGGTGGATGTCCACATGTTAAGGAACCTAAAAGAATGGTACTTCGGTTTAGTGATATGATTGAAACTAACCAACAATGGGGAGTGGTCTGAAGTAATTTGAGCTAAGTGTAGAACTTCCAATTTATAGAAACAAGTGTTTCAATTCCATATCTCTAAATCCATCCATTGGTCTTTCAAAATGATTTTTTTGTTTTCTTACTAATTTAGTTCTTACCCCTTAATTTTAGTGATGCTCTTTAACTAAGAATATAGCGATTGTGTGTCCATAATTACAATATAACAATATAGTTATATGATACAAAGCTAGAGTACTAAATGGAAATGTGGGTATTGGGTAGAATCCATAAAATATTGGATTTGGAATATAGGCTTAAAGAAAAGCCAAATTTTGTTACTGATGTTAGTCATAATGTTGAAGTTAGGGAATCTTCTATTGATTTTTGGTAGATTTTGAATGTGAACAAGAGGTCTAAAATGGCAAATAGTTCAAGATTATGTAATCTCAAGGCTTCTAAGTTTATTAATGGCATTGGTGATCAATTCTAGGATTTGAGTTGTCCTTATGGGTTTCCTTACTATAGGATATTAAATTTATAGGAGGTGTTTTAGTATGGATGTTGGTAACCTTTGGGTGATCACAAAAACTTCTATTTTCAAGTTCCATGTGTTGCATTCTAGAATTATCAAAGTGGTAGTGCAGTGGGTCTACATTATAAGGCTATAAGGTGGGTTGATTATTGCTATTATTGACTAATATTGTGTCAAATTGGAAAGAGGTTAAGATGGCTTAATGAAGAGTCTCCACTGGCTACTTATGCCTATCAGCCTTATTAATTTTAGTTCAGGGTGTGCATTGAAGCAATTATCCATGTTGTGACCAAACATCTAACATTTTCCATAATATAAAAGCTTTTGCACAATTTCCACTTTCTTCCAATAACCATTGGATTACGTTCCTACCCAAATTTCATCATTATAAGAAGCTATTATGTCCATTTCCACAAGGATTCTTGAAGCTAATGACTTGGTTTTCCATATATGGATGCTATTAAGTACAGGATTTGTTTGTTGAAAAGATAAAATTTTAGCCTAGGTAATTTAATCCAAATGAGAGTAATTGGAGGTTCAATACTGTAATTAAAGGAGGGAGTCCACTTCAAGAATTTTATAGGTACATTCTCAATGTGGTAGAGCCTTTTAGAGAAAAGTTTAGCATAGTATTCTTCTTTAGAGAGTTTAATCATGATATGTCTTCTATTCAAAAGGCCAACCTTCCATTCTCCAACAAGTTTTAGCTCATTGAAATGGTTCCTTATGGTGTCTATCATTGGATGCTTGTAGGTAAAGTTTCCAACAAGGGTAAACTTAAATGGCTTGGCCAAGCTTCAAGCTTTAGATTCAGAGTAGTATGGCAGGTTTTTCACTCTTCTTAGAAGCCTTTCTAAGAAGTGAGGAGCTAGAACCTTCAGCAAAAGCTTCATGGTAAGACTGAGGGAAAGGGAGGATAGTAGGGTCTAGGGGGCTACCATCAACCAATGAACTTCCAGCCACCACAGCATAGGAGGGAGCTCCATGGGCAGTGCAGAGGAGGAAGAACACAAGAAGAAATGGAGAAAGAAGCTAGGAATCCAAATGGAATATTAACTAAGAATGAAGGGAGGAACTTAATCGGAAGGAGAGCCATTCCCCTTAACTATTTAATTTAGGCTTTATTTAAGTTTCAGTGAAATAATTGAAGTCTTAATTTATCCCAAATTATGCATCTAATCAAAGTGAAACTTTAGAGAACTCAAATTGACAAGGAACCCCACTTGACATTAAAAAATGTGAGGCAAAAGATCTACGGATTGGAAGTTATCAAATTTTTAATCCTTGGGTTAATTTAAGTTAAAATTTTAAACCAAAAATTATAAAAATTACACAAATTTATAAGATAACTTTAATTCACTTTCAATAATATTTCTAAACAATTAAAGGAAAATTCTCTAAGTTGCCAAAGTTAAAAAACTCAATTAATAAAGTATTTAGGGTTTAAGGTTTAATGAAATAACTTAAAATAAATAATTTAATAAAATCTTAAATTACTAGATTTAATTAAATAATTGAAATTTAGCATTAACCAAACTCTTAACTTCACATTAAATATTGAAATTCATTAAAATAAAGAAACCCATAAACTTATGAATAACATAATCCCAAGTATAGAATAAAAGAGGAATTAAAAAACAAATTGATTCATTAAGTAAATTAGATGTAGAAAAACCTAAGGAACTAAAATAGCCTAGATTTGAGCTAGGTGCTCAAAGTCAATCAATTTCCTAGGTTTCTTAATTTAAGATGATAAAATAAAACTCCATCATAATGAACTAAACTAAATTTTAACATGTAATGTTTCATTAAGCTTAATTTTAATATAATAATTTAGAACACATGAAAATGCATTTTCTAAATGATGAAATTAAGATTTCCAAGGATTAATTAGAATAATTGAATTAATTTACCTAAATAAACATAAATGAATGAATGAAATCATAAGTTGAAGTTAAACTCATAACATGAATAAATGAAACTAAAAAAAAATCAAATAATTGAAATATAGAAATAAAAATTAATTAAATATTTAATAAAGTAAATTATAATATACAACAACATAAAAGAGAAATGAATCAAATAAACTTGCTAAAATCCATAATATTAATAAAATAAATAGATGAAACCAAACCAAATAAACCTAAATGATAAATTGAAATATATAAATAAATAAATCATGAAATTGAAATATAATGGATCATTTAAATGATGAAATCAAAACCAAGCTTGAATTAAGATATTAATTTAAGTCAATTAAGTTCATTCAAATAAATAAACATTAATAAAATAAACATACACATAAAAATTAATGGAATGAATAAACAAGATCAATATAAAATAAATAAATAAATAAAATCAAATGAATAATGAACCAAATCAAAAAGATTAAATATGAAATTAAGCTATAAAACATAAACTAAACAACATAAATGAGTTAAAATCAAACTTTAAATAAAAACTAAGCAAAAGTAAATCATAATAACATAAACATTAAAGTCCTAATTAAGATTTAAAAAATCTATTAAATTGTAATCAAAGATTATAAATAAATTAATCATAAACAGAATCAAGAAATGATTAATTAAATTAAAAGAAATGAAAAGAAAAATGAATCTTGATCAAATTTCAAAATAAAATTAAAACATTAATCAAATAAAATTAAATTCAAATGAATCTAAGGATACCTAAGGTTTTAGCTTGACCCTTAGAATGAATCATTACCTTAGGGTGAGATTTCATTCTATTAGGATGTTAACATAATGGGTTTTGCACAAAGTGAAATTTATTTTATTCTTCATTCTTTAAAACTTAAACTTCATTCTAATATAAAATGAACTTAAAAAAAATCTCAACCTTATTAAATCATTTGAATTGAAACCATTAAATGGTAAAATAAATAAATTTTGAAATCCAAACGTATACTTGAATTTAAAGGCCAAAAAAATTCATACAACAGAAGCCCATTTTTATTCACACTCCAGTTTATTAGATCACCGATCCTAGACTTAGGCTTGATTGATATTCTATGATTTTTATGATGTGTTGTGAAATATTTTATTTTATTTTATGGTGTACTATTTTAGACTAGATGGCTAAGTTTGTTTGTCTACTAGTATGGATGCTAGGATTTTCTTTTAGCCTAATGTTTTTGTTTGCTGGAGGTTGTGTTAAAAGGGACTATTGTAATAAAAGAAAAATATTAATGTTGTTTGCTTGCATGTATGCTTAAGTCTCTAAGCATAGCCCAATAGGATAGGTGGGCTTGGCATGCAACTAATGTTATTCTCGTATGTTCATAAATATACATGTTGGAGAGTTATTTGGATTTCCTAATATTTACTTTACAAAATTTAGAAATTTCATTTTTGGAATTTTAAATGTAATTTGAACTTAAAATTATGTTCTGATCTATGAAGCCTAAGAACACCACGAGCTAATCCTTCTAGCAGATGGTTGCAGAGGTCAATTGTGAAGCATATAAAGATCCTTGAAGAAGAAGACGATCATGAAAGGAGACCCCCATAAATCTAGACTTCTAGTTCTAGACTAGGCTATGTAAGGACAGAGCTTGGCTTCCCATTTTTCTCTTTCTTTTGGGTTGTACAGTGGTACCCGACTGCATTAGCCCATTCTTATTAATAAAATTACCTGAACTTTTAAGTTTATTTATGTGTTGTGTTTCTGTGATGAATGCCTGGACGTTAGGCTCTGAGAAAAAATAAATTTTTTGCCCAACTTAAATTTAAATAATTTAAATAAAAATAAAATAATTTGAAACTTCACACATAAATTAAAGCCTTATGTGCAACTTAAAAGTGACTAGAACAAATAGCTTTTGTGAACCATACTAGCATAATGTTAAAAATCATTGAATCGGGCACTTTACCCATTGCACATAAGGACACCTGACTTTTGAGGATGACCATCATCTTGGGGAACTGTGCCTTTTTATATTGATTTGGCCCATAACCAATTATAATTGCATCTCATTGTAGGCATAAATTATATACCGTAAAGGCCTTAAATTAATTATGAGTCAAAATGTTTAAAACTTGAAAATTATTGCATTAGTTAGGTGCATATTAAACCTAATATGATCCTAGGGATTAAGGAGCGAGTTTTAGTTTTTAGATTCTTTCCTAAAATATAATAGGCCAACCATTTGTAAACATAAGACTGACATCATAAATTTAAAAAGTTGCTTAGGTGGTGTTAGCTAGCAGCCCTTCCAGGCAGGTGATAAGTTCAGAAGAGTCAGGGATAGGTTCCTATTCTCAAGTGAGAGAAAGAGCCAATGATTCCTAAAAGTTGAATTAGATTGAGCCTCTAACTTATGTTAGAAGCACTTATAGACTTAGGTTCTGAAGCATCTTTTTAGGAATATGTCTTCAACCTTAGCCATTTTAATAGTCTTGTACTACTAGAATCTATGTCCTAGATTTCTAATAAAATGTCAATTGAAATCTTATTAAATTCAATCTCAAAAACTATAAAACATAATGGTAGTATAGTTGAAATGCCAACCGACATCCTAGTATCTATAGGCATTTTCTACTTTATCCCAATTGGCCTCCAAAAGAACTCTTGCCCCTTTAAAGTGTTCCCTTTTGAAATTCCAATTTAACCATTCTTGGAACCAACTTTAAAATCCATAAAAATAAGAGCTTATTTCATTAATCGAGAGTATTCTTAAGAAGAGATCCTCATTCCTAACATGTAATTAAATATAGGGGCTTGCCCTTGTAGGGAACTATGAATTCATTATCAAATAAACCATATTCTTTGGGTTAATTTAAGTTTTAATAAAAATCATTAAATCCTAATTACTCTTAATCTAGTGTGCTAATTAATTTGAAACTTTGGGAGTATGAAATTAAGGTTAGGTAACACTTTAGATAAAAATTTCATGAATTTCAAATTATTAGATTGAGAGTAGTAATATTTAAATGTCTTCGGTCTTAATTTTAGAAAATAAAAATTATTAAATTAAAAAAATTAATAGGAATTATTAAAATTATTTTAAAACATCATCTTAGATATTAGAGAACCCTATAAAATTCTTAAACCATTTTGAAACCCATCAAATCTTAAAATCTCCAAAATTAAGATTAAATGAAATTTAATAATTCAAATAAATGATTAGAACTTTAAATAATTATAAAAAATCAACCAAAAATCCTAAATTTATGAACAACCCCTCTTTGAATTCATATTTTAGACAGGAATCAAAGAAAATAAAAGCACTAACCTATTATGTATAATTTGGTTTAATTTGGAAATTAAAGGAAATAATTAAACATTAATTATGCTCAGAATAGTAATTCAATTAATTTGGAACTTTCACAAAATGAAATTGAAGTTAAAACACACCTTCGATAAAAATTTCAAGAGAAAAGTTGACTGAATCAAGAGATATAAAATTTCTAAATTTCAAACACCTAATTTAATCAAAATAATTAATTGGAGAATTAGAAAATTCAAATAAAAATTTGGAAATGATTCAAAACATCTTAAATAATATTATAGAACCTAAGAAAAATATTAAACTCCTCTAGAAAGAAGAAAACCTAAAAGGTCACTTAATTAGAGATCAACAAATAATACAAAAAATTACATAAATCCTCTCTTTATTTATAATTGAAAGGAAAATATAGAATATTAAAAGCCTAAAATGGTATTGAATAATTTTGGAGTAATTTAGGATTTATTGGAAATAATAAAATCTTAATTAATATTAAAATTTAGAGAAATGAAATCGACATGAAACCACACTCAGTATAAAATTTTCAAATTAAAAGAACTTTCAAATCTAAAGTTATTAAAATTTTATGTTTTATGGTAATTTTAATTAAATAATAGGTAGAAAATCACAAAAAATTGAAAAAAATACATATAACAATTTAAAATACTTTGAAAACATTAGAGGATTCAAAAAAATTTCTTTAGACCTCTAGAGTTTATAAAACCTAAATTTACACATTTAATAATTAATAAATGATTAAAGAAATTAAATTGAATAAATGGACAATTAATGAAATTAACCTTAATATGTAAATTCACCATGTCTTAAGATCCAAAAATGACTTAATCTAGGTTCGATAACTTAAGTAACTCATTTCTATAAGTTTCCTAAGCTAAAATACTTTAAACAAAAAAAATCAATAAGCCAAAATCATAAGAAACCTAATTAAATAATAAATCAAAATTTAAAAAAAATACCTTTTTAACTAAACTCATCATAACTGTATCAAATCTAAAGTCATGAAACTCAAAATAAATATTTATTAAGTCACAAGTCAATTAGAAAATATTAATCAACTTAAATCCAATCAAATCTAATGAAACATGGTACCAGTAAATTCAAGTAATAATGAAACTTAGTTAAAATAAATAACATAAATCATTAAAATTCAATAGATTTAATAAATCATTATAAAATTTACATGAAAAATTAAATATTAATTGAATTTTACATTAAAATGAATCTGAGCAACCTAAATGTAATAATTAAACTAAGATTGAGCAATAAAAACTTAATTAACTTTAAGTTGAATTCAAACTAAACAATCACAACAAACTTAACTTAATAAAACACAAATATTAAATCAAAACTTTTTCATTTTAAGTAATAACATGGCATATAGTTTTGACCCCTAAGGTCATAAGGCTATTAGTCTAAAGGAGATTTTGATACCTCAAACCATTGGTTTAATAACATGTACCTATGAAAGCAAATTAATGAAAGTAAAATAAAAAAAGAAATAAAATCAAAGTTTAATCAAAACTTGATCAAAGCACATTAAGCTTAGTAAACTTAATTTTAGGATTGTTTTTCACCCTTTGATGAAAAAATCACTCTAGACTCATGATGTTGATCAGAATGGATTTAACCTCATGAAAATCTTATTTCTTCTCTATTCTTTAAAACCTAAGTTTAACTTTAACATAAAAACAAAATGAAATAAAAAATTAAACTTAAGATTAATTAATATACTTAAATTGAAACCATCAAATGGTAAATTAAATAAAGTTTAAATTTCAAATCAAAATAAATGTTAAAAGCTCAATACAAACTAACCATATAAACCCTTACTTCACACTCTAGATTACTAGGTCACCGACCCTAAATTTAGGTTAGGATGGTGATCTATTTTTTGTGATGTGATGCTTTTTCTTATTTATGGTGCATTATTCTAGACTGGATGGCTAGGTTTGTTTTATTGCTAGTTTGGATGTTAGGGAATATTTGTAGACTAATATTATTTCTTGCAGGGGACTCTTCATGAAGAGACTACTATATATATATATATATATATATATATATATATATATATATATATATATATATATATATATATATATATGTGTATATAACGATACTTTGCTTAAGTCCCTAAGTATAGCCTAATAGGATAGGTGGGCGTGGCAATCTCCAACGCTAAACCATATGTTTGTGATATAAACTACTGGTCTACTATGCATTTTCCTAACATCTATTTTGAAGGTTTATGAATTTATTTTGAAAATTTTCAATATAATTTGATCTTAGAGTTAGGTTAGGATTTATGGGGTTTAAGATTAGCAGAAGTTGACTATACTAGTTGATAGTCACCTGTGGAGTCTAAGGAGATCCATGAAGAAGGTGACGATCCTGAAGTTAAATGATGGACCCCATAGATCAAAATTTAATTTTAAGTTGGGTTGTATAAGGGTAAAGCTCAACTACCTTTTTTTGTGGTTTCCAATAGTACTTAACCACATTGGCCTATTTAATATAATTTATTTTGTTTGATTTATTTTGAGGTGTGCAATAGAATTGCATGCTTTTTATAAGTTTTTTTTCCGTGTTTTGTGATCAAAATATAGCTACGTACGGCTCTTAAAAAAATTTAATTTTTTTACACCATTGAATTAACTTATTTTAAAGATAAAAATAAACAATTCATAACTTCATTAACTAAAGCTTTAGATAAATATTAAAAGCAATTAGAAACCTTAAAAATGTTAACCATAATTGCATATTTCATCTCAAATCCTTGAATTGGGTCCTACTATTGCACATAAGAGAGCATTTGACCCATAAAGATGACCACCTTACTAAAATGGTCTACCTTCTCTTTTGATTGGCCTATAACTCTATTCTAATTGCATCTAATTTTAGGCATAATTTGCATACCCAAAACCTTCAAATAAAATTATGAGTTAAAATAGATCATAACAAAAAAATACTACATTAGTTAGAAGCAAAACATACCAGTCATGATCTTAAGGTTAGGGAGTGGGTTTAGACTCTTGGCTTCTATTCCTAAATATAACAGTCAAACTATCTTGTATTTGTAAAACTAACTTCATGGTTTTAAAATCATTAAGAGGTGTTAGTTGGAAACCTTTTAGGTGGGAAGTAAATCCAGAAGTGTTAAGATAGAATTTCTAATTTTTTATGATTATATTAAGATAAGATTCTAACTTATGTTAAATGCATTATTTAGATTTAGGGTCTAAAGTATATTATTAGAATAAATCTTCACTTTTTAGGCACTGCTATAGTCTTAGCTCTTAGAATCTAAGTCTTAAATCTTAATAAAATGTCAAACTTGAAATTTAAATAATTTCATTTTCCAAGCTATTACTCAATCCTATCATCCAAAAATAACTCTTTATTGATGTGTTCCTATTTAATTTTCCAATTTAACCATCATTTGAAAGGAAACTTTGAAATTCATAGAGATAAAGGTCAATTTCTTTAATCAAAGTATTATTAAGAGGAATTTCTTTTATTATATAATTAAATTAACTATATGGGCTTGTTATAGAGAACTACAAACCCTGCATTAAAATAAACCCTATTATACTTCTCCACATAGTTTAGAGGAAAAAATGTCTAGCACATGAAAGTCCCGTCAACCTTAGGAGTCCTTATTAAGTAATCAAATCCATTATAAGATAATATTTCTATCTCTTGAATAATAGATTTATCTTTTAATAATATATTTAATTACTTAAATAAGTACCCTCAAGATTTGCATGGTGTTTTAAATTAAAACTCCCCAGATTTTTTTGATGACTTCAATGGGAAATAATTTCTCTCTCCATCTTTGTAAATTAATTTTTGTCTCTATACATCGGTAGTGTACTTATGCCACTCATCGATGGGATGACCTTCTTTTGTTGGGTGCCTCTCCATTTCATCTTTGGTAAGGTCCACCCAACATGTTTAGGTTTTAGTACTCTTCATTTATCACAGTAAAATGAGTGAGTCCTAGAACCTCTTTGAAAAAGTTTAATAAAATTTAGATATTTTAAAGTTCAAAATTTTTAGTAAAGTAATATTCATTAAACTTAATTTTGGTCAAAATTGATATTGACATCCTTTTAAGAAGAAAAGCAAAATGTTTTTTTTTTTTCTTTTGAAATACAAATTTCTCCTTGTCCTTGAATTTCTTTGGCTTTAGTAATGTTTGATGAAGGATAGGACAAGGTCCATAAAAAAAAGTTCTCCATTCATCATTTTGGATGAAATGAAAATGTTTTAATGCTCATAGGTTATTATCACTATGTTTAAATGTTTTAATAGAATTTTCTCTTATAATTAAAAATGGT
Organism: Cymbidium sinense; assembly: GCA_021442155.1. NCBI lineage: Eukaryota > Viridiplantae > Streptophyta > Magnoliopsida > Asparagales > Orchidaceae > Cymbidium > Cymbidium sinense. The sequence continues at coordinate 53,354,573 of CM038215.1, forward strand.
TGTGTAGTTCATTTTTGCTTCTAGTTCTAGAATCAACTTCCCCTTTGATAGTAGAAAGTTACTTGATGGTTCCTTAATCAAATTTGGACCTAGATTTAAAACTTGAACACTAATGTTGATGGGGTTACATTGGCTCCTATTAACAATATTGCAATTGAGGGAAAGAATCCCATCTTAGAGTTCTTTAGGTTTCCCCATAGCACTTCTTTAGTTAATTAGAAGGTAGCCGTGGAAACTACAAGAAGAGTTGAGATGGGAACTAATCTTAAAAAGATGAAACTACCTATTGAAAAGTCTTCTACCCTATCCTTACTTATCACTTTTGAGTTGGACACCACTTCTGAACCTTCTTTAATGAGTAAAACCCAAAAAAAAAAGAATAAGTGTAGGATGCTTTGGAAAAGGGCTCTTAAAGATAAAAAAAATAAATGGAGTCCTTATTATTAGAGCAAGTTAGAATGTGGGAGATATTTACCCTTTTAGATACTTCTCCATTTCTAGGAAGATGCTAATTCTACCTTCTTTCTACTACCTAGGAAGAGAAGGATGTGTTGAATCCAAATCTATTTGTAGTTGAAAAAAGAACCTTCTGTGAGACCTAGGAAAATGGGTTAGGTAATGAGTACAAGTAAGAAGACCGAAAGTAGAAAAGTGCATAAAAATAATCTTTATTGTTCAAAATCTAAGTACAGAGTATAAGGGTCTAGAGTGAGAGCAAAATGGTCTCCTTGTAAGAGAGAGTCCCTCCTTTTATAATACCAAGGGGTGACTATACGTGGAAAATACATACAAGGTAAGTCTAAAACAAGTATATTCTCGCCTAAGCTAATGATGGTGTACATGAGAGCCAATGTTGATCTGTTGGTTGATGGAGGTGAGTAACTCATTATCAGACAAGTGTGAGTGAGTGAGATGAGATAAAGAGTAATTTATTATTCCTTTGAGTAGTCGCCTACTATCGGTGAGTCGATTCATTCCTTATCCTTTGAGTTATTAATTTCTATTTGTATGGTTCATGTGATTAAATGGATTTTTCCCTATTGAACACTCCTTCCAGTGCTTATACTTATTCTTGGTTGTTAAGTACCTTTTATTTGAGTACACTTGCCCTTTGAGTTATTACCTTATAAGTGCTTGACTCACTTGGGCCTACCCACTACTTTGGTTATACATTTAGCTTCATGATTCTTCTACTCCTTGTTGAGGTACCACATAATAATGATAGAAGAATGAATAGAATAATTAATTTTAAATATTTAATGATCTAAAAAATATATTCAATTATTGAGATATTACAACACCTTTTATTTGATCTAATCTTTTGACATATTGAAAGCTATAATTGGATCATTTCTTTCTTCTTTGATGCGCTCAACATTTTCTCAGCTATTCGTGCAAGTGAACTCTCCAACTTCCAAGGGTCGAGTCTATAAATCTATTGAAAGGTAGTCACTATGGATGCTAAAAATCCCGATGATGATATTCATTCTATGACTCTATGGGTAGGTCATCACTAAAAGGTGATGAATCATTGCCATTTCTATAGCCGCATTGAGCATTTCAACTAGTCCAACTATAGTAACTATGGATTTGATCATTTTCTCAAACCTATGAGGAGAAGCTAGCACTCACCCCTTTGAGGAATGGGTCATTGCAATGAGTACATGTCCTGGAAGAGTCATTATAGAGGAGGAACCTTTAATTCTATGTAAGAAAGTGCTGGTGAATTAAATAGGCTACCACGAGGGTGGCCGTAGAGGAATGCTCATTGAGGTGAGTTTTCCCTCTCAACATATACTACAAGCTTTTTATGTTCAAAATCTTTACTTTATTTTTGATAGCAATTGAGTGATTTTAGTGTTTAAGCCTTGGTAGAGGATGGTGAGGAGCACTAGCCAACCCTTCAAGTCATTTCATCCAATAGTCTAGGTAGCTTCATAGATTCACTTCACCTTTCCATGGGTGATATGCTGGTAATTTCTTGAGTATAGTGGAATTACACTTACTTGATAGGTGGTTTGCCTTCCCAAGGATTTATCCTATATCAAATCCCCTAATTAAAATTCCTTTCTAAGTTTATAATAAATTATTTTCTCACTAATTAGCGATGATTCTAGTTTTATTATGAATCAAATCATTGGCATTGCACATGGAGCTGATAGAGAGTTCACATCCGACAGGACCAACCATCAGAACTCTAATTCCATGACTAACTTTACCTCTATTGACATCAGGGAAATGATAGTTGGTTTCACTTCTCCTACAAACAAAGATAGTGGTGAGTCTGTGAAGGGTGACTTTACTCGATGATTGGGGAATAAGATGGAGGAGAATAGCAAGTATTCACTGATTCCTTTGAGGTCATTACTCAATGAGGGTAGGTCACCTTCTTGAGAGAAGCCCTAAACTCATCCAAATAATATGTAGGCGAGCAGTAATCATAGTTGGAGTTAGAGTTATAGCTATAGTAGTTTTTAAAAGTGGACTACCAATGTAACTTTATGACCATCAGAGCTAAGATAGCATTACTGCATAATTCATTTTTTTTATATATTGTAAACTTTATATTTAATTATATATGTGAGAAAGGTGTACTTGAAAAGGACTGACACTCAGGCCTTATAAAAACATTATTGAAAACAATTATAATGAGTGTTTTGAACTTTTTACCTAAGAATAAAAGTAATAAATATTTTATATTATTCTTACTTATGATTAGTATTTAAGTCTTTACTATTATGCATTAAATATTTTTCTATAGTCCATGTTTCTTGAAATTTTTTCAAGATTCAGTTAATCATTTTTTTTACTTAATTCTTGATGTGATCCTTATGTTACTATGACTTTCTTACCATGTTTACAAATTCTCCTAGACTTGAATGGTTGAGACTTTATTACTTTTCTCAAGACATGCGTATAGAACCTCTCTACGTGTAGCTTTTTATCACATTTCCATCTCCAGTATGCATGGCTTTATTGAAGATGTTTACTTCAACTTTCCAACAAGCCCAAATCAAGGAGGTTCTTGAGCTGGACTTTTCTATCATGACTTTTAAGTTTTATGCATATTACAGTGGTGACCATTATCATCGTGTCAGTGGTCGATAGGGATGAGCACCTCAATTCGGCCAGGATGCACGAGTTATGCATTCCACTCACCCATTTTTGGAATGGATTTGGACTTTCTCTTTCTCATGAGTTGATCAACATCCTTGATTTCTTTAGAGTGGTGCATGCCCAAGTCCTTCTCAATTTGATGGTGAGCATCACTTCTTTCATCTTGTGCATGTGAGAAGAGGTCATTTCATGGAGCCTAGACTTCTTCTACCTAGCATTCATGGTGAAAGGCTACCAAGATGTTGCTGTGCAATTTTTAGTGACTTTACTAAAAATTCATGGCCTATAAAATAAGTTATAGAAGTGGTGCTCACTGCTTTTATTTCTGATGAGTGTGTTTGACTAATAGGTGTCAATTATTCCTCTTCCCTACTAATAGAGCAGGGTCACCAAACTCAGTAGGCCAAGAGTGTAGGAGGTGGATGCTATGATGAAGATGTAGGGTTGGAGCCTAAACGTCTCCCTCTACCTTTGCTTCAACAATAATTTCACCATTCTTGGTAAATACTTCTCCTTTTCATTCACTAATTATTTTATATCTTTGTGCACTCATTCTTTTAAGTTTTTCATTTTATACTTATAGAAGGGCTACCCCTAATTTCCCCCTAGCTTAGCTTTGACATGCTCCAATTCCTTAATGAAGGCGAGAGTGATATTTGTGGGGTGAGTAGTAGTGAGGACTTGGCCTATTTCAAGGTAGGCGAGGAGGAAGAGGAGGAAGGGGAGTGAGTGGCTCCCATCGAGGATGCTGATGAAGTAAGGCTAAGTACAACCTCAAAACATCTAAAGAAAGCTGCGAGCTCAACACCTCCCAGTCACTAATAGAGTAACGAGTCTGTGGAGGAGAAGCAGCAAGATGAGGGCTTGGAGAATAACAGCACTCCAATTTTGTGCATGCCCACTTGTAAAGCTTATAAGCTAGACTCTTCCATCTTCTCATAGGAACCTGATGATCTTTTAGGTGACCTTCTTAATGATCGCCTACTACATGCTATCATGATCGTCCAAGCAATGGCGTGGCAGTTGATGTGGGAGGTCTGCCATAAATATTTTGAGAAGAGGAATGAGGGTTTTACAAGTAAGTCCTAGTTGATGGGTACAAAGAAAAAGCTTACATCTTTTGAAGTTAAGCCCAGGGACCTTCAGACTGAGGCTAATCATAAGAATAAGAGAAGGAGAGAGTGACTCTAGATTTTACTCACCTTGTGGAAGTGAAGAGAGAATTGAAGGACGAGCTCTCATGTTAAATTGAAGAGCTTCAGAAAGAGAAGCTGAGTTCGCTTAGCTTCTCGATTCTGATGAGTATGAAGAGCTCTTATAGAAGAAGTTTAATGATGTCACTCACTTTATTATCACTAAGTTCATGAAGCGCATCCACCTTGATGCCAAGTTTTTGGACTTCTCAAATGTAATTGCACTTACAAACTTGGATGATGATGATGATAAGGGCAGTTTGAGTTAACATATATTTTGGTCCTCCATTTATCTTTGGTGAGTAAGGTGTCTATATCTTGTTCGCCCAATTGTAAGTATATTTTACATGAAATAAAGTTCATAAGAGTGGTTTTGATTGAGCATATGTATCTATGTAGTGATTGAGGTTTTTGTCGAGTATAATGTTTTATTATTGAGCTTATACTAATTGGTTAATGCATGAATAACTCTATTCTTAGCTTAGAATATTTTGAATCACTAACTAACAAAAAGAACTTCCTTGGGTAGTTGTGTTGGTATAGGCAATCAATATATACTCACTTAGATGATGTCCACTTATTTGAATAAATTGGTTTACGACTTTGAATATTTTGAGCAATTAATCAATCTAAAGATTTTTCTTATTTAATCACTTTAGCATCACTCAAATATGTATACTCATCAATTTGATACTCATTCATTAATATGAGAATAATTCCACCTCTGACTAAAGTATTTAGAGACTGGTCGCATGAGAGAACATTCATATAGAGTTACATTACAGTTGTGAGTTTGATATACATCTTTGAGTAGTTACTCACTTGTTGATGTATAGTTGTATTCATGACTTTGAATTTTTTAAATCACTGATTAGATAAGGGTACCTTTGACACATAGTCACATAATACATTAGTCATCTCTTTAGAGAATTAATCTTGACTTTTCAATTAAGAGAATTGGCCTTTTCTTTAGCCACCGACCTTACAGTGTGTCAGTTTTACACAATAAAGTGTTAGTATTTTTAGTTACCAACTAGTTGAGTTGGCCTTATTAAGTTTAGTTGATGACCTTATGGGGTGTCAGTCTTACATTATATTTACCAACTAGATAGAGTGTTGGTCTTTGTAGATGCAAACTAAGAGAATTAGTCTTTTTGAGTTTTATTCCTGACCTCAAGAGATGTCAGTCTTACATTATTGTTGCCAAACTCATATAGTGTTGGTTTTCTTAGTTGTCAACTAGGAGAGTTATTCTTTTTAAGTTTAGCTACCGACCTCATGGGGTGACGGACTTACACTATAGCATCCAATTTTATGGAGTGTTGGTCTTTATAGTTGTCAATTAGGAGACTTTGCCTTTTTAAGTTTAGTTATCGACCTTATCAGATGTTGGTCTTACACTATAATCGCTAACCACATAGAGTTTTGGTCTTTGTAGTTGTTAAATAAGGGAGCGGGTATTTTGAGTATAGTTTCCAACCTCATTGAGTGTCAGTCTTTCACTATAGTCATAAATAAGAGAGTTAGTCTTTTTGAGTTTAGTTGCTGATCTCATAGGGTGTTGGTCTTACACTATAGATCTTGAAGAGTCGGTAGAAATTTGAGGATAGTTTATCTAACTCAATTTTTTTGGCCAAAAATGACATGCTAATTATTTAGATCTCCTACTCAAACTTTGGCTACTTGTTGAGTGAGACTTTTCCTTGGTCCAAAAATTACACAGTGAGTATTCTAAGTCATCATACAGCTCCTCGAGTGTTCTCGCATCAAGGGGTTAGTTCAATGCTAGCATTTCTTAGGCCAAGAGTGTCATGCCAAGTATTCAGATCTCCTACTTTGGATTTCATTGCTCAATGAGTAGGACCATTCCTTGGGCCATAAATGGTGTGTTGAGTATCTTGAGTTATCACATAGCTCCACAAGTATAAATTTTAGTTCTCAATATTCAAATATGCTCTTTTGGTAGATATCATTATCCTATGAAATAACTTTTTTAAGAAGCAAAATAAAAACTTTATAATTTAAAAATAGGAAAATACATGATACTTGAAATTAGTAAAATTAGTATAAATCAAAGAAATTTTATCTTAAAGTTAAAATTTCTTTAGATCTCTAGCATTCCATGTCCTTTGTATGTCTTCACCAGAATGAGATATTAGTTGGTAAGCATCTTGACCGACTTGCTCTTTTGTTATGAAAGGTCCATGCTAATTGTGGTCTAGCTTTCCCAAAACATTATAATGAGCAGTGACATCTACTTTCATCAGTACTAAGTTGCCACTTTTAAACTACTTCTCATTCACATAACAATAGTAGTACTTAGCAATTCTCCTTTTTGTCTCCTCTTGTATGAGTGATGCACCAATCTTGAGTTCTATAAGCATATCAATCATTTCTTCTATGGCTAAAAGTTAACTTGAGCCAACTCTCCATCTCCAACTCTCATTCCTTTCTTTAATAAGAATCTTTAATTCTAGACTTCATACTCAACTAAAAGGATGACCTCTGTGTTTTGTGACAATGTGAAGGATGAATGTCCTATTGCATTGGTGGGAGTTATTCTAAGTGCTTAAAGTACTATGGTGAGTGTGTTTACCCACTTAGCTTTGGTGCCTTTGACATTTTTCTTAAGCAAGTTGACCATCTTTTTGTTGGCAGCTTCTACTTATCCATTGATCGAGGGAAGGGGGTGGTGATGTATTGATGTGAACTTTATTATGATCCTTTGATACTAACACAACTCCTTTAGGCCTTTCTCAATGAATTGTCCCATTATTAGTGATGATCACCAAAGGCAATTCATACATGTAAATAATGCTAATCCAAATAAAATTTCTTACTACATGAGAAGTGATTTTCATGAGTGGCTTTGGCTCAACCCATTTGATGAAGTAGTCCATCATGTATAATATGAACTTTCTTTGCCCACTGGTGACCTACAATAGACCTATCAAGTCCATTCCCTAAATAGTGAATGGTGAAGGACTAGTGATGGGTTCTAAAGGTTGAGATGGCTTTTATTAGAGTGTTATAAAATTTTGACACTATACACATCTCCTAGTGACCTCTTCAACATCCTTTCTAAACATGGGCCAAAAATAACCATGCCTTATGATTTTATGGGTGAGTGTCATTTCCCCCAAGTGGATACCATACTCACCAAAATTTATCTCCTCAAGTTTTTAATTCATGTCTATGTTATATCTAGCTGCAACACTTCTTCTTCTCTACTCAACTCACCAACTACTTTCAAATAATATGCATGGCATTGGTGAGGTTTTTTTATAGTAATATCTCCTCCTCCAGTAGAGATCTTGATGGCTACATGATAAGTTACTACTATTGCTCTGATTATGCTGAGTAGAGGTCAACCAAAGATGACATTGAAAGCAGGGTCCTTTACAATGATGAAGTTTCCATGGTTGTAAACTACTTCTTACCTTCTCCTAGTTTCTTTACACTCTCCTAAGAAACTATATAATGTCTCTTTAGTGGGCATGAATTTGAAAGTCTCCATGCCCAATTTATCAAAGACTAATTTATAAATAATATTGATTGAGCTTCTTGTGTCAATCAAAATGCATTCTATCTAGTAGTTAGTGATTAGGGTTGTCACCATAACTGCATCATATGGATTCCTAATAGTGATTCTATCTCTTTCTAAAAAACTCAATGCATGATAGTCATAAAGGGTGCTCACATCTTGGTTGCTGAGTTTTTTTTTTCTGACTACAACATTGTCATACTTTGCCTTTTTGGAGGACTCACCATCACCCCCAAAGACAGCGGGTATGCTTCCAACAATATGAATAGTGTGTGTGAATATGGATTCATTGCTAGTTTCAATGGATTCTTTGTATTTTCTCCTGATGAACGCTTTGAACTTCCCCACCTTTATCAACTTGTCTATGAAGATTTTCAAATGATGACACTCCATGTTGTCATGATCATGATGGTAAGTGCAATATCCCGATCAATCTTGTACTCCATTAGTTTTTATGGGTGGAAGCATTTGAAATAATCTTTATTCTAAATTACCTTTACTAGCTCAACCATAGATACTCTGAGTTCCGTCACTAGAGCAGGTTGTGCATAGTCGACTCTTGGGTAGTGAGTAGCCAAATATTTGAATCCTCTCCCTGGTACTTCTGGTTGCCTTTTCTTATCTATTTTTATCATTGATACCCTTCCTTTGGTAGTCAATCCAAAGGCTTCTTTAGTGAGTCTTTAGTCCTTGCCAATGATATTGGTTGAGCCACCTTATTATACCCTTCAACATTAACATGAATATTAACCAGCTCTAATTGTTTGACGAGTGTCTTAGGTTGTTTTAGCCCCAACATGTACCTAAAGGTCCCCTCCTTCAAGCTTTATATGAGTGCCTCTTGAGTGACCACAGATTCCATATATTTGACATATAAGATCTCTTGTTGAAAGTAAGTAATGAAATTCCTTAGGGACACATCAGGTTCTACTTATCTATAGGAGAGCTTGAGAGATCTTCGTGGCTTCTAAACACTAGCAAATTGCATAGAAAATATCCTTTAAAGTCAAAGAATGATGTGGTCACTCCTAAATGAAGGCACGAGAACCACCTAAGGGATAAATCTTTGAGGTCATGAAGAAGAGTCAGCACTTCATCATATCATCTAAGTCCAATAGTGATGTAACTTCATCGCATCATTTAAGTCCAATAGTGATGTAATTCATTTGAAATATGTTATATGGTTGGTGGGATCTATCTGACTCTTATAAGATTTAAGATAAAGTATTTTGAACTTATTAGTAGGGTCAACTTTAGTAATCTTCATGGAGAAAGCATTGGCTGATTATGGCAACTTCTTTGATACATCCTCTTCTTCACTTGTGTCATAGGATTCATCTTTAGAGTTAGAGATATTAGATGGGTGAGAGCTCAGGACCTAGATGGTTGTCTTATTTCTTACTGAGCTCAGCGAGTAGTTGACTCATGGATCCCTCATTCTCTTTCGGTCTAAGCTCTTCATTGGGTGGTTTCTTGATGGGCATCTATACAAAGCAAGTGATCTATCCTCCATCTCTCACAAATCCTATTGACTTGGAAATTATTTGACATTTTGCTCTATATTTGCCAAGCAATCTCACTTTAAAGGTCTTACATCACTTTGTATTTGGCTTCTAGTTATAATCCTCATTCATGCTTACCACACTTAAAAGGATGTTAAATCTAAATTTATCCATGGGTGGAGAAAGAACTTTCTGAGATACTTGGGAATTAGGGTTAGGCAAAGAGACTATAAGCTAAAGGATCAAGTAGTAAAAAATTGTAGAAAAAATAATTTTTATTACTCAAAACTTAAATAGGGATCTAGTGAGAGCCAAAAATCCCTCTCATATGTGAGATGCCCCCTTTTTATAATACCACAGGGTAGTTATGGAAAATACATAAAAGGTAAGTTAAATACAAGTGAATTCCCACATAAGATGATGGTAGTGTGCATGAGAACGAGTGTTGATTTGTTAGTAGATGAAGGTGAGTAGACCATCATTGGACGAGTGTGCATGTGAGGATGAGATAGAGAGTAATTGCCCCATTCCTTTGAGTAGTTGCCTACTGTCGATGAGTTGATTCATGCATTATTCTTTAAGTTGTTATCCTCTAATTACTTGGCTCACAAGATTAAATCAATCTTCTCTTATCAGACACACCTTTTGGTGAGTATACTTATTCTTGGAAGTTGAGTACTTTTTGTGCGAGCACACTTATCCTTTGAGTTATTACCCTCTAAGTTCTTGACTTGCTTGGCCTACCTACTATTTTGGGTATATAGGATGTACTCAGAATTATGAGTTCCCCACCTTACCCCTTCTTATATGATGCTAGAAATACCTTTAAGTAAATTAATAGGGAGACATGTGATAGACTAAGACAAGTCTTCCAAAGGATGACTGAGTCCTCTGGTTACACTAAGGAAACAAAATACTTAGAGTTATGAAAGGGAAAGTGTCCAAAGCATTAAAAAGAGACATTCAAAGGAAAGTTGTTACGGAGATAAGGGAAAAGAAAAGAGAGCCTTTTAGGATAGCTGATCTTACTAAAGGTGGTATTATTAAGTGTAGAGAGTTAGGGACATAGGATATCTTCTTTACTAAAGCTTCACCCATTAGAAGAAAAGGAAGAATCCCACCCATAGAACATAGGAAGTTTGGTCCATGAGAACATCATTAATAAAAGAAATCAATAAAATATGCTCTAACTAAAAATGATCTAAAATACATGATAGAATAATAAGTGAAAGAAGTAATGGCCTAATCTCAATGTGCAATGTTGATTCCAAAGGGTAGATGATACCCTAAGGAGACGATACCATATCCAAAGCAATTTGTTCCCCACTTTCAAGGTGTTCGATGGAATAGGTAATCTAAAACAACACTTGACACATTTTTGAGTGAGTTATTGTAACATTGGAGGGAATAATTATTTACTATTTAGATTGTTTATTAGTAGTCTTTATGGAGTAGATTTTGATTGGTATTTAGAGCTACCAAATGTTTTATCTGCACATTCACTAAACTTAAAAATTTATTTATCAAAAGATTTATCGATACCCAACACCATATCACAGTATGAGATTTAGTTGTTGCAAAGCAAAAGCCCAATGAGTTTCTTATTGATTTCATTTTGAGATGGAGGATCCTCAATGATTGGTGTGAACATCTGAAGGAACAAATGCTATAAAAATCCTTTTGAGGAATTTTCATGGCTTAGTAGCCTTTCTTTTGAAATGTTTTATCATTATCAATTCTAAAAACTTATTGAATAAATCCTCTAGCCTATAGTATAAAGCACCTAGATTGTCATTCTTAAAGGATCAATCTGTTTCAGATACCCCTAGGCTGAAGAATGTGCTAGAAAAGAAAGTAGGTATTGTCTCTATAATAAACAAAGGAAAAGTACCAATCCATGTCCAAGTAGAGTGACCTCCCTAAAAGTCACAGGAAAAACAACTTGCATCACCAAAAAAAGTAATTTACAAGCCCTTTTAATGAAAAGATAAATCAAACTTATTCATTTAAGAAAGAAGTTGTAAAGAAAATATGTATAACTTTAATGAAAAAGCCAGACTTTAATATTCCATATCCTAAGAAGTCTGAAGAACTCAACAAAGTGAATGACCTAAATTATTTCCCATATCATCAGATGTCAGGTCATACTATTGAGGATTGCTTAACCTTTAAAGATTGTCTTAAAAGAAATTTCAATAAAAGGATGGTGATCATTGCCAATGAGTACCTTATGGACCCCGAGCAAGGGCCCATCAATGTAATTACAGGTAAATTTTTTATCTTTTTATAGGATCCTTCATTTTTGATAATTGGGATATAGTTTTGTCCCATTCTTCCAAAAAGTATTTAATTAAAAATTTAAAAATTCTTTGCAGGGTCATCTAAAGTACCAGAAGACAATCATCTAGATTGATCACTAGTATTAAGAAAAAGTTAAAGATAGTGTCTCCTCAGCCCTATTTAGCAAAGAAAAACATTTATAAGCTAGAAGAGAGTGGTAAAAGAGAAATGAATAAACATGTATTAGATAATGTTGTGCATGAAAAGAATGGAAAGGCTAGGCCTTATGTACCCTTATCTTTATGTAGTTATATTAATGCTTAGAATAAAAAGCCCTTCAAAGATGCCATTTTGTATGCTCTTATTATTTCTAATGAGATTGATATAAATAAATCTAAAAATAAAGAAAATGATGATACTCATTCTCATAATGTTAATGAAACCAATTTATTTTATGAATTAAGGTCAGAAAATGATATTTTGATAGATAATTTGTAGAGAGTTCCTATTAACATATAATTAGAGTTCTCAAATTCTGATCAATCCATAAAAAAACATAATAGTGATAATCAGGGATGAGTTGACATGGCCCTTATTTTTAACTTAGGAAAAATTACTAAAGTCAATCTCCGTAGTGAGAAAGTCCTACCACCTTGTGTACCTCCTGCTAAGGATAAAGACAAATAAGTCATTAATACAAATCAATCTCTTAACCTTCAACAAAGTGAACCAATAATTGAATCCACTATTCTTAATGTTTACTACAATTTGTTGGCCCTTCTTGGAAAGTTTCCTGCTAGGTTAAGTATTTATGATGTCTTTATTTTATCAAAAGAAATGAGAAAATCATTAATCAAGGTATTACTCTAAAGATATGCATAACATAACTAGTAGCAACTTTTGTTGAAGAGGCTTCCTATTTCAAGGAGTTTCTTGAAATGACTTTCTTTGATGAAGATTTACTCTTTGGATCACTAATAATAATCATACCCTCTATATTTTAGTCAAAGTGGAAAACTTTAAATTATCCAGAGTCCTTGTTGATCCAAGTGCATCAATTAATATCATGAATATCAAGGCATTATCTTATTTTAGTATTAATGCACAAAGACTCAGTTATTAAAAGATGTTACTATGGGAGCTTAATGAAATAGTAAAAAAGCTTTAGGTTTAAACATTTTATTATTAGAAATAGATGGATTGAAAATAAATGTAAAATTTCACATCACCAATTTAGAGATATCTTTTAATGCCCTTCTAAAATGGACATGGATTCATGAATATAAAATGATTCTTTCTTCACTCCATCAATGTATAAAATATACTAGATATAAAAGAGTTTACTATAAAGGGAGCTGTGCATCCATTTTTAATTCATGAAGTTTAATTCTATGAAGATGCTGCTTATTATTTACTTAAAAAAGCAAATGTTGAATTCTATGAAATTTAGTATTACTAAGGCATCAAAAAATAAAAATAAATAAAAGAAGATACAAAAATAAATGAAAAAAGAAGAGGAAAAAGAAAGTGAACCTTTTGTAATTCAAATTGATTAGGTATCTAGCTTTGATGAAGATTCAAATCAAAATGATGCCTTAATAAAGTTTGTTATTATAATAATATAGTAATGAAGATTAGGTCTAGGCATTTAAAGATAAATCTGAATTATCTACATATGAGAGATTAAAAATGCATGTGGACACTTTGACTCTAACTCCCTTATCTCAATATAAGATTGCAACCCCTAACCTTTTAGAAGACATTAGGATGTCACAAAAGTTTTATTTTATACTTGAGTCTTCAAGCTTAGGAGTAGATGCAAATCTTGAAGACTCATCTTTTAATGAAATAAAAAACCTTCTGTTTGACTAGTATCTTAATTATGTTAAGAATGAAAATAAACATGGATTAATTCCTCATGCTTGGTCTAATGGTATAGCTCATGCATGAAAAGATTATAGGACACAAATATAAAAAATTAAATTCCAAAGTTGGCATTGGATTTGGTACCATTAGACCTCTCAATAATGATGAATATTATATAATGATAAGTAATCATATGGAATTTGATCAACTTTTTGAGAGTTAATCCAATTCAATGGAGGAGTTTTTTTTTAAGCATTGGATAATCTATATAATTATTTCATTCAAAATGTACCCCCAAAATTTGAAGAAGAACTAAAATCCACAATTGATGAATTTGAGAAATCAATTTAGGAATGAAAGAATATCGATGAATAAATTTTATAAGTTCTCTATTGGGTCCTTAAGATTTTTTATGATTTGATTAATTTACTTTCTAAATATAAGGATTGCTTTGCTTGAAATTATGATGAAATGCTTATCTTATCTCTAGATGTACTAGCCCATAGATTAAAAATTAAACTAGATGTCACTCTAGTAAAGTAAGCTCCCAAACACATATGTTTAGAAATTAAACATTAAGTTATTTCTAAGCTAAAGAAATTAATTGAAGTTGGCTTTATTCGAGAAGATAAATATTCTTCTTGGTTAGCTAGCATTGTTCCAATAAAGAAAAAGAATGGTCATATGCATATATGCATTGACTTTAGGAACCTAAATAAGGCTTTTCCTAAAGATGAGAACCCATTATTGATACTAAGACTTCTCGTGGATATAGCTTCATTGCATTAAATTTTCTCATTTGTGAATGGGTCATTTGGATATAACCAAATTAAATGGCATCCAAAGATGAGAAATACATGTCATTTAGAACCCTAATTGGGATATTCTATTACATGATCATGCCATTTGGTCTCCAAATTACTAGCTACCTATCAAAGAGTGCTAAGTAGAATTTTTGATGATTTAATCCATTATCAAGTGAAATGTTTTATCGATGATCTAGTCATCTAGAGAATAGAGAAAGAAAATCACCTTTATGATCTTAGGATTATTTTTTGAGTGATTATGCCATTATAACTTAAAAATGAATCCCTTAAAGTGTGCCTTTAGGGTAACGTCAATGAAATTCTTAGGCTTTGTAGACTGTGGGATAGAAATTGATCTTCAAAAAATTAAAGCTATCTTAGAAATGCTACTACCTAAACGTCTTACACAACTAAGATCTTTTTATGATAGGCTTGCACATTTAAGAAGATTCATATCAAATATATTTGGAAGATACTAATCATTTGTGGCATTACCAAAAAAGGATTCAAAATTTATTTCAGATGAAAAGTGTCAAAATCCATTAAAAATCTAAAGCAATATTTAATAAATTCTTTGGTTTGGATGCCCCAATCCTAAGTTAAGCCACTGATCCTTTATATTACGGCTTTAGTTGATCCCCTCAGAGCCTTGTTAGCTCAATTTAATGAAGAGAGTAATGAATAAGCTCTTTATTATTTAAGCCACAAGCTTATTCCAGCAGGAAAGAATTATCTGACTATCAAAAAAATATTATTTAGCCTTGATTTATGCGGCCCAAAAATTGAGTCATTACATGCTTTTGCATAAGTAAACCAAAATTTAAAAATAAATCCTTTGCAATATCTCATTACTTACTCTATCCAAATATCTAGCATGTTGATCTATGATCTTATTATAGTTTGAAATCACATTCATTCCTCTTCATGTTGTAAAGGGGCAAGATATTGCTGACTTTTTAGCTGATCTTAGAAAGTTCTCCTTTGACTGATGATCTTTTGGATGAACAGATCATGAGTATAAAAGAACAAAAAATGCCACATGGGAAATATATTTCCATGTGGTGGTTAATCAAGTGGGAAGAATCTATAAAGTATTAAACTCAGAGCTTTATAATTATCATAAATATAAGATGAAATTATTTGAAAAAATTCCTTTTGTAACTTTGTATAAAATATTCTATATCAAAAATTTCATAGAAAAAGAAGAGTCAATCCTTATAGAAGTTTAGAATTGACAAGTTTTGTCTCCTATAAATTTAGATTGCATAAATAAAAAATTACAAGCTAAAAAAATAGTCACTCTTGTAGAGGGTCAAAGAGAAAATGATTAGAGATAGCCATTTATTAACTACTTGAGTGAACGGAGGCACCCAAATGATAAATCATTAGCAAACCAAACTAAGAAATGAGCTTTGCCATATTCATTAATGATTGGTGTGTTATATCATTAGTCATTTGATCAAATATGATTACAGTGTTTGTATAAATAAGAAGCCCATAAGATCATAACCAAAGTACACTCTGGATTGTGTGGTGCTCATCAATTTGATCTTAAAATGAAAGTAAAACCAAAATGAATTGAATATTATTGGCCTTCGATGATAGATGATTGCATGAAAATTTCACATCATTGTCATGAATGTCAAGTGCATGGTGTAGTTTTGCTTCAACCACCTAATATACTACATCCAACAATTGCCTCTTGACCCTTTAAGAGTTAGTACAGACATCATTGGGTTTACTGACTTTACTTTATCAAAAGGCAATCATTTTCTATTAGCTGCAACTGATTATTTTTCAAAGTCGACTAAACACATTCTTTTACGATAAGTAAAAGTATATCATGTTCCTTAAAAAGCATATTATATATCATTTTAGTGTTCTCGATGAATGATATCTGATAATGGCCAACATTTAAGTCCACTAAGATAAATCATTTTGTGGAAAGACATAATATTGATTGGAGATATTCAATCATCCATTACCCTAAGGAAAATGAATCGATCGAAGCCTTCAATAAAATACTTGTACAAATTTTGAAGAAATTCCTTGATGATACTAAATGTTAATGGCATGAGTAGTTGGTTGATGCTTTATGGGCCTATCGGAACACATATTGGGCACCAACATAGTCTACACAATTTACTTTGGTAATACTTGTACAACTCTCTTCTTTAAGAATCATAGTCAACAATCAAGGTACAACCAATCAAAATTGCAAACTTCATTTGAAAGAGCTTGTAGGTCTTGAAGAAAAGTGTTTGAAAGCCCAAAACATCTTGAACTCTACCAATCATGCATGGTCCAAGCCCATGATAAATTGATCCATCCTAACAATTTCCAAGTGTGAACTTAGCCTTGGTTCTTCAAAAGCCAATTTTGATCCATCACAAGATAGGTAATGAGTTTGAACCAAAATGGGAAGGATCATTCATTATAGAAAAAGTTTATGAAGGAGGTTCTTATCAATTAATATATTGTAATGGTGAATGTCCAATGCTCCTTATTAATGAGCATTACATTAAGAAATATTATGCATGAATTGTATCTTGAGTTTTAAATAAATAATAAAATTATGGTTTTTGATAAAATATTAAGTATCTAGGTCTAAAATATTTTCTTTGTGGAATGTGCAATTTATTTATATTTTTCGTTTCAAAACTTGAATGAAATTAAATCATGAAGACATTTCTTGTTAGTTATTTAGAATTAAAAATAAGTCAAATTTAGACTTTAGCTCCTATAAACTTATGAATTGACCAAGTCAATAAGAGACCTCATTTCTAGATAAGCTATTTAAGATAGGATCAAGCCATTAAGGTCCCTTCTTAATAGCTAACTCAAGTAGTTATAAATAAATCTCCCAGTGGTATCATTTCTAGGAAACCTTTAGGAATTGAACTAGCCAATTGAAGGCCCCATTCCTATAGACTATATTGGTTAGGATAAAGTCCAATTCCCCTATCAATTCGTTAAAATTTGAGGTTTATGAACTAAGTCACTAAAGTTCCCTTTCCTCATTTAAGCTATTTTGATTGGAATTAAGCCATTAAAGGCCCCTTTCCTAATATAAAATTAGGTAGGAGTAAGCCCCATAGTATGCATCCTTTCTAGAAAAAAGGGATAGGACTAAGTCATCATGACCACTTCGCACTCAAGCTTTCATGACCTTGAACTAAGTCATCATAAGACCCCTTCTAATTAGCTAGACTATTTAGGTTAGGAACTAAGTCATCCTAAGACCCCTACATATTAATTAAAATATAAGGATTAGGAACTAAGCCACTTAAGCCCCTTATCCTCATTTTAGCTATTAAGATTAGAATTATGCCACTCCAAGGCCATTTTCTAATAGCTAACTTAACTAGTTTGGAATAAGATGTCCAACAACATCCTTTCTATAAGAATCCAAAGGATTAGGAACAAAGCCACTTAAGCCTCTTTCCTCATTTTAGCTTTCAAGTTTCAAAACTATGACACCTCAAGGCCCCTTCTTATTAGCTAGGCCATCTAAGATTAGGAACAAGTCCTTGTGGCACCTTCTTAGTAAGTAAAAGACATTGAAACAAATAAAGTCAATTGACCCCATTTCTAAATAGGCTATGTAAGTGAGGAACTAAGCCACTTCAAGGCCCCTACTTGTTAACCAAACCCCTATATAAGAATAAGTATCCATAGTGGCATTATACCTCTTTAAGATAATTAGTTAAGATTAAGTCTTCTAGCGACATCTTTTATAGTTATTATAACAACAGTAGGATTAGACTCTTCATTGAATTTTCTTTTAGTAGTACTTCTATCCTTCTTAGAGACTGGAACATCTAAATTTTAATAAGGATGAATTTTTAAACCAAAAGACCTTAAGGTATTCATGCCTATGTTTTATAATCAAATTTTAAACCAAATTCAAACATTTGCAAGCATTGTTGCTTATAATCTTCACAAGTTTTGTTGATTAGTTCAATTATATGTTCAGTGTACTTTCGTTAAGTCCACCATACATATTGGAGGTCTATTTGTTGAACTTATTTTTGAATGAGGTTGACATCATCCTAATCTTACTAATTAGGATCTATAATCTTAGATTATAAGCTTTCTAATTATACTTTTAGGATACTATACTTAGTGACTAAGTGCATAACCAAACCAAGTCAAAATTTAATCCAACCAACAATCAATCAAATTGAGCCATATTAGAGGCTAAAATTTATCAAATAAGCATTTCCAAACATAAATCTAAGCAAACCTAAATTTAATGGGACTTGAATGGGTTAATTGGGTCACTTAGTTTAAGTAAACCCAAATGGACCCCATTAAGCCCAAACTCAAATTAAATTGAATTAATATCCTAAAACATTTAAAATTTATATTTGAACACAACTCACCCTTTCCTTGGGTTTAATCTAACCAATTTGATCACATATCCCAAATTAACCCAATTTAACTTATTAAATTTTAATTTGGGTCAATGGATTAGACTCTAAATCAAATGTCAAATAATTTAAATCAATCAATCATAATCATTCCAAGAATTTAAGTGAACATAACTAAAATCTAAAACACTTTAATTTAAGTCAAATTGATCATTTGACTCAAATGAATTCACCTTAACCCGTTTAGGTCAAAATGGATCACTTTAGAATAAGATTAAAATCTCATTCAAAATTTAATAAAATCATTATACCATTAATAATCAATTAGACATATTTGGTTATAAATTAAAATTCTAAAATGATCTAATAAGCTAAAATGACAAATTTAACCCATTTTAGGTCAAGTATGTTGAATTAACTTAAATCATATCAAAATTCCATAAAGTTTGGATAAAGTAATGCCTAAATCATTTAATGAATAACTAGACAAATTTAACCCATATTTGGTTGTAAATTAAAATTCTAAATGATCTAATAAGCTAAAATGACAAATTTAAACCATTTTAGGTCAAATATGTTGAGTTAACTTAGATCATATCAAAATTTCATAAAGTTTGGATAAAGTAATGCCTAAATCATTCAATGAATAACTATACATGATTGAAATTTAAATCTAAAGAAAATTAATCAAATGGAGTGTGATCAACTAAAACCAAATCAAGCTAAACATATGTAAGTTAAACCCATATCTAAATTTTTAAATCCAACTCAAATTGATATTAATCCAAGCCATGATCTACTTTAAATTTAGGTAAGACAAATAACAACAAACCAAAGAGGAGCTGAGGTGTTGCCATAAGAGGAAGAGGTACTATGAGTGAGGTGGAGGCCATGAAAGCTAAAAATTGAACCACCTCATCCAAGCAATAAAAAATGTCGTATACCAACCCCTATTTTTCCTATGATCCACCTTAGACTTTGGCTTTGACCTTCACAACCTTCAACATCATCGTATGTCCCAATTCCCTAAGGCCGATCACCTCCCACTCTAAAATAGGTAAGGCTAAGCTAAGTATAAAGTGGAGGAGAGAGGAGTCAATTTCTCCTTAGACACTTCTTACACCTTCCATAGAAAAATCAAACTCGAACAAGTCCTTTACCCACTATTCTGACCCTAACCCATCATTTGACCAAGCTTTGCTGAGTAGTGGTGCATAGTGGTATCAACATTAATCTATAGAGAGGAAATCCACCAAACTCTTCTTGGAGTTTCTTCCCAATCTTGGGAAGCTTTTCAAATTGAGAAAACTACTGAAGATCAATGCTAGTGAGGTATTCCCAAACTTTTGCCACCCTTCCATTTCAATTTTGTAATTTGTTAAGTCAAATTAATCTCTAGTGAGATGAAACCATTGGGATCAATTACAAATTGATCCTTGATCGATTTGCAATCAAGATTCCTACATTTCACCACATAGATCATCAGAACAACCCCCTAGAGATGGATGCTTCTTGGCTTATGGTGAGAGGTTAAGGATGAAATCATGACTGTCTGTTCCATTTATTTGGAATGGACAACCATGATTTAAAAGCATAATTTTGATTTAAACAACTATAGAAATTACGAGATGGCTTTGGACTATTCCATTTTTGATCAAATGGTCCTAATTCAATGCTCATTGCATTATCTGTATCCACATGGATCTAGTAGGCTAAACCACATGTTGCCACATAAAGCAGTGCTTAGTCACATCACATCTGTGCTGATTGGGTTAAGTGGGAAATTCAAATTTCCCAAATTAAAAAATTATAAAAAATGTTTAAAACTTTAAAAATTGATAGAAATTAAACCACTTCACTAAAAAATGAAAAAAAGAACTCTATGGATTCATCTTAGTGAGAAGAATCCATTAAACTTAAAAGCCTCAATTTTTATAAGATATTTTTGGGTTAATTTAAGTTTTAATAATAATCATTAAACCCTAATTACTCTTAATCAAGTGGGATAATTAATTTGAAACTTTATGAGTATGAAATTAAAGTAAAGATACACCGTAAAACCTTGTAAAATTTTAAAACCATTCTAAAACCCATTAGATCTTAAATTCCGTTGATATAAGTAAGAAAGAAAATTACAATATGTGATGAGCAAAATTAAGTTAGAAATTTAAGACAATAGGTAAAGGAAAGGGAAGCTAAGGATAGGAAAATTACTTTAATGTAATGTGAAGTAAGTCAAGTAAATCCCTTTAGAGTTGGATGAATGATATGTAATGGCTGGTTGGAGAATAAAGGCCTATCGGATCGAGATCCCAATTTAGAAGAAATTTTTTGGTTAGTTCTCTTCTCTGATAATGTGGTTGACTTTATAATGAAACTATTGGAAAAGCAAGTTAATCCTTTTAATTATCTAGATGATGGACCACATGCAACTATCTCCATTAGTGATTAAGTTATAAAGAGGAAGTGAGTCAGTCTTAATCCAAATATTCCTAATTGATATGGAAGTTGTAATCCTCAAAGCCATAAGACAAGCCATTACTTCAATATGAAGTGCATTTGATGCATAACATGGGATAGAAAATAAGACAATGCAATGACCATTGTTGTTCCTAAAAACACCCCTAATATCAGCAGTGTTGGGGTCATATTTGTAACTTCCATATATGTTAATTTGATGCAATTGTCAGATGGTTTAATCCATCTACTAAATGATGTGTTGGACCTTCTAGTATAGGTGGATGTTGTAGCGTCTCTTAATAAATTAGTAGCTCTTAGTTTGTTCAAATGATTTTTAATCCAAATGAGTATATCTTGATCATTCATCCTTTGATCTTTATGCTTTGAGGAATTTCTAGCCATCCAAATAAACCAAAAGATGATTGAAGGAATAATATGAGTAGAGGTATTTCTACCTTTATGATTTGTAGAAGAGTGTTAGGCTTTGAAGTAACTAGAGATGGATTGATTTAATGAATTTTCAACCTGAAACATTAAATACGTTGCATTCCAAATTTGTTTAGAAATGAGACAAAGGATAAACACATGGTTAATCTTTTTTCCTCATTATGACACAAGTGACAAATGGATGGGATTTTCAATCTTGTAAGCTTCAAGATATCATAAGTAGAGATCAATTTATGCCAAAGTCTTTAGCAAAAAAAAAGGATATAGAAGGTTTAATTGCAGCACACCAAAAGGAGGGAAGCTAGCTATTACATGTAGATGGCTGAGATATGTTCTGAAGAATGATCTTCAGTAATGAAAGCTATCTATTGGAAGTTTTCAAAATTAGCTTATCCTTATGCCATATAGATGGTGAAATATTAATAACCTTTTTTATTATGCTTTCAGAAAGATATTAACTGAGCTTAAGGATACTCGATTGCCATTATACCAGAAATCAGAAACAACAACCTTTTTTGAAATAGTTTTTATAGTGTAGCTAATCATTAGGCCTTAAAAAATCTAGTGATCATTATTAAAGCTTAAGTTACTTTACCCCAAGTGCCAAAAGAAAAAAATTTAGTAACCATTTGATAATGCAATAATTTTTTCCATTCCTGGGAATCAATTGCTTTTGGTTTCACCTTTGTTGGGTGGAGTTTACAACATTACTTACTAAATAATAATTGAGCCTAGAGTGAATAATTTTGTTAAAACTTGACCCAGAGTTTTTTGGTTGATTTGAATAGAATTAGCAAGTGCCTAGAGTCCCAAATCACCATCCTATTTTGGCTTACATACTTTATTCCAGCTAACCGAGTGAAGGGAATCTCTTTTCCCACTCTAAAGGAATTTATTGAATATATGCTCAATTTGGATTTGTACCTTTTTGGGCATCAGCCTTGTTTAGATTAAATAAAGGGGAATGGGGCAAAGTATGTTATTGAAAAGAGTGATGCTCACACTAGTCAAAAGGAATTTGTTTTCCCAGGAATTTATTTTATTTCGGATGATGTTGGTGACATCTTCAAATACTATGATTTCATTTTCCCTTTGTATATATTAACTTTAAGATATTTAAGTGGATATGTAAATGAGTGAAACCAGTAAAATAAATAATTTATTTTTGATTTGTGTTGCAATGCTTACCCAAGAAGAACAAGCATTTAGCTTTGTTGAAAGTCAAGCCCAAAATGATTTCAAATCTTTTGACCAAATTCATAATTCTCCTTATGGAAATTTTTGATCAATTAAAAAATAATAATACAACACCAGTAAAGACCAAATGAGATATGTTTATCCTTCCTCTGGTTTTGTATTGAAGAGATCTATTGGAAGTATGATTGGATGCAAGTAACCTAGAAAGATAGTCAAAGGTTAGTATAAGAGGGAAGGAGAAAAGGATCACCTTGCTTGGTGCCTCTGGATGCTTAGAAGAAACCATGGATCTCCCTATTGATGAGAATGAAGTATTTGCTATTAGAGAGAAGCCTCTTAGACAAGGCACATAAATCATATTGGAACCCTCTACTTTCATGGATGCCAATATGAAGTTCCAATTTAGTATATCAAAGGCCTTTTTTATGTTTAGTTTGCTAACCATATTCCATCCTCTACATTTCAAGTTCAGGTCTTGCATCAGTTCTTGGGAAAGCAATATATTTTTAGTTATGTTTCGTCCTTTGATAAATACAATTTGGTTTTGTAGATGAAATCCAGAAAATGTGGTTGAAGCCGATTGGAGATGATTTTACTAATAATTTTATTAATGATAGAAGAGAGGCCTATGGTTCTGAAATTATCTCAAGTGTATTTGTTATTAGTTTTGGGTATTAGAGTAATGGAGTTAGAACTAAAGCATTTATGCATATCCTTGCTTAAGAAGAAAGCCTAAAAAGCTACAATTACATCAATTTTGTAAAAATGGTCAGTGAAATCATCAGGCCCAATAGCTTTGGAACAACTAATGGAGTCTAGATTCTCCTTAATTTTATCTTCCATTGGTATTTGAGCAAGATCAAGGTGGTTTACAATTACATGGCTAAGATTAAGTATCTCCTCTTGAAATAAATTTAAACTAACCTCTCTCTCTTGGAAAATTGATTTATAATAGTTTATTCCACTCTCAATGATGTCTTCTCTTTGATATAACCTTCTATCTTGAAATTTGATTATGCTCCCTTTTTTTCTTTATACAAGCATGATAATATTTTGTGTTCCTATCTCCTTCATTTAAATTGGTAATAGCTAATTTTTGAGATAAGAAATCTTCTACCATGGTGATTAGATTGTTTAAGTGCATTTGAGCTTTATTAAGATTAGTTTCAACTACCAAGGATGTATCATTGATGTAAATAATTTCAAGTAATGCAACTTTTTTGTTCATTGACTATAACCTATTGGTTAATATCACCAAAGATCTCCTAATTCCATTTCCTAAGACATGTACTGAGATTCTTATGCAAATGTCAAAGTCTAATCCAAGGGTTAGTTGTACTGGAAGTCCATGCATCTTGAAGGAAACTAATGAAGAGATCATGTTCAGTCCACATGCTCCAAAACTTGAATATTTTTTTGGAAGGCTTTGGTACGAAATCCACTGATAGAAGGAGAGGAGAATGGTCTGAGCAGGTTCTGTTCAAGTGGCTAACTATTGTATGATGAAAGCTATTGAACCAAGTGGCATTTAGCAAGATCATGTCAAGTCTTTTAAAGACCCAAGTTCTATTCCATGTGTATGGGCAACTTGTGAAACCAGGATCAACTAATTATGCATCATCAATGTAATTAGGAAATTTTTTCATTATTGAGTCATTGGGTTTTTGACCTATTTTATTTCTATTTACATTTGTAACATGTTGAAATCTCCACCTCACTCCCATGCACACACACACACACACAAGCCAGCTGTGTTGGCATTTAAGGTTGATGGAATTTATCTTAGTCCAAAGATCCTTTATTTCCTCGTAGAGCATGAAGCATAAACAATGGTTGCTTGGAAGCTATAATTGCTACAAGTAATGTGGATGTGGATGAATTGAGGGTCCTCAATGATAAGATTAACCTGAAAGGGACTTTTCTAAAAAATAGGATTTTATTACTATAATTTTTTAGTAAACTAAAATTATTGAATTTTCTTTTGACTCTATTAATATTGCAAAAGCACAAAAGTTGTGAGATCGAATGAGATTCTTGAGTCTATTAGAGCCATTTGGATCAGTAATGCCTCTAATGTTCTGAATCATAAAATTAGTCATGTTTGGGGTACTTAGAACCTCTAGAGGCTCTAGTGGTAATTTGATTATCCCAATTGTAAAGTATACTAGCTATTAAGACATTTTTATAGTTGTTGTTACTATTAGATTAAAGTGTATAAGTTCCCTTATTCCTTTGTGCTTGTTTCTTTTGGACTTCTAAAACTTCCATTCATCTTCAATGTCTTGCAAGGTTTGGGCAAGATCATCATAGTGGGAGGCATGATGTCGAGTAGTTGGTGATAATACATCATATGGTTGAGTTTGTTAGAGCTAAAAGCTAGAGTCTTTTATGAAAATAGGATTTGCATGTTCTACTTGTATAAGATCAGGAGATGATTGAATAAGAGGTTCTTTCCCAAGTTATTATGTTAACTAGTTGGAAGGTGCATCCATTTCCATGCTTTCTAGATTGTGGATTAGATCAATAGCATGCAATGAAATTTCTCCAATCTCTATCAGCCTGGGCTCTGTTAGATCAGCAATTTTTTTAGGCATTGTTATGTTATTTTCTAATTTAGCTTGACCTTGAGAGGGTGGTGGCTCAATAACATTTTTAACTTCCTTTCTAGTAGTCTTGGAGTCCTTATTATTAATTCAGGATTGACAATGAATTAGTTTTCAAGTTGGTGGCCAAACATTTGACATTCAGGTTAGTAGTGTGGCTTTTGGTCCATTATAACTTGTTGTCAGTAGCCGTTAGTTGGAGTTCCAATCCATATCTCATCAACATAGGTTATTATTATGTCCATTTCCACTAGAACCTGAGCATCTCAAGTCCTAATAAGGTTGTGGTTTTCTAAAAGTAGTTTCAAGGAATACAAAATTTGTTTGTTAAAGAAAAGCAATTTCAAATTTGGCAGTTTGATCTAAATAGAGACAATGGGTGGCTTGATGTTGTAATCAAATGATGGGGCCCATTTGACAATTTTTATGGGTACATTATCAATGTGATAGAGTTTCTTTGTGAAGAGCCTTGCATAGTCTTCTTCTTTGCTAAGTGTAATGGCTATGTGTCGACTATCTAAAATCCCAATGTTTTAGTCTCCAAGAAGTCAAAGCTCATCAAAGAGTTTATGGATTTTATCCATCTTAGGATGCTTGTAAGTAAAATTGCCAACCAAAGTGAATTTGAGAGGTTTTGCTAGTTGTGCAATTTTAGTTTCAGAAATAAAAATGGTAGGTTTACCATTTTATTGAATAGCTTTCTTGAGAAAACCAGAGTCATTGCCTTCCATTAATTAATCAAGATAGGATTACGAAAAAGTGAGTTTGATGGAGGGATCATTAGGGTCAGAGGATGGGTTTTTGGAAGAGAGAGCATAGGCATAGGAAGGTTTATCCATGGAGAAAAGTAATGGAATAGTAGCAATGAATAGTGCCCTAAGGAGAGAAAGTTTGTACTTGGAGGGGTAACCTCAAAGACCACATCCGCACTATTTTCTATGGAGTATAACAACTAACTTTAATTCTTCATTATAGATATTAAATTCCTTAAATTAAGATTAATGTAATTAAATAACTGAACTACATGTCAAGATTTTAAATAATATAACAAATCAACCAAGAATCATAAAAGTATCAATAACTCCTCTTTGAATTCATATTTTAGAGAGGATCAAAGGAAAATAACGCCATAGCCTATTACATATAATTTTGGCTTAATTTAGTTATAAAAAAATAATCATATCTTTATTACACTAAAAATAATAATCAAATAGATTGAAAATTTCATAGATTGAATTAAAGTTGAAACATACCTTAGATAAACATTTCAAATAAAAAAGTTGGCCAAAATAAATGATATGAAATTTCTAATTCCAAACACCTAACTTAAATAGAATAAGTAATTTGAGAATTAGAAAAATTTTAAAAATATGATAATGATTCAAAACATCCTAAATAATATTAATGAACCAAAACAATTATCAAACTTCTCTAGAAAGAAGAAAACCTAAAAGATCACTTAATTAAAGATTAATTGAATTAATTAATTCATTTAAATATGCTAAACTTCAACAAATTATAATAAATAAATAAAATCTAAAAATTTCAAACAAACCCTTAAATGTTAGTAAATATCTTAGGCTTAATTTAAGTTTTTTTAAAAAATAAACAAATCTTAATTAGTATTAAAATTCACTTTTGGATAAATAAAATTGTCATGGAACCATAGTCACTATAAAAATTTCAAATTAAAATAACTTTTGGATCGAAAGTTATCAAAAATTATAATTCAAGGATAAGTTAAATTAAATAATAAATAAATAATCATAAAAAATATTAAAATTCATAAAATCAATTTAACATACTCCCATTAACATCAAAGGATTTATAAAATTTTCCTTAAGCAAATTGAGTTTATAAGACTTGAATTCACACATTTAAGAATCAATAAATGATTAAATAAAGTAAATTAAATTAATGGATAATTAATAAAATTAAGCGTAATATGCAAATTCACCATTTCTTTAGAACCTAAAATGACTAAATCTAGGTTTGATAACTTAAGTAACTAATTTTATATGTTTTCTAAATTACAATAATTTAAACAAATAAAATGAATAAACTTTAATCATAAGAATCCTAATTAAATAATATATTCAAAATTACAAAAAAAACACCTTATTAACTAATCACAACATAATTGAATCAAATCTAAAATCATGAAACCCAAATTAAATATTTATAAAGTCATAAGTCAATTAGAAAATATCAATCAACATAAATCCATGGCATATAGTCTAAAAACTTTAGCCATATGACTAGAAGTCCGAAGGAGATCTCAATACCTCAAACCTCTAGTTTAATAATGGCATGTACCTATGAAAGAAAAATTATGAAAAGTAAAATAAATCAAATAAAAGTTTAATCAAAACTCATTAAGCTTAGAAAACTTAAGTTCTAAGATAGTTTTTCATCTTTTGATGGAAGGATCTCTCCTTTAGAATTTGGATGATGATTAGAATGGATTTCACCTTAAGCAAATCCATTCTCTTCTCCATTCTTTAAAATCTAAGTTTAACTTTAACATTTAAAGAAAATAAAATCAAAATTAAACTTAAAATCAATTAAATTACTTAAAATAAAATCATCCAATGGTAAATTAAACAAACTTTAATTTCAAATTAAAACTTAAACCTTAAAACCTTACTACACACTCACCACAAAAATCCCATTTTAACATAGATTGTTAGGTCACTCACCCTAAATAGGTTAAGACAATGATATGTTTTTTTATGATGTGATGCTTTTTCTTATTTTGTGTTATATCATTTTAGACTAGATGACATGGTTTATTTGGGTACGTTGTATATTTTTTTAACATCTATTTTATAGGGTTTAGAAATTTTTTTGGGAAATTTTAAATATAATTTGATCCTAAAATTAGGTTAAAATTTGTGAGATTTGGGATTAACAAGAGTTAACTATGCTAGCTAATGGTCCCTTGTGGTGTCTAAGGAGATCACTGAAGATGGTGATGATCTTGAAGTTAAATGAAGACCCTTGTTGATAAAAAATTTTTTTGGGCTACACTATATAGGGTAAAGCTCAACTGTCTAATTTTTCCTTTTATTCTAGGGTGTATAATAATATTTGATGCATAATAGATTTGGATACATTTTATAAGCTTTTTTTGTGTTTTGTGATGAAAGCCTAAACATGTTAGGCTCTTAGAAAATTTTAAATTTTCTACACTATTAAATTAAATTAATTTACAAATAAAATTAAATAATTCATAACTTCATTAACTAAAGTCCTAGAAATTAATATTAAAGAAATTTGGAACCCTAAAAATGTGAACCATGATTGCATATTTCATTTCAAATCCTTGAAGTGGGCAATTCTTCCATTGCACATGAGGGAGCATCTAGCTTGTGAGGATGACCACCCTTCTAAGAGAAGTATGCCTTCTCTTTTGATTTGGCCAATGATTCCTTTCTAGCTACATCTCATTTTAGGCATAATTTGCATAATCAAAACCTTCAAATAAAATTATAAGTACAAATATATAAAAATAAAAATTTACTGTATTAGTTAGAAGAATATATGAGTCATGATCTTCAGGTTAGGGAGTGAGTTTAGACTCTTAGCTTATATTCCTAAATATAACAGAACATTAGGGTTTTAAATCATTAGAAGGTGTTAATTGGCAACCCTTCTAAGTGAAAACTAGTTTTTAAAGAGTCAGGACAGATTATTCTCCAATGAGAAGGAATCAATAATTCTCAAAATTCTTTGATTAGATTAAGACAAGATTTTGACTTATGTTAAAAGCATTATTTAGATTTAGGGTTTAAAACATCTTATTAGAATAAGTCTTCACCATTTAAACATTTATATAGTCTTGAGTTGTTAGAATCCAAGTCCTAATTTTTTAATAAAATGTAAAACTTGAAATTTAAATAATTTTATTTTCTAATCTATAAAGCCCAAGATTATATTAGGTTTGAAATGCTTACTAAGTTTCCCAATATCTAAAGAATTTCCTACTTAATCCTTATTAGCATTTGAAAAGAACTCCTTTCTTTTGAAGCGTTCCTATTTGATTTTTCAAATTTAACTATCCTTTGAAAACAAACTTTGAAATTCATAGAGATAAAGACAAATTCTTTTAATCGAGAGTATTCCTAGAAGGAATTCCCTTTCTTCTAATATGTAATTAACTATAGGTGCTTGATCTTATAGGGAACTACAAACCCTAAATTAAAATAAACATTGCTCTACTTCTTCATGTAGTTTAGGGAAAAAAATCTTTGGTACATCAAAGACTTACCAGCCTTAGAAGTCTTTATTTAGTAATTGAATTTATTATAGTGGTAATATTTCTATGTCTTGAGATAATATAGTTATCTCTTAATGATGTATTTAATTATTTAAAAAACTACCCTCAAGATATATGTGGTGTTCCAAATGAAGACTCCATATTACTACCGCTTCTAGGTCTTTGTATTCCAACATCTCCCTTTAGAAGCATATGATGAATTTCTTAAAGGGCTCATCATGTTTTTATCTCGTCTATAGAAGATCTTCGGAGCTCTTTGAAGGTTTTTTTCATTGATATGACCAATCCAAATGATTCCAAATAAGAATTCAATTAAGATCTAAAGAAATAATTCATGAGATATTTTATCAAATAAATTTGACTGAATGAAAAAGGGAAAGAAATAATCCTAAAACACATCAATTTAAATCCAATAAAAATTTAGCCAAGCCACTTTCCAAAAATAGATTAAATCATATTTAATGCACTCAATTTCATTTGAAAGATGATGGAACAGATAAATAAGATTTATAAATTGATAAACATCATGTGAATAATTTAAATTTAAATGTATGTGTAGCCGGCCATTGGGCTTTCCAAAAATAAACTATTAAGAAAATGAAGGAGAATAATTCCATGGCTCATTTAATTTTAAATTTGAATTGATTTAATTAATTTAAATTATCTTAAATTAACTAAATTAAATCAAGATAGGGTCGGCCAAATCATATTATAAATAGCTAAGATCAAATTTGCACACATATGTAAATGAAATTCAATTTAAGTTCAAAACAATTCAAATTTAAAAATTCAAATGAATGAATTTTTAAAAATTAAAAAATGCAAATGAATGAATTTTTAAAAATTAAAAATGATGGAATTATTAGATAAATAATTTGAATAATTCTCACATAATTTATTAAATAAATAACCATGAAAAATTTGGCTAAAATATGTTTAGGATGATAGATAGGATAGGAGAGAGAAAACTAGAATAATAAGAGAAAGAAAAAGAATAATTTGAATACTTTTAGGATAATTTAATTTTTATGCACAAAATAAATTAATAATAAATATGATTAAGTATGGAAATAATTTAATGATATATGAGCTTAATTTATCTTACTTGGAAGCACATTAAATGAAACAAAGGTTATGCACTTAGTTTATATTATCCAAAATGGATAATTAAATTAATAATTATAAATATGAAATGTAAAATATATGAATAATTTTAAATAATTTATTTTGAAATGAATGAATGATTTATTTTATTTTATTAAGCTCTTCATTTGCCTAAATATTGTGATCACTAGAAAATTCCAAACTAGTTTTAGTCCAACAACTTTAGTTTTCCAAATTGACTGAAATAACTGGATATGAAGAATTTTCTTATAGCACCTAAAAAATAAGCATTCATAAACATTTGAACATATGATTGTTATCATCAAAATCAATTTCAAGTGAGGTGGGGTTCATGAAGTCAATTGGAGATGCCAGGAATTTGCATTCAATGTTGATTTCCATCACTTGATTGTTTGCACAAAAGCATAACCTATAAAAAAAAGGTGATAGTCGTACTTATCAAGCATGCAAAAGAGAGGTCATTAAATTGTTTGAAGCTAATTTTATTAGAGAAGTTCAATACCATGAGCAGTGTTTAACATAGTGATGGCATAAAAGTTAGGTGATAAGTGGAGGATGTACATTGACTTCACTAACTTAAACTTGACATATCTAGAGGATAGGTATCCACTCCCTCGAATAGATGAACTTGTGGACTCAATGACTAAATTTTCAGTGATGAGTTTCCTGGATGCCTTTTGGAGATATCACCAAATCCAAATTCACTTTTTATATTTTCTAAGAAGATGAATTTTAACAATGTGGAAGAATTATACTACTATAGAGTTATGTCATTCGAACTCAAGAATGTGGGGGAGACTTATCAAAGACTTGTAGACTAAGTGTTCAAAGAATAGAAGTGTAGTAATATAGAAGTCTATGTCAATGATCTGTCTGTAAAAATCATGTCAGCTGTGTAACATATTCAAGACATAAAAGAGATATTCACCATACTTAAATAGTACAACATGCACCTTAACTCTTTCTTTGAAGTGTGTCTTTGGTGTGGGTTTTTGGAGTTCCTTATTACCCTTGAAAGAATATAAGTGAATCTAGATAAGATAAATGCTATACTTGACATGCCATTACCTAAAAATGTAAAATAGGTACAATGACTTACTAGACGTGAAGTAGGATTAAACTAGTTAATCTCAAAGGCTAAGAAATGATGCCCGCCATTCTTCAAAGTTCTTAGGAGAGCCAAGAAGTTTGAGTGGACCTTAGAATGTGAAGCCTTTAATAATTTGACGAACCTACTTGCATCTCCTCCTTTGTTGCAGAGTTTGAAGGAGGGAAAAGTCATATTGCTATACCTAGGAATGGGAGAAGATTTAATCAACTCAGTCATGATCAAAGAAGAAGGTAGGAAATAAAGGCCCATCTACTATGCCAGCAAATTTGTGAGATGTTGAGTTGAACTGCCCTCTAATGGAGAAGCTAACAATCTTATTAATCTACTAAATTCTTTGCTGCCAAACCTGATCATTCAAGAAGATTACTCAAGTGGTCCATAGAACTGAGTGAGTTTAATATATCCTACTCTCCTTGAATCACAATCAAAGGCCACCCAGTCATAGATTTCTTGGTGGACTTCAGCAACTCATAGAATATTCCTGCCAATCTGGAGCCCTTATGGAGATTATATGATGATGGATCTTCTAGTGAACCAACTATAAGAGTAGGTACTGTGTTGAAGATTGGCAAGAATCACCATCACAATTAATTAAATTCAGCTTCAAAGTGATAAATAATCATGCTAAATATGAAGTTATACTTACTAGATTATAATTTATAGGAGGACTTGAAGCTGCACTTGTAGTAGCTTCCTCAGACTCACAGCTTGTGGTAAGATAAGTGAATGGAGAGTATGAAGTCCAAGATAAGTCTTTGAAGAAATATTTACTTATTATCTAAGGCCAACAAACTCAAGGAGCATGCAATCATCCAACTTGCCAAGCTAATTATTGAAGAAGAAGAGCTGATGTAGGTAGATCATGAGTACTCGCCAAGCTGGGTCAACCCCATCAAGGACTACTTGCATTCTAGAGAGATTGGAGAAATGATGAAGGACTTGAAGAGGTTTAAGATTAGAATAACTCAATATTTGTTGATAGGAGAACTATTTTGAAGATTGGCGATCTCATTCAACCTTAAATGTGTGAGAGAGGTAGAGCAGATACAATTCCTAGGGGAAATACATTCTAGTGAGTGTGGTAGTCACACATAATGGTGGACACTGGCCAATAAAATTATAAGACAAGGGTTCTATTAGCCCACACTTAGAAAAGATGCTAAAGAATTTGAGATAATAT
This sequence comes from Cymbidium sinense, assembly GCA_021442155.1. Lineage (NCBI taxonomy): Eukaryota > Viridiplantae > Streptophyta > Magnoliopsida > Asparagales > Orchidaceae > Cymbidium > Cymbidium sinense. The sequence continues at coordinate 53,387,656 of CM038215.1, forward strand.
GCAAACCATGCTAGAAAGTTGTGGCACTTATGCAGTAGCCATCATAACTTTTGCAACACATTATTAGTCTTTGGCTATTCACTTTTTTGGGAATAAATTTGATAAGTCCATTGTGAGTCACTAGCAAATAAATAAAGTTCATCTTAGTTATGATCGATGATTTCAACAAGTGGATCAATGCTAAGCCATTCATAAAAATCACCTCTCAAGTAAAAATAAAATTCATTTGGACTGACATTATTTGCAGGTATGTGTTGCCACTGGTGATCATCATTGTCAATGGGCCTCAATTTACTGAGAAAGGCCTATAAGAATTATATGAATCCTAAGAAAGCAAGATAAAATTCATATTAATACATAACCTATAGAGCAATGGATAAGTAGAAGCCACTAACAAAAAGATGCTCGACATTCTCAAGGAAAAGTCCAAAGGCATAAAGGTAAGTGGGTGGACACACTATCGACAATACTCTAATGAAGTTTTAAATATTTCAATTCTTAAATGAGTTCATTGGTAGGATCAGAATGGTATTAAAAGAAGCCTACTCAAATAATAAAAGGTGAAACTTATACTCAGGGAGCTGCATGATGACTCCGCATGCTTGGCGAGCCATTTTTGGCCTAAGGAAAGGTCCCACTTAACAAGCAGTAAAAGCCTAAGTAGGAGATCCGAGTTCTTGGCATGTCAGTTTTGGCTCAAGAAAAATTATTATGAAGCAAAGAAAACCATTAATACTTGGGTGGGTGTTGATTCATGATACTTAGTGTACCATTTTTGGCCTAAGTATCACCTCACTTGGCAAGCGGTGGAAGCATGAGTAAAAGACTTGAAAGTTGGCATGCCATTCTTAGCTTGAGATGACTAGTCAACTATTTATCATCAGAGCTTAGTGTAAGACTGACACTTGTGAGGTTAGCAACTAAATTAAAAGAGAGTAACACACCATGAAATTAGCGATTATAGTGTAAAACTGGCACCTCGTGATTTTGAAAATAAATTGAAAAAGAGTAACACTCCATGCGGTTGGAAACTACAGTGCATGATTGACACCCTATGAAGAAGCAATTAGATTAAAAAAGATAAATACTTTGTGCAATTGGAAACTACATTGCATGACCATAAACCCTATGAGGTCAAAGCTAAAAAAAATTAACTCTTCTTGTATGTAACTAAAAAGGCCAATACTCCATCTGGTTGATAACTATTGAGTAAGTTCGACACCAATCAAGTTGGCAATAAAGAAAAGATCAATTTTCTTAATCAATAAGTCAAGGCTAACCCTAAAAAGTGGGTGACTAATGAAGAATGCGACCACATAAAGCATCCTAAACCAAGCAGAGCTACTTGTTCATCTATATGGGAGTATCAACCTAAAAAAGTAGGAATAAACTTGCAATATTAAGACATCACTCAGGGAAACACTCTATGAGTTAATGTCTTAAAATATTATAAGCCATGGGCTTGTTCATTCAAATAAATGAACATCACACTAACATGTCTACATAGGATAGTTAAGATTCTCTTCTATATTCTACACTACAACCAGATGCTACTAGCATATTGATGAATGAGTATATGCAAACTCACCATGCTAAAGTACTACATGAGATGAACCTTGATCAATGACTCAAATCTTCCAAGTTAAATGTTGAGCCACTCACACATTGACCAATGAGTATTACCCTATTCATTCAGAAATACTCAGAAAAGAAATGAATCAAGTCATTATTCAGAAAAATATATTTGATTGAAAATGTATTTAAAACTATCATTTCATAATGTATTTTATAGTTAATTGTGTAGTATATAGACATCCTACTTGCCAAAAAAAAGAGAAACAATTGATAAAATTTTGTTATAAAAATGGAAGGAAGAATGTATCAACACGAACTACCCTCATCTTCATTGTCTGAGTCCAAAATTTAGAGTACATTTGAGAAGTCCAAGAACTTAGTGTTATGGTGACCATGCTTCACCAATTTAGCGATGACAAAGTTGGTGCCTTTGAACTTTTGATATTGGATCTCTTGGTACTCATCAGAATTAAGAAATCTAGTGAACTTAGGCTTCTCTCCTCTAAAACTTTTCATTGATGGGAGAGCTCCTCCTCTAACACTCTCTTCGCTTTTGTGAGGCAAATAAGCTCCATGATTGCCCCCTTTTTCTCCTCTTCCTGGTGAGCTATCTCACCCTAAATATTTTATGTTGAGCTTCAAGAGTGGTTAATTTCTTCTTTGTTCATGCCAATTGGGTTCTACTCATGAAGTTCATGTTCCTCTTCCCAAAAAACTTATGGCACACCTTCCAAGTTGACTAGCATGCTATCGCCTAAGCAATCATAATAGCATGTGGCAGGTGAACATTAAGTAGGTTGCCCAAGAGCTTGTCGAGATCATGAAGAAGAAGATGGAGTACCCCGACTCTCAAGCTTCACTGGTGGGATCACACATGTTTGGAGAGAAGTTCTCCTTTGGGTCTTCCTCATCTTCCTCTTCCTCCTTAGTAGATTCACTATAATGCTAGCAATTATTAGGAATTAATCTTGCTAGTTACTTCTTGAACTTCTTAAGAGTGATACTTGGCTCGACCTTATCTATGGCCTTTGTAGAAGACACACTTGGTTCCCTCTCCTCTTTCTCTTTATAAACCTCAAGAGAGGTCAGTTTCTCAACACCATCCACTTGCTTATCAATCTCACACTCACCTTCCTCAAGAATTAGAGCACTTCAAGGTTGAGCTCTAGGGTAGTGGAGTCAGCTTCCTATTTACACACACACAAAATAAATTAATTAAGTCATCAAACCTATAAGGGAGTAGCAAGCAGAATGGGAGATCGAATTTATCAAAGGTGGCAGAGACTTGCCCAAAGTGAAGGTAGAGAGAGATGTTCAAGTTGTGACCCTATAAATTTTTCATCATTGTTGGATACTAAAAAAAATAAAAGAGAAGGGAGATTTAACCACTCCCACCACCATCCATCCTGATAACTGCCTAAGTGGAAGAGCAAGAGTAGTAAAGATTGTGGTTTCTTACATAACGGGGAAAGACTGACTTCGCACTCTCTCTGGCCACTCTACACTCTCTCTCCACACTCTCTCCATCACTCTCTCCATCATTCTCTTGGCCATGCCCTTCTCTCAAACCAAGAATCTCATTCTCGCATGAGACAGCTAAAGCTAAAGGAAAAGCTTTATAAGCACCAATTTTAGTTGAAATATAGAATGAAATTTCATCATGTATCTGATTCCTTGCCCCATGAGAATTTTTTGAAGACCTTGACAGTTGATCTTGGATATAGTGTGAGATAATAGTCCTCCCTCCATCGATTTTGGATTCAAAGTGGGCAAGAAGAGCACAATCACATTAATTACAAAATATGAGGCATTGCCAAGATAAAACTACATCAAAATTAAAATTAACTTGTAATTTAAATCACTAAATAATAAGTTTTGAAATGTGAAGTACTCCACTATCAAATTTGGTTCCAACGTGAGATGAAAATTCCTCCTCCACTGATCATGGATTTGAAACAAGGGAGAAAAGTGTGTGTTGCACTAAAAAATTTCAAAATCTACCATTACCAAGCTAGTATTCTACCAAAATTTTGTAAATACTATCAAACTACATAAGAAAATTACCCCTATAATAGAGTCTCCTGACTCGCTGCATCGTAGTGCTAGGCTCTCAAGTTTTTGGATCTATGTGCTTTGCTTCGTAGCACTGTAATATGGCATCGAAGTGTTATGACCAATACCATGGCACTTCCTCCTGGAACCACAATGTTGCCTTCTCAAGTTGTAAGGTCAAAATGTCTACTTGCAGTCGCATTGCTATCTAGAAAGCACTATGGTGTCATGCCATGACTATGGCACCACTATTTGGGGCCTAAGCACTGCCTTCTTTGATCTAAGCCTAAGTCCCATCATCTTACACCCAGGCACTGATCTCTTAGCATCGAGGCACTGACTTGTCAATTTTTCTAATCTTGAGTTAAAAATTTTATTCAATTAAATTTTAACCTCTAATCAAATCTAAAGTATAATTAAATCTTGGGAGGTGCCAACAAACATTTATAATGATATGCAATTAATGTGAAATAAATTTAGTTATTACTAGCCAAATGAAATTAGAAAAATATATTAAAAAATAAAAAGGATGAAAAGAAGAAAATACATGATATATGAGAAAAAATAGGTGAACAAATCATCTTAATAATCATAATCATCCTCCTAATATTCTTCTTCTAGTGGAGTGCTAATATAAGGGTGATAATGAGGCACTATATGAAAAGAAACTTGACTTGGGCCAGCATTAAAGTTATAATTTTTAAACATTTGAATAAGTGCTGAGTTAAACTCAGCCATATAAGAGAATTACTATTGTTACTAACCCATATGATAATCAAATTTCTTTTCCAATTCCTGTTGCCCTCAGCTACTTTTGCTAACCCTTTTTTTTTTATTCTAAGACTTCTCTTCCAATTTCTTAGAGTTGCTCAATTAGAGTTTCAGTGGATTTGGATCTAGACTGAGGAGCACATTAGTTTTCTTTTATCTCCATTTTTGATCAAGTGACCTCAATAGAACTTTTAGTTAGAGGAGCCTTTTATATAAGATGCGCTTCATCTAGCTCCTCTGACACACCAATCACAACACACAAAGAATAAACAATAGAAGGATGACCATAACCTAGGGTAGTACTACCCTTAAGCATAATATAATTTGAATTTTAAATAATTTTTCTACATTTATAGTAATGGAATTTTTAATTACATTATTAAAAATGGATATATCTTTAGTTACTTTACTGATATTACTAGTGGGCATCAACTTGGTTAAAATAAAATAGTGCTAAACTTTAGCCTCACTAGTTAGGTCGGTAGTAGGAAAATTGATAATCCTTTTCTCACACCATTTCCACTGAACATTTACATTTCTAACAATGAGGAACCTAAGAATTTTATCAAAATTGGGATGATTATTGCAATAAAAATGATATTAATCATATACAAAATTTTGCAAATTGTAATATGCCTTAATAGTAGTACTATCAAAACATCTACATTTCTCACTTACAAAAACTTTATTATCTTGGTTCTCCTTCACATTGGCGAAGAACCCTGTACTATTGGGCTGATGCAAGCTTCACTATCATAGGTGAAGTGCTCCTAGTCTTGCTCATTAATGAACCTCTCTATGCTCCCACCTAGATTGCAGAATCCCTCTCCAGAATGAGATGCTTATTGCTAAGAGCATGCTGATACCTCTCTTCTACTTTCACACTAATAAATTGGTTAACGTCATTTGGGATTGCTCTTCTGGCCCTTATAGAAGTGCTCAAATAACAACATATTTACTATCCTAAATATGAGCAAAGGGCTAAGAGAGAAGAAATGCAAGAATTTTTGAAGGAACAAAAACTTTAGAATGAAAATATGGCAGCATAAGAGTCTTATTTATAGACTAGATCTAGCATTGTGGAACCACATCTTTGATGATCCTATATATAAGTATGTAGAATGCTACATTAATAATTTGATTGTGAAAAGCAAATCCCAAGATGAGCATATAAGTGATTTAAGAGTTACATTCAATGAAATATATGTTTTAACTTAAAAATGAATCTTTAAAAGATATATTTTTGGCATTAGTTCTAAAACATTTCTAGGCTTTATTATGCACCATAGAGGAATTAAAATTGATCCTCTAAAATTTAAGAAATAATATAGAAGCCACCGCTTAGAACTTTGTAGCAATTATGTTCATTGTAGGGCAAGTTGGCTTATATAAAGAGGTTCATTTCTAATCACTCAAAGAGATGTCAACTTTTTGCTCGATTAATGAAGAAGAATGAAACATTTTATGTTGGATGATGCTAGTCAAGAGGTATTTAACAACATAAGATATTATTTGTTCCATCCCCTAATTTTGGTAGACTAATAAAAGGAAAACCATTAATATTATATACAACATCTCTAGAAGAATCTCTTGGAGCTGTACTAGCTCAAAACAATGAAGAATAGAAAAAATTCTTTATATTATTATATCATTCAAGATTTAATAGAAGTTGAATACACATCTATTGAGAAGCACTATTTAGCATTGATATTTGATACTTAGAAATTACATCACTATATGTTATCACATGAGATAACTTTGATATCCAATGTGGATCCTCTTAAATTCATAATGACTAGGACTACCTTAATGGGCCAGTTAGATAAATGGGTAGCCTTGTTAATTCAATTTGACATAATATATGTCCTTCAAAAGGCCACAAAGGGCAAGCCCAAAGGCTTTTTATTTGTTCATCCTTTACCAGCAGATTCTCTAGTCAATGATGAATTGCTTCATGAGCAGATCTTGCAAGTGGAAGAGGCTCAACAACCATCATAATGGGAGCTTTACTTCAATGGATTCATCAATAAAGTCAACTAAGCCACTAGAATTACTTATGGTATAGGTGGAATTGTCTTAATATTTGTGACACCACTTAATAAGGTTAGCTTAGGTTGGAATTGGCTTAATAAAGTCACCTCAATGATATATTCCTACTACTCCAATATCATAATTAGTAGAACATTAGGTTAAATCCACCAATACATTGGGATAGGGTCACTAATAAATAGAGTCATATGTTCCTGTTACTCCTATACCATAACTAGCTAAAAGAGGGCTTTGAGCTTTTCCTTTTAAAGGCCCCCGCTCATTAGCTCTAGCAAGGTAAACTCTGGCAAACTATAAAAAATTATCAGATTTTTGGTCATTTATGAAGTTAATATGCATTTGGTGTTGATCGAATCATAGGATCCCCTTTAGAATCACTCCTTGATCTTTTTACATTTTTTCCATCGAATGAGCTCCAGCAAGCTCGAATTGAGAAGGAAGAGACAGATGGGTTAATGACATTTCATTGAAGTCTATTCCACATGATTAGAATGGATGATCAAGATCAATCATTATAGAAATCTCAATTTAAACTATAGGAATAATCTCCACCATCCAATTCATGATCGAACGGTTAAGAAGAAAGCACATCTGTTGCCTTTGAGTCAACATCCATGCGAGGATTTAAATAACCAATCCCACGATGCGGTGTACAAAGTGTTGTTACGTTAATGGAAACGTAGCGCCGACTATGTAAATGAATAATTAAGGTCTTAAATGTGTTTTAATTAGCTAGAACTTGGAAAAATCATAACTAATTATAAAAAAAACTAAAAAAAATACAAATAAATCCATATTGGACAGCTTAAACATATGAGAATCTAGAAAAAAAATAAAAGCCCTATTTTTATTAAGTGATAAATATTAATTATGGTTTGAAGTTTTAATTAACTAACTTGATTAACCCTTAATTACTTCACAATTTGACTTAAAATTTCATGTGAATGTTCTTTAGGTTGACCTCTACCTCCCATATTTTTCTCAAGATAATTTTCCATGTAATTTTGAAAATTCAAAATTTCAAACTGATAATTAGTCATTTATGCATTTAGTAATTATATAAAATTTAAAAAATTATGAAATTAATTATAGGAACCTAATCATTCAATAAAATAGTTACGGATGAGAACCAAATTAGGACTCTTCATTCTAATTATTTCTCAAAATCACCCTAAAAGGGTTTTATTTATTTAATTACATCAGTAATTAACTTGTAACTTAGAAAAATCATAACAATTAGTGTAGATCTCTCAGATTCACTATCAATCCTTTTTTATGTTTACTTAATAAAGTGGATTTCAATAAAATCAAGATCCCCAATTGGTCTAGAGTATTTTGAGTGTAATTGATTATTTTGGGTTTTTCCCATTTATTAAATTAACTCTTAATTATGAGCCCAATTGCATTAAAATTTTAAGACATGTTTATTTCATGTTTATACATCTCTAGTAATTTTCTCATAATTTTTGAACTTATACTTAGAGATTAATTAAATTTATGGACTCTTTTGAGCTTAATGATTAGATTATCAATTAACCATAGTTAATTCATAATAATTATCTAAATCACTTTTAAATAATTTAATGAATAAAGGTGGGTCAAGGGATAATTTTAATAATCTTTATTCCTCTTTACGATTAAATAACCCAAATAAAAAAAATCAACCTTTAATTAATTTGATTAGGCTTAAGCATGCTTATCCTAATATGAATGTCCTTAGGAATTAAGGAGACTAAATGGGTCATTTGATCATGTTGAATTGGTTTGCTTCAATTATTCATAAATTTATATTAATGGATTCATGCATTCATATTTGAAATGAAAGATTGCTTTTAATTGCATGACTTTGGATTAAATGGTGTGGTTATTATCACTAGTAAATCTTAAATCTCAAATTATTTTTTCAATTAATCAAAATATATCAAGTAATCTAAATATAAACTAATGTAAATAATTAAAAGCTAATTTTAACTCATATATGTATAAATCATAATTTGAAAGGTATATAGCTTGGAAACCACAAGTCACAGGGCTATTGGTCCGAAGGACCTTTGGTATATAACATCTATCTTGAAATTTATGGTGAAATACATAATAAAGTTAAATTATTTTTACTCATATGTATTTGAAGCATCCTAAAAATTACATAATTTCATCCTTATGCCCATATATGTATGCATATGTACATGAATTGATAAGTATATAGTCTGGGCATCTCGAGAGCACTAGACTTTAAGTAATCCCAATGGGGTCTTTGATTACCTCATTTCCCTAGTTCAATAATGACACATACTTGAACAAACTCAATATATTAATGTGTATGTATATGCATAAGCTAAAATTAAATTAACCTCTTTTACAAATTTCATGCATCATACATATTCATGCATCAAGTGTTAAATGATCAAACAATACAAGTAATTATTAAACTTAATTATTCAATTAAATATGATATCTAATTAAATGAATATTAAAGAATAATGAAGCAAAATTAGGAGAGTATTATTGAATTAATCTTAGTTTGATATCATTAATTTTAAGATGTTGGTTCATATTTGAATAAAATCTCTTTAGTCAAATCTAAATATGTGACTTAATAAAATTTGACATTTCATTAAGAGGATTTAAAAATTGTAAGATTCTATCCCATAGAATTAATCTAAGGATAGATTAAGGAGGATTTATTTCTTCTTGTTCTATTTATAACCCCAAATATGAAATAATAAAAAAAACTAAAAATCAAATCAATGCTTAAGTCTATAAATTATTTCAAACCATTAATCACATAAAAGTGTAATCATCTTTAATAAAAAAATTAAAAAAATGTTAATCATTAGACAATTCAAATATTAAAGCTTAAACATACCACACAAAACCTAGCACACACATTAGAATATTATGTCATGTATCCTAGTCTTAAGTTAGGCCAGTGTTCATTATGATGTTTTGTTTTGTGAAGTATTATTTTAGACTGAATGTTAGGAGTGCATGTGTATAGTCTAGATGTTAAGGCAAAATTAAACAAATGATGTTTTCCATAGGGGATTGTGCTTAAGGGACTACTGTAATAAAGAATATAAATTGAATAGCAAGTGATTGTAAAAGTGCAACAAACTCCAAGATGCATGTGTATAGAAATTAAATAGCAAGTAATTATTAAAGTGAAAAAATTAATTGAAGATGGCTTCATTCGAGAAGGATAATATCCATCTCGGTTAGCTAGTATTGTACTAGTAAAGAAAAGAATGATCAAATATGTGTATATGTTGACCTTAAAGACCTAAATAAGGCTTATTATAAAGATGAGTTCCCATTATCATTACCAAAACTTATGGTAGATATAGCATCATCTCATAAAAGTATCATATTCATGGATGGAACATCAAGATATAATTAAATTGAGATGGCCTTGAAGATGAGAAATATAAAGTGTTCAGAACCCTAATTGGGATATTTTGTTATAATGTTGTGTTATTTGAGATTTAAAATGCTAGAGCTACCTATCAAAGAGCACTAAAATATTTATTGATTTAATTCATAATCAGGTGGAATCTTACATTGATGAGTTAATCATTAAAAGTAATGAAAGAAAAATCATCTTTATGATCATAGAATTATTTTTGAGTGGTTGCACCATTATAACATAAAAATAAATCCCTTAATGTGTGCCTTTGGAGTTACTTCAAGATAATTCTTAGGCTTTGTAGTGAGACACTATTGGATAAAAATCGATCCTGTTAAAACTATCTTAGAAATTTTACCAGCTAGAAGTGTTACACAATTTAGATCTTCTTAAGATAAGCTTGCATATTTAAGAAGATTCATATCAAATTTATTTGGAAGATGCCTACCATTTATTGCTTTAAAAAATGGATTCTAAATTTATTTGGGATAAGAAGTGTCAAATGCTTTCAAAAATTTATAAATAATATTTAATGAATCCTCTAATTTTGGCTACCCTAATCCTAGGAAAGTCACTGATCTTTTATAATGCGACTTTGGATGAATCCCTTAGAGCCTTATTAGTTTAAGTTAACAAAGAGGGTAAAGAACAAGCTCTTTATTATTTAAGCCACATACTTATTTTGGTAGAGATGAACTATCTGCTAATTGAAAAGCATTATTTTTCCTTGGTTTTCATTGCCCAAAAATTGAGGCTTTACATGCTTTTGCATAAAGTGAATTTAATTTCAAGAGTAACTTCTTTGCAATATCTCATGATTCGTCCGATGTTATCTAGATGTTAAATTGAAATCACATTCATTCCACTTTGTGCAATAAAGGGTCATGTTCTTATCGACTTCTTAGTAGGGCATTTGATCACCATAAGTTCTAGTTTGAACAATGATATTCCTAATGAATAAATCATGAGTTTAAAGAAATAAAAGAGTGCTAACTTTGAGCTATACTTTGATTGAGTAACATCCTTTCAGAAAGGTAAAGACTTGGATATATTTATCCTTAGGAAGGCCGAGATTGGATTAATATTTATAACTCAAAAAAGAGAATGATTTGGTATTCCTACCACTTATCTGAGCCTTGCACATATAATAAAGTCAAACATGAAGCTCTTATAACTCATCTATAATTAGCCATCCTTATATAGATTAAATAAATTAAAATCCTTGGAGATTCCTAACTATTGGTTAACTTAGTGGGCAGAATCTATAAAGTACTACATCCAAACCTATTTAATTATCTTTAGCATATGATGAAATTACTTAAACAAATTACTTTTGTATCTTTGTGTATGATATCACATAAGGATAATTTCATAGTTCATGCCTTTGTAAACCTTGCAAAAGAAAATTTCATGCCTAGAAGAAAAGTTAATCCTTATAGAAGTTCAGAATCGACACATTCTATCTTTTATAGATTTGGATAATATAAATAAAAAAGTAGGATATAAAGAGTTAACCACTCTTACTGAAGGTCAAGAGAAAATTGACTGAAGATAGTCATTCATTGATTATTTAAAAGAGTGGAGGGTCCCAAAAGATAAACCATTAGCAAACTAGATTAAGAGCTAAGAATTATCTTATTCATTAATCAATGATGTGTTGCACCATTGGTCATTTCATAAAATATGGTTACATTATTTTGATAAATAATAAGCCCATAAGATTATAATTGAGGCACACTTTGGATGGTGTAGTGCCCATCAATCTTGTCCTAAAATAAAATTAAATATTAAAAAACTTGGATCTTATTAGCCTTCAATGATTGCATGAAAAATGCACATCATTAACAATATGTCAAGTATATGATGTAGTTTTGCATCAGCTACCTAATATACTACATCCAATGATTGCCTCTTGGCCCTTTGAGAGTTAGGGTAATGATATCATTGGGCTTATTAACCCTCTATCATTAAAAGGCTATCATTTTATATTATCTACATCTTGTTGTTTTTGAAAGTGGGTTGAATCCATTCTTTTATGCTAAGTGAAAGATATCATGTGCTTAATTTCTCTAAAGAACTTATCATATATTATTTTGGTATTTTTCATTGAATTATATTAGATAATATTCTAGCATTCAAGTCCAAAAGATAAATCATTTTGTAGAAACATATAACATTGATTGGAGATATTTGACCATCTATTATCTTGGGGAAAACATATTAACCAAAGCTTTAAATAAAACACTTATCTGAATTTTAAGGGAAGTTCTTGATGATAATAAACATAAGATGCATGAGAAGTTGTTTGAATCCTTGTGGGTCTATTGGACCATACAAGACACGAACTTAGTCTACACCTTTTGCTTTTAGTCAATGGAACTAAAGTTGTTCTCCCATTAGAAGTGTAGTTCCTTTCTATAAGAATCATAGTCAACAATCCAATTACAATAAACCAAAATTGTAAATTTTATTTTGAAGAATTGAAAAGTCTTGAAGAAAAGTGTTTAAAAGCTCAACAAGATCTCAAACTCTACCAATCACATATAGTTCATGCCCATGATAAATCAGTCCATCTAAGAACTTTCCAAATTGAGACTTGGTCTTTGTTCTAAAGGCCAATTTTAATTCATCATAAAATAGGCAGTAGGTTTGAACCAATATAGGAAGAACCATTCATTATTAAAAGGTCTATGAAGAAGGTTCATATCAATTAATAAATCATAATGGAGAATGTCCAAGGTTCCCTATTAATGGAAGTTAGTTGAAGTAATATTATGCATGAATTGTATATTTAATTTGGAATAAATAATAAAATCATATTTGCTAACAAAATCTTAATGTGATTATATGTGTCAAAATAATTTCTTTATAGAATGTGCAAAATATTTATACTTTTTTCTTTTATTTGAATGCATAAATAAAATCAAATCTCAATGACATTTCTTTTATCCATTTAGAATTGGAAGTAAACTATTTTAAGGCTCTATTTTTAGAAACTTAATAATGAACCAAGTCACTAAGATATCTCATTTCTAAGTAAGCTAATTAGGTTAGGATCAAGCCATTATGACCCCTCCTAATAGATAAATCAACTAGTTAAGAATAAGTCCTTAAGAGGCATCTTTTCTAGTCAAAGTCTGAGGATTATGAACGAAGTCATTGAGGGCCCCTCTACTTTTTCCAGCTATTTACAATATAAACTAAGCCACTTCAAGGTCCCTTTGTAATAGTTAAACAAGTTAGGATTAAGTGCCTTAGTGCCATCCTTTTAAAAAAATTTAAGGATGGAGATAGCCACTTTAAGGCCCAATTTTTATAGACTACTTAGGCTATGAACAAAGTTCATCTGACCCCTACTTATTAGAAATATTTGATGATTAGGAAGTAAGCTACTAAAGGTCCTCCTAATTCAAGCTATTTGGTATAGATACTAAGCCACTTTAAGGATCTTTCTAGTAGCTAAATAAATTAGTTAGGAGTAATTCACCTAGTGGTATCCTTTCTAGGAATATTTTAGATTGGAACTAAGCCAATTCAAGGCCCCATTCTTATAGACTCCCTAGGTTAGGTTAAAGTCCATGCGACCCCTTCCTATTACTCAAAGCTTTGAGGGTTAAGAATGATGCCACATAAGGCCCCTTTCCTCACTTTATCTTTCAAGTTTAGGAACTAAGCCATCTTAAGGCCCCATTCAGTTAGCTAGGCCATCTAGGTTTAGAAATAAGTCCCTATGACACCTTTCTAGTAAGACAAAGACATAGAAATGGATAAATTTAATTGACCACATTTCTCAATAGGTTATGTAGGTAAAAAACTAAGCCACTTCAAGGCCCATGCTATTGAAATCAAATATATCTATAGATGGAGGAAGACCCTTCCAATATACTTGAGAAATAGTGTTAGGTTAAAAAAAATGATAACAAGAATACATAAAAGTTAGAGATTAGAGAAAATATACTCTTTATTACTCAAGATATCCAAAATGTGAGTATATAATGTAGGGGTCTGGACCATGAGCTAGAAAAGTCCCCCTATAAAAAAGAAATACACCTTTTATAATATCATGGGATAGTCATACATAGAAAAATCATATAAGGTAAGTTTAATATAAAATATTCTTTCTTAAGAAGATGGTGGTGAGCGAATAAGATTCATTGAGCATGTGAGCAAGGATGAGATGAAGGAGAGTAGTTGCATTATTCCCCAGCCTAGTCTTTAGATGTCGATAAGTAGAATTAGATCTTACCTTCTAATTATCATTGTCCATGTTCTTAGCTTACCATGTTATATCTATCTTCCCTTATCAAGTGTTCCTTTGAGCGAGTGTTCTTATTTTTGGTCATCATGTACCCTTCATATGAGTGTCCTTATCTTGACTTATAGGATCATATAGGTATACTCACTGCTTTGAGTATACATTTAGCTCTTTGATTTGATACTCCTTATATGGTATCTCACAAAAATGATAGAAAAATATAAAGGATTAACTATTAAACATTTAATAATCTATGAAAATTTATACAACTATTGAGAGGTCACATCACCGTAGGACTGATCTAATTTTTTAATGCTCTAGAGGCTATAAATGGATCCTTTTCTTTCTTCTTCTATACACTCAATATTCCATTGCTATATACTCAAGTAGATGTTCTATCTCTTAAGAGTCAACTCTGTACAACATATTGAAATTTAATCATCATAGGCATAAATAAGCCTTATGACAACATTGATTCTATAGTCCTATGGGCAGGCTTTCACAACAAGCCATGAACAAAAAAAAGTTGAAAGAGGCCATCGCCATTCTTGTAGCTAAAGCAAGAATTATAGCTACTCTAATCCTAAAAACTATCACCCTAACTATTCCTTTTGAGCTATAAGTTGAATCAAGCACTCCTCTACTTGAGGAGTAAACAATGTGGCAAGTGAGCGACTGATAATGCTTCTTGAAGAAGAGGAAGATGGGGTGGATGTGCTTATGTAGTATAATAATGTGATGGTAAGCTGATTGGTTGGGCCAACCATTGAGAAAGTTGTTGTAGAGGAGTGTCTCTCTAAGGTGAGTTTACTCTTTGTCGCGTACTGCAAGTCCTTTTAATCTAAATTTTTTACCTTCTCTAGTTGTAGCCCAGTGTATTTAGCATTCAAGCTTTAATAGAAGATGGTGAGGGGAACTTGTCAGATAACCAAGTCATTTCCTCTATTAATCTTAGTAACTTTCTAGATTTGCTTCACCCTTTCATGGGAGATTTGCTTGGATATTTTCTAAGTAGAGAGAAATTCCATTTACTTGAAAGGTGACTTTCCTTTCCAAGGGTTGGACCTATAGAAAATCCTTTTATTAAAATTTCCTTCTCAATATTTGATGAATTTCTCTCTTATCGACTAATAGTGACTCCAACTTTGTTACCAACCTTGTCGATGTTGAGGATGGATTTGGTGGAGATCTCTCTTCTACTCAAGGTGACCATCGATGTTCTTGTAGCCCACACCTACTTCACTTCCATGGCATCAAGGAAATGATGGTCCCCTTCCTATTCACAAAGATAATAGTAAATCTATGAAGGGAATGTCTACCCATTGACCGAGGAATGAGATAAAGGAACTGTGAGTATTCACAGACTCCTCCCAAATTGAGACTCTATGATGGGAGGTCATCTTTTTAAGGGAGGCCTTAAACATATCCTAGTAGGACATTGGCGAGCTATGAAGACAACTATAGTTAGAGTCACAACAAATGTAATCCTTAGAGGTGGAGTACCAACATAGCTTTATGATTATGAGGGTTGAGATAATATTATTGCAAAACTCCATCAAGTCCTTGACTACTTCACTTCTCCTTTATGGGATAAATTTGTGTGTTGACTATATATGAGAAAGGTAGACTATCTGAGGAATAGCACACAAAGCCTATAATAAAATTAATGAAAAAATAATGTATTTAGAGTTATAATGAGTGTGTTGTACATTTTTCCTAGTTAATAAAAATAAATATTTTTATATTTTTTGCTCATAAGTATAGTTTGGTTTTTTACTATTGCACATTGAATAATTTCTTGTAGCTCATATTGCTTGAGATATCCATAGGAATTTAGTATTCAATTCTTCAATGAGTGCCTAATTTAACATCCACATTACTATATCTCTCTTACCATGTCTATAAATTATCCTTGGACATAATGGTTAGAACTCTTATTTCTCTCCTTAAGTCATGTGGATAGAACTTTCATTTGAGCAAATCTTGATTGTTGTTTCAAAGTTACTGGGAATGGCTCTACTCAAGAATGCTACTTCATCTTTTCACTAGACTTAAATGAAGGAGGTCTTCGAGTTGGATCCCTCACAGTGACCTCAATATTTATTAGGTACTATAATGGAATCCCAATTTTATCATGCAAATAGTAGAGAGGACAAAGCATCTTAATTCTATGAAGATACAAGAGCTATGCATCCCACTCGCCCACTTTAAAATGGGTTTTAACTTCCACATCCATGCAAGTGGATAGACATCTTTGACTTCTTCATAGTGGTGAACGCCTAGGTCCTTCCTAATTTGGTGGTGAGCATGATAACTTTTATCATATTTTTATGGGAAGAAGGTACTCCATGGAATCAGGATCTCTTTCATCACTTATTCATGTTGAAAGGTCACCAAGATGGGATCAAGAATTTTTTAACAACTCTATTAAAGATTCATGATCTTTTGAATAAAGTATAGATGTGGCACTTCAAGCTTCTATTCATGAATAGCATGACCTAAATGTCCTGCAATCATAATTCCCTTCATTTATCAACTGAGTAAGGAAACTAAGCTCAACGAGTTGAGCACATAAGTGATAAAGGTGATTGTTTGCTCAGGAAAACACCTTTGAATATCCTTGCCATCTTTTTAAGGATGGTAGAGGGTTCATTATTCATGAGGTAGATTAATTTTAATTCAACAAGATTTCTCCCAATATATGTTATGATTTATTTAAATATGGGTTCTACTTTCTATGAACACAAGCATTCATAGATAATTACCTCTCTTACTATAGTAAGAGAGTACTCTCGATTAAGGTTAAAAATAAACATAATTATTTGGCATAAATTGGTGTCTAATAGTGCGGTGTGGATGATTGTCTATGGAAAAAAGGAGAGTAGTCCCTATCAAGATCCCATAGTTCCATCATCCTGGGATTACATTATTTTAGTCTACAAAAATTAGAGGGCCATCAGCTACAATGTCTAGAGAATCTAATTAGCAACCATGGGTTGCCTTATTTTAGATATATATCCATTAGACTAGAGTTGTTGTGTAGGTTTAGTGATGTAGGTATTTATTGAATTATGACTAAACTTAATTTATAATTTTATTCAATAATTCAATGAAGTTTGTATTGCAAACATATATAGGGCTTGCATTCATAGGAATTCCAAGAGCTTTGGATTATGTGTACATTATAAGTATAAGTAAGACATACATCAATTAGAAAGTCTTTAGATTGGGTTTATATTTCTTTGAAATGCCAAGAATTATAGGGGTCTTGGCATAGAAAACAAATAATTAGACTTATATCCCTTTGGAATGCCAGTATATTTGTGGTTCTTCCATTGCAAGCATATGTCAGACTTACATCTATTAGAAAGCAGTTAGAATTAGAAGTTCATACAATGAACATATGGGTTGGACTTTCCTCCCTTTAGAGTGCTAGATAGGTGTTTAGAGTTCATATAGAAAACTAATGGATTGGAGTTACACCCCTTCAGAATGCTAGATAGATTTAGATGTTCACATAGCAAATAAAAATTTTAGACTTACATCCCTTGGGAATGTCATAAGTATTTAGATGTTCACATAGTGAACAAAAATTTTGGACTTATATCCCTTTAATGCTAGTAGGATTTAGATGTTCATATAGTGAATGAATAGATTGGACTTACATCACTCTGGAATGCTAGTAGGAGTTAGATGTTTGCATAGCAAATAAATAAATTAGACTTACATTCCTTTAGAATGCTAAATAGATTTAGATGTCCATATAACAAATAAAAGATTCAAATTATATCCATTTAGAATGCCATAAAGATTTAGATGTTTGCATAGTGAAGATATGAGTTGGGCTTACCTCCCTTTATATTGCCAAATAGGCTTAGATCTTCATATAATGAACAAAAAGATTGGATGGTTACCATTTTCAAATGTAGAAGTTTTATTCTTATTTTTAGTGTACAATGCCTTGGTGCTAAAAAAGAAGCACCATGACACTAAAGTGTCATCGCCTCAGTGCTATAGAAGTATCATCTAGGCACTGAAGGGTGGGTCAGTGCCTAGGCGATAAAGGGTCAATGCCTAGGCACTCTTTGATGCTGCAAAATTAGCACTATAGCACTAGAAAGAAAACATTTAGGCCTCAAAACCAAAGGGGGAAGTATTAAAGCACTTAGGCACCATGTCAAAATAAAAGAAATTAGGTTGACTAGTTGACCAATGCCTAGGTGATGCCACAATGTGCTACAATGCATGTCAAAGAGTAGATCAAAAAGATTGGTAGTTGGTAGGTGCATTTAATAGGAAGGACAAAACTTTTAACCAGTGTCACGATATTGTGTCAGAGTGCTATAGTACTCCATCAATGCTTGACATGAATTTTGTACTTTGATAATTACATAATTAATGGTAATAAGTGCTTATAAATGATCATTTTGATAGAATAGTAACTTCCTTGATTGGATGACTAGTGCTTAGGTGTTGCATGTGGAGTGGCATTGGTCCTATATTTTTAAAAATGAGAGGCCAGTGCTTAGGCATTGCAAGTGTGGGGTCACAATGCTAGATATAGTCTATAAATTGGACTCTTAGGCTATAAGTGTGAATTCTTACAATTATTCTCTCTTAGCCCTTTGGTCATATTTAAGATAATAACAAATATACTGCTCAAGCACTTCCACAAGGGCAAGAAGAGGGCAACCTCAAGTGACATTAACCAATTTATTAGTGAGGAAGTGGAGGAGAGGTACTAGCATGCTTTTCAATATGCATCTCATTCAAAAGAGGGGATTCCACATTCTGGGTGGGAGCATGGAGAGGATCATCAATGAGAAATGCTAGGAGCACTTCTCCAACAATATCAAAGCGCATCATCCCTATGGTGTGAGAGCTCTTCCCTAATGTGAAGGAGCACCACCATGATAATAAAGTTTTTGTAAGTGAGAAATGGGTATGTTTTGATGGAACTACTATTGATGCATATTAAAATTCATAAAATTTTAAATATGATCAATATTATTTCTATTATAATAATCACCCTAATTTTGATGAAATTCTTAGTTTCCTCACTATTAGAAATATAAATGTTTGGTGAAAATGAGAGAGGAAATGATTATCAATTTTCTACCACCAGCCTAACTATTGAGGTTAAGGCTTGACACTATTTTATTTCTATCAACTTAATGTCCACTGGAAATATTAGTGAGGTAACTAAGGATATAGTCATTTTGAATTATGTAATTTGAAAGTTTTATTCTAAATGTAGGAAATATTTTTTATAATTTAATTTATAATATGCTTAAGGGTAGTACTACCCTAGGTTATGATTATCCTTCTCTTATTTATTCTTTGTGTGTTATGGAGGGTGTGTCAGGGGAGCTAGATGAAGAAGTTCTTATACAAAAATCTCCTCTCACTAAAAGAGCAATTAAATAATTTAGATAAAAAAATGGAAATAGGAGAAAGCTCACGTGCTCCATAACTCAGATCTAAATCCTCTAAAACTCTATATGAGCAGCTCCAAGAAATTTGAGGAGAAGTCTTAAAATTAAGAAAATAGGTTGGTGAAAGTAGTCGGCAACAAAAAAAATTGGAAAAGAAATTTGAATATCATATGTGTTAGCATCAATATCAATTTTCTTATATAGATGAATTCAATTTAGCACTTGTTCAAATGTTAAAAAATTGTGACTTTAATGGGCCCTAGTCAAGTTTTGTTTCCTGTAGCACCTCATTATCACCCTTATGTTAGCACCCCGCAGAAGCTAGAAGAAGAATGACTACGACTATTAGGATAGTTTTACCAACTTTTTTTTTTTTATATTTCATGTATTTTTTTCTATTTTTCTTTTTTATTTTCTTAATATCTTTATGTAATTTTAATTGCCTCATAATATAATTTTATTTCATATTAATTTGCATATCATTTCAAATGTTGGTTGGCCTCTCTAAGAATTTAATTACAATTTAAATCTAAATATTAGTTAAATTTTAATTGAATAAAATTTTTAACTTAAAATTAGAAAAATTGAGAAGTCACACCTTGATGCTAGAAGATCAGTGTCTTGGTGCTATTAAGTTAGTGCATGGGTGCTTGATGGTAGGACTTAGACTTAAAATCAGATAAAATAGTGCTTAGGCCCCAAAAAGTGGTGTCCGGCACGACAGTACTGCAAGTAGATATTTTGACCTTACAACCTAAGAAGGTAGCGGCATGACAGTAGTCATAGTGCCTCAGTACCATACAACAACATTGCAGTGTTGCAAAGTAGAGCACATATGTCCAAAAACTTGAGATCCTAGTGCCTCAGTGTTGGGTAGTAGCTCCACAGTGCTATGAGTCAAAAGACTTTGTTCTAGGCCAATTTTTTTGTGTAGTTTTATAGCTTTTATAAAATTTTTCCACCATAAAGGCTTAGCAATGCTATGAGTATGAAATTTTTAGTGTAGCACACACTCTTCTCTTTTATTATGGATCCAAGATCAGCAAAGAGAGGATTTTTATCTCACACCATAACCAAGTTCAATGGTAGAGGTTTCAAATTTCAAAACTTATGATTTAACAATCTAAATTTCAAGTTAATTTAAATTTTGATAGAGTTTTATATTAGCAATGCCTAATATTTTTTTTGATTAATATGATTGTGCTCTTCTCCATTGCTTCAGATCCAAGATCGATGGAGGGAGGGCTATTATCTCACATTGAATCCAAGATCAATGGTGGAGGTCTTCAAAATATTTTATGGGGAAAGGAATTAATTACATAAAAGAACTTATATTTTTTATTTTACTTAAAATTGATGCTTATGAAGCCTTTTCTTTAGCTTTAGTTGTCTCAGGCGAGAAAGAGATTCTTGTGCGTGAGGAGGGCACAGCCAAGGGAATGATAAAAGAGTGTGGAAAGAGAGTGTAAAGTTGCTAGAAAGAGTGTGAAGTTAGTCCTCCTCACTTTTTATAAAAAATCACTCTTTTAAATGTTCTTTCTCTTCCCATTGGGCAATTATTGTCGACAGTGATGGCTATTGGAGGGAGTGGTTAAGAATCCATTCTCTTTTTTTGCAGCTAATAAATTGCTCCCCAATGAATGTGTCATGTCAATTGGGCATGATGCATTCATTACTTTTTTATTTATCAATGATTATATTTAGAAACATAAAGAAAAAAATAAGAGAGAGTAATCGTAGCATTCATATATCATGCAATACTAAAGATATAGTCACTAAAAGATAATTAAACTACAAGTAATTTGTCTAAAATTCTATGATACAAACAAAAGAAGAATTGGATTGATAGGCCATAGTAGCTTTCCTTTCCATTGCATTATGATGATGCTGAAAAGCTTCCTGGTCATGGATTAATAAAGAGATAACTTGCTCAAGTTCAGACACATGAGTGTCCATCTATGAGAAATCGTCTTCTATAGCTGTGACATCTTATCTCACCAAGGATCCACTCTTTAATAAATACTACCTTCCCTACTGTATCTCTCACAAATTAGTAGATATATCAAGAAGCTTGATTTGCACTTTGGATCTCAAAGCTTTGAGGGTGTGCTCAAGATCTTGGTGGATTAGAGAAACTTGATGTGAAGTAGTGTTGAGCAAATTTTTTGCATCAGTGAGTGTGTCTAACATGTGATCTTATAAGTAATGCATAATGAGAGTAATCCAAACTCAATATCCCAGCATAAGGATTCCCATAGTTGTAACTCTTTTTCTTAAGTGCCCAAAGTAGTAGCACAGTCTAACAAAACTTAACCTCCAAATACAAGCTAGAATGTTCAGTACGTTTTAAGTCAACACCCAGAAGTAGGCGATATGTAGTGTTGTCATTACATGGCATAAGCTCTTTTGAAGAGATGTAATGTGATGATCTTGATGATCTAGAGCATATCATGGAGATGAAGTATGAAATTTCTAAACTAGATAAATGCCTATGAGTTACATCCCTCAAACTAGAACTGGAGTGGCTATTTGTAGTCAAGATCTATTGAGGATTTATTTTTGTGGTACTTACTATCACCCAATTCAAGTGTAATAATAGTGACTCACAACTAGTCATCACAGCACCAAAATCTTTGTAAATAGATCCTCTCTAATGTGCATATGTTCATCACTGATAGACTCAGTAGAATGAGAAATTGGGGAAGTCTCACTAGCATCTGTCAATAATACCAATGGGACATCACTCTCTATCCGCTCTATTGATGGTTCAACCTTTACTATAGAGAAAGAGTGTAAATAGAGTCAGATGTTCCTACTACTCCTATCAACTAAAAGAGGACTTTGAGCATCTTTATCCCTACAGCTTAATAAAGACAACTTAATGATGAATTCTTGCTACTTTTATATCATAATCAATAGAACATTAGGATAGGGCCACCAATATCTTGTTGGATTGGTCCATACGAGATGACAATTACTTTGGTATATGTAGGATATGGTGTGCCTCTCTATTTTAGGCATTCCATATGAGGAGTGCATCCCTCTAGATCACAAGCTCTTCAACATCAATCAGTTGTCTAGGTAGAGAAGGGAAAGTTTTATATATATATATATATATATATTCTTCCTACCTTCTTCATGCTTTTGTTCATTATCAGAGACAAATCAGAGAGCAGACAACAAGCCATAGATGATGTGGCACTATTACTCTTGATATATGGTATGAGAGCTTTCTTTATTCAGCAATATATTTATGTCATTTTTCTTGCATGGTTGATCCATTTGACATTGGCTTTCATTCATCTTAGAAATCCTTCAATACTAGATTTCAACTTGAAAGTGGAGCTAGTTCTTGACATGCTCTAGTATGAGGCATTAACTAGGAGTTATCATTAGTGGCTTCATTGCCACGTGATTATTCTACTTTATATTCCTGTGTCATAGTAGAATCTTTTAGCCTTTCACTCTCATTATGGATAGCTTGGATTCTCATGGAAAAAGGATTTCACTAGCACCAATAGAATTAGCCTACCTATATCATGGAGTAAGCAGAGTGAGAACCATGACCAACTCACATAGTGAAATAGAGGCTCCTTGGCATTATCTACATGGATGGATTCACTCTCATATTTCTAGAGCTCTAAGCTATCCTAAGATACCTCCCTACTTCAAAGACTAGCATTTTTTTTGCTAATTATACAGTTGAGTAGAGCTACAATTATTTTAGGCAAATATCAGATCCAGACATTTATATTTTGGCCAGCACGCATGATAGATCACTTTCATAATATTCATAAATCATTTTCTTATAGATTACTTACTTAGAGCTTGAGACAAAGATTCATGGATTTTGTTACTAAAATGTACACCTTTATTACCAAAATATGAATATAGATACATAGAAGAATGTCTCACTAGACTAAGACTTGCTTGGCTTTGCTACTACCACCATGAATCTATGATTTTAGAGGGGTACAATCCTAGAGTAGATAGACAATATGGATTTACTCAAGCTACACCCATATACGGACTACCATATATGCTTGATATAACCGACACTCATTCTTTAGGTATGTTTCCACTACCCAAGCAGTTAGAGGCAGCTTTTATGACTTGGACTTTTTTCCTTCACCTAGGGACTAGTTCTTATTTCTATGTAGCTCCATAGGAATTCAACACAGGAGTTAATCACTTATGGATTCATTATAATTTTTCTTCCTTTTTGGAGCTGGGATACTGTATATAATATCATAAACTTAGGATAGCTAGACTGGCATGACACTTAGGTTCTCCTCAACACACAACCCATGCTTCTAAAGACTCATCAGATAGACAGGATAGTGGTAGAAAGTGTCATAGAGACCCCTCACCTATTCATATGGAGGCTGATAGGGATTCCCAATGTCCTTTTCTAATAGATTATGATGTAGGTGTAGCAAGAATGTTTGACTCTATTTATTCTCCATCTCCACTACTAGAGGTTGAATCATCAACATAGTGGATAGAGACTGAGGTCACTTTAATATTATCAATGGATGCCAATGTGACTTCACCAGTTTCACATTCTACTAAGCTTGTTAGTGATGATCGTATGCATATTGGAGAGGATTCATGTACAGATGAATCTAGTGCTTTAATGACTAGTTATGAGTCATTGTTAACATACTTGACTTGGGCGATAGTAAGTGTCATCCAAGATGATTCCTTAGTACAGCTTGACTCATGTGCAGATAGCCACCCCACTTTTAGTTTGAGGGACATAGCTCGAAAGAATTTATCTAGTTTGGAGATTTTATGCTTCATATTTAGGATATGCTCTAGACCTTCAAAATAATCACATTGCAGCTCTTCAAATAGCTTATGTCTTATAGTGACAACATTACATCATTTACTTGAATGTTGACTTAAAAGTTTAGATTAACTTATTTAGCTTTTGTGTGGAGGTGAATTCCTAGTTGGATTGTGCTATCACTTTGGGCCTCGAAGAAAAAAAAATTATAGCTTTAGGAATACCTATGCTAGAATGTTGAGTTTGCATTATTCTCATTATGTCTTATGTTCTAGGAGTTCTTAACAAATACACTCACTAATGTAGAGAATTTGCTCAGCACTACTTCGCATCAAGTTTCTCTAGTTTGCCAAGATCTCAAGCACAACCTCAAAGCCTTAAGATCATATTAAAGAGAGCTCACCTCTAATGCAAATGAAGCTTCTTGATATATCTACGAATTTGAGAGAGCTATAATAAAGATGGTAGTATTTCTTAGAGAGAAGATTTATGGTGAGATAGGCTATCACAACTATAGAAAAAGATTGCTCATAGACGAACGCTCAGGTGTCTAAGCATAAGTAAGTTCTCTATTCATTACTCCATGAATAAGAAGCTACTTATAAGCATCTCTATGATGTACGGGAGAGACAGGCTACTATGGATTATCGAGCCCATGCTGCTTCTATTTGTATTAAAAAAATTCAGAGAAATTGTATGTAGCTAAAATTCCTTTTAGCGAATGTCTCTTTATTACTACATGATATGCGAGTATTATGATTATTGACTTCTTGAATATTATACCCTTTCTCCCTTTTTTGTTTTTGAATATAATAAATAAAAAAGAGTAATGAATGTATCATGTCCAATCTACATGACATATTCATTTAGGAGAAATTTATTTGCAACTAAAAAAATGAAAGTGAAGCATCTCAACTTAAACAATCGTAGTGCTACAATTCTAGTTCTTAGGCACTATCTCCTCTACCTCTAAGTCTAAAGAAACTAGAAGCCATAACCACTCTCATCAATAGCTATCCTCATTAGTGCTAACGCCCAAGGGTAAAGCATGAGTAGTTAAAAGAGCAAGAGTGGTTAAGAGAGTAGTTTCTTATAAAAAAGTGAGGTTGGCTATCCTCACTGATTTTTCCATTTCTTAGCCACTCTCTTCTCTCTATTGCACACTCTCTTGCCTCTGCTTCACACTCCCTTTGGTCACCACTGTTCCCTTAGTTGGGCCTTTCTTTTGCATGAAGAGTCTCTTTCTTGTGCGAGACAACTAAAACCAAGCCTTTGTTGATTTTAGATAAAATTCAAAAAGAAAAGTTCCTTCTATATAATTCCTCACTCCACAGGTAATTTCTGAAGACTTCCATTTTAGATCTTGGATGCAGTGAAGAATGGTAGTCCTCCCTTCATTGATCTTAGATCTAAAGTAAAGGAGAAGAGCATGATAATGTTAATTATAAAATAGTTAGGCATTGCCAACATAAAACTCTGCTAAACTTAAGATTAACTTAGGATTTAAACTACCAAATCACAAGTTTTAGAATATGAAGTCCCTATTAAACTTGGTTTTGGTGTGAGATGAAAATCCTCCCTTCATTGATCTTGGATTTGAAATAAGGAAGAAGAATATGTTGCACTAAAAAAATTCAAAACATAGCATTGCTAAGCTATTATGCAACTAAAATTTTATGTGAATCATCAAAGTGCACAAGAAATTTATCCTAAAAAATTGCCTCTTGACTGATACCTAGCACTGAGGTGCTCAGCTCTCAGGAATTCAGTCCCCTGTCACTCTACTCTGTAGCACTATTGTATAACACTGAGGCGCTATGACTAGCATCACGGTGCTAACTGCTAGAATCACAATGTTTCCTTATTGGGTTATATGATCAAAATCTCTATCTATAATGTAGTGGTGTTATTTTTCTGTTACCTAGGCATTGGCCCCTCAATTTCCAAAATACATGATCGACACTATGCTGCTACATATGCGCACCTAAGCACTAGTCAGCCAGTCAGTGTGGTTACTATTCACATCCAAAAGATCATTTATAGACACTTATTATTATTAATTATGTAACCAATAAAGTATGAAAAGCACATCAGACATTGATCGAGTGCCATGACACTACTTTGGCAGTGCCTAAGTACTAGTCAACTAGTCAACCTACTTTCTATTATTCTTTATGCCACCAAAGCACTGTGGTGCTGGGTCTATAGCACCAAAGCACTGCCTTCTTTAGTTTTGACACCTATATTTCTACCTTCTAGTGCAAAGTGCTAACTTTCTAGCATCAAGGCAATGAACTTTAGGTGTTGAAGCATAAACTTTTAGTGCTACGGTGTTGACCCCCTAGCATTGTGACATTGCTTCTCTAGTGCTGAGGCACTGTCACCAAGAAATAAATATTAAACATCTACTTGTTCTCCATGAAACCATCTTAAATCCTAATTAGCATTCAAAAGAAATGTAAGTCCAACCTATTAGTTCACTATGCAAACTTTAAATCCTATAATTTTATCATTCCAAAAAGATGTAAGCTAATTGTTTGCTCATTGTGTGAACATAAGTCCAACTGACACTCTAAAAGAAGGTAAGTCCAACCTATATGTTTGTCATATTAACATAAATCCTACATTCATTCCAAAATATGTAATTCCAACGTATTTGTTTGCTATGTGAGCTCCTATAATTCTAGTATTTCAAAGGGATGTAAGCCCAATCTAATGTCTTTCTAATAAATATAAGTCTAACCAATACTTGCAATGCAAGCACCAATAACACCTCTATAATTCTGGCAATATATGTCTATAAAGAAAACTTCATTGAATTATTGGATAAACTTATAATTTAAGTTTATCCTTAATTTAATAAATACATGAACACAAAACTTGCATAATAACTCTAGTCTACTCAAGATATTTGGAATGAGGTAACCCATGGCAACTAATTATACTCCCTGGACATCATGGCTAATAGCCCTCTAATGTTAGTGGTGACCTCATTTTTGGATGAGCTTAATATCATCTCTAACCCTAGTAAGTAGGACACCTAATCTTAGATTAGGAGCATCTTGATTAAATGCTTAGGACACTATACGACTTAGTGAATCTTTTTTGAATTTATCCTAACCCAATAAGATTAGGTGAACCTCAACCAAACTCAAATTTAAAAAAAAAGAATGAATGAAGCACATTTTAATTGAAATCTAAAATAATATTAAGCTTGAACCAAAGTAATTAGAGTGGATAACCCAATTAACATACATAAGCTCCAAATTACCTGAACCTAAAATAATTCAAATAAAATCAAATAAATTGAAATCAAATAAAAAAAGCGAAAAATTAATAAATAAACATAAATGAACCTAAAAATAAATCCAAACGAGGTTCAAGATGGTCAATCATGTCATTAGACCTAGGGTTGACTTATGTGGGCCCCACTAAGTCAAAGTTCAATTTACCAAGATTTGACCAAATTAAGTCATTCCAAAGACTTAGAATCATCAAATCAATATATTTAAACATAAATCTAAATATAATAAAATCTCAAATGGGTTAATTAGATCACTTGATCCAAATAAATCCAAATGTACCTTATTGAATTTAAATCCAAATTTAATTAAAATTAATTCAAATCAAATAATCAAAATCTTTCTTAAATCAGAATTAACCATGATTCAACCTATTATTTGGCTTAATTTGACCAATTTGGTCATTTAACTCAAATGAATCCATCTTTACCCATTAAGCCCAATTTGGTTTAAAGTGGTCTAAATTCAAAATCAACTTTAAACAAATTGGAACTAATTACTCCAAACTATCTTAACCACTTAATTAAATATGATTATAGTTTAAATACACTTTAATTGAGTCAAATTGGCTATTTGACTCAGTTGAATTCAAATTAACCCACTTGAATCTAAATGAGCTAATTTGGGTTAAAATTAAAAACTAACTTTAAATAAAACCAATTTATCCAAAATCATCACAAATAATCAATTGACCAAATTAAGTCAAACATGATTAATTTTAAATTAAATTCTAAAATGGCCTAATAGGCTGGGAGATCTGATTTGTCCAATTTAGGTCAAATGGGTAAAACTAGCCTAAATTACATCAAACTTTCATGTGATATGGGTTAATTAATCCATAAATAATTTAATGAACAATTATTAATAATTGAAACTGAGGACTAAAGCAAATCAAGCAATCAAATTAATTTAAATAAATTTAATTAAACTAAACCCAAATGGCAAGATTTCAAACACTTGAACTAATCTAATATAAATGGACTTAACCCAAATGGCAAGAATTCAAATGGATAATTGTTTACCCATGTATCGAAAAATAGAGAGGAGAAATCCAATCTCATTCAAAAACCATTCTAAAGGGGAATAGAAGCTTAACGAGCTCATCCTTGGTATTTCCCACCACTAGGAAGCCAAAGTTCAGCCATAATTGATGACTAAAGGCTAGCCAAATATGAAAAAGAGAGAGGAGTGATCTTCCCCCTCAATTGACTCTTCCTACATGTTTTATGGAGAAAATTGAACATAATCGACCATATCCCCAACTCCCATGCCACTGTCAAACTAGAGTTTGATCAAACCTACCTACAAAGAGGTGGAGCTCAGCCTCCATGATCATTGGTGGGGAAATAACTCAATTCCTCTTTAGCATAGATTTTCCATAGGCCAATGAAGTTTCTTGAAGCATCACCGTCACCAAGGAATGATACAGATGAGGTATGCCTCAAATCTCGTCACTTCCATTTGTGCTTTGGTCTTTGTAAAGTAAATTAGATCTCAAGTGAGATCAAACCACTTAGATAGGTTGCAAGTTGATCCATGATCAATTTTGCAGTTGAAATCATGCATCATTATAGCTTTGATCACTAGAAATAAACTTTGAAGAGACAACGACTCTCGATTTTTTGACATTAGCTAGACTACAAAATTTCCTTCGTCTGTTCCTTCTATTAGGTTGGATGACTGAGATTTAGTTGGACTACCTGATTTAAACCCCTATAGAATCGGTTAAATCCTGATCATTTGATCTTTGATTAGATGGCCATAGCTAATCTTTTATTCCCATAGTCTTTTAAGCCGGATCCATGTGGATCAAATTGGCCCATTGACACCATGCCATGGCACTGACTGGATTAATTAGAAAAATAAGATTTTTCTAATTTAAAAACATACAAGAAACACTAGAAACTTCAAAAATTTATAAAAAAAATGAAATACTTAACCAAAAAATGCAAATAAGGACTTTATGAATTCATATGAATGGGAGGAATCTATTAAATAAAAAATCTCTAAATTTTACTAAGTATTTTTTTGGTTAATTTGAGTTTAATTTAAAATAATCAAACATAAATTAAAACCAAAATATTAATCCAATCAACCTAAAACTTTGGGGGTTAGAATTGAAGCTAAAGAACACCTTTGATAAATTTTTGAGGATTTATTGACAATTGAATCAAAAGATATAAAAATTTTCATCTCAAAAACTTAATTTAATAAAATAAATAAATAATAATTTAAGAAAATTGAGAAAAATTATGGAATAAACTTAAAACACTAGAATAAATAAAACAAATCTAAAAATATATTAAAGCTTATTGAAACCCATTAATCCTCAAAATGACCTTATTGAGGGATTAATTAAATAACATAAATCAAATAATTTACTTGAACTTTAAAAATTCATAATAAATTAAATAAGAATAAAAAAATTTTAATTGAACCCTCACTGTATTCACTATTTTTAAAGGAATTAAGGAAAATGAAAACCTCTAATCAATTCCTAATAATTTAGGCTTAATTTAGATTTTATTAAATAAATTAAAATATTAATTAGTCATAAAATACATATATATATATTCAAATTGAAACTTTTCAAAAATGAAACTAGTAAGGAACCTCACTTGCCATAAAAATTTTAAAGGCAAATGACTTTTGGATAATATGCTATAGAATTTCCAAATTCTAGGTCAATTTAAATCAATAATAAATCAAAAAATTTACAAAAATTAAGAAAATTAGTGGAATCAATTTAAAACATTCTAGAAAACATTAGGACTTTAAAAAAATTTTCTAGTTCTCTAAAGTTAAAAAAAAATCTGATTAATCCTTTACTTAGCATTTTGTGATTTAATTAAAAGCAAAAAATTAATTAAACCCTAAAGTACTAAATTATTAAATTAAAATAAAATAAAATTTACTTGAAAATCAAATTAATTAATCTTTAAATCTCATTCCTGAACAAGGAATTCATGAACATTAAATCTATCTTTAACTTATTTAACATCAAATTAAATAATAATAATAATAATAGTAATAATAATAATAAAAGATTAATAACTATGAATAATTAAAATTAAATGATTTAACTTAAATGACCTAGGAGTAAAAATGGCCTAGCTTAGGTTTGACGCCTAAAAAATTCATTATTTAATTTTCTTATGTTATTATTAATAAGCAAAACTATTTTAAGAGGTTTAATTAATAAAAAAACTTTTAATATATAATATCCCATTGAAATTAAACTAAACAATGAGTTAAAATGCATGAATTAATGAACATCCAAAGCCATGGAATTTAAATGTAATGGACTACTTGAATAATGAAATTAATGCTTTTAAAGTTAGCCAAAATAAAACATGTGAAATAACCAAATTAGATCATTCAAGTTAATAAACATTAGCATTAATGAAACAAATGAATAAAATCAAACAAATTAAATTTAATGATTTAAATTAAAACATGTGAAACTAAATAAATATTTTAAATCAAGGATTATAAGAATAAACATAAACCTAAATTATGAAATTATGTCCACCCTAAATAATACCAAAATTAATAATTATAAAAATAAATAAAGAAAATCATTTGATGCAAAATCAAATTAAAATGAATATTAAACTAAAGTTAATCATGTTAAACGAATACAATTTTAGTTAAAATTTAAAGAACCATTTTAAATTTTAATTCAAGGTTATAGATCAAACTAAGAAATATTACTCAAGTCAAATAAAAATATTAAAATCTTTGGCTTAACAATATTTAAAATTAATTGGATAATATAAACTCTAAGCTTAAAATAAGGAGTGAACATTAATCGAAACAAACTATTCAAATGAATTCAGAGAAGTTTAATTAAGATACTTAAAATCTTAGTTTGTCTCTGATAATGGATTTTTAATCTTTAAAAGAAAATTTCATTCTACTAGGATTAGGTTCTTGAATGTAATGGGTTTCACATAAAGCATAAATTATTTTTTTCTTCATTCCTTAAAACTTAAATTCCATCTTAACACAAAAAATAACCTAAAAGTGAAGTAAAATCATAAATCAATTAAATCATTTAAATTGAAACTTCCCAATGATAAATTCAATAAATTCTAAAATAGAATAAAGAAAACCAATTTAGATAATTTGTTGAAAAAAAAAGTTTCATAATAAACTATCATATGGTATATAATCCGGACACCCGAGATCACAGGGCTACTGGTCTAAAAGATCTCGATACCTTAAATTTCTAGTTTAACAATGACACGTACCTATGAAAGGAAAATTATGAAAGTAAAATATCAAAACTTGAACCTAAAAAAAGGCCTATTGCAGTCATACCACACAAACTCCTCTTTCTCACACTATATTACTAGGTCACTGACCCAACATTTTGGTTTGCTCAATTATCTATGATGCTTTGTGTATGAAATGATATTTTTCTTAGGATGGCTAAAAATTATTTGCTCACTAGTGTGGATATTAGGGCATTTTTTCAACTAATGTTATTTTTATAGGAGGTTGTGCTTAAAGGGAAAATAATAATAAAATTTAAAAAAAATATTATTTGCTTGCAAGTGCTACTTAAGTCCCTAAACATAACCTAATAGGATAGGTAAGCTTAGCTAAAAATTGATGTTAAGCCCATATGTTTGGAATATAAACTACTGGTGTGTGTGTGTGTTTTTTTTTACTTCTATTTTGTAAGGATTACAAATTTATTTAGAAATTTTAAATTGAGGCTATAATTAGGTTAGAACCTATGGGGTCTAGGAATAGCAGGAGATGACTATACGAGATGGTGGTACCCTAAAAAGCTCATTGAGGTCCCTAAAGTAGGTGATGATCCTAAATTAAGTCCGTAAAGATTAAAACTTTTAGTTCTAGGTTGAGCTATATTATGGCAGAGCTCGGCTACCTATTTTACTTTTCTTCTAGGGTGTATAGTTATACTCAAATGCATTGGCCTATTTTATTAATTCAATTTGGCTAGATTTATTTTGGGGTGTGCAATAGAACGTCATGCTCTTTTAGGTTTCTTTTTGTGATGCGCTTTGTGATGAAATTTCCTTGAAATGTTAGGCCCAAAGAAAACTAAAATTTCTACCCCCAATAAAATTAAATAACGTAAACATAAGAAATAAAAATGCATAATTTCACTTTAAATAAATCCCTAGGCATGACTTAAAAGCAACTAGAAATAATTAGCTATTGTGAACCATGAGAGCATATTATCCATTTCTCTTGAATTGGGTGCTTCATCCATTACACATAAGGGGCATATGTCCTTTGAGGATGACCACCCTTCCTGGGGAAGTGTGGCTTCTAGTTTTAAATTAGTTTACAACCACTTTCTAATTGCAACTCATTATATGCATGAATTGCATACACAATCCTTAAAGAGAATTATGAGTCAAAATATATAAAAGACAAAATTTGTTGCATTAACTAGGTGAATAACTTATGAAACATCATCTTAGGATTAGGGAGTGAGTTAAGTAAGAACCTTCCCTTCTAAATGCAACAACCCAATCATTTTGCATACATAAGACTGGAATCATAGTTTTAAAATTGCTTAGTGTTAGCTGACAACCCTTTAGGTGGATAATAAGTTTAGAAGAGTCAAGGATAGATAATTCCTAGAAATTACATTAGGCCAAGCTTTTGACTTATGTAAAAAACATTTTAGACTTAGGATCTAAAGCATCTTGTTGGAATAAGACTTCAACCACTAGATATTTTTATAGTCTTATGCTGTCAAAATCTAAATCCTAGACTTCTAATAAAATGCCAATTTAAAATATTATTAATTCAATTTCAAAAATGTAAAGCCTAATGATAGGATAGCTAAAATACTTATCAAGCATCTCAGTTTCAAAAGCAATTTCTACTTAATCTCTATTGGCCTAAAAAAAGAACACTTTCCCTTTGAAACATTCCCCACTGAATTTCTAAATTAACCTTCCTTTAAGACAAGCTTTGAAATCTATTGAAATAAAAGTCAATTTTTTAATCAAGAGTATTCTCTTAGAGTAATTCCCTTTCTTCTATGATGTAATTAACTATAGGGGCTTATCCTTGTAGAGAACTATGAACCCAGTATAAAATAAATACTATTCTACTTCTCTATGTAATTTAAGAGAAAAAAATTTAGAATATTAAAGACCCATTAGCTTTAAAAGTCTTTATTAAGTAAATGAATCCATTATATGATCAACATGTTTATCTTTCAAGATAATATGTTGATCCCTTAATGAAATATTTGATTACTTGAATAAAAAATTCATAAAATCTATGTTGTCTTATAAATTTATCCCATAGTTAGTAAACTAGAATAACTATAGTCTCGGGATGACAGATCCATGTGATCTTGATTGGGACTACCCTTTTTTTTCTTTTATACAATCACCTACAACACACCACTATACACCTTCATGATTGATTAATTGGTATGATCCACCTTGGTAGGCCTTTTCTATAAGCAAAGGTCCCATGTTGGTTCAAACTTACCTCCCATCTTACAATGGGTAACAATTAGTTATCTAAGAACTAAAAAGAGCTCTATGGCCTAAAAATAGTTTGGAGGGACCAACTTGTTATGAGCTTGAATAACTCTTGCTATGCATAACTTGAGATTTTTTGACATGCCTAGAGGTGTCTCTCTTTAAGACCTTGGAGCTCTTCCAACCATAGTTTAGCATTCTACTTAGTTATGATCTTATTACTCACAACTATTCTTAGTGATGAGAGTTGGACTTGTGAGAAGAACAACTTCAAACTCATACACTAAAGAGAAAGGAGTGGACTGCATCAGAGTCATGTGGGTGGTACAGTAAGCCCACAAGGCTTTAATTAACTACTCATGCTAATATTATTGGTTATCATCTAGTGTCTTCTTTAACATTTGAATCATAGTTTTGTTGAAGGCTTACATTTTTCAGAGGATAGTTGATGGTAGAATACCTCCAATCTATACTATGTCACCTGGTGAAGTTGTTTACTTTGTACTCTTGAATGCATTACCATTATTAGATATGATTCAGTGAGGCACCCCAAGTTTATATAAGATATATTTCCCAAAGAACTAGATGTCATGTTGGGCTTTGACTTCCCTTGGTTATACCACCTTTGCCAAATTAAAGCAGTAATCTATAGCTTTAGAATGAATTTATAGCCCTTAGATGAAAGAGGATCAATCAGGCCTACTCTATCGGTTCCCCAACACTTGAATGGCCATGAGGCTATAGTTGGATGCAGATTATTCAGTGGTTGATGTAGAACTACTCCATGTACCTAACATTGATGGAAATAACATGATGTATCCAAGTCTTTTGATTTTTCCTTTCATCTTTAAATCATATTGGTGAGCTCCACATAGTCCTGAATGTACCTTAGTCATAATTTTTTAGGCATCATGTTTTCCTAAATAATGCTATCACATATGATGAAAGGATTGTCAATATAAGGTGCCATCAACAAGAGCATAGAATAATGCTCTTTGGTTGAATTGATTGGCTTATGATTTCTCTTAAGGTAGTTTGCCTTTGTTTAGTTTGCCATCTGAACAAGTTTCTTATTGACAGCTTCGACCAATCCATTTTCCCTAGGGTAATAGATGTTCAAATACCTCCAATCAATTGTATTTTTGTACAAAATTATTTATATTAGTAGAATTGAATGCTAAACCATCATCAAATATGATTCAATATGATGTATTCTTCAAAGAAATGGAGAACATGCTATTCCTTTACTTCTCATAATGGGATTTCTTAGCCCACTTTGAAAAGTAATTAGTCATTGTTCATTAAAATGATGACCTCTATTTGATGGAGGGTCAATAGGCACATATGATATCACTACCCCAACTTTCAAAGGGCCAGGAAATGATCATTGAATGCAATATATTAGGTTGATGTAGAACTTGGCACTAATGATAAGGATGTGCTATTTCCATATAGTTACTAATAATTATAGGCCAAAAATATCCATGTATTTTAATCTTGTTTTCATTTTTAGGACCAAATTAAGGAATGTCGTATAATCAAGCATGCACCTAAGTCATGATCTTATGGGCTTCTTGTTTGTTTAAATTGTGTAACCACATTTCATTAAATGATTGATGATAAAATTGAGTAAAGTATAAGACAATGCTCAATTCTTAATTTAGTTAACTAACGACTTATTTTGTGGAAGCCTCCCCTCACTTAAGTACTCAGAATGGCTATCTCCAGTTAGTTTCTTCATGATCCTCAATGAGGGTTACTATTTCTTTAGTTATTTTCTTTTTATTAACATATTATAAATCTATAAAAGACAAAACCTATTAGTTGATACTTTTATAGGTATTGTCTCTTATTTTGAACAAGCAGTCTTTTTTGCTATCTATGTTAAGGTGTCAGCTGTGCAATTATCATTGGGTGGAATCTTATATGAAGTCACAGTAGGGATCTTCTTTAGTTATTTCATGGTATATTTATAACAATTATAGTTTAAGTTTAATATTTTGTAGATCTCACTCACTTTGTTGACAACTAGTTAGACATCTCCAATGATTTTAATTTACTTTATCTCCATTAGGATTGCTAATTCTAAACTAGTTACCAGAGCTTCATTCTCAGTTATATTATTTGTACAAGGCTCAATAACTAATAGAAATATTGTATTACATTTTCTCACGAGTTATAAAAATTTTCTCAATCCAAACCTTCCTCGATAGAAGAATCAAATTCTTTGCCCTTCTTGAATGATGTCATAAAAGAATAGCTCCAAAGTGACACTATTTTGTTCCTTCAAACTCACAATCTATTAATTAGGGAGATCATCTTCAAAGGAGGACCTTCGGAGAGTGTGTGTGCTACTATGAAGTCTTTAATAGTTTGACCCTTTACAACACTAAGATGAATAAATGTTATTTTGAATTGCAATAAAATCATAGACAAATGTGCTAAATATCCTAATAAAGTTGGATGAGTCATGAGGTAGTGCAATGTATTATCCTATTAAATTAAATTTATTTTGTATGAGAGTGTGTATTGCCATAGATTTTGGGCAATGAAAAGTAATGCTAAAGAATGCTTCTTGATTAGCAGTACTTTATTTTTGATGGATGGGTTTGTGGCATGGATCATAAAGGGTATTTTCTTTTCCATCCTTGTTGACCTGAGCTAACAAAGCATCGAAGGGCTCATCCAATGTTGTAGTGTAAAGTATTGATTGCTTTTCTAGGATTGGGGCAACTAAAATTAGAGAATCCATTAAATATTATTTTGAATGTTCAAATCTTTTTTTAACATTTTTCTTCCTAATGAAATTTTGAATCCTTCTTTGTTAAAGCAATAAGTGGCTAATATCTTCTACAAAAATTATATATATATATATATATATATATATATATATATATATATAACTTTCTAAATAAGCTAGTCTACTTTGGAAAGACCTTAATTGTGTAATACTTCTAGGTGAAAATATTTCTAGGATGACTTTGTTATCTCATGAATAATTTTTATTCCACACACCCAAGAACTTCCTTGAAGTCACCCCAAAGGTACACTTTAAGGAATTTATTTTTAAGTTATAGTGACATAACCATTCAAAGATAAACTTGAGGTCAAAAGATGATTTTTATTTACTTTGTTTTCAATGACTAGATCATTAATATAACACTCTATTTGACTATGGATTAAGTCATAAAAAATCCTAACCATCACCCTTTGATAAGTTGCTTCATTATTCTTCAGATCAATGAATATGATCATAATAGAAGATCCTTATTAGAGTTATGAATGTCATGTGTTTCTTACCTTAAGGAGCCATCTTGAATTGAGTACAATTAGATGAGCCATCCATAAACGAGAATATTTCATGAGAAGAAGCTATGTCCATGATGAGCTCTATTATGGGAAACGAGAACTCAACTTAAGACCAAGCTTATTCAAGTCTCTAAAATCAACACATACATGGATTTGTTAATTTTTGTTTTTTATTGGATTGATGCCAAGAAGCATATTTTCTTTATCTAATAAAGCCAACTTTCATTAGCTTTTTTACCTCAATAATTACTTATTGTTCAATTTTTAATCACACGTCGAGGAACTTGTTTAATTATCATGACATTAGGTTTATGGACTACTACTTCTAGAGATAATTGGTATTTCATCATAACTCCAAGCATAATAATCTTTATATTTTGAAATTAACCTAACAAAATCATCTACATTCTTTAGACCAAATAATAAACTTATAAAATTAAGTCATGGGTTATCATCTATTCCAGGGTTATTTTTTTTAACTTGTCAATAATGAATTTGATTTCTTCTTCTAACTCTGGAGATGCATTTTTAATTAGAAAGTCATCTAAGTTACATAATAGTTTTAAGCAATGTTAATCAATTGAATTAGATGAATCTGTAATGAGCTATTCAAATTTAAGATTATTGCTTATCATCAGACAATATTTGTCTTCATATAAAGGTCTATCAATACCAAAGTAAATGCTAGCTTTTATTTTAACTTACTAGATCTAGTTTCCCATAGCTTTTCTTGGCATTGGGTTATACCTTTAGACCAAGTATGAAGAATTGAACCACCTTGATTGAATTTTTGACATAACTAGGGTACCAATCAAAAGGGAGTTTCACTATTTCATTAAAAGATGTATCTTTAAACTCTACACCCACTTCTATGCTTGAAGACTGGTATAAAATAAAACTTTTATATTCTCCCAATTTCTTTTGAAAGGTTAGGAGCCACCTTGACTTTCAACTTTGCCGCACTATCTTGAGATAGTAGGGTTAGAGTGAGGTTGTTCATATACCTTTTATATTTTTCTTAAATAGTTAACTTAGACTTGTTCTTCAACTTTTGGACTTAGTCTTCTTCACTATTTGACTCTAAAGAGATCTTAAACATTGGTAAGGTATCTTGTACATTCTATTCATTGTTAGAACTAGACTCCAAATTAATATGTATCACTGCAGGTTTATTTTCATTATATTCTTCATTTTTATTTTCTTTCCTCTTTTCTTTCTTCATCTCCTTTTTTTAATTTGTTTTTCTCTTGTGCTCTAGCAATGTTGGAGTTAGTAACTTGTCTCTTAACCAAATAACATGAGGTTTCCTTGTAAATCTATACTTCATGAATTAAGAATGTTTTAACATTCCTTTTTATGACATATTCAACTCTATCTCATGTATATCTAATCACTAATAGAATAAAAGGAAAAATGTTGTACTTATGAATCTAGGGAGTATTTAAAAGAGCATTAAAAGATGTTTCTGATTATACAATATTGAATTACACTTCAATTTTTATTCCATCTATATCTAATAGTAAATTAATTAAAAATAAAGCTCTTTCTCCCTTTTAATTGAATCCTCATAGAAGCATCTATTGATGTTAAGAGTCAACATGCATCAATCCTCAAATAAGCTAAGATATTTTAATGTTCATAATATTATTGGCTGACACTCTCAAATCATAACACTTTATAGAGTTTAAAGATTTCACATTTATAGTGATGTTGAGGGGTCAATTATGATCGGTAGTCCCTAGTAGTAGATCTTTATCATAGAAGGCTATCCCAGGAACTACTTTGAAGTAGAGAACCTCATTATAATTATTTAGTGCTAGAGTAGTAAAGTATATCTATAAGTCTAGTAATTGTTTTTAAATAACTTCTAAATTTTTTAGAAAAAATGAGAGCATTATAAATACTTAATATAACATGAAACTAACTAAAATGTGCTAGTACATTGTGATTGACCTTTGGAATAGTTATTTCTAGCATTGGGTCATCTAAAGATGATTCTCTTATAAGAGATATGATGACTGACTAGCATTGACAATTTGTTTATCATTTTCTTTGAGTAGTAGATGAGGTTGTAAGGCATTCCCAATATGAAGGTTAACCTCAACAATCTATTCTGACTTGTAGATGAGGGCCATGTCAACCTAACCTTGGATGTTTCTTGAATCCAACTTTATCTATGGATGGAAGAAGAACCTTCCAAGATACCTGAAAAATAAAGTCAAATAGAAAGACAACAAATAAAAAGAAAAAAAAAGTAGCAAAGTGCATGGAAAGAATAATCTTTATTGCTAAAAAATTCAAGTACAAAAGAGGGATAAAGAGAGAGAGAGAGAGAGAGTCAAAAGGTCCCCTTGTAAGAAAAGATTCTGCCTTTTATAATATCAAGAGATGATCATATATAGAAAGTACATGATAAATTTAGTACAAGTGAACTCATGCCTAAGCTAGTGGCGGTATGCGTGTGAGCTAGTAGAGATCTGTTGGTTGATGGTGGTGAGTAGCTCATCATCGAATGGGTATGCGAGTAAGGATGGGGTTAGAAGAGTAGTCCCCACATTCCTTTGAGTAGTTTCCTATTGCTGATGAGTTGATTCATGCTTAATTCTTTAAGTTATTATTTTTAAGTCCTTGGCTCATAAGATCAAGTTGATCTTTCCTTATTGGACACTGTTGACCTCACTTTTGGAGTGAGTTCTCAACCTCCTCTTCTTAGACTTAGGAGTCTTATAGACACTAAGACTTCTCTAGTCATAAGACACTTCTAATGATTAGGTGAACACTTAACCTAAGACTAGAGACTTAGAAGGGTTAATCATAGGATTAGGCCATGCTTTAGGGACTTAGGAAAATCACCTACCTTATAGCCTAAATCTAATCCATGTACACCTTCTTAAATTCAATTCAAATCCAAATTTCCAACCAAACCTCAAACTCAAGTTCAAATCCAAATCCAAATCCAAACCCCAAACCAAATGATTGAAACCCATAATCAAATCCAAAATCAAAATCATCCTTAAAGTGTTATGATTGAATTCCATAGACTTAGCCAAATCTCCACCCAATACAACCCAAAGTTGATTGATCTCTTCATGAATCATTTATATCTTCATTTATATTCACAAGTATAAATTAGATAAGAACTCAAATAGCCAAAACTAAATCAAACTAAATCCAAATCCAACCAAGACCTCTCTTAAGCCATATGGACCTGCCTCCATGAGCTTAACCAAATCTTAACCCAAATCAACCCAAAATAAATTAATTTATTTATAAATCAATTATTCCTTCATTTATATTCATAAATATAAATGAAAACCATATCCCAATGATAAAGACTAAATCAAACTAAATCAATTTTTTACTTAAGCCCTTTTGACCTTCCTCCATGAGCTTAGTCAAATTTTCTTCCAAATCACTCCAAACTCAAGTGATTTTCTCATAAATCATTTGTATCTTCATTTATAATCACAAATATAAATGAAATATAAACTCACATAACCTACAATCTTCAAGCCAAATTCAAGTCAACCCAAGTCAAGCCCAACTTAGTCCATTTGGCATAAAAACTACAAATGAGCCATAACCTATCATAAACCAAATTGATTGCAGTTGGATTTATATTTCAATCCTAAGCTCACATATAAACCAAACTAAACTTTATTCAAACCAATACTAAGCTAGTTGATCCATTTTGGTCCACTTGACCCAAAGTAGCATAAGGAACCCTTATGAGCCAAGTTCTAATCCAACCCAAATTGGATTGAATCAAGCCCATCCAAACCTCATATCATAATCATTGATCATCATAGGATGATCAATTGCTTAAATTGGGTCAAACCATGTCAATCCTTAGCCCATATAAAACCCAAACTAGCCAAAACTCATCCTACATCAAATCAATTGAAAACATTGATTCACATCAACTCATAATCAATGATTGACATGACTTGACCTTAAATTGAGCCAAACCTAGCCTAATTGGCCCTCTTGGCCCAAGTTGACCCAAATTGACATAAAGGGTCAAATTAGACTAAACCTAAATTAAATCAATTAAATCAAAACTTAACCAAATTGATTGAAACCAATTGAACCAATGCACTTCAAATGGTCATTTGAACTTGACCCAACCCTTGGTTTGACCTAATTTGACCAACTGGTCAACCTAACTCATTTTGACCAAATTTGACCCAAGTCAAATTGAACCAAATGAACTCCAAATGACATGACATTTGGTCCAACTCATTTTTGACTCAAATCTACCCAAATCAAATCAAATGCTAAATGGCCAGTCTACCCTTAGGCTAAGGGTGTCACATAAGACAAAACACCAATGTAAATGTTCTTTTCTCATCCTTAGCCCTTGGCACTCATCCATTGGTCCACTTAGCCTCCAAAGACATTGACCAACCTGACCCAAGAGGTGGTTGGGTCAGCCATGACTCATGGGGTGGTGAATTCACTTCACTTCCCCCATTGGAACACTTAGCAAGCAATGACTCCAATTCCCCTTGCTTTGGTTGTATTCTCACACCTTCCTCCACTCAAGTGAAGCCACCTAAGATGATTCATGCCATTCCCAACCACCCCAAGCCATAGGACATCCACTAGGGGCCAAAAATCACAATGAAAGGTGATTTTCAGCCAAAACCAAACATAAGGAAATAGAAGCCTAAAAATTTCTCCTCTTGCCCTCATTTCACTCCTCTAGAGCTTTGAAACCAACCAACAACCATTCCCACTTTATTTTGGAGTGAAAACCATCAAAATCAAGCAAATTCCAATGAGGAAGCGACGTTGGTGGATACATCATTCCGAAGAGAGGCAAAGGTCTAGATCCATTTCAAAGCTTCTTTTTACATTCAAGAGCATGCTCGAATCATCACCACCATCAGAAATCATCCTAGATGAGACAATTTTCAAAAACATTGTAGTCGGCCATTAGGATCCTTTATTTGTGATAATTTTTGCATGATTTTAGGAATTTACTTAGAAAACCCATGCATTTTTTCACTATATTTAGTCCCAATGCGAAAATAAAGTTTTCATGTGAATCAACATGAAAATGAGCCCATTCGGATGAGATTTTGTTCAGATTTCACAAAAATCCTAAAAATCCCATCGATTTGCACAATATCCTGTAGCTTTCACTAGCCAGAAGTAGCCATCCGATCCCATGCCTGGGAAATATGATGATTCACACTACGCATGATATTGGTCCTGATCGCCTAATGCGATCCGGACCATCCCGATCCACCATCGGATGGCCATCCAATCACAGCTTCCAAGCCTTTATTTTATTGCAATACCGTACCAACCAATCACGTAATCGCATGGCATTCGTTGCCACTCACATGCGGTGACAAGTTAAGTAAAATTAGGGATTTTTTAAAAAAATTATTTAAATCACCTAAAAATTCAAAAATTCATAAAAAATAAAATACTTAACTAAAAATTGCAAACAAGTGTTCATTAGATTTGTCTTTCCGACAGAAATCACTAAATTCCACTAAATTTTTTGAGCTTAATTTGAGTTTTAGTAAAAATAAAATTTCATTAATTAAACTAAAAATATAAATCAGATTGAGTTAAAATTTTTTGGGATTGAAATTAAAGTTTTAAAAAAAAATACACATTAAAATTAAGTTAATAGAATTTTAGATTGGAACATTTTAAGCTCAAATAGTCTAATTTAGTTAAAATG
Organism: Cymbidium sinense; assembly: GCA_021442155.1. NCBI lineage: Eukaryota > Viridiplantae > Streptophyta > Magnoliopsida > Asparagales > Orchidaceae > Cymbidium > Cymbidium sinense. Next base: position 53,430,782 of record CM038215.1, read on the forward strand.
AATTAATGGACTTTATAAAAATCATGAGAAATTAATTAAATCAGCTGAAACTTTGGAAAATCATAACAAATCATAGAAAAATCATAAAATTACAAATAGATATTCATTTTGAAGGTATTTCAGAGAAAACTTTATTAAAAATATCCTTAATTAATTTTAAATAGTAATTAGAGCTTAATTAAGATTTAATTATAAACTTAATTACATTAATTACTCCCTAATTAATTAAGAATTAACCCTAAGTTTTTTAAGATTATTTAGGGGGATGACCTCTGCCTCCCCCAATTTTCTTGGGATTTATTTATTAATTAATTAGAAGAATTAGCTAATTAGGCCTTAATTAGTCTCCTAACTTGATTAAGAGTTAATTAATCATATGAATGATAAAATAATTAATTAATTGGGTTCATTTGTCACTATTTAATAGTGAGGAGACTTAGGGATTAAATTGGGACCTCTTTCCTAATCTTTTGCCTAAGTCTACTTCATTTGGAGGGTAGTTAACCCATGTGGCAATTATGTTTAAGTTTAATTAAGTGATTAATGATTTTATTAATCTAATTAAAATCTAAAACAAATTAGAACCTAATTAATCAATTCATGGGTAGATCTTTAGGTTTTCAATAACCTAAAGACATTTAAGGGAATTATGGTTAACCCACATGTGTGGGAAAACCATAAAAGTACTTAATTAAGTTCTTTAACCTAATTAATTATTAATTATGAGTGAATTGCATTAGGCCCTTTCATTTCTTAGGATCATTGCAAGCTATTTTCCATGCATATCATGTTGTCTCATAAATTATTTAGTTAATTACTTTAAATGCTAATTAATGGGTTACAAACATGGAATGGGTTAGGATCATTAAACTTTCCCTCATTTCATTAAATCAAATCAAAACATAAAAATGAAAGATGACATTAACAAGATTTAGTTTTCCTTAAATGCTTTTATTTAATATGATTGTCCTTAGGAATTAGTTTGATTGAATAAAACATGTGTTTTATGTGTTATTATTCTTTTCCAATCATATTAAATGATGTGTGTCATGTGATTTCATGCATTCAAGTTTTCAAAATGTTTAAATTAAATGAATTTCTTATATGTCAAGCTTGCATGTGATGATTAACCTATGAATATGTGTGGCTATTATCACTATTAAATCAAAGTTATTTTCAAAAGTTTATAAGTCAAATATAATATTTTGAGCAATAATAATTATAAATATTTATAAGCTTGCAAGTGTATATGGCTTAGAACATGTGATATGGAGTTATCTTTCTTTAATCTATATGAATTTACATAAAGTTTGAATGCTAACAACTGTATAGCCCATTTGAAAAGGACAATATTTTTTTGAATTCATTCCTATATATTTCTATGTTAGTATTTAGAAAGAATTTTAGTTCACATGTATAAATAATTCAATTGAAAGAAATTTAACTCTTGCAAGATTTTCTATTCTTGTAGTCATTCATACATTCATGTGTATTCAAGAATAGTGGGTATATCTAGTCTGGACATTCAGGGGATGCAAGGCTTTAAGTAGTCCCAAGGAGGTCTTTACCTCACTCCCCTAGTTTAACAATGGCGAAGTATCCACTTAAAACTTTTATACACTTGTATGTGCATTTAGCTAATGAATGAAAATCTCATTTGAATTGAAAGAAATTTAATTTTTGCATTATTTTCCATTCTTGTAGTCATTTGTACATTCATGTGTATTTAAAAATAGTGGGTATATCAAGTCTGGACATTCTGAGGATGTGAGGCATTAAGCAGCCCCAAGGAGATCCTTACTTCACTCCCCTAGTTTAACAATGGTGAAGTACTTGCTTAAAACATTTATACACTTGTACGTGCATTTAGCTAATGAGTGAAAATCCTATTTTCTAATAAATACACATATCAATCTTTCATTTAAAGTGTGCTAAAAGAAATATGTTTCATGTATAGTTATACTTAGAATTAAGTCATATGCATGCTACAGGTGATGAAAATGAATAACTTGATATATGTCATATGATAGTAATTCAATCAATTTAGTCTTAAGAAGCCTTTCACATTGAATAAAATTTTTTAAAGAGAACCTAAACTTAAGATTAATCTAAAATGTGTAATAAGCCATTCACTAAATAGAATCAAATTAAATTCACATGCTTTAGAAAGTGACTTAGGGTAGGGATGAAAGAAGGAAATCTCTTTTCTTCTCTTTACAACACTTAGTTATTATGTGTAGGCCATATGAAATAAAAGAAAACACTAAGTAAAATTCTCAAATTAATTAAATCGCTTTAAATGAAATCAACCTCTTATGATTAAACATCCTTTCACACTTTGAAAATCTTAACCTTAATGCCTAGTTAGGACATACCACACAAGCTTTAAAACACACACATTAGATTAAGTCACAACTTCTAGCCTTATGTTAGGGCAGTGCATGGTTTGATGTATGTTTTATTTTGTGATGTATTCTTTTAGACTGGATGTTAGGGTGTATATTTCATAGACTGGATGGTAGGCCATGATTAATTTAATCATATTTTTTGGAGGGGATTGTGCTTAAGGGGCTGTTGAAAAATAAATATAAATGCTCTTTTTGCAGGTTGCTTAAGGCCCCTAAGCATAATCTAAGTTAGGACATGTGGGCTTGATTACCCATGTGCAGGGTGTTAAGTCCAAATTATAAATATAACTATTGGGTTGAATGTATGTTTATCCAACCTCTATTTTATAGATGTAGTTAGATTTACTTTTCTTATTTTTAATATAATTTTTCATTAGGAATTAGGATTAGTGTTATTGGGGGATAAAGATGAGCATTGGCTAGAAGGCTTTGTCTTGGGAGGTCATGTGATGCCTTTGAAGTGGAGTAAACTAAATAAAAGAAGGAGGAAGATACATAAAGACATGAAGACATGAAGATGTGAAGACTTGAAGACCCCCATAGCATTTATCATTTGTAAATTGTAAATTATTCTTTTATATTCCAGGTTGTATAAGGGTAGAGCTAGGCTACCCATTTTTCTTTTCGAGTTATACGTGGCACCCGACCACACCGGCCTTTTATTCTTTTGCATTAACTATAAAATATTTGATGTTATGTTTAGCTTGTGCATTATAAATTACATGCCTTTTCATAATTTCTTTATGATTGGTGTTTGTTGTATGGCCTGGATGAGATTAGGCTCTTAGAAAAAAAAATTCTACCCAATTATAACTCATAACTAAAATTTTCTACAACTCATAACCTCACAATAAAAGCCTAGGCATTAAATAAGATAATTAAAAGATTTAGCAACCCTTTAGTTGAATGTTGTTTATTTCACATCAAGCATGCATATTCTTTCTCTCTTGAAAATAGGAGATTTCCATCCTTGCATGATAGGGGAATGCTTGACCTATGAGGGCATTTCTTGTGGTGAGAAATACACCTTCTTGCTGATTTAGCCAATAATCTAATTTCATCATGCATATAAGCATACAAAATCCCAAAGCCTTTGTCAAATTGAAGTGTCAAAAATCAAATGAAAATTGAAAAGATTTGCATTAGACTAAGTCATTACTCATACCACTCATGCTCTATTATCTTTAGAGAGTTGGTTTAAGGACTTTAGTCTCTTTCTAGATAATAATAGCCCAACTATCTTGCATTTCATATTGGCCTAACCACATGGTTTTAAAGCATAGGAGGAGTTAGTTGGTGGCCACTCCAAGTGGTTATAATTCAGCAGTCGGGTGGTTTACCGTCTCTTATGGAGATAAACCATATACCCATCTTCGTTTAGACTTAGGTTGTGCTTTAGCTTATGCCAAAGCTCCTAGATCTAGAATCTGAGTTGTTATTTCCTTCAGCCTACTAGTATAAATTCTCACCTCTTAGGCATTTCACAACCTTGTGTTATTGGATTATAAGTCCTAGGTTTCTAATAAAATGCCAACTTTAATAAAATTAAACTCATTAAACCCCAACCATAGGATAGATTGGAATGCTCACTAGGCTTCCTAATATCATAAACATTACCTACTTCCTCCCTTTGGATTCTAAAAATAATTCTTTTCCTTAAACAATCCTATGTGATTTTTCTGAACATAACTAATTTATTGATAGTCTAGCTTGAAATCTTTAGATATTTTAATTTCTACTTTAATTGAGAATATTCTTAAGGAATTTCATCTCTTAGGATGTATTTAACTATGGAGGCTTGTCTCCATAGGGAACTTAACGAACCCTGCTTAATATAAACCTTGCTTTACTTTTTCATGTAAAGTAGGGAAAGATCCCTGGTACATTCGAAGACCCATCATGCCTTAGGAGTTCTTATTAGGTGATTAGGTCCATTATAACATGATGATTTCTATCTTTTGAGATAGTGCATCATTCTTTAATATCATACTCGATCACTTCAACATGATGATTTCTATCTTTTGAGATAGTGCATCATTCTTTAATGTCATACCCGATCACGTTAATAAGTACCCCCTAAAATTTGTATGGTGTTGCCCATCTCAAAAATAAACACCACATATTTTTTTGGCAAGTTGACTGGGGATTGTTCCTCTCTCCATCTTTAGTAGATAATTATTATCTCCAAGCATCAATAGTGGACTTATATTTTATATAATCCCAAGACTAACTTTCTTTTCATTGGCACTTAGCTTATTTCATCCTTAAGCAAAGCTAGCGAACATCCTTTAGGTTTTAGGATCTAACTCTATGTAGGTCGTAAAACCCCTATTGGGTTCCCCCAATAGGTAAAAATAAATTAACTAAACTAAAGGAGATGACTAAAAATTTTTAGAACCTCTTTACCATCCTCTTGGTGAGGCAAGGTTCATCCCATAATAAATCCTTTGCAAAAATATTATCGTCAAAAATTACTTTTCAAATTAATTAAAATCACATGACAAAAGATTTGCACAAAGGTTTAAAAAAAATTAAAGATAACCAAACCCCAAATTAATTAAAATCACATGACAATTGTTACATGGAGGTTCTTTTCAAAATGAAAGTTAAATAATTTTTAAAATCCCTTTTTCAAAAGCACATTTTTAAAAATAGTTATATCCATTTCAATATACCTAGGTTTGTTGGATGAAAATCCTATTTTCAAATGAAATCATAACATAAAATTTAAATTCCATTTAGTACATTCCACATGTGCTAAGTTGGGTTTCCTTTTCAAAAAGTAGTATCACACACAAAAATTCCATCTTTGAAAATCAATAAATATAATTGAATTCCATTTGACACACCCAAATTTGTCAAATGAGAATTCCCTTTTTCAAATATCAAAGAAAATTGGACTCTACTTAACATACCCACATTTGCTAAGTAGAGCTCCCTTTTAAAATCAAAACAAAATCAAAACTCATTTGAATTCCATTTGACATACCCAAATTTGTTAAATGAGAGTTCCCTTTTTCAAAACAAGATCAAAACACATTTAAATTCTATTTGACATACCCAAATTTGTCAAATGATAATTCCCTTTTTCAAATATCAAAATAAATTAGACTCTACTTAACATACCCACATTTGCTAAGTAAAGTTCCTTTTTTTCAAAATCACAAACAAATCAAACACATTTGAACTCCATTTGACATACCCAAATTTGTCAAATGAGAGTTCTATTTTTCAAAATTGAAAACAAATTGGACTTTATCTAACATACCACATTTGTTAAATAGAAGTTCCCCTCTTTCAAATAAAAAAATCAAAATACATCAAACACACTTGAGCCTTACTTAGCATATCTAAATTTGTTAAGTGAAGGTCTCAATTTTCAAAATAAAACAAATTCATCAAACACACTTGAGCCTTACTTAACATACCTAAATTTGTTAAGTAAATGTCTTATTTTTTTAAATCAAATCAAAATACATCAAACACATTTGGCCCTACTTAGCATACTTAAATTTGTTTTTAAATTACAAATTTAAAAAATAAATTTGTTAAGTAAGGATCACATTTTTAAAACAAATTAAACACATAACACACATCATTGTAAACAAACAAAAATATTTTCAAAAATATTTTTCAAAACGTACACTTGAGTCTCATTTAGCATATCCAAATTTGCTAAGTGAAGACCCCAAACATTAAATCAAAATTTTCAAATAAAGGATAAACAAAATAAATACATCTCAAAAATCTCTTTAAAATGCAATGAACCTCATTCATCATACTCAAATTTGTTGAATGAAGGTTCTAAATCAAAAGCAAAATTCAATGGCAAAGACTCTCCTCAAATCTCTCTAATTTAATGAACCCAACTTAGCATACTTAAATTTATTAAGTGTGGATTCAAAATTCCAAGTCAATATCAGAAATTATTTTTTGAAGACAAATATCAAAGCAAGGGTCTGACTCAGTTATATTTCAACAAATGTAGTGATTTCAGCACAGTCAGTTCTTTTTTGAGTCTTAATCAGTTTAATTGCTATGGCTCCTATCAAGTTTGTTTTCTTCTTCCCCTTCGATATAGATCTGGCCTTGGATCAAGCCAATCTCACCCCCAACCAATACCACCCATCTGATTTACTTTGGTCATTTTTAGGGAGTTCGAGTTACTTGTGAGTGGACAGCCCTCACAACGGTCAATAGGGAGGACGTGGTGGGACATGCATCTCTTATCCGCTTTGACATTCCATCTGACTCTGAGTTCCTCTCATTGAAGAGGAAGGCTGTTATGGTTCCAACCCCTTGATCAGTATCAATATTAGTGTTAGTTGCTCATAAACATGTTTAGTCAATTGCCCCGACCATAGTTTTGGTGCGAGCTAGCACCTCCTCTTTGGTCCCCTCGAAGGAGAAAGCTATCTTGGCATTTGAGATAGTTTCCCCTACCTTTGACGTAGGTTCCAATTCTCACCACGCTCTCTACTTTTGTGCAATAAAATAAGAATATCAAGCGGCATCATAAGAGAGCAGGAGATCGATCTGCATCACATTAGGAGGTTCTCCACGAGGTCTCTCCCTTTCTTGGGTATAGATTCCACCCTCTCTCTTGCTCAGATGGAGAGAAAGATGTTAGGAGGATTGCTGCATCACCTCCACCACCAGCACATTATGAGGTGCTTGGATAAGGAAGACCTATGTTGGTCAGGATAGTTCTATGCGGTTGGCGAGCTTACTCAGAGTCATGCACTATTGATTTGAGGTGTGATTTCCCAGGTGTCAATCCATGAGAGAGGTCCACTAAGGGAGCTAGGTAAGTGGGTAGGAGAGAGAGATGGAGGTATGCCAGACAGTCAGTGACCTCCGCCCTTATTGATTTTCCCGATCGGTGGGCCACCAGGGCCAATCATACTGATAGTATAGTCTTGACTGACACCATCAGCCACAAGAGGAGAGTTCCAGGGGAGAGGCAGACAATGTCACCACCATCACCACTCCACTCCTCATCCACCATCACCCATTCAAGTTCCCCCTTCCATAGTTCCCAACAAGATCCAAAAGTTTGCATCTAGGGAGATCCTCATTGGTGATCCGGCTATGGCCTAAAGATCCCACTACATCTTTGCCATTAGTTGAGGTGAGGTTGAGCTCTCTTATTCGATCTTCCACTTCCATAGTAAAGAGAGAGTGGCGACCCAAAAGCATCATGATCGTACCACCTCCACATGTAGAGTGAGGAAGGGGATGATAGCATAGTTCCATGATAATGGATCCTTTGAGTGTGTCGGTCTAGGTAGTGTTAGATGTAGAAATTGAGATGACACTTACAACTAGTAGTCGGTGTGCTATCCAACAGAGTAGGAGACCATTCTTTAAATGACATTCTAGAGGACTACTTTTTCAAAAAGAGAATGATTCTTAGGAGTGATCATTCAAATTAGGTAGAGGGTAGGGTTGCCTTCGACCCAATGAGGATGATCTATTTGAGGACTTAGCAGAAGTCCATATGGTCAATACTGAGGATCCTTCTTAGAGAACATCATAGTGAGGAAGGTATTGTGGTTGAAGTGGTTAACACTGCTCATTCAACCCAACACCTCCACCAATAGCTCAAGAAAAAGGATGAGTAGGTAAGTATAATGGAGAGGAGGATTGAAGACTTGTTAACTGCAATTTTAACACTTCAAAACCAAGCTCCAACATCATCACCTAGTCTTATGGAGTCATAGCAGCCTAGACTTTTACATGTTTTAGATCTTCCCAAGAGTGCATCTCCCATGGATCAGGATAGTGGAAGCCTACATAAGAAGGTCATAGATAGTACCTCCATGCAAGAGAAAGGCCTCAAATAAATGGTGGAATAGCATGTGAGGAAAGTGTTGGCGCAAGCCCGAGGTACCTCATCCATTCTAAAGAGTAGAACATGGAGGAATTTAACACTGTTCAGTACCCTAGAGGGTTTGTGCCACCCTCTTTTAAGATATTTCATGGTAGTGGGAAGCCTTGGTAGAATATAATGCACTTTAGAGTAGCATTGCAATCTGGGAGTGATGCACTCTTTTCCATTCTTTGTCATTGTCTATGATTGCATTCGATTGGCATGTTAAACTATCTAATGGTTTGATAAAGACATTTATTGAGTTGGAGCAACTCTTTATCAAGAGATTTCCTTGAGCTCAGCAAAGGGTAACTATAGGTGACCTTATTGTGGCACAATAAAATCCCAATGAGTCTCTCATTGATTATATTCTCAGGTGGCAAAACTTGAGTATGAAATGTGAACCATAGCTATCTGAACAACATGCCATAGAAATTCTTCTTAAGAATATTCATGGCCAGTTGCTTTCATGCTCAAGGGATTTACTATCAAAACCTTTGAGAAACAAATCAACAAGGCCACGCTAGTCTACAAAGGAAAGTCAAACAAGTTAACTTTTCAAGACCAATCGTCCAAGCTATAGAAATCTTTTGAGAAGAAGCCAATGATATTGTATTAGTTGATAAGGGGAAGCAACTGGTTAGAGTTCAGTTTGAGAGACCTCGAGCTTGGCAGCCTCCACTTCCACCTTCTTTACCATGGCCTCAGCCATCATATGGGCCACTACGGAAGGCTCCATGGCTATTACCACCACCTCCTCAGCCATATACTCAATAGCGGTACACATTTTTGCCACCACGTAACTATTACCCACCTACTTTTTTTGGATAAACTAAGCAAGCCTTATTCATTTAAGAGGGAGGCAATTAGGAAGATCTTTAATAACCTCTTAAAGAAGCTTAATTTTTAGCTTCTCGAGCCTAAGAAGCCAGAGGAAGTGGGCAAAAGTGATGATCCTAACTTTTGCCCCTACCACCACATGTTAGGCCATGTCTTAGAGGATTTCATCATCTTCAAGGACTGCCTTGAGCACAGCTACAAGTAGGGTTCCATAATTATCCCTAAGGATTACTTATTAGAGTACCATCTAGTTCTGTTAGGATAATCCTTGGAGATACATGTGAACCTCTCAAGATGAAAGAAGGTTGAGATATTTTATTATCTCGATCCTTAAAGAAAATTGTTTCCAAGATCAAGAAACTCTCTTTATAAGTGCCTGAGGAAGCTCAAACCTCCAACACCAAGGAAGGTTTGCAAGTTGCCAAAGACAACTTTAGGAAAGTGGGAGCTCAATAGTAGTAGCAGCAGTACACACTTGCTCGGGATAGCCAAGTAGCGCAACCACCATCCAAGTTAAGCATTCCTTCCATAGTTGCAACTACTATCAAGCCGTCCAGCTCATCCAGCTCTTCTTCTTGTAGAAACATTATGTCTGCATATGAGGGCACTAAACCCCTTGCTCTGCTTACTTTACTTGATTTCTATCATGTACCTCTATTTAGAAAAAAAATCAATGAAGAAGGTAGATTCCACTTATATCTACTCTACTTTTGATAGTCTTAATGATCTCATTTCAATTGAAAGCTCTCTAAGTCTAAATAATAACAATAATAGCACAAATAATTTCAATCCTTTCTCTTATTATTCAGAATTAGACTTTCCTTTTAAACAATCAAGTTCACCGATTGAGATTGACTTGGAGTCATCTAACTCTGAGGGTCCTATAGAAGATGTAGGTATACCCGACGAGCAGGTAGAACTTTCTATCAACCTTCCACATGAAGTCATGGAAGTCAACCTACGCAGTGGCAAAGTTTTACCTCCTCGGGTAGCACCTCAGGATAAGGGTAAGCAAGTCATTAGTTCCAATGAGTAGATATCCCCTCCAGAAGATGCTCCACCTATGGATATGCTTATGGAGGACCAAGCCAGAGTTGATTACAACATGTCTTAGCTCACCTTAGAAAGTTGTCAACTAAGCTAAGAATATATGACACCCTCATCTTATCCAATGAGATGAGGGAATCTCTAATCAAGGCTCTACTTGATCCTGAGATTTTTTTCTTTGGTTAGCTGACCTCTACTAGAGAGAAGGAATGCTAGAAGGACATACTAGATGTCACATTTAGTGATGAAGATCTACTTTTAGGAATGATCACACACAATTGGCCTCTCTATATCATAGTGGACATGGGCAGATTTAGGCTATCAAGAGTGTTGGTTGGCCCTGGTGCATCAGTCAACATTATGAGTCTAGAAACCCTTATCTACTTGAGGAACAACATCTCCAAACTCAATTTAGAAAGGATGATGTTGAGAGGATTCAATGAGCAAGTCAAGAGGGCTTTAGGCTCCATAGTGTTGCCATTGGAGATATATGATTGGAAGACTGAAGCTAAGTTTTATATTATAGACTCAGATACATCTTTCAATGCTTTGCTTGGGAGACCATGGATACATGAAAACAACACAGTCCCATCCTCTATACATCAGTGTTTGAAGTTTGTGAGATGTGGGATCACCTACTATGTCAAAGGAGATCTTAAGCCATTTAAAGTTCATGAGGCTGGCATATATGAGAATGCAGCCTACTACCTCCCTCAAAATCAACAAGTATATTCTTGTGAACTTGGCTAAAGTTTAAAAATAAAAGAAAAAAAAAGGAAAAGTAAGAGGAAAAGAAAAGGAAAATGAAAAAGAAAATAAAAATGAAAGTAAAAGGGAGCGAAAAATAGACTTGGAGGAGGTAGTGGGCACGACATTCCACCAAGTTTTATTTACTCCAAACACATGGGTAGGATGACGACCTCCACCAGCGAGGAAGAGGAGAGTTCAAAGGTAGCCCAGAGGTGGAAAGCCTCCTTATTGGCCACCCAATAGGAGGTATGTCCACCACCAAGAGTACACTTACTATTAGACTTGGAATCTAGTTGGAGGATGAGTCTTATATGGTTAGTACATACTAACTTCTAGATATAGCAGATCCCTATGTAGGTGGTAGTTGAACCCTACAGTGATGAAGATCGGGTCCCCAACCAAAGCATTAGTGTATCCCAGTCTATGTGTGAAGCAGTTAAGCAGCAGTTTGGAACCTTTGCTCTAACTCCACTTTCCTCACAGAAAGTTGAGGGTTTGGTAGTTAAGAAAGCCACTAGATCTTCTATAGATGTGAAGGTGTAGAGGTTCTTTTTGGGAGCATCATCCTTAAGTGTATAACTTGAGGATGATTCATATAAAGATTTAATATAATTACCTTTTGATTGGTATGTTCTTAATATAGCAAAGAAGGATTAATCCCACATACTTGGTCTAAACACGGGGATTACTTTAGAGGTTATGGGAACAAATCAGACATTCTCAATCAGACCACCGACTAAGATTTGATACGGGTAATTAGTTGATGACTATATGATTACTACTTTCTCATCACTAAACATTTGAATCTAATAGGTTCTTTCAAATCACATTAACTCATATGGAGAAACTTCGTGATGTCTAAAATGAAGGTCAGATGACCACTGAGGTCAAATAGGAGACCAATCAACCATTGATGAGCATCAAAGAAATTAACTTAGAATTGAAGACAATCCACTATCTCAGATGATTTATTAATGAAACCCAAACTTGGAGTCGAAGAAGTTAAGGAAAGAAGCTTACATCACATTGAGTTATAAAGAATGTCAATTTTCTCCTAACACATGGAGTCATATAATAAACCCAATTTACTGTCCAAGAAGCTCACCAGATTTAGGCGACATTATCAACAAAAGTTTTCTCCTTCATGGATGGCGACAACCCAAATTAAGATGGCTTCTAAAGATGAGAAAAACACTACTTTTCAAGCCTCAATCAGAATATTTTGCTATAAGGTCATGCCTTTCAGTCTTAAAAATGCCGGTGCTACATACTAGCGGGCTATGACTTGAATCTTTGATGAAATCATTCATCATCAAGTCGAGTGTTATGTTGATGATCTCGTTGTCAAAAGTAAAGAAAAGGAAGGCCATCTCTTTGACTTGAGAGTAGTTTTCAAATAATTAAGGCAATTTAACCTCAAAATGAATCCCTTAAAGTGTGCATTTGGAGTGGCTTCAAGAAACTTCTTTGGGTTTATTGTCTGACATTGGGGAATAGAAGTCGATCCAGAGAAGATCAAAGCTATCTTAGAAATGCCACCCCTAAAAGTCTAACTCAACTCATATCATTCCAAGGGTGGTTAGCATTTCTAAGACGCTTCATATCCAACTTATCAAGGAGATGCTAGCTATTTTCAGCACTTGTGAAAAAAGATGCTAAGTTCAAGTAGGATGACAAGTTGCCTTCAAAAATATCAAGCACTACCTAATGATGCCACTAGTTTTAGCAGCCTTTATCCAGGGTAAACCGCTTATTCTCTACACCGTTGTGTTAGATGACTCCCTTGGCACTTTGTTGGCCCAAGCCAATGATGAGGGGAAAGAGAATGCTCTCTATTATCTCAGCCATCATCTAATCCGTACTGAAGTAATTATCTACCTATTGAGAAGCACTGCCTAACTTTAATCTTTACATCCTAAAAGTTATGACATTACATGCTTTCTCATAAGGTGAACTTGATCTCGAGGATCAATCCACTAGAATATCTCATGACATGACCAACGCTATCTATGGTTTTGCTATCCATGATTTTGATTGATTACTTTTGTACCTCTAGGTGAAAGGACAAGTACTAGTGAATTTTTAAGAAGCACACCCACTTTCTGCTAACTCTCTACTTAGTGATGACCTCCCCGATGAACAAATCATGAAATTAAGGGACACTAGCATTCACTACTGGGAGATGTACTTTGATGGTGTGGCTTCCTCTTAAAGAGGAGAAGAGCCACAATCTACTCTCCCAGGAAAGGCAAGGGTATGAATAATTCTCCTAACTCTGGACTATGATGTGATGAGATTCTCATATCACTTGTCCAATCAATGCACTAATAAAGAAGCTAGATATGAGGCTTTGATTTTCGGTCTTGGAGTTAGCAGTCACGCTATGCATCTAGAACATCAAAATCTTCGGCGACTCTTAGTTAGTCATCAACCAAATTGCTGGGTCCTACAAGATTCTAAAGCCTAAGCTCCATCACTACCACAAGTACACTATGGAGTTATTTGCCCAAATCCTAGAGGGTACCATTTACAAGATTCCTCAAGGACAAAATGCCATAGTGGATGCTTTAGCCAAACTTGCTAAGGAATTAGCTTGTTCGGAAGATGAGTCCATATCGATAAGGGTCCAAAATAGACAAGTATTATCTATTATTGATACTAAACTCATCAAAAAATACTCTCTTGAAGGGGAGGTTGTCGTCTCCAAAAAGGATGATGAGTCAGATTGGAAGCAACCATTCATGGATTACCTAAATGTAGGCAAACCACCTCAAGAGATGTTGTTAGCACATCAGGTGAAGCAGAGAGCCCTTTCTTATGCTCTCATGGATGGCACCTTGTACCAACAGTCTTTTGATCACATGTGGTTATGTTGTTTGGACAAACATGAAGCCCGTAAGATCATGACTGAGGTACACTCAGGATTATGCTGAACTCATCAATCCAGTCTGAAAATAAAAGTCAAGATCAAGAGACTAGGATACTACTGGCTATCAATGATTACAGATTGTATGATGGGCATAGCTAGATGATCAATGTTAGGTGTGCGGTGTGATCGTACATCAAACACTCAATATTCTACATCCAACATTATTCTCTACTTTTCCAAATGGGCGAGGTGATTCCTCTTAGAGAGGTCACAACTCAGCATGTGCTCTAATTTTTTATGAACCATATCGTATATAGGTTTGGGGTGCCTCGATGAACTATATCCGATAATGGTACTACATTCAAGAGCACCAACATTAACAATTTTTCTCGGAGACACAACATAGATTAGAGATACTGTACCATTTACTACCCAAGGGTAAATGGCTTGGCAGAAGCCTACAATAAAACTCTCATCAAAATACTAAAAAAACACTCGATGATAATAAATGATGAGTAAGCTTAGTTGAAGCCTTGTGGAGTACCACATAGAATCCAACTCTACTCCTTTTTTTCCTTAGTGTATGGATCCAAAGTTGTTCTACCTTTAGAAGTCCAACTCCCATCACTAAGGATAGTGCAAGCAATATCACAGAAAGAACCAAGTTGCAAGAAGAGCTCAAAGATTTGGAGTAGAGACACCTATGGGCATGCCAAAACCTCAAGTTGTATAAAGCCAAGATGATTTAAGCTCACAACAAGTTGGTCCATCCTGGAGCTTTTCAAGTAAGAGAGCTTATTATAGTTCTAAGGAGACCAAGTTTGAACCCACTTGAGAAGGCCCTTTTGTCATAGAAAAGGCCTACCAAAGAGGATCATATTAGTTGATCAACCATAAAGGAGAGGGGCCGATGCTTTCAATCAACAGGCTTTATTTAAAGAAATATTTTTCTTAAAAAAATGTTTGAAAATAAGTATCATGAATATAAATTTTATTTCCATTCATCAAATCTCTTCTCCATTTTGGAGCATTATCCACTTGTTTGCGAATTCACCATGACGTGTTTAGGATAGGTGAAACAGAACTTAAGCAACATCTTATTCCTTCTTCCATAATACAAACACCAGCATCACACAAAAACAAACTACACATAATTCTCTAGTGCTATTAGGATAGGTGTAAGAGAACCCAAGAGGCATCCTATTTTACAACTAAGTTAGGTGTAAGAGAACCCGAGCGACATCCTTCCTTAGTGGAGTCACATTGCCCTTGTGGCACCATTTCTTCCATTCTTCGATATGTTTAGGGTAGGTGGAAGAGAACCTGAGTAGCATCCTATCCTCCATCAACACAACATAAACATAAATATCACATAAACACATATCAAATAAACACATATATTTTGTCTTGGGCTAGTTTGATGTGGGATAACGCCCCCTTCGGCACCCACTCATTTGTTGTTCTATGTCAGCTGACGTATTACCCTATTAGTGCATCACCCCAGTGGTCCCTCATTCAGGAAGATGTAAGTATTCTATGCTTTCTTTTCTGATTTGACCACTATAGCTTGTAGCATGGTAGCTTATTGCGCGATAAGCTCTTGTTAGGGTTCATTTAAGAGGATATAAGTCTACACACCTTCTTCTTAAACTAGCCATTGTGAATTAACTTGGTTGAGTTGAGGATTTGGGTAAGTCCCCCAGAGACTTCTTTCTTTTTGACTATTTCAAGTTTAAGTCTAGTCCTTCTTTGTGACTCTCTACTTAGTAGTTGCCCTTAGGTCGTGATTCGCCATCACTAGGTTGTCAGCTGATCCCTACTTTGGAAGATGTAAGCATCTTTCTTCCTAAGTACAATCATTTCAAAGGCAGAGAGCACCAGTATAGACTATCACAATCACCCATACTATATGTTTCTCTTTAAGTAGATGTAAGTGTACAAGCCCTCTTTCTAGACTGATTATCACAAACCGATGGGCACCTTAGGTTGGTTGGTGTTTGCTATGCTGACAGTGACCCACCCAATGGATACACCACTCTTGGCAAATGTTAGACTACTACGCTTTCTCCTTGAGTTGGCCACCATATACCTACAGGCATTATTTTCTTTAGGGATCAGGATAAAACCACTAGTGGCACCTCCCCTATGGCCACTCTACTTGGCTTACATCCTTTGCAATCCCATTTAAATACTACCCGGGTTACTTTTGGATTGGACATCCCCTTTCCTAGTAATCACCCATATGGTTGGAAAGTTGGTTCAACAAATGTGCATATTCTCCCTTGGTCTAGTAAATTTGAGATAGGTTAAAGTTGACATAGCCCCTTCTTAATGTGATCCCTCACAAACCAACAGGGTCCATGATAATAAACAAAAAAATATATAAATTCCCTTATGGATTAGAAATAATTAAGCACACACACACCTACACCTTTCCCAAGCAGGCATCTTATCTTTAAGCCAGTGTTAGCAAAACTCCCTATACGAATTGCCTGACTACTCTTAAGTTAAGATAAGTCCCTTGCAACACTCTCTCAGTTGTCGCCCTTAGGTCTGGTTCAATATGTTCTTCCACCAACAGGTTACCCCGGCGGTCATCCTTGCTTTGGAAGATGTAAGTCTACTATGCATTCTTTCCAAGATGATCATTGCAAACTGACAGGTAGCCCTAGGTCAGGTTCAATTTGTGTGCATCAAATAGGTCACCCCAATGACTATTCTTCACTTTGGAGATGTAAATCTACTACTTTCTCCATCACAAGCATTTCAAACTGCAAAGACACCCCATAAGTTGGATAGTCCAACCCATCGGTCAGTAGACTACCCATTTAGATCAGTAAACCTGAGATGGGACAAGGCTAACATAGCCCCTTCTCAGTGTGGTCCATCGCAAATCAATGTGATCCATCAAATTAAAGTAAAAAAAATTAATCTTGACTACTTTTGACTTGATATAGTCCCCTAGTGACATTTACTCAGTAGTCTCCCTTAGGTTGGATTAATCTCTTATGCTATCAATGGGTCACCACAGTGGTTGATCCCTGCTTTGGATGATCTAAGTCTCCTACGCTTTCTTCCTAAGTACAACTGTTGCACACCAAAAGGAAACCCTTTAGGTTGGTTAGTTCTACCATGTGGCTAGTAGATTACCCCTTTGGATCAGTAAATCTGAGATAAACCAAGGCTGACAAAGCCCCTTTTCAATGCGGTCCATCACAAACCAACAGGTCCATCTCAAAATAAATAATTTAAAATTTAAAACAAATCAAACCAACCTATCTAGTGGAGTCAAATTAAAGAAATCAGACAAACCAAACTCTCATCCCCAATAGATTCCTCCTTATACCCTTAGCATAAACCTCTCACATGTCATGCCCAATGCATGTGTGATCCCTTAGCGGATCTCCCTCCATATCCTTGATATGGTGTTCTTATCAAATTCCTTCTTTGCTCTCTCATGCCATTGGCATGAGTTGAGTTGCATATCTAAGATCGTGATTCTATCAACATCTTTGATTTAAGTATAGATCATTTTCGTTAGTGTTTGCAATCTTTGGGATGTTGTTGATCATTTTGGTCAATGCCAACACGTGCAATATGCCTCGTCAGTTTCACCACACCTATTGAGCATCCTTTTATTGACCTCACTTTTGGAGTGAGTTCTCAACCTCCTCTTCTTAGACTTAGGAGTCTTCTAGACACTAAGACTTCCCTAGTCTTAAGACATTTCTAATGATTAGGTGAATACTTAACCTAAGCCTAGAGACTTAGAAGGGTTAATCATAGGATTAGGTCATTTACTTAGGAAAATCACCTACCTTATAGCCTAAACCCAATCCATGTACACCTTCTTAAATTAAATTCAAATCCAAATTTCCAACCAAACCTCAAACTTAAGTTCAAATCCAAATCCAAATCTAAATCCAAACCCCAAAATAAATAATTGAATGCCACAATCAAATCAAAAATCAAAATCCACCTTAAAGCCTTATGATTGAATTTCTTAGACTTAGCCAAATCTCCACCCAATTCAACCCAAATTTGATTGATATCTTCATGAATCATTTATATCTTCATTATATTCACAAGTATAAATGAGATATAAACTCAAATATCCAAAACTAAATCAAACTAAATCCAAATCCAACCAAGACCTCTCTTAAGCCATATGTGTCAGCCTCCATGAGCTTAACCAAATCCAAATCACTCAAAAATCAATTTTCTTTAAAATCATTATTCCTTCATTTATATTCACAAATATAAATGAAAACCCCATCCTAATGATCAAGACTAAATTAATTTCTTACTTAAGCCCTTTGGACCAACATTCACATAACCTACAATCATCAAGCCAAATTCAAGTCAACCCACGTCAAGCCCAATTTAGCCTTTTCAGCTTGAAAATTCCAAATGAACAAAAACCTATCATAGCCCAAATTGATTATAGTTGGATTTATATTTCAATCCTAAGCTCATATATTTCAACTAAACATTAATTAAACCAAAACTAAGCCAATTGACCCATTTAGGTCCACCTGACCCAAAGTGGCCTAAAGAACCCTTATGAACCAAGTTATAATCCAGCCCAAATTGGATTGAACTAGGCCCATCCAAACCTCATATCATGATCATTTATAATCCTAGGATGATTAATTGCCTTAAATTGGCTCAAACCAAGTTAACCAAGCCATTTGACCAAGTTAAACCTTAGCCCATATGAAATCTAAACTAGCTAAAACTCATTCTACATCAAATCTATTGAAACCATTGATTTACATCAGCTCATAATCAATGATTGAATATAACTTAGCCTTCAATTGAGCCAAACCTAGCACAATTGGCCTCTTGACCCAAGTTGACCAAAATTTACATAAAGGGTCAAATTAGACTAAACCCAAATTAAATCCAAATTAAATCAAACCTAAACCAAATTGATTGAAACCAATTGAACCAATGCACTTCAAATGGTCATTTGAACTTGACCCAACCCTTAGTTTGGCCTAATTTGACCAATTAGTCAACCTAACCCATTTTGACCCAATTTGACCCAAGTCAAATTGAACCAAATGAACTCCAAATGTCATGAAATTTGGGCTAACTCACTTTTGACTCATTTCATAAAATCCAATACCAAATGATTACTCTTTTATTAGACTAAGGGTGTCTTATAAGATAAAACACTCATGTAAATGGTCATTTATCTTCCTTGACCACTTGACACTCATCCATTAGTTCACCTAGGCTTTAAGGACAATGACCAACCTGACCAAGAGGTGGTTTGGTCAGCCATGACTTATGAGGAGGTGAATTCACCTTGCCTTCCCCATTGGAACACTTGGCAAGCAAGAACTCCCACTCCCCTTTCCTTGGTTGCATTCTCACACCTTCCTCCACTCAAGTGAAGCCACCTAAGATGATTCCCTACCATTTCGAACCACCCCAAGCCATAGGACATTCACTAGGGGCCAAAATCACAATGAAATGTGATTTTTAGCCAAAACTAAACACAAGGAAATAGAAGCATAAAAATTTCTCCTCCTGCCCTCAATTCACTCCCCTAGAGCTCCCAAACCAACCAACAACCATTCCCACTTCATTTTCGAGTGAATACCATGAAATTCAAGTGAATTCCAACAAGGAAGTAGTAACCATTAGTGGATGCATCATTCCAAAGGGATACAAAGGTCTAGATCCATTTCAATCTTTATTTGTGATGCTTTTTGCATGATTTTAAGAATTATCTTAGGAAACCCTTGCATTTTTTTTATTGTATTTAGTTCTAATGCAAAAATAGAAGTTTTTTGGTGTGAATCGATGCAAAAATGAGCCCATTCGAATGAGATTTCATTCAGATTTTGCAAAAATCTTGAAAATCCTATTAATTTTCACTTTATCCTATTCCTTTCGCTAGCCAGGAAGTACCAGCCATCTGATCCCGTGCCTAGGAAATGGATGACTGAGATTTACATTAAATTTGCATGATTTTAGCCCCTGGATTGCATGATCAATTTAGACCATCCGATCTTATCCATGTGGTTCTGCCCCATTCCCACTCATTTCTTTGAGGCGATTATCACACCAATCCGCATTGGCGTCATGTGCATTGCCACATCGTCATGGTGTGAGTTAAGTAATAAATTAGTGATTTTTTAATTTTAAAAATTATTTAAATCACCCAAAACTTCAAAAACTCATAGAAAATAAAATTCTTAACTATAAATTACAAATAAGGGCTCATTGGATTCAACTTTCTAAGAGGAATCCAGCAAACCCAAAATCCCCAAATTTCACTAATCATTTTGAGCTTGATTTGAGTTTTAGTAAAAATATAATTTCCTTAATTAAACCAAAAATAGAAATTAGATTGAGTTGAAATTTTTAGAGATTGAAACTAAAGTTAAAATACACATACCATAAAAATTTCAACTTAAAAGGATTTCGGGATTGGGAGATATTGCATTATGAAGCTTAAATAGTCTAATTTAATTAAAATGAATTAATGGACTTTATAAAAATCATAAAAAATAATGTAAAATTAGCTACAACTTTGGAAAATCATAAGAAATCATAGAAAAGTCATAAATATATATATATATATATATATATATATATATATATAGATATATATATATTCATTTTGAAGGTATTTTAGAAAATAATTTATTAAAAATATTCTTAATTAATTTTAAGTACTAACTAGAGCTTAATTAAGGTTTATTTGAAAAATTAATTATCTTAATTACTCCATAATTAATTACATAATCAACCTAAAATTTTCTCAAATTATTTAGGGGGATGACCTCTACCTCACCTAATTTTCTTGGAATTTATTGGTTAATTAATTAGGATAATTAGGTAATTAGGCCTTAATTACTCTTCTAACTTGATTAAGGATTAATTAATCACATGAACAGTAAATAAATTAGTTAATTGGGACCTCTTTCCTAATCTTTTCCCTAATTCTACTTCATTTGGAGGATAGTTAACCCTTGTGGCAATTAAATTTAAGTTTAATTAAGTGATTAATGATTTCATTAATCTAATTATAATCTAAAATAAATTAGAAGCTAATTAATCAATTCATGGGTAGATCTTTAGGCGTTCAATAACCTAAAGACATTTAAGGAAATTATGGTTAACCCATATGTGTGGGAAAACCATAAAAATTTTAAGTTCTTAACCTAATTAATTATTAATTATGAGCTAATTGCATTAGGCCCTTTCATTTCTTAGGATCATTGCAAGTTATTTTCCATGCATATCATGTTGGATCATAATTATTTAATTAATTACTTTAAGGTAACATAGACAAGGGTTAATTAATAGATTTCATGCATATCACAACTTAATTAAGCCATAAAATCAACTTAATCACATTCCATTAAACCAAATCAACTCACAAACATGGGAATGGGTTAGGATCAACAAAATTTCTCATTTTCATTAAATCAAATCAAAACATAAAAAATGAAAGATGGCATTAACAAGATTTGGTTTTCTCTAAATATTTTTATTTGATATGATTGTCCTTAGGAATTAATTTGATTGAATGAAACATGTGTTTTATGTCTTATTACTTCTTTCCAATTATATTAAATGATGTGTGGCATGTCGTTTCATGCATTTAGATTTTCAAGATGTTTAAATTTAAATGAATTTTCTTTATGTCAAGTTTGTATGTGTTGATTAACCTATGAATATGTGTGCTATTATCACTATTAAATCAAAGTTATTTTCAAAAGTTTATAAGTA
Organism: Cymbidium sinense; assembly: GCA_021442155.1. NCBI lineage: Eukaryota > Viridiplantae > Streptophyta > Magnoliopsida > Asparagales > Orchidaceae > Cymbidium > Cymbidium sinense. Next base: position 53,452,320 of record CM038215.1, read on the forward strand.
AACTATAATATTTGGAGTGATAATATATTCAAGATTGCATGTGTTGCTTAGAACATGTGATATGGAGTTCTCTTTCTTTAATCTATATATATTTACATAAAATTTGAATATTAACAAGTGTATAGCCCATTTGAAAAGGACACAACATTTGTTTGAATTCATTCCTATGTATTTCAATGTTAGTATTTAGAAAGAACTTTAGCTCACATGTATAAATAATTTAATTGAAAGAAATTCAACTCTTGCATGATTTTCTATTCTTGTAGTCAATTGTACATTCATGTGTATTCAAGAATAATGGGTATATCTAGTTTGGACATTTTGGGGATGCTAGGCTTTAAGTATCCCCAAGGAGGTCTTTACGTCATTCCCTAGGTTTAACAATAGTAAAGTATATGCTTAAAACTTTTATACCCTTGCATGTGCATTTAGCTAATGAATGAAAATCTCATCTCAATTGAAAGAAATACAATTTTTTCATGATTTTCTATTCTTGTGGTCATTTGTACATTCATGTGTATTTAAGAATAGTGGGCATATCTAGTCTGGACATTTCAGAGATGTGAGGCTTTAAGTAACCTCAAGGCGGTCTTTACCTCACTCCCCTGGTTTAATAATGGTGAAGTACTTGCTTCAAAGTTTTATACACTTGTACATGCATTTAGCTAATGAGTGAAAATCCCATTTTCTACAAAATGCACATATGCATCTTTCATTTAAAGTGTGCTAAAAGAAATATGTTGCATGTATAGTTATACTTAGAATTAACTCATATGCATGTTACATGTGATGGAAATGAATAACTTGATATATGTCATATGATAGTAATTCAATCAAATTAGTCTTGAAAATCCTTTCACATTGAATAGAATTATTTAAAAAGAACCTAAACTTAGGATTAATCTAAAATGTGTAACAAGCCAATCTCTAAAGAGAATCAAATAAAATCAACATGCTTTAGAAAGTGGGTTAGGGTAGGGATGAAAGAGGGCAACATCTTTTCTTCTTTTTACAACACTTAGTTGCTAAGTGTAGGCCATATGAAATAAAAGAAAACTCTATGTAAAATTCTCAAATCAATTAAATCACTTTAAATGACTCTTATGATTAAACATCTGCTCACACTTAGATAATCTTAACCTTAATGCCTAGTTAGGACATACCATACAAGCCTTAATACACACACATTAGATTAAGTCACCACTTCTAAACTTATGTTATGGTGGTGCATGGTTTGATGTATATTTTACTTTAAGATGTATTATTTTAGACTTGATGTTAGGGTGTATGTTTTGTAGACTGGACGGTAGGCTGTGATTAGCCTAATCATGTTTTTTGGAGGCGATTATGCTTAAGGGGATGTTGAAAAATAAATATAAATGCTCTCTTTGCAGATTTCTTAAGCCCCTAAGCATAATCTAATTAGGATAGGTGGGCTTGGTTACTCTTGTGCAGGGTGCTAAGTCCAAATTATAAATATATTTGCTTGGGTTGTATGTATGGTTAGCTAACGTCTATTTTGTAGGTGTGGTTAGACTTACTTTTCTAATTTTAATGTAATTTTGCATTAGGAATTATAAGTGTTTTGATAAGGATGAGCATTGGCTAGAAGGCTTTGACACAGGAGGCATGTGATGCCTTTGAAATGGAACAAATAATTTAAAGGAGGAAGATACATAAAGACATGAAGACATGAAGACTTAAGATTTAGCATTTATTAATTGTAAATTGTAAATTATTCTTTTATATTTTGATTGTATAAGAGTAGAGCTTGGCTACTCATTTTTCTTTCAAGTTATTGGCAAACACCTTTATTCTTTTGCATTAGCTATAAAATGGTTGATGCTTTATTTAGCTTGTGCATTAGAAATTACATGCATTTTCATAATTTCTTTATGATTGGTGTTTGTTGCATGGTCTGGATGAGATTAGGCTCTTAGAAAAAAAACATTTCTACCCAACTACAACTCATAACCTCACAATAAAATCTTAGTCATTAAATAAGATAAATAAAATATTTAGTAACCCCTTAGCTAGAAGTTGTATGTTTCACATCAAGCATGCATATTCTTTCTCTCTAGAAAATAGGGGATTTCCATCCTTGCATAATAGGGGATTGCTTAACTTGTGAGGGAATCCCTTGTGGTGGAAAACACCCCTTCTTCCTAATTTAGCCAATAATTTAATTTCATCATGCATATTGGCAAACAAAATCCCAAAGCCTTTGTCAAAATGAAGCGTCAAAAATCAAATAAAAAATAAAAAGATTTGCATTAGACTAAGTCATTACTCATAGAACTCATGCTCTAGTCTCTTTACGGAGTTGGTTTAAGGGATTTAGTCTCTTTCTAAATAATAATAACCCAACTATCTTGCATTTCATATGTCTGGACCACATGATTTTAAAGCTTAGGAGGAGTTAGTTGGTGGCCACTCCAGGTGGTTGTAAGCTCAGCAGTTGGGTGATTTTTCCTCTCTTATGGAGATAAACCATATACCCATCTTCATTTAGACTTAGGTCATGCTTTGGCTTATGCCAAATCTCCCTAGATTTAGGATCTGAGGTTGTTATTTCCTTTAGGCTACTAGAATAAATCCTCACCTCTTAGACATTTTCATAACCTTATGTTGTTGGATTATAGTCCTAGCTTTCTAATAAAATGTCAACTTTAACAAAATTAATCTCTTCAATTTTAAACATATAAAGCCCAACCATATGATAGATTAGAATGCTCACTAGGCTTCCTAGTATCATGAGCACTTCTTAGTTCCTCCCTTTAGAGTCTAAAAATAAGTCTTTTCCTTGAACAATCCCATTTGATTTTTTAAACATAACCAATTTATTGATAGTCTAGCCTTAAAATATTTGGAGATTCTAATTTCTACTTTAAACAAGAATATTCATAAGGGATTTAATCTCTTATGATATAATTAAATATGGAGTCTTGATAGTAAACTTAATGAATCTAGCTTAATATAAACCCTACTTTACTTTTCATGTAAAGTAGGGGAAAGATCTCTGGTACAATCGAAGACCCATCATACCTTAGAATTTCTTATTTGGTGATTAGGTCCATTATAGGGTGATGATTTCTATCTTTCAAGAAAGTGCATCATTCCTTAATGTCATACCTGATCACTTCAATAAGTATCCCCTAAGATCTATGTGGTGTCCCCCATGTCAAAAATAAACCACAAACACACTTTTCAATGAGTATACCTATTCTTTGTTATTGAGTACCCTTAAGTTAATATGCTTTCCTTGTTGAATAAACTCATCAAGTCCTATGAGCTTACCTATTACTTTGGGTATAAATTTAGCACCCTAATTCTTTTGATCCTTATAGAGGTACCTCACAAAAAGGACAGAAGAATAAACATAATAATTAGCTATAAACCTTTAATGATATAGAAAATTTTATGTAATTATTGAGAGGTCACTGTTGACCTCATTTTTGGATGTGGTTTACACCAATATGAAATTAGTAATTAAGATGTCCTAATTTCAAATAGAAACCACCTAATTCATTACTTAGGACACTACACCTAGTGCCCTAGGGAATCTTCCTTGGGATAGATCTAACCTACTTGGCATAGGTGGAATCAACCCAAACTTTCAATTTGGATTAACTCAAATAAATCCAAATAAATCAAATTAAAATGAATGGAAGAATCCAAACCCATTCCAACTAAATTAAATTGGTCACTTGAATTCAATTAGAGGCCAAATGGGTTAAAATGAAATAAAATTCAAAATCAATTCAAAAATAAATGAATTAATCAAATCAAAATTCAATTAATCATCAATTCAAGATGATTAAAATTAAAATCAAAGAGAATTAAAATAAATTCCAACATTTTGAACCAAACTAATGCAAGGAATAATCAAATGCATTAACTCCAAGAATTTTTAATCCTATCTTCAACCAATTTATCTAGAATGTTAATGAAACATTCCTAGACTTAATTAAGGAAGAATCTTAGCATTAAGCATGCTTCTTAATCATTCCATACATGGATCCAAATCAAAGGAAGCTAAGGCAAGTCAAAAGAATAAAAGCAAAATACCATTTGCATAAGACCATTCCCTCCCCACCTCTTTACTTTAGACAAATGGAGGATGAGGAATGAGCATGGCAGCAAACTCCAAGGTTTGCTATCAGCCTAGCTGACCAAGGAGAGGAACAAAAAGAGAAGAGGCTCACACCAAATAAGGATTTCATACCTACAGCCTTCCACAAGCCCAACTGACCTTGCCATCACCTTCACCATCCAAAATGAAAAAGAAACAAACCTTCCCTAACTTTCCACACCACTAGGCTGGAGAACCATCAAGGCTGATGGGCAGCAAGCCAAGCTTGATCTAGGGAGCAATCTATAAGGAGATAGTTCAATTCCTTTGGCACAAAAGCTACCTTGACATTCCGAAGGTTTTGAATCAACTCTACCATCGAAGACCCTCGGACCGGAGGTACACCATTAATGCCCCTTCCTTTTTCTTCAAGCTTTTTGAGTTTGATCATTTTCAAAGAAAACTTGATCTCAAGTGAGATCAAGTTGTATAGATCTATAGGATATCCATCCACGATGGATTTGTAATTGAAAATGTAAGATTTTGATGGGTAGATCACCAAAAATCAAGCAAAAACCATGGACGATTCTTGATTCTCACCATCCGGGGAAGGAGATGCAATCTCCACTGTCCATTCCTTTTAAAATAAATGGATGGCTTGGATTTAGTACCATTTGATTTAAACCCTTTAGGATCCACAAATCAATTTTGGATTGCCAGATCAATCCTGCGTTCGCCACCTTTTAACGCAAGATCCATGTGGATCCTGCATGGACAAATCAGCGTGCAAAACATTGCATGGTTGCCACATCAACACTGACTAGTTTAAAGAGGAATTTTTGAATTAAAAAAGTTACTAAAATTACTCATAACTTTTCAAAATTATAGAAAATAAATAGAAATCAAAAAATGCAAATTAGGGATCTATAGATTCATCTTGATGAGGGGAATCCATAAAAATTATAATTCTTAATTTATTTTGGATATTTTTGCCTTAATTTAGGTTTAATTAAAATACATTAAACCTTAATTAATCACAAACCATAATTACAATTAAATTAAAACTTTGGGAACTATAATTTATGTTAAAACACACCTTAGAAAAATATTCATGAATTATTGCAATGTATTTCAAGAAAAATGAAATTTCAAATGGAAATCTTCAAATTTAATTAAATAAATTTATTTAAAATAAATTAATTATTAAAAATGAATCAAATAACCTTAAATCAACTTAATAAACCCTAATGAACATTAAAACTCTAATGAAACTCATCTAAACTCAATAAATCAAAAATTAACTAAATTAAACAATTAAATAAAGTAATTAATTTAAATAATTAATAAGAACTTAATTAAATGATAATAAATCAATCAAATGTCCAAAAATTATGAATGAACCCTCATTGGAAACATATTTCAGTGAGGAATCAATGAAAACATAAAACCCTTAAATGAATTTCATTAAATTAGGCATAATTTAGGTTTTAATAAAATAATTAAAACCTTAATTACATCTTAATTATGAATTTAATCAAAATAAAACTTTAGAAATATGAAATTGGCATGTAACCCCATTTGCCAAAGAAAATTTCAAACCCAATTGATATTTGGATTGGGAATTGTTGAATTTCCAAATTCCTAGATCAATATTAATCCAATAGTGAATAAATAAAACTCATTAATCCATTAAATCATGAAATAACTTAAACTAATATCAATTAAACATTTGAAACACTTAGGGGAATTCTCCATACATCCTAAGCCAAAGAATTTAACCAATTGTATACTTAAGGATTAATGAAATTAATAAATCATATTAAAAGTAATTAAACCTTATGTTAATTGGATTAATGTAAACACTTAATGAATCCTTACATTTCCAATGTATAAAATCAAATGAATGCAAACCTTAACCTAAGTGCTTTAGGTTAACCTAAACTAAACTAAATGAAATCAACATGACTTAATCCAAAATATTAATGTAAACCAAATGAACTAATGCAAACAAAACTAAATAAATAAATTAAATCAAATGAACTAAATCTAATAAAATTAAAAGAAATAATTCAAACCAAACTAAATTAAAAATTAAACCAAAAATGAAAATCAGAACAAACCAAATTTCCAAAGAAAAGAAATGAAATATCAATTCAAATCCAAATTCAAACAAACTAAATGAAATCAAAAGTATTAATTAAGATACTTAAGGATCTTAGTAAGACCTTTAGAATGAATCTTTATCTTAGGAAGATGATTTCATTCTATTAGGAATTAGGATGTAGAATAGGATGAGTTTCATCCAAAAATTGAATCCTTTTTATTCTTCATTCTTGAAAAGCTAAACATCACTTTAATCAAATAAAGTGAAAATAAAAATGGAAAATAAATCACTAAATCATTTGAATTGAAACCACCCAAAGGTAAAATTCAAACAAACTCAAACTCCAAATTGAAACTTAAATCAAAGAGGCATAGAAAAGTCTTGCCACACAAACCTATCTTCTACACACTCTAGATCATTTAGATCGGGCCTTAGATTTAGGTTAGATTTTCTATGATTCTTTTATTATTCTCTATAATGTGTTGTAATATGTTGTGCTTCACATGCCTATGTATTGTGTTAATTTAGACTAAATGCCTAGTTTGTTGGCTAGACCGATGGTAGGTGTTCTTTCTAGAATTAACCCGCTTACTGTGACTATGTTAATGGGATTGTTGTCATAAATAAAAATAAAATAAAATTGTTGTTTGCTTGCAGTAATGAAAAATCCCTTAACATAGTCCATGGGATAGGTGGGCTTGGTAAACAACTTATGCTGAGCCCGTATATTTGTAAAATATAACTGTTATGTGTTGTTTATATTTTTTACATCTATTTTGCAGGAGTTAGGATTTCTTTTTGAATTATAAAATATAAATTTGAGCTTAGAATTAGGTTAGGATTTAGGATTAGCAAGAGTTGACTCTACTGGGAGATGGAGTAGTGGTCCCCTATGGAGCCTGATGGATGTCCTTGAAGAAGGAGATTTTCCTCGAAAGAAGACTCATAGATCTAGACTTGTAGTTCTATGTCTGGGTATAAGGAGCGAGCTCATGCCCATTTTTCTTTCTTCTGGTGTACAGATTACCCCATTAGCCTTTTCTTAAATTAAATTGGCTTGATTTATTTTAGGTGCAAAATAGAATCAACCTACTTTTCTAGGTTTTTTTCTATGTTGTGCTTTCCTATGAATGAAGGCTGGATAATTTGGCTCATAGGAGAAAACTAAATTTTCTACCTAATTAAACTTAACCAATTGAAACATAAAATAAATACAACTTAAAACTTCATAAACTAAAGCCTTAAGCATAACATAAAATCAATTAGAATTAATTAGGTTTGAAATCATGAAATCATATTATTTCCATTCCTTGAATTGGGCAACTTCACCCATTGCACATAAGGGGCATCTATCCTTTGAGGATGACCACCTTCTTATGGAAGTATACCTTCTATTATTAATTTGGCCCATAACCATCTTAATTGTGTGACATTAGGCATAAATGCATACTCATGGCCTAAAATAATTCTTGAGTCAAAATTTATAAAAATTTGAAAAATATGCATTAGTTAGATGCATTTCATACCCTACATTATCTTAGGGATTAAAGAGTGAGTCTAGGATCATAGATTCTTTCCCTAAAAATACAACAGCCTCGCCATCTTGCATTCATAAAACTTTGTGTCATAAATTTAAAATGCGCTTAGGTGGTGTTAGCTGGTTGCCCTCTCTAGGCAGGTTATAAGTTCATAAGAGTCTGGGATAGGTTAGTTCCCTCAAGTGAGAGGAACAACTGATAATTCCTAAAGGTAGAACTAGGTCGAGCATCTAACATGTATCGAAAGCACTTGCAGACTAGGTTCCAAAGCATCTTTTTCAAGAATAAGTCTTCAACCCTAGGCATTTCTGTAGTCTTGTGCTACTAGAATCTAAATCACAGATGTCTAAGAAAATGACAACACAAAATTTAAATTAAATTCCATATTTAAAGCCAATTATAGGATAGTTGAAATGTCTATTGGGCATCCTAGTATCAATAGGCATTTTCTACTTCATCCCAATTAGCCTCCAAAAGAACTCTCTCCAATATGAACCAATCTGAAAAATTCCAAAATTCAATACTTTAAAAAACCATCTTAGAAATTCATAGAAATAATAACTTATTTCTTTAATCGAGAGTATTATTAGGAAGAGACCTTTCTTATGATGTAATTAACTATAGAAGCTTGCCTCTATAGGGAACCATGAACCTAGTTTAAAATAAATCCTATTATACCCTTCCATGTAGCTCAAGGAAAATCTATGGTACATGAAAGACTCACTAGCCTTAGGAGTCTTTTATTGAAGTGATCAAATCAATTATAGGAAAATATGTTTATCTTCTGAGATAATATGCATATTCCTTAATGATGTATTTGATCATCTAAATAAGAATTTCCTAAACTGTATGTGGTGTCATATATTTTTTGCACAGAGATATTTTCTAGTGACTCCACTAAGGATTAGTTCCTCTCTCCATCTTTAGAAATAAGTGGTTATTTCTATATGTTGGGAGTGTACTAGTTCCACTCATCAAGACTACCTTTCTTTCCATTGGATACCTCTCCATTTCATTCTTGGTTGAGCCTATCCAACATCCTGAACTAAGGTTCTAAAACTCTTTATTTGCCAAAATTAAATGATTGGGTCCTAGAACCAAATCCTGAAATAAAAAAGGGAGAGAAATAAATGAAAACTAACTCATTTCTATTAAGACCTAAATCTGGTCAAGATAGATTTGAAACTATTCCAATATGAAAAGAATTGTTAAATTAAAAAAAAGTTTGAATATTACTTCAATATTTGAAAAGTAAATTTGAAGAATAAAATCTCAAAGTTAAACTTGTCCCTGATCTTACTTTGGCTTTGTACTGAAGTTAAATAAAATCAGGACAATGTCCTTGAATGGATACCCTTTGTTATAATGTATATTGAAATGAAGGAGTTCTTTCAAATCATGAGAAAATACAAATCAAAAGGAGGCATATTTGTACCTACCACCATGATTGAAGCTTGAATTGCATTTAAAGAAGAATCAACTCGAAAGAAAATAAAAAGAGGGATAAAAAAATCATCCCAAAAGAATGCCTTATTGACCTTAGGCAGAGGTTGATTAAGGAACTAAATGTAAATCTTCTATCCTTGTAGAAGAAAATTTTACATAAACGCAAATCAGCTTTAATCTTAATTCATCTCCACATGTCACTAGAATATTAAAAAATCAACTACTCAAGCTGATTGGTCAATTCTAGGGAGTGACTTGGAGGTAACCCTCTTTTAGACCTTCCAAAATCTTAAATTCTTAAAAGTTTGGAGAGAGCCAAAAGAGGAAGATGACATGACATAAAAAATTAAAGTGATAGGATTCATTTGTCCTCCTAATCAATAAAAGAAAAGATAGGGTAGTAAAAGAGAATTTTGATTCTCTTGATAAAGTTGAAATGAATGAAATGTAAACCTAATAAATTTAAATCAACTCTCTTAATGAGAGTTTTCTTTCATTGAATGAAATGATATTTCATAAATGACCTTAATTAATTTTAAGGGCAAATCCTAAAAAAAGAAAATAAATGAAGAGTTTAATCTTTCTATAGAAATCATGACCTTAGGATTGGGTCCTAAGGGTGATATTTCTATATCTTAGAATGAAAGTATGAAATTCATCTCTCTAGTAAGTTGATCGATAAATCACTTAGGACTTTGTCAATCAAATGAATGAAGAAAGCCTTAGTTTTCTCCTTCAAAGACTAAGGCATTATATGCTTTTAATACAAAGTGAATCTAAAGTAAATCCTTTGCACTATCTTATGACCCACTTGACATTGTCTTATTGTCTAGTATGATGGTCAAAGATTCTATTACAAGCTGAGATTACCTTTAATCTTGTATGTGCTATAAAAAATACAAGTTAAACTTGACTTTCTAATTGCACATCATCTGCCATAGAGGGTCCTCTTTTAAATGATGATCCTCTAAATGAATAGATCATGAGGTCTATTGATCTATTGAGGATAGAGTTAGACCTACCTTCCCTCTACATCAAAAGGGATATTCTTGAAATCAAATTCAAAATGATAGAGTCATACCACCTCAAATGACATTGAAAAGAAATGGCAAATAAGTCATCTTCAAAATGTGATGTCTTGCCCATCTTAGAGATGTTACTTGCAAAATCAAGCATCGTAATGCTCTATTAAAAACAAAAAAAAAGAAATGAAAGTAAGCAAGGCATTACCTAATTATATAATTTTCCTACTTTAATTATAAGCAACTTCTTGATGTGGCATTCCACTATAGAGAAGTTCTAGGGTTATCTCCTATGATGAAGATGGACTACTAAGAACTTATCAACATCTTGGTCAATGTGGAAAATTCAAAAGAAGAAAATCTCCAAAATACTTGTTAATCTAGGTGCATCGGTCAACATCAATTGTAAACATGAAAGTGAATTTATATAGGCCCAATTCTAATAAAACTTTGATAAGATGGTGCCATGTAAATTCAATCAATTAAAGAAAATAGTTTCTAGTTTCATGAAGATTTAATCTTGAAAACTCAACTTAAGAAAATAACTTAGTCTCAATCACATTATTAATTGAAGACAAAAATTCAAACATGAAAAAGAAACTTAGGAATTCATGAAACATCTTTAAATTCTTGGATGGTCATATCCATCCCAAATAAGAAAAAGAAATTAAAAAAATCAAATGAAAAAAATATTGATTATGGAAGGATGTTCATATTCATCCTAAATTGAAGGTGTTGAGTCTTTAGGAATAGCATTCAGCTACTCCTAAATGACCTCTAAATATATAATTCTAGCAAAAAATTTGATTTCAGAAGTGTAAAGTTTTTAAGAAAGTCATTATGCCAATCTCAAATGACTCCACTAAATAATTTTGAATTCAGAAGTGTAAGATCTTTAGAAAGTCATTTTACAAATCTTATATGGCTTTACTAGATTTCTTATTTGATGAAATGATGAAAAAGAAATCAAAGTGTTGGATCATGCTATATGATCAATCAATCAAAACAAAGACTTGAATCATATCGAAAAGTAAATCAATTAAATGTTGTATTTGAGCAAAATGTCAAATACATATAATTTCCTAGTAAATCATTTAGTGGAGTCATTTTATAAAGAATGAAATGTTATGGAAATAGGTCAAATACATCCAATCTCTTAGTAAGATTTGTAACTAGGAAAAATTTCTAATGTAATAGTTCACAAAAATGAAATGTTATAGCAATGTTGACAAAAAGAAAGAAAGAAAGAAAAATAAATGGATGGAAGGACTATATCCAAGAGCTAAAGGATGAAGTCAAAATTTCTTAACATGTGGACATTTTTACCTTTAAATTCCTCCACCTAAAAATAAATTGGTAGGGTTAGAAGTCAAAAATTATCTCTAGCTAAACAAAAATAATCAGATATCTCATACTTTTTCATCATGACTTGTGCCATGTTGGGTGAGCTAACTTAGAAGGTTAAAAGTGATAATGGATCTTCTTTTCAAAGAATTCATATCCTTTGTATTCCAAAGATTCAATAGAGTATACTCTAATTTAATTGCAAGTGGACTATAACCATAAACAAAAAAAAAGTTATGGAATCATAGAGCCATTGTAAGGTAAAAATTGTTAAGTAATTAGGGACCTCACATTATGTTCAAAATGCACTATAACATATTGTATGAATGTTGTTTATATGTGTCTAGAGATCTATATAGTCTTCAAGTTCAAGATGCACCCCTAGAATTTAAAGAGGAATCTAATTCCATAATTGATAAGCTGAAAAAAAAATAAATAAAAAAAATAAGAGAAATTGATCTACATCTGATATCAATGATCTTACTCTTAATGTGTTAGCTATTCATGACTTGATCAAGCTATCTTTTGAGTTTAAAGACTACTTTATCTGGAAAGAAATTGAAATGATCTCTAGATATAGAGGTCTATAAACTTATGCTTGATGCCATTTCAATAAACTAAGTCCCTTGATGACTGTGGTCAAACTCCAAAAGAAAACCAAAATTTTGCTACATTAAAAGCTAAAAAATGATGGCTTTACATGAGAAGAAAACAATCTTCTTGGTTAGCTAACATTATTAAAAAAATTGAAAATGAATGATAAAAAGAAAAAGAAAAAGAAAAGAAAAAGATCAAATACATGTGACCCACATCTTGGGACTAGGATAAAATCTTTACCTTGAAAATAAGTTTATATTCCTCGTACTTCATTTCAAAATCAAGAAGACTTTCATGCTTAAGATTATCCTCCTTAAGGATAATTTATCTAAAAATTATCCCATCAAAATAATTCTAGAAAAAGAAAGTTGAAAGCATATGATATGACATTCAAAATCCTTACAAGAATGTTCTATTACATATTTGTATCATTTAGTCTCAAAATATTCAGAAAATTTGTCAAAAGGTCATGATCAAGATTTCTTATAACCTCACTTTCAATTAAGTGGAGAGTTATATTGAATATTGCTAAAAAAAGTGACTAAATGAAAAGAAGAAAAGAAAATAAACAAAACTTCAATATGATTTGAAAAATAACCATATTACTACATATAGAGTCTTGAAATTTACTTTTGAAGTTATTTCAAGGACCTTATAGTAAAATATAGAAGGATCAAAAATGCAAAATAAGAAATTAATCAAAGACATTTATGAAATATCATTTCATAAAACCTTTAAAGAATAATAAGTTAATTTAAGAAATTAAATTTAAAACTTATGAGGAGAATCTTAATTTATCTAATAAGTTAATCTTTCAATTCCCTTATTGATTAGGGATAAAAGAACAAAAAATGTGTCCATAAGAATCCAAGAGTTTGCTTATCTTGTTTCTCATTCATTTTAGAAAGCTTCAAAAGAATCTCTTGATCTTTATTGAATTTAAGAGAAGGCCTTATAAGCTGTTAATTCATATAAAAAAATGAAGTACATGTCCAAACAAAAAAGAAAAAGAAATTTCATTTGAGAAGCACTGGTTGACTTTTGTTCTTACTGCCTAAAGAACTACATAGTCACATGTAAGCTCAAAAGGTAGAATTCTCAAGTTAGTACCATATGATGTCTTTCCTAGAGTGAATTAGACATCTAGTATGGTTCATTGTAACTTTGAGATTAAAAAAATGATGAACTTCTATGCTCATGGCATAGTAAAGAATTGTGTCCAAAATATACCCAAATCCTCCTTCAAAGATAAATTTCAACTCTTTGAAACCTTTTTCACTAAACTTCTTCATGTGTAGGGAGTATTAGTGAAATCAAGAAATGGAAGAAAACCTTCCATTGCCCTTTCATCAAGTTAGACTAATCAAGTTCATTTGACTTTTCCTTAATAGTCAAAAGATTTGAGGATTAGGAATTAAGTCACTTTGACCCCTTTCCTCACCCATATAATCTATAGCTAAGGCAAGCCCTTTGTGGAACCTTTCCTATAACATATCTTGAGTTGGGAGCAAGCCCTTTGTGGCACCTTTCTTATGTCTTTCCTTATGAGTTTGGAGTAAGCCTTTTTGCACCATTCTCATGAACTTAGAGCATGCCTTTTATGGCATAACTCTTTCTTTTTATAAGATGGGGGTAAGCCCCATGTGTGGCACCTTTCTTATAATTTTCCATAGGTATGGAGAAAGCCTTTCATGGCACCATTCCTATGGTGTACATTATAGGATCAAGTCATCAAAGACCCCTTTCATGTCACACAAGCTATTTAGGATAGGAATTAAGTAACTTTGACCCCTTTTCTACTAGCCAAACTTTTGAGGATTGGATTAAGTCACCAAATGACCCCTCCTCTCTTTATCTAATCAGAATGGATCAAGCCATTAAAGGCCCCATCTAATTAGCTAATCGCATAGAATAAGTCCCTCAATAAGCATCCTATTAAACTGACTAAGGTTAGGATAACGTCTTTAAGACCCCTATTCTTAAGTCAAAATCTTGAGGATTAGATGAAGTCACCAAATACCTCTTTCCTCTTTCTCAGCTAATTAAGTTGGATCAAGTCTCCAAAGGCCCCATCTTATTAGCTAATCATATAGGTGTAAGTCCCATAGAAGGCATCCTTTCATATAGTAAGATAAGGACCAAGTCTTGGAGACTTCTTTCTTGCTACTTAGACTATTTAGGTAAGGGAACAAGTCATGAAGACCCTCTTTCTTATTAGTCAAAATTTGAGAATTGTATCAAGTCTGCAAAGACCCATTTCCTCTTTCTTAGCTAATTAAGTTGGATCAAGTCTCCAAAGGCCCCATCTTATTAGCTAATCACATAGGTGTAACTCACATAGAAGGCATCCTTTTATATAGTAAGATAGGATCAAGTCTAAAAGATCCCTTTCTTGCTATCTAGACTATTTAGGTAAGGAAACAAGTCATGGAGACACTCTTTCATATTAATCAAAATTTGAGGATTGGATCAAGTCACCAAAATACCCCTCTCCTCTCTTTAGATAATTAAGTTGGATCAAGTCTCCAAAGCCCCATATTATTAGCTAATCACATAAGTGTAAGTCCCATAGAAGCCATCCTTTCATATAGTAAGAATATGATCAAGTCTCAAAGACCCCTTTCTTCCTATCTAGACAATTTAAGTAAGAGAACAAGTCATGAAGACCCTCTTTCCTAGTAGCCAAAATTTGAGGATTAGATCAAGTCATCAAAGACCACTTTCCTCTTCCTTAGCTAAATAAGATGGGTCAAGTCTCCAAAGGCTCCATCTTATTAGCTAATCATATAGGTATAGTCTAGGCATCCTATTAGAGTGTGAGATTTGGATCAAGTCATTAATGGCCTCTTTCCTCCATCCAGGTTATTTTGGTTGGATCAAGTCTCAAATGACCCATATAGCTAAAAAGAAATAAGTCCCACAGTTGACATTCTTTTGAAAAGATCATAATAGGAATAAGTCATGAAGACCCCTTTCTTGTCAAAGAGGCTACTTAGGTTAGGAACAAGTCTCCAGAGACCCTTTCCTAGTAGCTAACCAAATAAGAATAAATCTTCTAGTGGTATCTTCCCTGGTTAAAATATCAAGTGGTATGGATTAGGAGTAAGTGTCCACATTGGCATCCTTTCCAACTACCATTCTCAATTAAGAGTAAGTCCTCTGAAGGCATCTTCTTTGAGCATAGTGATTGCATTAGGACTAGACCATCCCTTGGGTCCACACCTAATGGCATCCCTATTCATCTTAGAACTTAGTGAAGTTAAGTTTATAAGAATGAATCAAATTGAAACAATTATAGGTTTACATATGCCAATATTTATAATCAAATCCAAAACATAAATTGAAATAAAAATTAAAATCAAATTCAACATAAAAATCTTGGATTTGAACCCCAAGCTTATATTTGTGATGTTGATCAATTCGATCAACGCTAGTATGTGCAGTGTACTCTGGCCGATCCACTACACATATTGGGGGCCCATTTGTTGACCTCATTTTTGAATAAGGTTTACATCAATCTGAAATTAGTAATTAGGATGTCCTAATTTCAAATAGGAACCTCCTAATTCAGTGCTTATGACACTACACCTAATTTCCTAGGGAATATTCCTTGGGTTGGATCTAACCTACTTGGTTTAGGTGGAATCAACCCAACCTTTCAATTTGGATTAACTTAAATAAATCCAAATAAATCAAACTAAAATCAAAATAAAATGAATGAAAGAATCCAAACCCATTCCAATTTAATCAAATTGGTTACTTGAATTTAGTTGGAACCAAACATAACCAATTTAGGCCAAATGGGTTAAAATGAAATGTAATTCAAAATCAATTCAAAATTAAATGATTTAATCAAATAAAAATTCAATTGATCATTAATTTAAGAAGATTAAAATTAAAATCAAAGAGAATTAAAATAAATTTTAACATTTTGAACCAAACTATTGTAAGGAATAATCAAATGCATTAACTCCAAGATTATTTAATTCTATCTTCAACCAATTTATCTAGGATGTTAATGAAATGTTCCTAGACTTAATTAAGGAAGAATCTCAGCCTTAATTAGGCTTCCTAATCATTCCATACATGGATCCAAATATTATATAGCTAAGGTAAGTCAAAAGCATAAAAAGAAAAATACCATTTTCCTAAGACCATTCCCTCTCCACCTCTTTACTTTAGATAGGTGGAGGATGAGGAATGAGCATGGCAGTAAACTCCAAGGCTTGCTATCAACCTAGCTGACCAAGGAGAGGAAAAAAAAGAGAAGAGGCTCACACCAAAATAGGGATTCTGCACCTACACCCTTCCACAAGCCCAACTGACCTTCCCATCACCTTCACCTTCACCATCCAAAATGAAGAAGAAATGAACCTTCCCCCAATTCTCATGCTGAGATGCCAGAGAACCATCAAGGCCAATGGGTAGCAAGCCAAGCTTGGTCTAGGGAGCAATCCATAAGGAGATAGCTTAATTCCTTTAGCACACAAGCTTCCCTTGACGTTCTGAAGGTTTTTGATTCAACTCTGCCGTCGAAGACCACCGGACTTGAAGTACGCTAGTAACGCCCCTCACTTTTTCTTCACGATTTTTGGGTTTGATCATTTTCAAAGAAAACTTAATCTTAAGTGAGATCAAATCATATAGATATAGATATCCATCCACGATGGATTTGCAATTGAAATCATGAGATTTTAATGGGTAGATCGCAAGAAATAAAAACCCATCTCATTTCATTCCTAGGGAAAAGATGCAATCGCATCCATTCCTTTTAAAAGGAATAGACGAATAAGATTTAGGCAGACCATTTGATTTAAACCCTTTAAGATCCGTGGATTGATCGTGGACCGTTCAATCTTTGATCAGACGGTCCGGATCAATCCTGCCTCCACCGCCTTTTTAACTCGGGATCCACATGGATCCCGCGTGGACCAATTAGCATGTGAAACATGGCATGGGTGCCACGTGATCGTTAACTAGTTTAAAGTGGAAAATAGAGATTTTTGAATTAAAAAATTACTAAAATTACTCAAAACTTCTAAAAATCATAGAAAATAAATATAAATTAGAAAAATACAAATGAGGGCTCTATAGATTTGTCTTGATGAGGGGAATCCATAAAAATTAAATATCCAATTTTTTTTGGGGTATTTTAGCCTTAATTTGGGTTTAATTAAAATCCATTAAACCTTAATTTTTTCAAACCATAAATCCAATTAAATTGAAACTTTAGTAAACTATAATTGATGTTAAAACACACCTAGGAAAAGTTTTCATGAATTATTGCAATGTATTTCATGAAAAATAAAATTTCAAATGCTAAACTTCAAATTTAATTAAGTAAATTGAATAATGAAAATGAATCAAACAACCTTAAATCAACTTAATAAACCCTAATGAACATTAAAACTTTAATTAAACTCATTTGAGCTAAATAAATCACAAATTGACTTAATTAAGCAATTAAATGAATTAATTAATTCAAATAACTAACCATAACTTAATTAAATCATAGTAAATCAATCAAATGTCCAAAAATTATGAATGAACCCTCATTGGAAACTTATTTCTGTGAGGAATCAATGAAATATGAAACCCCTAATTGAATTTCATTTAGGCATAATTTAAGCTTTAATGAAATAATTAAAACTTTAATTACATCCTAATTATGAATTTAATCAAAATGAAACTTTGGAAACATGAAATTGGCATGTAACCCCACTTGCCAACAAATTTCAAACCCAATTAATCTTTGGATTGAGAATTATTGAATTTCCAAATTCCTAGATCAATATTAATCTAATATTGAATAGATAAAATTCATTAATCCATTAAATCATGAAATAACTTAAACTAATCTCAATCAAACATCAACAACACTTAGGGTATTTCACCAAACATTCTAAGCCAAAGAATCTAACCAATTGCATACTTAAAGATTAATAAAATTAATAAATCATATTAAGAGTAATTAAACCTTAAGTTAATTGAATTAATGTAAAGACTTAATGAATCCTTACATTTCCAATGAATCAAATCAAATGAATGCAAACCTTAACCTAAGTCCTTTAGGTTAACCTAAACTAAACTAAATGAAATCAACTGACTTAATCCAAAAGATTAATGTAAACCAAATGAACTAATATAAATAAAACCAAATAAAAAAATTAAATCAAATGAACCAAATTAAATAAAATCAAATGAAATAATTCAATCCAAACTAAATTGAAAATTAAAAAGAATGAAAATCAGATCAAATAAAATTTCTAAAGAAAAGAAGTAAAATATCAATTCAAATCCAAATTCAAGCAAACTAAATGAAATCAAAAGTATTAATTAAGATAATTAAGGATCTTAGTTAGACCTATAGAAGGAATCTTCAGTTTAGGATGAAGATTTCATTCTATTAGGAATTAGGATGTGGAATAGGATGAGTTCCATCAAAAATTGAATCCATTCTACTTAATCAAATAAAGTGAAAATAAAAATGGAAAATAAATCACTAAATCATTTGAATTGAAACCACCCGAAGGTAAAATTCAAACAAACTCAAACTCCAAATTGAAACTTAAACTAAAGAGGCCTAGCAAAGTCTTGTCGCATAAACCTATCTTCTACACAAACTAGATCATTTAGGTCACGGACCTTATTTTTAGGTTAGATCATTGTGTGATTCTTTTATTGTTCTTTGTAATGTGTTGTGATATGATGTGCTTCACATGTCTGTGTAGTGTGTTACTTTAGTCTGAATGACTAGGCTTATTTTCTTGTTAGACTAGATGGTAGGGTATTCTTTCTAGAATTAACTCAATTATGGGGGACTGTGTTAAAAGGATTGCTGTCAGAAATAAAAATAAAATAAATTGTTGTTTGCTTGTAGGTGCTGAAAAATCTCTTAACATAGTCCATAGGATAGGTGGGCTTGGCAAACAACTAATGTTAAGCTCTATGTTTGTGAAATATAACTTTTGTGTGATGTTTGTATTTCTTAACATCTATTTAGCATGACTTAGAATTTCTTTTTGAATTTTAAAATGTAAATTTGAGCTTATAACTAGGTTAGGATTTAGGATTAATAGGAGCTAATCCTACCATAAGATGGTGTAGTGGTGCCCTGTGGAGCCTGATGGATGTCCTTGAAGAAGGAGATTGTCCTAGAAAGAAAATTGATAGATCTAGACTTGTAGTTCTAGGTTGGGATGTATAAGGGTAGAGCTCGGTTGCCCATTTTTCTTTCTTCTGGGATTTACATTAGTACCCAGCCGCATTGGCCTTTTTATTAAATTAAAATGGCTTGATTTATTTTGAGTATGCAATAGAATCAATCTACTTTTCTAGGTTTCTTTCTGTGTTGTGCTTTCCTATGAATGAATACACGATTACTCATTGAAAACTAAATTTATACCCAATTAAACTTAACCAATTGAAACACAAAATAAATATAACTCAAAACTTCATAAACAAATCATGAAATATTATATTGTCCATGAGGATGACCACCTTCTTGGGGAAGCCTGCCTTTTATTTTTGATTTGGCCCATAACCATTTATAATTATGACATTAGGCATAAATGCATACCCATGGCCTAAAATAAATCTTAACTCAAAATTTATATAAATCTGAAAAATATCCATTAGTTAGAAGCATTTAATACCCTATATTATCTTAGGGATTAAAGAGTGAGTCTAGGTTCATTGATTCTTTTCCTAAAAATGCAACAACCATGCCATCTTGCATTCATAAGACTTGGTGTCATGAATTTAAAATGCACTTAGGTGGTGTTAGCTGGCAGCCCTCTCTAGATGTGTTATAAGTTTAGAAGAGTCGAGGATAGTTTAGTTCTCTCAAGTGAGAGGAATAAATGATAATTCAAAGATAGAACTAGGTCAAGCATCTAACATGTGTCAGAAGCACCTGTAGACTAGGTTTTAAAGCATCCTTTTTAGGAATAAGGCTTCGACCATAGGGGTTTTTGTAGTCTTGTGCTGTTAGAATCTAAGTCCTAGATTTCTAAGAAAATGTCAACTTGAAATCTAAATTAAATTCCAAATTTAAAGCCTAATTATAGGATAGTTGAAATGTCTATTGGGCATTCTAGTATTAATAGGCATTTTCTACTTCATCCCAATTAGCCTTCAAAAGAACTCTTTCCAATTTGAACCAATCACGATTGAAAATTCCAAAATTCAATCCTTTGAAAAACCATTTTAGAAATCATTAGAATAATAACTTATTTTTTTAATCGAGAGTATTATTAGGAACATACCTTTCTTATGATGTAATTAACTATAGAAGCTTGCCTCTATAGAAAACCATGAACCCAGTTTAAAATAAACCTTGTTCTACTCTTCCATGTAGTTCAGGGGAAAAATCTCTGGTACATGAAAGACCCATTTGCCTTAAGAGTCTTTTATTGAAATGATCAAATCCATTATAAAAAAATATGTTTATCTTCTGAGATAATATGCTTATTCCTTAATGACATATTTGATCCTCTAAATAAGAATTTCCTAAACTCTACATGGTGTCATAAATTTTCTCCACAGTCATCACTTTTGAGCCGATTCAATTTTATAACATATTGAAGGCTAAAAATTGATATTTCTTTTTTCTCTATCATGTTTAACATTTCCTCAGCTACTTACTAAGATAAAACTTCCAACTTCTAAGGGTCAAGTCTAAAAACTCAAGAAAACATAAACACCATGGATGCTAACCAGCCTCACCATGGCATTGATCTTGCAACTCTATGGGCAAGTCTTCAAAAAATGCTAAGAAATCAAAGAAATTGAAAGAGGCCATTGGCACTCCATTGGCCATGATGAGCATCTCAGCTTCTCTAGCTATACAACTATGGCTCTGACCACTTCTTGGAACCCACAAGGTGAATCTACCACTCACCTAGCTAAAGAACTAGTAGTTGTGATGAGTACACAACTTGCGAGTATTTCTAGAGAAGAGGAAGGAGGAATTTGCTAATAAGTTTGAACTAGTGAGTATGAAGAATAAGCTAACATCTCTTGAAGCCAAGAATAAGGACCTCTAGGATGAGCTGCCAAGAAGAGAAGAAGGAGAAAGAGACTCTGGAGTTTACTAGCCTTATGGAGGAAAATAAATAATTAGAGGAGGAACTCTCTCATCGTTGAGGAGTTTCAAAAGAAAGAAGCTAGGTTCATTGTATTTCTTGTTTCTAACAAGTACAAAGAGCTTCTATAATAGAAGTTCAAAGATAATGCCCACTTCATTATTTCCAAATTAGTAAAAATGGTCATATGGATATTATGTTTTTGGACTTCTCTAATGTACTCACACTTATGGTCTCTAATGATGACAACAATAAAGGTAGTTTAAGTTGACATCTTTTCTTCCTTCATTTTTCTATAATGTTTTGTGATGATTAGAATGCATATATCTTACTCACTTAATTATAGAGATTTTATATGAAATTATGACTATAATTGAGTATAAATGTGCTTTTAGTCATGTATACTTATCTGAGTAGTGACTGAATTTACTTTCTTGTTGTATATTATTGAATGAATGTTTTGTTATTGAGCTATTACTCATTAATTGATGAGCACATAACTCCATTCATAACTTATAATAATTTGAATCATGAATCAATAGAAAGAACCATTCTGGATAGTCGGATTAGTGTAGCAAGATGGTACACACTTGTTATATTGATACTCATTTATTGATATATAGCTTACAATACTTAAGAGAATCTTCCCTAGATAGTTGCTCTAGTGTAGTAGTGTATGTATATTCACTAGATAATATCCATTTATTTATATTTGAATAAATCATCTTACAACTTAGAATAGTTTGAGCCATTAATCAGTAGGAAGAACACCCTTGGTGGTTGCTTTATCATAGTGAGTTTATGTATACTCATTAGATTAATACAAATTCATTGATGTGTGAATAACTGTACCTTTGAATTAAAATATTTTGAGCCATTGATCAATTGAGAGAGCTTTTGATGTATAATCATGTTAGAATGGTGAGTTAAATATACTTCTTTGAGTAGGTATTCACTTGTTGTTGGATGGATGAAAGCTGGGGATCCTAAAAGAGTATCTATTTTCTAGGAGAGCTTGGCGACTTGCCAATGCATTGGATCCTTTATCCTTCTTAGCTCTAGGTTCCTCATGGTGTAATTTTCTGATTATCACTTGCATGAGGTGAGTAATCTTGTCTCACATGTCTCACAAATCTTGTTGTGTTGCAAATTATTAGCCATTCTGCTCCATGTCTGTTGAGTAATCTAACATTGAAGGTCCTACTTTAATTTGTATCTAGCTTTTAGTTTTTATCCTCATCCTTTCTCACTGCACCTAAAAGGATATTGAATCCAAATTTATCTGGATGAAGGAAGAATCATCTAAGATACTTAGAAAATAGAGACATGATGAAAGACTACAAGTAGGAAGATAAAAAAATTTGAAAAATATAAGTGATATAATAATCTATATTGCTGAAAAATTTGAGTACAAAGAAGAGGGATCTAGAGAGAGTCAAAAGGTTCCCCCGTAATAAAAGAGTCCCTTTAATAATATTAAGGGGTCACCATACATATAAAATACATATAATAAACTTAGCATTTATGAATTCCTACCTAAGCTAGTAGCGCTATGCATGAGAGCAAGTAGAGATCTATCAGTTGATGGGGGTGAGTAGACGTCATGAATGAGTATGCAAGAAAATATGGGATTGATAAAAATAGTCACTACATTCCATTGAGTATTCATCTGCTATCGGTGTGTTTATTCATGGCTTGTTCTTTAATTTATTATTATTTAAGTCATTGACTCACAATTTGTATCAGGCTCTCCTCCCTATGGTTGTAGAGAGTAGGAGGAACCTACTTACTCGCAAAAGTGGAGTGAAGTTGAGAAGGGTAAACCCCTCCTCAACCCTAGGCTATTCCATCATTTGGAGTTCAGTTTATTTCTTCTCCTTTGAGATCTACCTCCTAATTCTTCTATTCTTATTTTTCTTTTGTGTTTTTTTCACCTAAAAAGTTTCAAAAGAGGATCCTATTTTGAAGGTGCTAGGAAAAAAAATGGGAACTAATTCTATAAAAAGTAGCTTAAATTTCTTGTTGGAGGGTTCCACCTCAGGTCTTCTAATGGTTATTAGTCATCTTCCCTTTGGCTGAGGAAGTGGCATGAGCAACACCAAAAAACTCCAAGATAGATTTCTTCCCTTCAATAGCATTGTTGCTCATTAGAGCCAAAGTAATTCCATCAAAGTAACCTCCATGTCACCAAAGCCGGTTCCATATTTAATTAAAGAATGTAGAACAAGTTCCTATTATGAACAATAAAATTAATATCAAGACCAACAATGAAGATCAGTTGTTCCACCATTTTCTATTCAAAAAATAAATTATATTAGTTATATAATAAGAAATACATCCATTAAATGTTTAAGAGAATTTTCATCCGTCATAAAATGATGACGAGGGGATTTTATTTTGGGGACCCTATATTAACGTTGTTTAGCTTTTGCCAAAGCCAAGAACACTCTTGGATAAAGAGGAATTTAATTCTTATAATTTAAAGTTCAATCTAATAGAATGATTTGAACAAAATTTCAAATTTTAAAGAAAACAATATTTAATAAAATATAAAAAAGAGAAGGTTCTAAGACCCAATTAGTAAGTTATGATAAATAAGGGATTTCAAAACCTAAATTAAAAGATATTAGGTGAACTCTACCAAGGATGAAATGAAGAGATATCTAATAAAAAGAATGATAATCTATACCTATGAGTGACATAAGTATACTATTAATGTGAGAAGATAAAAACAAATTTCTAAAGATGGAGAGAGTAACTAATCCCCACAAGAGTCGTTGATATAATCTCTAGAGTTTTTGTTTAGAATAAAATGTAGATCTTAAGGGTTTTTTTAGTTGATTAAACATGTCATTAAGAGAGTAATATACCATCTCAAGAGATGTTAATATCATCATATAATAGGTTCAATCACTTAATAAGTACTCTTAATGCTGATGGGTCAACTTTATTTAGAGAATTTTCTATTGAACTACATATATAAAGTAGGATAGGATTTCTTTTATGCCAAGCTTTTAGTTCACTATAAGGGGAAGACTCTATTATTACTTACATCTTAAAAAAAGGGAGACTATAATAAGATGAATCTCAATTAAATAAGTTGACTCTTATTTCTATAGATTTTAATGTTTAATTCAAGAATTATTAATTAGGGAAATCAAATGGGATTGGTCAAAAAGGAAGAGTTCTTTTGGAGGACAAATGGAAATTAATATAAAATTCTTTTGATATTGGGAGGCCTAATAGGTAATTTAACCTATCATAAGATTGGGCTTTACAGCTTTAAAAATGAAGTTTATTTTTTTTAATTCAAGTTAATATTTTATTAGAATGCTAGGGCTTAGATTCTAACTATGGAATATTATAAAAATTCCTAAGAGGTGATGACTTAATCCTGTACTAAAGGAGAAACATAATCCTTCATACCTTATATCTAAAACTGAGCAAGGAGATCAACCTTGAGCAAAGAAATTTTGGGATAATTTTAGGATATGCTAGTCCTTTCTCACCTACGAATTATAACCTATTTTTACTCTTTTGGACTTCTAACTAACATAGTATTTATGTAATGCAAGATGAATTAGTTATTATTGATTTGGAAAGAGATTAAAAAAATTAGACTCACTCCCTAAGATCATGATAGATATGATATGCTTAAAACTAATGTAATAAAGTTTTAAACATTTTATACTTTTTGACACTCAAATTTTATTTTAAGATTTTGGGTATGAAAATCATGCCATTAATAAGATTCAATTAGAAATAAGTCATGAGCTAAATCACTAGAGAAGATAAACTACCCCAAGATTGGTAGTCATCCTTCCAGGTTAGATGCCTCTTTATAAGCCATGGGAGAAGGGCCCAATTCAAAGATTGAAAAGAAATATGCAATCATGATTACAAGTTACAGTGGTTTCTATTTACATTCTTATTTTACCTTATAGACTTACTTATGTGAAGTTATTGAGTTGATTATTCTAATATTTGAGTTAATTAATTAAGTTAGAAAATTAATTTTACTCTAAGAGCCTTCCACATTAACTATGCTTTCACAACAACATAAAATAAAATAAAAAGAAATCTATGGAAAGCATGCTATTTTATTACACACCCAAAATAAATACATCAAACAAAGCAAATTAATTTAAAAGAAAGGCTAGTGCAGTTGAGTTTACTATACACCCTGAAAGAAAAAGAAGAAAATGGACAACCAAGCTATGCCATCATATGATGTGGCCTAGAACTAAAAGTTTTGATATATGGGGGTCTTCATTTTAGTTTTCTTCTTTTAGATCATCTCTTTCTTTATGGACCAACTTAAGCTTCATAAGAGACCACCAGCTTGTGCAATCTACTCTTGCTAATCCTAAATCCCATAGATCCTAACTTAATTTTAGTATCAATTTACATTTAAAATTTTTGAAAGAAGAATCCTAAACCCTTGCAAAATAGAGATAAATAGAACACATACACACAAATAGTTGATATGTCAAACATCTAGGCTTAGAACTAATAGGTACCAAGCCTACCTATTCTAATAGCCTATTTTAAATGATTTACGTAAAAAAGCATCTACAAGCAAGTAGTATTTTATTATATTTTATTATAGTGGTCTTTTATTAAACACATCCCTTTATAGAAAATAAATAGCACCCTAAGATTCAGTTTGATTGAGAAAATAAGTTTATCTTTAGTCTAAAATAGTATATCACAAAATAATAAAATATCACATCCTAAATAAAGCATTCAACTAACCTAATTCTAAGGCAATGCTCTAAAATCTAATGTGTTGAAAAGGGTTAGTGTGGTAAGGCTGCACTAGCTTTTGAGGTTTAACTTTTCTTTAAATTTGAGTTTTGAATTTAATTTAGTTTATCATATGGAAATTCTTATTTAAGTTTTCGTCAAGTTTTAAAGTGTATTTTAAACTTTTTTATTTAACTGTTAAGGTTGATTTTAAGGTTCTAAAGAGTAATGAATAGAATTATTCTTGGTTGAGACAAGACCTACTATAATCAATACCAATAATCCTAAATATAGTGAAATTCTTTTACTTTATAAATTATTATCTTTTATTTTAATTTGCCTTTATAGTTGTACATTCATAGGTATGTGTCTTTCTTAGATAAAAGTTAAGAGGATTAATGCCTCCTTCGAATGAGTAGCCCTTTGATCTTAGGTTTTCAGACTATGCCTTATGATTGCATATTATGAAGAATTTAATAATGAATTTTAACATGAATTTATAATTAAATATATGAATGTAATTCAATTTAGGTATAGTTATTTAGTTTAAAAAGATTGTTTTATTTTGAAAATTTTATCTTTTGCATTTATTTTGATTTTAGTTTAGTTAGTTATATTTTTTAAGGATTTATTTACTTTGAAATTCACCTCATTTCTAATGAGGTTCCTTAATATCTTAGTACTTAGGATTCCTAATCCACGTCTTACACTGTTCACACTAAGGCCACCTCCCTAATGACTAAGTGAAACACCAAATTTAAGTCCCAAGTAGAACATAACACCAAATCATGTCAAATAAGGTCTAGAAACCAAACTTAAATCAAGTTAACCTAAATCCATCGATTGCATTAGGTTAGGCTAGTAGGCCCCACCAAGACCTAACCTTATCCAAATAGATTAAGTAGATTCAACTTCCAAACTCAAGAGGAGAAGAATTTTAACTAAATTATATATTCCATCGATCCTTAATATGGCTTATTGGGTCACTTAGCTCAAATCAACCCATTTAGGATCTTATTGAACTATAATCAAGCTGGATAGAATTAATTTAAATAAAATTAAGTCAAAATTAAATCAATCTAAAATCTTAGGATTTCTTTTCAAACTTAATTAGATACAAAACTTATTTTGATTGGGTTCAAGTTGGCTAATTAGGCCAATTGACCCAAATTAGCCCATATGTGCCCCACTAAAGCCCAACCAAATCTAACCAAAATAAAATCAATTTAAACTTGCTTAAAGGCTTAAAATGACTATGTCAACTCTTTCAAAGTTAATCCAAGGCCAATTTAGGTTCAATTTGACTAGTTCGGACATTTGACTTAATTTGACTTATTTAGGTCAAATTTAGTAGACCTAGGCTAAAGTCAAATCAAACAAGGTAAATTAAACCTAAGAGCTATAAGTTATTTAATTAACATAATTTAAACTTAATCTTAAATTAATTAGGCAAACAAGACTCACTTTATTCAACTCAACTCAATTTGGGTTAAACTAAGTCAACATAAGTCATAAACAAAAATGAATTCTCTCACCACCCCATACTCCAAATCCAACCAAAATTTTAATTTCAATAAAAAAGAAGCATGCAAAACATAAGGAAATTAAAAAAAGAGGAACATGATCATGAGACAAACACAGTATTAAAAATAAGTGGACGATGAGCATGAAGAGGAAAAAATATACTTTTTCTTCACATGAGAAAGCTTGAAAAAAACCATCTTACTGTTGACCTCATTATTAGGATGAGCTCTCAACCCCTCCATCTTAAACATAAGACTCCTCTTAGACTTTAAGAGATCTTTAGTCTTAAGACACATCTAGTGATTAGGTGGACACTCAACCTAGCCCTAAAGACTTAGAAGAGTTAGTCATAGGAATAGGTCATGCCTTAGGGGTGTTAGGAGAAGTTGCTTACCCTATAGCTTGAACCACATTCCTCACTTCCTTCCTTCAAGTCAAACTCCAAATCCAAATCAAAAAATCTTTCCTAAGTCACTTTGATTTCCTCCAAGGACTTAGCCTAAATCATGTTCAAATTAATTCAAATCCTTGAAATTTTCTCATAACCATTTACATTCTCATTTATATTCACAAATATAAATGAAATATAAATTCAAACAACCAAAACCAACTCCAAAATCAAACTCAAATTCAATCAAAATCCAACCTAAGCCTTTCAAGTCAAAAATCTTGAACTTAGACAAATCAATTTCAAATCAAGCTAAACTCTTAATTTTTCTTCATGATTCAATCAATCTTTCAATCATGAATCCAAATATAAACATAAAATTCAATCAAAAAACCATAACTAAATTAAAAAATTAAGCCCAAGTCAAACTCATGTTCACCCCCTTGAACTTGAAATTATCAAATGAATCAAAACCCATTTGACTTCAAACCACTTGCAAATGGATTTATATTTCGAACATAAGTCCATATGTGAGTTCAATCAAACTCAAATCAAGCTTTGACCAATCCATTTGACCACTTAGGCTCACTTGCCTGAAAGTGACCTAAAGTACCCTTATGAGCCAAATTCTAATCCTAACTAAATTGGATTGAACTAAGCCTACCTAAGCCTATCATCATGATCAATAATCATCATGAGATGATCAATTACTCAAATTGGGTCAAACTAAGTCAACACATAGCCAAAATGAAACCTAAACTAGCCAAAATCCACTATTAATCAAATTAATTGAAACCAATGATCTAACTTCATTCATGGTCAATGTTTGAACTTGACCAAGTCAACATTTGAGTCTAACCTAGCCTAATTGGCCACTTGACCCAAGTTGGCCCAACTTGACCTAAAAAGTCAAAATGTATCAAAACTTGATCTAAGCCAAATTGATTGAAACCAATGGGTCAAGTTCATTCCAAAATAATTGTTGAACTTGACCAAAGCCTCAATTGGCCAACTAGACCCTAGCCCAATTGACCATGAACCCAACTTGACCTAAAAGGTCAAATTGAGCCAAACTCAAATATAAACCAAATTGATTGGAAACAAAGATACCAATCCATTTCATATGACCAACCAAACATGAACCAACCCATGACCCCCAATAAAGGTCAAATGGGTCAATTTGGTCAACGACCCATTTGACCTAAATGAACTTAAATGAACCAAAACTAAATATAAACCAAATTGAATCAAACCAAAACCACCAAAACATTTCAAATGATCATATGAACTTGACCCAACCCTTGGTTTGACCCAATTTGACCAATTGGTCAACTTGACCAAAGTAGACCCATTTTGCTAAATTAGTCAACATGTGCCAAATCACATCAAACCAATTCCAAATCCAATGAAACTTGGCCTAACCTATTTTTCAAACATATTAAAATTGAAATGCAAGCCAAATGACAATTATACCCCTAGGCCATAGGGTAACCCAAAATCAAAACCAATTGGAATTTGGTTAATTCTTTTTCATGGACACTTGGCATCCTCTTAGTGGACCAAATTGTCACTAATGAACCTAATGCATGTCCCAATAGGTTTGGGTCAGCCAAACCCAACCCAAACCCAAAATCAACCACCTCCTTTGAAAATGGCCACATGGAATCCTCCCTCCACCTTGTTTGAGCACATGGCCACCTCACCCACTCCTCCTCTGGCCAAAACCAAATGACATGCTACTCTAAACAGCTCAAACAACCCATTGAATAGGGTCAATTGGATCAAAATGGTAAGTGAAGGCATGATCGTCCGATCCTTCAAGGGGGAGATATACTCCTCCCATTCAATTCAATCTCAACTCTCTCACACTCGATTAAGCTTAGGGAAGCTAGAGAAAGCATTTGTGCAAGCTCTCTCAAGCAACTTGAACTTCTCCATTCTTGGTTTCATTAGAATAAAAGTAGGAGAGCTCAAGTGAAAAGACAATTTACTCCACACTTTAAATCAAGCTAATTCCTCCTCTGAGCTTCATCAGAGGACCAAATTGAATTCACCCAAGCTCTTTTCCAAGCTCCAAAGGCAAGGGAGGTGCTACCGTGACCAAGACCAGCTCAAGTGAAGGTTGAGTTGGCCTCTAGGAAGATCCATTCAATTTCAAAGCCTCAAAACTTAGCAAAGCTTCATCTCCACTAGAGTTCCAAGGGAATCGAGCACCGATGACCACCTCCGGTGGTATGCTATTAAACCGAGCATAATTTCAATGTGATATGGTCCTTTGTGAAGTAAAGTATCACCCCATGGGATTCTATCGTTAGATGTGATCCCCTTTACCTTTAGATGGTGTGGGTTGAGTTTCAATCCAATTTGAGCTCAATCGAGCTTGGATCTTCTCCTAAAAGATGGATGATGTCCATTTCTCATAGAGAAGAATAGAGAAGGATCATGGGAACTCCATCCGCACATTTTGGATGGATGGCCATCATCAAATACATGTAGATCCATGTTTTAATCCTTTTATAATTGCAGTTTTAACCTCATTCGTCTGATCCTTGATCAAACGGATGAGGAGAAAGGGTGTAACGACACCGTTGATGTGGTGCTATGATGTGATAACTTAAATATCGAATCTCATCATGCCACATGGAAAGCGCATGCTGCGTCAATGGTCAACGTGGCGTCGATGGGATTAAACATTTAATTATGCTATTAAATCACCTAATTAATCATGGAAACTTCCTAAATTCATATCTAAGCCTAGAAAAATAAGAAAAATATGAAATAAATTGCATTGGATAGATAATTGAACACAAAATATTGTAAAAATGATTTCAATGGATTTTGGATAATGCTTTCTCTAGATTTGGGTTTTATTGGGAATATTATTTTGTTAATTATCCTCTAATTACTCCACTGATTAATCCTAAACTTCTTGTGTATAATTAGTGGGTGACTCTTGCCTCCCCTAATTTACTTGGGATTTATTGGTGGTTTAATTAAAGTCCTTAATCACTCCCTTAATATAATTAAGCTTATTTAAGGATATAATTAGTGGTCTAACCCTCTGATTGAGTCAATTAAGCTTTGCTTAAGTGAATATGAGATTTAGGGAATAATTTTGGGATACTTTCCTTAAGATATTTCTTAAACCCCCTTTCTTCCTTAATCTAACCTTAATTAGGATTAATTCACTAATTACCCCATTAATTAATTTCAAAATATTCTAAAACTTTCTAGAACTCAATTTATCTATCTTGGGTAGATCTTAGGTGTCCAAG
Source organism: Cymbidium sinense (assembly GCA_021442155.1). Lineage (NCBI taxonomy): Eukaryota > Viridiplantae > Streptophyta > Magnoliopsida > Asparagales > Orchidaceae > Cymbidium > Cymbidium sinense. The sequence continues at coordinate 53,483,462 of CM038215.1, forward strand.
AGCCTAAGTATAATTAAGGAAATCAAAACGCAACTCACATGTGTGAGAGGTGTTATGAAATTACTTAAAATAAACCCCTTTAGCTTAATTAATCCTTAATCATGAGCTAATTATATTAGGTACCTTTCTTTCTTAGGTGCATTACTGACTTAAATTCCTTGTGTGGTTTTATGTCATATAATTGGCTCATAATTATTTGATTAACTATGCTAATGGTGTAGGTAAGAATTATTACATAATTCTTAACCTAATAACATATAAAATCATCTAATAATCTAAGAACAAACTAAATCAACAAACATATGTGGAATGGGTTAGGAGCAGAAAACTCACCTCATATTTCTCAAATTAAATCAAACTCAAAAAAAAATCAAACCTTCCATAAAAAGTAATTTGATTTGCTTTAAGCTTTCTTATTTCATAAGATTGTCTTTAGGAATTAGTTAGGGTGAATGTGTTTACATGCTTTCATCACTTTAGTTCTTTCTTAACATGCTAAATGTGTATGCCATATAAATTTCATGCATTCATGCTTTTCAAAAATCAAAATAAAAATGATATATTTTCTTTATGTCAAATTGCATGTTTTGGCTAAAGTAAAAAATATGAATGGCTATTATCACTATTAAATTCAAAACTATTTTTCAAAATCTACTAAAATTGAAAGTGTGCTTATAATTATTTATAAGCTTGTGCATGTGGATATAAATATGAAGATGTGCATAGACCTTCTCTTTTCTTTTGGCATAATTTTGAATAGGATTTGGCAAAGTGTATAGTTCATTTGAAAAGAACACAACACTTGCCTAACCCCATTCCTATTCATTCATATGCTATTACCTAAGAAGGATATCCACACTTGTACATATAAATTGCATAAACAAAATAAACAAACAAATACAAACTTTTTGCATCTTTCTTTTCATTCATTTTTTTTGTACATGTGTTTATATTTAAGGAAAGTGGTATATTATCCTGGACAATTTTGGGGTTGTGAGGATTTAATTAGCCCTAAGTATGTCGTGTACCTTACACCCTGCTGCTAACAATGGTGTTGTACTTACTTATGCCTTTTACACATATACATGTGCATGTGAATAATGGATAAAAGAAACCCCTATTTTCTACTTAATGAAAATCATGCATCATAAAGCATTCAATTTTCTTAAATAACATTTCCTAGCATTCATCATAACGTGTGCTAAACATTTCTGTTTGTATGTATAGATATGCTTAGGATTCATTTTTATGCATGTTATACATGTTGGGAAAGAAATGAAGTGATGTGTGTTTTGTGATATTAATTAACTTTACTTAATCTTAAAATGCCTTTCTTTTTAAATAGGTTTATTTAGGGAAAATATAAACTTAGGATTAGTTAAAACACATAATAAAACATTCACCAAACAAATTCAAATATGAATCCACTTTAGAAATTAGTTAAGGTAGGGAAGGAAAGAGAAGTTCTCTTCTCTTTTCCCTCTCTTTAAAACTTAGTAATTACTTGTAGAATTCACTTAAACCAAACCAAAACTACAAAATAAAATTAACCCAAATAAATTAAACAACTTAAATGATACCATCCATCTAAGTTGAACATCTTCACACTTAGAAAATTTAATCCTTAAAGCCATAGCTACGCATACTACACAAACTTTTAAAGCACACATATTAAGTTAAGTCACAAGTCTAGCTTTAGTTAGGGTGGTGCATGGCTTGATATTTGCTTTTATTTTATGATGTATTATTTCTAGTCTAGATGTTAGAGTGAATGCGCATAGAATGAATGATAGGATGATTTAGTCTAATCATTATTTTCTGGAGAGGATTATGCTTAAGGGCTATAATAAAAATATAAATGCTTTTGTTGTGTAGGTACTTTTACCCCTAAGCATAATCCAATAGGCTAGGTGGACTTGGTTACATGTGTGGGTGCTAAGTCCAATATAAATGCTTAGAATTTGTATGATTTGTTTAGCTAATCTCTATTTTACTGGTGTGAGTTAGTTTTACTTTTCCTTTTCATGTAATTTTTGTAATTAGAATTTTGGAATGAATGTTATGGGGGGATTAGGATGAGCATTAGTCATAAGATTACATCTTATGTACCATGTGAAGCCTTTGGAGCAACCACCATCCAACCATCCAAGAAGAAGGAACCAAAACAAGAAAAAAGAAAGAAGAAAGAAGAAAAGAAGAAATCATACAAGAATTTCCTTTCTTGATTGTAAATTAATTCATTTATAATCCGGATTGTATAAGGGTAGAGCTCGGCTTTCCAATTTATTTTCGAGTTTGCAGTGGTGCCCGACCACAAAAGGCCTTTTATTCTTTGTGTTAGCTTTATAAAATATTTGATGTTTTGTTTAGCTTGTGCATTAAGATGGTCATGTTTTCCTAGCTTCTTCCTTGCTTTGATGTATGGCCTGGATGACGATTAGGCTCTTAGAGAAAAAATAAATCTTTTACCAAATTAATTAACTCAAAATTAAAAATAAATAACTCATAACCTCATTTAAAGCCTAAGTTAAAATAAAGATAAAAGAATTAGCAACCCTTTAGATGGATGAGTATTTCTTTTCTAACATCATGCATAAAAGCATATTATTTCACTCTTGAATGGTGGGCTTCCACCTTTTCCAGAGAACTTGGCTTGACCTTTGAGAGCCATAGTGGAAACACACCTCCCCTTCTCGTTGATTTTGGCCCATAATCTTATTTATCATGTATTATGCATATGAATCCTATAATTCTAAGTCAAATGATTGTCCAAAAATAAAAAAAAATGTAATATATTTTTCATTAGATCTGGGTCATTTTTCATGCTCTTACATTATCTAGTCTCTTAGGGAGTGAGTTTAAGGACTTGATATTTTTCTAAAATAATTAACATCCTAGCTATCTTTCATAAAGCATATGACTTGCCTACATGAATTTAAAATCATAGGAGGAGTTAGTTGGCGGCCACCCCAGGCGGTTGTAAGTTCAAGCAGTCAGGTGGTTTGTCCTCTCTTGTTGAGGTAAACAAAATACCCATTTTCACCTTAGATTTAGGTCGTACTTTTGGCCCTCCCCAAAGCTCCCTAGATTTAACTTCTGAGATTTCTTCTCATTGCTATGGGCCATAAGCATAAGTCCTCACCTCATATATATTTCCATAACCTTGTAGTGTGGAATTATAAGCCCTAAACTTCTAATAAAAATTCAACTAAAATAAATAATTCAATGGGGGCTTGCCCTTGTAGAGAACATAATAATCTCGATTTAAAATAAACCCCACTTTACTTTTTCATGTAAATTAGGGGAAGAATCTCCAGTACATATGCAGACCCATTATCCGTAGGAGTCCTTGTTGAGGTGATTAGGTCATTATAGTGCGGTGACTTCTATCTTTTGAGATAGTATACCTCTCCTCAATGTCGCACCCTATCACACTCAATAAGAACATCTGTGAATCTACATGATGTCCAAAAATGTATAAAAAGAGAGTATATTCTATCTTCATTTTATCCTGCAAAGAGTGAAGATGGAAGTATACCTTCTTTTAGAAATCTCTAATCTTAAAAAAATTTACCACAGATTTTTTTGGCGACTCCGTTGGGGATGGTTCCTCTCTCTATCTTTGGTAAATGATCATTGTCTCCAAGTATTGATAGTGGGTTTGTACTTTTGTATGAATCCAAGACTATCTCTCTTTCCTTTGGCACTTAGCTTATTTCATCCTTAAGTTAAGCTATCCAACATCTTAAAGTTTTAGGACCTCACCTTGTGTTGGTCTTAAAACCCCGTTGGGTTCCCTAATGGGTGAAAATAAAAGCTTAATAAAAAGAATTAATTAAAGACTTCCTCATTACCATTTTTATGGTAAGGAAAGGTTCATTCTAAAATAATAAAGATAAAATAAATCCATCATAAAAGTCTTGCTTTTAAAAAAACACTCTTTCAAAAATGCACATAATAAAATATTTTGCACAAAAATTTTCCTATGTCATTATCATCTAACAATCTTCATGATTGTTATAAGTAGGATCATCTTTACAAAAAACAAAATTCCAACAATTACATTTTCTAAAAGCACAAATGAGCTTCTCCACTCAATTCATTTGGTGAAAACCTTATTTTTAAAATTAAAATTCCAACAATCATATTTTCTATAAAAAAAAAGCACAAGGGAGCTTCTTCACTCAATTCATTTTGGTGAAGACCTCATTTTCAAAAATAAAATTTTGACAATCATATTTTCAAAAGCATAAAATTTGAAGATGGGCCTTTCCATTCAATGCATCCAAATGTGTTGAATGGATATTACATCTTCAAGCCATATCACAAATTTGAAATTCCACTTAACACATTCCACATGTGTTAGGTTGGAACTTTCACATTATCAAAAAGTACATATGGAACCTCTCCATTCAATATACCTACATTTATTTCAATAAAGGTTTCATTTTCAAACAAAATCAAAAATAAATTTTCAAAAAACACATATGAATATCTCCATTCAATATACCCAAATTTATTGAATGGAAATTTTATTTTTAAATAAAGTAACATTATTTTGAAATGCCACTTAACATATTCCATATATAATTTGGTTGGGATTTCCTCTTTCAAAAAAAAAAAAAAATAATAATCACACAAATTATACACCTTTGGAAAAATGAAACATAATTGAATTTCATCTTACATACCAAAATTTGTTAAATGGAAATCTTCCTTTCAAAAAAAAAATCAACAAAAACAAACTTTTTCAAAACATATTTGGAACTTTAATTTAGCATACCCCATTTGCTAGAATGAAGTCTCCCTTTTCCAAAAAAAAATTTGAAACACATTTTTTGGAATTTCATTTAGCACACTCAAATTTTCTAAGTGAAATCTCCATTCCACAAAATTTTCAAAAAACACCTTTGGAACTTTATTTTAGCATACCCCATTTGCTAGAATGAAGTCTCCCTTTTCCAAAAACAAAAATTTGAAACACATTTTTGGAATTCCATTTAGCACACTCAAATTTGCTAAGTGAAATCTCTATTCCATAAAAATTTTCAAAAATACATTTGGAATTTCAATGTAGCATATCCCATTTGCTAAAGTGAAGTCTCCCCTTTTCAAAATCCAAAAACAAAATTTTGAAACACACTTTTGGAATTTCATTTACCATACTAAAATTTGCTAAGTTAAATGTCCACTCCACAAAAATTTTCAAAAACACTTTTGGAACTTCATTCTTTAGCATACCATATTTGCTAAAGTGAAGTCTCAATTTTCAAAATAAAATCAAAACACAAAAAAATTTTGAACTTTTTGGAATTTCATTTAGCATACTCAAATTTGCTAAGTGAAATTTCTATTTCACAAAATTAAATTGAACTTCATTTTAGCATACCATATTTTCTAAAGTAAAATCTCCACTTTCAATCAAAACCAAATCAAAACCAAAAGAAACACATTAGGATTCCCTTAGCATACTTAAATTTGCTAAGGAATCTACTTTTCAAAATCAAATTAAAATCAAAAGAAACACATTAGGATTTTCATAGCATATTCAAATTTGCTAAGAATCCTATTTTCAATTTTTTTTTCAAACACAAAACACACTTGGATTTTCTCATTTAGCATACCCAAATTTGCTAAATAAGAATTCCATTTTCAAATCACAAAGTGATTCACAAAACAAAGCAAAGATAGAAACAAAAAAAAAATTATTTTCAAACGTCTCACTTAGCATACCCAAATTTGCTAAATGAATAAATTCCAAAAATCTCAAATCCAAAACAAAAACAAATTGACCCTTTACTTTAATATACCAAAATTTTTTTAACTAAAGGGTCCTCAAAATCAAAATTAAAACTCAAATAGGAACCTATGGAAGCATCTCTTCAAACTAAAATATTTGAACCCATTTTCAACATATCCAAACTTGTTAAAAGTGGATTCTATATCCAAAACAATTCCTCTTACCAATCAAATCTCGAAATCTATTCCAAATCATTTGTGCTCGACTTAACATTTTCAAAATGTTGAGTTTGGGTTCAAATTCTAATTCAAAGTCAAAAGAAATCTGATTCAAGTTTATTTTCAACATTGCAGACTCTCGTTCAGTGACAGTTTTAATTTCAACATTAGTTCAATTTTCAATTGAAAAAAATGGCTGCATAGAAATATGTTTTCACTTTTCCCCATGAGATGGACTTGGCCCTAGATCAGGCCAACCTTCCCCATTTTGATTAAGCCCACCTCATTCATTTTGGATGAAGTTTTCAGGGGGCGAGGATTACCTGTGAGGGCACTCCCCTCACCACTGTTAGCAGGAACACAGTGATCGGGCCGAATTCAATCATTCAGATTGATATCCCCTCAGATTTTGACATTCTCTCGCTGAAGAGGAAGGTAATGGTAGTTCCTGCACCGACGTATCTATGTGCAGCGGCGCTAGTGTGTCTTTTTTTTGAGTTATGAGGGCTAGCACCCACTCATTGCTTTTTCAGGGGAAGGCTCCCGATCGGATAGTCTCCTCTAATTTTGAGCTTGGGTCTAGCTACTATACCTGCCCCACCAAGACTCGGAGGAGAAACAAAAATTGCATGATAAAGCGGTACCATACATGCATCGCCAAGGAGATGGAGGCTACATTCAATTATTAAGGAGTTGCCCTCTTTGACATCATTGCTGGTTACAGTGAACCCATTCTATCCTCTCTCTAGGTCTGACAGAGAGGATGCCAGGAGGATCCCTACTTCACCTCCACCAACGGTTTGATTCCACCCTCCAATTAGTCATAGTAGGAGGTCATATGCTGGCCTCAGTTCTCACCAAGTTGAGCCTACTGATGACGTGAGTCGGCTCAATTTGACTTGAGATCTATTATCCCTCATGTGGGAAAGCATCTATGGCAAGAGAGGGCCAGGGAGGCCCAAACTATAGTTCATATCACTAGATAGGTTTGGTTGGGCATCGGCCTCACTCATTGATTTTCGATTTACTACACATCGATCACATAGACATTATTCTACTTATGGGGACTACCCATCATAGGAGGAGAGCTCCTATTTTGAGAGAGACGGTGGTGTCTCCACCACACCCCCCCATCCACTATCACTTCATGTTTGCTCAATTTGTAAGGCCATGAAGGCCACATATGGGAGAAGAGGACCGTTGGTGATCCATATGGCCAAGGGATCCCATTCCATCTACCACCACTGTGGTGAGGCGAGTCTCTTCCGACCTTACGCCAATTATGATGTGCGGAAGGAATGGCGAAGCATAGTGGTGGTCATCCCTTCACCATCACCACCAGTAGACATGGAAATGGACATAATTACAAGGGAGAAGGAGTTGCACCTATGATCATAGAACCTCCTAGAGTGTCACCCCATGAGTCGGATTGTGTATATCTTCCGGTACAACCCTCACAGGGATTCTCAGTAGGGGTAAGTGCCTCATAGTGCAAGATGTTGATCCCATCACTAATTAAGCATTTTGATATCATTCTCTTGATGACATAGTAGCTCATTATTTCATGGAGAATAAGGAGATCTTAGGATATGATTGGTCTGATGATGAAAAGATCAGCTTTGAGCCTAATGAAGATGATTTATTGGGAGTCTCAGCTGGGGTTTGCATGGTAGATGCTAGGGGATTCCTCCTTAGAGAGCATCAGGCTATGGAAAGAGTTGAGGATGAGCAGGAAGACACAGCCCACTCGGTCCAACACCTCCTAGCACAAATAAAGTAGAATGATAAAAAAATAGATAGGATGGAGAAGAGGATCGAGGATCTATTAACCGATATCTTAGCATTGCAAAACCAAGCCACAAAAGTTCATCCTACCATTAACTAATTAGAGTTGGTGCATGTCTTGGACCCTGACTTTACCTCCAAACAAGGTAGCACCAGCATGTATAGGAAGGTAGTGGATAGTACCTCCATACAGGAAAAATATATCAAGTCCATGGTTGAGTAGCATCTGAAGGAAGCATTGGCTCAAGCCTGAGGAGGATCATCGGTTCAAAGGTAGACCTTATGTAGAGGAATTTGATGCAATCTAATATCACAAGGGTTTTGTCTTACCTTCCTTCAAGAGTTTTGATGGCAGTGGAAACCTGAGGTAGCACATCGTGCATTTCAGAGCTAGTTGTTGCAACGTGTAGTGATGCTTTACTTTTCTATCTCTTTGTAGCCTAGCAGGGATAGCTTTTGATTGGTATGCTGAACTTCCCAATAGTTCAGTAAAGACTTTTGCTGAGTTGGAGCAACTCTTTATCAAGAGGTTTGTTGGAGCTCACCAAAGGGTCACTATTGGCGATCTTATTATAGCACAATAACACCCAGGTGAGTCCCTTATTGACTACATTCTCAGATGGCATAACTGAGTATGAAATATGAAGTGCAGCTGTCTAAACAACATTCCATTGAGATTCTTCTAAAGAATATCTATGGCCTGATCACCTTCATGCTTAAGGGCTTCACCATCAAAATATTTGAGAAATTAATCAAAAAGGCAGCTAGCTTGCAAGGAGAAGCCAAATAGTTACCTTCCCCAGATGTACCAACAAAGCCAAAGCCACATAAGGTAGGAAGAAGATGCGGGGTGGTGGGAAGCAGCCGGTAGTTTGAGAGACCTGGTGCTGGTCGATGCTTCCCCTCTACCACCACGCCCTCTGGCCACCCTCCATGGCCTACACCCTCCTCATCATCATGAATACATAGCTATGGTCCACTACTCTTTTGGATAAACTCAACAAGCCTTATTTATTTAAGAGGGAGGTAATCAGGAAGATATTTAAGAATCTCTTAAAGAAGCCTAATTTTCAGCTACCTAAACCTAGGAGATTGGAGAAAGTGGGCAAAAGCCATGATCTTAAATTTTGTCCCTACCACTGTATGCTTGGTCATGGTTTGGAGGATTGCTTCACATTTAAGGAATGGCTTGAACATAGCTTCAAGACTAGTGCTATAGTTATCTCAAAGGAATACCTTATGGAACAACCATCCAATTTTATTAGGGTAATCCTTGGAGATACTTCTGATCCTTCCAAAACCAAAGAAGGTTGGGATATCTCCTTATCCAAAACCTCTAAAAAGATTATTCAAAAAATCAAGAAACTTTCCTTTGGTGCAGAGTTAGCTCAAACCTCCAACATCAAGGAAGGTTTGCAAGTGTAACCAACTCAAGGAAGGGAGTTTAGCAGTGCACTAGCATGTACTGAGATATAGCGTGCAACCACCAACCGAGTCCAACCTCTAGTCCATTGTTGCAGCTACCACATTAATGACTACTACTACTTCAACTAGTTCTTCTTCTACTAGTAGACATCTTGTATCGACTGATGAGGGCATAAAATCCCTTACCCCTCTTACTTTACTTGATTTCTACTTTGTACCTCCTATCAAATCTAAGAAATTGAAGAATAAAGCTAGCTAGAATTACATCTGTCATAATGAGTTGTCTGATCTATTCTAATAATTTCTTCAAGTCTAAATAATAACTATAATAATTTTGATCTTCCTCTTACTGATTCAGAGTTGGATTTTTCTCTCTGAATACTACGGGTTCACCTCTTGAGATAGACTTGGAATCATCCAATGCCGAGGGTCCCATAGGAGAAACTATAGGTAAGCCTGAAGTTTAGGTAGAATTTTCCATTACCCTGTCACAAGAGATCACTGAAGTCAACCTCCATAGTGGCAAGGTTCTTCCTCCTAGGGTAGCACCTCAAAATGAGGGAAATAAGTCATTGGTTCAAGGATCAAGATGCCCCTCCACAGGATGCTCCACCCTTGGATATGATTGTGGAGGATCAGCTCAAGGTGGATTACAATGTCCTCTCTCATCTAAGAAAGTTTCCATCTAAGCATATATCTTTATCTTATCCGAAGAGATGAGGGAATCATTAATCAAGCTCTCCTTGATCTTGAGATATGCTTAGCTCTTGACCTCTATTGGTGAGGAGGCATATTATTCTAGAGAAGCTCAGGATCACCTTCACAGATGAAGACCTTCTTCTGGGGGATATGGAGCACAACCGTTCCCTCTACATTATAGTTGACATGGGTAGATTTAGACTATCCAGAGTTCTCATCGATCCTTGTACATTAGTGAATATTATAAGTCTAAAGACCCTTGCCTATTTGAGGATCAGCATCTCCAAACTCTGAGTAGATCAGATGAAGTTGAGAGGATTCAATGAACAAGGTGAGCGGGCTTTAGGTTCCATAGTGTTCCTTTGGAGATAGGTGACTGGAACACTGAAGCTAAGTTTTACATCATTGATTCGAATACTTCATTCACCACTTTGCTCGGTAGGCCCCGAATACATTAGAATAAGATAATTTCATCTTTCCTCCATCAGTGCATCAAGTTTAGAAGGATGGGATTGAGTACTATGTCAAAAGAGATAAAAAGTCATTTTCAGTTAGAGAGGTTGAGATATATGAGGATGCAACCTACAATCTTTCTAAAAACACCCTTTCTCGTGAACTTGGACAAAATTCAAATTTAAAAGAAAAAGAAAATTAAGAAAAGGAAAGAGCAAAAGAATAAGAAAAGAAAAATGAAAAATCCAAGTGAACAAGAAAGGAAATTGAGGAAGAAATAGAGCCACATATCACATTCCACCCACAGTCCATTCTTTTATATGGACATGTGGGTAGGATGACTCAACCTCCACTAGGCAGAGGTGAAAGAGGAAGAAAGATGGAAGACACAGTTGGTCATCAACTAGGGTTATGTTCATAGGAGAACCCCTATTCACATAGACTTGGAATCCAATTGAGGATGAGTCTAATGTGATTAGCATACTAAACCCTCTCGGGGTTTCATTAGAGGTGACACTCAGGCAAATGATGAAGAGCCTCAGAAAAGCAAAGTATTTGAATCAGATGTATGTAAAACTATCAGGCAGCAGTTGGGAACCTTAGTTATAACCTCAATTTCACCCCCAAAAAGTTGAAGGTTTAGTAGTTAAGGAAGCCCCAAAGTCTTCCAGTGATATGAAGCCAAAGAGATTCTTTTAAGGATCATCCTCCTCAAGTCCTGAAGTTGATGTAGAACTTGAGGAGAGTTCATATAAGGAATTAATGAAATTACCATTTGACTTTTACTCACCTTGTGTTCATAATCTTATACAGAAATGTTTCATCCCTCATACATGGTCCAAGTACAAGTCAGAGTATTTTGAGAAGCTTTTGAATAATACAGGCACAGAAACACAATCAAGAGTAGGACTAGGATTGGGTACAGTAGGTCTACTCGATGACGATGATTACTGCTTAGTTGTTACCAATCATTTGGAGTCTGATAGGTTCTTTTCACCCAACACTAACTCTTATGAGGATGTGTGTTTAGAAACCTTAGATGATCCAGATGATCTCTAAATCAAAAGATGCATTGTCAAAATTTGAAGAGGAGATCCATTCAATAATTGACAAGCTTAAAGAAATCAACCTCAGGATAGAAGAAAATCCACGCCTGATGTACATCAGTTCATTGCTGAATGAAGAAGAAACTAATGGCTTAGTTAGGCTATTGAATGAGTTTAAGGATTTTTTTACATGGAGTTATGAAGAGATGCCTAGATTATCTCCTAACGTAGCAGTCCATAAGCTAGCAATAGATCCTAGTGCTAACCCTATCGAGCAAGAGCTCCTAGATGCATGTGATTAGAAATTGAACAATATGTCATTTCTAAAGTCAAGAAACTGATCGATGTTGGTTTCATCAAGGAAGAAAAATATCTTGCCCAGTTAGCCAGTGTCGTACCAGTTAAGAAGAAGAATGGCCAAATTTGCATTTACATCGATTTCAGGGACTTAAACAAAGCATGTCTTAAGGATGAGTTTCCTCTTCCTATACCAGAATTAATGGTGCGCATCGCCTCATCTCATGTAGTCTTCTCTTTCATGGATGGGTCATCTGCTATAACCAAATCAAGATGCCCCTAAAAGATGAAAAAACACTACTTTTCAAACCCGATCAAGATCTTCTGTTATAGGGTCATGCCTTTCGGCCTTAAAAATGCTTGTGCTACATACCAACGAGCCATAACTCAAATCTTCAATGAACTCAACCATCATCAGGTTGAGTGCTATGTTGATGATCTAATAATCAAGAGCCGAGAAATGGAAGACCATCTCTTTGACTTGAGAGTAGTTTTCAAATGGTTAAGATAATATAAGCTCAAAATGAATCCCCTAAGTGTGTATTCGGAGTAGCTTCAGGGAAATTCCTTGAATTTGTTTTCTGACACCGGGGAATAGAAATAGATCCAGAAAAGATTAAAGCTATCTTAGAAATTCCACCTCTTAAGAGTTTAACTCAACTCAGATCTTTCCAAGGATGGCTGGTGTATCTAAGATATTTTATTTCCAACCTATCAAGGAGCTACAAGCTATTTTGCTACTTGTCAAAAAGGATGCTAAGTTCAAGTGGGATGATAAGTGTCAGCATGCCTTTGAAGACATCAAGTATTTGGTGAAGCGCTACTTTTAGCGACCCTATCTAGGCAGCCACTCATCCTCTACACCTTTGGATGACTCTCGAGTGTGGGCCCAAGCCAATGATAAAGGGAAGGAGAGTGCTATCTACTACCTCAGCCATCTTTTGTTTCCTGCTAAAACAAACTATCCACCAATTGAGAAACATTGCCTAGCTTTGATCTTCGCATCCTAAAAGCTCTGACATTATATGCTTTCGTAAGGTGAACTTGATTTCCATAACCAATCCACTACAATATCTCATGGCACGACCAACACTATTTGGATGTTTTTCATGATGGTCCATGATTCTCTCGTAGTTTTATGTCACATTCATATCCCTCTGTGTAATAAAGGATACACTAATGGATTTCTTAGCCACCCACTTCTGCGATTCTCCTTAGTGATGATCTCCTATTGAACAAATCATGAACTTAGAGGTTAGGATGGAATGTATTTTGATGTTCATCCTAGGAAGTTCTCAAATATTCTACAAGGTTCTGAAAATCAATATCAAATCTTTGGCCAAACTTTTCAAGAATTGGCATGTAAGATGAGTTCATTCTAATAAGAGTCCAAAATAGACAAGTCCATCCCTTATGATGCGAACTCATCGAGACTCTTGAAGGAGAGGTTACCTATAAGGATAAGGATCGATTGGAGGCAACCATTAATAGACTATTTGAACGCAACTATCGAAAGAAACGCCCATCAGTGAAAATAGAGATCTCTCCTATGCTCTCATTAACGGTATCTTGTACCGACGATCCTTTGACCAGAAGTGGTTACGTTGTTTAGACAAACATGAAGCCCATGGTATTATAACCAAAGTACATTCAGGTCTATACATACATCAATATGGTCCGAAGATGAAGATGAAGATTAAGAGACTAGGATATTACTGGCCTTCGATGATTATAGACTACATGGATGTAGCTAGGAGATGCCATCTGTCACATACTGTGGTCCTCCACCAACCACCCTACATTGGCCTCATGGCCATTTGAGTGTTAGAATTATGTAATGGATCTCCTTCTTCCAAGGGACATCCGATCATCTTAGCTGCCAGTGATTACTTTTCCAAGTGGGTGGTGGCAATCCCATTCAAAGAGGTCACAGCTCAGCATGTGCTTAAGTTTTTTAAGAACCATATCATATATGATTTGGGGTGCCTCGATGAATTATATTCGATTATGGTACTGCATTCAAAAGCACCAAGATCAACAACTTGCGAAGACACAATACATTGGATACTCCACCATCTACTACCCCAAAGCAAATGGCTTAGGAAGCATTCAACAAAACTCTCATCCAAATACTAAAGAAGACTCTTGATGACAATAATAGTGGAATGTTGGTTGAAGCCTTGTGGGCCTCGCACATATCAAACTCCAACTCAATCTACCCCATTTTCCTTAGTGTATGGGTCTGAAGCCGTTCTACCTTTAGAAGTTCAACTCTTATCACTAAGGATAGCATTGGGTAATAAATTCACTACGGAGCAGGATGCAAAGTTACAGCTAGAAGAGCTTAAAGGTTTGGAGGTGTGTCGCCTACAGGGGTGCCAGAACCTCGAGTTGTACAAGCCCAAAATGATTCAAGCTCACAACAAGTTGGTCAGTCTAGGTTTTTCTGTGTGTGAACTTGTGTTAGTCCTAAGAAGACCAATTGTTGCCCATCGAAAGATGGGAGGCAAGTTTGAACTCACTTGGAAGGCCCCTATGCCATAGAGAAGGCCTATCAAAGAGGATCTTATTAGCTTATTGATTGCAAAGGGGAACACACAATGCTTCCAATTAACGGGCTCAATTTGAAGAAATATTACCCATAAAAATTATGTTTGAAAACAATTCTATTAATCAACAAAATTCTGATTCCATTTTATCAAAATCTTCTCTTTTCTTGAAGCATTGTTTACTTGTCTTACGAATTCACCATGACATGTCGGTGTAAGAGTCCCTGCATCTATCCTCTTTCACCATCAAACACATGCTATTAGAATAGGTGTGAGAGAAGAGGCATCCTATTTTGATTAGGTGTAAGAAAACCCGAGTGACATCCTTTCTTAGTGGGAATCCCATTTTATATGTGGTACCATTTCATCAAATTCCAGAAACATGTTTAAGGTAGATGTAAGAGAACCTGAGAGGCATCCTATTCTCTTTAACACAAGCACATAAAAATAAACACATATCTTTTGTCTAGGGCTATTTTTGATGTGAGAGCAAGCCCTTTGTGGCACTCACTCATTAGCTACTCTAGGTCAGGTCTACATGCTTCCTCACCAGTATGTCAGTTCAGTGGTCACTTATTTGGAAGATGTGAGTCCCCGTGTTTTCTTCCTAAGTTGACTAGTGTAAACCAATGAGCACCTTGTTAGTATGGTAGACTTCACTGCCCAATCGGTAAGCTACCTCATGTTGATTTCATTTAAGAAGATGTGAGTCCCTGAGCTTTCTTCTTGAATTAATCATCATGATCTAACTAGGTCGAGTATATCTGAGGTTTAGGATAAGTCTCCCAGAGGCTCCTTTCCTCTTGACTTTATTTGAGTCGATATAAGTCCTCCAATGGCATTCAGTCAGTAGTCTCCCAAGGTTGGATGGCACCTGTTGAGCCGAAGACAAACTATCCCAGCAATCAGTTTCGCTATAGGATGATGTGAGTCCTCATGCTTTCTTCCTAGGTTGATTATTGCAAGCTGGCGGGCACCTTAGGTTAGTTGATATTCATTATGCTGATGGTGAATTGCCAGGTGGATACACCACTCTTGGCAGATGTGAGTTCCCGTGCTTTCTCCTTGACTTGGCCACTGAATACCTATTTGATATATGACTAGCCATGTCATCTTCTCCAGTGTTTTGGATTAAGCCTTTAGCAGCCTCTCTCCTTATGGGCATTTTATTTGGTTCACATCCTTTGTGACCCTATTTAGACACTACCCAGGTTACTTTTGGATTGGACAGTCATCCTTTCCTAGTAGCCACCCTTGTGGTTGGAGAATTTATTTAGTAGATGCACAGATTCTCCCTTGGTTCGTCTGTATAGATAGGTCTGATGATATAAGCTCCTTCTCAATTTTATCCCTCATAAACTAATAGGGTCCATGATAAACAAACTAAATAAACAAACAAATATATTTGCTTGTGGATTAGGAATTTAAGCCTCCAAAGGGCCCTTTCTCCCAAGCAGGCATCATATCTTTAGGCAGTGTTAGTAGAACTCCCTATAAGAATTGCCTGACTACCTAAGTTAAGATAAATCCCCGGGTCGGTACTCACTCTATAGTCTCCCTTAGGTCAGGTTCAATCTATTTTGCCACTAGCAAGTTACCCAATAGTCATTCTAATTTGGAAGATGTAAGACTATGATGCATTCTTTCTAGCATGATTATCAAAACCGACGGGCAGCCCTAGGTCAGGTTTGATTTGTTGTCCAAAGAAAATGATCACCTCAATGATCTTTTATAGTGGAAGATGTGAGTCCCCAAGCTTTCTTCCCTTAAATTGATCATTTAGAAATCAAAAGGCACTCCTTTAATCGGATAGTTCTCCCATCGGTTAGAAAGCTACTCTCTTTGGTTCAATAAATCTAAGATAGGTCTAAGCTAATATAAGCTCTTTCTCAATATGATCCATCACAAACCAATGGAATCCATCAGAATAAATCTAAAAAAATGTAACTAATCTTGACTATCTTTGAGTTGATCTAAGTCCCCCAGTGGCATTCACTTAATAGTCATCTCTCGGTCGGGTCCGATTTATTGCCCAAAGTAACCAATCACCCCAGGGATTTCTTGTTTCTAGAAGATGTGAGTACCCATACTTTCTTTTTAAGACTTGACCATTACAAACCAAAAGGCATCCCCTTGGTTGGATAGTCCTATCTTGTGGTTGGTAGACTACTCCCTTTGGATTGGTAAGTCTCAGTTAGGTCTAAGCCTTTATGGCCCTTACTCAGTGCAGTCCATCACAAACTGATGAGACCCATCAAAACAAATCTAAAATTGAAATTAATCTCGACTATCTTTGAGTTGTTCTAAGTCCCCCCAACGACATTCACTCAATAGTTAGCCCTAGGTTGGGTTCGATCTATTTCCTTGCCAATGGGTCACCCCAATAATTGGTCCCTACTCGGGAGGATGTAAGTCTACTATACTTTCTTCCTAGTACAACTTGCATACCAAAAAGCATCCCTTTGGTTGGCTAGCTCTACTATGTGTTTAGTAGACTACCCCTTTAGATAGGTGTATCTGAGTCAAGTCTAGGCCTCCATGGCTCCCACTCAATGCAGTCCATCTCAAACCAATAAGGTCCATTTAGATCCAAAATCTAAAAATCAATCAATCCAAACAAATTGAACCATCCTCCCTTAGGGGAGTGAAACAAACAAAACAAAATAATCAATCAATCCAAATCAAATCTTTTGCTTCTCTTTAGTGAGATGCAAATCTTTCTAGTTCCCTAGCGGACTTAGAATTCTAATCCCTTAGTGGAATTCTTAACCTCTCCTCCCTTGTGGATGACTTGAACTTGCCTCCCTAGTGGAGAGATCACTTGTCTATCCCTGGTGGGGTCAAAACCAACACAATTAAACAAACAACAAATTGAAACAAATTCAACACTTTTACCCAGTGGAACTTAATTAAACAAATCAAATTTCTCCCCAGCGAGACTCAAATCAAATCAAACCTTTCATCTTTCTATCGATGGCTTGAACCTGCTTCCCTAGTGGAAGGTTCACATACTCTATCCCTAGTGGATTCATCCTTCCCTCTCTTATGTCCTCGACATAAGTGGAGCCACATTGCATTAAGCTCTAGATTCCTTCTACACCTCGGGTTAGGAGTATATTGTCTCTGTTAGTGCTTGTGATCGTTCAGTGTTGTTGATCATTTCGGTCAACACCAATACATGCGGTGTTCCTTATCAATCACACCACACCTATTGGGTGCCCTTTGTTGACCTTATTTTTAGGATGAGCTCTCAACCCCTCCATCTTAGACATAGGACTCCTCTTAGACTTTAAGAGATCCTTAGTCTTAAGAAACATCTAGTAATTAGGTGGACACTCAACCTAGCCCTAGAGACTTAGAAAACTTAGCAGTAAGAATAGGTCATGTCTTAGAGGTGTTAGGAGAAGTTGCCTAAGCTTGAACCACATTCCTCACTTCCTTCCTTCAAGTCTAACTCCAAATCCAAATCAAAAAAATCTTTCCTAAGTCACTTTGATTTCCTTCTAAGGACTTAGCCTAAATCATGTTCAAATCAATTCAAATCCTTGAAATTTTCTCACACCCCATTTATATTCACATATATAAATGAAATATAAATTCAAAGCAATGAAACTAAATCCAAAATTTAGTTCCAAGTTCAAAATCTTTCCTAAGTCATTTTGATTCCTTCTTAAGGACTTAGCCTAGATCAAGTTCAAATCACTTCAAATCTTTAAAATTTTCTCATAACTTATTTATATTCTCATTTATATTTACAAATGTAAATGAAATATAAATTCAAACGACCAAAACTAACTCCAAAAATCAAACTCAAATTCAATCACAATCCAACCTAAGCCTTTCAAGTCAAAAATCTTGAACTTAGCCAAATCAATTTCAAACCAAGCTAAACTCTTGATTTTTCTTCATGATTCAATCAATCCTTCAATCATGAATTCAAATATAAACATAAACTTCAATCACCAAACCAAAACTTAATTCAAAAAATCAATCCCAAGTCAAACTCATGTTCACCCCTTGAACTTGAAATTGTCAAATGAATCAAAACTCATTTGATTTCAAACCACCTACAAATTAACTTATATTTCAAACATAAGTCCATATGTGAGTTCAATCAAACTTAAATCAAGCTTTGACCAAGCCATTTGACCCACGTAGGCTCACTTGACCCAGAGTGACCCAAAGTACCCTTATGAGCCAAATTCTAACCCTAACTAATTTGGATTGAACTAAGCCCACCTAAGCCTCTCATCATGATCAAAAATCATTATGAGATGATCAATCACTCAAATCGGGTCAAACCAAGTCAAACCTAAGGGTTGACCAAGTCAAGACTTAGCCAAAATGAAACCTAAACTAGCCAAAATCCTATAGGTAAAATTAATTTAAACTAATGATCTAAGTTCATTCATGATCAATGTTTGAACTTGACCAAGTCAACATTTGAACCTAACCTAGCCCAATTGGCCACTTGACCCAAGTTGACCCAACTTGACCTCAAAATTCAAAATGTGTCAAAACTTGATCTAAGCCAATTTGATTGAAACCAATGGGTCAAGTTCATTCCAAAATGATTATTGAACTTGACCAAAGCCTCAATTGGCCAAGTAGACCTAACCTAGCCCAATTGACCATGAACCCAACTTGACCTAAAAGCTAAAATTGAGCCAAACTTAAATATAAACCAAATTGATTGGAAATAAAGATACCAATCCATTTCATATGACCAACCAAACATGAACCAACCCATGACCTAACCCATATAGGTCAAATGGGTCAATTTGGTCAACTTGACCCATTTGACCTAAATGAACTCCATTAAACCAAAACTATATTTAAACCATATTGAATCAAACCAAAGCCACCAAAATACTTCAAATGGTCATATGAACTTGACCCAATTTGACCAATTGGCCAACTTGACCCAAGTTGACCCATTTTGACCTAAATAAGTCAACATGAGCCAAATAACATCAAACCAATTCCAAATCCAATGAAACTTGGCCTAACCTATTTTTCAAACATATCAAACATATTTAAATTGAAACCCAAGCTAAATGACCATTTTACCCCTAGGCCATACGGTACCCCAAAATCAAAACCACTTGGAATTTGGTCTATTCCTTTTCATGGACACTTGGCATCCTCTTAGTGGACCAAATGGTCACTAATGAACCTAGTGCACATGACCCAATGGGTTTGGATTAGCCAAACATAATCCAAACCCAAAATTGACCCCCTCGTTCGAAAATGGCCACATAAAATCCTCCCTCCACCTTGTTTGAGCACATGGCTAGCTCACCCACTCCTCCTCTAGCCAAAACTGAATGCCATGCCACTCTAAGCAGCTCAAACAACCCATTGAATAAGGTCAATTGGATCTGATCCTTCAAGTGGGAGATATACTCCCCCTAATTCAATTCAATCATAACTCTCTCACACTCGATTGAACTTAGGGAAGCCAGAGAAAGCATTTGGAACTCTCCCCAAGCTCTCTCAAGCAACTTGAACTTCTCCATTTTCAGTTTCCTTAGACTAAAAAATAGGGGAGCTCAAGTGAAAAGCCAATTTACTCTACACTTCAAATCAAGCCAATTCCACCTCTAAGCTTCATTAGAGGACCAAATCGAATTCACCCAAGCCCTTTTCTAAGCTCCAAAGGCAAAGGAGGTGCTACTTTGACCAAGATCGAGTTCAAGTGAAGGTGGAGTTGGCCTAGAAAGATCCATTCAATTTCAAAGCCTCAAAACTTTAGCAAAGCTTCATCTCCACTAGATGAAGCTTCTCCAAGGGAATCGAGCACGATGATCACCTCTAGCGAGGTATGAAATTAAATCGAGCATAATTTCAATGGTGGTCCTTTGTGAAATAAAGTACCACCCCATGAGATTATAGCCATTATATGTGATCTATTTTACCTTTAGATAGTGTGGGTTGAGTTTCAATCCAATCCAAGCCCAATCGAGCTCAGATCTTCTCCTAAAAGATGGATAGTGTCCATTTCTCATAGAGAAGAATAGGGAAGGATCATGGGCCATCCATCCGCACATTTTGGATGGACAGCCATGATTAAACACACGTTGATCCATGTTTTAATCCCTTTAGAATCGTGACTTTAACCTAACCGTCCATTCCTTGATGGGTCATATGAGGAGAAAGTGCATAGCGCCACCATTGATGCTGTGCTACGATGTGATAACTTAAATATCGAATCCCATCGCACCATGTGGAAAGCGCATGCCATGTCCGCGGTCCACATGGCACTGACGGGATTAAATATTTAATTAGGCTATTAAATTACCTAATTACTCATGGAAACTTTCAAAATTCATATCTAAGCCTAGAAAAATTAGAAAAATATAAAATAAATTACATTGGATAGATAATTGGACATAGAATATTCTAAAAATGATTTCAAAGGATTTTGAATAATGTTATTTTTATAGATTTTGGTTTTATTGGGAATCTTATTTTGTTAATTACCCTCTAATTACTCCACTGATTAATCCCAAACTTCTTCTGTATAATTAGTGGGATGACTCGTGCTCCCTAATTTTCTTGGGATTTATTGGTGGTTTAATTAGAGGGATTGCTAGTTCATTCCTTAATCACTCCCTTAATGTAATTAAGCTTAATTAATGGTATAATTAGTGGTCTAACCCTCTGATTGAGTCAATTAAGTTTTTCTTAAGTGAATATAAGGTTTAGAGAATAATTTTGGGATACTTTTCTTAAGATATTCCTTAAACCCCCTTTCTTCCTTAATCTAACCTTAATTAAGGGTTAATTCACTAATTACCCCCTTAGTGAATTTCATAAAATTCTAAAACTTTCCAAAACTCAATTTATCTATCTTGGGTAGATCTTAGGTGTTCAAGATCCTAAGTACAATTAAGGAAATCAAAACTCAACTCACATGTGCAAGAGGTGTTATGAAATTACTTAAAATAAACCCCTTTAGCTTAATTAATCCTTAATCATGAGCCAATTGCATTAGGTACCTTTCTTTCCTAGGTGCATTGTTGATTTAAATTTTTTGTGTGGTTTTATATCATATCATTGGCTCATAATTATTTGATTAACTATCCTAAGGTGGTGTAGGTAAGGGGTAATTAACACACGTAATTCATACCTTAACCTAAGCAACATATAAAAATCATCTAATAATCCTAAGAACAAACTAAATCAACAAACATATGTGGGAATGGGTTAGGAGCAGCAAACTCACCTCATATTTCTTAAATTAAATCAAACTCAAAATAAAATCAAACCTTCCTTAAAAAAATAATTTAATTTCTTTAAGCTTTCTTATTTCATAAGATTGTCTTTAGGAATTAATTAGGGTGAATGTGTTTACATGCTTTCATCAGTATAGTTTTTTCCTAACATGCTAAATGTGTATGTCATATGAGTTTCATGCATTCATGCTT
Source organism: Cymbidium sinense (assembly GCA_021442155.1). Taxonomy (NCBI): domain Eukaryota; kingdom Viridiplantae; phylum Streptophyta; class Magnoliopsida; order Asparagales; family Orchidaceae; genus Cymbidium; species Cymbidium sinense. Next base: position 53,505,104 of record CM038215.1, read on the forward strand.
TTCAAAATCAAAATAAAAATGATATATTATCTTTATGTCAAATTACATATTTTGGCTAAAGTAAAAAAATATGAATGGCTATTATCACTATTAAATTTAAAACTATTTTCAAAATCTATAAATCAAACACCTATAACTAAAAGTGTACTACTTATAATTATTTATAAGCTTGCATGTGGATATAAATATGAAGATCTGCATAGTGTGGCCTACCTTCTCTTTTCTTTTGCCATAGTTTTGAATAGGATTTGACAAAGTGTATAGTTCATTTGAAAGGAACACAACACTTGCCTAACCCCATTCCTATTCATTCCTATGCTATTACCTAAGAAGGATATCCACACTTGTACATATCAATTCCATAAACAAAATAAACAAACAAATACAAACTTTTTGCATCTTTCTTTTTCATTCATTTCTTTTGTACATGTGCTTGTATTTAAGGAAAGTGGTATATTACTCTAGACAACCCGGTTGTGAGGCTTTAAGTATCCCTAAGTAGGTCTTGTACCTTGCACCTCTGGTGCAAACAATAGCGTCATACTCACTTATGCCTTTTATACATATTCATGTGCATGTGAATAATGGATAAAAGAAACCCCTCTTTTCTACTTAATGAAAATCATACATCATAAAGCATTCCAATTTTCTTAAGTGATATTTCTCAACATTCATCATAAAGTGTGCTAAAAATTTCCATTTGTATGTATAGATATTCTTAGGATTCATTCATATTCAAGTTATACATGTTGGGAAAGAAATGAAGTGATGTGTGTTTTGTGATATTAATTCACTTTACTTAATATTAAAATGCCTTTCTTTTTGAATAGGTTTGTTTAGGGAAAATCTAAACTGGATTAGTTAAAACACATAATAAAACATTCACTAAATAAAATCAAATATGAATCCACTTTAGAAATTAGTTAAGGTAGAGAAGGAAAGAGAAGTTCTCTTCTATTTTCTCTCACTTTAATACTTAGTAATTAATTGTAAGATTCACTTAAACCAAACCAAAAATACAAAATAAATAAATGAAACCATACATCTAAGTTGAACATCTTACACTTTGAAAATTTAAGCCTTAAAGACATAGCTAAGCATACCGAAACTTTTAAAGCACGCACATTAGGTTAAGTCACCACTTCTAGCTTTAGGTTAGGGCAGTGCATGGCTTGATATTTGCTTTTATTTCATGATGTATTGTTTCTAGTATGGATGTTAGGGTGAATGAGCATAGAATGAATGTTAGGACGATTTGGTCTAATCATTGTTTTTAAAGGGGATTGTGCTTAAGGGGCCATATAATAAAAATATAAATGCTTTTGCTGTGCAGGTGCTTATACCACTAAGCATAATCCAATACGCCAGGTGGACTTGGTTACCCATGTGTGGGGTGCTAAGTCCAATATACATGCTTGGGATTTGAATGGTTTCATTAGCTAATCTCTATTTTGCAGGTGTTAATTAGTATTTTGCAATTAGGATTTTGGAATGAATGTTATGGGGGGATTAGGATGAGCATTGGCCATAAGATTACATCTTATATATTATGTGAAGCCTTTGGAGCAACCACCTTCCAACCATCCAATAGAAGGAACCAAAAGAAGAAACAAGAAACAAGAAACAAGAAAAGAAGAAATGAAGACCACCATAACATGAATTTCCTTACTTGATTATAATTTAAATCATTTGTAATCCAGGTTGTATAAGGGTAGAGCTCGGCTACCCAATTTATTTTCGGGTTTGTGTGGTGGTGCCCGACCACAAATGGCTTTTTATTCTTTTACGATAGCTTTATAAAATGTTTGATATTTTGTTTAGTTTGTGCATTAAGATGGCATGTTTTCTTAGTTTCTTCCTTGCTTTGATGTATGGCCAAGATGATGATTAGGCTCTTAGAAAAAAAGTAAATCTTTTACCAAATTAATCAACTCAAAATTAAAACTAAACAACTCATAACCTCATTTAAAGCCTAAGTTAAAATCAAGATAAAAGAATTAGCAACCCCTTAGCTGGATGAGTATTTCTTTTCTAACATCATGCATAAAAGTATATTATTTCACTCTTGACTGGAGGGCTTCCACATTTCTCAGAGAACTTGGCTTAACCTTTGAGAGCCATGGTGGAAACACACCTCCCCTTCTTGTTGATTTTGGCCCATAATCTTATTTCTCATGCATTAAGCATATGAATCTTATAAGCCTGAGTCAAATGATTGTCCAAAAATAAAAATAAAATATAATATGTTTTGCATTAGATCTAGGTCATTTTTCATGCACTTACATGATCTAGTCTCTTAGGGAGTGAGTTTAAGGACTTAGTCCCTTTATAAAAATAAATAATAGCCTAGCTATCTTACATAAAGCATATGACTTGCCTACATGAATTTAAAATCATAGGAGGAGTTAGTTGGTGGCCACCCTTAGGTGGTTGTAAGTCCAAGCAGTCGGGTGGTTTATCCTCTCTTGTGGAGGCAAACCAAATAAACATTTTTGCCTTAAATTTAGGTCAAGTTTTTGGCCCTCACCAAAGCTCCCTAGATTTAGGTTCTGAGGTTACTTCTCTGCAATGGGCCATATGCATAAATCCTCACCTCTTAGGCATTTTCATAACCTTGTTGTGTGAAATTATAAGCCTTAAACCTCTACTAAAAATTCAACTCAAATAAATAATTAAATTTCAAAAACATAAAGCCCAACCATAGGATAGTTAGAGATGTTCGCTAGGTTTCCTAACATCATGAGCATCTCCTACTTATCTTCCTTTGACTTTGATAATAACTCTCTCTCTCTTTGATCAATCCTATTTGATCTTCCAAAATAAACTAATCGATTGATAGTCATACTTGTTGAAATATTTGGAGACAATGATCATTTACCTTAATCGAGAGTATTCCTGAGAAATACCCTTCCATAGGATGTAGTTAACTATGGGGGTTTGCCGGTATAGAGAACTTAATGTACCCGATTTAAAATAAACACTACTTTACTTTTCCATAAGTAGGGGAAGATTCTCTAGTACATATGCAGACTCATTGTCCTTAGGAGTCCTTGTTGAGGTGGTTAGGTCCATTATAAGGTGGTGACTTCTATCTTTTGAGATAATACACCTCTTCTCAATGTTGCACCCAATCATCCTCAATAAGAACATCTATGGATCTACTTGGTGTCCAAAAATGCATAGAAAGAGAGTATATTTCTATCTTCATTTTATCTCACATAGAGTGAAGATGGAAATATACCTTCTTTTAGAAATCTCTAATCTTAAAAAAATTTCACCACACTTACACATGTCTTATTTTTTTCTTTCTTAGAACATTAGAGTCACACACACCTTCCCAACTTGAATTAAACCTTTCTAAGTCCACGATCAACCAATTTCTAGGAAAAAGTTATGGTGCATGATAACTAGAGTACTCTACAAGAAGACAATGGAGGAGATCCACACTAGGAATTTAATCTCTTTTCTAAATAAATAATAGTCCAACTATTATTCAATTTCATATGACTGAACCACATGGATTTGAACCATAATAGGAGTTAGCTGGCGGCCACTCTAGGCGGTTGTAAGCCCAGCAATCGGGTAGTTTTCCCTCTCTTGTGGAGGTAAACCTTATGTCCACCTATCATGTAGATTTAGGCCGTGCTTTAGCTCTTACTAAATCTCCCTATATTTAGGATCCAAGGTAGTTGATTCCTTCAGGCTATAAGCATAAATTCTCACCTCTTAGGCATTTTCATAACCTTGTGTTAGTGGATCATAAGCCCTAGAAATCTAATAAAATTTCAACTCAAATGAATAATTCTCTTCAATTTTAAATAAATAAAGCCCAACCATAGGATAGATTGGAATGCTCACTAGGCTTCCTATATTCATAAGCATTTCCTACTCATTCCCTTTGGCTTCCAAAATAAATCTTCTCCATGAACTTTCTCAATTGATTTTCCAAATTTAACCATGGAGAAGACTTTAGAACCCGGTTTAATATAAACACCTTTATTCATCCATGTAAAGTTGGGGAAAAATCTCTGGTATATTCGAAGACCCATCATGCCTTAAGAGTCCTTATTAGGTAATTAGGTCCATTGAAGGGTGATGCCTCTATCTTTCAAGATAGTACATCATACCTCAATGTCGTACCAGATCACTTCAATAAGTATCCCCTATGATCTACGTGGTGTACCACACATCCAAAAATAAACATGACAACTGCCCAAGTAAAATAATTTAGAAGAGAATATAAAGGATTCTTAATAAATTCATTTAGAGCCCCAAACACAAATCAACCCACTGGGCCAGTTGGAAGAAGTTAGGTAAATCAACTCGCAATGGAGGTTTTAGAATCAAAATGCTAGAGGATAATATTAAATACATTACAGTCAAATTTTGGATCAAATTTAGAGAAAAAAATATTATATGGGTAGAATATATGCATCATAAGTACTGCGAGCAAGCTCATCTAATGGCAATCAAAGCAAGGAAATCAGATTTCTTAATGTAGAAGCATATGTTACAGCATCAAGAAGTGGCTGAAGATAAGATATTTTGGGATCTTAAGGATGGAAAAATAGACTTTTGGAATGATCACTAGATTGGGGATGCTGGTTTTTTCAAATGGAAGTTTGAAGGGAGGCCAAAACACTATATGCAAATAAATATGCACATTGGGATAGATTCACATTGGGATGAACTCAAGTTGGGAGAGAAACTTCCAGAACATATATGCAAATAAATATGCAATATACTGATGGAAAATAATAGAAAGTATAAATTAATCATTAAAGGTCAATCTAAGGAAGCATCCATTACTAAGCTATGTATATAAAATGGTGGGACACATCTAGAAAATTGCCATTGGATAATGTAATTTGAAACTCTTCAATTAAACCATTGATCTCCTCTATTATTGGAGATTATTTCACAACTTCAAACCAATGGATGAAATCCTCAAGCTTAAAGGCCTAAGAATACCTTCAATATGTCTACTTTGCTAGGAGGAAGAAGAGAGATTACCATATTGCTTCATAAATTATAAATTTAGTACAGATATTTGAAAGGTATTTGTTGATCTATTCCAGGTTAACATGAATTATAAAGCTTATTCTATATATGAGTTAATAGCTAGTTGGAAGCCCATAGATCATTGGAAGATCAATATTATGCTGATCACCCCTCTGATTATCATGTGGTTCATTTGGATGGCTAGAAATAAGATTAAGCATAATGAGAGAAAAATAATAATAGCTATTGTCACTCAAAATGTTAGAAGTTTTCTATACAAAGAAATATATAATGGAGCAATTCGAAAGTCTCATTTTGCTAGATGGATGCAATATGCAAACATTCTAGGACCTTGTGTTGACAACACTAGACATAGATGGAATATCATTTGATAGAATAAACAATCCCATGGCATAATCAATATAAATATAGAAGGAAGCTTTGAAATTAAAACTAGAAATGCTGGTATTGAAGAATTTTTCAAAAGAAAGAATGGTGTGTACTTAAGCCATTTCTCCATGCCTTATGTTGCCTTGTCCCCACTACATGCTGAAGTAATAGCCTACATTTTTGCACTAAAGATAGCCTCTACTCATCTTCTGAGGAAGTACTAGATTGAATCTGACTCATGACACTTATCCATATACTAAAGAAGAACAAAGAAGAATATATTCCTTAGTTCATCATGAATGAGATTAAAGCCTTGAGAAAACTGCTTAAGAAGTTTAAACATCTCAATCTCTCATTTACATAGGGAGGGCACAGGCTTACTGATTTGTTAGCCAACCATGGTGCTTCCTCTCACTCCTTTTTCATCTCCAGAACTATGGATGCACAATTGGCTTTCTTAGTGGATAGTGATAATTTGAAAATGTCATATATCAGAGCTAAGCCTTTGTAATATTATATTCTTTTGACCTTTTGGATTACTTGCATTTTACAATGATTAATGAATTTTTCTTTCAAAAGAAAAAAAAAGACTCACCATGCATAGGGCAAGTCAAAGAAAGAAGCTCGAAGAATGGAATGTGAAAATCTGCCATATAAGTAGACTTACCAGAGCTAGCAAGTGACTAAGAAAGACCTAACAACAAAAATTGCTAAAGTTTGACGACCCTATCATGACATACCAATTTTCCATATCAGAAAGAGCAGTAGGTCACCCACCCAACTAATAAATAGGTTAATCACTCACCAAAGAGTGCTCAACTCATGTCAGAGGAGTACCCACTTGTACTTGACTTGCCATATATGTGCTTACTATATATAATTACCTCCCTTCTATTATAAAAAGGGGGTCCTTTCAAAGGGGGAGTGCATCTTTTTTTCTCTTCTCTCTTCTTCTCAACAGAATTCATAGGTTCTTCTTCTTGAATTTTGTGGAGTAATAATTCTAAGACATTTTTTATACTTTTATATAATACTTATTGCTTTATTTTTCATAATCCTATTTGTTAGGTATCTCATGTTCTACTTTATTCCATGGATAGATTCAAATTTAATGCCCTTCTAGGTGTGATGATTGTGGATGAGGGAGTGAACTAAAAGTTAGATATAAAGCAAAGCAGGACACTCAACATTGAATCGGTCAATAGGCATGAAGCAGATTGCTCAACAATTCACCATGTAACAAGACTTGAGAGACATGGAAGATAAAATCACTCACCTAGTGTGGGTGGCTATAAAAAATGCCAATCATAAAGAACCAAAGGCTAAAGAGAATGAGGGGTCTTCATTATCGGTGACTCACTAGGCTCTCCAAAAAAGAAGAGAAACATCTAGAACTCCCAAACTAGATGATAAGTCATATCATGCTAATGAAGAAGGGGACACATAAAATAACTAAGCAAATCTGATTAATGCCTTTTCCATAAAGTTCACATAGGCTCACTTTTGGCATAGGTTCAAAATCCTACATTTGGAATAATACAAAAATTAAATAGATATGATTGATCATGTACCATACTTTGATTTAATAAAATCATTATTGTACTTGAATGATGCAATGAAGTGCCATCTCTTCTTACCACCTTCAAAGAGTAAGCCCTCATATGGTTCTTATGTCTCTCAGTAGGGGTCATAGCCTCATTCACCAATTTTAAAAGAATGTTTGCCACATAATTTGTTAGTGCTTAAAAGCCCTTAAAGAGTTCCCAAGATCTTCTACAAATGATTCAAGAACACATCAAATCTTTAATAAAATTTATCACTCACTTTCAACAAGAAATGTTGGAGATTAAAGACTTGGAACATCTAGTATCCCAAGTCGCACTTGCTAAGGGCTTAAGAGAAAGACCCTTCAGATATTCCCTTCACTTCAATAACCCAAGAAACTAATTGAATTACTTGAGCTAGTGAACAACTATATGAACATCAAGAAGTATTATGAGGTCATCCAATTGATGTCGCTAACTCAAACAAAGGTTTCAATAAACAGATCATCTTCAGATAATCATCTGGAGATATGTATCGAGTGCAAAGACCAGATAAGAGAAGGTGACCTAAAGAGCCTATACGTAGATGATGATTTTAAAAATTCCATGACTCACTATTAAAGAGTAGAGTGCTCTCAACTTATCCTAGTGGATGCTTTAAGGGTGTCGATGGCTAGCTTGTAGAAGCAATCTAGAATAAAGACTATTTTAAATGGACATCACCTATGAAAGCTGACAAGATTTACAATCAGTCTAGATATTATGTATATCACAACAACCATGGGCATGACATTAAGGAATTCCATCTACTGAGATGCTTAGTTTATAAGTTAATACAATCTAAGAAACTCAAATAATTCACTAGGCAGAAGGATAAAGAAGTTGTTGAAACATGTCATGAACCTTCCCCAAACATACCTTATCCATATCGCAGGAGTCACGCCTGCTACTTTTGGAGGTGGAGGAGAATCCATGAGGCATGCATGCCTCAAACAAATGTAATTTTAGGATATTAACTCGATAGCCATGATGTATGCACTGCATACCTCCATAGCTCTTATAAGTTTTTTAAGAATGATAAACCCACCAATGATAATCCTTATAATGATGTAATCATCATCATGGCACTAATCATTAATTATCAAATCGGGAGTTTACTAATTGACATGGGGAGCTCAATCAAAATCATCTTCAAATCCATCTTGATAAATCTGGGTTGGCAAGTTTTAGGCTCACCATTATTGGAGGACTACTATAGTAGAGACTCCTGCCATCTATAACGTCATCTTCTATCCGCCACTACTCAATATGTTCATGATAGTGGTCTGGATGTACAATGTAACCATCAAATTTCATGCAAGCGGTGAGAAAATCACAAAAAGAGAAGATTTTAATCAATCTAGGACTTGCTAGTTATGAGCCATAGGCGGGTCAAGTAAGAAACATGAAGTTTTATAATTGGATGTCACATGAACTAGAGTCAAAATTCTTTTAAAATATAAGAGAATCTTATGCAAGTCTTTAGAGTTAGCTCAATATTCTACTTCAAGAATAAGAAATCACTTATCCGAACTATCTTGGATGACCTAAATGTATTTTCCTAAACTACAATAGAAATGTTAGCTATTGATATTAATGTGGCTTGTCATCACCTCAATGTCAACAAAGGAGCCTGCTTAAGATAGTCAAAAAAGGGAAAAAGTATAGCACTGCTCGTTGAACCCATTAAAGAGGAAGTCGCCAAGTTACCCGAATTTAACTTTATCAGAGAAGTCCAATACTTAGAGTGGGTGTCCAACATTGTAATGGTGTAGAAGTCAAGTGGAATCTAGAGAATGTGTGTCAATTTTACTATTTTGAACTTGGCAAGTCTAAAGGATGGATACCCTCTATGATGAATAAAAGCCCTCATTGACACACTTACTAGTTATTTAATAAAAAGCTTCCAAGATGCCTTTTTTGGGTACCATCAAATACAAATGCATCTTTGTTGACTCAAAAAAGATGTGTTCTATATTTAAGGAAGGATAATATTATTAGAGACTAATGAATTTTGGGCTCAAGATGGTAAGGACGACATATCTGAGGTTGGTAGATCGAGTGTTCAATAAGCAAAAGGAAAAAATGTAGAATTTTATGTCGACAACTTGTTGGTTAAAAGTAAGTCACCCATACATCACATTCAAGACATAAAGTAAAATTTACCACTTTTGAGAAGTACAACATGCATCTTAACCCTTTTAAGTGCATTTTCAATGCTAGGTCAAGCAAAGTTTTAGCATTTATAATCACCCCCAAAGGCATAAATGTAAATACAGATAAAATAAAAGCAATAATTAAGATTCCTTTACCAAAAATAATGAAAGAGGTTCAGCGGCTCATAGGGTAGGTCACTGAATTAAATAGGTTAATTTGAGGCGAGAGAACATTCATCATTATTCTTCAAAGTTCTTAGGGAAGTTAGAAGATCTAAGTGGACCTCAAAATATGAGAAACCTTCTATGATCTAAAAATCTATTGACATCACCACCTCTACTACAAAGCCTAAAATAAAAATGAACCCTACCATTATACTTAAGATTTAGAGAAGAGTTGGTCAACTCTATTCTTATCTAGGAGGAAAATAAAAAGCAGTGGTCTATCTACTGGGTTAGAAAATCTCTACGAGGTGTTGTACTAAATTATCCCATCATGGAAGAACTCACACTCGCACTCATTTTCTTAGCCCAATGACTTTGATCATACATCTGAGCATACTTAGTACAAGTCATCATAGAAAATCCACTAGAATCTATACTTGCAAAACTAGATCATTCTAGAAACTTATTAAAATGTTATGTTGAATTAAGCAAGTTTGAAATTTCTTACATTCCTTTAAAGGCAATCAAAGCCTAAGCATTTGCCAATTTCTTCAAGCATCAAAGTGTCTTAATTAACCCAAACCCTTATGGTGATTATACATAGAAGATTCATCGAGTGTGCGATGCATGGGTGTAAGTATAATGTTCAAAAGGTTGGCAGGGATCACGAGAACCTAGTTGGTCAAGTTAGATTTCAAATGGATGAATAACCAATCTAAGTATAAAAACATACTCACTTAATTAAGATTCACTCAAAGACTCAGAGCTTCGCATATTGTGGTATACTTAGACTCCCAACTAGTGTTGAGACAAGCTAATAGGGACTACGAGGTTGGGATGAGCCATTACAAAGGTACCTATGAGAATTTTTATTTAAAACACCACATAGATCTTGGGGTAATTTGGGTAATCAAATACATCATTAAGATATAAATATATTATCTCAAAAGATAAACATATTACCCTATAATAGATTAAATTACTTAATAAGAAATCCTAAGGTTCATAGGTCTTCAATATAGTAGAGATTTATCACATGAACTACATGGAAAAGTAGAATAAGATTTATTTTATTATAGGGTTCATAATTTTATATAAGGGCAAGCCCTTATAGTTAATTACATCTTAGGAATGAAAGATTTTTTTTAAGAATACTATCAATTAAAGAAATAGATTTTTAATTCTATGAATTTCAATGCTTATCTTAAAAGGATGATGATTTTGATATTCCAAAAGGAAAAGCTCTAAGGTAGAAGAGTTCTTTTGGAGACCAATAGGGAATAAGTAGGAAATGCTTATCAATATTGGGATGCAAAGTAAGCATTTCAGCTAAGTTACCATTGGGCATCATAATTTTGAGTTTAAAATTATTAAGATTTAAAATGACATTTTATTAGAAATCTAGACTTAGATCCTAGTAGCATAAGATTGTAGAAATTCCTAATAGTTGAAGACTTACTCTAAAAGATTGCTTCAGAACTTAGGTCCACAAATGCTCTTAACACAAGTTAAAAGCACAACCTAATATAAATTTTTTTAGCAATTATCAATTATTTTCTTGCCAGTGGAAAATAATCCTATCCTTAAATCTTCTAGACTTATAATAGACTTAGAAGGGTTGCTAATTAACACCACCTGCGATTTTGAAAACCATAAATCTAATTTTATGTATGCAAGATGGCTAGGCTATTGCATTTAAGAAAGAAGCTAAGAGCTTAACTCACTCCCTAACCATAAGATAATGTTTGGCATGTCATGTACTTAACTAATGTGACAAGTATCATTTTTTTATATTTTGGCTCATAAGACATTTTAAGGCTTTGGTTATGCAATTCATGCCTACAATGGTATACAGTTAGAAATGGTTGGGCCAAATGAAAAGAGAAGGCACACTTCTTATAAGAAGGGTGGTCATCCTCACGGGTCAGAAGCCCCCTTATGTGCAATGGGTGAAGTGCCCAATTCAAGAAGAACAAACACTAAGCTATCATGTTTCACAAAGTCAACTATTTTTGGTTGTTTTAAATTATACCTAAGTCTTTTAATTAATGTGAGGTTTTAAATTTTTTTATTTTATTTTTGAGTTGTTTAAATTTAGTGGGGTAGAAACTTTAATTTTTTCTAGGACCATAATGTTCCAAGCATTTCATCACAGAAATACACCATAGAAATAAACCAAGGAAAGTAGGCAATTTCTATTACACACCCAAAATAAATCAAGCAAAAATTAATTAACAAAGAAGGCCAATGTGGTCTGGTACTACTGTACACACCAAAAGAAATAGAAAATGGATTGCCAAGCTTTGCCCTTATACAACCCGGCCTAGAACTAAAAGCTTGATCAATGGGGGTCTTTTTCTAGGATCATCTCCTTTGTTAGGGATCCCCACGTGCTTCACAGCGGACCACCAATATGGTAGAGTTAGCTCCTATTCATAGACCCCATTGATCTTAACATAATTCTAGGCTTAAATTACATTTTAAAATTTCCAAATAAATTCCAAATTCCTTCAAAATAAATGTCAAGAAATACACAAAGCACACTAATAATTTAAATTTCAAACATACAGGCTTCACATTAGTTGCTTGCCAAACCCACCGGTCTTATTGAGCTATGCTTAGGGACTTAAACATACTTATAAGAAAATAACATTTATATATTTTTAGTATAGCGATATTTCTAAGCATAACCCCCTACAAAAAATAGTGTTAGCCTAAACAGAACGCCCTATCATCTAGACTACTATGTAAAGATTCCTAATCATCTAGTCTAAAACATTATACTACAAAATAATTAAAATATTTCAAACATCATGGATCATCAGCCTATCCTAAATCTATGGTAGGTGATTTACTAATCTAGTGTGTGAAAGAGCTTGTGTGGTATGATTACACTAGACTTTGTTTTAATTTAAATTTGATTTTTTGTTTAAATTTGTTTAATTTTTTATTGGGTGATTTCAATTTTAATGATTTGATTGATTTATGATTTTATTTCCATTTTTACGTTCCTTGTTGAATTTAGATTTTTTTAGTTTTACATTTAAAAATGTTTATTTGATGATTTGGTTCCTTTAGAATGACTCAATTTGGTTGAATTTTGATCTATTGACATTTGACTTGGTGGGGCCTACATTGGTTAAATTTAGGTCAAATGACCTAATTTACCACTATGAATCACACCTAGGTTTATTTTTGGGTTCATTTATATGTGTGCATTGATTTTATACTTTTTTTTGTTTTATTTGAGATTGTTTTGTATTGATTTTATTTGATTTTTCTTAGACATGTGATTTTGAGCTTAAATGGATTATTTGGATCGACCATCCCAACCAACTACTTTAATTTGGGTGCAATTTAGATTTCAATTTAAATATATTTGATTTAGATTTCTATCAAATTTTATTAGATTTAGGTTTGATTGGATTCACTTAATCTAATTGAGTTAGGTCAAGTCCTAGAAAGATTCAATAGGATGACCTAGGCTTTGAGATTGATTTTATTTTCAAATTTTATTTTGCTATTAAATTTAGTATTTGATTTAACTTGTTATTTGATTTTTAGTTTTTTTTTCACCAAGGAAGTAAGAGTAGTCTCCTAAGTTTCTAATTAAGAATCTCTAATCTGAAATTAGAGGTTCTAATTACTAAGATCGAGGATGATGTTGACCTCATTAAAAAATGAGGTTAAAAGAATCTCTATTTAAGAATCTTTGTGTAGGCTAACTCAAAAAAAATTTGTTATCCACAACTTAGAGTGTCTTCATAATTATTACAAATTCACATGTATTCACTTATGGATGTTTGAATAACTCTGCTTGTAACTTAGTATATTTTCAAGCCACTGGTCAATTAAAGGAACCTCCTTGTATTCTCACTTTAATGGTACTCAATTCAGGTTTGAATAACTCGACTCAAGATGTAGAACACTATTAAGTCATTTCCTAATGGAGAGAACCTTCCTTCCCTGGATCACATTTAATGGTAGTCACTAATTGATGTCTGAATAACTTAAGTCATGACTTGGAATATTTTTAAGTCACTATGTAATTGAAGGAACCTTTCCTAGATAATCACATTTAATGTAGTGATTTAAATACACCCCTTCATTAGTTGAGTGACTCCATGAGGGATAACAATGTTCCTTTAGTTGTCATCTAAGATACTCAATATTGATTGGCTGATTATTCCTATTTCTCCAACTAGTATAGTTGGTCTTTTTTAGTGTCTTAATCAGCGACCTCATAGGGTGCTGATCTTTATGTTGCCAACTAGGAGAGTTCATATTTTTGGAGTTTAGTTGTTGATTCATAGGGTGTCATTCTTACACTTTAGTCAACAATCATGCAGAGTGTTGGTCTTCAAGGTATTAACTTGGAGAGTTGGTTTTTTTAGTTTAGTTGCCAACCTCATGAGTTGTCGGCCTTACACTATAGTCACCAACTACATAGAGTGCTAGTCTTTTGGTTGCCAAATTAGAGAGTTGGTCTTTTTTCTAAGTTTAGTTATCAACCTCATATGGTATCAATCTTACACTATAGTCGCCAACTGTATGAAGTGTTGGTTATTTGGTGGATAATTTAGAGAGTTGGGTTTTTTTTTTCTTAGTTTAGTTGCCAACATTATAAGGTGTTGGTCTTATAATTTTGATTTTGCTAAGTAAATTTTAATTAAAGGTTGTGCATATCACTTTAATATTCTTCGGCCAAGAGTTGTGATCCAAGTATTCAAATCTCTTACTCAGACTTTCATTGCTTGCTAGGTGGGACCCTTCCTTATGCCAAAAATGGCTCATCGAGTATCTCAAGTCATCACGTAACTCCTTGAGTGTTCTTGTATCAAGGGTTAGCTTTTCTTAGCAAAAGTATCTCTTAGGACAAGAGTGGCACAACAAGTATTCAAACCTCTTACACAGGCTTTCAGCACTCATCGAGTAAAACCTTTTCTTAGGCTAAAACCACGCAGCTCCCTAAGAGCAAGCTTTACCATTAAGAGTTCAAGTATACTCCTTTGGTAGCTATCATTTTCCTACAAGTTAAGTCATCTAAGAAGAAAAATATTAAATCTTTATTATTAATAATAGAAAGATACATGATATTGATAAAGTGAGTACAATTAAAGGAATTTTTCTTAAGGGATAAAACTTAATCAAATCTCTAGAATTCCATATTCTTGGTATGTCCTCACCTGAATGAGATTGTAGTCAGTATGTGCTTAAACCAACTTGTTCTTTGATTATGAAAGGCCCAACCTAGTTGTGGTTGAGTTTACCCAGAGCATTCTATTGAGCAGTATCATATACTCTCTTCAACACTAGGTCACCACCCTTGAAATGCTTCTCCTTCACAAAATGATTGTAGTATTTGGCCATTCACCTTTTCATCTCTTCTTGTCTTAATAATGATTCAATTCTAAGTTTTTCAAGCATGTTAAGAGTATCCTCCATAGCCTATAAGTTTTCTTTATTCCACTCATTATCCTAACTTTCAATTCTTTCCATTATTAAGACTCTTTGGATATGAATTTCATACTTAATTGATAAGATGGCTTAGTGCCATGTGATAATGTGAATGGGGAGTGTCTTGTCACACTAGAAGGAGTCATTATAAAATAGTAGTGTGGATAATGTGTCTGTCCACTTAGCCTTAGAACCTTTGACATTTTTCTTAAGAAAATTGAAGACCTTCTTTTTTTACAGCCTCCACTTGTCTGTTACATTGTATTGATGTGAATTTCAACTTAATGCCCTAGGACTCACAAAACTCTTTTAGGCTTCCCACAATGAATTGGTGACTGGTAAACCATAACTACAGATAATGTTAGTCTAAATAAATTTCCTTACTGTTAGAGAAGTTATCTTTATGAGTGGCTTTTTTTAGATCCACTTGTCAAAAAATTCAATTACTACTAAGATGAATTTTCCCTATCCACTAGCAATTGGCAGAGGCTTATTAGATCCATCCCTTAAATAGTGATTGACCAAGGGCTATGATGTGCTAGAAAGGTTATGTTGATTGTTACTAGACTACTACAAACGTATGGCATTATATGCATCTCTTTGTAAACTCTTTGGCATCCTTTCTTAGTGTGATATAGAAATACCCTTGCATTAAAATTCTATGGGAGAACATCCTTCCCCAAAATGGTTGTCGCACTCACTAGAATATATTTCTTTAATGACTTTCCTTTATTTTGACTCTCTCACATACACAAGGTTGAGCGAGGTTGTTAACCTTCAGAATAACTCTCCTCCCATCAACAAATATTGGGCTGCTCTAATCTTGAATCTTTTCAAGTACTTTATCATTTCTTCAACTTCACCAGTCTGTAAGTAATTCTTGATGGGGTCAATCTAGCTTGGTGGGTTTTCAAGATCAACATGCATTAGCTCTTCATATCTATAATTAGATGGTGAGTTTAATGATCATGTGCTCCCCGAGTCTAGTAGCTCAAGATAGTAGATCAATGGGTTGGTTTTCTTCTCTGGGAATTTGCTTGATCCTAAAATATTCTAGTTTCCTAATCTTTGTGTTCATTTTAATAAAGTATTTTGTTAAAGACTCAGCTTAGATTGTCTTCTCTAATAACTTATCATACTACTAGTTGAGAGCTTCATTTGGCTACTACATGCATGGCTCCAAGCCCAATATTGAATCTTAGCATAATGAGTAAAGCTTCATATTCGGCTAGATTATTTATCACATTGAAGCTAAATTTGACTAATTATGTTATTGTGATTCTTAATGGACTTTTCAAAACTATGCTTCCACCCATAGTTGGTTCATTGGAAAAATCATCAATGTATAGTCACCATTTGAGCTATGAGTTGGCGAGAATATCCTATGAGCTACTAAAGTCCATAATAAAATTTGTGAGTGCTTGGGCTTTGTTTGTGGTTTGAAGTGAGTACAGTATGTCAAACTCACCCAACTCCATGAACCATTTTAATAATCTTCTAGAGTTACCTCGCTTAGTGAATATAGCATTGAGTGTGTTATTAGTGATAACCTATATGGAGTGTGTTTGGAAATATGGTCCCAGTCACCTAGCTGAAATAATTAATGCGAGTGTACTTTTATGGCTTCAAGAGTAATGAGAAATCAAAAAAACCTTTTTTCTTTTACACCAAAATGCATTTCATAGGGTTAACTATATATTGAACCTTTTATGTGTGGAGAATGTCTCTTTGATGTCTTAGATGTGCTACATTAGAAATTTTCTTATAAATAACAAAAATCCACATAGATATCCATATTTTTCCCTTTCTTCTATTTGAATACTTGATCCACTAGTCTTTAGTAGGTTGTCATTATATTTTCAATCTGAAAGGCATAACTCTATAGTAGTATAATCCTTTAGTAGTAATAAAAAGCATTTTATCATAGTATACTGGATGCATATAAATTTGATGGAATCTTTAGAATCCATCTAGGAAACTCATCAATGAGAATCCAATCATTAAGTCCACAAGCTTTGTATTCATGGGAGAGCGTACTTATTCTTTGGACATGATGTGTTTAGGTTGGTGAAGTCGACACACAATCTGATTTTGCCACTTGACTTCTATACCATTATGATGATGGACACCCATTTTGTATTAAACTTTTCTAATGAAGTTAGCCTATAATATCATGGAAACTTCCTCCTTAATAAGTTCAGCAAGTATAATAGCCATTTTTCTAATTTTCTACTTGAAGGGTTGCACATCCATAAGAATGTTTAAGCCATCATAAGCAATGTTAATGTCTATGCCAGGCATCTCCACTACTATCCAAGTGAATACATCTATATTACTCAGCGGAGTTTGAATAAGGGTTTTTTATGCTCAATATAGAAAGTTGAGCTACTTAATACTCGCCATTGACATGTGTGGTCAAGATTTTCTTAATCTCTTTAATGACTTCAATTATTGTCTTTAAAATATCTGCCTATAACACTTCATCTTCTTTTCTTGACATGCCAATGGCTCTCTAGTAGCGCATGTGGGATTGGTTGGGGTTTCTTCTAACAATAATCTCTTCTCCTTAGTGGGGAATTTGAAGGCTATATGATACATCAATACCATCATTCTGAATTTGTTGCGTAGTGCTTAGCCAAAGGTAACATTATAAGTAGCAAGGGACACTACTATGATGAAGTTGCCCATGGCCATAAACTACTTTTTTCCTTCTACTTAGGTGATTAAGAGAGTAATCATACAATGGTTCCTCTTGTTGGTGTGAGTTTAGAATTATTAATCCTAGCTTGATGAACATTTATTTAAAAATAATGTTGACTGAGCTTCCCATGTCAATCAATATGCTTCCCACCTAGTATTTAGCAATCAAAGGTGTCACAATGACTACGTCATTATAAGGATTCCCAATAGTAGGTTTGTACCTTTATAAAAGACTCACTAGACTGACAGTCGTAGATGGTGCTCATATAATGGATACTGAGCTTACTTCTCTAGATCACAATATTTTCATACTCACATTATTGGAGGACTCCCCATCACCCCAACTATAGCGAGTATGACTCCAGCAATATGAGGTATACATGGATACAGGTTCATTTCCAACTGAGGACTTCTCTGCCTTTCCTCCTGATAAATTTTTTAAGCTTCTCTCCCTTTATCAACTCGTCCACTAAGCTCTTCAACTGGCGACACTCCTCGGTGTCATGACATTGGTCATGATGACAAAAATAATATCTCGATCAATCATGAACTCCATTAGCATTCAAGGGTGGTGGGCATTTGAAATAATCTTTATTCTAGACCACCTCTACCAACTTGGCCATTTATACTATCTGAGAAGTTGCTAGAGTAGTTGAAGAATACAATGATGTTGCCTAACCATTGCCACTAGAAAGAACTAAAGACCCACTGAAGAGGTCTTCAGAGCGATTGCCTGAGAAGGATATCAAAGATGAAGAATGGACAAGAAAATGCAACAAGAAGTATCAGGTTGAGGCTTTAGAAACCCAATAACTTGCCACCTAGGAGCTAACCATGCACAACCTAACATGATTATTCGCTAGCTCAAAAAACTTGGATAGTGTCTTAGGTTGTTGGAGCCTTAAGGTGTATTTCAAGGGCCCCAACTTCAAACCTTAAGTTAGTGCTGCTTGAGCAACTATGGGTTCTACTAGAGATCCATTGGAAGTTAGTAAAGACCTAGAAAACTCTTTTAACCTTCAACATGTCTTATTGGAATTGAGTAATGAACTTCTTTAAGAACATGGTAGGTTCCTTCCTCATCTAAAGGAGAGAATGAGAACTCTTTGGCGGCTTCTTAGCCCTAGAAAATTGCTTAGTGATCATCTTTATAAAGTTAACAAATTATGTTATGACTCCCAAAGTAAGGTGCGATAACTACCTGAAGGTTGATTCTTTAAAAGTGGTAAATAAATGTTGGCACTTCATCAGTAATGTGGTTTTAAATATGTTAATGTGGTCAGATATGACCATTGTATAATTCAAGATGAAGGATCTTGAACCTATCAGTGAGCTTCAACAATCTTCATGAAGAAAGCATTTGCTGGTTGTGGTTACTTCTTTGACACATCCCTTCTTCACTTATGTCATAGGATTCAACATCAGAGTTGGATTTATATGATCTGGGCTCTTCATGGTTGTGTTTTTGTATACCTGCTTGCATGAGGTAGGTGATTTTATCTGCCATGTCTAACAAATCTTGTTGTGTTGCAAATTGGTGGACATTCTGCTCCATATTCACTAGCTGTTATCGTGTCGAGGGTCCTACTTCACTTTGTATCTGGCTTCTAATTCTTATCCTCGTCCATGCTCACCACACTTAAAATGATATTGAATTTAAATATATCTATGGATGTTGGAGGAAGCTTCTTTGGCACCTAAAAAATTGGGTTAAATATTGCAAGCAAGAAGTCAGGAAAGAAATGAAAAAAATAAGAGAATAATATTCTTTATTCATAAAGATCGAAGTACAAAGATTATGGGCCTTGGGAGAGAGAAACAAAAGGTCCCCTATAAGAGAAGAGTTCCCCTTTTATAATACTAAGAGGTGCCTGACTATACATAGAAAGTTCATATAAGATAAATTAAGTATAAGTGAATTCCCACCCAAGCTAATGGCAGCTATGCATGTGAGCAAATATGTATCTATTAGCTAGTGAGGGTGAGTATCTCTTTATCAAGAGAGTATGCAAGTAGGGGTTTGTGAAGAGTAGTTGACCCCCATGCTTATTAATCTCATCTTAGTTGAATTAATTTGAATTAAAATATGTTAATTCAAATTCAAATTCAATTAAGCCTTGATTCTATGTATTTTCTAATTTTAAAATTTAATTTTTGGAATTATTATGGCCAACCTATCTAAATTTAATTTTGTTTGATTTAATAAATATAAAATGATTCAAATTAATTTTATTTTAATCATCCATGATACATTCCTTATTAATGCACTGATTTAAATTGAATTCATTTTTGGAAATGCCTTGGCTAAAAATCCTTATAATTTCTCTTGATTTATTTTAATTGGATTTATCTTTTTTTGGCTTGCCATACTTATTCTCCTCAATTTAGTTAACTAACCTCTCATATATGTTGCATTAAATCATGATTGAACTCCTTTTGGAAACTTCTTTATTGTTGCATGCATAAGTAATTTTTAATTTATTTTAAATTAAAATTATTTTGAATCACTTCATAAACTAATCCATTAATTAATTAAGGATATTTTTTTGTTAATTGTATTCAAATAATTCCCCCCACTCTTGCATGGATGACTTTATTGTATATGAATTCACTTTAATTCAAATTTAAAATCATTTGTTCGATTATTCTAAATTCAATGACTTGCCTTCATAAATATTCCCTCTCTTTTTCTTGCTTGGACAAGAATCACATGGAGTACATTCTCTTAATTTTAATTGATTGACTTGATTAATTTGCTTTCCTAACTCTCTCTCTCTCTCTCTCTCTCTCTCTCTCTCTTGACCAAATTTAAATATCCTTGTTTGAAACTATTTTGCATGTATCCATTGTTTGAAATCAATCTCTTTCCTTATTAAATTTTCCCTCTCATTATTTCCCTCCTCTTCTCCTTTGGCTTCGCCATAATTCTCATGAGTATAAGCTTATTTAAAAAGGTTTTCTCCCAACTTCTTTCTCACTTGCTTCTCTCTTCATGGGCTAAACTCTTGTAATTTATTTTCTTGAATCTTAAGTGTAAAATCCCTCTTCAACCACCTTGGCTGAAAGCCATCTTAGAGCTTGCTTAGATTTAAGTGCAAAAGATGTTCTCCTCTCTTCTCATCTTTAACAAATCTTCAAGAGGAGATTATCTTCAACATCTTTTCAAGCTTATCTCTTGCAATGAAAAAAAAAATATTTCAAGTCATAGATCTCATTGCATACACATAAAGTAGTTGAGTAAACAAATTACTTTCACTTGTTATATTGAATATTCAAGTTCATTGGCTTGGTATGAAAGAAAAGTTTTATATGCTTTATTCTTAAGGTATTCTCTTATCTCTTTCTATTTTTCCTTCAAAAGATTTGAAATAATTTCTTTTTATTTTGATTGAATTGAATTTACTTTCATAAGGACTTCATAAACTTTTTTTTCTTGAATATTGTTTTGAAAAGTTATCATTTTTATTTTGTGCAAGTGCTTTAATCTTGATATTAAACTTTTACAAATTGTATTTTAATTTTTTTCAAGTTTATTCATTCACATAAAATGTTAATATAAGTTTTCAAGTTTACAAATTGTGTTTTAAAGTTTTTAGGTTTATTCATTCACATAAAATGTAAATATAAGTTTGAGCTCTTCTTACTTATTTATCTTAATATTTTTTAGTGCGATTGAGAGAAAAATTAATTTAAAATTTGAAAGTTAGATATTTCAAATTGTAACTTCTCCTTGTTCTTTTGAACTTGTGTTGGGGTTGTACTTTCCTGGTGTAGGAAAGTATGGAAGATTGGTTGTAATCTCATTTTGATTAGTGAATTTCTAGTCAAGATGACTAGGCATGGACGTAGGCCAATTTTTGGGTTTGGACGAACCATATAAAAATATTTTTATGTGTTGCTTTTACTTATTATAGTTTACTTTATTGTGCTTTGTTGTATGGTGCTTTGCTCTTTCATTAAAATTCCCTTATTTCTCTTTTACAATTAAGGGTCTATTTAGGACAACTACAGTTATTTGCAAAAGCAATGGCAGAGGTGTTGTAGAAGAATTTGCTATTTAGGAAGCTATGGTTAGGCCTATAACTTTTTATTATTCATTTTTGTTAAACAATAGCTTTATAGCCACCACCGTTGGGAGCCATGTCAAATTAGAAAAGATAACTTTCTTTTCACAGATTCTTCAAAATGCAGGTGAACGCAATGCCATAACCTCTTAACACTGAGAAGTTGATTCATGTTTCATCCTTTAGACCATTATCCTCTATGTTTTTAACTCACTAGTTTAAGTTGATATCCCCTTGTTGGATACTCCTTCCAATGAGCATAGTTATTTTAATAGTCTTTGTTGTTGAGTACCTTTTATGGTGAGTGCCTTTGTCTTAGTTTTCAAGCTCATCACATTGCTCCTACCCACTACTTTGGGTATACATATACTTAAGTTGTTAATCACTTAAATTAAAATTACATATTAATAATAAATTAAACTGCATTTCTATGTTATAACTTAAACACTTAAATCCTAGCTTTAACACACCACACTAGCCTTCGCACACATATTAGATTAATAGGTTATCGATCCTTGACTTATTATGTTTTGTTGCTATTTGGTTTTGTGTTGTATTACTTTAACCTGCATGTTAGGGTGTATGCTCATATATTTGATGTTAGGGTGATATTTAGTAGACTAATATTATCTTATATAGGGGGGTTGTGATTAATAAAATGGGCATATATAATAAAAATTAAACTTAATGATTGTGCTTGGAGGTCCTGCTTGCCCCTAAGAATAACACAATATGACAAGTATGCCTGGACACCCATTAGTTCCAAGCTCCACTATATGAAATTATTATTACTTGGGGTGTATGTGTATTCTAGATAACATTTATTTTATAGGTGTAGTTAAGATTTTATTTTTTTTTAGAATTTTAAATATAATTTTAGGCTAGAACTAAGTTAGATCCATGGAGTTTAAGATAAGGAGAGGATAGAAGATGTAGATCTAGGATGCCCTGTAAAGCTTGGAGCACCCACAATTTGGAAATGAAGATGAAGACCCCCATGTCCTAAGTTTCCTCAAAATATAGAGTAGAAAAACCTTAACAAATCTCCACACCATTTACTTAGGGATGATCAGGAGTTTATTCTTCATGCGGCAGAATGATGTATATATTCAATAAGATTTCTTCTAACATTATCTTAGGGCTTTTTTAGATCTGGGTTCTACTTTCTATGAACTGAAGCATTCATAGTGAATTACCCCTCTTACTGTAATAAGAGAGCACTATCAATTAAGGTTGAGAATAGACATATCTTTTTGATACGAATCAGTGTCTAGGGGCGTAGTGTGGAAAACTATCAATGAGAAAATAAGAGAGCACTATCATCCTAAGACTGTCATTATTCCAATCTACCAATATGACGAGGCTATTAGCTGTAATGTCCAGGAGTCTGATTAATAGCCATTACCTTATCTTAGATATCCCGAGTAGACTAGATTTTTAATGTAGGGGTTATGGTATAGGTTGGTTTAGATTATACTTGTATTGAAAACAAAGGGTGGATAGAAATTTATTAGAAACCCTTTAGATTAGACTTATATCCCTTTGGAATGCCATAAATGATAGGGAACTTCACATGGTGAACATATGGATTGGACTTACATCCTTTGGGAATGCTAGTTATATTTTAGAAATATGTATGGAAAACATATAGATTGGGCTTACATCCATTTGGAATACCATTAATTATGGGGAAGTTTATGTGGTGAACATAGGACTGAGCTTACATATATTAGAAAGTTAGTTATATCTTGGAGAACATAGGACTAGGTTTAAATCTAGTGAAAAGCTAGTTATATTTTATGAGTTCCCATAGCAAACATATAAATTGGGCTTACATCCCTTTGGAATGCCATTAGGGTGTTCACATGATGAACATATGGTTTAGAATTACATTCCTTGGGAATGTCATTAAGGTGTTCACATAGAGAACATATGGATTGGACCTACATCTCTTTGGAATGCCAAGAATTATAAGGATGTTTGCATAGGAAATGAATAGATTAGACTTATATCCCTTTGGAATGCTAATAGATTTAGATGTTCATATCATGAATGATAAGATTAGACTCACCTCCCTTTGGAGTGCTAGCTAGTTTTAGATGTTCACATATCGAATGAAAAGATTAGACTTACCTCCCTTCAGAGTGTCAGATATATTTAAAAGTTTGCATAGTGAAAAAATAGATTGGACTTACATTCCTTTGGAAGGCCATTTGTAGTATATAAGGCTTTTAGTACTATAGAAGTAGTGTTGTAGTGTTAGGGGTTCAACACCATGGCGCCAATAAGTTGGTGCTTTGGCCCTTGAATCTCAGCGCCTCAGCGCGAATATGCTAACACCATAGCACTGTTAGACGTAAACATAAGCCTCAAAATCAGAGTTGGCAGTGCTATAAAAGTTGTGTTATGACATTGTAAGTGGACAATTGGCCTTATAACCTAAGAAGGCAATGCTGCAGTGATATGGTTTGGTGTCATAGTGCTGGTTACAGCACATTGGTGCCATACAATGGCACTGCTGTGCTACAAACTAAATATTTTGACTCTGAAACTCAAGAAGGAAGCAATGTAGTGCCATAGTGCTGGTCGCAGTGCCTGAGTGCCATAATACAAAATCACAGTGCTGCGAAGTGGAGCACCAACATTCAAAATCTTGAGAGCTCAACACCATAGCATCGAGTATCATTGTTGTGCTGCTATGAGACGAACGACTCCATTCTAAGCTAATTTTTTTATGTGATTTGATGATTCTTACAAATTTTAGCAACATAACAACTTAGTATTGCTAGTTTTTAAAGTATTTTAATACAAAATACATTATTCTTTTTTGTCCCTGATTCAAGATTTGAGAGAGGCTTTTTGAAGTATTTTAGTGCAAAATACATTATTCTTCTTTGTCCTAATTCAAGATCAGAGAGAGGCTTTTTCATCTCACGTTGAAACTAAGTTTGAAGGCAGAGGTCTTGAACTTCTTAAACAGGTATTTTAGTGAGTTAAAGTTTGATTTAATCTTAATTTTAGCAGCATTTTATCTTGGAGATGCCTATAATTTTATTTTTAATGCAATGGCATTCAAGATCAATGAGAAGATCTTCATTTTACACTGGATCTAATATCAATGGTGAAATTCTTGAAGATTCTTCCTATGGAGCGAAGAATCATATAAATAAAGTATTTTACTTAGAGTTTTACCTAAAATCTTGCCTTATGCAAGAAGGAGAGCATACAATAGCTGAGAACTTGTAGTAAAGTCCACAACATAGAGGGAGGGGAGTGTGGCTCGAAAGAAAATATGAAGAAGAATAAGAAGGTTAACCCTCCTCTTCTTATAGGAGTTGACTTTCAACCGGTCCCACTTTCTTATCAACTTCTCCTACTCTTCAAATCACCTGCACTCTTCCCTCAGACTGTTATTACTGAGGGGATGGCTATTGGTTAGAGTGGTTGGTATTTTTTAGGCTCTTGAAGCTTAGGGATAGTGGAGCCAGTAGCAACAGCAAGGGTCTAGATTTTCATTATTAGTTTTATTTATTATTTTTTATTATAAACAAATTGCCCCACCCCCCAATGAATGTGTCATGTCAATTAGACATGATGCATTCAATGCTTTCTCTTTTGTTTATTAATGATTATATTTAGAAACATAAAAAAGGAATAATGAGTAGAATATTGAAGAAGTCAATGATCATAATATTCATGAATAATGTAACAATAAGAGATAATTGCTAAAACAAATCTCATTTATAGGTAATCAGTCTAAATTTCTCTAATACAAATAGAGGCAATATAGAATCGATAAGCCATAGTAGCCTATCTCTCTCATTCATCGTGTAGATGTTGAAAGGTTTCTTCCTAGTCATAAACTAATGAAGAGAGACACGGTCGAGTTCAGACACCTGAGTGTCCATCTGTGAGCAATTTTCTTTTATAGTTGTGACAGCCTATCTCTCCATAGATTTTCTCACCAATAAATATTGTCGTGTCTACTGTAACTCTCTCATTTCAATAGATATATCAAGAAGCTCAATTTGCTAGAGCGTTCTCTCTAGTATGATCTCAAGGCTTTGAGGTTGTGCTCAAGATCTTGGTGGAATAAAGAGTGTTGACTTCTTGAGTCCCACCTCATATGAGATTGATTTGATGATAACAAACACATGATCAAATGTCACTAACCAAGCTAAATTCAAGTGTGCAGGAAAATTCTTCAACTCCAGGTTCTTCAACTAATTCAAAATGCTAAAGCTATTAGACATGAACTGCGTGGGAATTTTCTAGAAATTACTATATTAAGAAAAATGAAAAGCACACTAAGATAAAATAAATGATTCATTCAATTTTAATTTCATCATTCTTAAATTATTTATATTTTTCTATATCTTTATATTACAATTATTCATTAAATTATCTATTTTGGATAATATGAACTAAAAGCTTAAAATAAGTTCCATAAAATGTGTGATCAAGCAAGCTAAATTATGTTTAAGCTTCGTTAAATCATTTCAGGCTAATTGTAATTTTTATTCATATTTTTATTGCATGAAAATTGAATTATACTAAAATTATCCTTTTCTCTTATTCTCTCTCCTATTATTCTTTCTTCTCTCTTATTATCATTTTCATCTTAATATTATTTTGGCCGAATTTTTAATTGCATTGTGTGTAATAAAATATGTGAATTTCATTCAAAATATATCTATATTATGTTCTCTCAATTTTCATATTTTGAAAAAGCATTATTTAAATTTTTAAATTTGAATTAATTTGAATTATTATTTTTGAATTCAAACTTCTTTATTCATAGAATATACTTGCTAAATCAAATAAATTTTTTATGGAACATTTTGAACGTCCCAAACATAATTTATTATGATTATTTAGAGTCTAATTATTTTATTACAAGTTATTTTAAATTTAAATTCAAATCAGTCCTCTTTTTTAAAATAATTCTTTTTAAATTTAATCTAGTTTAGGAAAGTGTTTGGAGGCCAACAACTTTGTTTTAAATTTAAATTAATTTTTACATTATTTAAACATTTAATAACTATATAATATAATCAGCCTTGATCTTAACTGATTCATGCTTTAATTTGAGAATTTCCTAATTATGGAACTTCTCTTTGCTGAATTCCTTAAGGGTATTTTCCATGGATCTATTTCATTCAAAATTCCATGCTTCATATCAAAACTCCTTGGCAGAATTTCACATATTTTTCTCCTCTATCTGTAGCTGTGATTCCCATTGAAAACATTTTATATTGGTTTGAATCAAATTTGCAAAGGAGCCTCTTGCAAATCCATTGGCCAATTCATTATTTCTTGGTTTTGAAATTGAAATTGTTGCCTATTTCATTTCCCTCTCATTCCCTCATGATTTGGCGAACCTATACTCCTCCTTATTCTATTTAAGTACCTTGTTTCAACTTGAGAAAGGTTCCAAAAAGTTATTATTCTCCCTTGCTCACCTTTCTCCACCATTGGCCGATCTTAGCAACAACAATCCTTGGAGACTTTTTTGTGATTCAAGTGCAAAATTTTCTCATCATCCCTCTCTTTTCCTTGGAAAATTAATTGGCTTGATGATTGATTAGGAAAAGTGAAGGACTTGTGAGGTTCTTTCCTTGGCCAAAAGGTTCTAGCTTTATCTTCAAATTCCTAAGGTGCTAAGTGCTTATATTACTTTCATTTCATCTTGGCTTTGAAGTTTATAAGGTTATTTCAAACATCTTGCTATTATTCACTTTGTAATCTTTGGGATCTTGTTTGGCCAAAATCAAACATAAGGAATTTCAATTTGTTTAATGCTTAATTACTTCATAACTTCTTGATTCTTTCTTTGGCTGAGAACTACACATAGGTTAATCAAATTTAATTGTGCTTATTCATTTCATAAGCTTTATTTTTGGTTTGGCCAAGGCCATTTCAAGGTCTTTTGATTATCTAGTGCTTAATGATTTGAACATATATTTGTTTATCGCTTTGGCCTAAAGTTTCATATAAGTTGGTTAAATTTGATTATGCTTAACATCACCTCGCATTTACTATTCTATTTGGTTGACCACTTCATTTCTTGCATAAATTATTTGTGCTTTTTGCTTACTTGTCTTCAATTGGTTTATATATATATATATATATATATATATATATATATATATATATATATATATATATATATATATAGGTTATGTGATAGCTTCTTTGTGGTATCATTCAAATCTTTATTCAAGTGATTGTTTAGTTATCCTAATTCTAAATTCACTTATCATTTAAATCAAAGCTATCTTGTGTGAAAAAAATTCAAGATAAAATTTTATGATTTAACATTGCATTTTAAGTTGGTTCATATTCCATTTTAGTTTTCATTTTAAATTCATATAATAACATCATTTCAAACTTTTCAAAGGTCATTCAAAGCAACATTAAGTTACTGGCATTAAATACTTGATTGAAGTTCTTATTTCAATTTCAATTTAAAGTTAAAGGTTCTCTTTCATTAATATTCACTTTCTTTAATATTTGTATAGTTTTTGTTGTGAGTGCAAACACATTTTAAAATTGAGAGATAGACATTTGTATCTTTTGTTTTAGCTTGTTCTTGATTTATGTTGGTATGTGTTGGGTTGTACTTGCTCATGAAGGAGAGTACAAGAGATTTGATATAATCTCATTTTGATTTAGTGAGTTCCTAGCGTGGGTGGCTAGGCATGGACTTAGGTCATTTTTAGGGTTTGGCCAAATCACATAAAAATCTCTGTGTTCTCTCTCTTTATTTTTTTGCACTTCACTTTTGCTCTAATTACTATGGAAATTTAAGAAATATTTATTTATAAATATTTTTTTATAAAGTATCCAAATTAAGTTTTAATTTAAAAATATTAAAAAAAACCAATTCACCCCTCTCTTGGGTGTTATAGCTGAATAACAAATGGTATCAAAGCCTCGACTCATTTTGTAGCTTAACTTCCCTAAGTTTGATCATTATGGGACAAATTTTTCTTAAAGGTGCATTACCTAGAGGATGACTACACATAGTCCACCATCACTTGATAATGTTTCATTTAATTATTGGAAAAACCAAATTTGTACATTTATTCATAGACAAGATTCTAGAATGTTGCATATATTGATACATCAGTATCACACACCCACTACATATGGATTTTCTTTTGAAAGAAAATTAGAAGAATTAATACAAAGGCTTGCAACATTTTATATTGTGCTATACTTCCTAATGATTTTATGAGAATTTTTGTGCTTTTTATTTCAAAAAAAATTTGGAATAAATTAATTCTTACTTATGAAGGTACTAACGAAGTTAAAGATGCTCACATAAATAGGTTAGTACATGTGTATGAATTATTCTGCATGTTACTAAATGAAAATATTTATAATATGTATTTTAGTTTCATGAAAGTTATTAATCCTTTGCATTCATCTTGAAGAAAATATAAAAAATGAAGATTTAGTTTATAAAATTTTTAGATGCCTTCCAAAAGAGTGGGATGCAAAACTTACTGCTATTAGTGAAGCTAAAGATTGAACTACATATACACTTGATCAGCTTCTTAGTTCTCTGATAGCTTATGAATATGTTATAGCACAAAGGGATCAAAATGACTCTTTCTAAAAGAAAGTGAAAGAAAAATTAATTGCTTTGCAAGTAGAAGACAATTATTAAGAAAATTCCTCCTATTCAGGTGTGGATAGTGATGAAATTACAATGCTTTCAAAGAAATTGGGAAACATGATTACAAAGAAGAAGCATAGGTATGGAAAGTCTTAAATTTATAAATTGCCTCCTAAAAAGTTGACTGGAGGTGAAGGAATCGTATCCTATAATTATCGAAGTTGAGACATGTAAGAAGTGATTCCTTTATAAAGAAAAAAAATCAGGAATAAAAAAAGCATGGAAAAATAAAAAAGTCTTAGTAGAAAAATAAAAGAGCACTTTGGGCAAATTTTGATTCAAAAGAATCAAGTGAGGACACTTCAGAGGAAGAAGCAAACTTATGTTGGATGGAAGATGGGGATACTTCAAGCAAGGTATATGAAGATATTTAATATGAAGAATTAGATGATGCACTTAATGTATTAGCACGTGAATATAAAAAGCTAAAAATAATATTCAATATGTTAGAAAAAAAAAAAAATTAGAAATACATACTTTATCTTTAGAAAAAGAATGTGCTAATAAAGTTATGAATGATGCTTTATTATATCAATTAACACTTGTGAAGATATTGAAAGAACATAATTTATTACTTCATGCAAAATTAAATGAATGTAGTAAATCACATTCACAAGTTCAATTCATTAGAAATAAGTCATCAAATGCATCAAAATCATTTAAATTTAGACCTTATGCAAATACAAGTGTTACATGCATTTTTTGTAATAAAAAAAGGATCTTTTGATTGTTATGCAAAAAGATCTCAAACACTTCCAAGATCAAATTATATTTAGACACCAAAAAATAAATATTCAATAGTTACGCATACTACATAACATTCATTGCATACTTTGTCATTGTTATGTGGACCCAAACATATTTGGGTACCAAAAGTTGACTCCTTATTTTATTTTGTAGGAATGCCTTCAAAGAAAAATCAAAGAAGGCATGTGGTACTTGGATATCGGATGTTCAAGACATATGATAGGTGATTAATCTAAAGTTTCTACTTTAGAACCTTATGAACAAGGGTATGTAGTTTATGGTGATAATGCTAAAGGAAAAATAGTTACCATTGGTTCTATTTCAAAAAATTCCATAACATTAGATAAGGTTTACTTTATTGAAGGCTTAAAGCATAATCTCATTTCTACTAGTCAATTATGTGATAAATGACTTAATGTTGAATTTCATGCATCTTCTTGTATTATTTAAAATAAAGAGATTTTTTTTACTTATTGGTTATAGATAAAAAAATAATTATATTATTGATTTTAAAATACTTGTGATGCAAATTTAAACTTACTTTGTTTCAAAAGTTTACATGATGAAGTTTAGCTTTGGTATAAAATATTATGTCACATTAAGATGCATTCTTTAAACAAAATTGCAAAACTTGATCTTGTTGATAATTTACCTAAAATGAGATTTCATTTTGATTATGTTTGTGATGTATGTATTCATGGAAAACATTCAAAACATTCTCTTAAAAATAAAAATTTTGTTTCTACTTCTAGACCTTTAGAATCATTGCATATGGATTTAGTCATGTTAGTGTTGCTAGCTTAAGTGAAAAATTCTATTGTCTTGTTATTATTGACGATTATTCAAGATTTATTTGGGTCATGATTTTAATTTATAAAAATGAGGCTTTTAAACACTTTAAAAAATTTATTAAGCAAATTCAATGAGATAAAAGTCTTCTTGTTAGTAGAATTCAAGTTGGTCACGGTGAGTCTGAAAATAACATTTTAAAAAATTTATGATGAGTTTGGTATCAAACACATTTTTTTTGCTCCTAGAACTCCTCAACAAAATGGTGTTGGAGGAAAAAAAAATAGGATTTTTAATTGAATTGAGTAGAGCTATGCTTGATGAATATAAGTTGCCTAAGTATTTTCAGGCAAAAGCTGTTAAAGCTACTTGTTATGTTATGAAGCATTTTTACTTGAAAACTATTTTAAACAAGACCGCTTATGAATTATTTTTCAGCAAGAAACCTAAGATTAGTTATTTTCATATCTTTGGTTGTAAATGCTTTATTTTGAATAATGGTAAAGATTCTTTAGGAAAATTTGATAGTAAATCTGATGATGGTATCTTTTTAGGATATTCTTTGAATGATAGATCTTATAGAGTTTATAATTAAAGAAAAATGATTGCTGAGGAATCAGTACATGTCATATTTGATGAAAATCTTATAGATTCTATTAAATATGATGTGATTGAAGATGTGGTAGATAATTTTAAGAAAATAAATTTGGAAGAAAATGTAGAAGATTCTTTACCCAAATATTGGAAATTCATTAGGAATCATCCAAAAGACATGATTATTGGAGATCCTTCGAAGGAGTTGGAACTAAAAAAAAATCCAAGGAAATGATAAATCATTTTGTATTCTTATCTAAGATTGAACCAAAATCAATAAATGAAGCTTTGGAGGACACTATTGGATTATAGCTATGGAAGAAGAATTAAATCAATTTTTTAGAAGTGATGTGTGGTAATTAATTCCTATTCCTCAAGATCAAAATGTTATAGGAACCAAATGGGTCTTTAAGAATAATTTAGATGACTTAAGACACATTATTAAAAAAAAAAGGCTAGATTGGTTGCACAAGGATATACTCAGATTGAAGGGATAGATTTTAAAGAATCTTTTTTCCTTGCAGCTAGATTAGAAGCTATTAGACTGCTTCTTTCTTATGCCTGTTACAAGAATTTTAAAATTTTTTAAATGGATGTGAAAAGTGCAGTTTTAAATGGCTTTATAGATCAAGATGTCTTTGTAGAACAACCTCTTGGTTTTAAAAATGTAAAATTTCTTGATCATGTTTTTAAATTAAAGAAAGCATTGTATGGATTGAAATAAGCTCATAAATGTATGATAGATTGAGTATCTTTCTTATATATCATGGATTTACAAAGGGTAGGGTAGATTCCACCCTATTCCTTAAGAATTTAGGTAATGATTCTATCATTGTTTTGATTTATGTGGATGACATTTTATTCGGTAGTACAAATGAATTTTTATGTGTTGAGTGTTCATCTTTGATTGCTAAAGAATTTGAGATGAGTATGATGGGTGAACTAGATTTTTTTCTTGGGCCTTCAAGTAAAGCAACAAGAAAAAGTTACTTTCATTTGTCAAACCAAGTATACCAATGACTTGATAGATAGATTTGATATGAAAAAAAAATTAAATCTAGTAAGACCCCCATGAGCCCCTCTACTAAACTAGATTTAGATGAGTCAGAAAAAACCTGTTGATAAAAAAGTTTATAGAAGTATGATTGGTTCTCTTTTGTATCATACAGCTAGTAAGTATGATAATAAGTTTGATGTATGTTTATGTGCTAATTTTCAAGCTACTCAAAAATAATCTTATTTAATTATTGGTAAGCATATCTTTCATTATTTAATTGGCACTTCTAAGTTAGGATTATGATATCCAAAAAATTCACTTTCATGTGGCTTGATTGCCTATTACAATGCTGAATTTACATGTTGTAAAGAAGATAGGAAAGTACATCAAGGACATGTCAGTTTGTAGGATCATCTTTAGTATCTTGGTCATCTAAAAACTAAACTTCATTGTACTTTTCACTGTTGAAGCTGAGTATATAGTTGTTGGAAGTTGTGTTGCTCGGGTTCTTTGGTAGAAGCAATAATTAGAAGATTTTAGACTTAAACAAGATCACATTTCTATTAAGTGTAACAATACTAGTGCAATTTTTTTAACAAAAAATCCTATCCAACACTCTAAAACTAAACACATAGAAATTAGACATCACTTTATTCAGAATCATGTGAGTAAAAGAGATATAAATATTGATTTTATCAACACAGATTTGCAAATTACTGATATTTTTACTAAACCATTACTTGAAGAAATATTTTGTACCCAAAGATGCATGTTAGGCATGTTAGATCCAAGCATGTAATTTTATTGTCATTCATTTTTAAATCTTTTTGATGTTATCAAAAGGGGGAGAAAATAATTTGTTGGTTTTCCTTATTTATAATGCATAGCTTTATGGGGAGCTTTTTCATGTTATACACAAGTTATATTCTTATTTTATTTTGCTTAAAAATTATTTAAAATCTTGTTTATTTACTTGCTATAATTTCTCTTTAATGTAAATTATATTTTCAAAGGTTGATGAAAGGTCACATTACAACTTCACTATTTAACACCAACATAGGCCTGCCATCATCACAAAATGGAGAGATTGTTGACTTCATGAGCCCCACCTCATATGATATTGATTTTGATGATAACAAATTTATGGTCAATTTCTACTAATCAAGTTAAATTTAAGTGTGTGGTAATTCTTCAACTCGAAGTTCTTTAGTCAATTCAAAATGCTAAAGCTATTGGACATTAATTGGATAAGAATTTTTTTACAAATTACAATATTAAGGCAAATGAAAATCTCACTAAGATAAAATAAGTGTTTCATTCAATTTTAAATTCATCATTCTAAAATTATTTATATTTTTCTATATCTTAATATTATAATTATTCATTAAATTATCCATTTTGGATAATATGAATTAAATGCATAAAATAAGTTTCATTTAAAATGTGTGTTCAAATAAGATAAATTATTTTTAAACTTCATCAAATCATTTTCATGATAATCATAATTTTTATTTATATTTTTATTGCATGAAAATTGAATTATTCTTTTTCACTTATTCTCTCTCCTATTATCCTTTCTTCTCTCTCCTATTATCATTTTTATCTTAATATTATTTTGGCTGAATTTTTAAATCATTTTAGGTAATAAAATGTGTGAATTTCATTCAAAATATTTATATATAATATTCCAACATTTTTAATATTTTAAAAATTCATTTATTTGAAATTTTGAATTTGAATTATTTTTAATTATTATTTTGAATTAAAACTTCTTTATTCATGGCATATACTTGCTAAATCAAATAAAATTCCTTTTGGAACATCTTTGAACGTCCAAAGAATGATTTATTATGATTATTTAGAGTCTAATTATTTAACTACAACTTATTTTAATTTTAAATTCAAATCAGCCCTCTTTTGTAAAATAATTCCTTTTTAATTTATTCCATTTTAGAAAAGTGTTTGGGGGTCGGCCACCTTGTTTTAAATATAAATGAATTTATATATTATTTAAACATTCAATAAGTATATAATATAATCAGCCTTGATCTTAATTGATTTATGCATTAATTTGAGAATTTTCTAATTATGGAAATTCTTTTCATTTTTTTAGAAAATAGGAAAATTTTATTTCCACAAAAAAAGATATAAAGTCCTAGAAGGGGCAAATCTCTAAGCTAATGCTCAAAGAGCTACAGAAATACCTAGGGAGATAAGCCCCCTAGCTAGTACATTAGAAAAAGAAAAAAAAGTTAAACACAAAGGAAATAGAGGTCCAAAGAAAATTCCTTGAGATTAGCGCGACATCCCTCTGCTACTTATAAAACTAGTGCAAAATAGCAGTAAAGGTCTCCCAACTTGCACCAGAGGTCATCCTATGTTCCTGAAGAAGCTAGCAAAATCTAGTAGCCAAAGTCTCCCATCCAATATAAGGGCTTTGCAACAAGCTTGGAAAGGGATTAGTATAGATTATGCAGCAGGTAATTAAGCATAAAGCATAAAAGCAAGAAGAAGTTGGAAAATGAAAGAAAGGCTTAGGTTTAGTTAAAATTTTCTTAAGGAGCAGCACTATATGTAAGCATCCAAACTTCGAATGAAGGGTTACAATAGAATATAACACTACCAGCCAAAAGAGGGAAAGGGACACATCACAGACATCATTGCCAGCAAACTCTTGTAACACCATGTCAAGTGATGATTGTCGCACAAACCTGCAAAGAACTTCAGATAGCAAATATAACCAATAGAAACCTAGCAGTTAGGTAGATCAAACTGAGTAATGTAGGCTAGAAAATTGATGATGAAAGCCTTAGAACATAAAATATACCACCACCAATGCTTACTAACATAAAATCTAGTATCCAACTCCAGAATACAGGAAATAGAATTAAGTAGAGACCCATCAAATGCAAAAAGATACACATGGAAGAGCAGGTCATTCATTAATCGAACATAAATGATAGTAATATCCCAAATAATAGAAGAAATAATCTCAAAAATGATAGGGTCCAAAGCAACCAAAATAGAAGAGAGGGAACATAAACAATCAAAAATATATTTAGGCTGGAGATGGACAACACTATTATGGTTGAATTCCTTAAGGGTATTTTCCATGTATTTATTTTATTCAAAATTCCTTCTTTCATATCAAAACTCCTGGGATGAATTTCTCATAGGTTTCTCCTCTATCTTTAGCTATGATTCACATTGGAAACTTTCCATATTGGTTTGAATCAAATTTACAAATGAGCCTCTTGCAAATCCATTGGCCGATCCATTATTTCTTTATTTTGAAATTGAAATTGTTGCCTATTTTATTTCCTTCTCATTCCCCCCATGATTTGGCTGAACCTAGGCTCCTCCCTCTTCTATTTAAGATCCTTGTTTCAAGTTGACAAAGGTTCCAAAAAGTTATTATTTTCTCTTACTCTCTTGCTCACATTTCTCTACCATTGGCTGATCTTAACTACAACAATTCATGGAGACTTTTGGTGATTCAAGTGTAAACTTTTCTCATCATCCCTCTCTTTCTCTTGGACAATTAATTATCTTGAAGATTTATTGGAAAAAGTGACAGACTTGTGAGGTTCTTTCCTTGGCCGACAGGTTCTAGCTTTGTCTTTAAATTTCTAAGGCGTTAAGTGCATATATTACTTTTATTTTATCTCAGCTTTGAAGTTTATAAGATTATTTCAAACATCTTGTGCTTAGTCACTTCATAATATTTAGGTTCTTATTTGGCCAAAATCCAACATAAAGAATTTCATTTTGCTTAGTGCTTAATTACTTCATAACTTCTTGATACATAGGTTACTCAAGTTTAATTGTGCTTATTCATTTCATAAGCTTTATTTTCTTCTTTAGCTAAAATACATTACCAGGTCATTTTATTATCTAGTGCTTAATCATTTGAATATCTATTGATTATTACTTTGGCCCAAAGCTTCATATAGGTTGGTTAAATTTGATTGAGCTTAACATCACATCTCATTTACTTTTTTATTTGGCTAACCACTTCATCTCTTGCATAAATTATTTTGTGCTTTCTGATTACCTGTCCTCAATTGTTATATATATATATATATATATATATATATATATATATATATATATATATATATATATATATATCTATATATATGTATTGTGTGTGTGTGTGTGTGTGTGTGTGTGTGTGTGTTATGTGATAGCTTTCTTGTGGTATCATTCAAATATTTATTCTGGTGATTGTTTAGTTATCCTAATAGCAAATTCACTTATCATTTGAATAAATGTTATCTTATGTGGAAAAGAATTCAAGTTAAAAATTTTTGATTTAACATTGCATATTAAGTTGATTCATATTCCATTTTAGTTTGCATTTCAAAGTCATATTAGAAAATCATTCCAAAATTTTCCAAGATCATTCAAAGTAACATTAAGTTACTTACTTGCATTAAATACTTGAATGAAGATCTTATTTCAATTTCAATTTAAAGTTAAAGTGAGTTCTCTTTCATTAATATTCACTTGCCTTAATATTGGTATAGTTTGGGTTGTGAATGCAAGAACATTTTAAAGTTGAGAGATAGACATTTGTATCTTTCTTATTATCTTATTCTTGATTTGTGTTGAGGTTGTACTTGCCCGTTATAGGAAAGTACATGTTGAGGTTGTACTTGCTCATTGTAGGAAAGTATTGTTGACCTCATTTTTGGATGAGGTTAACGTTTCTTCCAAAGACAATCACTATGCTTGTAGTGTTGATTTTTAATTTTTAGAAGTCTCTTAACTAAACACCTAGGTCATTACACTTAGTGATCTAATGCACCCTCCTTAAATTAGTCTAACTTAATGTTTTTAGTTAGATTCAGCCCAAATCTTTAACCTAAACATAAACCACTCTAAATTTAAAATTGATTATGTCTAGATTAAGGTTTAATTAGGGAACTAAACCTAATTAACTTAATTAAGCTAATGTTGATATAAATCTAAAAAAATTCAAATTAAATCCAAACAAACCCAAATCAAAGAAAATTAAAAGCATGAAACCATAACATGAAATTGAATAAATTCAAATCTAAATTAAAGGTCAAAGATTGGTCAACCCTTTTACATTGGGTCCCACCAAGTCAAAGGTCAACCCACCAAAATTTGACCATATAAAATTATTCCAAATGATTAGGATGATGATATGAACATATGTGAATATGAATTTAAGAGATTATAAGTCTAATGTGGCCTTAATTAGGCTAATTAGGTCATTTGACCTAAATGGGTCTCATTGGGTTTAAACCCACATAAAACTCAAATAAACTCAAATCAATTATTCAAAATCATTTGAAAATGATTATTGAACATAAACCAACCCATCATTGGGTACAATTTGGCCAATTTGGTCATTTTATCCAAATGAACCCAAACTTAACCCATTAAGCCCAACTTGGGTCAAATGGGTTCAAAATGAAATAAAATTGGAATTGTTTGATCCAATGCATTCCAAATTGCTTGGATTAAACCAAATGAAAATTAAACACATTATAATTGAGTCAAATAAACTATTTAACTTAATTAAAATCAACCCCAATCCAAATACATTAAAATGGACTAAACCTAAAGTAAAGACTCCATAAATTTTAAAATCCTTAAAACCCTTTGATTAACTAATTCATTAATGATTAAATGCACAAGCCAAGCATTGATCTAAGGCTAATCTATCAAGTGAGGCAACTTAGATCAAACCAATAAAAGAAATCATTAAATGGAATAATTCAAAAAGATCTCAACCCAATCTTCAACTAATTCCCTTAGGATGCAACCAAACCTTTTCCATATCTAATTAATGTTGATTTCCATCCAACATTAAGCCACTTAATCAACTTCAAAAAAAATCTAAAACCAAAGAATCTTCCATGACAAGTCAAAGTCATGAAAAGCCAAATCTAAGCCTATAGCCACATTCCCTACTCCACCTCTTTAGCTTAAGACAGATGTGGGAGGACTAGTGTACCATATAGCTAACATCCAAGAACTTCAATTGCTCATGGTTGACCAAGAGGGGCAAAACCAAGCTTAAGAGGCTTAGCTTCAATGGCATCTTCACCTAGAGCTATTCCCAAGTGAAACAGACCTTCCATCACCTTCCTTACCTCACACAACATTGAAACCCATCCTCCTCTGATCCCCTCACTATCGGGAGGCTGAAGAACTACTGAAACTGATAGAATCCAAGCTGACGTTGGTCTAGAAGGTAATCTAGAGGGAGGTAACTCAATTCATTTGGCATACAAGCTTCCCATGCTGCTCATAGCTATTGGACTCAATCTCACCACCAGAGATCACTTGGATCAAGGTATGCCATTAATGACCTCCCTTAAGCTTTTGGGATTGGTACTATTCAAAATGAATTTGATCTCAAGTGAGATCAAACTATTTAGATCTCCATATTTTTATCCACTGATGGATTTGGCATCAAAATCACATGATTTCGATGATCGAATGGCCAAAAATTGTATGAAAATGATGGATGGCTCTTCCTCCATTGTCGCCATAAGAGATGTAATCTTTGCCATACATTCCTTCTAAAAGGAATGGATGATCGAGATCTAACCAAATCTCTTACTAAAGCAATAAGAAGAACCACAAGTCAAATCAAGACCGTTGTAATTAACCCTCATGCATCGCCTTTAAAACACGAATCTACATGGATCTCGCGTGACGCGATGATGCCATGTTGGGTCTAATTGGATTTGACGTGCCTAAATGAATATTTTGGGTTTCCTGAATTACAAAATGAGGAAATTTCTTAAAAATTTAAAAAATCATTTGAAATTAAATATAAATTCAAAAAAATGCAAACTTGGGCTCTATGGATTCATCTTCAAGAGAGGAATCCATTATAATTAAAATCCTAGAATTATTTTGGGTATTTTGTCCTTAATTTGGGTTTGAATAAAAATTTTCAAACCCTAATTAATCCCAAACCAATGATCAAATTGAAATAAACCTTTAGATGTTAAGACAGACATTATGTAAATTTTTCATAATTTATTATGCAATAAATCTTAATATTGAAAATTTCAAACCCTAAACCCTCATTTTCATGAAATAAATTAATAACAAATTAAATAATTGATAAAATCGATTTAAAACATCATAATATACCCTAATGACCACAAATAATCCATTCAAACCCATGGGAACATAATAAATTACAAAATGGCTTAATTAGGCCATTATTTGAATTTATTAATTTAACTAATCAACCTGAACTTACATAAAACATAATCAATCAACCAAAACCCCTAAAATTATGAATGAACCATCTTTGAATACATATTGAGAGGGAAACAGAGAAAAATAAAACCCAAAAATAATTTTTACTATGTTAGGCCTAATTTGTGTTTTAATGAAATACTTAAAACCTTAATTACTCCTTAATTATGCATTTGATTAAAATGAAACTTTAGAAAAATTAAATTGGCAAGGAACTCCACTTGCCATAAAAATTTCAAACCCATTTGACTTTAGATTGGGAGTATTTGAATTTCCAAACCTCTAGGTCAATTTAAAAATTAAATTAAATTAAAAAATCATAGAAATTATAAAATCTATATTATAAATTTACAATATAATAATTGATATCATAACACTTAAATAAAATAATCAAGCCAATTGAAAGCAATAGAACCTAAATATTCTTAAGCTAAATATCATGATTAAAGAAAAATATAAACTTAGTTATATTTAACAATAATAATCCTTTAAATCATAATAATTCCATTTATAAACTAAAATATAAAGTTCATTAACCTCTAAAATTTTTCAGTTATTAACATATAAATACATTAGAATCATTTAGATTAAGGAATGAAATTTTATAAATGCAAATATAAAAGTTTAAGTGTAGTTAAACTTTAAGCAAGGTTGAATTAAACTTATAATATCAAAGTAACATAAGGCAAATTTTAATACACACAGGAATAACCCTTCTTTAAATTTCTTAAATCATGAAAAGGAAAATTTACATTAGGCTAAGTGTTCTTTCCAAATTACATAATGATCAATCCTTTCAAATTAAATAAAATAAATTTAACCATTCCATAATGTATGAAATAAAAAATTTGGAATTAATCATCTAAGTCTAAATTCATTAACAAACCTTAAAGGATTTCATGAAATAAATAAATTAAAACAAGAAAGAATCATTAATGTAAATGAGTTATAGAATTGAAGAATAAAAAATTGAATAATCTTAAACATAATAAATTGAATATAAACTTACTTAGGTTAATGAACATTAATGTAAATGAACAAATGAAATTAAATTTAATTGAATGAAGAAAATACTATACTTAAATGTAATGAATAAACTATATGCATCTTAAAATAAAATAAATGAAACAAAACGAAATTATACATAATTCTTTACCCTAAATCAAAATTAATAAAACCAATAAACAAAGATGAATATTAAATCAAAGAATATAAACACTAAGAACCTAATCGATCTAAAGTGTTATAAGTAGAAACAATTTAATATACAAGTAAAGTAAACTTAATAACTTAAAAAGATATAAATCATCATATTAAATAACGAAAATATGTAAAATCAAAATGAATCAAATTAAGAGCATAAATGATAAATGTCAATATCAAGCTAAAAAAATTAAAATAAAACTAAAATCATAATAACAAGTGAATTAATTTAAAAAGAAAACTAAATTGAATCATAATAATAAATGAATTAAACCTTAAGTTAGAATTAATTCAAAATAAATCACAGCATTATTAATAAATAAATTAAGAAAAATAGAAATAAACTTAACTAATTCAAACCCTCTAAAGTTAAAGAAAAGTTCAATTAAAATAGTTAAGATTTTAGTTAGACGTCTAGGATGGTTCTTTGCTTTAGAATGAAGATATCATCCTATTAGGATTTAGTTGTTGAATGGAATGGGCTCCACCCAAAATGGAACCTATTGTATTCTTCATTCTTAAAAACATGATCTAATTTTAATATAATAAAATGTACCTAAAATGAAGACAACAAAATTAGTAAATTATTAAATCATTTGAATTGAAATCATCCAAAGGTAAATAAACAAATAATCAAATCCAAAAAGTGAAACCTAAAAGCCTAGTAATGTATTACCTGACAAGCCCTTTTACTTCACACACTAGAATTATAAGTCACGGACCTTAGACTTAGGTTAGTTCTTTCTATGATTTTCTATAATTTTCTCTGATATCATGATGAGAATTACTTTATTATTTTATGGTGTACTATTTTAGATTGGATGGCTAGGATTGATTACGATTAGTCTAGATGGTAGGACATTTTTTTCTAGAATTAACATTGTCTTCTACAAAGGGCTATGTTAAAGGGACAATTATCATAAATAAAAATATATAAAATTATTATTTGTCTGTAGGTGCTGAATAATCCCTTAGCATAGACCATAGGCAAGTGGGCTTGGCAAGCAACTATTGCTAATCCCATATGTTTGTAAATTATAATTGCTCTATGATGCTTGTATTTTCCTGACATTTATTTTGCAGGGCTTAGAATTTATTTTTGAATTTAAAAATATAAATATAAGCTTAAACATAAGTTAGGATCTATGTGGTCTAGGATTAGCAAGAGCTAACCATGCCATTACTTGGTGTAGGAAACCCCTATGAAGCCCAATGGAGGTCCCTAAAGAAGGAGATGACCCTATAAAGATAACTTATAGAACTAGATTTATAGTTCTAGATCAGTATAAGGATAGTGCTCAACTGCTCATTTTTCTTTCTTCCAAGATGTACAGTAGTACCCGCAACATTGGCCTATTTAATAAATTTAAATTGGTTTAATTTATTTTGGGTGTGCAATAGAATCAACCTACTTTTCTAGATTTTTTTTCGTGGTGCATTTTTATGATGAATGCTTAGATGTAGGCTCATAAGAAAAAATTAAATTTTCTACCCAATTAAATTCAATCAATTTAAACATAAATAATGTAATTCAAAACCTTACATAAATTTAAAGCCCTATGAAATAACTTAAAATCAATTAAAAATGAATTATCTCTTGAAAATCATGTAATTATATTACTTCAATCCTTGAATTGGGCAATTTCTCCTATTGCACATAATGGGCATCTAACTTGTGAGGATGACCGCCTTTGGGGAAGCCTGCCTTCTATTATTGATTGGCCCTTGACTTTCTTCTAATTGCATACCATGTAGTCATAAATTCCATTTCCATGGCCTAAAATGTTCATCAAGTCAAAATGTTAAAAATCCAAAAAATGTGCATTAGCTAGTGCATTTCAAACCCTACATTATCTTAGGAATTAGGGAGTAAGTATAGGATTCTTAGATTTCATTCTTAAAAAGACAACAACTTAGCCATCTTGCATTCATAAGATTTGTCATCATGAATGTAAAATGCACTTAGGTGGTGTTAGCTAGCAGCCCCTCCAGGTGAGTT
The DNA here is from genome assembly GCA_021442155.1 of Cymbidium sinense. Classification (NCBI taxonomy): domain Eukaryota; kingdom Viridiplantae; phylum Streptophyta; class Magnoliopsida; order Asparagales; family Orchidaceae; genus Cymbidium; species Cymbidium sinense. Next base: position 53,547,887 of record CM038215.1, read on the forward strand.
ATAAGTCTAGAAGAGTCAAGGATAAGTTAGTTTCCTTAAGTGAGAGGAATGATAGATAAATCTAAAAATAAAACAAGGTCAAGCATTTGACTTATGTTAGAAGCACATTTAGATTTAGGCTCAAAAGCATCCCCCTTAGACATTTCTATAGTCTTGTGCTGTAAGAATTTAAGTCTTAGATTTCTAAAAAATATCAACTCAAAATAAAAATTAATTTCCAAAATTTAAAGCCTTATAATATGATAGTTGAAATGTATACTTGGCATCCAAGTATTAATAGGAATTTCCTACTTCATCCCATTTGAATTCTAAAAATAACTCTCCCACTTTTGATTAATCCCAATTGAAATTACAAAAAACTAATCCCTTGAAATCTAACTTAGAAATCTTTAAAAATAACAACTTATTTCCTTAATCAAGAATATTCTTAGGAAGAGACCCTTCTTAAGATGTAATAAATGTTGGCTCTGTAGGGAACCATGAGCCCAGTTTAAAATAAACCATGTTCTACTTTTAATGTAGTTTAGAAAAAAAAATCTCTAGTACATGAAAGACCCATCAGCCTTAGGAGTCTCTTATTAAATGATTGAATCCATTATAGGTTAAGATGTTTATCTTTTGAGATAATATGTTTATTCTTTAATGACACATTTGATCATCCAAATAAGAAAATCCTAAACTTCATATAGTGTTAAACTAATTTTTACTCACCAAGAACATGTTAGGTTGTACTTGCTCATGGAGGAGAGTACGAGAGATTACTATAATCTCATTTTGATTTAGCAAATACCTAACCTGAGTGGAAAAGTGTGGACATAGGTTGGTTTTGGGGTTTGGCCTAACAACGTAAAAATCTATGTTCTCTCTCTTTATTTTTCTACTCTTCACTTTATTCTAATTCCTGTGATAATTTATAGAATATTTATTTGAAATTAATTTTATACCAAATTAACTTTAAATTTGAAAATATTTTAAAAATACAATTAACCCCCCCCCCCCCCCCTCGGTCCTCCTTTTGGCCTCTAAAGGAGGCTTGATGCAAACTAGTATTGAGCGAACTCTTTACATTAGTGAGTGTGTCTAACAAGAGCTCTTGATAAGTATTGCATAGTGAGAATAATCCAAATTGAACATCTCAGAATAGAGACTCCCAAAGTTATAGCTCTCCTGCTTCAAGACCCAAAGTTTACCTCCATCTAGTACCTTGATAGCTTAAGCAGAACTTATAAGTCAACACCTAGAAGTAGGTGATGCAGTGTTATCATTTTATTAAATAAACTCATTGAAGAGCTACAATGTGATAAGCTTGAAGGTATAAAGTGGATCATGGAGATGAAGCATGAGGGCTCCAAACCATATAAGCGCTTCTAAGGTATATCCCTTAGGCTAGAAGTAGGGTGGTTCTCTACACTTGAGTCAAGCTATATTAAAGAATCATCCTGGGTGACACTTATTATCACCCAATTTGAGCCTAATACAAATGATTCACCACTAGTCTTTAAAGCACCATATTCCTCTACACATGGATCTTCTTCGATATGCAAATGATCATCATTGATAGGCTTAGTAAAATGAGAGATCAGGGAAGTCCCACTAGCATCTATTGATAATACTAGAGTGACATTAATCTCCACTTGCTCTACTGATGGTTCAACCTCTATTAGTGGAGGTGGAGTATGAATAGGGTCGGATGTTCCTATTACTCCCATATCATAGTCAACTGGAATAGGGCTTTGAGTATCTCTTTAGGTCTTTATGCGAAGAGGTGAAGGATCTCAATAATGCTTTATACCAATGTCTCATCTTCTTGATGATTTCTTAGAAGCATGAACCGTGTGTCAAGGGGAATGCAAGTGTCTTATTGGTCTAGCTTTTATGGGTCTATGAATGTATATGCAAACTCTAACACAAAAAAGGAAGAGAATGTATGATGAATCCATAGTAACCATAGTTGGCTAACTCCCATGTTAACCTCTTGTGGAGTTACATTAAAATAAGAACCAGTCTCCAGGCAAAGCAGAACAGCCCAAGCCATAGAAGCTACTGCCAAACAAACAATCAGTGATAAAGTCCCCAAGGAATGAGTATTCACTATATCCAGTATAATGGTAGTCCATATATATGTGTAACCTAAGTAAAGCCATACTGCCAATCTACTTTCTTGGGGTTATATCCCTCCAAAATCATGGATTCATGATAGTGATAATAAAGCCAAGCGGGTCTTAATCCAACTAGATATTATGCAATACATCTATACACTAATTTTGATAATAAGAAGGGTGTGCCTCTATCAGTGATAGAATCCATAAATCTCTATCCCAAGCTCTAATCTGGTAAGCTATGAAGAGATGATCTATGAATGATCTAAAAGTGATCCTTCATGCGTGCTAGCACAAACATAAATAATCAGATTTGATCTTCATCTAAATTAATGGTAGCTCTACTTAGCTACATAATCATTGGAAAATGATTCTCTCTGAAGTAAGGAGGTGTCTCAAGATAACTATAGGCTCTAGAAATATGTGCATGAATCCATGTACATAATGCCAAGAAGACTCCATATCATAGCAGTGTGAATCAAACTTGATTCTTACTTAACCCAATCCATGATAAAAGTAGGCTAATGTTGAAGGTGATAGTGTAATCCTCTCACCACGAGCAAGCAAGCTAGCTATCATGAGAGTAAAAGGCCAAAAATTTTTGTTATCACTTTGGAATACAACGTAGCACAACCATATGGCAATGAAGGCCACTAAGGATAGCTCCTCATTGATGCCTCATGCTAAAACATGTTGAGAATTGGATCTCCCTTCAGGCTCAAATCTAGTGTTAAAGGATCCCTTAGATAAATGAATGTTAATGTCAAATGGATCATCTAAGCATGCAAAATAGTGTAAGATTGCTACTAGATGAAAATAACTCTTGGATCATATAACAAAAGTAATAATAACACATCATCTATGACCTACTCTCCACTCTCTGAATAATGTTTAGTAGTAGGCTAGAGCACGATGGATGCTCAAAGAATATACATGACCTCCTCTCCCCCATAGACCAACTAACTGATGTTGAAAGAGCTCATGGTCTAAAAGGGTGCACTCCTCATATGGAATGCCTAAAATAGGGATATCTGCTATGTTTTGCATATCTACCAAGGTAATAGTCATGTTGTAAGGACTAATCTATAAAGTATTGATGGTCCTATCCCAATGCTCTGCTATGCCATGGATCTAAGTCCAAGGAAGACATCTATAATCAAAGAGTGATGCATAGATTATATCATATACACTAGCTCTCTAAGAATATTACCATGCATTAGTAAATTATGGTGGTCCCAATATATATAGCCACTAATAGAAATTAACTGTGTGTCAAACACTGAGTTTGAATCCCAATTCTCAACCTCATGATGTAGTATACAGTAGCATAAAAAGTCAAATCATAACTGCAAAAGGAGCCCTATCTACAACTGGCTGGAGTACATCCTGATCCCCAAAGCTAATGTGATATGTGACTCACTCTAAAGGAACATTGTGACTATGTCTCAGCTTTAAATTAATCACCTAGTCAGAAAGATCATATCCAGATAGAAGCTATGAATCATAAGGTAGAATGTGAGATGATTGAGGAAACGAATCTTCAAATGTATCTCTGCCCATCAACATTTCTTGTTGCCATAATAAATGATCCTAATATCTAGCTGAACAATGCATATCATAAGCTTCAATAGTGGCCCATATCTACTCTTCTATGGGCTCAATAGGAGGCATATCATATGTCCTTTTCCAAATAAACATTATAGCTAATGTAAAATATACAAGCATATAAATTTTATAGGCATCATAAAAAGGTAATAATATTTGAATTTATAAGTGATTTGTTCATGTGGGATTTTATTTACTCTTTTAGACTTTTATAATTCATCATTTTGCATATAATTTTCATCCATTTTGGACATGATAGATTTAGATTTATATTCTAATTTAGTTCATTTTAAATGTGTTAAATCTATATTTATGTAGATCTAACCCTTTTGGGTATGTTGGGTGTGTTAGACTTAGATCAAGTTGCTTCGGACATGACAAATCTAAATTTAGATTAAATCTAATTTCTTTGAACATGATAGATCAAAATGTAGGTTTAGATTTGATCCCTTTATATATTATAAATTTAAATAATGGTTTAGATTCGGTCCCTTTGGACATGATGGATATAAATTTATGTTCAGATCTAGTCTTTTTGGACATGATAGATCTAAATATTGGTTTTGATTCGATCCCTTTAGACATGATTGATCTAAATTTAGGTTCAGATTTGGTCCTTTTAGACATGATAAATCTAAATTTAGATTACTGGCCCTTTAGACATGATAGATCTAAATTTAGGTTTAGACTCAGTCCCTTTTGACATGATAGATCTAAAGTTAATTTTGGATCCTATCCCTTTAGACATGGTAGATCTTAATTTTGATTTAGATCTAGCCCTTTTGGACATGATAGATCTAAATTTAAGTTTAGATTAGATCCCTTTAGACATGATAGATCTAAATTTAGATTTAGATCCTATCCCTTTAGACATGAAGGAACTAAATTTTGGTTTAGATCTGGCCCCTTTAGATATGATAGATCTAAATTTAGATTATATATGGCTCCTTTGGAATTGATAGATCTAAATTCAGGTTTAGATCTCATCCCTTTGGACATGATGGGTCTAAATTTTGAACTTAGATTTGGTCTATTATGGACATATTGAATTTAGATTTAATTTTTTTTATTGGACAACATTTCTCTTTGATAAAGGATTTCCCTTGCATTGCAAGATATATAAATTTATCCTCGATTGATAGGGAAATTTTCCATTTTAATATAAATATTTTTTGATCTCAATGCTGATGATATTTTACCATTTTAGCTGATCAATTTAGAGTCAACTTTGACTCTTATGTTTATAAGGCATAATATCTTCAATAGTTATACATAATATCTTTTGAGATATTATCCTTTTATAGGGGCATAGGCTTTATGCCTTTTGTATCAATAAGTTGATAAGCTCCCCCTTCATATACTTTTTTGATAATGTATGATGCTTCCTAATTTGGGTCAAACTTTCCACCACCCTAATGATAAGAAATGATAGGCATCTATGCACCAACACTACTTCACTTATTTTGAAGCTTCTTGGATAAGCTATAGATCATCACCTCTAGTCATCCTTGCATTATACATTTCTACATTTTGTTGAGCCGATAGGCAAACTTCATTTAGAGCTTCAAGCTCTTTGAGCCATACTCAAACATTTTCCTCCATGGTAAGTCCATTTTGGACTAGATACGGAGTGAAGGTAATTCTACTTCAAGGGTAAGTATGGTCTACCATGAAGACTAATGAGTATAGTGTTGCCTACATGGCCATTTTATATGTGGTACAATATACCCACAAGGCTTTCATTAACTTATTATGCCACTCTTTTTATCCCCAGAGAGAATTTTTTTAAGGAGTTTGACTAATGTTTTGTTAAATTCCTCTACAAGACCATTGGCTCTTGGGTTATATATTGAAGAATATCACCAATCTATCTTATGTTTCTCAATGAATGATATATTTTGAAATTCTTGAAGGTAGTGCCATTTTCCAATATAATTCATCGAGGTACTCCAAATCAGCAGATGATATGGTCTCAAAAAAATTTCATTATCATGTATATTTTAACTTCTCTCAAAGTAATTGCTTCTACCCCTTTTAAGAAGTAATCGTGCCAAAATGAAGCATTGTCCTCTAGATGACAAATGATCTATTTGATCAATTCAGTTCTGCAACTCTCAAAAGGCCATGATGACACTATTGGATGTAAGACATTGGAGGTTCATGTAAAGTGTTTGTGTGTATTTGACACTACTGACATCTTTTAGCATGTTTAATGTAGTCTTAAACTATGCTTGGCCAATAATATCCCATTCATTTGATTTTAATTTTTATCTTTGGATCAATTGGTGTGCACCGCACAACCTTTCATGAACCTCAACCATTACCATTTTGGCTTCATATGGTCCTAGACTTCGTAATCACATTTGGTTAAATGAATGGCAATATAGCATCTCATTCATAAGAGCATATCATAGTGCTCTTTGTAAAATTTGGTGAGCTTTTGATTTATCTTTTGGTAAACCACAACCTTTAAAATAAGTGGTGAATAACTCTTGCTAATCATCTTCTTCATTTATTGTCAATTTTTTTTCTTTAGCTTTAAAAGCTTGAAGAAGGGTTGGTTCCAATGCAAGCTTAGTTTGGACCATTATTATAATTGGGTCTCCTTGGGAGTCAATCATTTCCATAGCTGATTTAGCTAATGCATCAGCCTTATCATTTTCCCAATGTGACACCCTTGTAATTGTTACTTCAGGGATTTGTTTTAAGAGCTCTAATATGTGTTAACGATAAAGCACTAATTCAGATGTATTTATCTTGAAGGTCCCCATTATTTTCTAGATTATGAGTTGAGAATCTCCATAAACATGAAGTTTCTTGATTTCTATATTAACTACTAGTTTTGAGCGTGCAATTAATGATTTATATTCAATCTTATTATTGGTTTGAGGTTGAGTTAGGCTATATGAATATTGCAGTATGCCTCTTTGTGGTGTCACAAATATTAAACCAATTCCACCCTATACTACAGTAATCTTGAAATTTTGGCTAGTTTCATTGATGAAGATCCATTAAAGTAAAGCTCTCATTCAAATGATTATTGGGCTTATTCCACTTCAAATAATTTCTCATCAAGCAATTCATCATTACATGGACAATTTGTTGGTAAAGGATAGTCAACTAAAATGTTAGTCAAAAGTTATTTTTTATCACCTTTTATGGGGAATATGTTATGTCAAATTAGAGTAATAGGACTTTCCTTTTATCTAGGTGACCTGTTAGAGTAGGCCTAATCATTAGGAATTTGAGAGGATTGACTTTAGATATGAAAGCTATCTCATGTGACAACATGTAGTGATGTAATTTTTGAGTAGAGAATATCAATGCAAAAAATTACTTCTTAATAAGAGAGTATCTTTTTTTAGCTCTTATTAAATGTTGACTTGTGTAGTATAGGCATTTTCTTTTCCCACTTTATTATTTGAGCTAACAGAGCTCCAAGCGATTCCTCTAAGCCGCTATATATAGTATCAATGATCTTTCTATTAATTGTGCAGTCAAAATTAGGAGATGTAATAGATATTATTTTTGGATTTCAAATGCTTCTTGACAAGTATCATCCCATATAAATGGTGCATTATTTTTCATTAGTCAAGCAAAGGTTTAACATCTCCTTGAGAGATTATAAATGAACCTCTAATATAAGCCAACTTGCCTTATAGTGAATGTAGTTGCTTTAAGGTCTTAGGTAGTGCCATCTCTATTATTTCTTTAATTTTATAGGGATCAATTTCAATTTCTCTATGAAGTACAATAAAGTCTAGAAATTTTCCAAAAGTCACACCAAAAAGGCATTTTAAGGATCCATCTTTATGTTGAAATTTTGTAATCTATCGAATACATCCCTTACATCGCTTTTGTGCTCATCTTAGGCTATACTTTTGACAACCAAATCATCAACATAGCATTATACATACTTATGTATTAGATCATTGAAAATGCATGTCATTTCCTTTGGCATATAGTACTGACATTTTTCAAACTAAATGACATCACCTTATAGTAATAAATGCCAATCAGTGTATAGAAGGATATATGTTTTTCATTTTTGGAGTAATTTTAATTTAGTTTTAACCCGATAAAACATCCATGAGAGAGAACATGTCATAGTTTTATGTATTTTCTATAATGAGTTCTACATTGGGTAATGAAAATTCATTCTTTAGGCAAGCTTTTTTGAAATCCCAAAAGTAAATACAGACACAGATTGTCCATTAGTTTTCTTCACTAGGACAATATTGGAAATCTAGTGAGTATATTTTTCTTTTCAGATAAATCCTACTTCAATAAGCTTCTTGGTTTCAATGATTACTTGCTCTTCAATTTCCTATTGTATTCACCTTGTTGTTAGTTTTATAGGTGAGACATTAAGTTTAATGATAAGTTTATGTATAGTTACATCTGGCAATATGCTCGACATTTAACTATAATTCCATGTGAAATAGTCTTTGTATTCACAAAATAATACTTTTAATTCTTCCAATTTCTCTGATGTGAGGTTAGCACTAACAAAGGTTGGCCTAGACTATTCTTCAATGCCTAAGTTAACTTTCTACAGTTCATCAATAGAAGTTTGATTACCCTCTTCAAACTCATTAAGCAATTCTTTGAGGTCAATTATTAAATGAGATGCCAAAGTAATATGTCCCATCCCCCATGTGGTTACTTTCCCATATTTTATGGGTTTTGGGTATTATACCCTCGCTAGAGCCTTTTAAACAATCAAGCATAAATGTTTGATTGTATAGGTTAAACATTATTCTTAACCAATTTCTTTAGAGCTTATGAGAAGTATTAGAAAATTATTATTAAACTATCTTCTTCCTCAAAATCATCCTCTACAAATAGTTCTTGGGTAGGATTTATGGCTCACTTTTCTATTTTGTAGAAGAGGATCCCATGTTCATGATAGCCTTTTCTAAAAGGGACATAAAAAGCTTTTAATTACATTCCCTCATTCTTTGATGCTATTAAGGCTTTAATATATGCCTTTGGAACTATAGTTATTCTCATATCCTTGGCAGAGGTTGGAGATTCAACTACCCATATTAGAGAAACATGAATTTTCTCTAATTGTTTCATTACATCAGTAGGGCTTGGTCCTTCTTTCTTTTGGGTGGTTGAGGCTTTCTTTGGTTGAGAAAATAACAACTCTTCTTCATCATCCTTAGTATTACTGCCAAGGTGTGAATTACTTTAGGTTCTTTTGATTCATTAGTGCTTTTACTTTTTGAAACATCACCTTTCAGCATTATCCTAATAGGTGGAGTCTTCTACTTTTAGGCCATGACTTCTTCTACTTTCTTAGAAATAAAGTACTTTGCATCATCATAGATCTTAACTTCATGTATCAGGAATGGATTCATGTCATCACCAATTCAACACTCTTCACCATTTTTAATGTATTTCATATATTAATGGAGGGTTGAAGGCACTATGTTGTAATCATGGATCCATGGCCTACCTAAGAGTGCTTTATAAGACACACTAGCTTCAATCACATGAAATTTAGCTTTCATATATAATTTTCCAAAGCATATAGGTAGAACAAGAGATCCGAGGAATTGTTGCCCTTGTTCATTGTATCCTTGAAGGAATATAATACTTGTATCCAGGTAATGAGCATCAAAAGTTAATATTCAAAGCATTTTCGCTGTTAAGAGATTGACCAAAACACCCATGTTAATTAATATTCATTTTATATAGGTAGAATTTCTTTCAACTATAATATAAAGGGGTTGATTATGTTTAATTATCTCTAGTAATAGGTCATCATCATTGAATGTGATGGTTGCTGACCTTTAAGAGGTTAAGTCTTCTTTCATCCTCTCTTTAGTAAAGAAAGCTTCATATTATTTTGGATTTTGCAAGGCTTTAATAAATAATTTTTGTATATTTTTAGATAGCATCAGAGCATTACAAATATTTAACAAAGCTAGTAACTTGCATAATGGGCTAGAACATTATAGTCTACTCCTATTTTGGTGGTTTTTTTAGAGATTTAGCTGGTGGGGGTAAGATATCTTCAATAATTTATATTTCTATACCTTAGTCCTTGGCTTTCCTCTATAGTGGTGAAGACATTTGCTTTCTACTCCTTAATTAGATTTGGGTCACTTCCTCTATGAAATCTTCTTTATTAGAAGAAGTTTCTAAGCTTTGTACTTCTTTAGAATTTTTGGAGCTTACAAAATTCTAGAAACTATTGCTTAGTTTAGGATATGGCTTCTTTGAGCACGATTTAACCTTTTTTTATAGGCATTTCTTTGGGAAAGCATAACTCTTCCTTAGAGTAACTTGAAGGTGCAATCATGTAACATGCCTCTCCTTGGATTTGAAAATTAGAATTTTCATGTAAGATTATAACTTGACATGTTTCTTTCAAAATCTCTTCTATAGTATTTTTTTTGTGTCAAGTTGTAAGTGGAGCATATATTCCTCCAACTTAATTAGTCTTAGTGGAGGTTGCTCATATTCATCCAAAGAGTCAAACATCTTATCTATTTTAGACTTTGGTTTTTGAGGTTTCCTCCTTTTCTTTAAATAATGATATTTTGATGAAGAAGCCTAGTCAATTTTCATTAACTTTTTTGCATTATTTACAAAATATCTGTATTGGGCAAGAATATTCTCGGATCTATTTTAAGTTTCGCAAAATTTTTCCAGTGAATTTTATCTATTGTAAAAGGAAGTCGATCATTTTTTAGTCTTCTTTGAGATGATGGTCTCCTAACCACCTTCTTCTCCTGTAAGTGGTGCTTTTCCTCTATTATTGTCTTGTGTTCAGGCTTTAACTCCTTTGCCTTTTGTATTTTGATTTGGGGGTAATGTGATAAGATTTATATTTTCAATTTTAGTATGTAGCAATACACTATTAGATAGAGAAAACTCGTCATTTTGATAACACCTTTCTACCTAATCTTTGAAGATGAAATAGTCTTTGATTAGATGATTTATAAGTCTATGAAATGTATAATAGTTAGAATCATTCACTTTGTCTACTTGGTCAAGTGATGTGGTTTTGAAAATTATAACCCCAACTTTAAGGCATGTTTGAAGATTTTAGTAGTACATTCTCTTTTAAATGAAGACTACTTGGTCATTTTCCCTTGGAGGGTAGAACCTTTTTTGTTATCCTCCATGGGTTTTGCTACTTATCGTGAGGTTGTTGCACCTCCATTTCCTTCTTTATCGACTATAAATGTGAATCTTATATTCACATCACTTTTATTTAAATTGTAAGACTTATGTTATTTTCCTTTCCTAGATAAATTATTATTAAAGCTAGTATTAAGGCCCTTTTTCTTGGGAAGCCTCTCGAACTTGGCTACACAATCCAACAATTTTTAGAGTGTATTATTCAATATTTCCCATTAAGAGTTCTTCTGCATGCTTTTCTATGGATCACATTTCATGCTTAGATTCTTCCATCTTGTAATATATTTTGTGACACTCTCACCCTTTCTTCTCTCTCCAAGGCAAGATCTATATTTTTCACCTTCTAGTTACTACCTACAAATCTTTTAATAAAGAGTGTTTTCAACTCAGCAAAAGTTTTTATTAAGTTATTGGGCAACTCAACATACCATTCAAAAGTTGTGTTGGTAAGACTGCTAATGAATTTTGAAGTAGTAAGGTATTATTTTCTCTTGTATTCCCACAAGTAGGTTTGAATTGAGCTAAGTGTTATCATGGATTTTCTATGCCTAAAAAGGCATTAAATTTTGGCATAATATATCCTTTAGAGTATTGCACTTGATCATACTTAACAAGTATGGTCAGGCTTTTCTAATTAATTGTTCAGTGGTCTCTGAAGTAATGATCATTTTGGCATTTTGACTGTAAGATCTTTTCTTGGGATTTTGTGAAGATATCAACCTCTTATTGAGCACTCTATGTAACTTTTCCTGGAGGTTCTTTCCTTTCCATTGAAGTTGTTGGCAAATTAGGCTGAGTATTTTATATTCCCCTAATTTCAGCTATTGGTTTGATCATCATTAGTGGATTTCTCAAAGGTGCTTACTACATTTCAGTTGCTATTAAATTAAGCTGACCAAGTATTTATTTCATTAGCATATTCATTTCATTGAGATGATTACTGAGTTGGCTAATTTCTTGATCTCTTCTTTAGAGTTAAGAATCCATCTATTGTTGTATCCTTTTAACAACATCAGTTAGTTCTTTAATTTCTTCAGCATCCATTTGAGCTTCTCCTTCACACTTGCTTACTTGGGCCCTCCTAATGCTATTCCTCATTTTGTTGTTTAGGTATCACGTTCCTATTTCATGAATGTGTATCCACCATATGAACAACTTTGACTTCCATTCAGTCGACATTTTCATTATTTTGGGGATCTGAAGCTAGCTATTCTTTATCAATCAAGAAGTTCTCCTCTTCTAAAAAAGGCTGACTATCCACATCATCAATCATTGGCTAACTATTTTTGGATGGACACTTCTAAATGATGATGGGAGACTCAGCATTTTATCCTTCGAATTAAACTTTCTTGTACTAGGTCATCTCATCTTTGATAATTTAGGGTTCTTTAGGTACCCAAATTGATCAGGACCTCCTAGTGGTGGATCTCTGGGAATGCATCCTAAATATCACACCGAGGTGTTCACCAAATGGATTAAGGTGAGATGAATGGTATTCCTCTTTTTTTGAAGGTTGTATGAGACTTACCAACCACTGGCCACCTAATACTTTTGTACTGAGGGGCTCATTATCAGTGCTCACCAAACATTAAACCCTTAGGACTTGAGTTCTACTCTAAAGGTGAGCATGATATTTTTCAATATTTTTACCTTTTTTTAAGAGTAGAAATTTGTTGGGTTAGCGACCTAGGTCACCAACTTTTTAATTATTCTTTGAATATTTCTATTTTTAATAGCCTTTAGAACTTTTTTAGATATTGGAGGAGATAGTTTCTTCCTTCTATGGTCACTCTTGTGAGATGGGTTGCATATGTTTATCCTAGAAAGGCTTCTTTAGCCCTCCAAAACTTTTCTCTTAACCCATCTGAGCTCAAAATTGTTATTGGTGGGAATGCTCGCTTCCACTGGTGGTTCATACTGATGTTTGGTTTGTACAGGTAATCAAGCAACTCTGCGAGAAGTACTATATTTTCTTTGAGCTTCCTGGACGTTTTGGTGTCTGAGGAAGATGCCTTATGATCATTATTTCCTAGAGTAAAGGCAATATGTTATGGAGTGATGGGTACCACTAATGGATTGTTAAGTGGATCAACAATATTATATTTTAATTTAGGTTGAGTAGCCATCTTCTCTTAAGCAAGCACTACTAGAGTGTTTTTTGACAATCTATTAAAAATAAAACCCCTTTTAGTGATTGGGGTTCTTTCTTTGATTGAGTAAGGCCTTAGCACTTAACTACTTGGGCTCATTAGAGATGATTACATTTGATATTTTTTCCTTGTATGATAGCTTCTTATATCATTTTGGCATTTTGGTACCTTTAATGATGGACTTGGTCATAGGTCTAATAGGAACAAACTGCATGACCATAAAAATTATACCAAAATAGAGAGTGGCTCTAATAGAACCAACATTGATCATGGCTTCAAGGAATCTAATAGTAAACCTCTCTCCTAACTTGATAGCCATTAGATTTGTTGGGTTTCCCATCAAAATTTTTCTGATTATAAATTCAAAATTAGGTTTTACTATATTTTAGGAACTTGAACTCTTGAAAAAAAATTTCAAATCTACAACAACACTATATATTTTAATTTTCTTAAACCAAGATGGCGAGGGTTGTAATCTTCAACAGAGTTTACCATAAATCTAATCACTCAAGATAAGTGATCTTAACAAACCTTTACATCATCTTTTTAGGGATGGTTAAGAGTTTGTTCTTCATAAGGCATATTGATGTATATATTCAACCAAATTTCTCCTAACATTATGTTAGAGTTTATTTAGATTTGTGTTCTACTTCTTATGAATTCAAGATTTCATAATTAATTACCCCTCTTATAGTAATAAGATAGAACTCTTGATTAAGGTTGATAATAATCATATCTTTTTGATATGAATCAATGTCTAGGGGAGTTGTGTGGATGAGTATCTAGGAAAAATAGGAGGGCAATCCTGATAATGGTTCCATCATCCCGAGACCACCGTTATTCAAATCTACCAACATCACAAAGTTATAAGCCATAATGCCCAGCAAGCTATTTTTAGACACTACAACACCAAACTACAAGAATGCCTAAAGTTGAAGACATATTCCTAGAAGGATGCTTCAGTACTTAAGCCTACAAGTGCTTCTCATATAAGTTAGAAGCTTGACCTAGTTCAACTTTTGAGAATTATCAGCTCTTTCTCTCACTTAAGAAAATGATTATCCTTGACTCTTTTGGACTTATCAATTCACCTAGAAGGGTTGTCGAGTAACACCATCTAGCACTTTTAAATTCATGAGTTCAGTCTTCAAGTTATGCAAGATGGCTGAGCTATTGTTTTTAGGAAAGAGATTAAAAACCTAACTCACTCCTTAACCCTAAGATCATGTTAGATATGATATGCATCTAACTAATGCAACGAATTTCACTTTTTATGTTTCAACTCACAATTCATTTAAGGCTATGGGTATGCTATTTATGCCTATAATGATATGAAGTTAGAAGTGATCTTGGGCAAAATCAGAAAGTAAAGGCATGCATTTTCAAGAAGGGTTATCATCCTCAAAGTCAGATGCCCCCTTATGCGTAATGACTGAAGCCCCAAATTCAAGGAGTACAAACAATATGTGATCATGTTTCACAAAAGCTAATTATTTTTAGTTATTTTAAGTTGTGCCTAGGGCATTAATTAACCTGAGGTTTTGAATTTATTTATTTTGTGTTCAAGTTGTTTAAATTTAGGTGGGATAGAAAAATTTCATTTTCCTAATAGCCTAACATTCCAGGCATTTTATCATAGAAACACATCATAGAATGAAACCTAGAAAAAGAAGTTGTTTCTAATGGGCACCCAAAAAAAAAATCAAACTAATTTAATTAAAATAGGTCAATACAATCAAGTACCATTGTACACTCTGGAAGAAAAGAAAAATGGGCAACAAAATGAACTAAAAGTTTGATCTATTGGAGTCTTCTTCCAGGATATTCTCCTTCTTTGGGGACCACTATGGGCTTCATAGGGGACCATTAAGATCATGCACTAGTCGGGTCAGCTCTTGCTATTCCTAGACCATATAAATTCTAACCTAATTCTAGGCTCAAATTACATTTAATATTCCAAAAATAAATTCCTAAATTCAAAATAGATATTAGGAAATTCAAACAGCATTGTAGTAGTTATATTTAGAAGCATATAGGCTTAGCATTAGTTGCTTGCCAAGACCACCTCTCTTATTTATTTTTTGAAATATTGCATTTGCATTAAAATTAAAAGAGGAGGTTACAAAATTTTATCAAAAAGATAAAAAAACTAAGAGGATGTACAAACCTTGCTATCATCCTCGAAAAGCTCATAAAATAATGGAGGAATAATATGTCTAAGACTATCACTATGTGTCCACTCAAAATTACAAGTATGCACAAATCTAGAACAAAAATCTGCTAACTTGTTACCCTCTTTGACTGTGTGCTAGAATATTACTTATTTGAACTCAAGCGAAAAGGCAATATCTATACTGATGTATGGTTGGGAGGCCCATCAATTGATTTTGAGAGTTTACTGGAGATGCTTTATAATAGATTTGTTATCCCTTTCAATTACAATGCCATTTGCCTCAATTATCCATTCCTTAATGCATTTTTTTATGAAGAGAACAGCTTCAATCTCTACTTGAGTGCTATCCCAATGTTGAAATTGTTTACCATGGCTTTGATTAAGTTGCCTCTATCATACCTTAGAACCACACCAAGGTTGACCATATGGTTGGAGTCAAGGGACCCATCAACATTACATTTAAGCCAAGAAGGAGGGGCGGGGGGAGACATCATTTGAAATTGGTAGACAACCTAAGGGGTTAAGAGTTGTTCCAATGCTCCTTGATGATATACATATGTGTGTGAGTAAGAGCTTCCAAGATAGTTGGTTCCATGATGGTTAGAGTGGAGAAGATTTTGCTATGATTTTTGGAATTTCTAGATCTCCAATATTGGTAAACAGTGTTGCAATAGATTCTCCCCAAAGAAATTTAGTGGCCCTTAACATTAACAAACTCTTCAATGATGCCTTACACACTAGTTGGCCTAAGCAAATTAATCCCCCATTCGATTAGCTTTTGAAAAACCTTCTCAAGGTGGCCATAACCAACTACAATGTGATTATTGTCCTCTACTTCATTATAGCCCCAAATGCAATCAATGCATCCCAATTCCCCTTTTATTTAGAATAATTAGTTGAGATTGCATTATTTAGTAGTCTCCACCAAAAAAATTGCTCCCTAAGAAGCAATTTCAACTTTCTTACCCAAGTGGTGTTGTCTTCACCACCCAAAAACTTAATACTGTAGGAAATGGAAGTCACAGTTTTTCCAAGGTTGCTATAAGTGTAGGCTAATCCTGCCCATCTATAACAGCTCTCTTTAGGTGCAGAATTTTGTGTTATAGGTCCTAACCAAACCCTTCGATCAACTTGCTTGCATCCTAGCTTCCATTTGGTTGTAGAAAATCAGCCACCCTAGTGTTGTTAAGTGCTTAGATATTTATGAAAGTAGGTCATCTATTGAGTGCTTCCTCTCCAATCCAAACATGTTCAAGAGTGTTGAAATAAAGTCCATTACCAATCTCCCATCTAAGAATCATTTTCAGATTGGCTAACCCACTTTGGATAATTTTTCAAGTGCTGGAATCTCCTCTATTTCTACTGTTCTCCCAAAACTGAGCCCCGTACTTTTCATGTATGCATTTTCTAAGTGGTGTTTCTTTGTTGTAGAGAACCTCTCATGCAATTCTAGCCCTAAGTGCACCTCTCCACTTGGTGGACATGTGGAACCCAAGCCCTCCTCCTTTGTTGGCTTGGAAAATTTTCTCTTAGCTCACATAGTGTAGCCCTTTGGCATTAGGTTCCTTATCCCAAAAGAAAGCTTCTAGCTAACCTCTCCAAGCCATGGGTGATAGCTTTAGGCAAGGTGGAGTGAGTGATCAGATTAGTAGGCATGACTAGCAAAGAAGACCTTATCAAAGTTGCCCCGCCGGCCAAGGAGAGATCATGATTTCCCCAAGCTCTTATCTTGGTAATGGCTTTTTGTAAGATACTACTATAATCAACCTTGGTTGTCTATCTCATAGCAAGATGGATCCCCAAGTAATCAAACTCCTCAACCCTCTTGAATCTAATGGTTCTGGCAATCCTGTTCTTTCTCCATTGGAGTGCTTTTCTACTGAGCATAGCAGATGATTTGTTCTTGTTTACTCTTTGCTAACTCCATGCACAATAATCATCAAGGATCTATTTGAAAACTTTGGAAACCTCATATTGGCTTCGGCAAATAGGAGAATATTATCAGCATAAAGAAGGTGGTTAATTTTTGTACCTCCATTAGTGATAGGAACTCCCATGTGGTTTCATCTTTGCTGGATGGTAGCGTAGAGGAGTTCAGAGCAAAGGATGAAGAGATAGGGTGATAGGGGGCACCCTTGCCTAAATCCACATTTAGCATCAATCCACTTAGTTTTATGCCCATTGATGAGAATGGAAAAGGAGGGACCCTTGATGTAGCCTTGAACCCATTGGATGAAGGTGAATGGGAATTGAAAAGCCTACATGACCATTTTCAAGTTGTTCCAATTCATTCTATCATAAGCCTGCTCCATGTCAACCCTCAAGGCCATGAAACCTCAAGTAGAGGTAGAGTTTTTGAACTTGTAGATGATTTCTTGAGCAATTAGACAATGATCTGATATGTTTTTTAGTGGGAACAAAGACCTCTTGCTCTTGGGAGATGAGGGATGGAAGGATTCCATTCATTCTATTCATAATAATTTTGGTCATCACCATGTAGATTGTTTGGCAAAGGCTGATAGGTCTGAACTTAGCAGGAGAGTTGGCATGTTCCACTTTAGGGAGAAGCACCACCAAAGTCCTTTTCCAGTTCGCCATCATTTGCCCAGTGTTGAAGAACTCAAAGATAGCTTCACAGACATCACCCTTGATTATCTTTCAAAAGCTCTTCAAAAAAGAAGCAATGATGCCATCTAGTCCAGGGGTCTGATTTGGACTCATGGATTTGATGGCATTCCAAATGTCTTCTTTATTGGCTTATCTTACAAGCATATTAGTCATGTCCTGGTTGATCTTGGGCAAGTCCTCAAGGGAGGGGAGATTCTCCAAGGATATGGGGATGTCCTGCCACTTAGCTTCAAAGTAGTTGATGAAGGAATCCTTAATCTCCTTTGGATTTTTAAAATTTCTGTCCCATTCACCTGTATAGAGTGGATCCTATTAGTTCTCCTCCTTGTTGAAACAATTGTGTGAAAAACTTGTGTTAGCATCCCCCTCCTCAAGCCATCTAATTTTAGCTCTTTGTTTCCACCAACAATTAATCCTACCAAGTGTGTTTGTAAGATCTTGGACAACAACCCTCATTATATGCTCTTGCTCTAGGTTGAGGCCAAAAGGTGTGCTTTTAACTTGTTGTAGCTCCTGAATTTCAATCTAAAGGTTGATCTTCTTCTCACCAAGCTTATTTATTTTGTTCTTGCTCCAAAAGTTCAGTGCCTTCAAGGTTCTATCACATTTCCTTTAGAGAATTTTAGCCTTTGACCCCTAATCAGCTTTCCTCCAGTTTTCCCAAATAATCTTCCAAGTGTTGGGATATGTGAGCCAAACATTCTCAAATTTTCTTCATTTAAAATTTTGTGTATGTTCTTCAATTTTGAGTTTAAGCATGATGGGTCAATGGCCAGATGTCACCCTTAAGAGGTGGAGAACAATGTCATTGGGGATAGCTTCAAGGGCCTTTAAATTTGCCAAGATTCTATCATGTCTAACCCAGATTCTATTGGCTCCACTCTTGTTGTTACACCATGTGAATTTGGGACCAATATGACCAAGGTCATGGATGTCCAAAGTCCTCATGGTCTCCTCAATGTCCTTCACCCCCTTTGAGTAAATGAATCTCTTACCTTTCTTTTTGTCCTGAGGGGAGAGGATGTAGTTGAAGTCCCTCCAATAATGAAAGGTTGTGAGTCAATGAGATGATTTTCCAAGAGCTGCCAAAGATTTCTTCTAATGAGGTAATCTTTATTAGCATAAATAGTTGCAACATTCCAAACTTGTCAATTCATGAGATGGGCTTATCTAATGATACATTGAGGAGTCATTTCAACAAGGTTAAAATTAGGATTTCCTTTCTCCAAAGGAGCAAGATTCCTCTAGATTTTCCTTGATCAGGTTGGTGGATGAAATCCCAAGAGTGACCGACCAACTTGTCAATCTCCCTTCGAGTGATGCTCTCCACCATGGTTTCTAACAATCCTACAAAATGGGCATTGTTCTTAACCACAATGTGCTTTAGGTAGTGTCTAATGGCTATTTTTTAGACACCCTTGCAATTCAAAAAAAAATGATGCTAGGCATGGGCAGTTGAAGTGGAAGCCTCACTATTTTTTATTTCATTGGTGGTCTTCTTCCTCTTCTTTGGGTGTGTTTCAATGGGCCCTAGGCTCTTGAGCTCCTTGTCAAAGTGTGCCTTGGATTCCCTTGGCTTGCCACTCCTACTGATGTTGGGTGGTCGATTTTTGTGTGCAGTTTGTTTGTCTGCAATGTTGCTAACAGCAGCCAAAACTTGTAAAGTTGTTGTGGCCAATACCCTAAAGTCCTTGAGATCACTAACTTCCTCAATCTGCTACAAGGAGAAGTTGGATTTGCTAATTGGAGCTCTCCATTCAGCTTTTTGTAGCTGTAGGCTTGATTCTGTAGCATTACTTGCAGAAAATTATGCACCTGTTGAAGTTTTCAGCTTGTTGTTCCCACTCCCTTGCTGCTTGCTGCTAGTGCTGGGTTGCCTCCCTTTGAGTGTTTATTTGTTCTTCTTCTTGGTCATTAGGATCCATGGGCCATAGGCCTTCTCATCATGTCTTGGGAGCTCAAGTTCTGCTGCAATTTTAGCCATTTTAGTTGCATCTTCAGCATTCAGATTCTATCCCAGGTTACTATCTTGGACTACCTCTCTATGTTCTTCATTGCTGTGCATTGTTGGGTTGCTTTTATCTTCTCTAGGCTGAACAGATGGCTGGTTTACAGCTATTCTAGATGCAGTCCTCTTTTAAGATGGTTTTGCTATGGTTTTTGGATGGAGGGACAAGCTTCCACCCTATGTCCAACTTTACCACAGTGGAAGCAGAGGGAAGAGATCCCTTCATACTCAAAGGGCTGGAAGAACCTTCCATTGATGCCTTGTATCCATGCTCCAGTGGGCAACTTCTTTGATAGATCCACCTTAATGCATAGCCTAGCATAAGTGCTTTGTCCCCATTCATTAGTTTGGGCATCCATCCATAGTGGCTCGCCAATGGAAAAGGCAAGCCGAGCAAGAATCTTGTTATCCTAGTAAAGAAGAGGAAGGCCTGGAAATTTAACCCAGATTAGGGTTGATAGTCTATGTAGGGAATTTGGAGAGAAGGAGGGGCTCCATTTATCTAAGCCCATGAAATTTCCTACCACCAACCAAGGTCCATTCATGAGTACATCATCTCTAGCTTCGACATTATTGAAAATGCAAATAAAACAATCACTAGCCACCATGACCAACTTGAATTCTCCCCAGTGTCCCCATTTCCATCTCAAGTCATTTTGAAGAAAGAAGAAGAGGAGCCTTTTACCAAGAAGTTTGCCAACCAATGCTATCTCTAGCTTTCTCATGTTGTCCTTTAAAGCTTCATTATCCATGGTGAGGGTGATTCTATCTTTAGTTCTGAGAGTGTCCACTTGTACCTTGTCTAATGGGACAAAGTCCTTCTTTCTCCAAGCATTAGGTGCTTCAGCTCTAGGTTCTTGATTTACAGCATTAGGTCCACTTGCCTTGCATCATGTTGTTTGTTGTACGCCACCTGGGTGGAACTGAAGTCCCTCTAAGCTGTTGTGTAGAGATCCTCCCTTCCCCTTGCCATTGCTTGTGTCCATTCAATCCGAACAAGAACTTATGTTCTTTAAGGCATACTGACGAGCACCTTACGTGCATTCTGCTGAATTTCTGCAATCAGCCCTACAGAGACCACCCTCAGCCACCCCTATGCAGGTGGGGTGTCCAACATTCTCTTCCATTTCAGCATCACCCTGTACATTGGAGCCACTTGCTCCTAACAAAGATTCTTCATACATGGAGACGGGCATACCTCTCTTGGCTGAATGTCCAGCTGCAGTAATTGAGCTCGATTTGACGGGTTCTTGGGCCTCCATTCAGTGTGTTCCTTTCGCTAAGCATCTTGACCTGACTTCTTGGAGGAGGGTCGCTAAGGAGGTCACTGAATTGGCTCTTCCTGTGTTCGGTTCAATCGAGCTGGCGGCAGAATACAAAGTTCAGTTCCTGCTGAGTCGGACTTGCCATTCCTGCTGTCCGGCTTCTTTCCGGAGTCAACTTCCATAGCATCATTCTTACCAGGAGTTACTTTCCTAGCTGCCCTGCATTTGTCACTACCAACTACTGTGCCATTTTTTGTAGAGGTCGAATCTCCCTTGGCCTGCTTGCCCGAGCCCTTGCTGCCTTGCTGCACTCCACTAGAAACTGCAGCCACTACTCTTTTGTCATCTCCGTCACCAAAAAATCTGCTGCCATTTGCTGCAAGCCTTCCACCTGAGCTATTTCACTGATTGTTCTTGCCACTAGAGTGGCCTGAAACATGCAATCCACCACCCCTTAGTTGGTTTCCATCAACCTCCATGTCCTCACACACCTTGCTACCCTCCTTGCTAGAACCTCCCCCACTCTTCCTTGAGTGAGGGGGCGACCCACGACCACCATCTCTCATCCCCAGAGCTTCTCACTCTAGAAAATTAAGTGAGAGAAAGAAGAGAAATGAGAGCTGCTTTAATTTAATACGATCTATTTGGCTATGCCATCCAATCTAAAACCACTACAAATCTAGAAAAATAATTTTACTTCACATCACAGAATATCACTAAACATCAACTTAACCTAAGTTTAGGGTCAATGATCTAATAATCTAGTGAGTGAAGAAAAATGGATTAGTGTGGTATGACTTTACTAGGCATTTTAGGTTCAAATTTTATTTGTTCTTCAAAGTTTGGTTTAATTTGATTTAAAAAAATTTTTTTTTCATAATTTTTCTTCATAAGTGTCATTATTAAACCAGAAGTATGAGGTCTCAAGACCTCCTTTGGAGCAATAGCCATGCACCATCAGGTATCAAGACTATATATCATATGTTTGTTAATTATGAAAAAAAATCATTCTTTTGATTTATTTTAAAAATTTGCTCAAATTTCCATTGTGTGGTTTCAATTTAAGTAATTTAATTGATTTATTATTTAATTTCTATTTCCATTTCCATTTTATTTTTAAGTGGAATTTAAGTTTTCAAGAATTAAGATTAAAATAAATTCCACTTTTGGTGAAACTCATTTTATTCAACATCCTAAATCTTAGTAAAATGAGATCTTCATCCTAAGATGAAGATTCATTCTAAGGGTCAAACTAAGATCTTAAGTATCTTAATTAACCTCTTTTAAATTTATTTAGGTGATTCACTTTAAATTGAATTTGATTTATGCTTTACCTTTTCTCCTAAAGTTATGTTAATGAGATTTGGGGATTTTATTTCTATTTCACTTCTTTTGCTTTAATTAATGTTTCTTTGGTTTGATTTATGATCTTTAGTTAAGATTCAAAATGCTTCTTTAAATCTTAAATTTAAAATTCATCTTACCATGATCTAATTTGATTTTGGTTTTCATTTTAAGTCTGATTTGATTCATTTATATTTGATGTTATTTAGTTTATATTATTTTTTATAACATAGCTTTATATTTGATCTTATGTTTCTTTTTATTTGATTAACTATTCATTTAATCTTATTTGTCTTAATTATTTGTTTATTTGATTTAGATTGGTCTTATTTATTTATTTTATTAATTTTTATGTTTATGTTTATTCTTGTTTATTAGCTTGAATGCTACCTTACTTATATCGGTATCTTAATTCAAACTTGGTTTTGAGTTTATCATTTAAATGATCTATTAAGTTTCAATTTCATGGTTTATTCACTTATGTATTCTTAATTTATCATTTAGATTTATTTGATTTTAATTAATTTCATTTATACATTTCAGTAATATTATGTTGGTGAATTTAGATAAGTTAACTTAATTAATTTCAAGTGATTAGTTCATTCATTTATTTCATTAATGTTTATGTATATATATGAATTTAGTTAAGTTAATTCAATTACTTTCAATCAATCTTTGGGAAGCTTTGATTTTTATCATTGAAGATATTCATTATATTATACTTTCTAATTTCTTATTCAAAGTAAGCTTCATAAAATATTATGAATTAAAGTTTTTTACTTGGTCTAATTTATTAAGATAGAATTTTGTTTACTAATCATAACCTAGGAAGCCTAAGAAATGAACTACTTTCGGGTTTCCAACTTATATCTAATCCATTTCAGTTCCGTAGGCCATTTAATTTGATTAATTTCTTTCACTTATATTTAGGATTATGTTATTTATTAAACCAAATGGATTCAAAAGATTTAATGAATTCCATATTTAGGTATGAAATTCAGAGATAAATTAATTTTATATTTCAATTGATTGATTGATTGATTCATTATGAATTTAATAAAATTTTAACCTATGTTTTGATTAGATTTTTATATTCTTAATTACTTTATTAAATCCTAAGTATATGATTAATCAAATTCCATGACTTCGCAGGGTTGGAAAAGTTTTCAACAAAGTGTTTTGATGCTAATAATAATGTTTTAAATTGATTTTATGAATTTTTATAATTTTTGTAATTTTTTGATTTATTATTTTAATTATATCGACCTAGAAATTTGAAATTCAACAACTTCAAATCCACAGGTCATTTGACCATGAAATTTTTATGGCAAGTGGGGCTCCTTACCAATTTAAGTTTCCTAAAGTTTCATCCTAATCAGATATATAATTTGGAATTAATTAGAATTTTATTTATTTCATTTAAACTTAAATTAAGTCAAAATTAAAAGAAATTAGTCAAGGATTTTAGTTTTCTTAGAGGATTTATTTAAAAGTTTTGGAAATTTGATAAATTTATTATAATTTTTTCAAACTTTAGATTAATTAATTCTTAAATTAGATCATTTTTAGGTTTATTAGATTCTAGAGAGTTCTACTGATGTATTTAGGTTCATTAGGGTTTATTATAATAATTTAAATTAATTTTATATTTTTCCTAGTTTATTATTAATTTATATCATTAAATTAATAGTTTATGGTTGAAATTTACATATTCATTGATTTACTTTCTAATAAATCATTAAAAATTTATCTAAGGTAGGATTAACCTTAATTTTAATTTCCCAAAGTTTCAAATGATTAGATTAAGGGTTTGAGTTTAATTTGAGTTTGATTATTTTCATTTAAACTTAAATTAACCCAAAAACACCCAATAATAATTAGTAATTTTCGGTTTAATGGTCTCTTCTTACTAAGATGAATCTATAGAGCCCTTATTTGCAATTTTAGTTGAGTATTTTATTATGCATGATTTTTTTACATTCTAGTATTTTTTTTTTCATTTTTTAAATTTGGAAAATCTGGATTTCCCATTTTAAATGGTCGACACCACGTGACGCTAATGCGATGCTATTCTCCACATGACTAGACATTACTGGCCAGCTAGATCCACACGAATCTAGCTCAAAAAGCAGCAGCCACGCGGAATTATTTATGACCATTTGATCTTTTGATCGGACGACCATGATTTCATCTATGAATCCTATATAGGATTTAATCAAATGTCTGACTAAATCTCGGCCTCTCATTCCTAACAAAAGAATGGATGGCGGAGATTGCACCTTCTTTATCAACGGTGAGAATCGAGCACTGTTAATTAATTTCAATTTATTTTTGATGATCTAGGTGGTATAATCACTTGATTTAATTTGAAAATCCATTAAGAAAGAATTTAGAATGCATCTATATTTCTTGATCTCACTTGAGTTGAAGTTCATTTCAAAAAGGGCCAAAACTAAATGCTTAAAGGGTCAATTTGAACCCATACCTCGTTGGCGATGATCTCCAGCGATGGGGATGATTCAAAATGCTTTATGTGGACGTGGCAAGCTTCCAAGTGCAAGGAATTGGATTGCTTCTTTGTGGATCAGTCTATAGGCCAAGCGTCACTCATTTTTTGGCTGGTCTAGTCAAACTCCGGCTTGACGACCACATGGGGATCAGGAGAAGGGTGCGCTCTTCTTTATGTCACTTAGGTATCTTTTCCTTTTGGCTTGGTTTAGTTTGATTTCTTTGATGGATTGATCTTAGATTTAGCTCTTAAGTATATTCTTGTATTCATTTAAAATGTTTCCAATTAATGGATTTCATGAGATTTGGAGTTGATTATTTATTTGTTTTAATACTTAATCCATTATGGCTTAAATGAGTTAGAGTGAATCAATTGAGTTAAATGAATATCTTGACTCAATCAAAATGAGTTTACCTTTTAATTGTATTTAGCCAAGTATTATAGATGATTTGGATAAATGAATTTAATTTTTTTGAATTTAAAACCCACTTTGACCCTATATAGGTCTTAATGGGTTAACATTGATTTAATTGAGTAAAATGACCAAATTGATCAAATTAAATCTTATAGTTGGTCCAATTATGTTTAATGATGATTTTAAAATGATTTTAGATAATTAATTTGAGTTATTTTTGATTCAATTTGAGTTTGAGTCCAATTATTCCATTTAGTCTCATTTAGATCAAATGGTCTAACTAACCTAATTAATACCTTATTGGATTTAAATTTCATCAAATTCATGTTTAAACATATTTATTTAATTATTTAGGTTTTTAGGAAGATTCAATTTGGTCAAATTATGGTGGGTTGACCTTTGACTTAGTGGGACCTACATAAGTAAACCTATGTTCAATGGTTTAGATTCATTTGACTTTATTTTGGATTTGACTCCATTCATATTCATGTAATGATTTTATGCCATTTATTTATTTTGATTTGAGTTTATTTTGATTCCATTTGAATTTCTTTGGGTTGGATTAATTTCCAAATTACCTTTAGTCTAAGCTCAATTGGATTTAGGTTTCAATTTGAATGTGTTTGATTCAGTCATTTGTTTATATTTGAGTTTGGTTTAAGTCCAGCTAATCCTATTGGGTTAGGTCAAATCCTAGAAGGATGTATTAGATCATTGGATGTAGTATCTTAACTATCTAATTAGGAGACTTATAATCTAGGATTACATGTCTAATTATTAGTTAGAGATGATGTTAACCTCATCCAAAAATGATGTCAACATAGTGTTATCTTTTGAATTTTTCATAGCAAATGACTTATCCTAGCCATTTCTCTCTTCTTATGAAATCTTCACAAGAAAATTAACTCAATTTTTAGATCTAACAATGGTGGAGATTGACCATGAGAATAATGCAAAACTTTGAGATTTACTTAAATAAAAAATAAATAATAATAATAATATAAATTTAATAAATTAATACTAAAATAATTTATAATACTATAATTAAAATATAATAATGTTTTAAATAGTATAAATTCAACTCAGTATTAATTATGGAATCACAGCTCAAGTAATGGTGCCCAAAACATGTTTAGAATTGATCAATAAATACAAGATTATGCAATCACATAATAAAGAGTGTGTTGAATCTAAATTTGTTTGATGAGCGACACCAAGCTATAGTTGTGAGCCTCACTTGGGAAAGTTAAGAAAGAGAATATGTGGGCGAGAAAGAGGAAGATTAACGTACATACTAGTAATAAGTAAATACACTCAGGAAAATAAGATGGACTAAAGAACCAAGAGCCTAAGGGTTCTTAAATGTGTCTCTAAGCCCTTTATTTATAAATTTGGAGAGTTATAAGAATGGCTACATCATGTACATAAAATAATAAATGAATTGGTTTATGTATAATTTCTATTGAAGAAAATTCATTAATTTTTGGGTAGCCCATTACAATGAGTCTTAATTGACTAAAATATACAAATAGCATGTATAATTTCAAATAAGAG
Organism: Cymbidium sinense; assembly: GCA_021442155.1. Lineage (NCBI taxonomy): Eukaryota > Viridiplantae > Streptophyta > Magnoliopsida > Asparagales > Orchidaceae > Cymbidium > Cymbidium sinense. The sequence continues at coordinate 53,574,795 of CM038215.1, forward strand.
TTAAAAAGTTCTAAATTTGCATGTTTACCCTTTATTAATGGAGTCAACGGCTATAAAAATGGTTATAATTCACTCACAAAATAAGAGGAATAAAATATATCGAGTAAGGATAGCTCAAGTATGGTTTTATTTACAACGACTTGGTGTAGTGTTGGTGTTCCTCTAGGTTACATGGCCTCTTATGTTGATCAATATTCCCAATCCTAAATACGGGTCAAATACATTTATTAAGACCATATCGATTGATTCTTTGGGAAGTAGCTAGCAACTTAATTTGTAGAGGTTTGTCGATATAGTATGTTGGAAGAATTTATTGAGCATTGTGTAGATTTGTTGAATATATGAAATGCTTTTAACTACAAGCTACTATTTATGGTGATCCCTTATCAATGTGTACATGAGAACATAATATAATATGTGCAATATATTATGTTAGTTTTATTGAATTATTAGCTAATTTAGATTGGGGCATTTTGACTTTTTAAAATAGTGAAATTTCTTATATTTCTAATACTTTCTTACTTTTTTTGTTTATGTTGCCCCATTTAACTTTGCCTTACATCCATGGGGCCTAAGAGGTTCTTATTCACTCTATGAATACATTTGGATTCAACATCTTTTAAGTAGTGAGTGTGGATGAGAATGACAACCACATATCAGGTACTTTGGGAAGCATACCATTTAGCATAAGATAATTCAATAGGCATAAGGCAGAGTACTCACTAATTTGTCATTAGTAAGATCTAAAAAACATAGAAGATATGATCACTAACTTATTACAAGCGCTATGGGAAAAGTGAAGAATAAAAATTTGAGGATTAGAGAAAATGAAGGATCTTCTAGGTTGACAACTCACTGAGCTCAGCTTTAATGGAAAGAATTTTCTAGGACACTTAGCATTGAGGATGAATCTTGTATGGTGAGTGAAGTGAAAAACACCAAAGAGAAATACGAAAATTCCTCTCCTATTAACACCTTTTTTATGAAGATTCTGAGGCTCACACCCCATAGATGTTCAAAGTCTCTCATTTGGAATCCTACAAGTGTTACATTGACTCTGATGATCACATTACATACTTTAAATCTACTACATCATTATTTGATCTAGATGACATGATGAAGTGCCAATTAATAATTACTACTTTCAAAGAGTTGGCTTTGTGTTGGTTCTTATGTCTACTTGTGGAGTCATCACTTTTTTTTTAGAGTTCAAAGGGGTATTCTTTATGCAATTTGCTAGTGACCAGAAACGCTTAAAGAGCTTCCAAGCTATTCTATAGATGAGACAAGAACATAGTGAGTCCCTTAACAAGTTTTTACTCACTTATATAGAGAAATGTTGGAAGTAAACTCTTTTGAACCTGTAGTCTCATTGGTTGCACTTGCCTAAGACCTTAGAGAAGGCCCATTTAGATATCATCATGGACATCAATAGACCAAAATGGTAATAGAGCTACTAGAGTTGGTGAATATTAATGGAAGCATAGAGGAATGCAATGGAAGTCATCCAACCATTAGTGGCAACTTGGAATAAGATCATGATAAAGAAGTTGACATTAAAATAGTTCTCAAAGGTTATGTACTAGATTCATTGTCAAGATAGAAGAAGAGGATAACACACTTGATAAGAAGGGGGGATGACACATAGGTGTGAGTTCAAGAATCTACCTACTCTCCACAAATCTAGTGAGCATTTATAGTCGATTATAATGAAACCATTGAGGTTATTAGAGGGCAACTAATAGAGGCCATCCAATATAAGTGGTATTTCATGTGACCACCACCTATGAAGGCAAACAAAGTTCACCATTGATCAAGGTATTATGGTTACCATCACGAGCATGGACACAAGACTGAAGGGGTTTCAGCATTTAAGAAGTTGATAGAGGAGATCATAATGTAGGAAATTTAAAGGAGTTCACTAGAAGATTAAGAATAATAGTCATTGATCTAAGTAATGAGCTTACCCTAGGTCATGTAATTTACATTATTAGAGTCACACATATAATTTTTGATTGAAGTGAAGATTTTTCAAGATGAGCAAGCCTTAAGAGACTATATTTGTGAAAGTCAACTTGGCATCCATGGCATGAGGGTTGAGTACAAAAGTTGTACTAGTCAATTTCTCATAAAAAAGCTAACCTATAAATGGTAATCTCTTAAATGATGTGGTAGTCATCACAACATTAATAATGAATTATCAAATAAAGAGTATACACATTGATACAAGGAGCTTAGCGAATATTATCTTTAAGTAAGTATTCAATAAGTTGAATTTAGCAAGTTCAAAACTCTCCCAAAATGGAGTTCCTCTTTATAGATTTTTGAGAGGAAGGATGGAGGCAAAGAAAATTATCACTTTTCTAGTAACTTAAGAAGGAGAGAAAAAATTCATTATTATCACCTACTTTATTATTTTGGAGGAACCTACCACATAAAATGCAATTTTGGCCAATAAATACTTAACAAATTTATGGTAGTTGTGTCGACTGAAATGTTATAGTTAAGTTCCCAGTGAGAAGACAAGAAATGATTATCAAATGAAGAATAAATCATCTTGAGCTTACTACTTATAATTTTCAAGCACTCAACAACTAGCATAGAGTGGAGGAAGTGCTACAGTTAGAAGTCCTACAAACTTGGGTGGAGATCACTAAAGATATTGAGAAGGTGCAAGCTACATAGAACCTAGAGAAAGTATTAAGGATTAGCTTGACTTTTATTAGCAAGAACAAAAGAGCACCCTTTTAAGCCCAAGACCACATAGATGTATTTTCTTGGATAACAGCTGAGAAGCCAGGTATTGACATCACCGTTACTTGCTATAGGCTCAATATTAAGAAAGATTCTTGACAAATTAAGCAAAAATGATGAAAATGGAGATTGTGCTTGTCGAGCAAATCAAAGAAGAAGTTGCCAAAATTTTGGAGGTTGACTTCATTAGATTGACCCAATATCAGAGGTGGACTTTAAAATTTGAATTATAATGGTGCAGAAGTCTAATGGCCAATGCAAAATGTGCATGGACTTTACAAAATTGAATTTGGCTACTCCCTAGGATGGATACCCACTTCCCATAATAGATGCACTCATCAATTCAGCGGTGGCTTACTCAATAATGATTTTTTTTCAATTTTTCATGGTACCATACATTCAAAATGAATCCTATCAATTAATAAAGAAATATCCTTCATCACTAGTGAAAGGGTAAGCTACTATGGGATGATGCCCTTTTGACAAAAATGCAAGAGTGACTTATTGAAAGATGACAGAACAAGTATTCATGGAGCAAAATGTAAAAATATAGATGCCCATGTAGATAACTTGCTAATCAAAAGTAAGTCACTTGAACTACATCAAAAACTTGAATAAGTCATTCAAAACTCTAAAGAAGAATAATATGCCACTTAATCCTTTCATGTGTACATTTTATGCTAGATTAGACAAATTCATTAGATTTTTTATTACTTCTAAAGGAATAAAGGTAAATTGTGATAAGGTCAAAACCATACTCAACATGTCATTACCATGAATGACCAAAGAGGTGTAGTGACACATAGGATGAGACACTGGATTTACCAAATTCATCTAAGGAAAAAGAACATTGTTCACTATTCTTGAAATTATTGAGGTGTGTGAAGAAATTTACGTGGTTGCTAGAATGTTAGAAATCTTTCGATGACCTCAATAGTCTACTCACCTCACCACATTATTGAAAAGTCCAATGGAGGGCAATATATTATTATTATATCATGGGGTTAAAGATTCAATGATCTTTGTAATGATCAAAGAAGAAGTAAAGAATGATGGCCAATTTAATATGTTAGCAAATCATTATGGGGTGAAAATTCATATTATCTGATCTTGGAGAAACTCACACTTTCATTTTACATATATGCTTGACAACTTCAGCCATATTTTTAGGACCATTCAATCAAAGTTGCAATTGATCATCCACTTAAGTCAATACTAGCTAAGCTAGAATACTCATTAAGATAACTAAAATGGTCAGTGGAGTTGAGCAAGTTTAATATATCTTACTCACCCTGAATGATGATCAAGGCACATGCACTCATTGATTTCCTTGAGGACTTTATGCTCTTATATTATTTTCATCAACCCAGAACCATCATGAAACTTGTATGTAAATGACTCTTCTAGAGGGCAAGAAATGGGAGTGAGCATTATTTTGAAGAGCATGGAACGAATTGCTATAAATCAATTAGTGAAGTTCAATTTTTAGGTAATAAATAATCAATCTAAATATGATGCTTTACTCTCTAGATTGAGATTTGCTTAAGAGCTAAGCACTAGGCATATCATAGCCCACTCAGATTCATAACTTATGGTAAGTCATTTAATGGAGGACATGAAGTACAAGATGAGTCATTACAAAAATACCTACTTAAAGTAAATGTAGAGATTAGAAAGCTTAAATATTTTAAGGTCGAATAAGTCTTGAGATTAGAACCAACTCTAAGATTAGCCTTCCCTCCAACTCATCTAGAAACCATAAAAAAATGTGAGTCTATGTAAATTGATGGTGAAGACTCACCCAAGTATAATGATTCCATCAAGAAATACTTGTATATTTTGAGATTGAAGAAAGAATTAAGGATCTAAGAAGATTCAAGATTAAGGTGGTTCAATATTTCTACTTGATGGTGAATCATTTTGGAGCTCAATGATTTTATTAAACATGAGGTGTGTAAAGTGAACATAGTAGAATACTCCATGAAGTCTACTTGAATGAGTCTGGAAGTCACTTGGAGAAAGAACACTCACCCATCAAACTTCACATTGTAGGGAATGGAGCTCATAAGCCTCTTACTAGTCACTATCAAACAAAAGAGATACATACTCATCTTGATCCACTACTCCATCAAGTGGATCAAAGTCAAGTCACTCATTAAGATAATAACTCAAGCAGTTAAAAAGTTTGTTTAGATTGACATTATTTCTATGTGTACAGATTGTCCATGTCATCGTCATAGATAATAGTTTACAATTTGTTGTAAGCAGCTAAGAAAATTTTACAAGTCATAAGAAATTCACTTCAAGTATACTTTTGCATCACCATAAAGTATTGTCCAAGTGGAAGTAGCAAATAAAAAGATTCTTAATTACCTGAAGAAAATGGTGGAATGCACAAAATCCAAGTGGGTAGAAGCCTTACTCACTATACTTAGGACCCTCAAGATCACCCCAACATCAAGTACTAGGTTTGCCATTTACATGAGGCAAAAGGAGACAACCAATTGAATATAAACTTAATAGTCAAGTTTATGGTGATTCTTAAGTTAAATCAAGAATCTAATGAATGGGAATGGTTGAAGGAAAAAACTATGGAGGCAACACTTGACCTATTAGAAGAATTACCGATTGAAACATCAGTTAGACATGAAGAAATAATTGATGAATGGCCAAGTACTATAATCTTGAGATTGAGGCAAAAGATTTCAAAGAAAGAGACTTGGGTGTTGAAGAAGGTAGATGAAGTAGTTCATAAGAATGTGTTAGACAAACTTACCACACAAACTCACCCACACAAACTTACCCACACTTAGGGTGGTCTTTATATTATCAAGAAAGCATGTTGGTCCAAGAGCCTACTAACTACAAAAACGTTCAAGCCAAGATGTGTTGTGTACTTAGAATACAAAAAGAAAATAAAAAATAATTTTAAGATATAGGCTTTATCTTGTGCATGCTTTAGTTTTGCCTACTAATTATTCTTTTCTAGAATGACACTTTATTTTGGTGAATGCATATAAATTGAAAAAAAAAATTATTCTTACTTGCCTAATACATTTTTTGATACTTGTAAAATATGATCTCAAAACCAAAAACATGGAAACTAAGAGTTTAAATTACACTTGCTCTTTAACTTGGTAAACTACACAGGCTAAAATCGCTTAGTGAGGTATGGTGATTCTAGTTAACACCTATGGGGCTTCATGTTCGCTTAGGTCACTAGACAACCACTTTTATATTGAGTGTATATGGATTAACTTAACATAATGGTAAAACTAAATCTTGAACTTACTTAATCTAACCACTATCCAATGTTATAGAAATAAACGACTAACACTCGATAATGTTGGCACAAAAAGAGTAAGACCAACACTCCCCATGTAGTTGGTGACTTTAAATAAAAGACCAACACTTCATATGATTAATGGACAAAAACTAAAAGACCAACTATTTATATATTTACTAAATACAAACTAAAAGACCAACACTCCATGCAGTTGGTGATTGAAGTAAGACCATCACTTCATATTGTTGATGACTATGAATTAAAAAAAATAACTCTATGTGGTTGGAGACATAGTATTCCTTTAATAATGTGAAGTGATTATGTAAAATAATTGATTGTTGAGTAAATTCAAGTATACTCATTCAGCAAGTGCATTCACTCAACATGTATATTCATTTAGCAAGTGCATTCACTCTCCAAGTATGTTTATTAAACTCATTAGGTTTGTTCATTAAACATACTTAGTGAGTATATTCAATTATCTCAACATGTACATTCAATTATGTTTAGTGAATATATTCATTCAATGAGTTCATTTAGTGAGTATATTAAATTTTATTTTAAAAAAATATTAAGTTATGTTCGGTGTGTATATTTATTCAATTAGTACACTTAGTCAATACATTCATTCAACAAATACATTTATAAGCACAATAATGAAAGATGGAAAATATGAAAAATTTTCCTTTCATTGAGAAAAATATTTAATAACAATTATGAGTAACAAGTTTACAAAAAAAATTAAATATATATGTTGGTTGCTGAAAAAACAAAAAATAAAATAAACAAAGAAGAAAGAAGAAAGTCTTAACCACTCCCACCAACAACCATCTCCATCAACAATAATCACCCAAAGGGAAGACCGTGAGCGATTAGGAGAGTAGTTTTCTATAAAAGGGGGGAGAGCTGACTTCACATAGTCTAGACACTCTCTCCACACTCCTAACACTCTATGGACACTCTCTCTAGACACTCTTCACTGTCATCCCTTTAACTGTGCCCACTCTTGCACAAAAAATCTCCTTCTAGCATGAGACAACTGAAGCCAAAGGAAAATGCTTTTGTAAACACCAATTTCAGGTAAAATATGAAATGAATGTTTTTTATGCATTTGATTCCTTGTTTCATAAAAGATTTTTGAAGAGCTCCACCATTGATTAAAGATCCTATATGAGATAATAGTCCTCCCTTGGTCAATCTTAGATCCAGAATAAGGGAGAAGAACACGATCACATTAATTACAAAATTTTAGGCATTGTTAAAACAAAATTTACCAAAATTCAGATTAACTAAAAATTTGAATTGCTAAATCATAAGCTTTAAAATATGAAGACCTCTGTCAAACTTGGTTCCACCATGAGATAAAAATTCTCCCCCTATTGATATTGGATCTTGATCATGGGAGAGGAGTGTGTGTTGCACTAAAAAAAATTTCAAAACATAGCATTGTTAAGTTGTCTTGCTATTAAAATTTTGTAAGAACTATTAAACTACATAAGAAAATTGCCATGGAACAAAGTCTCCTGACTCATAGCACCGAGGCTCTAAGCTCTTGGGAATTTGGATTTATAGTGCTCTACTTTTCAACACCACAACACTATCGTATGGTGTCGAGGTACTATGTGCAGTGTTGTAATGCTACATGTTGGTGTTGCCTTCTTGGGTTATAAGGTCAATATGCCTACTTTTAGCCTTGAAGCATCGGGGTGTTGTTTTAGCACCATAGTGCTACTTTTGTATACACTTAAGCACTACCTCATTTATTTTTAAGCATAAGTTCCACCATCCAGCACTGAGGCCCTAGCCTATCAGTTTTAAAAATGATGGACTAGCATCGCAATGCTCGACATGTAGTGCCTAGGCCCTAGTCAGCCGGTCTAGGCAGTTACTATTAACATTGAAAAGATCTCTAATAACATTTATTACTATTAATTATGAAACTAATAGAGTACAAAAAAGCACAAGCATTTATGGAGCATCATGATTCTTTGACATGGTGCTGTGGCGTTGTTCAAAAGTTTCATTTTTTTTATTAAATGCATCTATCCACCTACCAGGCTTTTTGAACCACCTTTAACTAGCACCTCAGCACTGGTCCACAAGTCTACTTGATTTTTCTTTATCTTAAACATTACATCACTCATTTATTTGGCATCTAAACACTGTGGTGCTAATTTCATTATGCCAAGGCATCGCCTCTCTCTAGTTTTGAGGCCTAAAATTCATCCTTCTAATGTTATGACATTGATTTTCTAGTGCCAAGGCACTACCCTATTAATTTCTAAGAGCCACATTTCCAATTTCAAGGCGCTAGTCCTTTTGGTTCCTAGGCCATATCTCTATGGTGTAGAGATGCTACCCACTAGATATAAGAATTAAAAATCTATGTTTGTAAGTGCAAACCATTTAATCCATTACTTCACTATGTGAACTCTTCTTATAATTATGGCACTCTAAAGGGAGTTAAGTCAGACCCAATTGTTCTCTATGTGAACTATAAATTCTGCATGTCACTCCAAAGTGAGGTAAGTCCAACGTATATGTTCTCTAGGAAAACATCAATTTACATTTTAATGGCAATCCAAAGGGATATAAGTCTAATTTGTTCATTAACTATAATAACTTCCAAACCTATCTAGAACTCCAAAGAGAGGTAAGTCCAATCTATATGTCTCTATTTTAATTATAAATTTTGCGTGGCACTCCAAAGGGAGATAAGTCCAACTCATATGTTCTCCATTTGAACATTAATCTAAATCCTTATGGCATTCCAAAGGTATGTAAGTCCAAATAATTCAAAAAGCTATGTGAACACCCCTATAATTTCAACATTCTAAAGGGATGTAGTTCTAATCTAATGGCTTGCTACTAGATGTAAGTCTGACCAAAACTTGTAATGCAAGCATAATATAAATCCTACTATGATACCAATGGGATATAAGTCCTGTCTATTCATTTGCTATGTGAACACCTCAAGATATGACATTCCAAAGGGATATAAGTTCAATCTATTCATTCACTATACAAAAATCTTTATAATTGTCTTTCTAATGGATGTAAGCCTAGTAACTCATTTGCAAGTGTAAATTTATCAAAAATATGATGTTCAATGGATATAAGCCCTATACAGGTCTACAATGCAAACTTTATGAAATTGAATTATTGGATAAATTTATAAATTAAGTTTAATTCAAATAACTTAATAAATATTTGCATCATAAAACTTATATTAAACTCTATTTATTCAAGATATCTGAGATGAGACAACCCATGGCTATTAATCAGACTCCCTGAACATTACGGTTAATAGCCCTCTAATGTTGCTAGAATATATTAACATAGTCCCTTGATGATGAAACCATGAGATGTTGATCAGACTTGTATTTCCTTTAGATAGTCATTCACATCACAAACATAGATTTATATGAGAGATCCATATTTATTTCCAACCTTAATCAAGAATGCACTCTTATTATGGTAAGAGGGGTAATTGATTATGAATGCTTGCATTCATAAGAAGTAGAACCCAAATTCTGGTGGAATATAAATCAATCTTCTTTATAAAGAATGAACTCCTTTAAACACCCCTTAAAGATTGTAGAGATTTGCAAAGGTATTTTTCTTGAGTGATCAGATTTCTAGTGACTTTACTGGGGATTACTGCTCTCACTATCTTTGGTTGAAAAATTAAAATACACAGTGCTATAGATTTGAAAATTTATTTTCAAATATTTAGGTTCCTAAATCAAGTAGAACTTAACTTTGAATTCACAATCAGATGTGAAAAACTCAATGGAAAAGTTGTCAAACATGATGAATGTTAAGTTAGGAGAGGGATCTATGTTAGATTCCTTCAGGATGTGATCAACACTAATTTTGCTGGAGCCACTCTTTAGTTTAGAATAATTTCTAAAGTTGTACAGTTTGTACCTACCGAACATATGACCAAACCCATCACCGAAGGCATTAAAATGCTAAAAGCATTCAAGAACATAGCATGCAAAGGAAAAAGACTAAATGTAATTATTTCTAATGAGCCTAGGAAGCTGAATGATAAAACTTACTTAATTTAGAAAATTACTCAAACTCAAAAAGTAGTTCACTTTATGATAGGATATCAAAAGCATCTCCAATAGTGCCTTCTAAAGGAAAAATTATTCTTGAGCCTAAACTAAAATCTATCATTATTGATCCACTTAATGGCCCATCAGAGGAGCCTACTATTCCATAAGGTACTACCTTTGCTCAAAATAATAATGATCATGAAGCATCTTCCTTGGGCACAAAAATGTCCAGGAGTGCTAGAAAAAATACAATGCATGTCGTAGAGCTGCTGAAGTACCTATACAAGCTGAATAGTAGTATAAGCCACTGGTGGAAGCAAACATACATATCAACAATAATTTTGAACTATCCAGATTGGCCAAAAGAAATAGCCCTGATGAAACTATAAAGAAGTCCTTCTTGATAAACACATGCAACCTATCTCATAAAAATAACCAAGAAATTAATAAGACTATTTCATTTAAAATTTTTAAAGTTTTGAAGGTTGTTAAAAATAGAAACCTTCAAAGAAGAATTAAGAAATTGGTAAGCCAACTCATCAATCCAAGAAATGTCTATTCTAAATGAGGCAAAAATATCAAAAAATATCAAGCAATATGTGTTGAGCACCAATAACGAGCCAATGAGCCCTTAAGTGCAAAGGTACTAAGTGGCTAGTTGTTGGAAGTTCCTAACAACTTTCATAAAAAAGGCAATATCTATCATCCCATTTTAATCCATTCAATGAAAACTAGAGTGTGACATCTATGATATGTTCCTAGAGATCCACAACTATGAGATCCCTATCAATCTAGGTACTTAAGAAAACCCCAAATTGGTACTTAAGAAAATTCCCTCAAGTGAGAGGAATGATTGATAATTCCCAAGATAGAACTAGGTCGAGCATATGACATGTGTCAGAAGCACCTATAGACTAGGTTCTGAAGTATCCTTTTCAGGAATAAGTCTTCAACCCTAGGTGTTTTTGTAGTCTTGTGCTACTAGAATCTAAGTACTAGATTTCTAAGAAAATATCAACTCCAAATCTAAATTAAATTCCAAATTTAAAGCCCATTTATAGGATAGTTGAAATGCCTACTGGGCATCCCAGTATCAATAGGCATTTCCTACTCCATCCTAATTGGCTTCCAAAAAAACTCTCTCTAATTTGGACCATTTCCCAATTGAAATTTCCAAAATAATCCATCCTTGAAAACCATCTTAGAAATCTTTAGAAATAACAACTTATTTCTTTAATCGAGAGTATTTTTAGGAAGAGACCCTTCTTAATATATAATTAACTATAGAGGCTTGCCTCTATAGGGAACCATGAACCCAGTTTAAAATAAACCCTATTCTACTTTCCCATGTAGTTTAAGGGAAAATTCTCTGGTATACGAAAACCCCATTAGCCTTAGGAGTCTTATCAAATATATTATAGGAAATATGTTTATCTTTTAAGATAATATGGTTATTCCTTAATGACTCATCTGATCATCTTAATATGGAATCCTTAAACTCTATGTGGTGTCATAAATTTCCACACAACCACCTTTATGAAAAAAACCAACAATGATGTTAAATTAGAAGCATTAATTGTGGGCATAGAGCTAACAATTAATATGAAAATCAAGAAAATTTATATCTATGGAGATTCCCAACTCATAAGCCAAAAAATAATTGAAACTTTCAAGAAAAATAAGTCAAAATTAGTGTTTTATCATAAGCATGCTTTAGAGCTCCAGAAATAAATCCTTGAAATAATAATTACAAGGGTATAATGTTAGGAAAATGGCAAGGCGTTGTATTAGCTAAATTAGCTAAAGAAATGATAGACTCACGAAGAGAGCCAATTAAAATAATAGTCAAAACTAAGCTAGTATTGGGTCCAACCCTTGTTCAAGCTTTTAAAACTAAAGAAAATTAAGCAATTTTTATAATAATAGAAGAAGACGTTTGGTGAGAGCCATTAATTAAAGGTGGTGACTTACTAAAACATAATTCAAAGCTTATCAAATTCACAAAGAGTGTTATGATATGCACTTGTAAAAAAGACATTATATTATCGCTCATTTGACAAAATATAGTTGAGGAGCCTAAGGTCATAACCCAAACAGTGCCTAATCTAAATCCAAATTTAGATCCATCATGCCTAAAAAGATCGGATCTAAATAAAAAATTCGATCCATCATACCTAAGGGAACCAGATCTAAACTCAAATTTAGATCCATCATTCTCAAAGATGCTAGATCTAAACCCAAATTTAGATCCATTATTTCTAAAGGGACTAGATCTAAATCTAAAATTAGATCCATCATAAGCAACGTAGTCAAATCTAAATTCAAATTTTGATTCAACATGTCCAAAAGAATTGGATCTAAACCTAAAATTAGACCCAACATACCCAAAAAGGCTTGATCTAACTCTAAACCAAATCTAATATGCCAAAAGAGGTCATATCTAAACCTAAACTTAAATCTATTTTGTTTATATGGATAGGAACTAAGTCCAAAGATACACAACGTGCATAAAGGGTTGGGTCTAAATATTAATCTAGATTCAACACATTCTAAATAAACTAAGTCTAAAAACAAAATTTAAATTGATCAAGTCCAAAAATGACTAAATATAAATCTAAATCTAAACTATTTAATGTTCAAATAAGACAAAATTAAAACTAGCAAGCACATATAATTTATAGATTTTGATAATATTACCTTTGTATCATGTCTGCAAAAATTTATATGCTGCTCTATTTTAGATTTTCTACAATGTTCATTTGAAAAAGACCAGATGACATGCCTCATACAATAAAAAGTGGATATGAGCCATTATCAAATCTTATACAATAATAATCTCACCAAGTGGGGTTAGCTACATGAATCTTTATCTCCATTGTGTCCTATTATGTGTCAAATTGTCATTTAATTCAAGTATACTAAGGTCAGTTTTTATACTTCTTAACCAAGTACTTTTAGGTCTACATCTACCTTTTTTAACATAAGTCAAACCTAATGCATCTACTCTCCCGTCATCGACCATCTTTATGTGGTCAAACCATGTGTGACTCTCTCTAATCTTATCTTCTATTGCTACTCAACTTTTTTCCCAAACATACTCATTTCATATTTTATCTCTAAGAGTAATGCCACTCATCCACCTGAGCATCCTCATCTCTACAACACTTAACTTAGTCTTATGCTTCTCTTTTATTGGCCATTATTTTGCACCATAAATCATTACAGGTCTTACCACCATCTTATAAAATTTTCCTTTAAGTTTAAGTGGTACATTCCTATCACACAACAGGCTAAATGCATTCCTCCAATTCAACCATAAAACTTCAATTCTACTAATAACATCTCCATCTATTTCACCATCATTTTGAACAATAGAGCATAAATATCTAAATCTCTCACTCTTTTTAATGACTTGTTCACCTAATGTCACAACACAGCCTACTAGAACTTCTATAACTAAAATTACACTCTATTTATTCAGTTTTAGATATACTTAAATGAAAACCTTTATACTATAAGGTTGACCTCCATAATTCAAGTTTCTCTTAGACTCCCTCTCTAGTGTTATCAATAAGAGGAATGTCATCAGCAAATAGCATACACCAAGCTACATCTTCCTATAAATTCTTAATAATAACATCCATAATTAAAGAAAAAAAGATAAGGGCTTAATGTTGACCCTTGATGTTATCCAACTGAAATAGGAAAATATCTTTTCAATCCTTCTTATTTTTGGACACAAGTAATAACTCTAGTATACATATCCTTAATGACTTGAATATAACCAATACAACTTCTTTATTTTCTAGAACTCTCCAAAGAACATCTCTTGAAACTTTATCATAAGCTTTCTCTAAATCAATAAATATCATATGTAGATCCTTCTTAATTTCTATATATTTCTCCATCAAACCTCTTAACAAATGTATAACATCCTTAGCAAATCTACCTAGCATGAAACCAAATTGATTGTGAGAAACATTTGTATCACATCGTAACATATGCTCAATTACTCTCTCCCATAATTTTAATGTATGACATATTAACTTAATTCCTCTATAATTTGCACACTTGTGCATCACCTTTATTCTTAAATATAGGAACCTACAAACTCTTTCTCCACTCATCTGACATCTGTTTAGTCTTCAAAATAACATTAAAAAGATTTGTAAGCCAAGAAATTCCTTGATCTCTTAAATATTTCCACACTTCTGTTAGAATATCATCAGGTCCTATCATTTTTCCACATTTCATTTTTTTAGAGCTTCACTAACTTTAGATTTACTAATACGATGATAAAACCAAAATTCTCTATTTTTGTTTAGGGTGTTAAGGTTATTATAATCAATAGTATTTTCAGATCCTTCATTGAAAAGTTTATCAAAATACCTCATCCACCTATTTTCAATATCCATTTCTAAGAAAAGCACTTTATGATTTTCATTATTAATACACCTCACTTGAATTAGATCTTTACTTCTTCTATCTCTTTGGTTGGCTAACTTATATATATATATATATATATATATATATATATATATCTATATATATCTTTATATATATAATATATATATATATAATATATATATATATATATATATATATATATATATTTATATGCTTTATATATATATCTTTCTTTCTTTGGTATCTAACCTTTATATCTTTACAATTTCATATGTTTTTCTTATCTAAACCATTTTTAAGTTTTATAATGTTTCTTATTTCTTATCTTTTCTTGCACATTTTGACTCCATCACCAACTATTTTATTAAAAGAAGCTTTTCCTTCTCCAATTATATTTTTTGCAACTTGCTTAATTTCACTTACTTTTTCCCACATAACATTAGCTTCTTTATCAACATCCTAAATTCTAAGATCTTGTAGTTTGTTCTTAAAAAATATTTTATTAGTGTTTTTTGAGTTCCCCCATATAATCTTAGGACAATAATTTGATTTATTTTTTATCTTCCAATATTTCATCTTAAAATCTAAAACTAACAATCGATGTTGGGTACTTAAATTTGATTAGAATGACTTTACAATTTTCACAACCTAAATGGTCTATTTTTCTTATCAAAAAATAATTAATCTGTGTATTACTAGATCTATTTTTATATGTAATAATATGCTCATCTCTTTTCTTTAATAAACTATTAGCAACTATAAAATCATAGGCTAAAAAAAAATTTAATATAGTCTTACCTTCTTCATTAGTCTCTCCAAATCCATAACCACCATGAATACTTTTAAAATCTTTTACCACTCTACCAACATGTCCATTTAAATCTCCTCCAATAAATACTTTTTCTTCAAGAGGTATCTTTCATATTAATTTCTTTAATTCATTCCAAAAAAAATTTTTAGCCTACATCCATACTTACTTGAGGAGCATAATGACTTATAACATTGATAATCTTAGTATCAACAATAATTTTTAAAGCTATAATTCTATCTCCACATCTATTAATATTTATAACATATCCTTTAAACTTTTATCTATAATCACACCTATGTAATTTCTAATTTAACTTCTGCCTGGAAACCAAATTTTAAAACCTAAACTATCAATCTCTTTGGCCTTCTCTTGAACCCATTTAGTTTCTTGAACACATAAAATATTTATCTTTCTATGAACCATAATATTTATCAATTCCATTAATTTACCTGTAAGAGTACCTATATTCCAAGTTACTAACCTAATTCTAGTTCCATGGACTAACTTCTTTGCCCGCATACGTCCATAATGTGGAAACCCTTGCCTATTTAGCACTGCACCCGAGCGCTGATGCAGCAGCCTTTGCACACTTTTCACTCTATTCAAGCCATACAACACATCGCTTCCAGGGAACATCCTAGCATTAACATAATATTTTAAAGGATTCATGTCATGATTATTTTGACAAGTTTTACACAGGCTGTCGACTGCCTATCGCAACCCTCCACTTTTCACATCTAGACTTTGGATCGACAAAGGTAGTGTTATTATCGAAGCATTTGATCACATTATTTAGTCATATTGTAAGATCATTTATTATTAGATCAGGATATGTTGATGGGCAGAGATATTTTTAAAGATTCATTTGTGAAATGATCTTGCATTCTTCCATTTGATTCATAGCCTCCACTAAGGCATGATTCTTTTGATTCAATGATTAATTTGAAGTTGAGACCTAGTCATGATGTTAATCTAGAGTGAGTTATAAATTACCTTAATTTTGGGGATCATGATGTACTTCAGAGTTTTAGATATTGGTCCTTCTATATGTATGATCTAGCTTTTGGGTTACCATGTATTACATCATGAAGTTAATGATTGAGATGCAAAGTCAATGTTTGACACACCTCTATCTGCTGTTAGTGGCTATACATATTGGGCATGCCTTAATCTATAAATGCATGATGATATTCTTAGGAGAGCTGGCATATATCATGTAATATATACATCACTCTTTGATTATAGCCACCTTCTCTTTACTTGGATATGTGTTCTAGTAGAGCATTAGGATGGGGCAACCAAGGCCTACTGGATTGGTCCACATGAGATGATAGTTACTTTGGAAAATATGCAAGACATAACAAGAATCTATTATAAGCATCCCCTATGCGGAGTGCATTCCTTTAGATCATAAACTCTTTCAAAGTCAATCAGTTGGCTTGTAGAGGAGAGGAAGTTATATGTATTCTTCTTGCCTTCATCATGCTTTGGCTCACTATTAGAGGCTATTTTGATAGTAAAGATTACATGGTAGATGATATGATACTGTTACTCTAGATACATGGTTTGAGAGTTTTCTCTGTTCAACAGCATGCTTGCCTCATTTCACATGATTGGATGATCCATTTGACATTGGGATTCATTCATCTAAAAAATCCTTTAGTACTAGATTTGAGCTTGAAATAGGAGCTAGTTCTCAACATGTTCTAAAATGAGGCACGACGAGGAGTTATCTTTAGTAGTCTTCATTGCCACATGGTTATGCTACTTTGTGTTCCTTAGTCATTGCTGACTCTTCCATCCTTCAACTCTCTTGATGGCCAGCTTGCTTTTTATGATGAGAGGATTGCATTAGCACCTATAACACTAGTCTATCTATACCATGGATTAAGCAAAGTGAACACCATGTACGACTCACATTGCTGTGATGTGGAAGTTTTTTGGTATTACTTACATGGATGGATTCAAATATATATATTTTTAGCTTTCAGTTGTCCTAAAATGCCACTTTACTTCAAAGTGTAGTACTTTCCTTTAATTATGCAGTTAAGCAGAGCTATAATTGCCTTAAATAGAGATTAGATCTAGATGTTTATGTTTGCACCAACATGCATGATGTATCACTTTCAGATTATTCTATATCTTCTTTTATAGCTTTTGTACTCATATTTTAGCATAAAATTCATGGATTTTATTATTGATAGAGGTACACCCTTATTATTATCAAAGCCAAGATATAGATGCTTAATAAAATATCTCATTAGGCTGAGACATACTTGACTTTGTTACCACCATCATGAGTCTGTCATTTTAGAGAGATACATTCCTAATAGAGTAGTTAGACAACCTAGCTTTACTCAGGCTACACCCATATATGAACTACCATAAATGCTTAATATAGCAGACACTCATTCCCTATGGACATTATCACCATCCATTTGTTTAGAGGTAGATTCTATAGCTTGGGCTTTTCTGCTTCACCTAAGGATTGGTTCTTATTTTTGTGTTGCTCCATAAGATGTTAACATAGGAGTTAGTCACCTATAATTTCTATGGGTTCATCATACTTTTTCATCCTTTTTTGGAGCTGGGCTTCTACATATACACTCATAGACTTGAGAGAGCTATATCAACACAACACTTATGTTTCCCTTGGCACATAACTCATGCTTCTAAGGAGTCATTAGATAGACAGAATAGTGGTGGAAAGAATCATCGAGATCCTTCACCTATTCATACAAAAGCCGATAGAGATTCTCGAAGCCTTATTCCAACTGATTATGATATAGGGATAGTGGGAACATAAAACTCTATTTATGCTCCATCTCCAACAGTAGAAGTTGAACCATCAACATAGTGGATAGAGAGTGATGTAACTTTGGTGTTATCAATAGATGTCAGTGTGACTTTCCCATTTTCTAATTTTAATAAGCCTATTAGTGATAACCATATACATATTAGAGAGGATCCATGTACAAAGGAGTCTAGTTCTTTGATTACTAGTTGTGAGACACTCTTATTAGACTCAACTTGGGTGATAGTGAGGATGATTTTTTAATAAATCTTGACTACTATACAGATAGCCACCTCACTTCTAGTTTTAGAAATGTAGCTCAAAGGCATTTACTTGATTTAGAAATATCATGCTTCATCTTCAGGATATGCTATGTACCTTCATGATAATCACATTATGGCTCTTCAAAGAGATTTTTCCATATAGTGACAATACTATGTCACCTACTTCTGGGTGTTGATGTTTTTCCTGAGCTTTTTAGCTTGTGTGGAGGTGAATTCTTTATTGGACTATGTTGCTACTTTTGGGCCTTAAAGTGGAAGAGTTATAGGTGTGTGAAACCTTTTGCTAGGATGTTGAGTTTGGATTATTCTCATTATGTACTACTTACTAAGAGCTCTTATCAGACACACTCACTAATGTAAAGAATTTGCTCAACAATACTTTACATCAAGCTTCTCTAGTCTATCAAGATCTCAAGCACAGCCTCAAAGCTTGAGGTCATATTAAAGAGAGCTCTCTTTTGTAAAAATTAAGCTTCTTGATATATTTATTGAATTAAAATAATTACAATATAGAAGGTACTACTTATTAGAGATGAGATCTATGGTGAGACAAGCTGTCATAGCTATAGAAGAAGATCGTTCATAGTTGGATGCACAAGTCTCTGAACTTGAGCAAGTTCTCTCTTCATTAGTCTATGATAAGAAGCTTCTTTTTAGCATCTCCATGATTCAAGAGAGAGGCAAACTACTATGGCATATCGAGCCCATACTACTTCTATTTGTATTAGAGGCATTCAACCCCATTACTTGTAGTTAAAATTTCTTTTAACAACCGTGTCTTTGGTATTACATGATTATTGACCTCACTTTTAGAGTGAGGATCCAATATTTCCATCATAGGAATAGGGGTCTTCTAGACACTAAGAGCTCCTTAGTTATAAGACACTTTTAGTGGATAAGCGAACACTTAACCTAATCTTATAGACTTTAGGAGGATTAGCCATAGGATTAGGCTATGCCTTAGAACCTAGGAAACTTACCTAGCTTATAGCTTAATCAAATATAAGCCTATCTCAAAAAAAAAACATATAAGCCTATCTCCTTAGCCAAAATTCAATTTTAAACCAATATAACCAATTCCAATCAAATCTTAACTCATATTCAAGTCCTCAAGCCAAAATCAAATCCACCATAACCCAAACCTAAGCCTATGATATGATCCTATGGTAGCCAAATTTTCCTTCAATCCAAATAAAATTCAATTGATTTTCTCATTAATCAATCAATCCTTTAATTATCATTCCAAACCAAATCAAATCAAAGAAGCCAAAATCAATTCAATCAAACTAAACCTAACCCATTTGACTTGAAATACTCAAATGGGAAAAAAACCATTTGAACCCAAATTAATTCCAACCAAAGTTGTAAACCAATCCCAAATCAATATCTAAACTCAATTAAACTCAATTCAACCCAAAATCAATTCATTTGACCCATTAGGCTCACTTGACCCAAAGTGACCTAAAGGACCCATTTGAGCCAACTTCCAATCCAACCTAAATTGGACTAAACCAACTTACCCAAACCCTTCTATGATGATTGTTGACCATCCTTGATTGATCAATTACAATCAATTAGTTCAAACAAAGTCAATTTGGTCATGTGACCAAATCAACCCACTTGACCTACATGAACCAAATTAACCAAATTTCATCCTAAGCCAAATTAATTGAAACCAATGATTCATACCAACCTATAATAAATCTTTGAACATGACTTGACCATCAAGTGAGCCAAACCAAACCCAATTCGCCTTTTGACCCAAGTTGACCTAATTTGACCTAAACAACCAAATCGAGTCAAATCAAAATCTAACCCAAATTGATTGCAACCAATGGCTCAAGTATATGCCAAATTGATCATTAAACATGATCAAAGCCTTGATGGAACCCAATTTGACCAATTGACCAATTTAGCCCAAATTAACCTAAAGGGTCGATTTGGTCTAAATCATCCCTAAATCCAAATTGATTGAAATCAAAGCCTACAATCATCTTCAAATGATCAATTAAACATGAACCAATACCTAGCCCAAGCCAATTTGGCCAATTTGGCCAAATTGGTCAACTTGACCTATTTGACCCATATGAACTCAAGTGGGTCAAATCCAAACCCAAGCCAAATTGAACCAAACTAATTGCACCAAAACATTTCAAATACTCATTTTAACTTAACCTAAGCCTTAGTTTGACCCAATTTGACCAATTTGTCAACTTGACCCAACCTAGCCCAATTTGACCTACATGGGTTAAATTGAGCGAACCCATTCAAACCAAGACCAATCCAATGAAATTAAGCATGGTACTTCCTTAGGTCATGGGTTAGCCAACTCCAACCTAATCGATGCTTGACACAAATTGGCCCAAAACCCAATGGGTAAACTCGCCAAATGGGACAAATACCCCATTTGAATGGTCAAACCCACTCTCCTCCATGTGGCTGCCTCTTAGGCCTCCACTTAAGCAAGAGGGACACTAGCTCACCTGATCCAATGGTGATTGGTTATCCATGAGCCAAATGGAGGTGAGTTCACCCCCTTTTCTCCCATTGGAACACTTAGAAACCAAGGACATCCCATTCTCTTCCCATGGCAGCCACTCCCCCTCTCTCACCCCTCAAATCAAGCCAACTCAACACCTACCTACCACCCAATAGAGGCCAAACCCATCTCGTCCATTTGATCCATGGGAGGAGGGGGTATACCCCCCTCAATTCAATCAAATTTAATGACTAAGCCCATAAAGATCCCTAGTAACTCAAGATGAACCACTGGAGCATCCTCTTGACTTCCTTAAGTTCTCCCCTTGCCAAAAAACACCAACCCAAGATAAGACAAGCTTTAACTTAGTCAAACTCCACAAAATCCCAACTAATCCCAAATTAACTTCACCCACACATTCACAAAGCTCTAGCGAAGTAAAATGAATATTCTCCTGGTGATTCAAACGAAAGTCCCTCCAAGCATAACTCTGATGAATTTTCCAGCTGTAGTTGATCCATAGAGCCACCGGTGAGGAGTCAAGGTGCCATCATCTCAACAGGGCTTCACCTCTTCAAGGTGATGCTACCTCGATCAGTTAGCCGCTGGTCCGGAGCTTCAGCGAGGTATTTTTTGACAAATCGAGTATTTTCCAAAACATTTTAGGTCTTTTGAAGGAAATGTGAATGCCCTGTGTATCCCACCATAGGATCCTTGTAGATCAACCCCATGAAAGTGTGGGATTGATGAGCCTCCACGAACTCACGAGCTATGATGGAAGGAAGATGGTGTGTCTTCTCGCCAGACAGATCATCCATCATCCATTCCATGTGATTGGAATAGATGACTATGATCTTCCATTAGATTTAATCTCAATTTAATCATTAGGAATCGGGATTAATCTCCATTCGATCTTAGATTAGATGGTGGTGACGAAAGCATGTTTGCTGCCACCACATTAGTGCTTAGTTGGACAGTTTTAAATAACCAATCACATGGTGCCCATGGAAAGCAAGCCACATCAATGATCCACATGGCGCTGACAGGATTAGGGGACAATTATGCTTAAAAATGTATTTTAATCACTACAACATTGAAAAATCATAACTAATTGTAGAAAAATCCAATAAATTCAAATAAATACTCATTTTAAAGGTAAAATATAGGTCCTTTAATTAAAAATATTTTAATTTAGTTTTAAATAATAATTAAGGCTTAATTAAGGTTTTAATAAATACTTAATTAACTTAATTAAGCCTTAATTACTTGGGTAATTGATTCCAAACTTAGGGAATTAATTTAATGGGATGACCTTTGCCTCCCATAATTGTTTTTGGAATTTATGGCCTAAGTAATTAGGGAAATCGAAGTTTCAAATTTAATTACCCCTTTTAATTAATTTAATGATTAATTAACATTCAAAATAGTAAAAATTAATTAACTTAAGCTCACTAATCACTCATTAATAGTGAATGGATGAGAGAGTGATTAGGACCTCTTTCCTAGTCTTTTTCCCAAAATACATCTCATTTTAAAAGAGTTAGTTAACATGGGAATAATTAAGTGTTTAATTAATCAATTAAATGTTCTAACTAAATAAAATTTATCAGATAATTAGCAATGAGATTAAGGGCTCCTCTTTATGTGTTTAATAATATAAAGACCCTTTAAGAAAATTATGATTAACCCATAAGTGTGGGAAAATCATAAAAGTACTTAATTAGATTCTTTAACTTAATTAATCTTTAATTATTTGCCATTGCATTAGGTCCTTTAATAGCATTGCAATTTTATTTTCACACATGTTCATATCCTTGGTGGCTCATGATTAAATGATTAATCAAATTAAAGAAGCATAGGAAAGTGTAATTAAGTGATTTGCTTAATGATTTAAGTTAATTAATTCATAAAATCTATCTAATTATCTTTCCTTAAATCAATTATGATTACTAATATGAGAATGGAATTAAAACAAAAAATAATTTCACTCCTCTTTAATTCAACTCAAATCCAAAATCAAACTAATAATAAGCTTTGGTTTTATTTAAATAATTTTATTTAATGTGATTGTCCTTCGGAATTAATGTATTTGAATGAACTATGTGTTTATGTTCAGTCATTCCTTCCCAATCACTTTTAAATGTTGTATGACATGTGATTTCATGCATTCATCTTTTCAAATTTAAATCAATCAAATGGAATTTATTTATGTAAGCTTATGTGTGTTGGCTTAATTTATCATATGTGTGGCTATTATCACTACTAAATTCAAATATATTTTTCCAAAGTTTATAAATGAATAATAATATTTGGAGTGATTACAGTTATAAATATATATGGTTTCATGTGCTTATAGCTTAAATATGTGAGTGAAAAGCTCCCTTTCTTATATTCATGTTTAGATTTCATGTGCTTATAACTTAAATATGTGACTAAAAAGCACCCTTTCTTATATTCATGTTTATATTTACATAAGTTTGAATGACAACAGGTATATAGTCTGGACATCCTGAGAATACGAGGCTTTAAGTAGCCCCAAGGAGGTTATTTATTTATCTCACTTCCCTGGTTAAAAAAGGCACATACCCATTTTATTTCATTTTTTTATGTATTTTGGTATTAAATTTGGATAGAGCTTTAATTCATATATATAAAAAATTCAATTAAACAAAAAATAATCTTTGCATGGTATTTATTTTTCTAACTTGTGTATACATTAATATATATTTAAGATAACAAGTGTATAGTCTAGACATCCCTGGAATATGAGGCTTTAAGTATCCCCAAGGAGCTCGTTTAATTACACCACTTCCCTTATTTAAAAAATGGCACGTACTTGCTTACATCCTTTATACATGTGTATGTGTATGTGATTAAAGAATGAAAGCCCTCTCTTTTTCTACTAAAAATACATTTATTCATAATTTCCCAAGTCACTAAAATATGTAGTATGTGGATGTAAAGCTTCTTTCCTTTATTCATGTTTATGAATCTACACATTATTGAATGTTAATAAGTATATAATTTGGACATCCTGGGAATATGAGGCTTTAAGTATCCCCAAGGAGGTCATTTGATTACCTTACTTCCCAGGTTAAGAAAGGCACATACTTATTTAATTTCATTCTTGTATTATTATATTAGAATTTGGATAGAGCTTTAATCCATACATATAAATAATTCAATTAAAAAAATTGCATGACTTTCATTTTTATAGTTATGTATACATTAATACATGTTTAAGATAACAAGTATATAGTATGGACATCCCGAGAATACAAGGCTTTAAGTAGCCCCAAGGAGGTTATTTGATTATCTCACTTTCCTAGTTAATAATGGCACATACTTGTTTATATATTTTATACATATGCATGTATACTTGCTTAATGAATGAAAGTCTTCTTTTTCCACTAAGTATGTTTGCATCCTTCATTATTTAAGTGTGTCAAAAATGTTGTATGTATATATATATATATATATATATATATATATATATATATATATATATATATATATATATATATATATATATATATATATATATATATATATATATATATATATATATATATATAAGTGTTAAATCATGAGCATGTTACATGTGATGGAAATGAATGGCTTGATATCTGTCATGTGCTAGTAACTCAATTATATTAATCTTAAGATGCCTTTCATATTGAATCAGAGTATTTAAAGTTAACCCAAACTTAGTATTAATTAGAAAATACTCAATAAGCCTTTCCACTAAAGAGAACTAAGTCATAAAAATGTGCTTTAGATAATGGCTTAAGGTAGGGATGAAAGAGGTAAGCTTCTTCCCTCCATTTATAACACTTAGATGCTAAGTGTAAACCAAATGAAATGAAACAAAACATAAACTACAACTCACAAATCAACTAAACAACTTGAAGTTTAACCAACCTTTATGTTAAATTAAAATTTTCCACACTTAGAAAATCATAACTCTAATGCTTAGTTATGACATACTACACGAGGCCTTAGCACACACATTAGAATTAAGCCACCACTTCTAGTCCTAGGTTAGGACGGTGTATGTGTGATGTATGTTTTATTTTATGATGTAGTGTTTTAGATTGAATGTTAGGGTGTATGTTTTGTAGACTGGATGTTAGGCCGCTCTTAGCCTAATATTTTGTTTTCTGTAGGGGGATTGTGCTAAAGGGTTGTTTAAAAATAAGTATAAATGCTTTACTTGTAGGTTGCTTAAACCCCTAAGCATAATCCAAGTTAGAACAGGTCAGCTTGATTGCAGGTGTAGTTATTTTTACTTTTCTAATACAAATGTAATTTTTGTAATAGAATTAGGATTAGTGCTATGGGTGATTAGTATGAGCAGTGGCTAGAAGGCTTAATTCTGGAGTTCCCTGTAATGCCTTTGAAGCTCAACCTAATCAAATCAAAAAAAAGGACATGAAAAAATGAAGAAATGAAGGCCCCCATAGCATGTATTCATTTCTAATTGTAATTATTCTTTTTTATTACGGTTGAATCTGTTACTATATAATTTTCTCTTTTCTTGGTGTGTATGGTACCCTGACCGCCTTTTATTCTTTTATGGTAGTTTATAAAAATTATTTAATGTTATGTTTAGATTACATAATAGGATTGCATGATTTTCAAGTTTCTTTATGATTGATGTTTGAATGTGTGGCCTGGATGCAGTAGGCACATAGGATAAAATTAATTTTTCTACCCAACTGATAACTCATAATTGAAATTTAAACAACTCATAATCTCATCCTAAAGCTTAAGCTCTAAGTAAGATAATTAAAAGATTTAGTAACCTCTTAAATGTATGTTATATGTCTCACATCATGAATGCATATTTTTTCTTCGTTGAATATGGGGGACCTCCATCCTTGCATGATAGGGGAATGCTTGACCTGTGAGAGCATCCCTTGTGGGGAGAATACCCTCTTCTTACTAAATTAGCCATCAACTTCATTCACATTGCATTTAGGCATAAGAAATCCCAAAGCTTTTGTCCAAAAATAATGTGTCAAAATAAAAATAAAAATTATAAAGTTTTACATTTAGACTAAGTCATATGCTCATACCACTCATGCTCTAGTCTCTTAGGGAGTGGGTTTAGCACCTTAGTTCCTTTCCAATTAAATAACAAGCTTAACCATCTTGCAATTTTATAAGACTGAACCACATGGATTTAAAACATAAGTGTTAGGTGGTGGCCACTCCAAGTGATTGTAAGCCTACAAGTCAGATGAGTTTATTCTCTCTTCTGGAGACAAACCTTAGGTCCACATTTTTCTTAGATTTAGGTCATGTTTTAGCTTGTGTTGAAGCTCCCTAAATTTAGTATCTGAGGTTGCTAGTTTCCTTCATGCTACAAGCATAAATCCTCACCTCTCATACATTTCCACAATCTTGTGATGATGTATTATAAGCCCTAGCAATTTAATAAAAGTTCAACTCAAATAAAGCATCACCATATGATAGGCTAGAGTGTTCACTAGGCTTCCTAGTTTTATGAACACTTTCTATTTATTTTCCTTTGGATTCCTTAAATAAGTCTTTTAATTGAACATTCCCATTTGATTTTCCAAAATAGCCAATCCTTTGATGTGTTAACTTTGAAATCTTTGGAGATAATAATTGACTACTTTAATCGAGAGTCTACTTAGAAAATCTCATTTCCTAAGATGTAATTAACTATGGAGGCTTGCCTCCTTAGGGCACTTAAGAACCCAGTTTAAAATAAACCCTACTTTACTTTTCCATGTAAAGTAGGGAAAAATCTCTGGTATATTTGAAGACCCATCATGCCTTAGGAGTCCTTATTAAGTGATTAGGTCCATTGTAGGGTGATGTATCTATCTTTTGAGAAAGTACATCATACCTTAATATCATACCCGACCACTTTGATAAGTACCCCGTACAATCTGCCTGGTGTTCACCCGATGCATGAAAATAAACTACAAAATGATATATGAATGCTATGAATATTCTCTCACATTTTTTTATATTTCTAAATATAATCATTGATAGAAACTATAAAAGCAAATGCATCATATCCAATTAACATGACACATTCATTATGTGTAATTTATTGGCTATTAAAAATAAAAATAAAGAAGGAAGAAGGAAGCCTTAACCACTCCCACCTACACCCATCCTCACTAGTGATAATTCCCAAAAGGAAGAGCATGAATAGTTAAAAAAGTAGTTCCCTATAAAAGGGAGGGGGAGGGCAATTTTCATATAGTCAGACACTCTCTCTACACTCTTCACCCTCTCTAGACACTCTCTCCAACACACTCTTCACCATCATTCCCTTGGTCATGCCCTCCACTCTCACAAAGAATATTCTTCTTGTTTGAGACAATTGAAGCCAAAGGAATGGCTTTTGTACATGCTCATTTTTGGTAAAATATGAAATGAAAGTTTTTTATGCAATTGATTCCTTACATCACAATAAATTTTTGAAGAGCTCCACCATTTATCTTAAATCCAGTACGAGATTATATTTCTCCCTCTATTGATCTTGGATCCATCTTAAAGGAGAAGAATGTGATTGCATTAATTACAAAATATATTGGCATTGCCAACACAAAACTCTACTAAATCTTACTAAATCATAAGTTTTAAAATATGAAGACCTTTGTCATTGAACATGGTTCCAACGTGAGCTGAAAATCCTCTCTCCATTGATCTTAGATCTAGATCAAGGGAGAGGAAATTATGTTGCACTAAAAAATATTTTAAAACATAATATTACAAAGCCATTATGCTGCTAAAATTTTGTAATAACTATTAAACTACACAAAAAATATCTTAAAATAGAGTCTCCTGACTCATAGCACCATCATGCTACTACCCAACGAAGAGGCACTAAGCTCTCTGGAATTTGGACCTATACTACTTCCACGAGCTACAACACTGCCAATCTAGCTCTCCCAAATCTATTATTATATATGTTGAAGCCCGCTCCAAAAAGGAAGAAAAAGTATGACAAATCCACAACAATCATAGGTGACTAACTCTTGTGTTAACCTCATGTGGAGCTACATAGAAATAAGAACTAGTCCTTAAGGAAATAGCCCAAGCCATAGATGCTACTTCTAAATGAACAAATAGTGATAACATCCCTATGGAATGGGTGTCTACTATATTAAGCATCTGTGATAGTTTGTATATGGGTGTAGCCTGTGTAAAGCCATATTGTCTAGCTACTCTATTGGGATTGTATCCCTCCAAAACCATGGACTCATGATAGCAGTAGCAAAGCCAAGCAATTCTCAGCCCAATGAGATATTCTATTATGCATATATACCCTAGCTTTGATAATAATAAGGGTGTACAACTATCAGTAATAGAATCCATGAATCTTTATCCCAAGCTCTGAGCTGGCAAGCTATAAATAAATGATCTATGAATAATTTGAAAGTCATCTATCATGTGTGGTGCCACAAACATAAATGTCCAGACCTAATCTTCATCTAAGTAATTGTAGCTCTATTCAACTACATAATCAGTAGAAAATGTTGCTCTCTGAAGTAGGATCATGTCTCAAGACAACTGAAAGCTCTAGAAATGTGAGCATGAGTCTATCCATGTGAATGATTGCAAAGATCATCTACATCATAGCAGTATGAGTTGGACATGATGCTCACTCTGCCTAATCCATGGTATAAATAGGCTAGTGCTATAGGTGCTAGTGCAATGCTCTCACCACGAGCAAGCAAACTAGCCAAGAAAAGAGTAGAAGGATGGAAGAGTCTACTATGACCATGGAACATAAAGTACACAACCACATGGAAATTAAGGCTACTAAGGATAACGTTTGATCGATGCCCCATGCTAGAACATGTTAAGATTGGCTCCTCTTTCAAGATCAAATCTAGTATTAAAAGATTTCTTAATTCCAACATCAAATGGATCATCACATCATTCAAAATGAGGCAAACATACTACATAATAGGAAAAATCTCATACCTTGTATCTAGAGTAATAGTGTTGCATCATTTATGTCCTGAACTCTGCTCTCTAAATAACCTATGATAGTGAGCTAAAGCATGATAAAGGATACAAGAATATATATAACTCCCTCTTCTCCATTAGCCAACTAATTAATTCTAAAAGAGGTCATGTTCTGGAGGGATGCACTCCTCATAGGGAATGCTTAAAATAGGGAGGCCCACTATATCCTACATATCTACCAAAGTAATAGTCATCTCATAAGGTTCAACCCAATAAGTATTGGCAGGCCTATCCTAGTGCTCTGCACCATGTATCCCATTCAACGCAAGATGGTTATAGTTAAATAATGATGCATAAATTGCATGATATATGCCAGCTCTCGTGAGAATATCATCATATATTTATAAATGATGGTGGGCTAATACATGTATCCATTGATAGTTAACAAAGACAAACTAAACACTTCTTTGGGTTCTAATCTTCTATTTCTCGTGATGTAATATATGTAACTCAAAAGAAAATCATACTTATAAGAGGAGCACTATCTATGACTTATTGAAGTACATTCTAGTCCCCAAAATTAAGGTGATCACTAACTCACTCCAAGGGAACATCATGATAATGTCTTAGTTTTAAATTAATCACCCAATCATAAAGATCATATCCTAATGGAAGCTATGAATCAAATGGTAGAATGCGAGAGAATCTAGCAAATGAGTAATGTCTCTGCCCATCAGCATGTCTTGATGTCACAATAAATCATTCTGTAATCTAGTTGAATAATGTAAATCATATGCTTCAATTATGGCCCATATCTACTCTTTTGTAAGCTCAGTAAGAGACATATCATTTGGCAATTTCCAAATAATATTATAGCAAATTTGAAAGAGAGAAGTATATAAATTTTAGGGATATTATAAAAATGCAATAATATCTAAATTTAAAAATAAGTTATGCTTGTGGGCTTTGATTCAAACTTATCTAAACTTTAAAGAGCCTAGATTTAGATTTAGATTCAATACCTTTTGGATTTAATGGAAGTGATTTGTATTTAAATCCAATTTAGTTCATTTTGAGCATATTGAATCTAAATTTATGTTTAGACATAGTCACTTCATACAAATTTTGATTTTAATTTTATTTTATTTGGATCCAACCCTTTTGGAAATGTTGGATCGAAATTCACTTCATTTTTAACATGTTGATTCTAATTTTGGATTTAGATCCACCCTTTGGACATGATGGATCTAAACTTTAGGTTTAAATCTCACTTTTTTGTGCATGATAAATCTAATTTGGCTTTAGATCTGACCTCTTTGGGCTTAATGAATCTAATTTAGGTTTAGATCCAGCCTTTTTGGACATGATAGATCTAAATTTGGGTTTAAATCTATTCATTTTGGACATGATGGATCTAACTTTAGGTTTAGATCCTTGCACTTTAGAAATTATGGATATGAATTTAGATTTGGATTCAACTTTTTTGGACCTGATGGATCTATATTGGGTTTAGATTCAGCCCCTTTGAACATGATTAATCAAGATTTTGAGTTTAGAATTAGATCTAGCCTTTTTGGGCATGATGGATCTAATTTGGGTTTCAAACCCCATTAGACATGATGTATCTAAATTTTAGGTATTAAATCCAATCCCTTTGAATAGGATGGATTGAAATGTAGGTTTAGATCTGACCCCTTTGGACATGATGGATCTAAATTTGATTTAGACTCAACCCCTTTAGACATGATGGATCAAATTTAGGTTTGGACCTAGCCCCATTAGACATGATGGATCTAAAATTAAGGTTTAGACTCAGCACCTTTGTTCATGATAGATCAAAATTTAGGTTTAGATCCGACCCCTTTAGATATAATGGATCTAAGTTTGGATTTAGATTTATTTGATCATATAGAGTTTCTCTTTGATGGAGAATTTTCCTTGCATTATAAGAAATATAAATTTGCCCCCTATTGATTGGAAAATTTTCCTTTGGGATGAAAATATTCTTCTCATACTCAAAAGCAAATAATGATTTATCATTTCTATCAATCTATTTAAATTCAATTTTGACTCTTATGTTTATAAATTATAATGTTTTTAATAGTTATGTATAATATCTTTTGAGATATTATCTAGTTATTCATAATATCTTTTGAGATATTATCTAGTTATTCATAATATCTTTTGAGATATTATCCATTTATAGGGTCATGAGCCTTACGCCTTTTACATTAATAAGATGATAAGCTCCCCCCTTTCTATACTTTTTTTTATAATGTATGGTCCTTTCTAAATTAGGACAACTTTTCCACCAGCTTAATGATGGGGAATGATAGGCCTTCTACATACTATTACTAATTTATCCACTTTAAAGCAGCTTGGATGAACCATGCGATCATGAGCAGTGTAATTGATGGATAAAATTATATGACACCACATAGAGATTAGGAATTTATTATTTTGATGATCAATGGCATAATTAAAAAATAAATATATTATCTCTGAAGATAAACATATTATCATATAATGGATTTGATCATTTAATAAAATACTCCTAAGACTAATGGGTCTTTCATTTACCATGGAGTATTCCCTTGAACTACATGGAAAGTAAAATGGGTTTATTTTAAATTGAATTTATGTTTTCCTATAGAGTCAACCCCTATAGTTAATTACATCTTAGGAATGGTCACTTTCCATGCATACTCTCAATTAAAGAAATATGCCATTATTTCTAAGAAATTCTAAATTGGTTTTCAAATGAATGATCTTTAGAATTTTCAATTGGGAATGATCCAATGTGAAAAGAGTTATTTTTGGAGGTTAAATGGGATGAAATAAGAAATTTCCATTGATACTGAGATGCCCAGTAGACTCATTAATATTGAATAAAACCTTTTTATAATAATTCCTCATCTTATTTTTTAATCTCAACATGCTCAGTATTGTTCATCCTATAATGTGAAAGATTAGGAAGTTGAGAACCTGGGTAAGAACTTAATAGCAAGTTGAATGTATCTTAGAGGAGGTAGCTCACTAGAAAGCTCATTGGGTGCAATATCTTTAAAATCAAAAAGAAGGGAAGAGACCATAGCAAGTATGTGAGTCTCATTAGAGTATGATATGACTTCTTTTACATGCAGTAAGTGAAGGAGAAATGGAATAGAAAATTCTTTTCATAAAGCTCCAAAACCTATTGTTTCTATCTTTAGGGTCAAAGAAGGAAGAATAGATGTTTTAAAGTAAGAACTAAAAATGGTAGTATTAACCTAATATTAGATTTTATATGATAATTAATTGAAGTTTGGCATTTTTCTTCATTAAAAGCCTAGGTTGCAAGTCAGAAGTTGTTTTGTGTGGTGTTATGGAGGGTGTTTTTTCTAATGGCTTTATTGGTAGGAGTTTAATAGTCTTATTATCATGTTTAAAAATATAAGTATTTTCCCTACCATAGTGAATAACATTCATATGATACAACCAATGTCATCCTAAGAGAAGATGAGCAATGTCCATAGGGAGAACATCACACCAAATTTGATCCTCATAGCTTCTTATTTTAATTGGAACTAAACATCGATTGGTGATGGGAAGGGATGTATGATTTACCCAGCTAACATAAAATGGTTCGAGGTGAGGTTCAGATTTTAGGTTGAGTTAAGGTGTGTGTTGAAATGACATTCATAGCACTTCCTCCATCTATAACTAACCTACATCTCTTTTTATTAACAAAATATACATGCTAAAAATGTTCTTTCTCTTCCAATCTTCTACCTCATTTTTAATTATAGTAATACATCTCATCACATTAACCTGAGGGTCATCAGTTAATTCTAATTTTTCATCAGATAATGGGGTGTCATCATAAACTTCTTCTAGATTATCATCTATTGGGTTTTCAACTTCTTCTAAAAATAAGATTTGAGCTTTGCATTGATTTTGCATATGATCCTTTTTATGACATTTAAAACATATTACTTCCCTAGTGCTCTTAGATCTCCCTTCAATTGAAGTTTTAAGCAAAGGGGTTAAGCCATTTGGATGGGCGGGTCTAACAATAGATATATGGGATGAAATGAAAGGTACTTGACTTTTAGTTTTAGAGATGGAAGAAAATTTCTTTTGTTGTTCAACCAATAAGGCATTATGAAATGCTTCCTCTAAATATTATGGGTCAAATAATTCAACTTCATTTCTAATGTCAGTCCAAAGTCCAATAACAAATTTATTGGCTAATTGCCAATCATTATTAGCACAATCTGTTCTAGAAACTAGATCTTCAAAAGTATTCAAGTATTCAGTTACAAGATAATTACCTTATCTCAAGGTTAATAATTGATAATGTAGCTTCTTATCATGATGCCTAGGATACTATTTTGATCTTAACATTTCTTTCATTTCTATCCAAGTGAGGTTTATCCTTCTTAATCTTTATTCTTTAGCTAAATTATTTGTCCAATAACTTTTAACATCATGTCCAATCAATTTCATTTTAGCAAAAGTAACTCTTTATAATCATCCATTTTATACCAATAAAAGAAGTCATCCATTTGAACTAACTAATAGAGAAATTTTTTTGGGTCATATATACCATCATAAGTTGGGGCTTCTACTTTAACTCTTCGAGATGGATCATTAGAATATTCTGTAGTCTTAAAATAATTTTCTTCCCTTCCACCATTTCTAGCAATTGATGGCCTTCTAAGTGGTTGGTTTTCTCTATGATTTGGATATGAATCTTCTTTGTCTATCCTTATACGCACAGTCTGAGCAGGTATTTGAGGAGAGTTGGTACTCTATTATTTTGTAGATGAGCTATAATAGTTTCCATTTATTCTTTAAGTTCTTGCATTTGATTCTTATTTCTTCTAATATTTTTTGATTTTTTAATTCATTATCATGGATCCTAATATCTAAGGCATCAACTAATCTAGTCAAATTTTCAACTTGGTTTAGAGAGATAGATTTTTGTGCCATGAGATTTTTTTAAGAGAAAAAATGACCTATGAAAAGGATCAAAGAAAAAAAATGAAATAAAATAAATAAGTATAATTGTGCAATCAAAGTGAAATTTTAGGCTAAGAGAACTTCTAAGTGAGGTGGGGGTACAAGAACACTTAAATCACTAGCTCTCCTTAAACAGTTTAGGTCTTTTTAACAAAGTTCTATTTAGCTTCCAAAATCACCAAGTTTAACACACTTATATTATTATGCATGCAATTGTTTTTAATGCAATGAAAAAATTTGCTCAAATTTATCAAGTCTCTTTTTTTTTTTTTTGAAGAAAGCAAGTTATCATAAGTTAATAAAAAAACTTCTAAAATTAACCATAAACAATAACAAAGATAATAAAGCAAGAAATTAGATTTTTATTTGCACAAATGGCTAGGTTATTTTTAGGGTGAAGCACTACCTCACTAAGGTTCTCTTTAATTTGTTTTGTGTGTATGTGTGGGTGAGTTGTTGGTGGGCACAAGTTCACACAATATATATCTTTCCAAGCTACTAATATGTATTTAAACTATAATATAAAAGAAAATTAATTAATCTCATAAGTCCAAGAAAAACTCACAAGTTTGAAGACAAGTCCACCTCTTGAGATGCTACCTTTGTTGAAGCAAACTTTTGACCGAATTCGCTCCTTCCAGGCTTCACTCTGATACCAAATTTGATGGTGGTGGGCATTCTTTCTTTTGAAGAGATTGAGAAAGAAGATATGTTGGATAACTAGTGCTCCCACCAAGGATTGCTAAGGTTTGGCCACCAAGCTCTCAAACCACAAGAATAACTCAAATAATTTGTAATTGTCAAAAGATCCTTTTCATTGTAGAAAGTGGGGGGGGGGGTTGGTATTTAAAGCCATTACAAACATCTTTCAAAAGAAAAGAATTCAAAACATGGAGGAAAAGATGGGTGACCACATTTCACATATTGTTATTTTATGCAGATTCAACCACCTCACATGTCATGCTTTGAATTTTTAAATTCAAAATTTTAAACTTGGAGTTTCTAGAAGATAATTAAAAACTACATAAATAGAAAAAGATGAGATCATAAAATAGGCCTTAGTAGGCTAATGGGCTAAGCCTTCTTCTTTCTTGAATTTTCTTGGGCTTTAGCTTGAGGTCTTGTAAATGGACCTTGAGCTTTATTTTTAAATCCACGTGATGTTCTACATCACTCACATTGGGTTTGAGTTGGGTACACACTAGCATAAAGTTATGATGGTGATGCTAAAAGCCATAAATAAAACCAAAGGGAGATGGGTTGAGGTTTTGACCAAGTAAAAGATACTTAATAGATTTCTACTCCTCCCTTCATCCAAAAGTCCTTTGGATTTTATCCAAGCCACCTTTGACCACCTCTTAGAGGATGGTTCCAAGGTTTTGAATCAATTAACTAGCCCTAAAGAAATGGAGACTTGGTCTTCTCCATGAGGGAAAGTAAGAGATGAGAAAAGCAAGAAGGCCATGGAAGCAAGATCTTGGCCAATGGAGGAATGAGGAGGAGATGCCTTCCCCCCATCCCCCATCCAATTTCTATCCAAATACACTCAAAAGACTAAAGGGGACAAAACCAACCCTCTGACATAACCTCCTGTCGTCAGTGGCCAGAATCCAAAAATGGAAAAACACTAAGGGGAGAATTTCACCTCAAATTGAACATTCCAACATATTCTAGAGGTTGAGGCGACCTCAAATGAATCCCCACCAAGCTCACCACTGTGGGCAAGTCGGAGAATGGTCAAACCCAATGGAAAATGGCCCCATGTTGGTCTCCAAGGTATTTGGCGAGGAAGCAAGCCACCAAATCACGTCCATGGCTTCATGGTATCAAGGCGAAGGGGTTTGAGATCGATCCTACTGCGGATATCATCAAAGTTGAGGTATGCCTCAGAACCTACCTATATAGTAATTTTTTTTGTTATTTTCAAAATAAAATTGATCCCCATGAGGATTAAACTATATAGATCAATTGCTAATCAATCCTTGATCATTTTGCAATCAAAATCGCATCAAAATTGGATTTGGGATATCAAATTTCAAACTTTGAACTTCAATTTTAATTAAATAACTTAAAATTAAATGAACTAAATTATAAAAATGAATTAAAACACTTAAAATTGACATAACAAACATTAATGAACTTAAATATATCAATAAAGAAACTTGATAAATCACAAAATTATCTAATTTAATAATTATTAAATTAATAAATTCAAATAATTAATAGAAACTTAAGAAAACCATAATAAATCAAACAAATTTTTAAAAATTATGACTCTATCAAAGCATCTTTCAGAGAGGAATCAAGAAAAATAAAATCCCCAACTAATCCTTATTAAATTAGGCTTAATTTGGGTTTTAATGAAAAAAATTAAAACCTTAATTACACCCTAAATATGCATTTGATTAGAATGAAACTTTGGAAATATGAAATTATCATGAAACCCAGCTTACGATAAAATTTTAAACCCAATTGACTTTTGGATTGGGAATTATTGAATTTCTAAATGTCTAGATCAATATAAATCCAATAATAAATTAATAAAGTTAACAAATCATAAAATTCATAAAATAACTTGAAATAATCTTCATTAACACTAGAACAATCAAGGATAATTCTCCAACATCCCAAATCAAATAAGTTGATCACTTACATACTTTTTAATGAAAATAAAAATGAATGTTAAGATTAATTAAACCTTAAGGTTAATGAACTCATAATCAAATAAATCAATGAAATCCTATTACATAATCAATGTAACCTAAGAATGGATTCAAACACTAACTTAAATATCTAAGGTTAACATAATTCAAACCAAAATGAATATGAATTTAACAAACATAAACATAATTCAAAGTAAAACATAATTTGAACTAAATGTTAAACCAATTCAAACCAAATCAAATGAAACAAATTAAATGATATTAAAAATAAACTAAACTAAAAATGTAAATTAAATAAATCAAAAGAATAAAATGAAGAATTAAATTACAAAGAAAAAATTGAAATATTAATCCAAAATGCAAGTTAAATTAAAACCTAAATCATCTAAATGAATCTAAAAGTATTAATTAAGATACTTAAGTATCTTAGTTAGACATTTGGGATGAATCTTTATTTTAGGATGAAGGTTTCATTCCATTAGGGGTTAAGATGTTGAATAAAATGGGTTCCACCCAAAAGTGGAATCTATTTTACTCATCATTCTTGAAAACCTAAACTTCACTTTAACATAAAAGAAAACTAAACTTGAAAATAAAAATGAAAACAAATCA
The DNA here is from genome assembly GCA_021442155.1 of Cymbidium sinense. NCBI lineage: Eukaryota > Viridiplantae > Streptophyta > Magnoliopsida > Asparagales > Orchidaceae > Cymbidium > Cymbidium sinense. Next base: position 53,611,912 of record CM038215.1, read on the forward strand.
TTGAATCATTTGAATTGAAACCATCCAAAGGTATATCAAACACACTAAAAAGGCCTAGCAAAGTCTTGCTACACAAGCATATTCTTTTCACACACTATATCATTAGGTCATGGACCCTAGACTTAGATTAGGTCATTCTATGATTTTCTATGATAATCTATGTTATGTTGTGAGGTGTTCTTCAAGTTTTTGTGGTGTACTATTTTAGACTACATGTCTAGGATTGTTTGTCCATTATACTGAATGATATTCCATTCTTTTTGGAACTAACATTATCTTTTATAGAGGTATGATAGAAAGGACTACCATCATAAATAAATTTAAAAAAAAATGTTATTTTCTTGCAAGTTTGCTTAAGTCATTAAGAATAGCCTAATATGATAGGTGGGCTTAGCAAATAACTAATGCTATTTGTATTTTTCTGACATTTATTTTGCAGGGATTAGAATTTATTTTTGAATTTAAAATGTAAATTTGAGCTTAGAATTATGTTAGAATCTATGGAGTCTATGATTAGCAGGAGCTAACCCTGACAACAAATTTTTTCAGTGGTCACTTGTGAAGTCCAATGGAGGTCCATGAACAAGGAGTTGATCCTAAAAAGAATACCCTTATATCTAAATTGTAGTTCTAGGCTGCGCTGTATAAGGGTATAGCTTAGCTGCACCTTTGATCTTTCTTCCGGGGTGTACAATGATACTTGGATGCATTCTACTTTCTTTAAATTAAATTGACTTGATTTATTTTATGTGTGTAATAGAATCAACTTACTTTTCTATGTTTCTTTCTATATTATGCTTTCTATGATGATTTCCTAGATGTAGGCTCATAGAAAAAACTAAATTTTCTACTCAATTTAAATCTAATCAACTTTAAAAAAAATTAAAAAAACTAAATATCTCATAAATAAAGCCTTAGAAAAATTATATATAAATAATTATCTCTCAAAAATCATGCAATCATATTGCTCTAAATTCTTAAATTGGGCACTTCACCCATTGCACATAAGGGCATCTAACCTATGAGGATGACCGCCTTCTTGGGAAAGTCTGGATTCTTTTAATAATTTGGCATATAACCATTTCTAATTGCATGGAATTTAGGCATAAAATGCATACCCAAGACCTTAAATGAATCATGAGTCAAAACATTTAAAATTTGAAAAATGTGCATTAGTTAGATGCATTTCATACCCTACATGATCCTAAGGATTAAAGAGTGAGTCTAGGTTCTTAGATTCCTTTCCAAAATGCAACAGCCTAGCCATATTATATACATGAGACTTAACATCATGGATTTAAAATTTGCCCAAGTTGTGTTAGCTAATAGCCCTTCAAGGTGAGTTGTAAGTCTAGAAGTGTCAGAAATAGGTTTATTTTCTCAAGTGAGATGAATGACTGATAATTTCCAAAATAGAACTAGATCAAGCATCTAACTTGAATTAGAAGCCCTTATAGATTTAGGTTCTGAAACATCCTCATTGAAGTAAGTCTTCAACCTTAGGAATTTTTACAAACTTATGTTGTTAGAATTTGAGCCCTAGATTTCTAAAAAAATATCAACTCAAAATCTAAATTAAATTCCAAAATTTAGAGTCTAATGATAGGATACTTGAAATGCTTATCGGGTGTCCCAGTATCAATAGACATTTTTTAGCTCATCCTGTTTGGCTTCCTAAAAGAATTCTTTCCACTTTGGATCATTCCTAATTGAAATTCCAAATGTCATTTCTTTGGAAACCAACTTCAAAATTCATAAAATTAATAACTTATTTTTTTAATCAAGAGTATTCTTAGGAAGAGAGCCTTCTTAAGATGGAATTAATTATAAGGGCTTGCCCTTATAGAGAACCATAAACCCAATTTTAAAATAAACTCTGCTCTACATTCCATATAGTTCAGGTAAAAACTCTCTAGTACATTAAAGACCCATTAGCCTTAGGGAGTCTCTTATAAAATGATTGAATCCAGTAAAGGATACCATATTTATCTTTTGAGATAATATATTTATTCCTTAATGATGCATTTGATCATCCAAATAAGGAATTCCTAAACTTTATGTGTTGTCATAAATTTGCCTCACAAGTATTATTTGGGATTGGAATGGAGAAGTGATCCACACTTTTAGCAAGCCATATAAATTAATTAATTTCTTATTTGCTAAAATTGAGGGCCTACAACCTTATATGGATCAAGACAAATTCCAACTGTTGACTCAATATCTTTAACAGAATCATTGAACCTCCATGAAGCTTGGTTTGCTTGTTCAATTTTATGTGCTAGTTATGAACACACAAGGAAGTCAGATTTTCTCACTTTTTTTGTGAAGGAAACCGAGTTGATCATCAAGCTAAGCTTATGAGGTATTGTAAGTACATCCATCTCTTTTTGCATATTTAATAGTTTAAAACAACTTATTTTTGGAGATAACCTCAACATACCATACATTAGAGTAAAGCCTTGTAACAACACATTTTATTAACAAAATCTATGCCTTTGTGAAAACAATATATCAGGATGGTTTTGACCATACTTTCGAGCTCATTTAATACAAGTTGTCATAAATAACTTGCTCAAGTCTGTACTCACCAAGCCAAACCATTCATGAAGACTACTAAAGAAACAAGCACTTATAAACTTACCAAATTTGAGAAATGCACATAATGTCCTAATCAGCCAGAACCTTTATGGCATCTATACATAGATGGTTTCTTGAGCAAACTAAATAGTGAGCATCATGCTGAAAAGTCTAGCTAGGATCAATATAACCTAGGCTACCAAATATAAATTTTTAGGTGGTAAACAATTAGTCCAAGTTTGAATCCTTACTCTTTAGACTTAGATTCACCAAAGGACTAGGTGCTTTATGCATAGCTACCTACTCAGACTCATAGCTCTTGATAAATCAAATCAATAGGAATTAAGAGGTCAAGAATGACTTCCAAAAAAATACATGCTAAAGGTAAGTATATAAATCAATGAATACTTCAAGATCAAGCAAGTACTAAGCTATCCAATCTAGCTTGTTGACATATTATCTTAGATAAGTGTGCTTGAGATGTGACTTGTCATTCAACTTGCATGACCTAGTGATAATAAAATTTATAACACCGCATAAAGTTTAGGAATTTCTTATTTAGATGATCAAATACACCATTAAGGAGTAAACATATTATCTCAGAAGATAAACATGTTATCTTATAATGGATCTGACTATTTAATGAAAGACTCCTAAGGCTCATGGGTCTTTTGTGTACCAGAGATCATTTAAATTACAATTATATCAATTTTTAAAGTTTGGGGTTGCTAACATCACATTTATATGAACATCACATTAGAATACTACACTTATGAAAAGATAAACATTTAGCATTAAATTTACTAAAATAGGTACAAATACACAAATTTAAAACTACTACAAATAAATAAATAAATAAATAAATATATATATATATATATATATATATATATATATATATATATATATATATATATATATATATATATATATATATATATATATATATATATATATAATACACAAATATAATACAAAAAAAATGCATAAAAAAGAAAATACACAAATAAACACTAATCCTATCTTCTTCTAATCTTCTTCTTCTTCTTCTTATTCTTCTTCTTCTTCTTCTTCTTCTTCTTCTTCTAGATCTAGCTCAGTTGATATAGGTTGATATTACATCCCTATAGAAAAGAAACTTCGGTTGGGCCAATATTAAAGTTGTAGTTTTTGAACATGTGAATGAGTGCTGAGTTGGACTCATCCATATAAGAAAACTACTACTATTGCTGACCCATGTGATGATAAAATTTTAGTTCCAACTCTTATTATTGTCTACTTCTTTCATTAACTCTTTTTCTTAAATCTGAAACTTCTCCTCCAATTTTTTGGAGTTACTTATTTAAGGTTTTAGAGGGTTAAGATCTAGATTGAAGAGCATGTGAGCTTTCTCCTACTTCCATTTTTAATCTCAATCATTTAATTATCCTTTTATCAGGGTATTCATCTGGCTCCCCCCATTACATTAGTCTTAAGGTATGAAGCATAAATAAGGGAGGGGTGACCATAACCAACTTTAGTATAGCCCTTAATCATATTAAAAATTGAATTAAAAATTATCTTTTTTATATATCTATAATAAAACCATTTTGAATTGCATAATTCAAAATGGTTTTGATCCTCTATTTTCTCATTAATATTATCGGTAGGTATCAACTTGGCAGAAATGAAATAATGTCAAGCTTTAGCCTTGATAGTCATGCCGGTGGCAAGAAAATTGATAATCTTTTCCTCCTATAGTTATCATTGTACATTAGCATTTCTTACTGTGAGAAACTTAAGAATTTTATCAAAGTTTGGATGACTATTGTAATAGGAAAGATATTCAAAATGTACCCATTTATAATATTTATTAATGGTAATGCTATCAAAACTTACCATTTTCCATCACAAAAACTTTAAGATGATCCTTCACATTAACGAAGAAATCTTGCCCTATAGAGATAATGTAAGCATTGTTGTTGCAAGTGAGGTATTCCCATCCTCACTAGTTAATAATCATTTCCATGCACTCACCCAAATTGTAAAATTTCCTCTTCGAGATGAGATGTTGTGGAGAAGAGTGTGTTGGTACCTTTCTTCTACCTCGACACTAATAAAGAGATCAGAGTCACTCATGCTCTCCCTCTTCTTATTCTTATTTAAGTACTTGATCGACATTTTGGCTTTCTAAATTTAGGAAAAACTAAGGAGGAAGGATGCTAAAAAATCTAAAGAATAGGGCTTTAAAATAATAAATATTTCTACTTAAAGATCCTATTTATAAGTTGGATCTAGTGCCACAGTGTTGCTTTGGCAGTGCCTAAGCACTGGCTTCTTTATTCTAAAATATAGGGTATAGCGCCGCAACACTCAACATGTAGAGCCTAGACATTGGTCAACTTATCAAGGCTGTTTATATTCCCATTAAAAAGTACATTTCTGATTTTAAATGGTATTAATTATGTAACTTACAGCATACAAAAAGGCATGTAAGGCATTGATGGAGCGCCTAGGAGCTATGACATTGTGCCACGATGCTGGTCAACCTTTTTAACATCCTACTGCCAGTCTTTTTGAATGACCTTTTTGGTTGGTACCACGATGCTACATCTGTAGCGCCTAGGTGATGGTCAACCAGTCAACTCGCTTTTATTTTCTTTTTCAATTTTTTTGCTAGTGCCTCAAAGACTATGACTATGCTACTAAGCATTAGGCTTGTAATATTAAATATTTTATTATATATATATATATATATATATATATATATATATATATATATATATATATATATATATATATATATATATATATATATATATATATATATATATATATATATATATATATATATATATATATATATATATACATACATACATACATAGGGTGCCTCCCAACAAGCACTTAGTTTGATTTCCTCAACCCGATGTAACTTCTTTAATTTTTAAGATTTAAATGAACCAGTTTGTTTGGTATTTTATGTCAACAATTATCCAATCCAATGCTTTTCTAATGATCCTCAAGATTTTCTTCCACTCTTTTTTTAACATCAACTGAATTATTAAAAATTTTGGGTTATTAAAGATTATGATTCATTTAAGTAGGCATATTTTAATTTAGTTGGTAATGATCTTGACTCCAAACCCAATGCCTGTAAGGTATATTACTTTAGAGTACTAATAAAAATATCTAAGAGCTCACTTTTTCTCTTCAATTTCCTTGTAAGCAAATCTAAGATATTGATCATCTTTCTCTCTCTAAACCTTAATTAGAACGTGTTCTAATGAATGTTCAATCACTGATATCTCTAAATTCTCAATTACACTTTCTTCTTTAAGCTTAGGGGATTTATTGTCTTTATAATATTATAATATTTAAGGGAAAGGTAGAGGTGGTCTCTCTCTTATTTTCTTAAAAGCACTATGCTCTTATTAATTTTATTTTCTTTTAACTTTTCTCAAAAACATCTTCTAAGCTTTGAATTTCAACTTCAAGTTTATCTTCATTAATCTTTATCTCTTCTAGGCCTTTCTCACTTATGAATTTTATCACATTATCCTGATCTTTATCCATTTCCTTAGGATTAATTTATGTATCACAAGATAGACTATCTTGAGGTATATTTGTAAGATTATTACCTAATTGTTCTAGTTGGATTTATAAATTTATAGTAAAAGTAGTTTGACTTTATAATTTGATTCCCATTTGCAATAATAAGCCTCCAAGTTTATTTTAATGAGGATACTCTAATGGAACTATATGTGTATAATTTTGATCATTATTAAATTTCATATTACTCAATTTTCCATATTCTCAATTTGATTAAAGTTTGAATTATATTGTTCTATGAGAAGTTAAGATAATTCCTCCAACTTAGATTATATGTGTTTGAGAATGGATCATTAAATTTATTGGCTAAATAATTAAACATTTCTACACTTAAATCATTAAGGTCATTTTTTATAATTGTACTACAAAGTCATTCGATTTCTAAGTTCAATGAAAATAATTATATAATTTTGTCTCTAACCATACAATGTTTTAGAAATAACAACTTTGGTTCAAAAATTAAAATAACAATATTACAATAAACAAGTACAAAGATATTTCTCACTTAACACATAACACAAATGCATATAACAAAAATGTTAAATTAAAAACCATTCAACAAGACTAATATCAACTTAATACAATTTACCATTTTTAATTCCAATCTCCAATAACAATGCCAAAAACATGATCAGTACATTTTACCCTTTATACGCAAGTACATATGTCAAATCAAGTAATATATAATGAATAGAGTATTATTTCCATAAATATTAGAGTAAAATTAGATATTATTTTCTATTAAGTTAAGTACTAATCTTTTAAAACCTAGTTTTCATCCAACAAAATTCAAGTGCTTAATTAAAATTACTATATATTATTTTACAAAACTAATAAAAAGATAAATTTTTATATTTTATATTTTTATAGAAAATATGTAGGTGTTTTCTTAATTTCAAAATATGTACTCTAAATTTATGGAATCTTTTAGAATATATATTATATTAAACGATATTATGGATTAATTAAAAACTTGAAGTGTCAACTAAGAGCAAAAGTGTTATTCTCTCTATCACTAGACAAGTATAACCAAACTAATCCCTTTAACCAGTTTTTTGCCTAGTGTCAAGTAAATTTTGATTGGTTGTTTTACCCATATTTTTCTCTAAGTGATTGTAAACCCTAAAAATAATCATATATTTAATGGTTATTTAGCTACCATGACCTATTAAGGACATTAATGATTATTTAATACATTTATTTGTCTTTTCCTTACTTATTCTTCAAGGATTTCATCAATATCTCTATGTCACACTTATTTTTATTATTATAATTGGCTAGATTACAAGCAAATGAAGCATGGAAAGAAGAAAAACACATTTTCATTCAAAGCTCAAACAATTTTCTTAAATTAATCTACAAACACATTTAAAATAAAAGAAACATCCCAAAAGCTTACATAAATTTAGAGTTATTATACTTAGTTCAACATTTTAGAATGTAAAACACAAACACAATACACATAAATATGTGTAGAAAATACTAGAAAAATAAAGATTGCATTGGTAAATTCTCTCCCTTTATTGTGTGTCTTCTTCTCCTTAATCTCTTGATTGTGATCCTTTTCACACACTCTACACTCACACACACATAGATGCACACATAGTACAAAACAATTGGAGTGTCACTCTCCAAGTGTTATCACAACACTTTGACATACTCAACCCCTTGATAAGAAAAAGTTTGGAAAAAGATACTTTTCCTTGGAAATGTTCATTATTTATAGCCTAGATAACCCTAGTCAATTATCTAGATTCTACTACCATAACTACTTTGAAAATAACTCAAAATCATCATGAAACTAATCTATCAGACCATAGCACTGCAACACTGCAACTAGCTCTACGACATTATATTTCTTGTTTCTTACTCAAAATTTTTCCTTGGTACAGTTTCAAGGCACTGGTTACGTTGCGCCTAGGCATTGAGCCTGCTATAAAATTGTCCCAATATATAACACCTAGGCACTTCTCTTTCTATATAATGCCCTAATTTAGCTAATTATAGCATCGTGATGCTACTTATGCAACACTTAGGAATTGGACCAAAATTTCTTCTCTTTTTATTTTTTTTATAATCTCCCTATTATAACATAAAATATACTTAAAATAAATACATTTAACAAAAAAAACACATGATGAAGATAGTATAATGACATGTAATTTTTATAATTTTAGCACTTATCAATCATCACCTTTCATTCAATGAAGATGAGTTCCTTTAATACCCTTGCCCCAAGAACCATGGTTGTTTCCTTCATGAGCTGTACTACCGAGTCATCGGCTAAGGTAAGTAGTCATCGAGTATGGAGGAGAGTGTGCTAGACGAAGAGACTGTAGCTCCCCTTGTTAGCTACAAAAAGGTAATGGTGAGAATGATGGTGATTACCACACTTATGACCACCATCATAAGGAGAATTCTATTGAGGAAGGATTATTTTTGTTCCATTTTTAGACTTTTATGATAACATTCCAACTAATTATAATGAATTTTTAGGAAATGATGTAGGGAAATAGTGGGTGCTCGATGCTTCTTAGATTAATCTCTATGGATAGTCCAAGTAGTTTTGAAAAAGGTGATTTATATTACCATGGGTGATCTGCTAGGTCATCATATGAATGAAGAGAAAGTCCTTTTATTTGAATAGTGGCTCCCTTCTCCAAGGATCCTACTTTTGGGAAATTATCTTACTGAAATCCTCTTACCCATTTTTTATGAGTTCATTTCTCATCATTCAAGGGTGAGTCTATATTTGATAGGAGTTCATGTGATAATTCCGAGTTTGGTTATGATAGAGGGCTTAACCTTGTAGCAAGTGCTAGGTGAGAGTCCCGTCTTGTCTTCTAAAGGGGTGATCAGCTTCACATCCACCAACATTCAAAAGATGTTGGCAAGTTTTTCTCTTCATAGTGGTGAGTCTGAGAGCATATGGAGGAGGAAAATTTATAAAAGGGCATTAGATGCTTGTAGACTCTATCGAGCTCACCAACCTTCAAGAAAAGTTTCCATTTTAGAGAAAGATTGGGGCTCATCGAGGCAGGAGTTTGGTGAGCTAAAGTCCCAGCTATAGAGTCATAACAAAGTTAGGTTGTCAAAGCTGAGTTAGAAAGACTTGGTGATGATAAGAGCCGAGTTTAATGCTCATCGAAGTTGAATGGGTCTTCTCATCATTATGAGTGCCAACTTCATGTTTGACTATATTTGGAAGAAAAGGAAGCTCAATGAGGAGTGGCACTTAGATCTTATTATAAAATAATTCAAAAATAATAGTGAGGTAATATCAAGTGCATTTGTAATTTTTTCTTAAAAAATGTTAGAAAAAGTTTATCCCATATTCACTTTGATATGAAGTTATGACACCCAAGAGAGGAGTGAAATTAGTTTTTAAAATATTTTATATTAAAAATTAATTTGAATGCTTTGTAGAAAAGTTAATTATAAATGATTATTCTTTAAGGAACCATAATAATTAATAAGTAACAATAAAGAAAAGTAAAGGTGTGGAAAAGTAAAAAGAGAGCATAGAGGATTTTAAATGGATTAGCCAAATCTTAAATATCGGCCAATGTTCATGCCTAGAAACCCAAGCTAAGAATTCACTAAATCAAAGTGGAGATTATAGTAAATCTCCTATACTTTCTTTCATAGGCAAGTACAACCTAATACCATACTTTCCTACATGAGAAAGTATAACCCAACACCGTACTTTCTTACATGGGAAAGTACAACCCCAACAAAGAATAAGAACAAAAAGAGAAGAGATACAAAGATCTAACTCTCAATTCAAAAATATTTTGCACTCACAACCCAACTATACCAATACAAAGCTCACTTATTTATTAATTAAGATCAAAGTTAACGTAAAAACTTGAATGGAATATTCAATGCAAGTGAGTCTTTAAAGAAGTTTGATTTAATATAAATATATGAATGCTTAAAATGAAAATTATTTAAACTAACAATTTAAAAAACCACACAATAAATAAATGATAAACCAAAGAAAATGATACATTTAATCTTATGGTATATAATGAACAAGTTGATATATAAAAAAATAGATTTAGATTAAGATAGTATGCAAATTATTGAAAAAGATTTATTAATTGTAAGCTTACAAACACTTAAATGCAACTTGAAATTAAACACAAAATATCTACCACTTAAAGATTTATGAAAATGAGAGGAGAGGAAGAGAACTATAAAATCAAATCCTTATTCAAGTATTTTGGCTAAGATAAAATTTTCAATCACACTTATATTTTCTTCATGAATACCATGATCAAATGGATTGGCCATGAAGAGTAACTAGGTAAGATGAAGAGTTTTCCACCTTAGAAAATATGTAAGAACCTTTAGAGATTTTGGCCAAGGGGTGTTTAACCAATCCTTCAAGTTTTCCAAAGTTTTTTGCATTTGAATTTTTTGGCCATGGGAAGATAAAGAAGGATGAGAGAGTTGTAGCACTTGAATCATAAGAATATCTCTAAGAAAAATATGTATCAAGAGGTTGGCCTAGAGTATAGATGACATTGGTGGAACCATTTGCACTAAGATAAATATCTATTATATAGAAAAGGAGAGCCTAGGTGTCTATCAAGCTTAAAGATGTTGGAAGGAAAGCTATTAGGAAAGGATTTCATTTAGATCATATAAGCAAATCAAATACACACTTAAGCTTTTTCCCCATGAGAAAAGGAAAGGAAAAATAGATTTTACAATGATTTCAATTTTGAAATCCAGAGAAATAATGCAAAGGGTTGGTTAAAGCATGAGAGGGAATTCACTTTAAAAAGTGTTCAAATTTTGAATGAAAATTTCAATCAAATCTTAAGAGATATCTCTAAGAGAATTCCAGCTAAGTAGAATATCGAGAAGAGAGAGAGAGAGAGAGAGAGAGAGAGAGAGAGAGAAATAGATCAAATAACATGAATGAAGCTTAGAAAGATCCACATTAAGGTGATTGGCCATTGAAGGAAAAAAATAGATTTAGAAGTATTTTTAATTTCAAATGGCATTGAAACATAAATAAAAATTAAAATAGAATGAAAGTTTAGATTAATAGGGTTGGCTAAGAAAAAAAATTAAGATGAGAATTAATGATTAGACTTTACCTTATCATGGCAATTTGCATAAGAATTTGAATTTAAAAATGATGGTCAACCAAAAATAATTTTAAATAGAGATTTAATATAAATTAAGTGCATTATATGATGAAGATATAATGAATTAAATAAAGCAATAATAAATAAGGAATTATATAAATTAATTTAAATAAAATAATCACAAGAAAATCCTTGGGATTTTAAGCAATATCTAGTTTCCATAATGAGGATAATCTCAATTTAATGCAATAAATTAATTGGATTTCAAGCTGATTGTTTAATTTGCTTTTTTAGGTAATAAATAATATTTAAATTAATTCAAATTTAAATAAATGTGTCTAGCCAAACATATTTCCTAAATAGGATTTAATTAAAAAAAGAATATTATAAATAAAGGATAATTTGAGTTTAATTTTTAAAAATACCTAAATGATTTAATTAAAGTTCAAATGATTAGAATACATCATGCTTGGGATGTTTGAAACCTTCCATAAAAGATTATAATTCATTTTTCATATATATGATATAAAATATGCAAGTTAAATTCAAAATAATTCAAATTTAAAAATTCAAATTAATACATTTTAAATTTTAAAAAAAAATGAAGGAATTGTTTATGGAAATATTTTGAATAAATTTAACATGATTTATTAGCCAAAATTCTATGAAAAATTTGGCCAAATCATTATAAGGATGTTAAGAATGATAAGATAATTCAAGAATAATTTAATTTTCATGCAATAAATATATGAATAGAAATTATGATTAAACATGAAAATGATTTACTGAAGTAATAACTTAATTTATCTTTCTTGAAAACACATTAAATGGAACTTAACTCATGCACTTAGTTTGTATTATTTAATATGAATAATTCAAGGAATAATTGTAATTTTGAGATACAAAAAATATGAATACTTTTAAAATGAATTATTTTGAAATGAATAAATCATTTATTTTATTTTATGGACCTCTTTTTTTGCCTTAATATTGTGATTCCTAGAAAATTTCCAACCAATTCAAGTCCAATAGCTTTAACTTTCTGAATTAACTGAAGAATTTTTCTACAATGCTTGAATAACCAATTAGTAGCATTTAAATATATGTTTGTTATCAACAAAGTCAATTTAAAATGAGTTGGGGCTCTTGAAGTCAACCCACTTTTTATTTTGTTGAGTGTTATTTTATTTTTGATAGTTATGTGTAGGAATTCATTAATTGCTTTAGTTGTCATATGTGTCATTTAAGATTTATATGATTTTTCTAATAATTTCTTCATTAAATACTTAATGTGATCTCTACATTACTAAGCCTTACTTATTGAATGTATAAATTGTAATTTTAATGGGATAGTTCAAATTTTATTACAACTCCCCTTGTAGAGCGAGTACACTACATTTTGTTATTTCTTTGAAGCGTTCACCTCAATGGCAGCTCTAAAAAGGATGATGAGTACATTCATAAAATCCAAGGTCAAGAAGTTCTCTAATCTCGATCTTAGGATGGTGACATTTGTCTTCTATGAGGATTGCCAGAGTCACCCAAATTTCATAGTGCGGGTGGCCGACTAGAATGAGAGCTATAACTCGACCAGGTTAGAAGAGGTATTCATCTCACTTGACTACTTTTGTCTCATTGTAAAGTTTTCCTTGCCTTATGACTAGTAGACATTCTCAAGTACTACGAGGTCATACCCACCCTGATCTTCCCAAACTCTATGGTGAGTATTACTACTTACCTAATGATGTTGAGGGAAGAGTGACTATCATAGACCATGACTCTTTTCCACCATGTCTTCATGGTGAAGAGGCATAATAATGACACAATACAATTCTCAATAGTTTTGTTGAAGATTCATAGCTTATCCAATAAGGTTAAGAAGTGGTGGTCCAAAATTTTATTCGTCAAGAGCTCGTCACCTTGCCCAATGTCGACTGTTCCCCCTTCTCATCAATCAAGATAGTCATTCCTAAGATAAATGCTTGGCCAGATGAGGTGTTAAATAATGTGATTGATAATACTTTAAACATTAGTCATTATCAGTTTTAAAGTCAAGTTATTAATATCATCCATGGTTAGTCTTTTGCACTTAGCTTTTTTAGTATTGATGTTATTCTTTCTGACTTGTTAGCACTAATGTTCTTACTCGCAATTGAGGTAGCAATGGCAATGTGGTCATTATTCCTTTGATAATTTGAGTTCTCAAATAGGATGAAGGTGAGTAAGTCGGTGGTGAGTCTTCCCCAGTCAAGGTTGGTGAGGAGGCAAAGCTAAGTATTTCTCCACAAAAGTTCCAGAAAAGATCCATGAGCTTGGCTCCTGAAGGTCACTCAATGAAGAGGAGCGAGCCAATGAAAGAGAAAGATAAGGAGAAGGAGAAGGAGCAGGAGAAAGAGGAGGGGTATGCAGAAGTTAACTTCACTGCCAGTCAAGCCTTCATGCTCCATCAAGATATCTACTCAAAAGAACTTGATGATCTTCTGGAGGACCTTCCAAGTAAGTAGCACCTAATTATAATGACAACTACTTAAGAAATGGCTTCATAGTTGACTTAGGGGGATTTCCAAAAGTCATTCATCTAAAGGAAGAGTCTATCCATAGTGAAGGTGGAGCGAGCGGTTGTGCAAGAGCAACTTGCCTCTTCTGAAGCCAAGCTTGTTGAGCTTCAAGAAGAGAAATACTAGTAGAAGGAGAAGATGAAATGGGCTATTATTAAGCTAACTCACTTCATTAAGTTAAAGAGTGAGTTGGAGGAAAATCTCTCTCATCACACGAAGGAGTTTTAAAAGAAGTAGGCCAAGTTTACAGGCATTCTAAATTCTGATAAGTATAAGGGATTGTTGCAACAAAAGTTCAAGATGGGTGTCGATTCATCATCACCAAAGCTTGTAAAGCATGGCCAGTTTAATCTTAAATTCTTGGACTTCTCCAACATAATCACCCTCTCAGACCCTGATGATGATGATAGTAGCATAAGCTAATCTTCAATCATTCTTTTCCTCTTCTTTTCTTCTTTATTTTACTATGAGTTGGGAGAGAAGAAGTACTCCAAGTAATCCCAACATGCCCACTAGTAACTTTAGATTTTTTTATAAAATAAAAAGACATACCTCTTTCTTGTTAAGTACATTTCATTTTTTTTTTGAATTATTATATCATGTTCATTAGCATGTTGGCAGTTCATCAAGTACTTAGAAAAAATTTAAAGTGTTGATTGTGGGTGAGATTTTTATTATTTGATTGGCGATGATAAAGAATCATTTTCTTAGCTACTTGTGGCTAGTTAGTTCTTTTATGTTGCCAACTAGAGGAGTGGTCTTATTTGGGTTTCCTTAGCTTTGAGTTATTTATTATAGTGAGTCAGCATTTCTTTTCTATTTTTTTCCTATAGTCACCAAGTTAGAGAGTTGGTATTTTAGCCTACCATCTAGGAGAGTTGATCTTTTAGCCTACTAAGTAGGACAATTTATCCTTTAGCTTGTCAACAAAGAGAGTTGGTATTTTATCAAGTTGTCAATCTCATAGGGGGCCAATCTTACACTTTAGTATCCATCTAGGAGACTTAGTCTTTTATTAAGTTGCAAACTCATTGGGTGTCAATCATACACTTTAGTTTCTAATTAGGAAAGGTGGTCTTTTATCAACTTGACCCCACGGGGTGTCAGTCTTACAATATCGACCTCATGTGATGTTAGTCTTACACTTTAGTAACCAACTAGAAGTGTTAGTCTTTTATCAAGTTGTTAACCTCAAGTTGTATCATTCTTATAGTTTAGTCATCGACCTCATTGGGTGTCATTCTTATATTTTAGGTTTATAACTCATGAATTTACTATTTGACTTTAGTATCCTTGAGCCAGGTATGATGCACCAAGTTTTTGGATCTTTTACTCAGGCTTTTGTAGCTAGCTTATTGGGACCTTTCCCTTTGGACAAAAATGGTGCACCAAGTATCATGAATCATTACTCAACTCCTTGAGTGTTCCTATATTCAAAAATTTCTTTGCTCATTGCTATCATTCTCGATCAAAGAATAGCATGCCAAGTACTCCAATCTCATACTCAGGCTTTTTATAGCTCATTGATTAGAACCATTTTTTTTGGGCCAAAAATAATGAAACAAGTGTTATAAGTCATCATGAAATATCTCAAGTGTTTTGTTTATACTCACAAAGTATTTTTATACATCGAACTAGAAAGTCATGGATGTAAAAAATTCTAACTTAATTAGAGGAATTTTGGATGAGGATGAAGATAGCAAAAATAATGCACAAGACATTGATTGCCTTAAAGGTAAAATGCTTTGAGGTCTTTTCATTTCATGTGTGATATTTCTTGCCTTTCATGGGTCTAAAGTTGATAAGCTCTAGAACTAGCTTGCTTTTAAATATAATAGGGGTCATCCCATGTATAGGCATGTTTTCCCAGGATTTTTTGTCGAGCTGCAACATCTACCTTCTTAAGAATCAAGTTGCTGCCTTTGAAGTGCTTTACTTTCATATGGAAATTATAATATCTTTATATTCACCTTTTTATTTCTTATATTAATGAAGCTTATGTTAATGAAGCCTCATTCCTTAATTTTTTTAGCATTTCAATTGTCTTCCATGGCTTTAGAGTTTTCCTTTCATTCCTTAATTTTTTTAGCATTTCAATTGTCTTCCATGGCTTTAGAGTTTTCCTTTTTTTCACTCGCTGGTGTTTTCTCCAAGTCTAGCAATAGCAATTACACTTTGGCTATGAAGCCTAAACTATACTAACAACATATCTTCTATCTCATGTGATATTGACAAGGGTGCATGCCTTGTTGTAATAGTGGGAGTCATCCTAAAGGCCCAAGCATTGTGGCTAGTGCATCAACTCATTTAGCTTTGTTGCCTTCTTCTTTCTTTTTAATGAATTAAGAATCTTCTTATTTGCCACTTTAATTTGAACATTGTTCTTAAGGTGATTAATTGATGTAAACTTTGATTTTAACCCTTGAGGCTTGCCAAAGTCTCTTAGCCCTTAATTAGCAAATTGTGGCCCATTTTATGTGATGATAGCCATAGTTAGTCGATACCTTCAAATGATGTCAATCTAGATAATATTTCTAGCTACTTGTTGAAATAGTAGAACATAACTTCTTTGTCCAGTAGCTATATATAGGGAACCAATTAGGTCCATCTTCCAAATGGCAAAGGGCAAAAGACTCTTAATAGGTTGGAAAGGCTATGACATATTGTTGAAGTGGGGATAATTTTTGGCATTGCTTGTATCTTCTTGAAATGTTTTTGCATCCTTCCTTAGTGTGGGCAAAAAATATCCTTGCCTTAAAATTTTGTGGACAATTATTTTTTTTCTGAGTGGTTGCCACATTCACTAGAGTGCATCTCTTCTAGTACTTTGCTCTATTTTTCATACACCTTATGATGAGTGAAGTTGTTTACCTTCTAAATAACTCATTCTCAATTATTATGTTCTAGGTAGCCTTTATCTTGAATCTCTTCACATCTTTTGTGGTTTATTCTATCTCCTTGATTTGTGATAGGATCAATCCAACTAAATGAGTGCTTATTTTCTATTTTCATTGATCCTTCTTCATAGGAAAAATGTGTAATGCTTTAATTACCATTTGGGATGAGTAAGATTTATTAAATTTTCTTAGTTCCATTAACCATTTCAACAACCTACTAGAGTGATCAGGTTTGGCAAGTACAAATTTGAGTGGATTATCAATGATGACTTGGATCGAGTGTGCTTGGAAATATGGTTGAAGTCATCATGCCAAAATGTTGAGCGTGAGTGTGAGTTTTCTATAATTGGCTAGTTTAGCTCGAATCCTCTCAAAGATTTACTATGTAATAAATAAGCCATTAATTTCCTCTTTCCTAACAAGAATAGAATAAGTAGAGTCTTCCCCAACTCCAAAGTATAGCAATAGGGTTTCTCCTTCTTTTTGGGCTTTGTAATAGAGGAAATGAGATAAGTATGTTCCTCAAGTCATAGAAAACATTTTCATACTCTAGAGCTCACTCAAATTTTATGGCTCCCTTAAGAACTTTGATAAATGGTGAGCAATGTTTTCTAGCAACATAAATGAATTGATTTAATTTAATTACATAGCCCATGAGTTTCTGTGCCACTTTTATTATTCTCAATGAAGGAATCTTGATTATGACTTTCACTTTATTTGAATTAAACTTTATCTCTTCAAGTATAATAAGAAATCTCAAAAGTTTGTTTGACCTTAGATCAAAAGTGCACTTCAAGGTTTAAGCACATCTTATATTTTTTCATAGTGGCAAAGTATCATTAAGGTGTTTGATATGTTTTGTAGGTGACTTGCATTTTACCAACAAATTGTCAACAAAAACTTCCACATTCATCCCTTTATGCTCTTTGAACATTCAGTCCACTATCCTCTAATGAGTCTTCATAATATTTTTAAGCCTGAATGTAATTACTTTATAGCAATATAGTCCTTCCCCTATGATAAAGGATGTCTTTTAAAATCAATTAGATGCATATGTATCTAATGATACTTAGAGAATGCACCAAGAAAATCATCATAGAGTGACACACCACAAAGTTGATGAATTTTCTTGTTTGAAGATGGGGATATCAATTCTTTTGAAATTTTAAGTTTAAATTAGTGAAGTGGACACACATTCTCCATTTCCTATTAGACATCTACATGTTGACCACATTTGATACCCATTTAGAGTAGTAGACTTTTTCAATGAAGATGACTTCTAGTAACTTCGTGACTTCTTTTTTGATGGGTTAGGTGAGTAATGCTATAGTTTTCCTTATTTTTTGCTTTATAATCCAAGCATCATTATAAACGTTGAGGAAATGTCAAGTGGCATTGATCTTGATGCCTGGTATCTCAACCATGGTTTAGGAAAACACATTGATGTCTTCTTGGAAGGTTTGAAAGAGGGCTTCCCTGTCTTAGGGTTAAATGTTGAGCTAATCTTAAGGACTCACTCATGATTGGAAGAGCTTGACACTTCTTTTATCTCCTTAAGTACTTTGATTCTAGTAAATGCAATATGCAATTACAAAACATCATTCTTGTTTCCAAACTCGCTTAGTACTTTGAGCTAGCAAGTTATAGATTGATTTATATTACCTTTGATAGAGATTTCTTCTCCCCCTGTTAGGAACTTGACAACTACATGATAAGTTGACCACTACCTTAAATGTCTGGAGTAGTGCCCAATCAAAATTGGCATTGTATGTAGCTGGTTCTTCCACTATGATGAAGTTGGACATTGCTATGTATTGGTTTTCAATTTCTATTCAAGTTATAGAGAGTGATTATTCTTTCAATATCTCTCTTTTTATGAGAATCTAAATAATGGTTTTCCCATAGGTCCAAGTTTGGGACTCATCAAATCTAATTTGGAAAAAATTGATTTGAATATAAAGTTGCTATACTTCTAATTTGGTAGTTGGTAATTATTGCCATGACAATGATTACATCATTATGAAGGTTGCCCACAAAGGTTTTCTCTTTCTAAGAAATTCATAGGGACTATGGAGGTATGTGGCACACATGCTATGGTTACTAAGTTGATATCTCCAAATCATAGTCATTTGAGATTTGCCCTTCATGAAGATTCTCCATCTCCCTAAATATGATAGGTACTACTCTTATGATGTGGATGGCATGTGTTGGGGTATGTTCATTACCTTCCTTGATGACTTCTTTCTCCTTTCATTTGGTAAATTTTTAGAGCTTCCCAGGCTTTACCAACTCTTCAACTAAGCTTCTTAAGTGGTGGTAGTCTTTTGTGTCATCCCATAGTCTCTGTAATAAGCACAATATCTAGAGCTATTGTAAAAACCATCATTCTTCATTGGTGGCTATCTTTTGAAAAAAATTTTGGATGGCTTCCACTAACTTGGCCATTAACACCCTTAGTGGAGTTTCTATAATGTGAGTTTTCATTTTTGTGGTAGTGAGTTATGGTGTTCTTAAAACTTTAACTCAGTGTGAGTGTTTCTAGCCACCTTTTATTTAGTCTCCATGCTCAAAATTTATCTTTAAGTGACTGTCCTAAATACGATCTCTTCAATGAGTCAACATAGTAGGTTGAGCAACTTCATTATAATCCTCAGTATTCACATCATTGGGTGCCATCTCAAGCAACTCAATGATTGTTTTGGGCTATTGGATCTTGAGGGTTTACCTGTATGGCCTTTCTTTGAAACCTTGAGTGAGTACTATCTAGCCACCATGGGTTCCATATCCATAACTTAAAGCATTTCATACTAAAAGTGAGTGAATAATCTTCTTATGGATTCACCAGGTTCTTGCTTTATTTGATGGAAATGTTGGGAGCTCATTAAGGGTTTCTGAGCGCTAGCAAATTATGTGGCAAGCATCTTCCTGAAATTAAAGAAAGCAATGATGAACTCTCAATTAAGGGTTCCCTATGAGGGCAAGACCCTATAGTTAATTACATCTTAGGAATGAAGGATTTCTTTCTAAGAATACTCTCAATTAAAGAAATAAATTTTTATTTATATGGATTTCTATACTAGTTTTCAAAGGAAATGATAACTTGGAATTTCAATTTGGAATGATCCAAAGTGGAAAGATTTATTTTTGGAAGCCAATCGGGATTAATTAGGATATGCTTGTTGATACTGGGATGCCCAGTAGGCATTTCAACTATCATAATATTTGGCTTTAAATTTTGGATTTTAATTTTATTTTTCATATTTTTTTTAGAAATCTAGGACTTGAATTCTAGCAGCACAAGACTGCATAAATTCCTAGGGTAGAAAACGTACTCCAATATAATGCTTCAGAACTTAAGTCTATAAGTGCTCTTAACACAAGTCAGATGCTTGACCTAGTTTATCTTTTGGCAATTATCAACCCTTACTTTTACTTGGGAAAGAAAACCTATCAATGACTCTTCTAGACTTATATCCTACCCAAAAGGGTGCTAGCTAACATCACCTAAGCGCATTGGAAATCCATAATGCCAAGTCTCATGTATATAAGATGGTTAGGTTTTGCATTTAGGAAAGAATCTAAGAACCTAGGCTCACTCACTAATTCTAAGATCATGTAGGGTATAATATGGACTTAACTAATGAAAATTTTCTAGCTTTTAAATGTTTTGACTCATGATTCATTCAAAGCTTTAGGGTATGCATTTTATGCCTAAATTCCATGTAATTAGAAGTGGTCATGGGCCAAATCAAGAAGATAAGGAAAACTTCCCTAAGAAAGTGGTCATCCTCATAGGTCATATGCCCTTTATGTAATGGTTGAAGTGCCCAATTCGCAGAGTTAGAGAAATATGTTAGCATGGATCACAAAAGCTAATTATTTTTGGTTGATTTTAAGTTTTTCCCATGGCTTTAATTTATATGAAGTTTAAAGTTTTTTTTATTTTGTGTTTGTGTTGATTATATTAAGATTGGGTAGAAAATTTAGTTTTCTAAGAGCCTAATCATCCAAACATTCATCACAGAAAATATAGCACAAAAAGAAATCTAGAAAAGTAGGTTGATTCTATTATGCACCCAAAATAAATGAAGCTACTTTTAAATTAAAGAATGGTCAATGCGGCCCGCTACTATTGTACACCCCAGAAGAAAGGGAAAATTGGCAACTAAGCTCTGCCCTTATATAGCCTACCCTAGAACTAAAGTTTAGTTTTATGGGTCTTCTCTCCAGGATAGTCTCCTTCTTCAAGGACCTCCATTGGGCTTCACGAGGGACCTCTACACCTATCTGTTGATAGGGTGGTCAGCTCCTGCAAATCCTAGACCCTATAGATCCTAGCCAAACTCTAAGTTCAAATTTACAAAATAGTTATATTTTACAAACATATGGGCTTTGCATTAGTTGTTCGCAAGCCTACTTATCCTATTGGATTTTTAGATTATTTTTTCTGAAAATGCAACAACCTAACCATCTTGCATACATAAGATTAGCATCACAAATTTAAAATGTACTTAGGTTGGTGTTAGCTGGCAACCCCTCCAAGTGAGTTGTAAGTCCAGATGAGTCAGGGATAGGTTTGTTCCCTCAAGTGAGAGGAATAGCTGATAATTCCCAAAATAAAATAATGTCAAGCATCTAACTTAGGTTAGAAGCACTTGTAGACTTAAGTTCTGAAGCATCCTCCTAGGAGTAGGTCTTCAACCCTAAAAATTTCTAGTCTTGTGTTGCTAGAATATAAGCCCTAGACTTCTAAGAAAATGTCAATTTAAAATCTAAATTAAATTCCTAAAATTTAAAGCTCAATGATAGGTTAGTTGAAATGCCTACTAGACATCCCAATATCAATAGGCTTTTCCTAATTGATCCCATTTGGCCACTTAAAAGAACTCTTACCACTTTGAATCATTCTAAATTTAAAAATCCAATTATCATTCCTTTGAAAACTAACTTAGACTCTATAAAAATAATGTATTATTTTTTTAATCGAGAGTATTCTTAGAAAGAGACCCTTCATATGATGTACTTAACTATAGGGGCTTACCCTTATAGGAAACCATGAACCCAATCAAAAGTAAACCCTAATTTAATTTCCATGTAGTTCAAGGGAAAACTCCCTGGTACATAAAATTCTCATTAGCCTTAGGAGTTTTTTTTATTAAATGGTCAAATCCATTATAGGATAACATGCTGAGATAACATGTTTATTTCTTAATGACACATTTGATCATCCAAATAAGAAACTCCCAAACTCTATGTAGTGTCATAAATTTTCCCACAGAGATATTTTCTAGTGACTCCACTAGAGAATGGTTCCTCTCTCTATCTTTAGAAATAATTTATTATTTTTATATATTGGTAGTGTACTTGTGCCATTCATGGGTCAAGACTGCCTTTTTTTTGTTGGATGCCTCTCCATTTCATCTTTGGTTGAGATCATCCAACATCCTAAACTAAGGTTTTAGAACTCTTCATTTGTCACAATTAAACAATTAGGTCCTAGATCCAAACCCCAAAATAAATAAAAAATTAAGGGAGAGAAACAAATGAAAATTAGGTCATTTATATTAGACTTAAGTCTGGTCAAGATGGGTTTGATATCATTCTAATGTGGAAAGAAATGTTATAATAAAAAAAAGTTTGAAAAATTACCTCAAAATTTGAAAATAAAATCTCAAAAATAAATCTCAAAGTTAAATTTATTCCTGATCTTACTTTAGCTTTATACTAAAGCTAAAGAGAATCATGACAAGGTCCTTGAATTGATACCCTTTATTCTAATACATTCAAGGGTAGTAAACAAGGAGTTCCTTCAAATCCTAAGAAAATCCAAATCGAAGGAAGTGGTCATTGTATTACCTATGGCCCTTTACCACTATGACTGAAGATTGAATTGCAATCGAAAAAAAATCAACTCAAAAAAAATTCAAAAAAAGAGGGATAGAGATAAAAAAAATCATTCCAAAAGAATGCCTTATTGACCTTAGTCAAAGATTGATTAAAGAATTAAATGTAAGTATTCTATCCTTATAGAAGTAAATTTTATATAAATGCAAATCATCTTTAATCTTAATTCATCTCCATATGTCCATTAGAATTTTTGAAAATTGGTTATTTAAGCATATTGACCAATTATAGTGACTAACTTGGAGGTAACCTTTAGACCCTCTAGAAACCTTAAATCATTAAGAGTATAGAGAGAGTCAGAAGAGTAAGATGACATGACATAGTGAATAAAAATTTTATGACATGATTCACTTTTTCTTCAAATCAATAAAAGAAAAGAGAGGGTAGCGAAAGAGAATTTTGATTCTCCTTATAAAGTTGAAATAAATAAAATTTAAATCTATTAAATTTAGTTAACTTACTTAATGGGAGTTTTCTCCCATTAAATGATTGATATTTCATAAATGGATTTAATTAATTTTAAGGACAAATCATAAAAATGAATGAAGATTTCAATTCTTCTAAAAAGAATCATGACCTTAGAATTGGGTCGTAAGGGTGATATTTCTGTCTCTCAAAGTGAAAGTATTAAACTTCTATCTCTGGTAGGTTGATAAATAAGTGACTTAGTACTTTGTTATTCCAAATTAATGAAGAAAGCCTTAATTTTCTCCACACATAAACTAAGGCATTATATGCTTTCAATACAAAGTGAATCTAAGGTGAATCCATTGTTATATCTTATGACTCGCCTGTTGTTGTCTTGATGTCTAGCATGGTGGTCAATGATTTCATTACAATTTGAGATTACCTTTAATCTTATTTATGTTTAAAAGTACAAGTCATACCAAACTCCTTAGTAGCACATTTTTACCTAATGGTTCTACTTTAAATAATGATCTTCCAAATGAAAAAAAATCATGAGGTCTATTGATCTATTGAGGATAGAGTTAGACCTACCTTCACTCCATATCAAAAGAGAAATTATTGAAATCAAATCCAAAACAGTAGAGTCATACAACCTCAAATGACATTCAAAAAAATGGCAAATAAGTCATCTTCAAAATATGATGTTTTGCTCATCTTAGAGAAGTTGCTTACAAAATCAAGCATCATGATGCTCTATAAAAAAAGAAAATGAAAAGAAATAAAAGAAATAAAATAAAAAAAAATGAAAATGAAATGATCATTAACCAAGACATTGCATAATGTTGTAATTTGCAATCTTTAATTATAAGAAACTTCTTAATGTGGCATTCCACTATAAAGAAATTCTAAGGTTATCTTCTACAATGAAGATATAATATTAAGAACTTATCAATATCTTGGTTGATGTGGATAATTCAAGTAAGAAAATCTCTAGAATACTGATTGATCTGGGTGCATCGGTCAACATCAATTGTAACCATGAAAGTGAAAATGCATAGGCCCAATTATAATCTAACTTTAATGAGATGGTGCTATGTAAATTCAATCAAGTAAAGAAAGGATTTTTTAGGTCAATGAAAATTTAATCTTGAAAACCCAAATTAAAAGAAGAACTAAATATCAATCACTTTGTTGATTAAAGATAAGAATTCAAACATTAAAAAAGAACCTTAGGAATTTAGGAACATCTATAATGCTCTTAGATGGTCCTATCTAGCCCAAATAAAAAAAATGATGAAAGAAAGAATGAAATGAAATGATAAAAAAGAAGAAAAATAATAATTGAGAAAGGATGTTTGTATCCATTATGTAACCATAAGTGTAGAGTCTTTAGGAATGTCATTTTGCTAGTACTAAATGACTTCACTAATTCTTGTATTCAAATAATGAATTAGAAAGGATCATATCTTCCAATATGATCAATAAATCAAAATAAATAATTGAATCACCTTAATTATTATATTCAGACAAAAAGTTGAATGCATCCAATGTCCTACTAAATCATGTATCTAGAAAAAATGTCAAATGTGCCATTCAACAAAGAATTGAAATGTTGACAAAAGAAAGAAAATTAAAGGGATGAAAGAATTATATCCAAGAATAAAAGAATGGAGTCTAAAATTTATAAGTATGTGAGCATTTTAACTTTAAACTCCTCCACATCAAAATAAAGTGGAAGGGCTAGAAGTTTAGAATTTTCTCTAGCTAAACAAAAATAATCAGATGCTTGATACTTTGTCATCATGGCCTTTGCCATGTTGGGTGCAGTCACATGGCAGGTTAAAGAGATAATGGATCTTCTTTTTGAATCCTTATCCTTTGTATGTCGAAGATTCAATTGAATATAATCTAATTCCATTGCAAATGGCCTATAGATAATAGTCATAAGCAAGAAAAATTATGAACCATTTAAGCAATTAAAACTGAAAAGTTGGTTTGAAATTCAATACTATATAGACATTGCAAGTTGAAAATTGTTAAATAGTAGTCAAAGTCATGATTTTCACTTAAAGGCACTCTAACATATTAAATGAATATTATTTAGATGTGTCTAAAGATCTATATAACATTCAAGTTTAGGATTCCCCTAGAATTTGAATAAGAATTTAAATCCACAATTGACAAGTGAAAATAATCCTTCAAATAAAAGTTGATCTACAACTGATATCAATAATCTAACTCTTTAATGAGTCAAATATTGATGACTTAATCAATCTATTCTTAAGTTTAAAGACTACTTTATTTAGAAATAAATCAAAATATTCTCCAAATGTAGTGGACTATAAACTTAGGTTTGATGCCATTTCAATGAATAAGTCCTTTGACCAATGCGATCAAACTTCAAATGAAAAGTAAGATGTTGCTAAACTAAAAGCTAGTCAATGATGGCCTTACATGAGAAGATAATATTCTTCTTGTTTGTCTAACATCATTAGAACAAGAATAAAAAAATGATAAATCCTTTAAGGGCACAATCAGATTAAATCCCTTAAAGAAACTGTGGAACGAATTGGGACTGTCCGATCTTAGATCGGATGATCGAGATCCATCTTGCATGGCACTGCTTTTTATGTGGCCACCACATGGGATCTGCATGGCCTAATGGTGTCACGCCATGTGGCACAGATGCCATGTCGGCCCCACCATTTTAAAATGATAAATATTTTTTAATTAATTAAAAAATCATTAAAATGCTTGAAAATTTATAGAAAATAAAATATAAATTCAAGAAAATGCAAACTTGGGCTCTATGGATTCATCTCAATGAGTACAATTCACTAAACCCAAAATCCCCAATTACTTTTAGGTAAATTTGGCTTAATTTGGCTTTAAATGAAATCAATTAAACTCAAATTAATCCCAAACCACTAATCTAATTGAAATGAAATTTTGAGAAACTAAAATTGAGATTAAAACACACCTATGAAAAAAAGTCTCATGAATTATTTCAATGTAATTTAAGAGATATCAAATTTCAAACCCTAAACTTCAATTTTAATTAAATAAATTAAAATTAAATGAAATAAATCATCAAAATAAATAAAATCACTTTAAATCAACATAATAAACATTAATGAACTTAAATAGATCAATGAAACTCATTAAAACTTGATAAATCATTAAATGACTTAATATGGTTATTACTTGAATTAATTAATTCAAATAATTAACCAAACTTAAATAAATCATAATAAATTAACTAAATTTCCAAAAAATTATGAATGAACACTCTTTCAAAGAATCTTTTAGGGAGGAATTAAGGAAAAGTAAGGCCCTTAAATTATCCTCATTAAATTAAGATTAATTTAAGTATTTATAAAATCATTAAAACCTTAATTGCACCCTAAATATAAAATTAGCATGAAACCCCACTTGCCATAAAAATTTCAAACCCAATTGACATTTGGATTAGGATCTGTTGAATTTCCAAATCTCTAAGTCAATATAAATCAAATAATAAATTAAAAAATTTACAAATTCACAAATTCATAAAAGAACTTTAAATAATTTTAATTAACATTAGAAGTACTTAGAATAATTCTCCAACATCCTAAATCAAAGAAATTAATCACTTACATACTTATGTGTTAATGAAACTATAAATGAAATGTTAAGTTTAATTAAACCTTAAGCTAATGAACTCATAATCAAACAATTAATGAAACCTTAATCCAAAATTAATGTAACTTAAGAATGAATTTTAACTTTAATCTAAGTGTCTTAGGTTAACATAATTCAAACCAAAATAATAAATTCAATAAATATAAACATAATTCAAATAAAATATTACTAAAAATTAAATGTTAAACCAATTCAAATCAAATGGAACAAATTAAATAATTCAAATCAAGAAATAAACTAAATCAAACTAAAAGAATAATTTAAATCTAGAATGAAAAATCAAATCAAAGAAATAAAATGAAGAATCAAATTCCAAAAGAATTAAAAATTATAATACTTTAATCCAAAAATACAAATTGAATTCAAGCTCAAATCATCTTAATGAAACTTAAAGGATTAATTAAGATACTTAAGGATCTTAGTTAGGCCTTTGGGATAAATGTTTATCTTAAGATGATGTCTTCATTCCACTATGGGTTAAGATGTTGAATAGAATGGGTTCCACCTAAAAGTGGAATTTATTCTACTCTTCATTCATAAAAATCTAAACTTTAGTTAAACAAAATAAAAGTGAACCTATTAAAAAAATAATTCATTAAATCACTTGAATTAATACCATCCAAAGGTAAATAAACATATACTCAAATCCAAAATTGAAACCCAAAAGCTTAGTAGTGTCTTACCACACAAACCCCTTTTCTTCACACAATAGAATAATAAGTCACAGAACCAAGACTTAGGTTAAGTCATTCTATGATTTTCCATAATATTATGTGATATTATGATGTGGATTGTATTTATTATTTTGTGGTCTATTATTTTAGACTGGATGGCCAAGATTGATTGTCATTAGTTTGGATTGTAGGACATTATTTTTAGGACTAGTATTGTCTTCTACAAGGAGCTATGTTAAAGGGCCTATGGTCATATAATTCTATAAAATTATTATTTGATTGTAGGTTTTGAATAGTCCCTTAATATAGCCTATATGACATGTGGACTTAGCAAGCAAGTTATGCTAAGCCCATATGTTTGTGAAATATAACTGTTGTGTGCTTATTATATTTCTTTGACATTTATTTTGCAAGGCTTGGGATTTATTTTTGAAATGTAAATTTGAGCTTAGAATTATGTTAGGATTTATGGGGTCTAGGATTAGTAGGAGTTGACCCTACCAGGAGATGGTGTAGAGGTCCCCTATGAAATATAGAGATCTCTCAAGAAGGAGATGATCTTGAAAAGAAGAACCATAGATTTAAACTTATAGTTCTAAGTTAGGCTATAAAAGTGCAAAGCTTGGCTACCCATTTGCTCTTTCTTCTAGGGTGTACAGCGGTACCTAGCCACATTAGCCTTTCTTTTAATTAAATTGTTTTGATTTATTTTGGGTGCATAATAGAATCAACCTACTTTTTTAGGTTTCCTTCTATGTTGTGCTTCTTGTAATCAATGCTTGGACGTAGGCTCATAGAAAAACTTAAATTTTCTACCCAACTTAAATCTAATCAATTGAAACAAAAATAAAGAAAACTTGAAACCTCACATAAATCAAACCTTAGGAAAAGCTTAAAATCAATTAGAAATAATTAGCAACTAAAAATCATGCAATCATATTACACTAACTTTTGAATTGGGCACTTCACCCATTGCACATAAAGGGCATCTAACCTATGGGGATGACCACTTTCTTAGAGAGACTACCTTCCTTTATTGATTTTGCCCATAATTTCTAATTGCCTAGCATTTAAGAATAAAAATGCATACCCTAAACCTTAAATGAATATTAAATTAAAATATATAAAAATATAAAAAATATGCATTAATTAGATGCATTTCATACCTACATGATCTAATGGATTAGGGAGTGAGTATATGATTCATATATTCCTTTTTTAAAAATGCAACAGCCTAGCATCTTGCATAAGACTTGGAATCATAAATTTAAAATGTACTTACGTGGTGCTAGCTGGCAGCCCCTCTAGGTAGGTTGTAATTCCAAAAGTGTCAATGATAGATTTTTTTTCCTCAAGTGAGAGGAATCCAATAATTCCAAAATAAATTAGGTTGAGCATCTAACTTGGGTCAAAGTACTTGTAGACTTAAGTTCTAAAGCATCCTCCTTAAAGTAAGTCTTCAACCCAAGACATTTCTACAGTCTTGTGCTACCAGAACATAGGCCTTAGACTTCTATGAAAATATCAATTTAAAATTTAAATTAAATTAAATTCCAAAATTTAAAGATCAATGATAGGATAGTTGAAATTCCTATTGGGCATCCGATTATCAAAAGAAATTTCTTATTACAACTAGTTTGGCCTCTAAAAAGAACTCTTTTTACTTTGGATCATTTCCAATTAAAAATTGCAATTATTATTCCTTTGAAAACTAACATAGAACTCTATAGGAATAATATCTTATTAATTTAGAGTATTCTTAGAAAGAGACCCTTCCTAAGATGTAATTAACTATATGGGCTTGCCCTTAAAAGTCATCATGAACCTAGTTTAAAATAACCATATTCTACTTTCTATGTAGTTCAGGGGAAAACTCTCTAGTATATAAAAGACCAATTAGCCTTAGGAGCCTTTTATTAAATGATTGAATCCATTATAAGATAACATATTTTTATTTTGAGATATTATGTTTTTTCTTTAATGATGCATTTGATCATTCAAATAAGAAATTTTTAAATTCTATTTGGTGTCATAAATTTTCCCACACTCTTCTTCACTACCTAGGTTAATTTCTTGGAGTTTATCAATGGTGGCTTGATTGCCTTCTTCGAATTCTTTTGGGGCCTCTTTAAGATCAATGATTGATTCTTCTACACATATATTCTCATCTAAAACATTCATTTATTTTTCTATAGTTTCCATAGGAGCTTTTCTTTATCTATGTGGTACTACATGAACTCATTGTAGGAGATGTTGAGATAATATATCCTAATCCCCATGTAGTAAATTTCCCAAATCCTATGGGATTTTGGGTATTATCCCTTTAAACAATCGAGCCAAAATGCTTGATTGTATAGGCTGAATATTATTTTTAACCAACCTTTTTAGATCTAGTGAGAAATATTGAGGAATAATTATTAGAATATCTTCTTCCTCAAAATCTTTTTCCAACATTATTTTTGGGATTTGGGATTCGCTCTTCTTCCTTGTAGAAAAGAATCCCATGTTCATTATAGCCTCTACTAGGAGGAACATAAAAAGTTCTCATCTATTATATTTTCTCATTTCTTGAAGCTATTAAAGCTTTTATATGTGCCTTTGGCACTATAGTTATTTTCATAGCCTTGTTGGAAATTTATGACATGGGTACCCTTATTAGAGAATCATGAGTTTCCTCTAGTTTATTATATTACTGATACCAACTTTTTCTTATTTTCTTGGCTAGCTAAGGTTTTCTTAGGTTGATAAAGTACTACCTCCTCTTCATCATCCTTAGTATCATTGCCTTACTTTGATTCATTATACTTTTTCCCTTTGAATTATCACCTTTCAGTATTTGTTTCATAAATGGAGCCACTTGCTTTTGAGAATTTATTTCCTCAACTTTCATAGGTATGAAGTACTTTCCTCATCATAAATCTTGATTTTATGTATCAAGAATACATTCAATCTCTATTCAATTCAATGCTCTTTACCATTTTAAATACACTTAATACATTGATGAAGAGTTGAAGGCACAATGTCATATTCAAGAATCCACAACCTACCAAGGAGCGCTTTGTAAGCAACTTGGGCTTCGATCACATGGAAATTTAGCTTTCATGTAAAGTTTTACAAAGTTTATGGGTATAACAAGAGACCCTAAGGTTTGTTGTCTTTGTTCATTGAATCCTTATAGAAATACTATACTTTTATACAAATAATAAGCATTTAAGGCTAATGCTCAAAGTTTTTTAACTATTAAGAGATTGACCAATGCACTTGGGTTAATCAATATTTTTTTATTCGGATAGAGTTGCTTTTAGCTGTAACATAAAGGGGCTGATTATGTTGGGTCATCTTTAATAGCAGATCATTTTTACTAAATATGATGGTTATTGACTTCTAAGAGGTTAAGTCCTATTTCATCTTTTATTTAACAAAGAATGCTTCATATTATTCATCATATTATTCTAAATTTGCAAGGCTTTGATTAATGTCTTATTTAAATCTTTAGATAACATGAGAGCATCATAGATACTTAACAAAGTAGGGAGCTTATGTAAATGTGCCAGAACATTATATTCTACTCCTATTTTGGTAGACTTCTGAGGTTTAATCGGTGATGGGGCTAAGGCATTTTCATTAATTTGAATTTCTTTATCTTTATCATTGACTTTTCATTATGGAGCTAGAGAAATTTCTTTTCCACTCTTTAATTAGACTTGAGTTATTTCTTCTGCCTGATATTCTTTATCAAAAGAAGTCTTTGAATTTTGTGTTTCTTATGAGCTTTAAGATTTTTCAATACTCTCAAAATTATTACCTAGTTTAGGGCATAATTTCTTTAAGCCTGACTTGACTTTACATTTACTGATTTCTTCTCTAGAAAAGCATAGTTCTTCCTTGGAGTCCATTATGCCTTCAATCACACTTATTACACAGCATGTTTCTATTGGAACCTCTTTTTTAGGATTTTTTTTGTTTCAAGCTGCAAATGGGCCATCTTTTCTTCTAGCTTAATTAGCCTTTAAGGAGGCTACTTGTACTCCTCTAAAGAGTCAACCATTTTCTATGTTTAAAACTTTGGCTTCTTAGATTTCTTCTTTTTCTTTGATTTATAAGGGTTAAATGAAGGGGATTGATTTTTATTTATTTATTTATTATTATTTTTTTGCTTCTTTGCATTATAAAGTGGCATTCTATTTGGTAAGAACTTTTTGGATTTATTTTGGTTTCTAAAGAATTTCTCCACTAGATGCCCTCTATGGCCAAAAGAATGTTAATCATCCTTTTGGTCTCTTTTGAATGAAAGTCTCCCATCGACCTTCTTCTTCTTGGGTCTGCAGAGCTTTTCCCTTATCATCATTTATATTTTAAGTTCCAATTTGCTCAACATTTTTATCTTTTACATTTTGGGTTGGCGTGTTGTAATAACTTTCACCTTTTCCTTCTTAGGGTGTACTAGCATAATGTCTTACAAAGTGAGTTCCCCATTTTGATAGCTCTTTTCTACCAAATATTTGAAGACAAAATAATCTTTAATTAGATGAATTATGAACCTATGAAATGAGCAATAGTTGGGGTCATCAACTTTGTTTATTTGGTTTAGTTTATGTGGCTTTGACAATTGTAATCCCAATTTTAGGGCATGTCTACCTAAGAATCTTCTCATTGAGGGTTGCCCTTTTTCTTATCTTTAGTCAGCTTTTTTGTAGGTTGAGAGGTTGTTGCTGGTCACAAGGTTGCAACACCTCCATTTCCCTTTTTATCAACCATGAATGTGAATGTTGTATTCACATCATTTTTCTTTGCATCTTGTGATTTTAGTTACCTTTTTTTTTCTAAAGGGACTATTATTGTAGTTAGTACTAAGGCCTTTCAGCTTGGATAACCTTTCGAATTTGGTTACATGATCTAATAATTCATAAAATGTGTTAATTGTATCCATGTCTAAATATGAGCCATCTGATCATCGATATAACCCTTGAGGAGTTCTACTACATGCTTTTTTGTAGCTGCTGGTCACACTTCATGCTTAGATTTCTCCATTTCATAATGTATTTGGTAACACTTTTATCTTTTTTTCTCTTTTCTATGTGAGATCTACAATCCTCACTTTCTTAGTTGCTACTACAAATCTCATGATGAGGAGTGGTTCTAGTTTAATGAAGGTTTACTAAATTGTTGGGAAACTCAGGATATCATTCCAAAGATGTGTTGGTAAGAGTGCTAATGAATTATCATAGTAATAAGGCACCATTCCTTCCAGTGTTTCTACATGTGAATTTAAACTGAGTTAGATGTTGCTGTGGATTTTTTATGCTTGAAAAAGTATTAAATTTTGGCACAAAGTATTCTTTAATATACTATACTCATCATATTCGATCAGCTATGGTCAGCCTTTTTTGACTAGCTATTCAGTTGCTTCTAAAGCAATAACTACTTTGAATTTCTAGCTAATGAGATCTTTTACTTGAGATTTAGTGATAATGTCAACCTCTTGATAGTTATTTGGTGTAGTTTCTCTTGGGGCTTCTTGCCTTTGTGTTGAACTTATTGGCAAGTTGGGCTTGGAATTTTGTATGCCCCCAATTTTAGCTATTAGATTGACTATCTTTGAAGGATTTCTTGGAAGTACTTGTTGATTTGGGTTGCTATAAGGTTGACTTGATCAAACAACTCTTTCATTAGCTCACTTATTTCATTAAGGTAGTTATTAAGCTAGCTAATTTTTTAGTCTCTTCTATTGGAGCTAAGAAACCCATTTATCATTGTACCCTTATATTATATCTAGTAGCTATTCAATTACCTTGATTTCTAGCTAACCATCACCTCTGAGTTGTAGATGACTTAGATTCTCTTGATGTTCTTCATCATTTTGTTGTTTGGGTTCCACATTTCTTTGCAAACATGTATCGACCATGCAAAAAACTTTGACTTAATGCAGTCTGTATCTTTATTACTTTGGAAACCCAAAATTAATCTCTCTTCATTTATTAGGAAACCTTCCATCCTCCCAGAAGAATCAATTATCTTCCTCATCATCTACTGGCTAACTAATTTTAGACTCAAGTTTTCAGTTGATGATATGAAATTCCATTCCTCCATCATCAGGTACAGTTGACTTATCATTAATGATTCATGATTCTTTTGGAACTCAAATCAATCGGGAAATTCTAATGGTGGATCTCGGGAATGTATCCCATGTCACACTAGTGTTCACTAGATGAATTATGTTGCCTTCTCTATGGTGGTTACCAAGACCTTCCAACAACTAGTCACTTAGTGTCTTTGTATATAAGGGCTCATTATTAGTGTTTATGGAATATAATAACCATAGACCTTGAGTTTTCCTCTAGATGGGTATGATATTTTTTAATATTTCCACCATTCTTAGAGTAGAAATTCAAAGGGTTGGGGACTTGGCTCACCAGCTTCTTAATTCTTCTTTGAATGTTTATATTTTTTAACAGCCTTCAAAACCTTGTAGATTTTAGAGGAAATGTTCTCCTCTTTCCATGGTTGATTTTGTGGATTGGGATGTGTATGTTCATCCTAGAAGGACTATTTAATAGCTTCTATGGATATATTCCTCTTGACCCATTAAAGCATATCAATGTTGTTATTGGTGGGTATGTTTGTTCCACCAATGAGTTGTGTTGTTGTTCGACATAAGTTGGCAATCCAACAGCTCTATGACCAACATTGTATTTTATGCGAGCTCTTCTAAACATTTTGGTGCCTGAGAAAATGTTTTGTTGCCATTATTACCTAGAGTAAAAGTTTCCTCTTGTGGGATAGTAGGCTCCCCTGATGCACTGCTAAGTGGAATAACTATGTTGGATTTCAATTTGGGCTTAACAACCACTTTATCCTTAATAGAGATAGTCAATTTTACCTTTGATAACCAATCAAAAATATAACCCTTCTTAGATGTTATAGCTTTAGGCTTAGGGTCATTGAGAATGATCATGTTCAACCTCTTTCCTTTATTAAATGCTTTTAGCATTCCAATGGACTTGATGAGAGGCTTAGTGATAGGTCCAGTGGGTAAAAATTGGACAACCTTAGAATTTATTCCAAACTAGAGAGTAGCTCAAGTAGACCCATTGTTGATTATGGCTTGAGTGAATCCTACAGTGGATCCCTCGAGCTTGGACCATCATATTCTTGATATTTTCCATTTAATGAACTTGGTAGTAGATCTTAAAATTCTAAAATATTATAACACTTTATTTATGTATATGATGATGTCATAAATTCTAATTTTTTCTAACCAGAGATTCTGGGTTCAATTCCCAGTGGAGTCACCAAAAATCTGATTACTAAAAAAAGCATCTTTGAGGATGCCCTCTACCATATTTATTTAGATGAGTAGGGTATGTTTACTCGTGAAGTAGATTTATATATATTCAATCAGATTTTCCCTAACATTTGTTAGGGTTTCTTTAGATATGAGTTCTACTTTTTATGAATGCAAGCATTCATAGTTAATTACACTTCTTACTGCAGTAAGAGAGTGCTCTTGATTAAGGTTAAAAGTAATCATATCTTTCTAATATGAATTGGTTTCTAAAGGTGTAGTGTGGTATGAAATAAATGACTATCATCTAACTTAAAGTTTATATTAGGCAGATGATGACATGCTCGATCAAGATCCCATGGTTTCTCCATCTTAGCTTGTTATGGTCCTTAGTCTACTTCGCCATGGAAAATAATTCATGATCGAAGAATCCTTATCAACAGCCATGGGTTGAGTCATCCAAGGTGTTCTTGTAGACTTTGGGTGATATTTATCTAATGTGATAAATTTAAGCCAACCTTAGCTAATAGATGGCTTTTTTCTTATTAAATATATTTTATAATTCATGGCTCAAAGAGCAAAGCCAATTAGGGAATATATGAGCTTTTATTGTGACAAAAATGTAGTGGAGCCATGGAGAGGTCAAGCCACCTAGTCAAAGGGTTCTAGTTGCATCCGTATTTCATGTGCTATCGTTCGGTGGTAAAATCATGCAGATAGAGGACACATAACACATCTTTGCTAGCATGAGATAATTTGAATATGAACATAGGTATATTTAATTTGATATTATCTATTTTTGAACAAAGGTTTTCTTAGCTTATCATCCTCGATAAATAATAATTGATGGGTCGATGATTATGTATTATTATTAGTTTATTTTTATTTTTATTATGAATGATGAACTTCATTTAATTTGAACATATCCCTTCTAGATAAATTCAATAATCAACACATAGCCATCATCTAGAAATTATTAAGTTTTATTGACCTGGACCAAATAATTTAAAACTAATAAGGAAATTAACCCGTGCAACATCTTCAAACACTTAATTTAGACTTTAATACATGTGTTGTGGCACATGCAGGTATTTTTATAATTTTTGATTAAAATTGAAAGATTTATTTTGCATTTTAATCTAATTTTCAAATTCAACCTTCACATCCTATTCAAATATTAGGATTGTATCCTAGAAATCTATTTTATCTTAACCTATGAAGCTTCCTGAGACACTAAACTTAGGGAATTGTTACTGTGCCAAGGCCCATGTGGGTATTTTAGATTTACTTTTATTAAGCACCTTAGCAATACAAGTATGGCATTTAGTTGTTTATTCGGATAACACATCGGCATTGAAAACATAGCACTATGGCACTATTAAATTGGGGCCTTGGCATCAAGTTACTTGTACTGTAACTTTCTATAGTAGCTATTCATCTTGACTAACTAATCAGTGCCTAGCACTGATTATATGATACTATAGTGCAATTTAAAAGTCCATTCATAATAGTTGGAAAATGGACAGGCATTTTAAATGGAAAGGATAAATTTTTTGACCAACACTGCTGCACCACATCATTATCTGACACACTTTTTAGTTATAAAATTAATGATAATAAATGTTCATTTTGATTGGCATAGTAATCGACTTAACCTGACCAACATAGGTGTTGCATGTGAGTGTTGCAATGCTAGATCTTTGTTCTAAAACTTGAGAGTGTAGCACCTCGGTGCTCAAATGTAGCACCACGATGCTATGCTTGGCCTATAAATAGATGCATAGAGCTATGAAGATTTTCATTCTATAATTCTCATCTCTATAGATCTTTATCTCTCTTTCTTTCTTAACTTTCTCCTAAGTCAATGAAACCATGCCTCAAGAGGCTCATTAGCAATAGTAGGGTGGCCTCAAGTAAGGCTAATAAGTTTGTTAGCATGGAAGCTAAAATATTTTAACACACCCTCAACAACAAACATCTCATCCCAGAAAATAGCTTCTATAACTCAAGTGAAAGAGTAGAGGGTATAATGAATGAACATGACTGGGCGAAGCTAGCCTATAAGAGAAACTCTTGAGCCATCCCCGTGGTGCGAGAGTTCTTCACCAACATGAAGGAACACCATAGTAAGTCTTCATTTGGGAGAAACTAGTAAGTTTTGATAGCACTGCCATCATCGAATATTATGAATAGCCAAATGTGGCATACGATCGATATCTTTCCTATTATAATGAGTGCCTAGATTTTGTTGAAATCCTTGATTTTTTCACAGGTAGATTGCCAATGCCTAGTTGGAATGATGGGAGAAAATGATTATTAACTTTGTTTTCCATCAATCTAATAGTAGAATCTAAGGCTTGGCACTATTTTATTTCTACCAAGCTAATGCCCACTGGTAATATCAATAAGGTAACCAAGGATAGGGACATTTTATGTTTTGTAATTTAAAATGACTTTACAATAGACATATATAAGATTATTTAAAATTATATTTGTAATATGCTTAGAGAAAGTACTATTGTAGGGTATGGTCATCCCTCTCTTATTTTTGGTTTATGCACTACGGTGGGTGCATTATGGGAGCATGGTGAAAGAAGTCCTTATTCAAAAGTCTTCTGTAATGATGAAACTTATTGAGGGGTTTGGTTCAAGCTATGAAGTGGGGGAGAGCTCACGTGACGATCTCGACCCTAATCCTATAAACCCTTAAACGAGCAAATTTCATATTTAAGGAAAGAGCTGGGTGAGAGTAGTTGCAAGCAACAGGATTTACAAAAAAGAGTTTGATTACTACTATAAAAATCAAAAGAAATAGTTTTCTTATATGGCTTAGTTAAATACAGCACTGGTTCATATGTTTGAAAATTATGGCATTGGGGATCCAAGTCAGGCTTATTTTCTTGTGAGACCTTAATATACCCTTTAGATAGCTACCTCACCAGAGCTAGAAATATAAGAGGAGAATGATTAAGACTATTAGTCACCCCCTGTGACCTTTTTGTTTTTGTATTTTTCTTTCTTTTTATTTTTCATTATAATAAATATGTAATAGATTTTTTATTTAATAAAAATGTCTTTTATTTTATTTTACTCCTTTATGTTTGTTATTATGGAATGTTCTAGGATTTAAATTTTAAGAATAAAATTATTTTCCTAACATTAGGGACTTAGTACCTTTGTACTGATGAACTAGAACCACAACATTGTTAAGCTAAAAATGATATTGATTTAGAACTCATGAGCTCAATGCCTTGGCGCTATATTTGTGAGGCCATGACACTATGAGTATAATTTGGATTATGATTTGAATGACTTAATTTTATTAATTGGGTGTGAGAACATAGTGCCACAATGTTGGGCTACCAGTTCCATGGCACTGTGAGATGCCTACTTTAGCTCAATTTTCTGGAGGATGCAACACCTTGGCACTATATTTGTAGTGCCACAGTGCTATGGGTATAATTCAGACTATGATGTGAATACCTTAATATTATTAATAGGGTGTCTATTCTGAAAACATAGTGCCTCAACACTAGAATACCAGCACCATAGCACTATGAGATACTTACCTAAGCTTAGCTTTCCTGAGGATGCAGTGAGTTGGCACTTGGCCTTCAGAACCACCGCTATTTCACTTATGTCAAAGATTCAAGATTTTTTTGAAAAAAATTAAAATTTTGGTGGAATAATGCCTTAAGTGCTAGTTTTTATAATTTTCTTAGTGCATTAGCACTCTTCTCTATTGTTTTGGATCCATGATCCATGGAGGGAGGATATTATTTCACACCAAAACCAAGTTCAATGGTGGAAAGGAACATTTCAAGATAATGCACCTTGGTGTTGTGTGAACAGCACTGTGGTGCTATTTTAAAGATATGAAAACTAGAGTTTAGTGTTGCAGCCCTGAAATACAAAGTCGTGGTGTGGAAAAGACAATATCAAGACCCGAGAGCTTAGCACCATGGCATCAAGCATCTTGGGGCTCAGCGCTATAGAATAGAGCATTCAAGATTTTATTCCTGAGAGTGTAGCGCTTTGGCACTATGGTGGCTAGGATTGGAATCCCATTTTGAGACAAATTCTTGGGGATTTTAATGGTTTTTTATAAATATTTGGCAGCATAACACCTTAGCATTGCTAGATTTTTATATTTTTAGGGCAAATGCACCCTTCTCTATTATTTTGGATCCAAGATCAATGGAGACAGGATGTTCTTCTCACCCTAGAACCAAGTTCAACAATGGAGATTTTCAACATTCAAGATTTTAGAAAATTGAATCTTATGGAGTATTCTTTTTTTTACTTTGGATCCAAGATTTATGGAGACACATGTATTTTTTAATTAGACCCATGATCAATGGTTGAATCCTTTTAACTTTACCTTTTAGAAAGAAAATTTGCATAAAAGAACTATTTCTAAACATCTTTTACTAGGAATAGATGTGAGATCACTCTTTAGCAGTAGAATGCATGCCTATAGATGGTACAAACACTCAAGAAGCGAGAGTAGAGCAAGAAAACTAGAAAGAGTGAGTGTAAGAAGGAGAAGAAGAAGAAGAAGAAGTTGAAGAAGAAGTTGGGGGGGGGGGGGGGGGCTACTCTCCAATTTTATTGGCAATATTCCTCAGGGTAGTTTTCTTTGTAAGCTGTTGACCTACTCCCTAAGTAGTTATTACTATTGGGATGAGGACGATGGCTTGCTTAATTTTAAAAAAAATGAAGATTTGTGACAGGAGCTTGGCACTAGTATCATAGTGCTACGGTGTTGTGCGATGTAATCAGGCAAACGTCGGGGGCAGTTTGAGCTTCTAGATTTCTTAAGGCAGCAATAGTGCCATTGTGATTGCAATGCTGCAACACCCTAGCCTAGGATGTGTAATTTTTATCATTTTTCATTAATTCATTCATTATCATTCATTGTGTTTTAGATGCAAATAGTCACACTATGAAACCTAAACATTTTTTATAATATAATAAAAACATAATTTAATGAGTTCATTTTTAATCCATACTACCAAACTATTTGAAGAAATATTTGAAGATTATTTACATGAAGCTTAATCTTTTTTACTTTTAATAATGATATCATCAATATAACAATTTAATTCATAGTTCAATAACTCATAAAAAAATTGGGTCATCATAAGCTAGTATGTACACTAAAGGCATAACTTTATAATAGTAAATATCTATCAAAGTGCCAAAAGTATTGTGGCACTAATAATCTGGAGCCATCTTAATCTAGTTATATATGACCAACTATCCATCAAGGAGAATATTGAATTTTTAGCTATTATATTGATCACTTTTTTTCTTAGAATTGGCAAAATTAGCTTATCTTAAGGATATGCTTTACTTATCTGGTAATTGACACACACTTCAATTTATCCATTCTTTTTTATGCTTGAAAACAATACTAGCTATCCAAGTGGGGTGTTTTTCTTTTCTTATAAAACTAATTTTAATTACCTTTGTATTTCTTGGATAAGAAATTTTTTTGTTGTTGTGCTTAGTTAACTAAAGAAATGATTGTTTTCAATTAATAATTCATGTGCCTCATTTTTGAAAAATAAATCTAACAAGTGAGAGTACTTCCAAGTGAAGCAATTTCAATAATTTTTAAAGGTATGGGTAATTTATGAAGACAAATTATTAAATTGTGATTTATTAATAAATGTAAGGTGAGGATCACCATCTGTACCTATATTAAATTCATGTAACTCATCCCTTAATTTAAAAGGTGTATTTTCATCATTTATTTCTTTTATTTTATCATCATTTTGTAATTTGGTGTATAAAATGGTATTGAAATTATTATGAGGAAAGTTTTTACCATGAAACCCAAAACCTCATCTTTCTAAATTAGGAAACATTATGTATAATTTAAAACATATATTGGAATGAATCTTACCCAAAGTTTGGTGAAGAATTTTTTTTATAATAATTTTGAAATGAAATGTTAAGAGTAGTAAGAAAAGAGGATGCCTTATATTTCAATAGAAAAATTATATTTGCATGTAATTGGTGCTTCTATAGAGTATACATGTATAATGTAAAATAATCTCAGTGTTTTCTTGCATCTCATCATATGGTGCATATAAACTATTTTTGGATGGTACTCTAACTTTGGTAGTAGATGAAAGATCTCAATAAAAGTACCTTGGAGTTGGTGTAATTTCCAACATTAAACTTGATATTTGTTACATATTAAAGCGTGGCACTAAAGTCATGATTTGGTTAATGTTGAAGACTTTTTCATTATTTGAATTGGAAATCCTTTCTAAAAGGGCAAGTAATTCTATAATTTATGGACTTAATCATTTGAATTTTTAGAATAATGGGAAAGATCTCTTTTTTTATCTATGAAACATTGATCTTCAACCCAACACTTAAGAAATCATTTTTGTTAAGTATTTTGAATATTAAAGGATAGAAGGTCATGGAACTTTTTATACTCCAAGTCTGCAAAAGGTTGGATGAAGGAAAAAGTATTTAGTGATGTTAATGATTTTTTTTTATGTCAGAGACTAGAGAGGGTCATAGAAATATACAATTGAAATATAATTAGTTTAAAAAAATACATCAAATTATTTACTCAATAACAAAAATACATAAATGACAAAATAAAAATGAAGTGGGCATCTTTAACATGGCACAAAAATTTAAATTGGTTTGATTTAAGTAATTTGATCTATGCCTATTGAGGCAAGGGAGAAATATTTTCTTTTTAATATTAGGTATTAACTAAAAGACTCCCTTTATCTCACATACAAAATTTTCTAAACTCAACAATGAATATCTTGCCAAGTGAAGATTTAAATTGAAAGAAAATCTAGATATCATTTGAGGTTTCATTCCTCATCTCTACACAAGTATATCTCAATTCACTAGATCAATAATTATTGTTATGCTAATTAATGACACCTTCATGCTTCTTAAATGAATCATCCCTTAAAAGTACTCTAAATCTTGCATAATCATAGATGTGACAGCTCAATTTAATAAACATAGTGGCACTTTATATTTACTGAGACCACATATCTAAGTGTCAATCTGTCACTCTTGAATAAGGGATGCAAAATAAATCTTGATGCATCATCAATGTTTTGATAAAAATCATGAAGAAGAGTAATAATATTTAAGATTTTAATAACTAAAACATGTAGATCTAGATTAGTCTATGGTACATCATGTCAAATTAATTTCTAAATACCTGTCATCTTGATCTCACCATGTGTCATTATTAAAATTTTAGAATTACAATTTCTTTACTCTACCTTTGAAAGATATAACCTGATATCTTCTTAGACTTATGTGAGGTTGAACTTGGCCCCACTTTATTGGTAGGATCCCAAACTCAGTGGGTAATGTATGCCCAAGGCAGTGAGAAAGCTCAAGCA
This sequence comes from Cymbidium sinense, assembly GCA_021442155.1. NCBI lineage: Eukaryota > Viridiplantae > Streptophyta > Magnoliopsida > Asparagales > Orchidaceae > Cymbidium > Cymbidium sinense. The sequence continues at coordinate 53,653,989 of CM038215.1, forward strand.
ACCTGATGAGTCCATTTATTAAGGCAAGCATATTCATACAGGGTCCTTGATAACCAAGAATAAATACACTTGCTAGAAGGTATGTCCAATAAAGGGAACATCAAACTAATCTAGTGAGCCAAAGACTTAGAGAATAATGGCCTAGAGGATTAAGCATGAATAAACTCACCGGCATCAGGTGACTACTCAAAGGAATGAGAAAACTACTCTCCTCAGTCTCACCCAACTCACCCCACTAATAGGTAGATCTAAACATGTTCACATGCATACTAACTGCTGACCTAGACCTAGACATAAATTTATGTTATAGGTACTTTCCATGTATGGTCACCCTTGGTACTGTAAAAGGAGAACTCTTTCTTATGGGGGGACCTTCTCTCTCTCTCTCTCTCTCTCTCTCCCTCTCCCTCTCTCTCTCTCTCTCTCTCTCTCTAGGCCCCTATTCTTTACACTTTAACCTTAAGAAATAAAGATTAATATTCTTCTACTTTTCATTATACTCTTATCTTGCTTGCAATTATTTCTGACTAACCCTACTTTCTAAGTATTCTAGAAGTTTCCTCTTGCATCCATGAACAGATTTGGATTCAACATCCTCTTAGTTATAGTAAGCATGCATGAGGATAAGATTCAAAAGCCAAATATAAAGTGAAGTAAGACCCTCAACACAAGATCACTTAGTGAATATGGAGCAGAATGTCCAATAATTTGCAAAATAATAAAATTTTTAAGATATGGAAGACATGCTCACTCACCTCATGTAGATGACCATAAAGAAAACACACCATAAAGAACCCAGGCCAAAGAATAATGAAGGATGCACAAGATTGTCCACTCATCAAGCTTGGTAAGAAAGAACCTATCTAGGGTCCCTAGTCCTTATTCATCCAACTCTAATGATGACTCTTATAAAATAAGTGAAGAGAACAATGAGTCAAAGTAGACACAACCAACAAGCTTGCCCTCCTTATAGGTTCAAGATTCCTCATCTCAAATCATACAAGGATCAAATAGTTCCTATTGACCATATCACATATTTTGAGTTGGTCACATCATTCCTAAAGTTAGATGATGTAATGAAATACTAACTTTTATTTACCACTATCAAAGAGTTAGCCCTCAGGTGGTTCTTGTGATTTCTTTTGGGAGTTGTATACCCAAAGCAGTGGGTAAACTTAAATAAGCCTATAAGTCAAGAAAAGGGAACTCGAATGAAGGGTACATGACAAGCCAGAATAAAAACACTAGTCAGAAGGAGCACTCAATGAGAGAAAAAATTTATAATCTAGTAAACTATGAAGTTTGAGTGATAACTCAAAGGAAAGACCTAATTCATCATTACCCACATGAATCTCACTCACCACCATTAGCCTAGATGTGAATCTTTTATATTTAACTTATCTTATATGATCCTTCTTTGTATGACTACTCCTTGATATTATAAAAGGAGTATTTCTTTCTTATGGGTGGAATTTCTGGCTGATAGTCTAGACCCGAATATTATGTACTCACATTTTTGGTATCTTGAACAATAAAGATTATATTTCCTCCACTTTTCCTACTTTTCTATCTTTCTGCTATCAATCCCTTTAATTAACCCCATTCCCTGGTATCTTAGAAGGTTCTTCCTCCATCTATAGACAAATTTAGATTTAACATATTTTTTAGGTATGATTAATGTGGATGAGAATGAGGACTAAAAGTCAAATACAAAGTGAAGCAAGTTCCTCCACATGAGACCGCTCTACAAATATAGAGCAAAACATCTAACAAATTACCATTCAACTAGATTCATGTGACATAGAGGATAGGATTACTCACTTGGTGCAGGCAGCAATCAAAAAGCAACACCATGAAGAGCCTAAGCCAAAGGAGAATGAAGGATCTATGGGATTGCCTACTCATCGTGCTCGATGAGAGAGAAGTCACTAGTCTAGGGAGCCCAATGCTCAACCATAAAAAGTTCTTAGATTTTGAAGATGCCACATATGACACTAAAGAAGAAGGTGTGTAAAAGAAATAGCTATAACCTACAAACTCATTCTTCATAAGGATTATAGAAGCTCACCCTCCTCATAAGTTCAAAATCCCACATCTGAATCTTACAAAAGTTGATTGGAACCACCTACCACATAACCTGCTTTGAGTCGACCACATCGCTTCTAGACTTAGAGGATGTGATGAAATGCTATCTTTTCTTCACCAACATCAAAGAGTTGACACCTCAAGTGGTTATCATGCCTTCCTCTATGAGTCATTATGCCATTCACCAACTTTAGGAAAATGTTTTCCATGTAATTGACCAGCATTTATATGCTGCTAAAAAGTTCTCAAGCTCTCTTATAGATGAGGCAGGGGCTTGGTGAGTCCCCGAGGTAGTCCATCACTCTCTTCTAGAGGGAGATGCTAGAAGTTAAAGATCTAGTGCCTATAGTCTCCTAAGCAGCACTCACCCAGGGTCTGAAGGAGGGACTATTTAGGTATGCATTGGGGCTCTAATAGCAAAAGTTGCTCACTTAGAGCTAGCTAAAAACCATGTCAATGTTGAAGAGTATAACAAAGTGGTCCAACTAACATTATAGATGAGAACAAAGGACTCATTAAAGATGCCTTCAACTATCCAAGGAAGGATATCAAAGGTGGAAAGTGGAAAAAAAGTGGTGACCAAAAGTACCAAGTGAGGCTTCAGAGATCTAGCTACTTATTACACGAGTGGCGACAATGCACAGCCCACCTTTGCAACTCCTCTAAGAGTATTTATGGCATAACTTACATAGGCTATCTAGAATAAAGACTACCTTAAATGACCACCAACCATGAAGGTTGATAGAATACATGTTTGATAAACATATTGTGCTTATCACCACAATTATGACCATGACATCGAAGAGTATCACCATTCAAAAAGCATAGTGGAAGAACTAATAAAAGTGGGGAAGCTTAAGGAGTGTGTCAAGAAGAAAGATAAAAAGGTCATCAAAACTAGAAATGAACCTTGCCTATGTATAAAATCAATATTCCAAGTGTCATATCTACTATCGTTGGGGGCGACAAAGAGTCTTCTAAATTGGAAAGCATGAAAAGGTTATGATTTAGAGAAGTAAACTCAGTCACTATGATGCAAGCACCCTTTACTACTATCACATCAATAAGTTTTTAAAAGGTAGACCTTTTATTAGGAATCCATATAATGATGTAGTTATTGTAACAACCCTAATCATCAACTATCAGGTAGGAAGCATTCTGATCGCATGGGGAACTAGATAATTATTATTTTAAAATTGATCTTGAATAAACTGAGATTAGTAAACTCTATACTCACACCCACTATACTACAATATAGTTTCTTAGGAGAGTGTAGAGAAATTATAGGAACAATAACTCTCCCCATCAGCTGGGGAGAGGGTAAAAAGCAATTCATGGCTATTATAGACTTTATCATAGTGGAAACCCCCACTACCTACAACACTATTATTGGTTGGCCTCTACATTCAAAGAAGTGGTATCAATGTATCATGTAGCCATCAAATTCTCTATTGAGGATGAAGAGATTACCATAAAAAAACCTCAACCAATATCAAGCATGTTACTTGAGAGCCATTGGCGAGTTGAGTAAAGAAGATAAAGTGTTGTAGTCAGAAATATCTCAAACTAGGATCAAAGTACTTGAGGAGATAGAAGAAATCTTGATCAACAGAGTAATGGATGTAGACATTATATTTTAAGAATAGGGATACCCTCATTCGAACCCTAGTGGATAATATGAGGTGTTTTCTTAGACAACCAAGTAGATGCTAGGAATTGATGTCAATGTTGCTTGTCATTGCTTGAATAGTTGCATAGATGCATAACCAATCAAGCAAAAAAATAAGGAAAAATAGAAGTAATACTCACTGAGCCTCTCAAGTGGAATATCACTAAACTACTTGAAGCTAATTTTATTAGAATGTCCAATAACCTGAGTTGGTGTCCAATGTAGTGATGGTATAATAGTTAGGCGATAAGTAGAGAATGCATTGACTTCACCAACTTAAACTCAACATTTCTAAAGGATGGTATCCACTCCTTCAAATAGATGAACTTATGGACTCGGTGGCTAGATTCTTAGTAATGAGCTTCCAAGACACCATTTTTGGATATTATGAAATTCAAATGCATCTTATAGACTCTGAGAGGAAGACTTTCATCATGGTAGAAAGATTATACTACTATAGAATTATGCCATTCAAGATCAAGAATACTAGAGTGACTTTCAAAACTTGTAGACTGAGTATTCAAAGAATATAGGGCATAAATGCAGAAACCTTTGTTGATGACTTGCTCATCAAAAGCAAGTCACTAGTGCAAAATATTTGAGACCTTGATGAGATGTTTACGACAATCTAAAGGTATAACATGTGCCTTAACCTTTGAAGTGAAACTTTTGTGCAACTGCAAGAAATTTTTTGGGGTTCCTTATTGTTGGAGAAGGAATAAAGGTAAATCCATATAAGGTGAAGGCCATACTCGACATGGTACAATGACTTACTGGGTGAGTAGTATGACTAAATTGGTTCATCTCAATGGCTAAGAAATGATGCTCATAATTCTTCAAAGTTCACAGGGGAGTTCGAGCAAGGCTCAAAAATTGAAAAATCTTGTAATGGTTTAAAGACCCTATTCACATCTCCTTCTTTGATGTAGAGTCAAAAGGAGGGAGAAGTCTTATTGATATACCTAGGAGTAGGAGAAGACTTGACCTGATCAAGAGAGAAATAATGGCCTATCTACTACATTAGCAATTCTCTAAAAGGCACCGAGTTAAATTTCTAACTAATAGAGAAATTAGCACTCACATTAGTTATCTCGGTGAGGTGACTATGACATTTCTTCCAAGAAAATTCCATACAAGTTGTCACTGATAAGCCACTTAAGTTTGTGATAGCCAAACCATATCATTTAAGAAAATTGTTTAACTAGTCTATAAAATTGAGCGAGTATGATATATCCTACTCACCTTGAATTGCAATTAAAGCCTAAGAGCTTAAAATTTTTTTATTGGACTTCTGCAACTCACTGGATATTCTTATTAATCTAAAGCCCTTGTATCGACTGTATGTTTATGAGTCTTCTATCAAACCATTTATTTAAGTAGGTAATATGTTAAAGAGTCTAGTAGGGATCACCATCACAAAATCAATTAAATTTGACTTCAAGGTGACAAATATTCAAGACAAATATGAAGCTCCACTCGCCAAATTAAAATTTGATAGAGGACTTGGGTTGCACATATGACAACTTACTTAGATTGATAGCTCATTGTAAGATAAGCGAATGGGGAATATAAGATTCAAGATGAATCTTTGATAAGATATTTACTTAAAGTAAAAGCATAAATTAGGTAGATAGAGTATTTCATGATCAAGAAAATCCTTAGGGAAGGGAACTAACTCACTAACTTATTATCCAGGGCTAGCATACTCAAGGAGAACACAATCATCCAACTTGCCTAGCCTAGCATTGAAGAAGAAGAGCTAATGCAGGAAAATAAATGACACTCGCCAAGATGGGTAGACCCCATTAGAAACTACTTGCACATTGCAAAGATTATATAAATGATAAAATACTTGAGGAGGTTCAAGATTAGAGCAGCAAAATATCTATTGATAGGAGGATAATTATTTTGAAGGTCAGGGACCTCAATTTACCTTAGAAGTGTGAAAGAGGTAGAGCAAAGGAAAATCTTAGAAGAAATATATTCTAGCAAGTGTGGTAGTCACTCAAGATGAAGGACACTTACTAATAGTATTTTACGATAAGGGTACTTATGGCCCACACTAAGAAAGGATACTGAAGAATCATGAGAAAATTTATACCATGCCAAAAATTTGTAGAACTTCAGTAGCAGCCATCACAACATTTGTAGCCCTTCACTAGCCTTTGACCAATTTCTATTTGGGGAATGGATATGATAAGTCTATTGTTAGTCACTAGCGGACAAAGAAAGTTCATCCTAGTCATGATTGACTATTTTAGCAAGTGCATCAGAGTTAAGCCACTTGTAAAAATCACCTCTCAAGTAATATGAAACTTCATTTAGACTAAAGTTATATGCAAGTTTGCCTTGGTGATCATCATTGAAAATGGGCCTAAATTCATCGAGAAAGGCCTAAAAGAATTCTCTGAGTCCTAGGAATTAGACTAAAATTCACATCAGTACATCACCTATAGAGCAATGGATAAGTAGAAGCCGCTCATAAGATGATACTCAGCCCGCTCATTAAAACATTTGAAGGTGCAAAGGCTAAGTTAGTAGATACTCTACTTGCAATACTTGGGGCACTCAGGATAACTCCCATAAATGCCACTAGACAGTCTCCCTTCACCATCTTTCGTGTCACAGAGGTTGTTCTATCGATTGAGTATAATGCCCAAAGCCAAAGAGTGTTAATGATGGAGAAAATGGGAGTTGGAAATTGCTAGTGGGTATAAGCGAACAATGAAGCTATGGAAGATAGACTTGACATGCTTGAAGAACTCCAAATCGAGGCATCATTGAGGCAACAAAAATAAAAGGTGATTGGCCAAGTATTATAACTGTTACATAAAAAGATGATTTCAGAAGCTGTGATCTCATTCTGAAAAAGGTAGATGCTACTTCTCGGCAGAATGCCTTGGGCAAGCTCACCCATAATTAGGATAGGCCTTTCATATTCAAATAGCATGTTAGTCCTAATGTCTACTGATTACAATCTTATTCTGGTGATGATAAACTAAGGACATGGAACACTAGAGATCTAAAGAAGTTCTACCTTTGAAAAACATTTCTTTCATTCATACACATTTAATTCATTTTAAATATCATGTATCTTCCTATTTTCTTTAATGAAGTTTTATGTCTTTTTCTTCTTAAATGAGTTAATTAGTAGAATAATAATGGTTTTCAAGGAAGCCTACTTGAATAGCAAAAGATGAAACTTTTGCTTGAGGAACTATGTGATGACTCGGGATACTTGGAAATTTATTTTTGGCTCAAGGAAGGGTCCTAGTTTGTGAGCAGTTAAAGCTTGAGTAGGAGATGTATCTGGTGTGCTAATAATGGCCCAAGAGAAATTGTTGTCAAGCAAAGCAAACCTCTAAAACACAGGGAGCTGTATGGTAACTTAGAATACTCGATACACCATTTTTAGTCCAAAAATCATTCACTTGTTGAGTGATTAAAGCCCAAGTAGCAAACTAGAACACTTGAAGTGTCATTCTTGGCTTGAGTAGACTAATCTATCCACTTATCCTCAAAGCTTAGTTTAAGACAGACACTCCATGAGGTCAGCAATTAAAATTAAAAAAGATCAACACTTTGTGTGGTTGACAATTATAGTTTAAGACCAACTCTTCATGAGGTCAGCAACTAAAATCTAAAGAAACCAATACTTTGTGATGTTGGTGACTATACCGTAAGATCGACACCTCAAGGGATCAAAAATTTAAAAAAAAAACTAGTATTATATGTGGTTTGTGACTATAGTGTAAGACTGACACTTCATGAGGTTAGAAACTAAAATTAAATAAGACCAACACTTCATGTTGTTGATGACTATAATGTAAGACAATCACTCGATGAGGTCAACTATTTAAAATTTAAAAAGGGGTAATACTCTATGGGGTTCATGATTATGGTGTAAGACTAACACCCTGTGAGATTAAAAATTAAAATTAAAAAAGACTGACACACCATGTGATTGATTATTGTAGTGTAAGATTGACACCTCTTGAGGTCAACAACTAAAATTAAATAGACCAACACTCTATATGGTTGGCAACTATAGTGTAAGATCATGTGAGCTCAATAATTAAATAAAAAAAGATCAACTCTCATAGTTGACAACTAAAATACAAACACCGATGCAGTTGGCAGCTATTGAGTAGGGCTGAGATCCATGAAGTTATCGACAAAGAATGAAATAATTTTTTTAATCAACAAGTCAAGGCTAACCCTTAAAAAGTGGTGACTAATGAAGAATGTGAACACATAAAGCATCCATAGATGAGCAAAGCTACTCACACTTTTATAAGAAATTAAACATAAACTCATAATATTAATATAATTGCTCAGGGAAACACCCTTTATGTTAATAGCTTAAAATATTCTTAAACCATCAACAAATTTATTCAAACAAATAAACATCACATTAACATGTCTACACATGATAGCTATGACTCTATCATAGTTAACACTATGATCATATGCTACTCACATATTGATAAATGAGCATACATAAACCCACTATATTAAAGTGACAATCAAGAGATTAAACTCATAATCAACATTATATAAGTTAAACATAAGAGTATCAATTCATCCATTCAAAAAAAAACTTAATAAAGAAATAAATCAATCATCATCTAGATAAGTATGTTTGATTGAAAATGTCTTTGTAACTTTTACTTTATAATCTCTTTTATAGTTAAGTGAGAAGGATATAGACGTCCCACCCACCTTAAAAAGGAGAGAAGAAAGGAAACAAAATTTTATTACAAAAATAAAGGAAGAATATATCAGCTCAAACTCCCCTCATCATCATCATCCGAGTTTGAAAGTGTGAAGAAGTATAAGAACTTAGCTTCTAGATGATCATGCTTCACCAATTTGGCAATGATAAAGTTAGTGTAATTCCTAAACTTCTACTACAGGATCTCCTGGTACCCATCAGAATTGAGAAACTTAGTGAACTCAGCTTCTCACCATTGAAACTCTTTAATATGATAAGAGAGGTCTTCATTTAATGCTTTCTTCACCTCTGTTATGTGAATGACCTCCCCTTCATTCTCCTCTTCATAACAAGGTACTTTAAAATTGACCAATTTTTTTGGTTCACACTAACTGGGTTCCACTCAAGAAGTCCACCTTCCTCTTCCAAAGATACTTGTTGCATACCTCCCAAGTTGACTGCCACACTATTGCTTGAATAGTCAAGATAGCATGTGGTAGTCAAGCATTTGGGAGGCCCAAGAGTTTGTCAAAATCATGGGAGAAGATGGAGGAACCCAAGTTGTAGGTGTCATGAGAGGGATCATGCAGGTTCTTGGAGAAATTATCCTCTAGGACTTCCTCCTCCTCCTATTCCTCCTAAGAGTCACTACTCTACTAGCTATTATGAGGCATCTAGTTTGCCCCTCACTTATTGGCTTTCTATGAGTAAACTTATGATGGCCTCATCAGCAGCCTCAATGGGAGCTGCACTCAGCTCCCCCTCTTCATTCACTTTGCTGACCTCTAAAGAGGTCGGTTCCTCACTACCAGTCACTTGTTAATCAATATCACTCTCCCTTTCCTTAAAGATGTGGATGACTTTAAGGCTAAACTTAAGGGAAATAGGAGTCACCCCTCCTATGAACATAGAAAAAAAATTTATAACCAATGATAAAAGATATAAAGGAATTAATGAGCATAGAAAAGATTAAATTTACTCACTCAAAATGGAGGTAAAGAGAGACATTTAAGGTGTGACCCTATAACTTGTCCATTGCCTCCACTACCTGTGCGCTCAGCTTGTTGAGCTTGGTAGCTTTGCTAAGTTGATAAAGGTGGGGAATAGTGAGCACATACCATATGGACTTATTCTTCATGAATAGAAGCTATGAGAATGAATTTTATACTTTTGTTGAGAGACCACAAATCTTCAACAAGGTTGCTGAAAACTACACGATCCCATCTTAGTGAACCTTCACCATGAACAAGTGCTGAAAGAAATCAAGACTTCACTACATGCCTTCTTCTGGTAGGAACTTGATTAAGGTTGTGATGCTCACTACTGAATTAGAAGGATCTGGGAGGGCACCACTCCAAAGTTGTCATATATGTTTATCCACTCATGTGGAAGGAGAAACCACCCATTATCAAAGTGGGAGAGTGCAATCCAAAGGACATACATCATCATAAAATTAAGATGCTCGATCCTCTCTGCCACTTACACCGTAAATTAAAATTTCCATCGCAATACTAAAAAAATATAGAGGCAATAGTGGAGGGATCCAACTCTTAGATCTCTTTCATTTGAGCCTTATGGAAAGATGAAGTTTCATTCTTAAGTAGAGCCATACCGATGGATGATAAAACAATGATTAAGATTTTCTCGCAAGAAAGTTTTACACACACAATTTAAGGCGGATAATAAATTCCACTACTCTAGCCAAGGAGAATTTATAAGGAGAATTAAAAGTGTCGTAAAAGAGACATAGGGACATGGACATAAAACCAAGCATTCACTGGAAAGATGATTACCAAAATATCATATAAATCTCAAGAGACAAAAGCTACAAAAAAATAATCAATGTGCAATAGTAAGAAACCACAATATACTCAAGAGCTAAAAATTATAATATTATATATTTTTATTCATGGAAAAGAGGTACAACACACTTGTTATAAACCTAAATATATTATTTTTTGGTAATTTTATTATAGGGTCCGAATGCTAGTCCTCAGTGAGTCTACCTTTCTTATATATATGGTCAAATAAAAAATCCATGCCATAAAAGAGAAGTACTCTACAATGTAATGAAATTCTACAATAATAATATCTCAACACCTATAGTCATGAAGTTGCCCTAATACTCTCTAAGGACTACCATTATTATGATGATAGCTCCAACTGTGCTTGTAGCTCGCCTTCTACTAGGATGAGTAAAAGGAATCCCAAGAAAGTATTCTCCATTTATAGAGAATCAATCTCAAACAAATCTGTGAATAGTCATGGCTCTTCCATCTTATTCCCGGGTTGATAAAAGACTCACACCTTGAAGACTCTGTAGTATCTCTATGAGTAGGAGAGAGGAAGCTGATAATCATTTCTCTGATGTTAGTAGAAGTGAAGCTAGTCTCAAAAGTAGGAACATCAGTGGTCACCCCAAGTAGAGGAGAGATCTCCATCAAGTCCACTTACAATGCCAATGGGGTCGGCAGCAAAGCCGGAGTCACCACTAATCAATAAGAAAGGAATTCATCATAAACTAGTTAGGGAATTTCAAAAAGAAGATTTACTATAGGTCTAACCCTCATAAAGGAAAGCCACATTTTGAGTAAAAAAATTCCTCTCTACTCAAAAAATGGCCCAACAAATCCCTAATTGAAAGGTGAAGCAACTCAAGTAAGTTACCCAGATTGGAAAAAAAAATTACTTGGGGAGCTGATGAGTGGCCCTAGCCATCCTCTATTAAGATTGATTACTATATATGCTTAGCTATGACTATAGAAAAAGATAAGAGATTTATAATAGATGAATTCATAATATGCTACAATGGGCAAACTCACCTTGATGAGATACTCCTCCATAGATGCTTTATTGAAGGCCGGCCCAAAAAACTAGCTCACCATCATCTTCTTATGCCAAACCAATAGTGCATCCATACCTTCTACCTCTTCCTCATGAAGTGACACTGATCATTCACTCACCACATAAGGTCACTCCTTAGATGAATGAGTGCTCAATTCTCTTTGCAAGTCAAAAGAAATTGTTTGGGTGATGGTCGTTGGAATGGAGTAGTTGAAATGCTTGGTTTAGACATAAAAATGGTGATAGCTTCTTCTAACTTCTTCACTTTGTTGGCCTTCTTATGAAGGCTTACTCACAAGATTGTGGATCAATGTCACTGAAAAGCCTCTTTATGTCTATGGCGATTATGTTTTTACATGTTTTATAGAATCAACTCTTAAGGAGATAGAGAACTTACTTGTGTGTATAGTAGTGGAATGTTAAGTGCATAAAAGTGGAAAGAATAAGATCTATTTATATCTTCTAGAGCACTAAAAAATTGAATCAATCTAAAGGTGATGTGACCTCTCAAAAATTGTACAAATTTTCTTAGATCATTATGTGTTTAATAGCTAGTCATTTTTATTCTTTTATCCATTTTGTGAGGTACCTCTACAAGGTGTAAGAGAATCAGGGGGTATATCCAAAGCAAAAGGGTAATCATAAACAAGCCTATAAGTCAAGCTCATATGAAGGGTACTTGATAACCTGAATAAGAACACTCAATGGAAGGAGCACTCAGTGAGAGATGAAATGTTTGACATAGTGACCTAAGAACTAAAAGTGTGATAACTCAAAGAAAAGACTTAATTCTACTCACCAACATTTGGCAATTAGGCTAAGGAACAATGTAGCTACTCTCCTTTACCTCATCCTTACTTGCATGAATCTTACTCGCTCACTACCATCAACCTGGGTGAAAATCTTTTGCATTAAACTCAATTTATATGATCTTTTCATGCATGACTATCCCATGGTGTTATAAAAGGGGTATTTCTTTTTAATAGGGGGACTTTTTTTTCTGATAGTCTAGACCCTGATATTCTATACATGCATTTTGGGCATCATGAGAAATAAAGAACATATTTGCACCATTTTCTTACTTTCCTATCTTTATGATATTAATCCCTTTGCTTAACCTCATTTCTCAAGTATCTCAGAAGGTTCTTTCTCTATCTATGGACAAATTTGGGTTCAACAAGAGTCATAACATCATTTGTTAACTTCAAAAGATTATTTTCTACCCAATTCACCAATGACTAAGCCATTGAAGAGTTCTTATGCTCTTCTATAAATAAGGAAAGAATGTAGTGAGTCCCTAATGAAGTTCATTACTCACTTCCAGTGAGAGATGCTAAAAGTTAAAGACTTAGAACCTATTGTCACCAAAGTAGCTCTTGCTTAAGGTATGAAGGAGAGGACCTTCAAATATGCCTTGGGACTCCAACAACTCAAGACACTTGCCAAGTTACTGGAGCTAACAAACAATCATGACAATGTTGAAAAGTATAATGAAATGGTCAAACTATTATTATTGGCTAGAACCAAAGACAAACTAAAGAGGCACTCAAAGCCTATTACACAAAAAGTGGTATCAAAGATGAAGAATGGATAAGAGAAAAAGACTAGAAGTACCAAGGTGAGGCTTCAAAAACCCAGCAACTCATTATTAAGAAGTAGACTATGCACAACCTACTCTAGTGACTTTTTTAAAGGTGTTAATGGTGAGCTTATAAATTCAATTCAGAACAAATATTACTTCAAATTTTCACCACCTATGAAGGCTGATGGAGTGCACGATAGGACAAGATATAATGCTTATCAATCATGGCCATAACACTGAGTGTCATCATTTAAAGAGCTTAGTAAACAAGTTAATAGAGGTGGAGAAGCTCAGAGAGTTCATCATGAAGAAAGATAAAGAAATCATTGAAGATAGCAATGATCCTATACCCATGCACACTGTTCGTATTTCCAAATTCATACATGTAATCTTCAAAGGTGATGAAAAGTTTGCCAAAAAGGTGAGTATGAAAAGGCTGAAGTTTGGAGAAGTAAACTTGTCTGCATGATACAAGCACCCTCTATGGCCTTTATGTAAGTGAGTTTTTCAAAAAAAAGGTTATACACGCCATTGGGACTCCCTACAACAATGTAATTATAGTGACAACCGTGATCACCAACTACTAGGTAGAAAGCATTATGATTGGCATGTGGAGCTCGATCAATATAATTTTAAAATTGATCTTTGATAAGTTGGGCCTAGCGAACACCAAACTAGTGCTACTAGAGAACCATGTTGACTTTATTTTTGAATGAAGTTTAACATATTTTTCAATCTTATTGATTAGGATACCTAATGTTTGATTAAGGATTTCTTATTCAAGCACTTAATGACCTAGTGAGTCCTTCTAGAGTTTAACTTAACCTAATAAAATTAGGTGGACCCAAACCAAACTTAAATCTAAGCAAATGATTGAATCAAACACATTCTAATTCAAATCTAAATTCAACTGAGCTTAAACTAAGGTAATTGAGATTGTTAACCCAACTAACCTACCAAAGCTCAAAATCTCTAAACTTAAGGAAATTCAAAAACAAAATCAAAATAAATTAAAATAAAATAATATAAAAAACAAAAAGTCATTATGTAAACATAAATGTACTTAAAAATAAATCTAAATGAAATCCAAAGTGGTCAACCATTTGACAAAGAGTTGACTTATGTGGGTCCCACTAGGTCAAAGATCAACCCACCAAATTTTGACTAAATTAAATTATTCCAAAGACTTAAAATCATCAAATGAACTTGTTTAAACATTAATCTAAATAAATTTAAACCCATTAATGCCTTAATTATGTTAATTAGATTACTTAATCTAAATAAGCCTAAATGGACCTTATGGAATTTAAACATAAATTTAATCAAAATTAACTCAAATTAAATATCCAAAATCACTTAGAAATCATCATTAAACATAATGCAACCATATATGTGGTTTAATTTGATCAATTTGGTCATTTGATCCAATTAAACCATATATATGGTTGAATTATGCTTAATGATGATTTATAAATGATTTTGGATATTTAATTTGAGTTGATTTTGACATGTTAACCCATTAAACCTAATTTGGATCAAAGTTTAAATTCAATATTAACTTCAAATGAAGTAAAAGTAATTAATCTAAATCATCCAAAATACTTGAATAAACATAATTAAAGCCTAAATAAAGATTAAATTCATCAAATGGAATAAATCAAATTAAACAAAAGGGAACAAATGCTTAAGTAAACTAACTTAAACTATTTGTCCCTAAACCCAATTGAAATGAGTTTTTTTTGACTCATGAATCATCTTAATATGATTTGAATAATTAATTACTAATTTAAATGAATGAATAATAAAATTTGTTCATGCTTAATCCAAGCCAAACTAATCTTAAATGGACCAAATGTGAGCATTTGAGCTTAAACCTCCACTAATCACATTGTGACACACCTAAACTCATTGTAAGATGAGTCTAAATTGAATGGCACATAAATTTGAGAAAACTTAAAGGTCTCGAGTCAATCCAAAAACCAAAGAACATGGAATGGGAAAATGATGTGGAACATGAAGATAAATCATCCCCAATCCAAAGCATTTCTTCCATTCCTCTACTCCTCATCCTCACTGATTTTGATTATTCCAAATCAATTGACCACCCCTTGAGCTAGCCTCTAAGGGTGGCAATCACCATGGAAAAATTGAAACTAACTTTCTCCCCATATATCTCTCAACCACTCATGGAAAAAGGAGAGAGAGACTTTCTAAATCTATTATGAGCACTGACACACCTTCCTCAAGTGAATCAAAAAGAAACCACCCTTTCCTTGATTCATACATAGCTGGCAAGCAAGATCAAAGCCGCTAGTGAATTTGACTATGCTAAAGGATTTATTAAGCACCTATAATCAAATAATAATTTTATAATTTATTACAACATACCCCTTAGCATAGCCCCCTATAGAAAGACAACATTAGTTCTAAAATGATGACCTACCATTCAGTCTAATGGGCAAATAATCCTAGACATCTAGTCCAAAATAGTACACCACAAAATAAGAAAGAATATTATATCACATCACAAATCGACCTAGCCTAAGTTTAAGGCCCGTGACCTAATAATCTAGTGTGTGAAAGAAATGGGTTTGTGTGGCAAGACTTTACTAGGCCATTTTAGATTCATGTTTCAATTTAAGTTTTGAGATTTATTTGATTGACCTTTCAGTGGTTTCAATTCAAATGATTTAATAATTTATGATTCTTGTTTTCATTTTTAAATTCCTTTTTATGTTAAAATGAATTCCAAGTTTTCAAGACTGAAGAGTAAAATAGATTCCACTTTGGGTGGAACCCATTTTATTCAATATCATAAATCCTAATAGAATGAAGCCTTCACCCTAAGATGAAGGTTCATTCCTAAGGTCTAACTAAGATCTTAAGTATCTTAATTAACTTCTTTGGACTCATTTAAATGATTTGGTTTGAGTTTGTTCATTGAATGTTTTAATTTTGTTTATTTAGATTTTTTTTCTTTTCATTTATTCTTTTTATTTAATGTTTGATTAATCATAGCTTCATTTGGTTTATTTCTTTAAGGTATGTTTCTTCAATCAAGTTCAAGTAAGGTTCATTCATGTTTTTACAATTTGATTTAAATTGGTTTTTATTTTAAGTCTAATTCATTTGGTATTATAGTTTGAGTTTTATAATTTGATTTTATTTAATTCATTTGATTAGAATCATTTCATTTATTTGATTTATATTATTCATTTAATCTTAGATTAATTAAGTTTATGTTATTATAATTTACTTTGATTTATTTTTCATTTTGATATGACTTATTTGATTTAAATTGATCTTATTGTTTGTATTATTCATTTAACACTGCCTTTGTCAGATCCTAAGTCCTAGATGTGCGATAGGTTGTCAATAGCCAGTGTAAAATTTGTTGAAATAATCATGATATGAATCCCTTTAAAACATTATGTTAATGATAGGGGGCCCCCTGGAGGTGACGTGCTATATAGCTTGAATACAGTGAAAACTGTGTAAGGGTTATTGCATCAGCTCCCCATTACAATGTTAAATAAGCAAGGGTTCCGACATTATGGACATATACGGAAAAGTTTGTCCATGAAACTAAAATTATGTTAGGAACTTAGAATATATGTAATGTTATAAATAAATTAATGAAACTAATAGATATTATGGTTCATATGAAGATAAATATTTTATGTATTCAAGAAACTAAATGGGTTGGGAGAAGGCCAAGGAAATTGATAGTTTAGATTTTAAACTATGGTATTCAGGTATAAATCAAATTAGAAATGGTGTAGGTGTGATAATATATAAAATTTTATAGGATAATGTTATAAATATTAATAGGATTGGAGATACACTTATAATTTTAAAGATTATTTTTGATACTATGATTATCAATATTATAATGTTTATACTCCTCAAGTAGGTTTGGATGTAGGCTCAAATGAAAACTTTTTAATGACTTAGAGAGATTAATACATAAGATACTTCTTGAAGAAATGATATTTATTGGAGGAGATTTAAATAGACATGTTGGTAGAGTGGTAGAAGATTTTAAAAGTATTCATATTGGCTATAGATGTGGAGTGACTAATGAAGAAGGTAAGACTATAATAGATTTTACTTTAGCCTATGATTTTGTAGTTGCTAATACTTTATTTAAGAAAAGAGATTAGCATATTATTACTTATAAAGATGGATTTAGTAAAACATAGATTGATTAATTTTTTATTAGAAAAATAGATCATTTAGATTATAAAGATTGTAAGGTCATTCGAGTGAAAGTTTAAGTACCCAGCATCGACTGTTAGTATTTGATTTTAAGATGAAGGATTAAAAGATGAAAAATAAATTAAGTTATTATTCTAAGATTAGATTGGGGCACTTAAAGAATACTAATAATAAAATTTCTTAAAGCAAGCTACAAGAGCTTAGACTTTAGGATGTTCATAAGGAAGCTAAGGTTATGTTGGAAAAAGTAGCAAGTGAAATTAAGTAAGTTGTAAAAAATGTGCTTGGAGAAATAAAAGGGATAGCTTCTTTCTCTAAAAATAATTGGTCGTGGAGTCAAAATGAGCAAGAAAAGATAAGAAAATATAAGAAATAAGAAGCATTGTTATAAAACTTGGTTTAAATGTAAAAAGTTAGAGAATTAGGAAAGATATAAAGTGTCCCATAGTGGTTCTAAGAAAGCATTATATGATGCAAAAAATTTAGCTTTTAGTGATTTATACAATAGATTGGATACCAAAGATATATATATATATATATATATATATTAATTAGCCAACAAAAGAGATAGGAGAAGTAAAGATTTAAGTGAGGTGTATTAAGGATGAAAATCATAAAGTGCTTTTCTTAAAAAAGGATATTGAAAATAGGTGGATGAGGTATGTTAATAAACTTTTCAATGAAGGATCTGAAAATATGATTAATTTTAGCAACCATAGTACCCTAAATAAAAATAGATAATTTTGTTTTTATCATCATATTAATAAATTTGAAGTTGGAGAAGCTTTAAAAAAGAAGGTGTGGAAACATAGTAGGACCTAATGATATTCCAATAGAAGTGTAGAAATGTTTAAAGATCAAGGAATTTCTTAGCTTAGAAATCTTTTTATTGTTATTTTAAAGATTAAAAAGATGTCAAATGAGTGGAGAAAGAGTTTGTTTGTTCCTATAATTAGAAATAAAGGTGATGCAAAAGAGTGTACAAATTATAGAGGAATTAAGTTAATGTGTCATACAAAAAAATTATGAGAGACAGTAATTAAGCATAAGTTGATGTGATACAAAAGTTTCTTAAAATCAATTTGGTTTCATGCTTGGTAGATCTACTATGGATGTTATACATTTGTTGAGAGGTCTGATGGAGAAGTGTAGAGAAAGTAAATAGGATTTACATTTGATGTTTGTTGATTTAGAGAAAGCTCATGATAAAGTTTCAAGAGATATTTTTTGGAAAGTTTTAGAAAAGAAAGGAGTTAATATTGGTTAAATCAAGTCATTAAGGATATGTATACTAGAGCTATTACTTGTGTCCAAACACAAGGAAGATTGACAAAATAATTTCTTATTTTAATTGGATTACATCAAGGATAGGTTTTAAGCCTTTATCCTTTTGCTTATCTATGGATGTTCCCACAAGGTTTTTATAAGAGGATGGTGTATACTTTTTATTGATGACATTATTTTTATTGATAAGAGTATAGAGGGAGTCCAATAGAAACTTGAATTATGGAGGTCAACCTTTGAGTCTAAAGGTTTTCATTTGAGTAGATCTAAAACTAAATATATGGAGTGTAATTTTAGTTATAGAAGTCATAGTGGTGGTGTTGTGACATTAGGTAATCAAGTCATTAAACAGAGTGAGCCTTTTGATATCTTGGCTCCATTGTTCAAAATAATATTGAAATAGATGAGAATGTTATTAGTAGAATTCAAGTTGGATGGTTGAAGTGGAGGAATGCATCTGGCTTATTGTATAATCGAAACGTACAACTTAGACTTAAGGGAAATCTTTATAAGATGGTCATAAGACTTAAAATGATTTATGTTGTTGAATGTTGTCTAGTAAAAAAAGTATAGAACTAAGTAAAGTGTTACAAAGATGAGGATGCTCAGGTCAATGAGTGGCTTTATTCTTTTAGATAAAATGTGAAAAAAGTTAGTTTGGGAAAAGGTTCAAGTAGCTCAGGTGGAAGATAATATTAGAGAGAGTTGTCTTAGATGATTTTTCCACATAAAGTGTCAGTTGTTTGATGACCTAATTAGGAGAGTAGATGTATTAGATTTGCCTTATGTTAATAAAGGTAGAGGTAGACCTAAAATGACTTGGTTAGGTTGTATAAAAAAATTACCTTAGTTTATTAGAATTAAATGAGAATTTGACACATAATAGGACATAATGGAGAAGAAGGATACATGTAACCAACCCCAAATAGTGGGATAAATACTTCTTGTTATTGTTGTTGTATAGACTTTTACACATCCTTCAATGACTCGTTGAGAAGTCCCTAGCTCCATGAAAATAAAAAAGTGACATCCTCACTCCATCAATGTATGAAATTTCTATGCAATTAGATGGAGTATTACATCAATCTTATTAAAGTAATTTTTATGCACAATTTTGGAATATTAGAAGATGTGGCCTACTAGTTACCCAAAAAATTGAATAATCTTCTCTAGGGATGCCAAAAGTAGTACCAAACCAAAAGTAAAATTGTTGAAGATAAAATAAAAATAAAAAGAAAAGGAGAAAGAAGACAAAAAAAGAATGAAAGATAAAAGAAGAAAAGGAAAACGAGAGAAGAAGGGGATTATAAAATTTTGGAATGGAACTAGGCCCATATATCATCATCCAACCACATCTTACCTCTCCATTTCAATTCTAGATGAGGATGAGGAAGACACTAAAAATATGAGAGGATAGAGATTAGCATTCTAATTAATAGCTAGAGCCCATCATGTGGTACATTTAGACTAGGAATCTAGTTTAGAGGATAAATTTTATGTATTCTATACACTAACAAATTTAGCTAATCTGAAGACCAAACTATAAGTGACATTAGAAGTAGATAATGATGAATACTAGGTCCCAACCAAGAATATAATATATCTAAGTTAACTTTACTTGAGAATATCAAACAATGTATGAGCACTTTCACTCTAACCCCACTATTTTTGGGTTATGTCAAGGGTTTAAACGTTAAAGCTACACCATAGTTGAGTGAAGATTATAAACCTCAAAAGTTTTATAAAAGTTTATCATTTTCAAGCTTAGGAGCTAATGTAAACATAAAGATGAATCATTTAATTGATATAATAGAATTACCTTTTGATTGGTATTCTTCTTGTGTTCAAAATCAAGCAAAGAAAGGATTAATATCACACACATAATCAAAAAATAAATTTAATTATTTTGAAAAGCTTTGGAATATAAAGTATAAGAAAGTTCAATCAAGATTAGAATTATGATTTGGCATAATTAGGTCATTAGATGATGATGAGCATTATTTTATCATTACAAGGAACTTGGTGTCTAATAAGTTCTTCTTAGAAGAAGTAACTTTATCTAAAAGAATCTATTTAAAAATTATAGATAATTCAGATGATCTTCAAGATACGGATACACCCCTAGAATTAGAGAAAGAAATAAACTCAACTATAGATGAGCTAAAAGAAATTAGCTTGGGCACTAAAGAACCTAAGACTAACATTCATAAGTTTACTTATGAGTAAATCTAAATCCAATGACATAGCTAAGCTACTTTGATAGTTTAAGGATTACTTTGCTTAGAGCTTTGAATAGATGGTTGGATTAGCTCTTGTTGTTGTAGTTTATAAGCGTGAAATTTAGCATGATGCAACTGATGCAACCCTAATAAAAAAAATTTTGATGCATGTGATTAGACATTAACAACATGTCATTGTTGATATTAAAAAACTAATTTGTGCTAATTTTATCTGAAAAGAAAAGTATCTTACTTGGTTGGTCTTAAAAAGTAAAATGGTTGAATTTACATACGTGCCAACTTTAGGAATCCAAATAAGGTGTGTCTTAAAGAGATGTTCTCATTGCCTATATGAGCTAATGGTAGACATAGCCTCCTCATATAAGATCTTTCATTCATGGATGGGTCATCTAATTATAACCAAATTAAGATGTCATTCAAGAATGAGAAGCTTACCATATTTTGAACTCCAATAAAAACTATTGTTACAAGGTCATGCCTTCGACCTTAAGAAAATTGGCATATATACTAGTGCCTCATGACTTAGATATTTGACGTGCTCATCCAACACTAAAGTGAATTCTATGTTGATGACCTAATAGTTAAAAATAAAAAAGTGAAAGATCTCATATATGATTTGAGAGTTGTCTTTGAGTGGTTTTGATACTACAACATAAAGATGAATCCATTAAAGTGTGCTTTTGGAGTGACCATGGGAAGGATATGTAATACAACAATATAGAATTGAAATTGATCGAAAATGTTTAACTTAATATTATAAATGTCATAATTGAAAGTTTAACACAACTTAGATATTTTTAAGGGAGATTGGCAAACTTGAGATGCATTATATCAAACCAAAGAAAGAAGTCAAATTTTGACAAGATAATAAGTTTTAATATACCTTTGAAAGCATAAAAAATAATTGTTAGACCCCTTATACCTCTAATATTAATTACTCCTATCATAGGTAGACCCCTTATACTTTATACTATGGCATTAAATGGCTCTATCAGTGCATTATTAGCCCAAGTCAATGAATAATGGAAGGAAAATGCACTTTATTACTTAAGTTATTGTCATATACACATTGCATCATAGTATCCTCCTATTAAGAAGAATTGACTAGCTCTAATATTTATGGAATAGAAGCTAAAGTGTTATATGCTTTCTCAAAAAAAAAAAAAAACTAACTAAATTGCAAGTGTGAATCCACTATTGTTCCTTATGACACATCTCGTCATCACCCAAAATGATATAACCATAAAACTAAGGCAGGTCACATCATGTTAGATGTGTAACATACATTACCCAAGATCTATTTGGAAGGAATTATTTTCTTCTAATTTTTCTTTTCACATGGAGCCATTAATATCATCAATATAAATAAATATAATAAAAGTCATCCACTTCCATTTGATTCATATCAAAAATTATACAATCATTGCATACTACAATCATGGTATGCATCAATATCCATCAAAATAGTAAAAGAATGATTTCAAAAAGAATTACTATATTCTAGAAAAAGGCATACTTATAAATAAGAGCTTGAAATCTCTCTCTCTCTCTCTCTCTCTCTAATCAACATGCTACTTACCCTATCCCTTTCTTGAAATTTATGAATACACTTAAAGCAGGAATGAGTATAAATACTCAGTAGGTTAAATAAAACCTACTCTAAATTTTCAACGTACTATGATAAACAGTATTTGCTATAAAATATAGTGAATTAGCAAGTCTATTACAATTAATATCGAGTCCAGCATGTTAGAACAATTCTAGTATTAAGATCATATAAAAAAAATTTATAGTATATAATTCATCTTTAATATTACATCTAATCCACATTTAATACATGCAAATAATATTTTCAAACACTTCATATCATCTTTTCCTTCAGGCCCTTATACCTCTCAATATATCACATATGTATTATAACGTCCTTATATCTCCTAAATATATCACATACACACACACACATATATATGTATATATATATATATATATATATATATATATATATATATATATATATATATATATATATATATTATCAAGCCCTTATGCCTCCTTGTGTATAACATAATTAATTTTAATCAGGCCCTTATACCTCCTTGTAAGATGTTTCTCAGACCTTTATGCCTGCCAATATATTTCACATGTAAAGTTCACAATTTATATGTAAATCAATCCACATATTTACATAGATATTTACAATGCATCAATACCAATGAATTAATATTTTGATAAAAATAAGTAAATTGTTGTGGTATATAAGAAATTTGCAAGTGTAAAATAACATTAGAATTTGTAGGTAGACTTGTGTGTATATATCAATAACCATAATTTACAAAACCATTTAATTGCATTATTCAAAATAATATTTGAAAGCTTTCTTATTTTACAATAATTTTTATAAGGTTCAATATACTCACAAAAATACACAAAATATCCAATAAAAACTTTATTTTTTGTTGTTAATATGTCTGATACAGTTCATTTTACAACATATCAAAAGTTACATGGTGAAAAATTTGTGA
Organism: Cymbidium sinense; assembly: GCA_021442155.1. NCBI lineage: Eukaryota > Viridiplantae > Streptophyta > Magnoliopsida > Asparagales > Orchidaceae > Cymbidium > Cymbidium sinense. The sequence continues at coordinate 53,677,147 of CM038215.1, forward strand.
ATCTACATAAATCTAAGTTTATATGAAATCTAACCAAATAAAATACCAAAACTTTTACAAAAAAGTAAAATTTTGAAAATTTAAGTAGGGTAACAATAGCCTACCTTGAGACGATCAATTTTCCTAGCTGGCCCGATGGACAAAATCATCTCTAAGACCCTGAAACCATACTTTCTCTCTCCTCACTCTCTCTTTTCCTCTCATTTTCTCTCTCTAAGTTCTCAAAATGAAAAAAAAGGGATTTGAAATGTGAGTGGAGTGAGATATTTATAAAAAAATATTTTTAATTAATAAATAAAAGGACATAAAGGTAATTATTAGAATTATTTTAAAATTGTATTATAACTCTTAATATAAACTTATTTTTTTCTTAAAATCTATTATTACAAAAAATATGAAAATTATTCTATAATTATTAAAGCATGTTTAAAATATTCAAGTAGAATGATGTGTGAAACATATGCTAAATGACCTTAGGAAACCTACGTGTACAAATACATGCAAATTCCTAAAGATGTCCAAAATAAATGAAACCTTTATATTTCTACATATACAATGCTTATAAAATTTAGAGATAATATTTATAAAATAGAGTGAAAATTGTCTTATAATGTGGAGAAGATGATTTAAAAGTGAACATAACATAAAATTCAAGAAATATATTTGAATATTATAGGTCATTATCATTCTAAGAATAATTCAAGAAAATTATCACTTTTTCTTATAATCTATTTTACAAAATAAAATTGTACATGTGAGTATTATAATCTCACCACCTTAGAAAAATTTCATCCTCGACATTCCAATAAAGGTATGTCAACAGTCAAATATTTCTGCATAAAGCTATCGCATATATGCTTCTTTTTCCCAAGTGGCTTCTCTTCTATTCTATGATTCCACTAAACTTTGACCATAGAGATATGCTTATTTTCCTCAATTGTCTCACATCATACGTCAAAATATGTTGAGGTTCCTCTCGATAGGTTAAAATAGATCTTATCTCAACCTCATCCTCAAGAACCCTACGATCAACATCAGTAACCCCTGTCTTAATACAAATACATGAAATACATTATGCATATTTGACATTTTATCAGGCAGCAATAATCTATAAGCAGATTGACCAACTCTATTGAGTACCTCAAAAGGTCCATTAAATATCAGACTTAGCTTACCTTCTCTACCAAATATAATTACACCCTTCATAGGGTAGACTTTCAGAAATATAAAATCCATCATAATTTCTTTTGATTTCCACTCAGGAATAGGCAAAGGCTGTAATAAGCTACTAGGTCTCTGATTCTCTACTTTTACCATATGACAAGCCTCACATTTTGATACAAACTCTACTATATCTCTTTTCATTCTATACCACCAAAATAATTATTTTCAATCATAATACATCTGCTACTCCCAAGGTGGATTGTAAATCTAGAATAATGTGTCTTATGTAAGAACTCTTTCCTTAAGTCTACACCATTAGGAACTTAAAGTCAGCCTCTACAAATCAACACTCCAAGATCATCTCTTTGGAACTCAGGCCTCCTCTCACCTTGAATATGTTCTATCAATCACTTGTATTCCTCTTTAGTCCTCTAAGCTTCTAGAATTCTCTCTTGTAATGTAGATTGTACAATCATTTGAGGAAGCATTCCAAAATCTACATGAACTAGTTTAACTACTTCTAGGTTTAATCTTTGTATCATGAATCAACCCAACATCTGAAGTAATTCAATCTGGTACTCTAGTGAACTTCCTATTAAGTACATATCCCACATTATTAGCTTATCTAGGCTGATACTAAATGTTAAGATAATAATCCTTAATCAATTCTAACCATCCCCTCTGCCTCAAATTCAACAACTTTTGAGTAAAAATGTACTTTAAACTCTAATTATCAATAAAAACATTACATCTAACTCCATATAAGTAATGCTTCCAGATCTTTAATGCAAACATAATAGCTACCAATTTTAAATCATGAGTAATATGATTCTTTTTATGTGGCATTAACTATCTAGAAGCATAAGCAATCACTTTACCATTCTACAATAGCACACAACTTAAGCCCTTCAATGATGCATCACTAAATACTTGGAATCTTTTAGTACCAGGTGGAATAGTTAAAATAAGTGTTGACACCAAACAACTCTTCAATCTTTTAAAGCTATATTAATAATCCAAATGTTCCATGAATACTTGAATCATCAAATCCATAAACACAGTTGGGGCATTAGTCACTCTAAACGGCATGACTAAAAACTCATAATAACCATAACGAGTGATAAAAGCTATTTTTGCCATATCCTCCTATTTTTCCTTCAACTGATGATATCCAGATCTTAAATCTATCTTTGAAAACATAGATGCACCCTCCAACTGATCAAATAAGTCATCAATTTTTGGCAATGGATACTTATTCTTAATAGTCACTTTGTTCAGTTCTCTATAATCAATGCACATACACTTCGTGCCATCTAACTTTTTCATAAATAACATAAGAGCACTCCATGAAGTTGTACTAGGCTTGATAAAAGCTCTATCTACTAACTCCTTCAGCTATGCTTTTAACTCTTATAACTCTTTAGGTGCCATTCTATAATGAGTCTTAACAATAAGAGATGTACCAGGTAGCACTTCAATACAAAACTCTATCTCTCTTTCAGAGAATAAATTAACCAACTCCTTAAGAAAAACATCAAGAAAATCTCTACCATAAAAATTTCTTCTATCACTTTTGAAGTTTTACTCTCATCCCTAACATGAGCAAGATATCAAAAATATCCCTTCTTCCATAATTTATCAATCTACAGAGTTGAGATAAGTGATGATAATACTCTTTTATCACCTTAAAAATGAATATTTTCAACAACCACTACTAGTGTAACTCTTTTCTTTATGCAATCAATATGAGAACCATATCTACTAAATCAATTCATCACCAAGATAAGATTAAACTTAGTCAAGGGCAACATTATTAACTCAAACTCCAATCTCCTATCAAAAATTTCAATCTCACAAACACATGCATAACTAGCTATAATACAATCTCTAGCAAGTAAAATAATAGATAAACTAGATTGCAGTACAATGAGATAAATTCAACAACAAAAAATATCTCTTAGTAATGAAGGAATGACTAGCTCCATAATCAAATAAAACTCTACTTGGTTGTGTAGAAATAGAAGTAGTACCTGTCATAACATCAGACCCATCCTTGGCCTCTCGCTGAGTCAAATTGTACACTGTATCTTACATTAGAGCTGTAGAAACTAGAGTGATAGAATCCCTTTGAGTTCTTCATAACTATCTTCCAATAAACATTTCTCCACCTCTACTTTAGAATACCTTACTAAAAACTCTAGGTTTCTAGGATCTTCACCTTGAATATATGATCTTACTTCTAGTCCTTCTGTGGGCAATCTACTATTCTATGCTCAGCCTGACCACATCTGAAACACTCACCTGTAATCATATAACATTGACCCAAATGTCTCTTTTCACAAGCTAGACAAATAAGTACACTGCCAACAAAGCTCACTAAGCCACTACTGACAATTACTGATGGGTTTTTCCTCGAGTCTCCTAGTTCAAATCTACTCCTCTTCCCATAAATATTGTTCCTAGATGTCTCTCCACCAAATCGCTTCCTACTGGAATCCCAATGCTGTTGAGTGGATGTCAGGTCATTCTCCTCAAATCTAGCTCTCTCCACTAGCTCAATGAAATCTCTAATTTTGAATGGAACTAGTGGTGTCCCAAACTATCGTGAGTCCTCTTATGAATATGTAGCATTTTCTATTTTAAAGTACTAAGTAGGGAATATCTTGCTAATGCAGATAACTCAACCTCATTTTGCATCACTATCTTATTTCCCTATACTAATTTCATAAAAGCTTCTTGCATCTATTATCTAATTGAAGGAGGCATAAGCCAATCCTTAAAAGTATCAGTAAACTCCTCTCAAGAAATTAATGTATTCAACTTACCCTAAAGCTTTTTTTTTCTACTAGCCCAACCACCATCGCTAAACTCCATCCAAAAAAAATATTGCTAAGGACACTTTGTGATTCTTTAGATATTGCATACCATCAAATATCTTTTTTAATCATAATAGCCAGTCCTCTGCTACTTGTGGTTCAACTACACCTTTAAAGCAATGGGATTTCAACTTCAAAAACATCTATAAATGCTTGTCACCTTCCTCCACCCAAGCTAGCAAATTGATTCATGGAATCAGAAGACATAGCCCCCACTATACTCCTATCAGGACAGTCTGACTAGAAATATGTCCATTTGTCATATCTTGCTCTTGAGAATTCATAGCATCCATTTTATAATGCTAACATCTATAAACATATATCATACATCATAATGATATACATATAATATTGATAAAAATAATATTAAGCTACCCAAATCTCTTTCACTGAGCAACTTATCATTCCTATGGCTCTAATTACAATTCAATTCCTCCAAATCCATTGCTCTGATACCAATTTAAATTGTCACAACCCAAAATGATATAACTCTAAAATTTAGGTGGGTCACATGTGTCGGATGTGTAACAAACACTATCCAAGATATATTTAGAAGGAATTCTATTCTTCTTCTTTTTTCTTTTTCACACAAAGCCATTAATATCATCAATATAAATAAATAAAATAATATAAAGGTAATTATTATAATTGTTTTAAAATTTATTATAACTCTTAATATATAGTTATTTTTTCTTAAAATCTATCATTCCAAAAATTATGAAAATTATTCTATAATTTTTAAATCATGTTTAAAATATTCTGGTAGAATGATGAATGAAACAGATGCTAGCTGACCTTAGGAAACCTATGTGTATAGATACATGCAAATTCTTTAACAAGTCCAAATTAAATGAATAATTTTATATTTCTACATATACAATGCTTATAAACTTTAGAGATAATATTTACAAAATAGATTTCAAAGTGTCTTATAATGTGGCAAAGATGATTTAAAAATCAAATTTAATATAAAATTTAGTAAATGTATTTGAATATTATAGGTCATTATCATTCTAATAAGATTTTAAAAAATTATTTCTTATAATCTATTTTTGCAAAGTAAAATCATACTTTTGAGTATTACTCATCTAACACTATCTAGATAGTTGGCACATTATTCTATGATCTTACTACAGTTTGACATTACATGTAGTCCACTTCATGCTATAAAATTAAAGGCTGACATCTTAACAACACACTCTCTTCCCATTGACCCACCCTTAAATGATGACCTCTCTAATAAACAATTCATCAGTTGAGGTGAAGTGAATGACCATCATTGGGAGCTATACATTGATGATGCATCATCCTATTAAAGAGGAAATGATCCATAATATTATTTCCTAGGCAATGTAGAGATTGGGGTAATCTTCATAACCCTCAACCAAAGGATGATACGATTGCCATGTCACCTATCAGTGCATGCAAGAATAATGAGTTGAATATGAAGCTCTAATTATTGGTCTAAAGTTAGCCATCTTGATGGGAATTAATGATATCAAAATCATTAAGAATTCATAATTAGTAGTAAACCAAATCATCAGAACCTACAAGGTCCTTAAACCCAAACTCCATCAATACTACAAGTACATGATAAATTTACTAAAATAGATTTTGGATGTAACTCTCTATCAATTTCTTAAAGAGAGAATATTATAGAAAAATGCTCAATAAAGAGATAGCATGTCAAGATCATGATTCCATTTCAATCATGGTGCATAACTATTAAATCCATTCTCCTATGGCATGTCATTCTCCGATGGCATGTATGGATGATGATTCCATTTCAATCATTGTGAATGACTATTTGGTTCATTTTCCCATTAACATGGAATTCATCAATAAAAGACTAACTAAAGTGGATGTTTCCCTTACTAAAGGTAATGAAGAGACTGATGGAGACATCAATTCATTGACTATTTTAATTATGGAGAACTACTTCAGGAGAGGTCTCAAATTTATCATAATAGAAAAAGTGTTTTACCTTATGTTCCTATTGATGGCATATTATAGTGTAAATCTTTTGATCACATGTTGTTATGTTATTTAGACAAACATGAAGCCAAGAAAATTATGACTAAGGTACACACAAGACAATGTAACACTCACATATCAAATTTAATTATGAAAGTTAAGATCAAAAGGCTCAGTTACTTTGGCCTTTGATGATTATTGATTGCATGGATGTTACTTGCAATTATTATCAGTGCTAACTCATGGCCATTCAAGAGTTAGCGAGCCATGAAGTAGTCTTACATCAACCACGTAATGTTCTCCACCCAATGATCGACTCATGGCCATTCGAGAGTTGTAGTATATACAATAATGTTTTGATTTGCCTCTTTCCTATAAAGAGAAAAAATTCATTCTTATGGCAATCAAAAACATATCCAAATGGGTGAAGGCAATTCTTTTAAAAAAGGTCAACACTAAGCATGCTCTATAGTTCTTTAAGAGTCATATTGCCTTTTATTTAGAACACTATGTAGACCTCAACGATTGAGAAATCAAATACATCTATAAAAGATAAATATATTATCTCAAGAGATAAACATATTACTTTATAATGGATTCAATTACCTAACAAGGACTCCTAAGGTTGATGAGCCTTCAATGAACTAGAGATTCTTACCTTGAACTACATGGAAAAGTAGAATAGTGTGTTTATTTTATTACAGGGTTCATAGTTTCCTTTCAGAATAAGCCTCTATAATTAACTACATCTTAGAAGAAAGGAAATTCCTCTAAGAAGACTCCGATTAAGGAAACTACACTTTATCTCTATAGATTTCAAAACTTGATTCAAAATGATAGTTAATTTGAAAATTCAAAATAAAATGCTATGAGAATAAAGAGTTCTTTTTGAAAGCCAAAGAGATTAAGTTGAAAATACTTCTAGATACATGGAATCCCAATAATCATTTCAACTATCTTATTATTGGGCTTTATATTTTTAAAACTTGAAATTATTGAGACTTTGAGTTGAAATTCTTTTAGAAATTCAAGACTTGGATTCTGACAACACAAGATTATGAAAATGCTTGAGAGTTGAAGACTTATTCTAATAGGATGCTTAAGAACCTAAGTCTAAAAATTCTACTAACATAAGTCAAAGGTCTAATCTAGTCTGTTAAGAATTATCGAATCTCCTTCTATCTTAAGAAAATAAACATATCTTGACTCTTCTAGACTTACTTCCCACCTAGAAGGGTTGCCAATTAACACCACCTAAGGGATTTTAAAATAATAAGTCTGATCTTATGTTGTGCAAGATGATTGAGTTGTTGTATTTAGGAAAGAAATCTAAGAGCTTAAACTCAGTTCTAACCATAATATTATGACTTGTATATTATGCACCAAACTACTGCAATCATTTTCATTTCTTTATGTATTTTTGACTCAAAAATTTTTTTAAGATTTTTGGCATGGAAATTTATGCTTAAGATGAGACGTAGTTAGAAATAGGTCGTGAGCCAAATCAATACAAGAAGGATGGTCATCCTCATAGGTCAAGCCCCCTTATATGCAATGGGTAAAGCAAACAATTTAAGAAGTATGAAAATATACACACATGATTCACAAAGTCTAGTTGTTTAAAGTTGCATTTAATTGTTTATGGTAAGGACTTTTATTTATAATGAAGTTATAAATTATTTATTTATGTTTGAGTTATTTTAATTTAATTAGATAAAAATTTAATTTTTCTAATAGCATAATATATCTAGGCTTTCATTACAAAACACATCAATCATAGAAAGAAACCTATGAAAAGCATACAGTTCTATTACGCACCCCAAAAGTACATCAACCCAAATTTTAGAAAGATGCCCAATGTGACCAAGTACTATTGTACACCTCGAAAAAAAATGGGCAGCTAAGCTCTACCCTTATACAGCCCACCTTATAACTAAAAGTTTAATCTATGAGGTATTCATCTAGGATCATCACCTTCTTCAAGGACCTTCTCAAGCTCCAAAAGGGAATGTTGAATGGGTACAGGCAGCTCATGTTAATCCTAAACCCCATAGATCCTAACCTAATTCTAAGCTCAAATTATATTTTAAAATTCCAAATTTTATTCTAAACCTTGTAAGATAGACATCAGGGAAAACATACAGCACACTAGCAATTTATATTCTAAATTTATGGGATTAGCACCAATGGCTACCAAGCCCACCTATCATAATGAGCTATGCTTAGGGATAGAAGTAGGACATGCAAGTAAATAGCATTTAGTTGACAACAATCCATTTAAACATAAACCCCTATAGAAAATAGTGTAAGCCTAAGAGTCCCCAAACATCAAGACTAGTGAGTAAATAATCGTACCCATTCAAACTAAAATAGGACACCAAAAGATAAGAAAAATATCACATTACATCATAAATCATCATAGATCCTCGACCTAACCTAAGTCTAGGGTTGATTACCTAACAATCTAGTGTGTGAAAAGATGGGCTTGTGTGTTACAACTACACTAGACCATGTTTTAGTCTAAATTTGATTTAAGTTCTAATATGTTCAATTTATAATTACACAGTTTCAATTTAGGTGGTTTTATTCTAATTTTATATTTATTTTTTATTTTTTTAAGTTGAATTTAGGTTTTAAAGATTAAAGAATAAAATAAATTTAGCTTTGGTAGAATCCATTCTATTTAACATCATAATCCTAATACAATGAAATCTTCACGTTGAAGTGAAAATCCATTCTAGTGGTTGAACTAAGAATCTACTGAAAATCCATTCTAATATATTCTAGGTTTTGAATTTATTTGAAGGATTTAATTGAATTAAATTGAATTTAATTTATTTTATTTGATTTAGTTAAGATTTTAAATATTAATTTTGTTGAGATTTTTTTAGCTTTAGGCATTTGATTGTTGATATTGATTACAAATTTATTGGGATTTAATTTTATTTAATTTAATGTTGATAATTCAATTGATGTTTAATAACTTTCCTTAAATTAATATTATTTAATTTTATTTAAGTTTCATTTTAAATATTTTTTATTTAATTTTATGTGGTTTATGATCAAATTAATTTAATATTCTTTGAATTTAATGGTTTTATATTTTCATTTAAGTTTAATTAAATTTGAATTTGTTAATGTGTCTTGATTTAATTGACATGTAATTTAACTATAGTTTAAAATGATCTTTTATTTAATTTTTATTTTAGAATTTGATCATTTAGTTTATTGAATTTAGTTATTTAATTTGTATGTTAATTTTAATTTGATGATTGTATGGTTTAATCTAATCTTTTGATTTAATTTAGCTAATTTTATTTGTTTATGTTTTATGTTGATTAGTTTATTTTAATTTTCTTTGGAATAGATAGTAATTGAATATGACTTCATAGTGTTGAGTTTATATTTAACCTTTATGCTTCGTTAATTTGATTAAGATTTAAGATAAATTTGTTATGATTATTTAATTTTATATATTTTTAAATTTATTATTAGATTTTAGTTTGATTAATTTCATTTATTTATTTAAAGTTCAATTTACAATTTATTCTTTCTATTGAATTTAATTTGTTAAGTTGGTTGATTTAGTTTATTTGATTAAGTTAAGATTCAGAATTATTTTCAATTTAAGGTTCATTTGATTAGACTTATTATTTTATTAAACTTGAATTTAAGATCTTTGATTTCAATATTCAAATAGTTTAATTTTGATTAATTTGATTTTGGTATGTTATTTAGATTTCACAATTTAGGTATTTATTAAGTTCATTTGACTTAATTATTCAATTCAGATTTTTTGTTGATTTAAGGAGTACTTTTATAATTAGGAATTGGTTACTTAGTTAAGCTTCTTATGATTAAGTTTTTTTTCATTTTTATTAGCTATTGATCTTACCGTAAGAAACCTAAAGAGATGAAATGTTTAAGGTTCTAAACCAAATCTAGGCCATCATAAGTTTCTAGGTTATTTAGATTGTTTATTTCACAAATAATTTGATCAAATAGTTATATTTAGTTATAATTTTAATTATGCACTTAATTTTAAGTGAATATTGGGAGATTTCTATTGTAATGAATTTGTATTTGAATGTGAAATTTAGAGGTTGATAAATCATTATTTTCAACAAATTATTTGATTTAGTATTAATTTGTAAATTTTATCTTTAAGATTTTAATTGATCACTTTTATTATTTATTAAATTCCTAAAGATATAATTTTTAGGATTTTGTTAACTGCAGAAACTGGGGAACTTTCCTTAGGTGAAGTGTTTTTTATTAGTTTTTCTGATTTTCATAATTTTGGTAAATTTTAAATTTATTGTTTGATTTAAATTGACCTAGAACTTGAAATTTTAATAATTTCTAACCCAAAAGTTAATTTGCTTTGAAATTTTTATGGTAAGTAGGGTTCCTTCCCAATGCTAATTCTCTAAAGTTTCATCATGATCTGAGGTGAATTTTAAGGCTAATTGAGATTATAGTGTTTTCAATAAAATTTAAATTAAGCCTAAATTAATGGGACTTATTAAGGCTTTTAATTTTTCATAAATTCCACTCTAAATGATGAATTTTAAGAATTTAATTATATTTTTAGTATTTTTGGTTTATTTATTATAATATTTTTAAGTTTGAGTTAATTAAATGAATTAATTAAATCAATTAATCCTTAATTACATGATTTTGGTGTTTCTTTACTTTTAGAGGGTTTTATTATTTTGCTTAAGTTCCTTAATGTTCATTATGGTGGTTTAAGTTAATTTCATTTTGTTCCATAATTTTCTTTAAATAATTTTGATTTTGTTTTTAAATAAGAGTTTGTAAGTTGAAAAATCCACAAGTTTCATTTCAGTAACCAATAAATCCCAAAAAATATTTCTAAGGTGTGTTTTAACGTTCATTTCAATTCTACAAAGTAACAAATTGATTAGATTAATATTTTGAGTTTAATTAGGGTTTTATTGATTTTAATTAAATGTAAATTAATTCAATTTTACCCAATAAAAATTAAGGATTTTAGGTTTAATGGATTTCTTTCCCTAAGATGAACCCATAGAGTCATTAACTGCATTATTTAGTTAGGTATTTTATTTTTTATAATTCTTTGAAGTTATATGTATTTTTTAGTATTATTTAAATCTAGAAAAATGAATTTTCCCACTTATCCCAATCAACATCGACGTGGCACTAATAGGGCGTCACTTTACACGTGATGCCACATGATTGGGCCAACTAGATCTAGCCTTCAAAGTGGTGGAACGGGTCTTTAAATAAAGGTCATATGATCAATGATCGAACAACCTAAAATCATCTCACGATTCCTATTGGAGTTTAAATCAAATCGTGCTTTTAAATCATGGTCATCCATTCCAAATAGAAGGAATGGAAAGTGGTGATTTTATCTTTAAGCTTAGCTAGAGGACAAGAATCGTTGGTGTTTAGGGATTAAAATTTGGTGATATGCATGGTAAAAATATATAATTTTGATTAAAAAATGATCATGGATTGATTTACAACCAATCTATATAGTTTGATCTCACTAGAGATCAATATAGTTTTACAAACAACAAAACTAAATTAAAGTAGAGGTTGGATTTGGAGGTACCTCTCTAGCATTGGATCTCAATGCTTCTTTATGTTTCAAAATTTTTCAAGGGACCTAAATAAATCTCTAGGAGACCAATCATGGCTTCCCTCCCTCTAGCATGATGTGGAGAACAACACACGCCACCGCTCATTGTAGTTTGGTGTGGGGAGTGATCAAAGATATTAGAGATGGAGGGACATTTATTCAAGTTGATCTGACTTGAGGAAGGTGTTAGGGTATGCAAAAGTCCTCAATTTTCCTTCCCTCCTTCTCTTTATACTTGACCAAGAGCCATTTCATTGGTTTCATGGTGAGGTCATTGTCCATGGGATTTGGAATCCCATTACGATAAAGAAGGCAATGGGAAGGTGTAAGATGGGGTTCGACTAGATTGGGGGTATGAAAGAGTAAGCATGGGTATGCTTTAATATGATGAGATGGATATGCCATGCTTTCTCTCCATGAGCTCCACCAAACACCCCTCTCCTCATTACATCATCACATGGCCTTTTAGCTGCTAATGCCTGTTGCCTAAGTCAAATTTTAAGTGAGTTATTAATTGATCTAAATATATTAATGGATAGGGAAGAGATTTGATTATTTGGCTTCATAAGCATGGATCATAATTTCTTCTCTTCTACATTTCTTCCTCATCATCCCTCATGGCCACCTCATCTCTTTAGGGTTGCTAGTTGGCTAACTAAGTCAAGTGATGATGAGCTAAAATGTTAGGGTAAGCTCATTAAGTTTAGATTTGGGTTCAATTGGGTTAATATTGTTTTGGGTTAGTTTGATTATGTTTTATTAATTAATGAGCTTTAGATTTAGGTTACAATCATTATTGACTGTTCATTGAAGGATTTATTGTTCATTTGATCCATGTTCATTTGAGTTTGATGTAGTTTAAGCTTGGTTTGACCCTTTTGATCTAAATAAATCAAATTGAGTTTCTTAGCTTCTTTGGCTATTTTAGGATTTATATTTGGATTCAATTGTGTTTAATTGACCATTTCTAATGATTATGATCAAGTAATTTTAATTTTGACTAATTTTGGCTCAAATTAGACTTAATGGGTCAAATTAACTTCACTTGGATCAAATAATCAAATTGATCAAATTTAAAGCCAAGTTATTATTGAACTATGCTCATTTATGATTTTCAAGTGATTTTTAATATTTAATTTGAATTAAGTTTAATTTAATTTAGATTTGAGCTTAATAGGGTTCATTTGGGTTCACTTGAACTAAGTGACCCAATTGACCCATTTGAATCTTAATTACATTCAAATTTAATTAGATTTGAATTTAAACATACTCATTTGATGATTTTGAGCCTTTGTAATGACTCATTTTGGTTTAATTTTTATTGATTAATCTTTGACTTGGTGCAGCCCACTTGGGTCAACTTAGGTCAAATAACTTGATTGACCACTTTGAACCTCACTTGAAATTTATTTTTAGGTTTATTTGTATGCATACATTGATTCTATGCTTTTTATTTGATTTGATCTTGATTTATTTTAATTTTATTTGATTTTTTCTTGGACTTAGGTGATTTTGAGCTTAAATGGATCGATTGGGTTAATCGTCTCAACTATCTCAATCTAAGCTCAATTGAATTTAGATTTCAATTTAAATTTATTTATTTTATATTTTTATTGAATTTTTGGGTTTGATTGGGTTCACTTACTCTAATTAGGCCACATCACATCTTAGAAGGGTTCACTAGGATGACCTAGGCTTTCACTTTAGCATGTTGAACTTGGCATTAATTTCTCATTTGATTTTAGTTTTAACTTCAACATTTTTTAAAATTTTAGTTATAAATTTAACATTTGATTTAATTTATTATTTGATTTTGACTTGTTCACCTAGTCACTAAGTGTAGTGTCATAAGTGCCTAGTTAGGAAACTTCTAATATAAGATTTGAGGTCCTAATTATTAGGATTATGGATGATGTCAACCTCATTCAAAAATGAGGTTAACAAATGGACCCCCAATATGTGTGGTGGACTAGCTAGAGAACACTGCACATATTGGTATTGATCGAACTAAGAGGTTCCCATCAATTTTCAATGACAATCTAGTAAGAAACCACAATTACTCGCATCTTCCTAAGTGAAACTAGTCGAAGGGGATACCCCTAATGACTAACCACCCTAAGAGGTTCCCATCAGTTCTTAATGACTAACGTAAGAAGAAAGCATGAGTACTGGCATCTTCCTAGCTAGAACTAGTCAAGGGGATAGCCTTAATGATTAACCAACTTAAAGGGAAGATCTATAGATGTCAATACTGAGACAGACTAGATCCAAAGTTTTTTCCTATGAATTTTCAATGACTAAATTAGGAAGAATGCATGAGGACTCACATCTTCCTAGGTGAAACCAATCAAGGGGATAACCTTGATGACTAACCAACCTATAGGGAGAATCTACAGGTGTTTATATTGGGATAGACTAGATCCTAAGGTTTTCCTTTCCTATCAATTTTCAATGACTAACCTAACAAGAAAGCACAAAGACTTACATCTTCTTAGGTGGAACTAGCCAAGGGGATAGCCCTGATGACTAACCAACCTAAGCGGGGGGAGGATACACAGGTTGACTCTGAAGTTTTCTTTCCCATTGGTTTTCAATATCTAACCTAGGAAGAAAGCATGGATACTCACATCTTCCTAAGTGGAACTAGCCAAGGGGATAGCCCTAATGACTAACCAACCTATGCGAAGGATCTATATGTGTCTATATTAGGATAGACTATATCCTATGGTTTTCTTCTCTTAGAAAGGATGCCATTATGGATACTTACTTCTATCTAGGAATGGTAGTTAGAGAGGATGCAACTAGTGGACTTACTTCTAATTGAACTACAAGGATTCCAACCAGAGAAGGATGCCACTCGATGACTTACTCTATTCTAGTTAGTTATTAGGAAGTGGTCTTCACTGGCTTAATTTTTATTTACATATCTAGAAAGAGGATAGGGGTCGTAAAGACTTAATCCCATCCCATGGAATGCATAAAAAGTGTCATGAAGGACTTACTCCAAACCTATGAGAATGGTGCAAGATGGATTACTCCAAACCTAATAGATGTATAGGAAAGGTGCCACAAAAGGTCTGCTCTTATCTTATAAAAAGTAGGAATGGTGACCCAAAAGGCTTGAAAGGATTTACAAAAATTTTAAATATATTTGAAAGAAAAATACTGACCTAATGTATAATATGCTAATGTCATAGAAATAAAATTTAATCATTTCTAATCATGTCAAAGTTATATACAACCATGTCATAATACACAATCAACTCTAAATAAAACATTATATGGTAATTAACTTGAAAGAATTATTTTTGAGCTAGAAAAAAAGTGTTACAATCATTTGCTTCTTTCCTTAAGTCTTCAACATTTTTATAAATATTTTGAATGAAGAGAATAATCGAACCCAATCCATGGTATAAAAATTTTGTTTTTTAAAAAAATATGACTTTATTGTTTTTATTTTTTAGGTACTATTACATATGATACTTCTTTAAATAACATCCATTGAAGAAAAGCATTGGACATTCACCATTATAGTTTATTAACTAATAAGAATCACCTTCATAAACTCTTCCTACAATAAATGACCCTTTTCATGATGGTTCAAACTGACTACCAATTTTGCAATGTACTAGAATTGGTCTTCATAAACCAAAACCTAGTCCCCTACTTGGAAGGTTCTAAGACATGCCAATTTATCATGAACTTGAACCATACAGGATTGGTAGAGTTCAAGGACTTGTTGAGCTCGTAAGCACTTATCTTCAAGACTCTCAAGCTTATCCAAATGAAGTTTAGCATTTTGATTAATAGAAATTTGGTTATTGACTTATATTCTTAAAGATTGTAGTTATACCTATAAGGGGAGAACTACCTTAGTTCCGTAGACTAAGAAGAATGAAGTAGATTGAGTTGTTGTCCGATAAGTAGTTTGATAGGTCCGCGAGGCTTTAATAAACTTTTCATGCATTAATGTTTATTTTCAACCAAGACTTTCTTTAAGATTCAAATAAGTGTCTTATTAAAAGTAGGTAATCCACTTACCTTAGGGTAATATATAGTTGAATATCTCCAATCAATGTTTTGTTTTGATAAAAAATGATTTATTTTAGTAGACTTGAATGCCTATCCATTATCAGATATGATTAAAGAGGAAAATCGAATATATATATGATATGTTCTCAAAAGAAAATATGTACATGGTGTTCTTTAACTTCTTGTAAAGGGATTGCTTCAGCCCACTTTATAAAATAAATAGTCATAGCTAACATAAAGTGATGCTGCCCCTTAGAAGATGGAGGATCAATATGCCCTATGATGTTGATTCCCCAACTCTTGAAAGTTCATGAGGCAATCATAAGATGCAACACTTTAGGCGGCTGATGTAGGATGGTAACTTGTACCTAGCATTAATGACAATGATGTTCAGTTTACAAGCAATCATTCATAATTGTAGGCCAATATTATCCAAGTATTTTGATTATTGTTTTTATTTTAGGGCTAAAATGGTAAGCA
The DNA here is from genome assembly GCA_021442155.1 of Cymbidium sinense. Lineage (NCBI taxonomy): Eukaryota > Viridiplantae > Streptophyta > Magnoliopsida > Asparagales > Orchidaceae > Cymbidium > Cymbidium sinense. Next base: position 53,693,302 of record CM038215.1, read on the forward strand.
CCACATAGTCTAGAATAAACCTTGTTTACAATCTTATAATCTTCCTATTTATCCAAATATTGTAACCATATTTGATCAATTGATTAATGGTATAACACCCCATTTATTAATGAATAGGGCAAAGCTCATTTATACTTTGGTTTTCTAATGATTTGTCTTCTAGGAGCCTCTCTTTAGTTAAATAGTCAATGAATGGTTGTCTCCAATCAATGTCATCTTAACCTTGAAGAGAGTGACTACCTTTTCAATTTCCATTTTTTTTGTATATTTAGATATATCAGAGATAAAAGTTGTTGGTTTTGAACTTCTATAGGGATTGACTTTTCTTATGGGCAAGCGATCTCCTTAGTTTTACTAAGGTGTCAGGTGTGCAGTTATCTTTACATGGAATCCTATGCAAAATCATAGAATGGATCTACTCGAGTAATTTCATCATGGATTGATTAATAGTAATTTAAAAGTTTTGCATTTAATACTTTGTAAATTCCATCCACTTGGTTAACCACCATTAAGAATCACCAAAGATTTTAATTTTTTTTTAATCTCCAAAAAAGATGGCTAAATTTAGGCCAGTTATAAGAAATTCATATTGACTTCATTATTTGTCCATGGCTCTGATAAATGGTAGGAATTCTACATCATTCCTTTCCTAAAGTTATAAATATTAATTTAATCCCAGCCTTCCCTAGGATAGATATATACATAGATCTTTTCCATTCTTAGAGAGTGCTGCTCCATCAAAATATAGCTCCCAGGTGGTATTCTTTTGTTCCTTCAAACTCGTGACCTATTCATAAAAAAGATCATCATTCAAAGGAGAATTTTTAGGGATTGGATGTGCTACTATAAAGTCAGGAATAGCTTAACCCTTTATAACATAAAAGGAATAAAAGTTATTTCAAATTGCAATAAGATCATTAACCACCATGTTAGACATCTAGATAATATTGGACAGGTCATAAGATATTGCAAAAAAAATATTTTTGATATTAAATATATTTTATGAAAGAGCATCTAATGCCTCAATTTCTAGGCAATGAAAACTAAGGCTAAATAATATTTTTCAGTTGATGGATAGTTTATTTTCACTGGAATAAGCTGACAGCGTAAATAGTAAAAAGCTTGCTTTTTACCTTCATCATTAACTTGAGCTAATAAGGTACCGATGGATTCATCTAAGGCTGTGGTGTAAAGGAACAATGGCTTGCTTAGGATTGAGGTAGCCAAAACTAAAGATTAATTAAATACTATTGTAAATTTTGTAATGGATTTTGTCACTTTTCATCCCAAATAAATTTATTATTATTTTTTTTGGTTAAAGCTACAAATAGTTGACATCTTTTAGATAAATTTAATCTAAACCTCCTTAATTATGCTAACCTACCCTGAAAAGACAATAATTGTGCAAGGATTTTGGTGGATACATCTCTAAGATGGCTTTAATCATTTTGGATCAATTTATATGCCATGGCATCTCACTATAAAAAAAACTTTTCTAAAGTCACCCCAAAGGTGCACTTTAAAGGGTTCATTTTTCAGTTATAGTGGCGCAACTACCCTAAGATCATAAAGATGATTCTCTTTTTCTTCGGTCTTTATAACTAAATCATCAATATAATATTCCACTTAGTTATGAATTAAATTATAAAAATTATAGTCATCACTCTTTGATATGTGGCTCTAGTATTTTAAGACCAAATGGCTTGGTCATGTAACAAAACACCTTTATTGGGGTTCTAAATGTTGTATACTTCTCATCCTCAAATGCCATCTTAATTTGACTATATACAGATGATCCATCCATGATTGAGAAAAGTTCATGCAAAGGGACTATGTCTACAATGAGTTCTAGTATGGGTAACTGGAACTCATCTTTGGGATTAGCCTTATTTAGGTCTCTAAAATTTATGCATATATGAATTTGACCATTCTTTTTTAACTAAAATGATGAAAGCTAAACAAGAAGGATATTTTTCTTCTTAGATAAAATTTTCTTTGATTAATTTTCTAACTTTAGAAATAACATATTCTTTAATTTATAATCATAAATGTCTTGGAGCTTGCTTTATAAGAGTACTATATGGTTTCATTTCAAGTTTATGGAGTTCTTCTTCTAGTGAAATACTTAGCATTTCATTATAGCTCCAAGTGAAGTGGTCCTTATACTCTGTAAGCAAATCGATTAACTTGTAAGCTTCTTTAGGATTCAACAATGAACTTATAAAAATTGGTCAAGGATTTTCTTTTGTTCCTAGGTTAACCTCTTTTGATCAATCATAGATTTTATCTCTTCTTTGAACTCAAGAGGTGCAGCTTGTACTAGGAAATCATTCTGACTATCTAATACTTCTAAGTAATACTCATTAATTAAATTATATAAGCTTGTAAAAAGTTGGTAAGACTCTAGATGTCTACTTTTCATTAAATAATGCTTATCATCATTTAAAGGTCCAATGGTACCAAACCCAATTCCAACTTTATACTTTAATTTTTTATATTTAGTGTCCTAAAGCTTCTCTTGGCATTATGCTACACCTTTGGACCTTGTATGAGGAATCATGCCACATTTAATAGAATTTTTTATAGATTCAAGGTACCAATCATAAACGAGTTTTATTATTTCATTATAAGAAGTATCATTTAGCTCCACACCCACTTTGAGATTGAGGATTGAGATACAGAATAAAATATTTTACTCTTTTTTACATTTTTCTAAAGGTTAAAATATACCTTAACTTTTAACCATACAACTCTATACTATGATAGAGGGGTTAAAGTTCAAGAATTCACATACCTCATTAACCTATCAGAAGTGCGTAGTGAAAATTCATCTTCTAATGTTTAGACCTGGTCCTCTTCACTATCAGATGACTTCAATGAAATCTCAAATTTTGGGCAAGGTATGTTGCTCAATTGATTGTCATCTAAACAAGATTCCTAATCAATGTATATAATAGGAGGTATGCTTTCTTTTCCTCCTTTTTTCATACTTTCTTTTTTTTTTCAATATTTTCTTTTTGCATTTCTTTATTTGTAATTTCTTCTTCTTTTTCTCTTTTTTTTTTTCTTTTTTTTCTACATTACCAGAATTGGATTTCATTATGTCAATAATTTGCCTCCAAAACAAATAATAAGTGGTGTCCTCATAGATCTTGATTTCATGAATTGAGAATGGTTGCACATCTCCTTTTATATCATATTCAACTCCATCTCATGTATACTTAATACATTGGTGGAGTAAGGAGGGAACCATTCAATATTTTTGTATCCAAGGTCTTCCTAAAAGAGCATTAAAAGATGTCTTTGCATCTATGATATAGAATTTGGCTTCAATTTTCAGTTTGTCTATTTCTAATAGTTATGTGACTGATCCTAAAGCCTTTTCTCCTTTTCATTAAAGCCATTGAAAATCATTTTATCAAAATAAATCCTTTGAGCAACAATCCTCAAATATGCCAAAAATTTGACCTTCATGATGTTTACTAAAGATCCTGGGTCAATTAGTACTCTAGATAATTTGTAATTTTACACGTTGATTGTAATATAAAGAGGTTAATTATGATCATTGGTATCGAAGAGTAAATCTTCATTAGAAAAAGTTACTCTAGGTACCTCTTTAAAGTGGCAAGCTCAATTCAAAGTGGTTGATGCTAATTAAACTAAACAAATTTCTAGATCAAGTAGTGTTTTTACTAATGATTCTCATTTTTTTAGGAAGAATGAGAGCACCATAAATGCTCAATCTGGCAAACAACTTCCTAAGATGGGCTAAGATATTGTAATCAACCTTAGAAATAGATGTTACAATTACTAGATCATCTTAAAGAAGGATAGAGGGCTGACTACAATTAGTAACTTATTTTCTTTATCTTTTGGAGGATATCGAGGCGGTAAGACTATCCCACTTCAAAGGTTGACATTAGTAATTTATTTTAGTTTAGAAACAAAAGGCCATGTCAACTCAACCCTCGATGTCCATTATTTTTTCTTCCAAGGTAAGGCCATAATCGAATAATTCTACATTTATGTCAATAGGGATTCTCTACAAATCAGCCATAAAAACATCATCTTCTAACTCTAACTTATAAAGTGAATGAGAATTATGACTAAGTAACTAAATTTAAGAATTACCTTTAAAATTATCTTGATCTTTATTACCATTATTTTTAGTTTCATTTATTTATTTTCATTGAAAGAGGTAAAAACATATGCAATGCCATCTTCAATGAACTTTTTATTAAGAGTTTTGAATTAAATACATAAAGAAAGTGGAACATAAGACTTGACCTTTCCATCCTCACCAATCAAAACTTTATCTATTCAACTTTATTTTCACTCTCTTGCTTACCACTCTCTCTACATCTTTGTATAATTCTAGACTGAGATGGCTCAGAAAAAGTTACCTTCAAGTCATCAATTGGAGTTGGTGGGTCAACCTAGATGATCGGCCTCCGAACTCTCTAAAGGACCTATAAAGAATTTTTAAAATCTCTTGTTAAATATTTTTTAGGTGGATGAGATAAAACTATATCCCATTCAACAAAGAAAAAAGATTTATCTCTAGGGTTGGAAGATTCATGTGAGATTACCTAAATAGACCCTTGCCTAGAGTCCACAAGGTATTCTTTGGGGATTACCACCATCCATCTCTTGAAAATTTTCTCGAGCCAATCTTTGAAGATAAAATAATTTTCAATTGTATGGCATAACAAATGATGATATGGGTAGTATGTGGGCTCATTTACCTTGTCAACTTCTTCAGGCTTCTTTGGCTCAGGAAGTTTGAAATTTCAATTCTTTAATAGATTTTTAAAGATCTTTTCACAACCTCTCTTTTGAAAGAATAATTTTGACTCATCATTTCTTCAAAAGGCATGTGAATGGTCTTCCAGACATTACCAACTATGATGAAGAGATAGACTATGGCTACTGTAGCTTTTGAGGAGGAGGCTTATCTGGTTGAACTTTGATTGGAGCCTTCCCATTATTAACTATAAAAAACACCCTAATTCACTTTTCAAATTCCTTTTTAGGTATATTAAAATAATTAATAGATTAGTATTTTAAGAAGGTAAGTGTAGAGACTTTAGCTTGTAAACCAGAGTTTTTATTTAATAGTGTTTGCATCAAAAATGTTTTAAAAAAAATTAAATTTTTTTATTATAACATTGCATCACTGTGATCTTGGCACCATGGCACTATAACTGTTAACAGATTTATTCAGCTTACAAGTCAATGGCCTAGCACTGCGGCAATGACATGATATCATCGAGGTGTTGCAAGCACAATATATAATTTAAAGAAGCATGAAAAATCACCCTTCTTGTTCTATGAATGAAAAACTGCCTAGGGGAACAAGCAAAATAGTTATGGGGCAAATAACTGCCCCACTAGTGAAAAAAAACTTTATAAAAAGGAAGGAAAACTATTTCTCCCCCCACCTGTATCTTCTTCTTCCTTCCACTCTCTAGTTCTACTTCTATTATTTAGTTTATCTAGAGAATTCTTACATCTGTGAACCTTCTTTCGCTACAAGATCGACTATCACCCTAACGAAAGTCATCTCTCATCCACTCAAGGTAAATGATTCATTGTAATAATGCTTCTTAAATTCTTATACCAGGCCATTCTTTTCTACATTGGTTTTCATCAAAGAATCTCCATCGTTCAACTTAATCTTGATGTAAGAAGAAGAAAAATTTCATCCATTGATTTAGATCTAGAAGAAGGGAGAATGACATTGAAATAGAAGAATTTAGCATTGCTAAAACCTCACTCTACCAAAATTTCTTAAAATCACTAGATTCTACAAGAATTAAAAGGTGCATTCCTGACTCGCAACACTGTGACACCGAGGTGCAAAGCTCTCATGAAATATAGCTTTGTCGCTCTGCTTGTTGGTGCTGCAGCACTGACTACATGGTGCCGCAACACTGACTACATGGCACTACAGTGCCGATTCCTTTGGTATCTCGCACTTAATTCAATGTTGTAGAGCCATTCCTTAAACACTTAGTCACTAAGCCTTAGAAGTTGTTCTATTGTTAAACTTAGTTTAGCATGTAACAAAACTCTCTTTCTATTGATCTTAGATCTAGAATACAGGAGAAGAGTGCCTAGAACTAAACATGTAAAAATCTAGCATTGTTAAGGCGTTACACTGCAAAAAATTTTAATTATAAGAATTAAATGAATAGTTCCTCGGCATTGTATCATGAGCATCGCAGCACTACCTTCTTTTATTCTGGAAATATTAAATAATACCATTGGTGCCTTGGCTCTGTATAGTAAGCATCACAATACTATAACATTTTAACACTTTTTGGGACATTTTAGCAAAAAAATTACACTTAAGTTTTTCCTATAGTAGCACTATGACACTGAAATACGAGCACCGAGGCATCGCTTGGGTTAAAAGAACAAATGAATCTTGATAGTGCTCTGCAGGATTGCTTAAGATGCCCTGAGGCACCGCCCGCTCGGGTAGAGGAACAAAATGAGTGCTGAGGAATAGCTCACTTGGGTAGAGTAACTAAATGAATCTACAGAGTACCGTAGTGCTGCATAATGAGTGACGAGGTGCCACCCACTTGGATAGAAGAATGAAATGATTCTCTGTGGACTGCAACGATAATGCATAATGGGTGTCGAGGCACTGCATCCTTCAGTTCTAAGCCTATATATGCTTCATGAGGGTGCCAAGGCACTGTAATAATGGCGTCATTGTGCTACCCCTCTGATGTAATTTTTTAGATAAAGAAATTTATTATTTTAATCTTGGAACTTTCCAAATGAAAAGAAGATGTCCACATAGGAAAATATCTATACATAAAAAAATGATGTAATCATTAATATAAAAAAATTGGAGGGGTTACATAAATTATTAAAAAAAAGAACTACAAAAAAAGAGAAAGGAAAAACTAGTAGTCCTGGTCAACCTTATCCTCCTCCTCCTCTTCTTCCTTCGACTCTAGTGAGGCGCTAACATTGGGCTGATAATAAGGTGCTACAATAAAAAAAGTCTCACTAGGACCCGCATAGAAACCATAGTTTCTGAACATGTGCACAAGCGAGGTATTAAACTCAACCATGTATGAAAATTGTTAGTGTTGCTGAACCATGTGATGGTCAAATTTTCTCTCCAGTTCTTACTAGCATCGATAGTCTCATTGACCTTTTTTTTAGGTCTAAGACTTGTCCTCTAATTTCTTGGAGTTGCTCATTTAGGATTTTGAAGGAATTGGCCCATGACTTAGAGGCACGTGAGCTTCCCAACCTCAGTCCTTGAACCAAACCACTCAATGACTTTATTTGTCAGGGGAGCATTTTATAAAAAGACTTTCTCATTAGGATCCCCTACCACTCCTACCTCAACACACAAAGCATAAACAAGAGAAGGATGGCCAAAACCTATTGTAGTACTACCCTCAAGTAGATTATGAAAAGAATTATAAATAATATTTTCTACATCCATAGTAAAGCCCTTTTGAAATACAAAATTCAAAATGACCCTACCCTTAGTTACCTTACTGATAATGTTAATGGGAATCAACTTGGCTAATGCCAAGCTTTAGCTTAATAGAGAGACTAGTTGAAGAAAAATTGATAATTTTCTCCTCTGGCCTTTTCCACGAGGTATTGGAGTTTCTAACAGTGAGGAAATTAAAGGTTTCATCAAAGTCAAAATGATCATTATACTAAAAATGATATTGATCATAATCTACATTCAATAGACTATAATATGTGTTAATGGAAGTACTGCAAAACCTACTAGTTTTTCTATATGAAAACTTGATTATTCTGTTGCTCCTTTATGTTGGCAAAAAACTCCCGCACCACGGGGAGGACACTGGATTTATTATCATAGGGCAATTTTGCATAGCCTCACTCAATAATGAATCTCTACATGCTCCTACCCAAATTATTAATGCCCCTCTTTGGGATCAGTTGCTAGTGTATGACATCATGGTGGCACCTCACCTCGGCCTCTAAACTAAAGAATATGTTAGCATTGCTGGCGACTGCCATTTTCTTGCCCTCACTGAAATAGTTTATCAGCATGGTGGAAGAGAAAGTATAAATTAGAAGAAAGAAAGAGAGAAAACTCTAAGGAAAGGATCTAACGGGAATGCAAAGCAAAAAAATTTGGTTGCCCAAGCAGTCTATTTATAAGCCTGGCCTAGTGTTGTGGCGCTAAAGGCAATGTCGAGGCACTAACCTTTCCATTTCTAAAACTGTGGCCCAACACTGTGGTGCTCACATGCAATGCCATAGTGCTTGTCACATGGTCAAGATGGTTACTGTGCCGGTCAAAAAGAGGCATTAATTACCATAAATTCTTAAACAAAAAATGACGCATCACAATGATGTAGAGCCACAACGCTCCGATATAACACCATCCAGTCAAAATGTTTGTCCCATGTCATTAAATAGCCTGAATGTTTGTCAGCTATTGTAAATTGACTTTTAATTGCCACAACGGTGCTACATTATCAGCACGAGGCCTCTAATAAAGTGATCAACAAGGTTAAATACATCAGCGCCATGGTGTTGACCATTCAATACTAAAGTGTTATGCCTCATATGAGCTTAAATAACTAGCATGGGCCTCAATACTATGACAATTTCTTAAGTCTACTACCTGAGGATGTTGCATAGGTTAAAAATAAGTTTGATTTTCATGCATGTGACTCAACATATGCATAAAAATCTAACTCTAGTGTCTCAAGATGTTGTGCAGGATAATCTCCAGTTGGGCCCTATGACTGGTTTTGGGTTACTAAGACTTAATCTTTCTCTGATGATGGTAGTACCGATTGTAAATTCATCAAGAGGGGATATATGTTTAAATTGAATGAAGTTCATCATTCAATATAACTTAAAAAAATAATCATCCATCCATCCATCATTATTTATCAGTGATGATAAGCTAGGAAAATTTTTGCTCATAAAAGAACCCATGTCTAATAAATATATTTATGCTTATACTCAAATAATCTCATCCCAATAAGGATGTAGCATGTGTCCTCTGTCTACGTGGTTATGCCATCAAATGGCACCATGAGAAATGCTGATAAAACCAGAACTCTCTGACCAGGTGGCTTGGCATCTATACAACTCCACTATATTTCAGCCACGGTAATATCCCATATGTCCCTTAATGGCTTTGTCCCTTGAGCTTTAAATGATGAAATATATTTAGTAGAAAAAAATCCTTATGTTATCTAAGGTTCACTTCAATTTATCTCCTTAGATAAATATCACCCCAAGTGTACAAGATCACTTTGGATGACATAACCCATGGCTCCAAACAAACATTCTTCAATGGAATGATTTCTCTAACTAAGTAGATTAAGGACCATGATAGCCTGGGATGATGGAACTATACCATTTTGATCAATTGTATCATCATTTCCCCTAACATATTCTTTAAGTATAATGTATTCACTCATGATTCGTTATATACTATGCATTAAATGCTTGTATTTTTCATTATGTGAATATTTCAAATTATTCTTTGGCACTCCAAAGGGATGTAAGCCCAATCTCTTTATTCGATATGTGAATCATACATGATAGTCATCAATGCCACACATGCTTCTAAAACACCATCACATATCACTAAGATATATCTATCTCCAACATTAATCGAGAATGCTCTCTTGCTATGATAAGATGGGTAAATAACTATGGAGGCTTGTGTTCATAGAAAGTAGAACCCAAATTTAAATAAACCCTAACATAATGTTAGGAAAACTCTGGTTGAATATATATCAATTTATCTCACGAAAGAATATGCTTCAACCCATCTAAATAAAGATGGCAGAGAGCATCCTCCATGGTGTTCTTTCAGTGCGATCAGATTTCTAGAAACTCTGTTAGGGATTACTTATCTTCTATCTCTGGTTGGAAATATATGGTGTCATCATAAATAAGGCATTATAATTTTCTTAAAAAATTTTAAGATCTATGACAAGGTTTTTAAATGGAAAATATTAAGAATTTGATGACTATAAAGCTTGGTGAGGGATTTATAGAAAAGTTTTCTTAGGAAAAAATTAATGATAGCTCTGTTGGAGCTACTCTCTAGTTCAGACTAATCTTGGAAGTTGTCTAGTTACTGCCAACTGGACCTGTCTCTAAGCTTACAATCAAGGGCACTGTAATGCCAAAGGAATTTTCTAAGGGGAAGCAATCAAATGTGATCATCACAAATTCTCCCACCGCTGAGGACAAGCTAGCCACCAAACCCAAGTTGAACTCCATCACAGTTAACCCACTGAACAAGGTATCAGGGGAACATAATACCCTGCATGGTGCTTCATTTGCCAGGCACACATGAATACAAAGAGTCTATCTTGGGCACCAAAAAATCTAAGAGGGCCTGCAAAAAATATAATGCTGCCCGTAGAGCTATTGGATTATCTATGCATGTCAAACAATAATTTGACCCACTGGTGGAAGCGAATATGCCCCAACAACTTTGATCCACTCAAATGGGTCAAAAGAAATAGGTTAGAAGGAGCTATGAAGAAATTATCTTGGATATACATCTCTATCTTCAAAATCAACCACACAAGGAGGAATCCATTTCCTCCAAATTTATAAGGTTTTGAAGGAAATTAGAAATAGAAACCTTCAAAGAAGAATTAAGAAGTTAATGAGCTACGTCATGAACCCTATAAAATCCTACCTCAAATGAGGGAGGTAGGAGTATTCAAAAATATCATACTCATTTTCAACTGATGTCCAAGCCTATGAGCACCATAGGTGAACACCGACAATAAGCCCTCAGACACAAAGACAATGAGTAGCCAGTTGTTGGAAGGACCCAACAACTATAACATACACATGATGAGTAGCATGGTGGGACATATGAAATACAATTTAGGAGAACCCAAATCATTCTAGGATATATATACCTAGAGATCCACCAATGGGAGGTCCCAATTGATTCAAGGTACTAAAATAACCCCAAATCATCAATCGCAAGCTCACTCTGCCAAAGGATAATGGAGTAGATTCCCCCATCATTGATTAGATACACCGATCTGACAAAAGTCTTACAGCAAATAATGAAGGAGACAATCAACTCTTCTCGAAAGATGAAGATTTTTCAACTAATGAAGAACAATCATTCCCAGACCTAGTAATGACAATATCGATCACATGGAGGTCAAAAGTATTTGTATGGTCCAACACATTTATGAAATATAAATGTGGTGCCTGAAAAATAAGATTAAGGAGGACACCAAAAGAACCCTACTCACCAATAACATGAAGCTGAAGCCCGAGTAGAGGTTGAAGTAACAGTAGAGCTAGCTGACATTATAATAAGATTACAATAACAAATGGGCTCTCAACTACAATCAAATGGATCAAGAGATCAATTTTAATGCTCACCTTAATAAAATAAATGGGCTAATGAAAGAGCTTTTAAGTTAGCTTAATCTGGTTGTCACTGTAAGAAAGCACATGCCTCTGAAGGATCCTCTGGAAATGAGCAAGCCAACAACTAAAAAAAGGGGTATACAAAATACTACATCTAACTTGCCAAAAGTTCCAACATAAAGGCAATAAGCCCAAGGAGAGGCTATAGTAAATATTCAACATAAAGCATATATTTTTACCAAGTCCTAAGTTGAAGACCTTATAAGTTAGAAGGTCAAAGTTGTTATCGCTTCAGAAACTACTAAGCATCTTGTTGGGAAAGGCCGACCATACCTGGCTAAATATGATCAAATATAGTACCTTAAAGGGTATGTTGTGTTGAAATTCAATGCATTCATAGGCACAAAAAATTTGTGGCAACATTTAGCCTAATTTAAAGCCACATATGGAAATATTGGAGGAAATGATGCCCTACTACTATGATAATTTGTTAGCAATCCACCAATATAGCCATCTAATGGTATGCAGAGTTACCCAATGACTCAATAAAAACATTCGCTAAAATGGAGACACTCTACATTATAAGATTTACTGGGGCAACTAAAAAGATAACATTAGTAGATCTAGCCTTGGAAAAGAGAAGGAGACATGAGAGTGTCATGAAATACATCACCAGATGGAGGAACCTGAGCATGAAATGTGACCATCAACTCACAGAGAATATGCAGTAGAACTCCTCATGAGAAATATCAATAGTCAAATGGCTCCATATCTATCCATGGCCATAATTAACACATTCTAAGAACTATTAGATAGTGTGGCCAAAATTAAGTGGTTACCTAAGAAAAAAGGCTCAAATCTAATTAAGTAATCCCTTTGGAAAAGGCAAATAGCCAAGGTTGAATGACATGAAAAAGAATGATGTAAACACAACATTCACCTTTGTGATTGATAAAAAGGGGAATGGAGGTGCGACAACCTCAGGACCACTGGCAAAGCTAACTAAAGATAAGAAGAAAGGTTATGCCCTTAAAGAGAAGATATCTAAGTAGTACTCATTTAAAAGAGAATGTTTTGCTAAGATCTTCAAACATACCCTAAAGTTGGGACTACAATTACCAAATCCATGATGGCTAAACCAAGTGGACAAAGTTGATGATCCCAACTATGATCCATTTCATATGCTCATAAGCCACCCAATCGAAGACTATTTTATCTTCAAAGATTGGGTAGAGAAAAGTTATCAGAATGGAGAACTCACCTTGTTAGATACATCCTAAAAAGAAAAAGGAGAAAGTTATCTTAGCTCACCTAGTCCTTGATATAAAAGGAAAAAGAACTGAGCCAGTTGGACCTCAAAGTATGATCGATGACAAGGACAAAGCCCCTCAAAGGAAAGAAGAAGAAGAAGGTGGTTGGGAAACTTTCATCTCCAAAAAGGCCAAACAAATGATCAACATTCTTCTAGCTATAGAAAGCACTCAATGGAAGAACTCCAAAGTGGATCCAAGAGTTTCCTCCCCAACATGGGGAAATTTAAATATAATAAAAAGAAGCAGACAAAAATAGGTCTGGCTTCTTTGTCAAAGCCTCATAAATTTAAGAAATAAAAAAATCAAGAAAATCAAAATCTAAAAAACAAAAATGATTGACTCTCTAGAGGAGTATGGACAACCACCTTGAAAGCCTATTAAGCTGGAAGAATACATGGCCCACTTAAACTTCATGCAAAAATATTTGAAGAAGAAGTTTTGATAGAAAGTTGTCACGTCCTAAACATGGTTGTAACTTTGTGGTGTTTATTTTTGGATATGGGGGGCACACGACGCAGATCATAAGAGGTACTTATTGAAGTGATCAGTATGATATTAAGGTATGATGTACTATCTCGAAAGATAGAGGCATCACCATTCAATGGACCTAATCACCTAATAAGTACTCCTAAGGCATGATGAGTCTTCAAATATACAGATTTTTTACCTGCTTTATATGGATGAATAAAGCAGGGTCTATATTAAGTCGGACACTTAAGTTCCCTATGGAGGCAAGCCCTCATAGTTAATTATATTCTAGAGAATGAAATTTCAAAGAATACTCTCAATTAAAGTAGATAATTATCATCTCTAAAGATTTTAAGGTTAGACTATGAAAGGATTAGTTATGTTTAAAAAATCAAGTGAGAAAGTTCAAGGAGAAGACTTATTTTTGGAATCCAAGGGAAGGGAGTAGGAAATACTCATGATACTAGGAAGCCTAATGAACATTCCAATTTATCCTATTATTGGGCTTTATATATTTGAAAGTGAAGATATTTATTTATTTGAGTTAAATTTTTATTAGATTGTTAAGACTTATAATCGATTAACATAAAGTTGTCGGAATGCCTAAGAGTTAAGAATTTATGCTTGTAGCCTGAAAGAAATAGTTACCTTGATCCTAAATCTAGGTAGCTTTAGTAAGAGCTAAAGCATGACCACAGTCTAAGCGGCGAAAAGTGGACATAATGGTTTGCCTCAATAAGAAATAGTAAACCCATCCAACTTCTGGACTTATTACTACCTGGAGTGGCCGCCAGCTAACTCCTATGATTTTAAAACCATGTAGTCTAGGCTTATGATCTACAAGATAGCTTGGGTAGTTATTTAATTAGAAAGAGACTAAAGTCTTAAACCCACTCCCTAAGAGACTAGAACATGAGTAGTATGAGCATATGGCTTAGTCTACAAATGTAAAATCTTTTAATTTATTTTATTTTTGACATATCATTTAGACAAAGGATTTAGGATTCTTATATGCCTAAATGCATGATGACGTAGATTATTGGCTAAATCAAAAGAGAGAGGGTGAAGCTCTATCAATAGGGGTTGCTCTCACAGGCCAAGTGATCCTATATGTGTAAAGATGGAGGTCATCATTTTGTAAGAGTGATTCAAGATGATATGCATGATGTGAGACATACAACCATACAACTAAGGAGTTGCTAAATCTTTTAATTATCTTGATTTATGTCCTTGGCTTTATGGTGAGGTCATGAGTTATTTAAAATTTAGTTATGAGTGATTAATTAGATAGAAAATTTATTCTTTATTCTAAGAGCCTAATGGATCCAGGCCACATATTAAAGCATCAAACATAAATAAATTATGAAAAGCATGCCATCCTAATGCACAATTTAAACATAACATCAATCAATTTTATAACTACGATAAAAGAATAAAAGGCCTATGCGATCGAGTACCATCTTATAACCCGAAAAGAGGAAAGTTGGGTAGCCAAGCTCTACCCTTATACAACATGGAATATGAGAGAATAATTAAAATTGTATTAAATTCTATAGGGGTCTTCTTTCCTTTATTTCTTCATAACTCTTCCTTCTCTTAATTTAGATATGCTTGCTTCAAAGGCATCACAGGGCACCCCAGGACAAGGCCTTCTAACCACTGCTCATCCTAATCCTCCATAGCACTAATCCTAATTCATATTACAAAATTACATTAAGAATAGAAAAAGTAAATCTAACTATGCTTGCAAAATAAGTGTTAGCTAAACACACATGCAATCTCAAGCAATCATATGTATAATTTGGACTTAGCACCTACACACGGGTAATCAAGCCCACCTGTCCTAACTTAGATTATGCTTAAGGGTTTAAACAACCTTCAAAGAGAGCATTCACATTAATTTTTAAGCATCCCTTAAGCATAATCGCCTACAAAAAATATGATTAGGCTAATATCAGCCAACCATAGAGTCTACGAGGAATACATCCTAACATCCAGTCTAAAATAATACATCACAACACAAAACATACATCACATCATACACCACCCTTAGGACTAGAAGTGGCAGCTTAGTTCTAAGTTGTGCATTAGGGCTTGGTGTGGTATGTCTTACTAGGCATTAGAGTTATGATTTTGTACATTTTGAAGGATTTAATTTAGCATAAAAGGTTGGTTTCACTTCAAGTTGTTTAGTTGATTTGAGAATTTTAATTTATATTTTGTTTTGTTTCACATGATTTACACTTAGCATCTAAATGTTATAAAGAGAAGAAAGAGGATTTCCCTCTTTCATCCCTACCTTAAGCCAATTTCTAAAGCATATTAATTTGATTTAGTTCTCTTTAATGAATGGCTTATTAAATGATTTTTTTAATTAATAATAAGTATAGGTTCACTTTAAACAATCCCATTCAATATGAAAGGCATCTTAAGATTAATTTGATTGAACAACTAACACATGACATATATTAAATCATTCCTTTCCATGACATGTAACATGCATATGATTTAATACATAGCACACCTATACACACATTATATTTTGGCACACTTAAATGATAATGAATGTGTATGCTTGGAATTTATTTTCATTGAATTATATGAACATATGAATTAAAGTTCTATCCAAATTCTAATACCAAAATACATTAGGATGGAATCAGATAAGTACGTGTCATTGTTAACCTAGGAAGTGAGGTAATCAAATGACCTCCTTGGGGCTAACTAAAGTCCTGTATTCTAGATTTCTAGACTATATAGTTATTAACATTCCAAATCTATGTAAATTTATACATGAATAAAGAAAAAAGAACACTAATTTATACATATCACATGTGCTAGTGACTTAGGTAAATGTAAATGCATGTATTTTTGGTAACAAAAGGGGATCTCCATCTTCTAATTAAGCATACACATGTATAAAAGATGTAAGAAAGTACATGTCATTATTTAATATGCTTAAGCTATAAACACATGCAGGTCCTATGTATATTCATAACTATCAGCACTCTTAGTACTGCAATCATTTTATAAGCTTCAAAAAATAGTTCTGAATTTATTAATGATAATAGCCACACATATATCTAATTAAGCCAACACATGCAAGCTTACATAAATGAAATTCATTTGATTTATTTAAATTTGAAAGCATGAATGCATGAAATCAAATGATATACAATATTTAATGTGGTTGAAAAGGAATGAATAAACATAGACACATGATTTCATTCAATCAAATTAATTCCTAGGGACAATCATATTAGATGAAGCCATTTAAAGTAAACTAAAGCTTTCTTAATATCATTTTTAATTTTATATTTTGATTTGATTCATGGATGTGAAAAAAGGTTTGCTGATCCTAACCTATCCCCATGTTTCTTAATTAATTTGGTTTAATGAAATATAATTAAGTTGATTTTATGATTTAATTAGGCTATAATATGAGATGAATAGATTAATTAACCCTTTCATATATTACCTTAACATAATTAGCCAAGTAATTATGATCCAGTATGATATGCACATGAATTAAAAATTAAATTAGCAATGATCCTAAGAAATAAAAGGGGCCTAATGAAATTTGCTCATAATTAATGGTTAATTAAGTTAAGGAATTTAATTAAGTATTCTTATGGCCTCCCCACACATATGGGTTAACTGTAATTTTCTTAAGATATATTTAGGTTATTGAACACCTAAACATCTACCTAAGAATTGATTAATTATGGTTTAATATGATTATGATTTTAATTTAATTAATTAAGTTATGTAATTAATTAGTTAGACCTTAATTAATTTCATTTTGAAAAGTGAACTGAACTTAGGGGAATAGGTTAGGAATGATGTCCCAACCCTACTCCTTAGTTCATTTACTATTGAGTAATGATTAATAAACTTAATTAACCAACTTTTTATTGTTCATGTGATTAATTAATCATTAATTAACTTGAAAGAGTAATTAGGGTTCAATTAGTCAATTATCCAAATTAAGTGAGCCATAAATCCCAAGAAAATCATAGGAGGTAGAAGTCATCCCACTAAATTGACCTACAAAATTTGGGATTAATTGCATATGTAATTAAGGAGTAATTAAACTAATTAATTTTATAATTAAATTATAATTAAGCCTTAATTACTATTCAAAATTAATAAAGATTATTTTTAATTTATTCTCCTCTAAAATACCTTTAAAATGAGAATTTTTTATACTTTTCTGATTTTTCAATGATTTATTAAATTTTGAAAGTTACAACCATTAAAATTAATTAATTAGCATTAATTGAAGCTTAATCCAATCGATGCCACGTAGCACGCTAACGTGGCGAGCTTTCCACATGGCACCACATGATTGGCAATCTAAAACTTATCCGACACAACGCTTACATGGCGATGATGGATGTGCTTTCTTGTTTGTCATCCAATATTAATCACAATCATCCATTCTAATGACATGAAATAAATGATGCATGATCAACAATCCCTCGAGCATCGAGAGATGGAGTCCATCCACCATTGTTCGCTTGATTCGAGCCTACTAAAGCTCGGATCAACTCCAAAAGGATCCCACACCTTCACGATGTTGATCATAGGGGATCCAATGGTCAAGATCACACGAGATGCACATTTCCTTTAAAAAGCCCAAATAAATTTTCACCAAAGCTCAATTTTAATGGCATACCTTGCCGAGCTCAAGACCGGTGACGCAAATGATTGAGGAAGCTTTGTCTAGTGGAGAAGAATCCCTATTGATCATCACGAGCTTTGATTCCTTATCATTAGACCCAAAGCTTGGGAGACTGGCATTGATGGAAGTATACCCTCTAGTGGTCAGGATGCTCGAGAAGATTCGTTCTTTCTTTATGAGTCCTAGGAATGGTGTATGCAAAATTAATTTGGTTTTATGGAGGTTTGAGCAAGTTTGATTAGGAATAGGGGTGCCTTATTTTGGCTTGGGTGAAATCAGCAATGGGGAGCTTAGGGAACTTTGAAAAGCTCTAGGATGCTCTCCTTGGGGTGTTAGGGTTCTCACTGAGGTATAATGCTTATTTGGAGTTGTAATGAGGGGGGTATACCTCCTCCTCCTCTTGATCGAATGGTTTGATCAGGTTTTGGCATCTAGTGGCTATCCGGCCACCTCAAAGGGTCATGGGTGGCAGGGAGTAGATGAGCTAGCTCAGTTTGAGTGGGTGAAGGTGTGGAGATGGCTGCAAGGGGGATAGTGGTTGTCCTATGCAAGCTAAGAGCTCTAATGGGGAAAATGAGTGATTTCACCTCCCATGGGTCATGGTGACCAACAACCCTTGGGTGGTTGCGGTCCTAGTGCCTGGGGACCATGGAAGAGTGCCAAGTGGCCAAGGAATGAAAATGACCACTTACATGAGTGATTTGTCTCATGTGATACCCTTGACCCATAGGTAAAATGGTCATTTGGCATTGGATTTATTTTGGAAAGATTTTAAATGAGTCAAAAGTAGGTTAGTCCAATTTTCAAGTGATTTGGAGTTGATTTGATTAGGTTTGGCTCAATTTGGCTCAAAAGGTCAAATTTGGTTAGGTTGGGTCAAGTTGACCAATTGGTCAAATTGGGTCAAACTAAGTGTTGGGTCAAGTTCATATGATCATTTGGGATATTTTTGTTCAATTGGTTTGGATTACTTTGGCTTAGATTTGATTTTGGATCATTTGAGTTCATTTGGGTCAAATGGGTTAAGTTGATCAATTTGACCAAATTGGCTTTGGTTATCGTTTTGGTTTAGTTGACCAATTGAAGATGATTGTATGCTTTGGTTTTAATTAATTTAGATTTTATTTTTATTTAGGCCAACTTGACCCTTTGGGTCAATTTGGGCTAAGTAGGTTAATTGGGTTCAAGCGGGTCAATTGGGTCCAATCATGGCTTTAGTCAAGTTCAACAATTAATTTGGAATGAACTTGAGCCATTGGTTGCAATCAATTTGGTTTATATTTTGATTTGACCCAATTTATTCATTTAGGTCAATTTTGGTCAACATGGGTCAAGAGGGCCAATTGGGTTTGGTTTGGCTTAAATGAAGGTCAATTCATGTTAAAATGTTGATTTTGAGTTGGTACAAATCATTGGCTTCAACGGATTTGGCTTAGGTTGTAATTTGGCTAGTTTGGGTTCATATGGGTTAAGAATGTTGACTTGGTCAAAGAATCAAGTTGACTTGGTTTGACCTAATTTATGATAATTGATCAACCTAGGGTGATCAATAATCATGATAGGAGATTTAGGTAGGCTTGGTTCAATCCAATTTGGGTAGAATTTGAACTTGGTTCAAATAGGTCAAATTGGCCACTTTGGGTCAAGTGGACCAATTGGGTTTATAATTTTGTTTGATTTAGTTGAGTTTATATATTAATTTTGGATTGATATATGAATTTAATTGCAATTGATTTTGGTTTGGATGAGTTTTGATTCATTTGAATATTTCCAATCAAATGGGTTAGGTTAGATTTGACTTGGATTGATTTAGTTTGGCTTGATGATTGTAGATTTCATTTATATTTGGGATGATAATTGAAGGAATAATTGATTCATGAGAAAATCAAGAATTTGGGTTTTGGAATGAAGGAATTTGGCTAAGATCATGTAGTTGCATCATTTGGCTTAGGTTTGGATTTTGATTTAGTTTGGTTTAGTTTTGATGATTTATATTTATATTTCATTTATATTTGTGAAGATGATTTAAGATATGATTGATTTATGAGAAAATATCAATTGAGTTTGAAGTTGAAGGGATTTTGGCTAAGTTCATGAAATTTATTCAAAGGACTTAGGAAGGATTTCAAGTTTGGATTTGATCATGGGCTTCAATCATTTAGTTTTGGAATTTGAGTTTGGATTTGTACTTGAATTTTATGTTTGAATTGAACTTGAGGTTTGGTTTGAGAACATGAGCATGGATTGGATTTGGGTTATAGGCTAGGTGGATTATCCTAATCCCTAAGCAATAACCTAATCCCATGGTTAATCCTTCTAAGTCTCTAGGCTTAAGTTAAGTGTTTACCTAATTATTAGAAGTGTCTTATGACTAGGGAAGTCTTAGTGTCTAGAAGACTCCTAAGTCTAAGATGGGAATATTGAATCCTCACTCCAAAAGTGAGGTCAACAAAAGGACCCCTAATATGTGTGTTGTAACTAACAAGGCACACCACACGTATTGGCGTTGACCGAGATGATCAACAATGTCCAAAAGATTGTAAATGCTAATAGAAATGATCTATACCTAACCGAATGGTAGATAGAATGATGATCTTAGTGCAATGCAACTCAACTCATGCCAAAGGCATAAGAGAAGAAAATCCACTAGGGATTAAGATTTGACTTGTTTGATTTGAATGGAGATTTGTGGGGAGAAGATCACGGATAAGAATCTATAATCCATCAAGGATCAAGATCAAATTAATTTCAATTTATTTTATCTTAATTGATGTGGAGGAATATCTACTATGGATATGGGCTCGAATCCACTAGGGATTAGAAATATGAACCTTCCAATAGGGAAGTAGGTTCGGGCTATCCGCTTAGGATAAGAGTTTTGTTTCATAGATTTGTTTGGGGATGTATCCGCTGGGGATAAGAGTTTGATTAGATTTCTTTGATTTGTTTGATTAGCTCCTCTAGGGAGAGATAGATTTGGATTATTTCAATTTAGAATCCACTAGGGGAGTTAGTTTAATTTGGCTCCACTATGGAGGTTGGTTTTGATTTGTTTGATTTGTTTATATATGATTTAGGGCTCCACTGGGGAAAAGAGTGTGATTTAACTCCAATAGTAGAATCTGATTAGGTTTAATTTAATTTAAACCAATGCATAGACCCTATCGATGTGATGGACCCACTGAGAAGGGGCTATATCGGCCTTGACCTATCTCAAGTTTATAAATCCAAAGGGATAGTCTAATAGCCAACCTAAGGGGTTTTTTTCATGTGCTATGTTAGGAAGAAGGTGTGTAGACTTACATCTTCCTAAATAAGGAGCAACTCGGGGTGATCTGTTGGATGCATAATAAATCAAACCCAATCTAGGGTGACTACTGAGAGTGTCGTTAAGGATCATACCTCAACTCAAAAGCAATCAATATTAATTTCATTTTAATTTCATGTGATTTGATATGGTTTGTTTAAATTTATTTGATTTAATTTGATTTTATTTATTTTATTTGATTTGAATTTGAATTGAGGGCATATCAGCTAGGGATGTGATCTCAATCAAATTTGATAGATTTAATTTATGGACCCTATCAGTGTGCAATGGACCCACTAAGAAGGAGTTATATCAAACTTGTCCTATCTCAGATTTACAAATCCAAAGGGATAGTCTACTACCTTGGGTAGAGCTAAGGGGTGCCTTCAGTAAACGATTATGCTAGAAGGCATAGACTTACATCTTCCAAAGCAATGAACAATGGCTAGGGTGACTTGTTTGTAACACAACAAATCAAACCTGACCTAGGCTGACTACTGAGTGAGTGCCACTGAGGACTTACATCAACTCAAGAGTAGTTAGACGATTCCTATAGAGAGTTTTGCTGACACTACCCTAAAGATAGGATTCCTGTTGGAAAAGGTACCGCTAGGGTGTCCTCCTAATCCACATGCAAATATTTTATTTATTTATTTTATGTTTTGTGGACCCTGTTGGTGTACGAGGGACCACACTGAGAAGCGACTATATCAGCCTCATTCTATCTTAGACTTAATTGACCAAGGGACAATCTACACATCTGTAGGATGAATTCTCCGACTACAGTGGTGGTTACTAAGAAAGGGGAACTGCCTAATCCAATAGTAACCCGGGTAGTCTAAATGGGGTCATAAAGGATGTGATCTAAATAGAGTGCCCATAGGGTAGGTGCTGCTAGGGGTATTATCCTGAGCCCTAGAAAAGAAAGCCTATAGGTGTACAGTGGCCAACTCAAGGAGAAAGCATATCACAATTACATATGTCATGAGTGGTGTATCCACCGGGTGGGTCACTGTCAGCATAGCAACACCAGCCAACTTAAGGTGCTCGTCAATTTGCAATGATCAATCTGGAAAGAAAATGTGTAGACTTACAACTTTCCAAGTGAAACTGATCATCGGGACAGCTTGTCATCAGTGGGATAGATGTTATCCGACCTAGGGTGACTACCAAGTGGGAAGTTCCACGAGAGGACCAAACCCAAACTTGAAGTAGTTAGGAAGAAAGGAGCCACTGGGGGACTTACCCTAAGCCTCAAATATACTTGACCAAGTAAGTGCATGATGGCTAGTTCAAGAAGAAGGTGTAGTAGACTTATATCTTCTTAAATGAAGTCATCATGAGGTTGCTTATCGATCGCGCAATAAGGCCTACCAAACTAACAGGGTGCTCTTCGGTGTGCAGTGGCCAAGTGAGGAAGGAAAGTGTAGCAAACTTACATCCTCCAAAGAAAGATGAACACTAGGGTGACACACTAGTAGGATAGCACATCAGCTCGACCTAGAGCAGCTACTGAGTGAGTGGTACTAGGGGCATTATCCCAACTCGAAATAGCCTGAGACAAAAGATATGTGTTTGTCCTATATGTTTGTGTGTAGTTTGTGTTTTTGTTGTGTTAATGAAGAATAGGATGATGGTTGGGTTCCTTACACCTTCCTGAACACATCATGGTGGATTCACAAATAAAGAAGCTTTCAATATGGAAGAGATTGAGCTCAAAATGGGATTTTTATTGATGATAATTATTTTCATATAATGGATAATATTTTTTTATGTAGAGCTCGTTGATTGGAAGCATTGGGCACTCTCCCTTATGATTAATAAGCTGATAAGATCCTCCTTTATAGGCCTTCTCTATTACAAAAGGGCCTTCCCAAGTGGGTTCAAACTTGACTCCCATCTTGTGGTGGAAAATAATTGGTCTCCTTAGAACTAAAATAAGCTCTCCTACTTGAAAAGCTCTAGGACTGACCAACTTGTTGTGAGCTTGAATCATTTTGACTTTGTATAACTCGAGGTTCCAGCATGCCCGTAAGCATCTCTCCTCCAAACCTTCGAGCTCTTATAATCACAATTAGTGTTCTACTCTATTGTGATCTTACTGCCCATAGCTATCCTTAGTGATGAGAGTTGGACTTCTAAAAAACTACTATACACTAAGGAGAAATGGATAGACTTAGTTGGGGTTCTATAAGTGGTGCGGTAGGCCCAACAAATATTCAATAAACTACTCATGTTGTTATCATTTGTTGTCATTGAGTATCTTCTAGTATTTAGATGAGAGTTTTATTGAAGGCTTCTGTCAAGCCATTTTCCCTTGGGTAATAAATTGTAGAATATCTCCAGTCTATGTTGTATGTCTTCAAGCAAAGTTATTGATTTTGGTGCTCTTGAATGAAGTACCATTATCAAATATAATTTGAGAGGCACCATGAATCTATATACGATATGGTTCTTAAATAAATGGAGTGCATACTAAGCTATGAGCTCTTTGAGCAGAATCAACTCCATCCATTTGGAAAAGTAGTCGGTAGCAGCTAGGATGAATCAATGACCTTTGGAAGAAGGAGGATCAATCGGACCCACTATGTCGATACCACCAACACTCGAATAGCCACAAGGCCAATGCAGGATGTTGAATATTGGGTGGTTGATGTAGGATCACACCGTGTACCTGACTCCAGTGGCATCTCCTAGCTACATCCATGCAATCTGTGATCATCGATGGCTAGTAGTATCCTATTCTCTTAAACTTGGCTTTCATCTTCAGACCAGATTGATGAGCTCCACATAATCCTGAGTGTACCTTATCATAATTTTATGGGCTCCATATTTGTATAAACAATGTAACCATGTATGATCAAGGACCATCGGTATAAGACACCAACCACAAGGGCATAGAAAAGTGCCCTTTCTTTCATCTGTTGAGCTTATCAATTCTCTTAAGATAGTTTGCCTTATTTAGATAATCCATGAATGGATTCCTCTAATCTAACACTTCATCCTTCTTAGCAATGGAAACCTCCCTCAAGAGAGTATCTTTCGATGAGTTCAGTATCAATAATGAATAAGACTTGTCTATTTTGAATCCTTATTGATATGGACTCATCTTTCAGACATGCCAACTCCTTAGCAAGTTTGGCTAAAGCATCTACTACAACATTTTCTCCTCGAGGAATCTTGTAAATGGTAACCTCTGGAATTTGGGCTAACAACTCCATAGTGTACTTATGGTAATGATGGAGGTTATGCTTTAGAACCTTATAACACCCAGCGATTTTGGTTGATGACTAACTGAGAGTCCCCATAGATATTGATATTTTGGATGCTTTATAGTAACTCTAGATCGCAATCGAGCCTCATATTTCAAAGTTAAGGATTGGACAGTTGATATGAGAATCTCATCACATCATCGTCCAGAGTTAAGATAACTATTCCTACCCCTGCCTTTCCTGTAATAGTAAATTATGGTTCTTCTCCTCTTTGATAGAAATTCACAACATCAAAGTACATCTCCTAACAATAAATTCTAGTATCCCCTAAGTCCATGATTTGTTCATTAAGGAGGTCATCACTGAGTAGAGAGTCAGCGGGAAGTAGGAGTCCTGCTGAGAAATCCACTAGTGCTTGTCCTTTCACCGCACAGAGGGGTGCGAAAGTGATGTCAAACTATGAGAGGATCATGGACCATCATACCAATTATCCATAGCATCAATCATGTCATGAGATATTGTAGTGGATTGATTCTAGAGATCAAGTTCACCTTATGAGAAAGCTTGTAATGTCATAGCTTTTGGGATGCAAAGATTAAAGCTAGGCAATGCTTCTCAATGGGTGGATAATTAGCCTCAATAGAGATTAGATGAAGGCTGAGGCAGTAGAGTACATTTTCCTTCCCTTCGTCATTAGCTTAGCCAACAAAGCACCAAGGAGTCATCTAACACATTAGTGTAAAGTTTGAGTAGCTTGCTCGAGATAGGGTCTGCTAGAATAGGTGGCGTCATCAGGTAGTGCTTGATGTCTTCAAAGGTATGCTGACACTTATCATCCCACTTAAACTTGGCATCCTTTTTGACAAGTGCTGAGAATGGCTGGCATCTTCCTTAGAATGATCTGAATTGAGTTGAACTTTTAAGGGGTGGCATTTCTAATACCACCTTCATATTTTCTGAATCGACTTCTACTCCCCGATCTCAGACAACAAACCTAAGGAATTTCCTTGAAGCTACTCTGAATGCACACTTTAGGGAGTTCATTTTGAGGTTAAATTATCTTAACTATTCAAAAATTACTCTCAAGTTAAAGAGATGGTCTTCCTTTTCTTTAATTTTTACCATGAGATCATCGACAAAGCACTCAACTTAATGATGAATGAGTTCATCGAAGATTCGGTTCATAGCCCGCTGGTATGTAGCATCGATATTTTTAAGGCCAAAAGGCATGACCTTATAGAAATAGATTCTGATCGGGGTTCTAAAAGTAGTTTTTATTTCATCTTCAGGAGACATCTTTATTTGGTTATATCCAGATGAGCCATCCATGAAAGAGATGATTGCATGATATGAGGCAATGTCCACCATCGGTTTGGTATAGTGAAAATTTATCTTTTGGACATGCCTTATTTAGATCCCTAAAATCAATGCATATGCAAATTTGTCCATTCTTCTTCTTAACTGGGATGACACTGGCCAACTAGTGGGGTATTTTTCACCCGGATGAAACCAGATCGATTAGTTTCTTGACTTTAGAAATGACCTGTTGTACAATTTCTAATTGCATGCCTCTAGGAGTTTTTTTGATAGGGTTAGCATAGCTCTATTGCTAGTTTATGGACTACATCAGAAGACAAACCCGACATCTCTTCATAACTCCTTCTAAAGTAGTCCTTAAGCTCAGTCAATAGCCTAACTAAGTCATTGGTTTTAGACTCATTCAACAAAGAACTGATATATGTCGGGCATGGATCTCCTTCAATTCCTAAATTGATTTCCTTGAGCTCATCGATGGTTAACCTGATCTCTTCTTTGAACTCTAGCGATGCATCTTTGACTTCAAAATCATCTAGATTATTTGAAGTTTCTAAGAACACCTCCTCAAGTGAAGTAATATGATTTGAAAAGAACCTATCATATTCCAAATGATTGGTGACTAAGCAATAATCGTCATCATCGACTGGACCCATTGTACTGAATCTTAGTCTCGATCTTGATTGAGAGCTTTTGCATTTGTTCTTCCATACTTTTTTGAAGTAGTCATGACCTGTACTTTGACCAAGTATATGGGATTAACCCTTTCTTTGATAAATTATGAATACAAAGAGAGTACTAGTCAAAAGGTAATTCTATTAAATCTTTATATGAATCATCCTCAAGTTCTACATCAACTTCTTGACTTAAGGATAATGCTCCTAGAAAGAACCTTTGAGTCTTCACATCTGTGGATGACTTAGGGGCTTCCTTAACTACCAAACTCTCAACTTTTTATGAGAAAAGTGGGGTTAGAGCTAAGGTTCCCAACTGATGATTGATTAATTCACATATAGACTTGGATACAATCATGCTTTGCTTTGGAGCCCGATCTTCATCGCAGTTTGGCTCAAGTGTCACCTCCAAGGGAATATGCTATTGAGAAGAGCTGGTTGGTGTGATGAGCATATAAGACTCATCCTCTAAACTAGATTCTAATTCTATATGGATAGTAAGTGTACTCCTGGTGGCTAGGACATATCTCTTATTGAGTGGCTAGTAAGGAGGCTTTCCACCCCTAGGACTGCCTCTAGACTGGCCTCTTCCTCTGCTTGGTGGAAGTCATGTCATCCTATCTATGTGTCCAAATGAAGTAATGAACTATGGGTGGAATCTACTATTAGGCTCCATTTTCTCCTCCAAGTCTATTTCTCGGTCCCTTTTATTTTCTTGTTATTTTTCTTTTTTTCTTTTCTTTTTCTTTTTCTCTTTTTTTTTTCTTTTTTTTTGAACTTTGTCCAAGTTCATGAGAATAGACTTGTTAGTTTTAGGGGAGGTAGTAGGCTGCATCCTCATATATCCTGATCTCGTGGATTATAAAGGGTTTAAGATCTCCTTTGACACAATACTCAACTCGCCTCTCATAAACTTTATGCAGTGATGCAAAGAGAATGGAACCATGTTGTTCTCATGTATCCATGGTCTCCCAAGCAAAGTATTGAAAGATTTATCCGAGTCTATAGTGTGAAACTTGGCTTCAATCTTCCAATCATCTATCTCCATGGGTAACACTATGGAGCCTAAGGTCCTCTTCCTTGTTCATTGAATTCTCTCAACATCATCCTTTCTTTTTAGAGTTTGGAGATGTTGATCCTCAAGTAGGCTAGAGTTCTCAAACTCAATATGTTGATTGATGCACCTAAGTCAACCAAAACTCTAGATAGCTTATATTTGCCAACATCCATTGTAATGTAAAGAGCACAGTTGTGCTCGATCATCCCTAGAAGTAAGTCTTCATTACTGAATGTAACTCCTAAGATGCCCTTCCAGTGGCATGCCTCCTCTTCAATAGCAGTCAGCTGAGCTAAAGCATATCTCGATCAAGTAAGGCCTTGATTAGATATTCCCTCATCTCTTTGGATAAGATAAGGGCATCATATATGCTTAACTTAGTTGGCAACTTTCTAAGATGAGCTAGTACATTATAATCAACTCTGGCTTGGTCCTCCATAAGCATATCCATAAGTGGAGCTTGTGGTGGGGCTATTGGCTTACTAGAACCAATGACTTGCTTACCCTAGAAGGTAGAACTTTGCCAATGTGGAAGTTGACTTCAGTGACTTCTTGGAATGATGAGTTTGTTGAAAGTTCTACCTTATCATCAAGCATACCTACAGCTTCTCATATGGGTTCCTTAGAGTCAGTTGACTCCAATTCAATCTCAAGAGGTGAACCAGATTGATTTAGAGAAGGAAAATTTGACTTTGAATCAAAAAGAAAAGGATCGAAACTACTAGAGCTATTATTATTTAGACTCAGAGAGCTTTCAATAGGAATAGAATCACAAGCATTAGAAGTGGACAATATTCTTCATTGATTTCTTTTTAGCTAGAGGTACATGATAGAAATCAAAGTAAGTTTAAAGGATTTGATTCTATCCTAATACTACACTGTATAGTAGAGGAACTAAGGAGAAGCGGTAACGGTGGAGGGAGTAGACTCAAATGGTGGTGCACTAGACTATCTTCAAAGTGCAGAGTCGCTACTCTTGTCGTCACCCTCCCTGAGTTGTCCTTTGCAACTAGCAAACCTTCATTAGTGTTGGAGGTTTGAGCTACTTCAGGTACCTACAAGAAAAGTTTCTTGATCTTAGAAATTATCTTCTTAGAGGTTTGGGATAGAGAGATATCTCAACCTTCTTTGGTCTTAAGAGGATCGCAAGTATCCCTAAGGATTATCCTAACATAACTAGATGGTTGTTCTAGGAGGTATTCTTTAGGGATAACTATGGATCCTGACTTGAAGCTGCTCCTCAAGATAGTTCTTAAAAGTGATGCAATCCTCTAAGACAAGGCCTAACATGCGGTGGTAGGGACAATAGCTATGATCATCACTCTTGCCAACTTCCTCTGGCCTCTTAGGCTCTAGTAACTAAATATTAAGTTTCTTAAGATTTTTCTAACTACCTCCCACTTGAATGAATATGGCTTATTCAATAAATCGAAGAGTAGGTGGAAAGTAGCTACCTGGTGGTGGATATAAATACCACTATTGGGTAAGCTGCTAAGGTGGTGGAAATGGCCATTGTGGTGGCTATGGTGGCTGGTATGACGACCAAGTGGTGGAAGAGGAGGTGGCACAGGAGGTTGCTAAGCTCGTGGTCTCTCATGTTGAACTATGGCTAGTTGCTTTCCTCTGTCCACTAACATAACTATTCATGGCTTCTTCTCAAATACCTTTTGCGGCTTAGGCCTAGATGATTGGTCGGGAAAGGGAAACTGTTTGGCTTTCTCTTGTAGGGTAGTCATCTTATTGATTAGCTTCTCGAATGTTTTAATAGTAAAGCCCTTAATCTGGCGACCAAGCCATGGATATTCTTGAGAAGAATCTCAATTTCATGTTATTTGAAGAGCTTTGATTTACATTTCATACTCAAGTTGCACTGCCTGAGAATATAATCAACAAGAGACTCATTAAGTTTTTATTTATCTATAATGAGGTCTCTATAGTTACCCTCTGTTGAGCTCCAACAAATCTCTTGATGAAGAGCTACTACAACTCAGTAAAAGTCTTCACTTAACCATTAGGCAATTCGATACCAATCAAATCCAACCCCTATTAAGCTGCTTACTAAAAGTTTAAATAAGAGCATCACTACCACTGAAATTGCAAAAACTAGCTCTAAAATGTGCAATTTACTACTATGGGTTCCCACTACCATCAATGATCTTGAAGGATGGTGTCACAAAACCCTTGGGGTATTGAACTACATTGAATTCCTCTATGTATGGTCTACCCTTTGGAATGGATGAGCTCCCCCTAGCTTGCACCAACGCTTCCTTCACCTATTATTCCACCATATGTCTGATGTCCTTCTCATGCATGGTGGTGCTATCTGTGACCTTCCTATGCAAACTACCATCATCTCTATAAGAGTGCATTTAGGATGGTCTAAGGTATGTACCAACTCCAGCCAGTTGGCTACCATAAGAGAAGGTTGTGAGACTTTGGCTGGATTTCATAATGCTAAGATCACTGCCATCAACTCCTCTGCCTTCTTCTCCATCCAATCTATCTGATCATCCTTCTGCTTGAGCTGTTGGAGGAGGTG
This sequence comes from Cymbidium sinense, assembly GCA_021442155.1. Taxonomy (NCBI): domain Eukaryota; kingdom Viridiplantae; phylum Streptophyta; class Magnoliopsida; order Asparagales; family Orchidaceae; genus Cymbidium; species Cymbidium sinense. Next base: position 53,723,261 of record CM038215.1, read on the forward strand.
CTGAGTCGAGTGAAAAGTGTCACCTTCCTCAATGATGACACCTTCCTGACTTGCTGATCCCACTGCAAGGATCCTCGGGTTTCAACTATGTGGACCTCAGTTGTGTCATCCAACATGTCATCTTCATTAGTCAAAGCTAACTTTACCTTCTTCCTAATCTGAATGATCATTGTCGATAATCTACTTGACTACAGTGTGATAGTCCTCTATGATGTCATCTAAAGATGATCATCTATCTTACCTGGCTCTACTGGAATGTAGAATGGCTGTCGACTGACCAAAGGACTATGCTCTATGGAATGTATGCACTGAACTGACTGTGCTAGCGGGTGCACTCCTTAACTACTTCAACTATCATGGGGACTATGTCGGTGTCCCCTCCTTCTCTCTTGACTAGTGTAGAGGTGGTGCGACCATGACACTTTTGGATTGCCACTCCTTTACCATAATTAAAGTGGAAGGTTGAATAAGAGAGCTCAACCTCACCTCAATGGGTGGAGTAGATGGAGAAGGATCTTTAGGCCATAGTCGGATCACCAATGGAAATGGTCTTTCCCCGGATGGGGGATTCTGAAGCTTGGTTGAGATGGCAGATGCTGGAAGCTGGATGGGTGATGGTGGACGGCGAGTGGAGCGGTGTGATAGTAAAGAAACAATCTGCCTCTTAGCTAGAGATCTCCTCCTACATCTAACGATGCTAGTGAGAACAATGCTATTTGAATGATCGCCCTAATAGGGCACCGATCAGGAAAGTCTATCAAAGTGGAGGCCACCGACTGTCTAATGTACCTCCTTCTCTCACTTTCCCAATTGGGTAGCAACCCCTAATGCTCCTAGGGATCAAACTCCTTAAGTCATGTAAGAATTCAGACTCCGAGCATCCATGGGCTCTACCGGCCCAATAAAGAACTGATTGTAGACCAGCATAGGCTTCCTACTCTCTTAGTTGGTGTCTCAAATTGTGCTAGTGGTGGAGACAATGCATTAATCCTCTATAAGCCTCCTTTATCAGAGAGGTGGTGAAACCTGCTATCACTTAAGAGTGGGGAGGTCTCATGAGGGGAACCCTCCTTGGCTACATGAGAAGCATTGTCAACCTGCCTTGCCATGCGCTCATAGTGCAGCTTAACTTTTTGGTCCTTGTTACGACATTGCTTCCTGGTGAGCGGACAGGAGCTAGAAGCTACCTCAAAGGTATGGGAGATTATCTCGGAGGCCAAGATAGCCTTCCCCTTAAGAATGTGGTAAACCAATGAGGAGGTGCTAGCCCTCGCTAGAACTAAAGCGGTGGTAACTAACTATATCGACGCTGATGCTGAAATTGAAGTTGACACTGACCAGGGTGTGGGAACCACATCAGCTTTCCTCTTCAATGGAGGAAACTCAAGATCCTATGAGAGATCAAATTGAAGAAGTGGCTTCTGCCATCGCCTCCTCTCTACTAACAGTCATGAGGGCTGGCCCCTCACAAGTGACTCTGACAGCTTCAAAGACACTTCTAACACTCACATGGGTGGTGGTGGTGGTGAGTATGACCTGATCCAAAGCCAGATCCACACCAGACAGGAATGAGAGGATCATCTTATCGGCTGACATGATAGAAGATTGATCCCAAAAGGGATGAAGAAACTGACTGATATTTATACATTTGAAAATAGAACTGAATCAGACCTTTGCTTTGATAACTGCCTTCAATTATTGAATCCTTGATTTGACTTGGAATTTGAACCCACACTTAATAATTTTAGGTATGATAAGTGGGGTTCATTGAATTGGAGAGACTTTGCCAAAAACATTTTATTTTAATTTGGAACCCACATTCAACAAAATTTGGTATGTTGAGTGGGGTTCATTTATTTAGGAGTGTCCTTTGGAAATAGATGTTGTGTTTTTTTTTTAAAAAAAATTTGATTTTGGAAAATTTCTATTTAGAAAATTTAGGTATGCTAAAAGGTTTCAATTATATGTTTGAAATTTTTTTTTGAAAGCATCTTCTTTGTGATGATTATTTATCATGTGTGTAATATGTGTTGATTTGACTCTTGATTTGAAAATGGGACCCTTACTTAACAAATTTAGGTGTGTCAAGTAGGGGCCAAATGTGTTTGATATGTTTGTTGTTTGTTGATATATGTTGATTTTATATTATTTTGAGAACTCTCATTTAATAGATTTAACTATATTAAATGGAGTTCAATATATGTGTTTGATATTTGTTGATTTGATTCCACCTTTGAAACAGAGGAGAACTCTTATTTGACAAATTTAGGTATGTCAAATAGAGTTCAAATATATGTGTTTATGTTTTTATGTTTGGAAGTGAGTCTCATGCTTAACAAATTTAGGTATGTTAAATGGAGCTCACTTATATGTTTGTTTTGTTGATAAATGGGTTATTTTAGTTTTGAAGATTAAATTCTCATTTAACAAATATGGGTATGTTAAATGGAATTCAAAAATGTGTGTTGGATATTTTGGTTTAAATTTGATTTTTGAAAGTGTAATTCTTATTTAACAAATATGGATATGTTAAATGGAATCCAATTATATTTTGTTTATCTGGATTTTGTTTTAGTTTTGAAAAAGGGAACCTTCACTTAATAAATTTGGGTATATTAAGTGAAGTTTATATGTTGATTATTTTGATTTTAGTTTGTAAAGGGGCACTCCTATTTAACAAAATATGAATATGTTAAATGGAGTTCAATTATATTTTTATTTTAGTTTTAAAATGAAGCTCTCATTTAATACAAATATGGGTATGTTAAATGGAGTTGATTGTTTTATTTTATTTTGAAAATGTGCTCTTGAAAAGGGTTTTGATGATGTATATTTTATTTTGTCATTTAACAAATTTAAGTATGTTAGATGAGGGTTAACTATTATTTTTAAAAGAGTTTTAACAATTTTCCTTTTATATTGTGCAAATTTTATTATGTGAAATTTAATTTCATAATGATTTTGTTTTCAGAAAGTGTTTTTGAAAATTTTTGCAAAAGACTTGTTTTATTTTGAATTTTATTTAAATTATTTTAAATATGGGATGAACCTTGCCTCACCAAGCTAGTGGTAAAGAGGTTCTGTATTTAGTTATCTCCTTGAATTAATTTATTTTTACTAATGGGGGGACCCAATAGGGTTTCAAGACCTGCATAGAGTGAGGTCCTAAAACCTAAAGGATGTTGGCTAGCTTTGCTTAAGGATAAAATAAGCTAAGTACCAATGGAAAGAAAGAAATTCTTGGGCCTATATAAAATATAAGTCCACTATCGATGCTTGGAGAGAATAATTATCTACTAAAGGTGGAGAGAGGACCATTCCCAGGAAGTCACCAGAAAAATCTGTGGTGTTTATTTTTGGATGTTGGGGGGACACCACGCAAGTGATCAGGTACAACATCAAGGTATGATGTGTTGACTCAAAAGATAGATGCATCACTCTTCAATGGACCTAATCACCTAATAAAGACTACTAATGCATGATGGGTCTTCGAATATACTATAGATTTTTCCCCTTCTTTACATGGATGAATAAAGTAGGGTTTATATTAAGTCAGGTTCTTAAGTTCCCTATGGAGGCAAGCCCCAATAGTTAATTACATCTTAGGAAATGAAATTCCCTAAGAATACTCTCGATTAAAGTAGATAACTATCATATTTAAAGATTTCAAGGTTAGACTATCAAAGGATTGGTTATGTTTAGAAAATCAAGTGGGAAAGTTCAAGGAGAAGACTTATTTTTGGAATCCAAGGGGAGGGAGTAGGAAATGCTCATGATATTAGGAAGCCTAATGAGCATTCCAATCTATCCTATAATTGGGCTTTATATATTTGAAAGTGAAGATATTTATTTATTTGAGTTGAATTTTTATTAGATTGCTAGACTTATAATCCATCAACATAAGGTTATGAGAATGCCTAAGAGGCAAGAATTTATGCTTGTAGCCTGAAATAAATAGCTACCTCGAATCCTAAATCTAGGGAGTTTTAGTAAGAGCTAAAGCATGACCTAAATCTAAGAGATAGGTGGACATAATGGTTTACCTCCACAAGAGAGAGTAAACTCCTTCAACTTCTAGACTTATAACTGCCTAGAGTGGCTGCCAGCTAACTCCTCCTATGATTTTAAAACTATGTAGTCTGGTCTTATGAATTGCAAGATAGCTAATGTAGTTATTTAATTGGAAAGAGACTAAAGTCCTAAACCCACTCCCAAAGAGACTAGGACATGAGTGGTATGAGCATATGACTTAGTCTACAAATGTAAAATCCTTTCAAATTTTATTTTATTTTGACACATCATTTAGACAAATGCTTTAGGATTCTTATATGCTAGATTATTGGCCAAATCAAAATGAGAGAGGGTGAAGCTCTATCAGTAGGGGTTGCTCTCATAGGTCAAGTGATCTCTATGCATGTAAAGATAGAGGTCCTCATTTTGCAGGAGTGATTCAAGATGATATGCATGATGTGAGACATACAACCATACAGCTAAGGGGTTGCAAAATCTTTTAATTATCTTGATTTATGTCTTAGGCTTTATGGTGAGGTGAGTTATTTAAAGTTTAGTTATGAGTGATTAATTAGATAGAAAATTTATTCTTTATCCTAAGAGCCTAATGCATCCAGGCCACACATTAAAGAATCATATATGACGAAACTATGAAAAGAATTCCATCCTAATGCACAATTTATACATAACATCAATCAATTTTATAACTACCACAAAAGAATAAAAGGTCGGTGTGGTCAGGTCCCACCGTACAACCCGAAAAGAGAAAAGATAGGTTATCGACCTCTACCCTTATACAACCTGGAATATGAAAGAATAATTACAATTATATTAAATGCTATGAGGGTCTTCTTTCTTTCATTTCTTCATTTCTTCTTTCTTCCTTCTCTTGATTTGGATGTGCTTGCTTCAAAGGTATCACAGGGCACCCCAGGACAAAGCCTTCAAGCCATTACTCATCTTAATCCCTCATAGCACTAATCCTAATTCCTACTATAAAATTACATTAAGAATAGGATAAGTGAATCTAACTATGCCTGCAAAATAAGTATTAGTTAAACACGCATGCAATCCCAAGCAGTCATATGTGTAATTTGGATTTAGCACTCTACACATGGGTAATCAAGCCCACCTGTCCTAACTTGGATTATGCTTAAGGGTTTAAGCAACCTACAAAGAGAGCATTCACATTTATTTTAAGCATCCCTTAAACATAATCCCCTACAAAAATATAATTAGGTTAATATCGACCTACCATCCAGTCTACAAGGCATAACATCCAGTCTAAGATAATACATCATAAAACAAAACATACATCACATCATACACTGCTCTAACTTTGGACTAGAAGTGGTGACTTAGTTCTAAGGTGTGTGTTAAGGCTTGGTGCGGTATATCTTACTAGGCATTAGAGTAATAATTTTCTAAGTTTGGAAGGATTTAATTTAGCATAAAAGGTTGGTTCACTTCAAGTTGTTTAGTCGATTTGAGAATTTTAATTTATATTTTTTTTGTTTCACATGATTTACACTTAGCATCTAAGTGTTATAAAGAGAAGAAAGAGGAATTCCCTCTTTCATCCCTACCTTATGCCACTTTCTAAAGCATATTAATTTGATTTGGTTTTCTTTAATGAATGGCATATTAAATGATTTTAATTAATCCTAAGTTTAGGTTCACTTTAAACAATCTCATTCAATATGAAAGGCATCTTAAGATTAATTTGATTGAATTACTACCACATGACATGTATTAAATCATTCATTTCCATTACATATAATATGCATATGATTTAATACTTAGCTCACATATGCACACATTATGTTTTGGCACACTTTAATGATAACAAATGTGTATGTTTGGCATTTATTTTAATTGAGTTATATGAACATATGAATTAAAGTTCTATCAAAATTCTAATACCAAAATACATAAGGACGCAATCACATAAGTATGTGTCATTGTTAACTAGGGAAGTGAGGTAATAAAATGACCTCCTTGGGCTAACTAAAGCCTCATATTCCCAGGATGTCCAAACTATATACTTATTAACATTCCAAAGCAATATAAATCTATACATGAATAAGGAAAAAAGAACACTAATTTATACATATCACATGTGCTAGTGACTTAGGTGAATATAAATACATATATCTTTTATAAGAAAAGGGGATCTTCATGCTTTAATTAAGCATACTGTTGTTAAACCAGGAAAGTGAGGTAATCAAATGACCTCCTTAGGGCTAACTAAAGCCTCATTTTCTCAGGATGTCTGTACTATATACTTGCTATCTTAAATACATATGAATGTATACACAACTAATAGGATGAGAATCATGCAACATTGTATTTTTCTTAATTAAATCATTTAGGCATATTAATAAATCTCTGTCCAAATTCTAATATCAAAATATATAAAAATGAAACCAAATGAGTATGTGACAATATTAAACTAAGGAAGTGAGGTAATGAAATGACCTCTTTGGGATAGCTAAAGCCTTGTATTCCCGAAAATGTCAGACTATAAACCCATTATTGTTCAAACTCATGTAAATTTTTATATGAATTATAAGAAAGAGAGCCTTATTTAATATGCTTAAGTTATAAACACTTAGAAGTCCTATGTATATTCATAACTATCAACACTCTAAGTACTATAATCAATTTATAAGCTTTGAAAAATAGTTTTGAATTTATTAGTGATAATAGCCACACATATATCTAATTAAGCCAAAGCATGCAAGCTTACATAAAGAAAATTCATTTAATTTATTTAAATTTGAAAGCATGAATGCATGAAATCAAATTACATACAACATTTAATGTGCTTAAAAAGTAATGAATAATCATAAACACATGATTTTGTTCAATCAAATTAATTCTTAGGGACAATCATGTTAAACGAAGCCATTTAAGGTAAACCAAAGCTTTCTAAATATCATTTTTAATTTCATATTTTGATTTGATTTAAGGATCTGAGAAAAGGTTTGCTGATCCTACCCCATCACCATGTTTGTTAATTAATTTGTTTATTGATATATAATTAAGTTGATTTTATGAGTTAATTAGGTTATGAGTTGAATACATTAATTAACCCTTTCCTATGTTACCTTAACATAATTACCCAAATAATTGTGAGACAATATGATATGTACATCAAGTGGAAATTAAATTAGCAATGATCCTAAGAAATAAAAGGGGTCTAATGCAATTAGCTCATAATTAATGGTCAATAAGTTAAGGAGCTTAATTAAGTACTCTTATGGCCTCCCCATACATGTGGGTTAACCATAACTTCCTTAAGATATCTTTAGGTTATTGAACACCTAAATGTCTACCCAAGAATTGATTAATTAAGGTTTAATATGATTATGATTTCAAATTAATTAATTAAGTGATGTAATTAATTAGTTAAACCTTAATTAATTTCATTTTGAAAAAGTGAAATGAACTTAGGGGAATAGGTTAGGAAAGAGGTCCCAACTATACTCCTTAGTTCATTTACTGTTGAGCAATGATTAATAAACTTAATTAACCAATTTATTATTGTTAATGAGATTAATTAATCATTAATTAACTTGAAAGAGAAATTAGGATTCATTTAGTCAATTTTCCTAATTAAGTGAGCAATAAATCCCAAAAACAATTATGGGAGGCATAGGTTATCCCATTAAATTGACCCATAAAATTTGGGATTAATTGCTCAAGTAATTAAGGAGTAATTAAGCTAATTCATTTTATAATTAAACCCTAATTAATGTTTAATTACTATTTACAATTAATTAAGATCATTTTTAATTAATTCTCCTCTAAATACCTTTAAAATGAGTATTTACTTGTATTTTCCTAATTTTTCAATGATTTGTCATAAATTTTTAAATTAATAGGCATTAAAATCAACTAATCAGCCCTAATTAAAGCCTAATCCCGCCAGCGCCATGTGGCATGCTGACATGAGATGCTTTCAACATTGCATCATGGGATTGGCTATTTAAAACTTATCTGACTCAGTGCTTATGTGGCACCGATGGACGCGCTTTCTTGTATGCCATCTGATCTTAGATCAGATAGCTACGATTATTCTTGTGGTACATTAAGATAAAATCAAACTAAACTAGTAGATCAAATTATGACCATCTATTTTGATCATGCAGAACAGACGGTGCGTCATCTACCATCATATGAGCAACGAGAGACGGAGTCTGCCCACCATTGCTCACTTGATCTGAGCTTACCCGAGCATGGATCAACTCCAAAAGAATCCCACACCTTCACAACATTGATCCGAGGGAATCCAACGATCATGATCACATGAGATGCACATTTCCTTCGAAAAGCTCAAACAAATTTTCACCAAAGCTTAGTTTAATGGCATACCTAGCCGAATATCAAGACCGGCAGTGCAAATAATTGAGGAAGCTTCGTCTAGTCAAGATGAAGCCTTACTAATCAACACAAGCTTTGATTCTTTGTCATTTGCTCGGAAGACCAACACCCGAAGCTTAGAGGCCGACATTGATTGAAGTATACCCTCCGGTGGACAGGATGCTCGAGAGAAGATCCATTCTTGCTCGACGAGCCCTAGGGAAGGTGTATGAAAAGTTAATTTGGTTTCTATAGAGGTTTGAACAAGTTGGATCGAGAATAGGGGTGCCCTTTTTTAGCTTGGGTGAAACTGATAATGGGGAACTTGGTGAACTTTAAAAAAGCTCTAGGATGCTCTCCTTGGGGTGCTAGGATTCTCACTGAGGTTTAGTGCTCATTTAGAGTTGGAATGAGAGGGGGGGTATACCCCCTCCTCCTCTTGATCAAACATTTCGATTGGGTTTTGTCTTCTAATGGATGTCCGACCATGTCAGAGGGTCATGGGTGGTAGGGAGTGGATGAGTTGGCTCAGTTTGAGTTGGTGAAGGTGTGGAGGTGGCTGCTAAAGGGGATATTGGTTGTCCTATGCAAGCTAAGAGCTCTAATGGGGAAAATGAGCTGAGTTCACCTCCCATGGTTCATGGCTGACCCAACCACCCCTTGGATCAGGTTGGGCACTGTCTAGGTGCCTAGGTGGACCATTAGAGAGTGTCAAGTGGCCAAGGAATGAAAATGACCACTTACATGGGTGATTTGTCTCATGTGATACCCATGATCCAAGGTAAAATGATCCATTGGCATTGAATTTGATTTGAAAATATTTGAAATGGGTCAAAAGTAGGTTAGCCCAAATTTCATGTGATTGGAGTTGATTTGATTAGGTTTGGCTCAATTTAGCTCAAATGGGTTAAATTGGGTTAGGTTGGGTTGAGTTGACTAATTGGTCAAATTGGGTCAAACTAAAGGGTGGGTCAAGTTCATATGATCATTTGGAATATTTTGGCTCAATTGGTTTGGTTTAGTTTGGCTTAGATTTGATTTTGGCTCATTTGAGTTCATTTGGGTCAAATGGGTTAAGTTGACCAATTTCATCAAATTGGCCAAATTGGCTTGGGTTAGGTGTTGGTTTGGGTTTAGTTGACCAATTGAAGATGATTGTAGGGATTTTTTTCATTAATTTAGATTTAGTTTTGATTTAGGCCAACTCAACCCTTTAGGTCAATTTGGGCTAAGTAGGTCAATTGGGTTCAATTGGGTCAATTGGGACTAATCATGGCTTTCGTCAAGTTCAACAATCAATTTGGAATGAACTTGAGCCATTGATTGCAATCAATTTAGTTTATATTTTGATTTGAGCCAATTTAGTCTTTTTGGTCAATTTAGGTCAACTTCGGTCAAGAGAGTTAATTGGGTTTGGTTTGGCTCAATTAAAGGTCAAGTCACGTTCAAATATTGATTTTGAGTTGGTATGAATCATTAGTTTCAAGAGATTTGGCTTAGGTTACAATTTGGCTAGTTTGGGTTCATATGGGTAAAGAAGGTTGACTTGGTCAAGGACTAAGTTGACCTGGTTTGACCCAATTTGTGATAATTGATCAACTTAGGGTGATCAACAATCATGATAGGAGGTTTAGGTAGGCATGGTTCAATCTAATTTAGGTAGGATTGGAACTTGGCTCAAATAGGTCACATTGCCCACTTTGGATTAAGTGGACCAATTGGACTTAGTTGGCTTTATTTTGCATGGAGTTTGATTTAGCTAAGTTTATATATGGATTTGGGATTGATATAAATTTAATTGAAATTGATTTAGATTTGGATGAGTTTTGGCTCATTTGAATAATTCAAGTCAAATGGGTCAGGTTAGGTTTGACTTATTTGGTTTGGCTTGATGATTGTAGATTTTATTTATATATGGGATGATAATTGAAAGAATAATTGATTCATGAGAAAATTAATTGAATTTTGGTTTTGGAATGAAGGAATTTGGCTAAGTCCATGGAGTTGGGTCATTTGGCTTAGGTTTTAATTTTGATTTAGTTTGGTTTAGTTTTGATGATTTAAATATGTATTTTATTTATATTTGTGAAGATAATTGAATATATGATTGATTTATAAGAAAATAAATTGAGTTTGAAGTGATTTGAAGGGATTTTGGCTAAGTACATGAAATTTATTCAAAAGACATAGGAAGGATTTCAAGTTTGGATTTGATCATGGGCTTCAATCATTTGGTTTTGGAATTTGGAATTGGATTTGGACTGAATTTGATGTTCCAATTGAACTTGAGGTTCGGTTTGAGAAGGTGAACATGGATTGGATTTGGGTTATAGGGAAGGTGGATTATCCTAATCTCTAAGGCATAACCTAATCCTATAGTTAACCCTTCTAAGTCTTTAAGCTTAAGTTAAGTATTTACCTAATTATTAGAAGTGTCTTAAGGCTAGGGAAGTCTTAGTGTATAGAAGACTCCTAAGTCTAAGATGGGAAGATTGAATCCTCACTCCAAAAGTGAGGTCAACAAAATTTAGCTAACTCTAAGGGGAACTATGCTTTCCGAGAGAGAAACATACAAAAAGAAAGGTTAGGTCAGGCTCGAAGAAATTATATCATGTTAGGAAATAATTCAAAAAGCACTGAGAACTCTAAAACTCAAGAAGCATAGAATTTAGAGACTTCTTCTAATAAAGGGGATCAGATAGAAGAAGTGATCCATGTCTAGCTAAGGAGTAGAAAAAGAATTCATCTACCTCCACAATAGAAAGCCAATAACAAAGGCCAAGAAATCCAACTCAATGAAAATGCCCTGCCTCCACCACCAGCTAAACCACAACAGTCTAAAGATAGGGGTAGATTATAATGTCCTAGCATCTTACGCAAGCTTTCTATCTTGCTAAACATTTATGATGCTCTCATGTTATCGAAAGATATGCATGATACATTAACGAAAGCTCTACAAAGCCCAGAATAATATGGAGCATTCTTCATGGAAGAGAAGATGAAGGAGGATTTAATCTCCCAGAAATTAGCAACCATCAGATTTAGTGATGACTTATTGTTAAGGATGATCGAGCATAATCAACCCCTTTATATTACAACTAAAAGTAACTATGTATGCATAAAAAGAATACTAATTGATTTTGGTGCTTCAATCAATCTTCAATGACTAAAACACTATGAGCACTAGCTTTATATGCTCACTATTTTGATAAAGAGATAGTATTTCTATAAGGGTTTAATAAATAAGGACAAAAAACTTTAAGATCACTTGTTCTACCTATACACTTCAGAAATTGCATATTGAAGCAAAATTTCATGTGATCGAAACCCAAGTTGCTTGTAAAGCACCTCTTGGAAGGCCTTGGATTCATGAATATGACATAATACCTTCAACTCTCCATCAATGCATGAAATACACACAAATGGTGAAGAGCACCAAATTGAAGGTGACAAGAGTGCATTCTTGATACACAAGATCGAGATTTACAATGATGCCAAGTACTTCATGTCTGAAAAAGATAAGAGAAGTTAAATCCCAGAAGCAAATTGTACCATCTATAAGGTTAATGTTGAAAGGTGATAATTCAAAAGGTAGCAATACCAATGAATTAAAGATGAATTAGTATTATATCAACCAAGGAAAGCCTCAGTTATTTAGAGGATAAAGAAGCTAGCACTAGTGGATTGAAAAAACAATTAGAGGAAACCCATGTTTCTCTAATAAGGTTACCTGAATCTCAAATGTCCACTAAGGCTATAAAGATAATTATAGTGTCAAAGGTACATATAAAAACCTGAATAGCTTCAAGAGATGAGAAAATAGAACAATTGAAAATCTTATATGTTCTTCCTAGGAAAGGATATGATGAACATGGGATTCTTTTCTACAAAGTAGAAGAGCGAACTCTTTATCCCACATAAATATTATTCAAGAAAGATGATTTTGAGGAAGAAGATATTTTGATCCCTCAATACTACTTGATGGCTCTAATAAAGCTTGTCAAGAACAATATTTAGCCTATACAATCAAGCGTTTAGACTTGATTATTTAAGAAGCTCATGCAAGGTGATAATGCCTAAAATCCTGTAGGTTATGGAAAACTCACTACATGGGGATTAGGATATATTGCTTCAACATCCACCTTAGTGTGCTCATGCTATTCCATATCCAGTAAAAAAGAAGTCCTTATAAAAAGTACAGATGAACTAAAGAATGGTTCATTCAAAGATAAGGACATACTTGAAGAAGATTTAATCATTGACCTTAAAGAGGCCCTAAAAGAATTTGAGGAAGACAATCAAGCCACCATTGATGAACTCTGAGAAATCAACCTTAGCACTGAGGAAGAACCTAGGGCTGACTTTTGTTAATGCTAGCCTTACACCATAAAGGTTAGAGGAAATGAAAGCACTACTCTGTGAGTATAAAAATTGCTTTGCATGGAACTATAATGAAATGATGCCTGTCACCAAATGTGGCCATACATAAACTTTCTATTAAACTTGATGCCCCACCTATAAAATAAGCATTACGGTGACTGTGATTAGAAAATGAATAGAAAGTTACCTCTAAAACCAAAAAATCTTATTGAAGCAGGATTCATCTAAGAAGAAATATGCTGAATAGATTATCAATATTATCTCAGTTAGGAAGAAAATGGATAAATTCATATTTGCATCAACTTCAGGGACTTAAACAATGCATGCCCAAAAGATGAATTTCCATTACCTAATGTAGAACTCATGGTTGATAACAAATCAAACTATAATATGTTCTCCTTCATGGATAATTCATTGGTCTATAATCAAATAAAGATGGCCCCAGAAGATGAAAAGTATGCATCCTTCCACACACAAATCAATATATATTGCTACAAGGTAATGCCAATTGACCTAAAGAACATAGGCGCTACATACCAAAGGGAAATGATTCATATCCTCAATGAACTCATACATAGATATGTTAAATGTTGCATTGATGATTTGGTCGTAAAGAGCAAAGATCAAAGGAAGCACATAAATGATCTCAGAGTTATATTCGAAAGATTTTAGAGTTTCAACTTGAAGATGAACCCGCTAAAATGTGCTTTTGGGGTAACCTCTAGAAAATTCCTAGGCTCCATTATGTGTTATAGAGGGATTGAAATTGATTCCTCTAAAATAAAGGTGATAAGATAAATTCCATCACCTAAAACATTAAAGTAATTACGCTCATTACAAGGCAGATTGGCTTACATTAAACAATTCAACTCCAACTAATCGAGGAGATACCAACCATTCACTAAATCAAAAAGGATATACCTTTTGTATGGGATGATGCTTGTCAAGAAGCATTTGATAGCCTAAAATAATATCTATTGAATCCCCCAATTTTAGCAGCATGAATATCAAGGAAGTCATTGATACTATATATAGCAGCCCTAAAAGAATCATTAGGAGCTTTGCTAGCTCAAAATAATAAAGAAGAAAAGAAAAACGCCTTGTATTAGATAAGTTGAAGTCTAATAAGAGCTAAAATAATATATTCTCCTCTTGAGAAGTAGTGTCTAGCATTGATATTCACTACCAAAAATCTATGGCACTATATATTATCACAAAAGATAACATTGATATCCAAAGTCAACCCTGTAAAATTTCTAATGACTAGAACGACTCTAAGAAGTCATTTAGCTAAGTGGGTAGTTCTATTACTTCAATTTGTATAACATTTATCCCACAAAAATCTATAAAAGAATAAGCTATTGCTAACTTTCTAGCTATTCATCCCTTACTGATAAATTCTCCACTCAGTGAATTTCTTGAAGAACAAATCTTCAAAGTGGAAGAAGCTCAACAACCATCAAAATGAGAGCAACCATCAAAATGGGAACTATACTTTGATAGAGCTTCATTAATAAAGCTAGCTAAGCAGTATGGTTTACCTACGATATATGTCAAGATCAAGTCAATATTTTTGACACCATAAGGTGGTATTCTTTAAAATTCGTATAGTTTAATGGAACCTCAAACCAATAATGAGGTTGAATATGAAGCATTAATTGAATGCCTAGAACTAGCAATTAATATGAAGATTAAGAAACTTCATGTATATAGAGATTCATAACTCATAATCCAATAAATAATTGGGACATTCAAGATAAACAACCCAAAATGGCACTTTATCAAAAATATGTCTTGGAGCTCCTCAAGCAAATCCCTAAAATAAAAATTACAAGCGTGCCACATTAAGACAATGGTAAAGCTTACGATTTTGCTAAATTTGCTAAGGAAATGATAACCCAAAGGGGCAGCCAATTACCATAATAGTCCAAAGCAGGTTAGCATTGGCACTAACCCTTTTGTAGACTTTTGAAGCTAAACAAAGCTAAAAAAATCTCTACGATAATAGAAAAAGAGTATTGAGAGATCCATTTATCACCTATCTTAAAGGAGGTGAATTGACAAAAAAGGTCAAAGGCTCATTAGATCTCATAAAGAGCATTGTGATATGCTCTTGTGAATAATTTACTATATCGACACTTATTTGACCAAATGTGGATGTGATGCTTAGGACCAGATAAAGCCAAAATTGTAATGGTTGAAGTCCATGAAGGACTATATGGTGCACATCAATCTGGTCTTAAAATGAAAATCAAAGTTAAATGGATGGGGTATTTTTGGCCCAGCATGGTGCAAGGCTGCATGGAATATGCCAAATGATGTCATCAGTGTAAAAAAATATGTAAACACCTAGCATCAACCACCCAATGTGTTACATCCAATGGTGGCGTCATGGCCATTCGAAAGTTATGGGACAGATATAATCAATCTGATAGATCCTCCATCATTCGAGAGACATCGCTTCATTCTAGCTACAACTGATTACTTCTCCAAATGGGCAAAAGTGATCCCCTTAAAAGAAGTTATAGCATATAGTATAGTGAAGTTCTTTTGAGATCATATCATCTACCGATTTGAAGTACCTCAAAGAACTATATCTAATAATGGCATTGCCTTCAAGAATTCCAAAGTCTATTGCTTGATTGAGATATATAAGATAGATTTGCAGTAGTCTTTAATATACAACCTCAAAGGTAATGGTCTTGCAAAGAATTCAATAAGACGTAAATTAAGCTTCTCAAAAAAATCTCTCTAAAAATAAAAGGGAATTGCATGACAAATTAATAGAAGCATTGTGGACATATTGTACTACATACAAAATGGCTACACAGTCAACACCATACACCTTAGTCTTCACAGCATAAGCGACATTACCTCTTGAAGTGGAGCTACCGTCACTCCATGTAGCTGTTCAAGATGAACTTACAATGAAAGAAATTGTTCAGATACGACTCAAAGAGTTATAGCTCTTGATGAATTATGAATGCAAGCTCAGGAGAGTCTAGAAATATATAGAGCAAGAATGACTTGAGCCCATGATCGTCTAGTTCACCCGAGAAGCTTCAAAGCAGGCAAACTAGTATTGATACATAGAAGGCCTATCATTCCATATCAACAAACTGGTAAAAATTTGACCCAAATTGGGAAGGACCATACATCATTGAAAAAGTCTATGAATAAGCTTATAAACCTATTTATGCAAAAATGATAAGACCCATGCCCCCTATAAATGGCCAATATCTCAAGAGATATTATGCCTAACAAATATAAGTCAAATTTAAATCTAAGATGCACAATTGAAGAGATACTCCACATTGAAAATGTGGCAAGAAAAGTACTTGCCTCAAAGAAAAGTCCCATGTACATAAGGCATCATTTTATAAGCCTTGCAATGCAAGAAAATGCTCTATCGAGGAAAAATTTTTCCAATCAAAACTAATCAATATTTAAATCAAATCTATTATGCCAAAGGGACCAAATCAAATCTATCATGTCTAAAGGACTAGATCTATATTTAAACTAAGTTCAATCATGCCTAAAGGGGCTATATCAAATCCAACATGTCCAAAAAGATTAGATCTATATTTAAATAAGATCCATCATGCTCGAAGGGGCTGAATCAGATCCATCATGTCGAAGAGGACTAGATATATATTTTAATTGGATCCATCATCCCAAGAATGCACTAGGTCAAAAGTCCAAATATTATATATTATTATGTCTAAAATGGGGCGGGTCTAAACATAAATTTGTATTTCATGTGTTCAAAGAAAGATTGAATTTGAATATAAATTTAAACTCTTTGAAATTATAGAACGTTGAATCAAAACACATATTCATGACTCTTTTATAAATTAAGATATTATTTTTCATAATGCCTATCAATTTACATGCTTCTCTTATCCGGACTAGCTATAGATCAGCAACAATATTTACCTGGAGATGACCAAGTGATATGCCACTTATAGAGCCTATTGAGGAGCAGATATGGGCCACTATTGAGACTCATGACCCACGTGGTACAATAAGACTATAGAAGCAACTCTCAATGCATCAAGATAAGTTGCTAGGAGATATCTTTGGGGATTTTTTACTCGATCATCACGTATCCTAACATCTAATTCAGAATAGTTGGCAAGCCATGATCCAATTGATTGGGTGACCAATTTAAGATTGAGGCATAGTCATGATATTCTTTTGGAGTGGGTTATAGATTGTATTCACTTCACAAATTAGGATATCTTTTGACCAATTAAGATATAGCACCCTTTATGAGTATAGTTTGATTATTGGATTATTGAATACTACATCATGATGCAAAAGATTGGGATCCAAAATCAGCATTCAATACACCCTTGATAGTAGTTAGTGGTTATATATATTGGGCATCATCACTTGCAAATGCATGGAAATATTTTTAGAAAGCTGACATATATCATAAAGTCTTTGCATCCCTCCTTGATTATAGCTGCTTACCTTTTACTTGGATCCAGAGTGTCATAGAATATTAGGATAGGGCTACCAATACTTGTTGGATTGGCCCACATGAGATGACAGTCATGATGGCATATATATAAGATATAGTGTGCCTCCCCATCATGGGCAGTCCTTATGAAGAATGCATTCCTCCAGATCATGAGCACTTTAATGCCAACTAGATGGTCAGCATAGGAAGGGGAGTTATATATACTCAACAGGCCTCCATCGTGCTCTAACTCATTACTTGGAGCTATATCATAATAATATAGTAGGTCATAGATTATAAAACATGATCACTTTAGATCCATGGTCTGAGAGTTACCTACAGCCAGTAGTATGCTTGTCTCATTTTGTATGGCTAGATGATCCATTTGATATGGGATTCCACTCTTTTGAGAGGTTTGATAGTCCTAAATTTGAACCAAAGGATATAATGAGTTCCCAACATATTTTAGCATGAGGCATTGATGAAGAACTATCTTTAGTAGCCTTCATTACAACTTGATTGTGCTACTTTATGTTATCAAGCCATAATAGGATTTTTCATCCTTCTACTCACCTTATGGCTAGTTTACTCACTCATGGTGAGAATAGCATTGGCACCTGCAGCACTAGCCTACTTGTACAATGGATTGGGTAGAGTTAGCATCATGACTAATTCACGATGCTATGATGTGAACTCCTCTTGGCACTATCTACATGGGTGGATTCATGTTCATATTTTGGGAACATTTAGTTATTCTGAAACACCCTCATATTTTTTGAGAACAGTGTTTCCCTCTGATGATGCAGTTAAGTAAAGCGGGCAACAGTCTCCCTTGGTAGGGATCAGATACATACATTTATGTTTTCTCCATCATGCATGATAGATTTCTTCTAGATCATCCATAGATCAGCCTTTCATAGCTTAATTTCTCAAAGTTTGTGACATATATTTATGGATTCTCTCACTGATAGAGGGACAACCTTTACTATTGGAAAAGTTAGGACATATATGTATAGTTAAATACCTCATCTGGCTAAGACTAGCTTGGTTTTTCTATCGTTGCCATGATTTTGTGATCTTAGAGGGATATAATCCCAATAGAGTGGCTAGGCAGTATGGATTCACACAAACCAAGCAAATATATGGACTACCATAGATATTAAATGTGCCAGATACTCGCTCCCTAGGACACTACCACTATCTATTCACTTAGTAGCAACTACTACAGCATGGACTTTCATACACCGAATAGAGACTGGTTCAAGCTTTTATATAGCTCTGTACAAGGCTTGTATAGGGATTAGTCATAAATGGCTATTGTGTTACACCATACCTTCTATTCTTTCATGGAGTTAGGTTTCTACATATGCAGTCATAAACTGTGGAGAGCCAAACTAGCTTAAGATTTACATTTCTCCCAACACACAACTCAAGCTTTCAAATAATCATCAGAGGAGCAGAGTGGAAATAAAAAGTAATGATGAAGGACTTCTCCTACTCACAAGAGAGAATATAAAAATATTCATAGTCCTTCATCAACTAATCAAGGCATGGAAACACTAGGGATAGAATTATTTTACATATATTCCATCCCACTAATAGTAGTTGAGCCGCCAACAGTAGTAAAGCTATCAATAGATTTCTAACCACCAGTAAGGCAGACAGGGAAAGATGTGACATTGGAACTATCAATAGATGCTAGTGCAACATCCCTAGCCTCTACTCATCCCACTAGTGATGATCATCTACATACTATAGAAAGCATATGTATCAAGGAATCTGGCACATAAATAGCTAGTCATGAACCACTCTTATCCGACTCAACTTGGGTAATAGTGAGTACTACTCAGTGTGGTTCCTCTAATGCTGACTCTTGTGTAGAGAGTCATCCTATGCCTAGTCCTAGCTACATAGTTCAAAAATAGCTATCTGACCTAGAGATCTCATGCCTTGTCTCTAGGACACATCATAAGCATTCATGTTCATT
The DNA here is from genome assembly GCA_021442155.1 of Cymbidium sinense. Lineage (NCBI taxonomy): Eukaryota > Viridiplantae > Streptophyta > Magnoliopsida > Asparagales > Orchidaceae > Cymbidium > Cymbidium sinense. The sequence continues at coordinate 53,742,469 of CM038215.1, forward strand.
ATAGTGTGACTCTTATAAAGGCCTATCTCATATATTAATGGCACTACATCATCTGTTGAGCATTGACACAAAGTTCTTGCCTGAGCTTCACAACATTTGTGTAGAGATAAACTCTTTATTAGATTGTACAGCTGCCCTTGGTCTCAAAGTAGAAGAACTACAACTTTGGGAACCATTGTGTAAAGATGTTGAGTTTGGCATATTCTCATTATGTACTACCTATAAGGAGGTTTTATTAGAAAGCATTACCACTATAGAGACCTCATTCAAAATTACCTCACACTAAGTCTCCCTAGTTCATCAATATCATGAGCATAGTTTAGAGCCATGAGAAACTACCATAGAGAGAGCTTTTGAATGCACATTTTGAGCTCCTTGATATATTAGCTCAATTGCGATAATTGCAGCTAAAGAGACAATATATACTCTAGAGGAGAGCTATAATCAAGCAGGATATTAGGGCCATAGAAGAGGATTGCTCACAGGCAGATGCTCACGTAATTGAACTTAAGCAGGTCCTTTCCTCATTGGTCCATGAATAAGAGACTACCACTCAGCATCTCCATGAAGCATAAGAAAGGCAATCTACTATGGCATATAAAGCTCATGGGACTTCTATCTATATTAAACCAATCCAGAGTAATCATTTATAGCTGAATGCTTGTTATATTATTTTTTTACATGATGAAAAAAAATTATTAAACCTCAAGATTTTTCTTTATTTATTATATAATAAATAAATAAATATACATCAAAGTATCATGCCTAATTAACATGACATATTAATGGGGCAATTTTGTTTTCATCAAAAATGCAAAAAAAAATTGAAATTTTTATAATTGATTTATTCCGTTGACAAGTCAATGGCCTACCACCGCAACACTAATGATAGTACTGAGGCAATATGAGCATGATTTACATTTTAATAAAAATAAGAAAAAAATGCCCATCCTGCACAATAAATGAAAAGCCTCTCAAGAGAATGGGGGGAATAGTTATGGGGTAAATAATTTCCCCACTAGTGAAAGAACTCTATAAAAAAGGAAGAAAATTGCTCCCCACACCATTCTTCTTCTTCCATGCACTCTCTAGTTCTACTTTTATTCTTTGGTTTTTCTGGTGAATTCTTACTTCCATGAACTAATGATTGCTGGAAGATCGACTATTACCCTTACGAAAGTCTTATCTTATCCACTCCAAGTGAACGATTCATTGTAATAATGCTTCTTAAATTTTTTTACCTAGTATTTTTTTTTGCATTGTTTTCATCAAAGAACCTTTATTGTTGACTTATTTTTGGCTCAAGAAGAAGAGAAACCTTCCGTTGATCTTAGATCAGTAACAAAGGGGAATGACACTGAATTATGAGAATCTAGCATTGTTAAAATGTTACTCTGCCAAAATTTTCATAAAAACCACTAGATTCTACAAAAGTTTTTTCTAAAAGGTGGATTCTTGACTCACAGTGTCACAGCACTTGCAAAACATAGTCCTGTCGCTCAGCCTATTGGAACCGCACCACTGATTCCTTTGGTCTCTCGCACTTAATTAAACATTATAGAGCCATTCATTAAGTGGTGAGGCATCATGACTTACAACCTATTCCATCGTCAAACTTAGTTTCAACCCTCTGGAATAAGGGAGAAGAGTGCTTTGCACTAAACATGTAAGAAAATCTAGCATTGTTAAGGCATTATGCTACCAAAATTTTCAATTATAGAAATTAAATAAACACCACCTCGACAGTGTATCACGAGCATTGCGGTACTACCTTTTTTTATTCTAGACATATTAAAAAATATCATTGGCACATCAACACCATATAGTAACAGTCATAGCATTATAACATTTTAATGCTTTTTAGGATATTTTTGCAAAAAAAATGTACACTTGAGTTTTCCTATAAAAGCACCATGGCATGGAGATATTAGTGCTGAGGCGCTGCCCACTCGGGTAGAAAAACAAAATGAATTACTACATAACATTGTGGTGCTAGCTAATGAGCATCGCAATGCTACCTAATGAGCGATGAGATGTTGCCCACTAGGGTAGAGGAACAAAATGAGCACCAAGGTGCAGCTCGCTCGGGTAGAGTAACTAAATGAATCACTATAGAGCGTCGTAGTAGTGCATAATGAATCTCTATAGGTGTGGCACCATCAACGCAGGTAGAGGAATGAAATAAATCTTTGTGGAGCATAGCAACACTGCATAATGGGCATCGAGGCATTGCATCTCAAGTTATAAGCCTATACCTACTTCATGAGGGAACTAAAGCACTGTAATAATAGTGCCATGGTGGTACCCAGTTGATATAATTTTAAGTGAATAAATTTTATTATTATAATCCCAGAGCTTCCTAAATGATAAGAAAATTTACATATAGAGAAATCTAAATACATAAAAAATGTTGTATTCATTGATATTAAAAAAGAAGAGAGGTTACATAAATTATAAAAAAAAAAACAAATACAAAAAAAGAGATGGGGAAAACTAGTCATCCTCCTCACTCTAGTGGGTCATTAACATAGAGCTAATAATGAAGCACCATAAGAAAAGAAGCCTCACTAAGACCCACGTAGAAACTAATCTTTTCAAACAAGTGCGCAAGCAAGGTATTAAACTTGATCATGTATGAAAACTATTGCTACTGCTGATCCATGTGATGGTCAAATTTCTTCTCTAGTTCCTATTCTCATTAACCTTTTTTCCTTAGATCTGAGACTTATCCTCCAATTTACTAGAGTTGCTCATTTAGGGTTCTGGAGGATTTGGCCTGAGATAGAGGGGCGTGTGAGCTTTCCCCACCTCAGTACTCAAACCAAACCCCTCAATGATCTTTTTGGTCAAGGAACCTTTTGTATAAAGACTTTCTCATCAGGATCCCCTATTGCAACCTCCTCAATGCCCAATGCATTAATAATAGAAGAATGACCAGAGCTTATTGTAGTACTACCCTCAAGCATATTATTAATAGAATTATAAATAATCCTCCCTACATCCATAGTAAAGCCCATTTGAATTGAAAATTTCAAAATGGCCTTATTCCTAATTACCTCACTGATATTCTCAATGGGAATCAGCTTGACAGAAATAAAATATTACAAAACTTTAGCTTCAATGAGTGAGGCTGGTGGAAGGAAAATGATAATTTTCTCCTCCCACCTTTTCCACTGGGTACTGTAGTTTCTAACAATAAAGAAATTAATGATTTCATTGAAGTTAAGATGATTATTATAATAAAAAAGATATTGATCTTAATCTACTTTTGATAGATCGTAATATGCGTTAATGGTAGTACTGGAAAAACTTACTAGTTTTCTCTAGATGAAAACTTGATTATTTTGGTGCTCCTTTACATTGACAAAGAACTCCCACTCCACAGGGATGACATCGAATTTATTATCATAGGACAATTTTTCCCTACCTTGCTTGATAATGATGCTCTCCATGTGCTCGCTTGTGTTACAGAGGCTCCTGTCTAAAATCATATGCTTGTGTTGAGGGCATGGTGGTATCTCTCCTCAACCTCTAAAATAAAGAATCTACTGTCACTGACTGCTGCCCTTTTCTAGCCATTAGTAAAATATTTTACCGATATGGTGGAAGAGAAAGTATAAATTAGAAGAAAGAGAGGGAGAGAAAACTCTAAGAAAAGCCTATAAAGGGAATGCAGAGTGAAAATTTTGATTGTGCAAGGGTCTATTTATAAGATTGGCCTAGTGTCACGGTACTGCAAAGGCAGTGCCAAGGCACTAACCTCTTGATTTTTAAAATAGTGGCCCAACGTTGTGGTGCTCACATGCAACGCTATGAGCTTATCAGATGGTCAAGTTAGTTACTGTGTTAGTCAAAAGGGACATTAATTACCATAAATTCTTAAATAGGAAATGATGCATCACATTGATGTAATGTCACGGTGCTCCGACATAGCCCCATTGCGATCATCAAAAAGTTTATCCCATGTCATTAAATAGCCTAAACATCTATTAGTTATTATAAACTATCATTTGACCAACACTATGGTGCTACATTATTAGCACTGAGGTGTTAGTAAAGTGATTAACTGGGTCAATGATATCAGCGCCATGGCACTAACCATGCAGCACCATAGAGCTAAAGCTACAATGCTAAGGCCCAATGCTTGAGATAAACCTGAATAACCCACATGGGCCCTAGCACAATTACAATCATCTAAATATATTTCTTGAGGATATTGTGCGGGTTAAATATAAGCTTGAATTTTCTACATGTGACCCAACATATGCATAAAATATCTAACCCTAATGTCCGAGGATGCAGAGCAGGATAAGCTTCGGTTGGGTCCTATGACTGGGTCTAGGTTACCAAAACTTAATCTTTCTCTAATGATGGTCGCACCAATTATAAAATTCATCTAGAGTGGATATATGTTTATATTGAATGAATTCATCATTCAATATAACTTAAAGCAAATAATCATCCATCCATCCATCATTAATTATCAGGGATGATAAGCTAAGGGAACTTTTACTCACAAAAGAGCCTATGTTAAATAATATATTTATGCAAATACTTAAATAATCTCATATCAATAAGGATGTGATGTGTGTCCTCTATCTGTGTGGTTATGTCATCAAATGGCACCATAAGAAATACAAATACGAGAACCCTCTGACAAGGTGACTTAGCATCTATACAGTTCCACTATATTTTGGCCACGAAAATAGCCTATATGTCCCTTAATGGATTTATCCTTTGAGCTTTGAATCATGGAATATATTTAATAGGAAAAATGAGTATGTTAGCTAAGGTTGGCTTCAATTTAACTCTTTAGATAAATATCACCCCATGTCTATAAGAACACCTTGGACGATGCAACTCATGGCTCCAGACAAAAATTCTTCAGTTAGGAATGACTTCTCTAACTAAGTAGACTAAGGACCATGGTAGCCCAGGATGATGGAACCATGGGATCTTGAGCAAGCATATCATCATTTCTCCCAACATATTCTTTAAATTATATAATTTATTCACTCATTATTTGTTATATACTATGCATTAATTGCTCATATTTTTCATTATGCAAATATTTCAAATTATACTTTGACATTCAAAGGGATCTAAGCCTAATAGCTTTATTCTCTATATGAATCATACATGATAGTCATCTATGCCACACACACTTCTAAGACACCGTCACATATCACCAAGATATATATATTTTCAACCTTAAATGAGAGTGCTCTCTTGCTATGGAAAGAGGGCTAATTAACTATAAAGGCTTGTATTCTTAGGAAGTAGAACCCATATATAAACAAATCCTAACAAAATGTTAGGGGAAATCTCATTGAATATATGTCAATTTTCCTCACAAAAGAACATGCTCCTACCCCATCTCAATAAAGATGGTAGAGCGGATCCTCCATGGTGTTCTTTAGAGTGATCAAATAGCATTTCAAAAGTTTTAATAGTGAAATCCTTTAATAGAAAACTTTCAGGGCATGGATATTTTTCAAGATAATCTTAAAAGTGTGATGTTCTTGAAACTGAGGCTCACACCTCATGCTAAGATTTTTCCATCTGAGGATATATTCTACTAAAGACTCATTTGGCTTTTATTTCTCAATAACTAAGTCCCCTACAATGATTTGTTACTAAGCTTCAGTAAACCTTTTTAAAAATAGATTTTAAGTTCTAAAAAGGTTTGCACTGAGCCATTAAGTAACTCAGCATAATAATCAAATTCCTCCTTCTAAACTATTAATGAATTGTCTAAATAAGAGTGCATCGCTACCTCTAGCATTACAATAGGTAGCTCTAAAATGGGTTAAGTGTTACTTAGGATTAATATAATATCGAACACCTTAAAGGATGGGGCATGAATCTCTTAGAATAAGTAACTACATTAAATTATTAAAGTTAGTGTATACCCTTTGGAATTAATATAGTGTTGGTGTTGGATTAAATGCTTTAAATAATTTTTAGGCAAAGTGTCTTCTATTTTATTTTCATAGCTTTGTTCACTTGAGCATGTTTTCTTCATTTCTACTACATGAGTGATATATGGTTGCTCTGGTTGTAAGTGAGAGGATGTGTGGCCTTGACTTTGGAGTGACAGCAATATAACCATCATTTCCTCCATCCTCTTTTCCATTCAAAGGATATGGTCATCCTTCTTTTAGAGTTGAAGAACTAGCTATTGAGTTAGGTCAGATGACGGACTTCCTCCTATAGCAACCTTGTGAACATCTTTAGGTAATTTTCTTGATGATCGGGGTTCAACCATAAATTCATGTCCTTCGGACAAATCCAATTCATCACCTAGAAGGTCATTTCGATCTAAATTAAAATCTCCTTCTACTTCTCTCCTTCTGTCTTGCACTTCTTCCTCTCTAATTCAAGCTTTAATTTTTTTTAAAAGTTCCTCCATGGTCTTTTCTCGACTAGGGATGACTGGAGTATCAGGAGAATACTCTTTATTATCTAAAGCCACTCTTGTCCTTTAATATCATTGCAAACTTTATTTGACTCTATGTTGACTTCATTTTTAGAATGAGCTCTCAACCCCTCCATCTTAGACATAGGACTTCTCTTAGACTTTAAGAGTTCCTTAGTCTTAAGACACATCTAGTGATTAGGTGGACACTCAACCTAGCCCTAGAGACTTAGAAGAGTTAACCATAGGAATAGGTCATGCCTCAGAGGTGTTAGGAAAATTTGTCTACCATTAGCTTGAACCACTGCTCACCTTCCTTCCTTCAAGTCAAACTCTAAATCAATCTTATTTGATTTTCTCCAAACTCAAATCAATGCCACATGATTGAAACACTTGATTAAAATCCATAATTGAAACCCATGATTGAAATTCCAAAATTCCAAATATTTCCTATGTCCTTAATTTCCCTCTTAAGGACTTAGCCAAAATCATCTTCAAATCAATTCAAACTCATGAGATTTTCTCATAACTCATTTATATTCTCATTTATATTCACATATATAAATAAAATATAAATTCAAATCAATCAAACCAAATTCAAATATTCAAATTCAAAACTGCAAATATTTTCTAAGTCCTTATTTCCTTCTTAAGGACTTAGCCTAGATCATCATCAAATCACTTGAGATCTTTGAAATTTTCTTATAACCCATTTATATTCTCATTTATATTCACATATATAAATGAAATATCAATTCAAACAATCAAAACCACTTCCAAAAATCAAACTCAAACTCATTCAAAATCCAACCTAAGCCTTTCAAGTCAAAATCTTGAACTTAGCCAAATCAATTTCAAATCAAGCCAAACTCTTGATTTTCCTTCATGATTCAATCAATCCTTCAATCATGAATCCAAATATAAACATAAACTTCAATCACTAAATCAAAACGTAATTCAAAAATCAAGCCAAAATCCATTTCATGTTCACCCTTTGAACTTAAAATTGTCAAATGAATCAAAACTTGACTTCAAACCACTTGCAAATGGATTTATATGTCAATCATAAGTCCATATGTGAGCTCAATCAAACTCAAATCAATCTTTGACCAAGCCATTTGACCCACTTAGGCTCACTTGACCCAAAGTGACCTCAAGTACCTTATGAGCCAAATTTTAATCCTAACCAAATTGGATTGAACTAAACTCATCTATACCTCTCATCATGATCAACAATCATCATGAGATATTCAATCACTAAAATTGGGTCAAAACAAGTCAAACCTAAGGGTTGACCAAGTCAACACTTAGCCAAAATGAAATCCAACATAGCCAAAATTCACAATAGGATAAATTGATTGAAACCAATGATCTAAGTTCATTCATGACCAATATTTGAACTTGACCAACCAACATTTTAGTCAAACCTAGCCCAATTGGCCACTTGACCCAAGTTGACCCAACTTGACCTAAAAGTCAAAATGTGTCAAAACTTGATATAAGGCAAATTGATTGAAACCAATGGGTCAAGTTCATTTCAAATCACTTGTTGAACTTGACTAAAGCCTCAATTGGCCAACTAGACCTAACCTAGCCCAATTGACCTTGAACCCAACTTGACTTAAAGGGTCATATTGAGCCAAATTAAAATTTAACCAAAATTGATTGGAAACAAAGATACCAATCCACTTCATATGACTAACCAAACCTAAACTACCCATGACCTAGCTCAAATAGGTCAAATGGGTCAAATTGGTCAACTTGACCCATTTGACCTAAATGAAGTCATATGAACCAAATTCAAACCTAAACCAAATTGAATCAAACCAAAGCCACCAAAACATTTCAAATGGTCATATGAACTTAACCCAACCCTTGGTTTGACCCAATTTGACTAGGTCAACTTGACCCAAGTTGACCCATTTTGACCTAAATGGGTCAACATGAACCAAACCAAATGAACTCCAAATCCAATGAAACTTGGTCAAACCTATTTTCTCAACATACCCAATATATCCAAATTCAAAAATAAGCCAAATGAACATTTTACCCGTAGGCCATAGATCAAATTTTGGCCAATTCCTTGGAATTTGGTCAACCCCTCATCATACCTACTTGATACTCTCCTAATAGGTCAAGTGAACACTAGCGAGGGTGGTGCACCCAACCCATGGGTTTGGGTCAGCCCAACTTGACCCAATGGCCAAACTAACCACTCCCCTTGAAGTGGCCACATTGGAATCATGCATCCACTTGTTTTGAGCACATGGGAGTTCATATTCCCACTCCTCTGGCCAAATTAAACTCAAGGATAGCTCTAACAACTCAAACAACCGTTTCAATCTTGGAAATTGGATCAAAATGGCAAGCTTATGCTCAACCATTCGATTCAAATAGAGAGATATACTCCCCTAATTCATTTGAAAATTAACAGATCCATAGTCCATTGAAGCCTAGAGAGTGAGAGGGGCCATTTGCAAGTGATCCTAAGCTTCCTAGAGGGAGATTGAAATTGCCATTTCTCAATTTTCATCATTTGAAAATAAGGTAGCTCAATTAAATTTCCAACTTCCTCCATAGTCAAAATCAGTGCAATTCCCTTTGCACACTCCATTAGAGAGCCTAATCGAGCTTTCCTAAGCTCTCTTCTAAGTACTTGAAGCAAGGGGAGATCCAATTCAATCAAAACTAAGCTCAAGCTAAGGAGGAGGTGACCCATAGAAAGATCCACTCAACCTCACCCTAAACTTTCACCAAAGCTTCGTCTCAACCAGATGAAGCTTCTCCAAGAGAATCGAGCATCGATGATCACCTCCGGTGAGGTACACTATTTTTTGACAATTAAACTCAATGTGGTGTGAAGCTTTGTGAAAGAAATGTTAATGCATAAATATTGACCGTTAGATATGATCTGGGATGCATGTTGATGGGTAGGTTGACTTTCATCCTAATCTGAGCTTAGTCAAGCTCGGATCAAGGCCTAGAACATGAACAGTCTCCATGGCTCACAGGTGTTTGCTGGCAAGGATCTTTGGTCATCCATCCGTGAATTTAAAACATGCTTTATATCCTATTTTATCCTCTCTAAACAACAATTTTAATCTCAACCGTCTGATCCTTGATCGGACGGCTGAGGGAAAAGTGCGTAGCACCACCGCGCTATGATGGGACAATTTAAAAAGCCAATCAAAGCACGCCACATGTAAAGGGATGTTGCGTTAGCTAATGCGTGGCACGCCGTAGGGATTAAGGATTTAATTAGATTTTAAATAATTATAATTAATTACCTAAACTTCTAAAATTCATATCTCAAATAGAAAAATCAAAAAAATATGAAATAAATTGCATTAAGAAGATAACTGAAAATAGAATATTTTGAAATTAAATTTTAATTAATTTTGAATACTTCTTTTCTCTGAATTTGGGTTTTATTGGGAATCTTAATTTGCTAATTACCCTTTAGTTAATCCACTAATTATTCCCAAACTTCTTGAGTATACTTTGAGGGATGACTTCTACCTCCCCTAATTTTCTTTGGATTTATTGGTGGCTTAATTGGGGAAATTGCTAATTCATATCCTAATTATTCCCTTAATGTAATTAAGGATCATTAAGGGTTTGATTAGTGGTTTAATCCTTTGTTCAAGTTGATTAAGGTTTGTTTTAGTGAATAAAGGTTTAGGGAATAATTTTAGGACATTTCCCCTAAGCTACTCCTTAAACACCCTTTTGTTTCTTAATCCTCTCTTAATTAAGGGTTAATTCACTAATTACCCTCTTAATTAATTTCTTAAAATTCTAAAACTTTTCAGAACTCAAATCCTTCTTGGTTAGATACTTAGGTGTTTAAGAGCCTAAGTTCAATTAAGAAAATCAAAATTCAAGTCATACGTGTGAGGGGTGTTTTGAAATTACTTAAGTTAAACCCCTTAGCTTAATTAATCATTAATCATGAGCCAAACTGCATTAGGCCTTTTTATTCCAAGGTGCATTGAAAATTTAAATTCTTTGTGAGATTTTATATCATCTCATTAGCTCATAATTATTTGATTAACTATGCTAAGGTGGTGTAGGTAAGGGGTAATTAACATGCTTAATTCATACCTTAACCTAATCAAAATATAAAATGAATCTAATCACCTAAAAAGTGTATAAAAATATCAAACACATGTGGGAATGGATTAGGAATAGAAAACTTAACTCACATTTTTTAAATTAAATCAAATTCAAAATCAAACAAAAATCATATTAAACAAACTTTGATTTGCTTTTAACTTTCTTATTTCATAAGATTGTCTTTAGGAATTAATTAAAGTGAATGTGTTTACATGCTTTCATTGCTTTAGTTCTTCCCCAACATGATAAATATGTGTCATATGGTTTCATACATTCATGCTTTTCAAAAATCAAATTTAAAATGAAAATATTTCCTTTATGTCAAATTGCATGTGTTGGCTAAAGTAAGAATATGAGTGGTTATTATCACTATTAAATCCAAATTATTTTCAAAATATATGAATCAATTATCAAAATTGAAAGTGTGTTACTTATATCTTACTTATAAGTTTGCATGTGAGTAAAATATGAGGATGTGCTTAGTGTAGGTTTTCCTTCTCCTCTCTTTTAGTGTAGTTTTGAATAGGATTTGGCAAAGTGTATAGTTCATTTGAAAAGAACCTAACACTTGCCTAATTTTATTCCCTATTCATTCTATGCTATTACTTAAGAAGGATACCTATACTTGTACATATAAATTGTATAAACAAAAATAAATCAACCAACATGAACTTTTGCATTCTTTCTTTTCCATTCATTTCTTTTGTACAAATGCTTGTATTTAAGGAAAGTGGTATATTAGTCTGGACAACCTTTGGGTTGTAAGGCTTTAAGTAGCCCTAAGTAGATCTTCTACCTTACACCCCTGGTTAACAATGGCGTCGTACTCACTTATGCCTTTCATACATTCATGTGTGCATGTGAAAATTGGATTAGAAACCCTTTTGCTACTTAATGAAAATCATGCATCATAAACATCCAAATTTTCTTAAATAAATTACTTAGCATGCATCATAAAGTGTGCTAAAAATTTTGATTTGTATGTATAGATATGTTTAGGACTCATTCATATGCACGTTATACATATTGGGAAAGAAATGAAGTGATGTATGTTTTGTGAATTTAGTTCATTTTAATCAATCTTAAAATGCCTTTCTTTTGAGTGGGTTTGTTTAGATTTTATCTAAACTTAGGATTAATTAAAACACATAATAAAACATTTACTAAACAAAACTAAAATATGAATCCACTTTAGAAATTACTTAGGTTAGGGAAGGAAAGAGAAGTTCTCTTCTCTTTCCCTCTCTTTACAACTTAATAATCAATTCTAGGATTCACTTTAACTCAATCAAAATATAAAATAAAACTAACCCAAAATAACTAAACCACTTGAATGAAACCTTCCTCTAAGTTGAACATTCTTCACACATAGAAAATTTTAAATTAAAGCCATAGCTAAGCATACCACACAAACCTCTAAAGTACACACATTAGGCTAAGTCACCACTTCTAGCTTTAGGTTAGGGCGGTGCATGGTTTAATGTCTGCTTTTGTTTTGTGATATATGTTTTATTATAGATGTTATGATGTATGTGCATATAATGAATGATAAGATGGTTTGGTCTAATCATTATTTCTACAGGAGATTGTGCTTAAGGGGCGCTATGATAAATAAAAATATAAATTCATTTATTGTGCATGTGCTTATACCCATAAGCATAATCCAATAGGCCAAGTAGACTTAGTCACCCATGTGTGGGGTGATAAGTCCAATATACATGCTTGGGATTTTGTGTAGTTTATTTAGCTAATTTCTATTTTGCAGGTGTTAGCTAGATCTACTTTTCCTTTTCATGTAATTTTTGTAATCAGGATTTTGGAATGATTATTATGGGGATTACTATGAGTATTGGTCATAAGATCTCATCTTATGTATCATGTGAAGCCTTTGGAGAAACCACCTTCCAACCAACCAAAAGAAGAAACCAAAGAAGAAAGAAGAAAAGAATAAGAAGAAGAAGAAACGAAAGAAGAAAAAGGAAGAAAAGAAGAATGAAAAAATGAAGCCCCCATAACAATGAGTTCCTTGCTTAATTGTATGTAATTCATTTGTAATTTGGGTTGTATAAGGGTAGAGCTCGGCTATTCAATTTGTTTTTCAGTTTGTTCGGTGGTGCTCGACCACTAAACAGCCTCTTATTCTTTTGTGATTATTTATAAATTTATTAATGATTTGTTTAGCTTGTACATTAAGTGGCATCCTTTTTCCTAGTTTCTTCCTTGCTTTATGTATGGCCTGGATGTGGATTAGGCTCTTAGAGAAAAATAAATCTTCTACAAAATTTAATAATTCAAAATTAAAAATAAAGAACTCACAACCTCACCTAAAGCTTAGGCTAAAATCAAGAAAAAAGAATTACCAACCCCTTCGATGGATGAGTATTTCTTTTATAACATCATGCACAAATGCATATTATTTTCACTCTTGATTGGAGGGCTTCCACCTTTGCCAAAGAAACTTGGCTTGACCTTTGAGAGCCATGGTGGGAACACACCTCCTCCCTTCTCGCTAATTTTGGCCAATAATCTCATTTCTCATGCATTAGGCATATGAATCTTATTATCCTAAGTCAAAATGATTGTCCAAAAATGAAAATAAAAGGTAATATGATTTGCATTAGATTTAGGTCATTTAAGCATACCCTTACATGATCTAGTCTCTTTAAGGAGTGAATTTAAGGACTTAGTCTCTTTCTAAATAAATAATAGCTTAGCTATCTTACATAAAGCATATGACTTGCCTACATGAATTTAAAATCATAGGAGTTAGTTGGTGGCCACCCCGAGGCGGTTGTAAGTCCAAGCAGTCGGTTGATTTATCCTCTCTTATGGAGGCAAACCAAATAGCCATTTTGCTTAGATTTAGGTTGTGCATTTGGCCCTCACCAAAGTTTCCTAGATTTAGGTTTTGCGGTTGCTTCTCCCCTTTGTGGGTAATAAGCATAAATCATCACCTCTTAGGCATTTCCATAGTCTTGTGTTGGGGAATCATTAGTTCTAAATTTCTAATGAAAAATTCAACTCAAACAAATCAAATCAATTTTAAAAATATAAAGCTCAACCATAGGATAGTTTGAGATGCTTGCTAGGTTTTCTAGCATCATGAGCATCTCCTACTTATCTTCTTTTGGTTTCAATAATAACTCTCTCTTTGATCAATCATTTGCTTCTAAATAAACTAATCGATTGATAGTCCTACCTATTGAAATCTTTAGAGACAATGATCATTTACCTTAATCAAGATTATTCATAAGGGATCTCATCCCTTAGGATGTAATTAACTATGGGAGCTTGCCCTTGTAGGGAACTTAACGAACCTAGATTAAAATAAATCCTACTTTACTTTTTCATGTAAAGTAGGGAAGAATCTTTGGTACACATGCAGACCCATTATCCTTAGGAGTCCTTGTTGAGGTGATTAGGCCCATTGTAGGGTGGTGACTTCTATCTTCCAAGATAGTACACCTCTCCACAATATCATACCTAATCACCCTCAATAAGAATATTTATAGATCTACGTGGTGTCAAAATTGCTCAAAAAGAAGAAGATGTATATTTCCATCCTCATCTTATCTCTTATAGAGTGAAGATGGAAGTATATATCTCATTCTCTAAAGAAATTAAAAAAACTTCACCACACTCTACTTTTTTTATTTCCTCTTCCATAAGTTGGGCTTCCTCTTTAGGAGTGGCTTCTAGACTGGGCTGTCATGGACAAATTCCTCTCTAGTATAGTGAGATGGAATTAAGAAAGCTTCTCTCTCTTTTATTATATGATGGGATAAAGATATGCCCTCTAAATATGTCCTTTCAATCAATGGTGGTGTAATAGAAGTGTTGACTATTGTAATAGGATAAGAGATGGGCAAGACTGGTTCTACAGCAGGTGTAATCATCTTAACAGGTAAATATACCTTCTTTTCTTTAAGTTTAAGGGCATTATTAGCCTTCCTTGACTCTACCAAAGTGATCCCATCAATGTTAGTGTTAGTTCTCTTATTTTTGTTTTATCCATCAATGATGATGGATACATCCTTATTTGGGTATGTTTTATTCATAAACTACTTTTTCTTTTCCTTTTTATTAAACAAGTTCAGTCTTTCTTAGTAGATCTATTTCAAAGTCTTTTGATACCTTTCCTTTCATGACTCTGAGCATCCTCTAGAGTTTTTCCAATAGTTTCAACAACATTTTGGAAGATCATGGGTAGGCTATTATGTGCTTCCCTACTACTTTATTTCTTATCTTTATAATGACATGGGCAAGGTATATCCTTATCTCCTTGAGTAGTGAAGAAAGGATGATATCTACTTCCCCCCTATAAGAGATGAAGTGATAGGAAGGGTATATCCTCCCTCAACCCCTTTTTTTTCTTCAGAATGTAGGACTCAACTTATTTTCTCTTCCTAAGTGTTCTCCTTCTTTATCTTTTATTTCTATTCATTTTTTGTGCCTTAGTCATTTCAGGGAGCCTAGAGGTATATCCCACCTTAAAAGGACTAGGAAGAGAACCAAGGATAGTTTTTATAGTTGGTAATTTAACTTTCTTAGGAAAAAGCTCCATCTCGAGTCTTCCAATAATCTTAACAACCTCCTTCTTTTCAACATTAAAAATGGCATGTAAAACTTTAGAGAACTCAAGAATGGGTTAATTTCTTTCAGAATCAGCTTTGTTTATAGGTGCTAGGGTTATATCACCAAAGGTAATGTTCAAGTCATCAAAGCGTACCAAACTTGATTAAAGAACCATTATGCAGGTTTCCACTATCGATGGCAAACTTAATGTTAGTTCCAATAGCAAAAATTAGTTGCCACCACCATTTTCTATCATTTGAAAAAAAAATATTTATTAGTTGTTTTAAATAAAATAATAATAAATAAATAGGCATTCATATTTTACGAAGTAAAAATTTTTTTAATAAACTATCTTGACCTTCTTTAGCCTTTTCTTAATCTAAGTAATGACAAGAATAAGAATGGATTGATAATTTATTTAATTTTTTATACACTAAAGATTTATTTTAAAGATAATTCTAAAGGAAATTAAAATAAAAAAGATATTTTGTTTCAAAAATAGATCTATTTTGACAAAAATTAAGTCTAATAAAAATGATTCTCCTTTTTATTTTAAATTATTTGAAAATTTTAAAAGGGGGGTTCTAGGACCCACTCATTTGAATGTGATAAATGAGGAGTTCTAGAGCCTAAATCATGGATGTTGGGTAAACTCTATCAAGAATGAAATGAAGATATAACCAATAAAAAGAAAGTAAGTTCTAACCAATGTGTGGCATAAGTGTACTACCAATATATAGAGATAAAAGACAATTTTTAAAGATGGAGAGAGGAACTACTCCCTAGTAGAGTCACTAAAGAAATCAATGGAGAATTTTATTTAGAGCATAATGTAGATCTTGGAGGTTCTTATTTGGGAAATTAAATACATCATTAAGAGATAAATATATTATCTCGAGAGATAAACATATTACCTTATAATAGATTTGATTACTTAATAAGGACTCTTAAGGCTAACAAGTCTTTGATCTACCAGATTCTTCCCCTGAACTACATGGAGAAGTAGAAAAGGGTTTATTTTATTGTAGGGTTTGTAGTTCTCTATAAGGGCAACCCCCTATAAATAATTACATCTTAGAAGAAAATGAATCCCTTTAAGAAGACTCTCAATTAAGAAACAGACATTTATCTCTATGGATTTTAAAGCTTGTCTTACAAATATAATTAATTTCTAAATTCAAAAGAGAATGCTCTGAGGAGGAAGAGTTCTTTTCAAAAGTAAAAAGGTATTAAGTAGGAAATGCTTCAAGATTTTAGGAATCCTAGTAAGCATTTTAACTATCCTATCATTGGGATTTATATTTTTGAAATTTAAATTACTGAGACTTTGAGTTGACACTTTTTTAAAAAATTTAGGACTTATATTCTGACTGCACAAAATAATAAAAATGCTTAGAAGTTGAAAATTTATTCCAATAGGATGCTTCAAAAGCTAAGTTTAAAAGCACTTTTGACATAAGTTAGAGATTTGACATGGTCTAAATTTATGAATTTGGAAATTATCAGTTCTTTTTTACACTTGAGAAAATAAATCTATACCAACTCTTTTGGCCTTACTTTTTGCCTAGAAGGGTTACTAGCTAACACCATTAATTTGGTTTTAAAATCATGAGTTCAGTCTTATGTTATGCAAGATGACCGAGCTATTGTATTTAAGAAGAAAATTAAGAGCCTAAACTCACTCCCTAACCTAAAGATCATGATTGGTATGCTACACCTAACTAATGAAATAATTTTTATTATTTTATGTATTTTTGACTCATAATTTTATTTAAGACTTTGGGTATGCAACTTTATGCCTAAGATGAGATGTAGTTACAAACAGTCATAGCCAAATCAATGTGAGAAGGAACACTTCTCTAAGAAGGGTGGTCATCCTCACAGGTCAGATGTCCCCCTTATGTGCAATGGGTGATCTCTCAATTCAAGAAGTACGAAGAATATGCTCGCATGGTTCATAAGGATTAGTTATTTCCAGTTGCTTTTAATTGTTTATGTGTAGGGATTTTATTTATAATGAGGTTATGAATTATTTATTTAAGTTTTAGTTATTTTAATTTAATTAAGTAAAAAAATTAATTTTTTAAGAGCCTAATGTATGTCAAAAATTTCATCATAAAAACATTATTCACAAAAATAAACCTATGAAATGCTTATAGTTTTATTGTATACCACCCAAAACAAATCAAGCTAAATTTAATGAAATAAGCCAATACAATTAAATACCATTGTCCACCCTAGAAAAGTAAAAAGTGGTGGTCGAGTTCTATCATTATACAACCCAGGCTAAATTAATGGAGTCTTTTAGGATCGTTATCTTCTTCAAGGACCTCCTCAGGCTCCAGGGGACTACCAAATGAGTACATCAACTTCTGCTAATCTTAAATTCCACAGTTCATAACCTAATTCTAAGCTCAAATTACATTTTAAAATTCTAAAATAAAATCCTAAATCCTACAAAATAGATGCCAATAAAAACATACAACACAATAACACTTTATATTCCAAACATATGTGCTTAGCACCAATAACCACCAAGCCAACCCATCCAATTGGGCTATGCTTAAGAACTTAAAGTAGCATTTGCAAGTAAACAACATTTATTATACTTTTTGTTATCATACTCTTTAAGCACAACCCCTATAAAAAATAATGTTAGCCTAAAAGAGCACCCTAACATCCAGACTAGTAAGGAGATAATCCTAGTCATTCAGTCTAAAATAATACACCACAAAAAATAAAATATCATATTACATCATAAATCATCATAGATCATGGACTAACTAGAGTCTAGGATTGGTGACCTAACAATCTAGTGTGTGTGAAAAGAGTGGCTTGTGTGGTATGACTGCATTAGGCCTTATTTCAATTTATGTTTAACTTAAGTTCTAAGTTTGTTCAATTTACCATTAGATAGTTTCAATTTAATGATTCAATTTATTTATTATTTTATTCTAATTTTAAGTTTATTCTTTTATGTTTCAGTTGAATTTAGGTTTTAAGGAATGAATAATAGAATAAATTTTGCTTTTGGTAGAACCCATTCCATTCAATATCCTAATAATAGTAGAAAAAATCTCCACCCTGAGGTGAAAATCCATTATAGGGGTCAAACTATGAACTTAAGTATCTTAATTAATCCTTTTGAACTTATTTAAAAGATTTAATTGGATTTAATTATTTAATTTAATTTACTTAGTATTTGTTTGATTTAGTTAAGATTTTAAAGATTAAGTTTGTTGAGGTTGTTTTAGTTTTATGCATTTTGATTGTTCATATTGATTGTAGATTTATTGGGTTTTAATCTGATTTAATTCAATTTTCATAATTCAATTAATGTTCAATCCTTCCTTAAATTAATCTTAATTCATTTCTTTAAGTTTCATTTTAAAGATTTTTTATTGAATTTTATGTGGTTTATGTTGATCAAATAAATTTAATATTATTTCAATTTAATTATTTTATATTTTATTTAAGTTTAATTAAATCTTAATTGGTTAATGTGCTTAATTCAATCGACTTGTAATTTTAATTACAATTTAAAATGATCTTTTATTTAAATTTTAATTAAAAATTTGATCATTTAGTTTATTGAATTTAGTTATTTGATTTGTTTATTAATTTAATTTAATGATTATTTGGCTTAATTTGATCTTTTGATTTGATTTAGTTAATTTGATCTTTTAAGTTTTATGTTGATTTATTTATTTTAGTGTTGCATGGAATATATAGTAATTGAATATGATTTCATAGTTTAGAGTTTATATTTAACTTTATACTTCATTAATTTGATTAAGATTTAAGATAAATTTGTTAAGATTATTCAATTTTATATATTTTTAGACTGATTATTAGATTCTTGGCTTAATTAATTTAATTTATTTATTTAAAGTTCAATTTACAATTTCTTCTTTCTAGTGAATTTAATTTGAGTATTTGTTAAATTTAAATATTTTAAGTTGATTGATTTAGTTTATTTGATTAAGTTAAAGGTCAAAATTAGTTTCAATTTAAGGTTCATTTGATCAGACTTATTCTTTTATTAAACTTGATATAAAGATCTTTTGATTTTATTATTCAAAATGGTTTATTTTGATTTCCTTAATTTTGTAAATAATTTAGATTTTATTATTTTAGGTCTTTGATAAGTTCATTTGACTCAATTGTTCAATTCATATGTTTATATTGATTAAGGAGTGCTTTTATAGTTATAAATTTATTACTTAATTGAGCTTCTTAAGATTAAGTTTTTATTCACTTTTATTGGATATTGATCTTAGCCTAACAAACCTAAAGATAAGAAATGTATAAGGTTCCAAACCTAATCTAGGCCATCAAAAGTTCCTAAGTTATTTAGATTGCTTATTTTATAGATAATTTGATCGATTAGCTATATTTAATTATAATTTCAATTATTCACTTAATATTAAGTGAATTTGGAGTTATTTCAATTTTAATGAATTCTTATTTGATTATGAAATTTAGAGGTTTACTAATCATATTTTTTAGCCAATTATTTGATTTATTATTAATTTCTCAATTTTATCTTCAAGATTTTAATTAATCATTTTTAAGGGTAGTGAGAGATCAAGCATGGGTAAGCTTTGAGGTGATGAGGTGGTTCGATCATGCTTTCTCTCCATAAGCTCCACCTCATAACCACCTTTTTCCACCTCAATCATAACATGGCCTTTTATCTGCTACTGCCTCTTGGATGAGTCATACTTTAAGTGAGTTATAGTTTGATCTAAATAAATTAATGGATGGAGAGGAGATGAGATTATTTGGTTTCATATGCATGGATTTTAATTTCTTCTTCTCTCCAAGTCTTAATTTTAATTTCACATAATATCTCATGGCCACCTCATCTCTTTTGGGTTGCGTTGGTTGACCAAGTTAAGCCATGATGAGCTAAGATGGTAGGTTAAGCTCATTTGGTTTGGATTTGGGTTGAGTACTTACAATGAGTTCATTTGGGTTGAGATTGTATTGGGCTAGTTTGATTATGTATTCTTTAATTGATGAACTTTATATTTAGGTTACTATCATTGTTGATTATTCATTGAAGGATTTATTGATCAAATGATCCATGTTCATTTGAGTTTGATGTGGTTTAAGCTAGGTTTGACCATTTTGACTTAAATGGGTCAAATTGAGTTTCTTAACTTCTTACTATTTTATGATTTATATTTGGATTCAATTGTGTTTAGTTGACAATTTGTAATGATTATGATCAATCAATTATAAATTTGACTAATTTTGACCAAATTGGGGTTAATGTGTCAAATCACATTCACTTGAGTCAAATGGTCAAATTAAACCCAAATAATTGCTAAATTTTACTTATTTATTATTTTTAATTAATTTTAAATATTTTATTTAAATTAATTTTAATTTAATTTATTTGAGCTCAATAGGATTCATTTGGGTTCACTTAAATTAAGTTACCAAATTAACCCATTTAAGTCTTCATTAGATTTAGATTTGTTTAGATTTATGTTTAAATATATTCATTTGATGATTTTGAGCTTTTAAAATGACTCAATTTAATTGAATTTTGATGATTGATATTTGATTGAGTGGAGCCCACATGATTTAGCTCTAGGTCAAATGACTTGATTGACCACTTTGAACTTTACATAGATTTATTTTTGGGTTTATTTATATGTGTGCATTGATTCTATACTTTTTTATTTGATCTTGGTTTATTTTGATTTTATTTGATTTTTCTTGGACTTAAGTAATCTTCAGCATAATTGGGTCTGTTGGGTTAACCATCCCAAATATCTCAATCTAAGTTTAGTTGAATTCAAATATGTTTATTTTAGATTTCTATTGAATTCTATGGTTTGATTGGGTTCACCTAATCCAATTAGGTTAGGTTAGGTCTTAGAAGGGTTCACTAAGATGACCTAGCTTTCACTTTAGAGTGTTGATCTAACTTTTAATTTTACATTTGATTTTAGTTTTAAGTTCAACATTTTCTTTGATTTTGGTTTTAAATTTAGCATTTGATTTTGACTTTCTCACCTAGTCCCTAATTTCTAATTAGGAAACTCCTAATCTAAGATTAGCAATTCTAATTATTAGGATTAGGGATGATGTCAATCTTATCCAAAATAAAGGTTAACACCAAAATCAACAACTTTGGAAGATGACATAATATAGATTTAAGGTACTTGACCATTTACTACCCTCGAGCAAAAAGGTTAGTTGTTGCCTTCAACAAACTCACATCCAAATGTTGGAGATGATGCTTGATGAAATTAAGTGATAATACCACATGAAAATAGTTGAAGCCTAGTGGACATATTATACTACATATTGAATTAAAACTCAGTACACCTCATTCTTTCTAGTCCATAGGTCTGAGGCTATTCTTCCTTTAGATGCACCACTTTTCTATTGTCATTAGCAATCATATCATAACTAAAAAAATACTAGACTTTGATTGGATGAACTTGAAAGCAATAAAGAGAGACATTTGCAAGGTCAATAAAGCCATAAGTTATACAAAGCATGGATAGTTTATCCTCATAATAAAATTGGTGCTTCCAAGAACTTTTTGAGTTGGAAAACTAGTTTTAGTTTTTAAGAGACTGATTGTGGCCCTTTGCAAGATGGGAAGTAAGTTTGAATTAACGTGGAGGGATAATTTATCACAGAAGCAATCTATTAAAGAGGTTCATATCAATTGATTAATCATACACAAATGAACACCCAATGCTTTCTATCAATAAGAATTATCCACAGAAATGCTACACATGTCTATATTTGAAAACAAGCTTCATCAATAAAATACTATTTTTGTATATTTTCATTGGGCCCAACTTCTTTAGTAATAGAATACTACCTTTTGTTGTTTTAATTTTCCTTATAAGCATTCAAAAAATATCAAAAATTAATTTCTAAAATTAGAATTAAATCTTCTTTAAAAAACATGAAATTTCATTAACCCCAACTAAAATCTCTCTTGTAGTTTTCTTTCATATGGACTAAGATTAGATTATTTAGCTTTTAAATCAAGCCTATTAGGCCTCTTTCCTAGCATCCTCCCCTTAGATTTCTTAGTCAATAAAGCTATCCCTTTGGCTAGTTCCACCTTCAAATATATATGTCCCTTAGTGGCATCCTTCCTAGGAGAGTTTTTTTTTAGTGCAACTAGGTTAGGACAAAGTTCCCTAGCAACATCTTCTCCAACTAGCACAACTAGGTTAGGACTAAGTATCCCATTGGCTCCCAAACCAATATATGAACCAAGAATAATTCCTTAGAGGTATTCTCACTTAAAAATAATCATCTCATAACTTCAAACAACTTTCCATTATTTATTATTTTGACATAAGCTTTAGTAGATTTAAGACATGAATCAGTAAGCTCATATATAAGTTTCAAATCTAATCAAAGGGTCCCCTGAATGAATCAGTGACATGAGCCATCACCTCCTTCCTTGGTACACACTTGTCTCTTCTAGGACACTGCTCCATTACTTTTCTACCTATGGAAGGCATGTCTTATATTGGTGTTCTCTCCATGAACCTTTCCAAATAATGAGTCATTTAATCCCTTAATCAAACTCATTTTCCAGCAATCATACCATGATAAATTTACTTAAGGAAGTGAGGTCAGTTTCATCAAGAAAGCCAACCAGAAGAACAACAAACCTGCTCTTTTTCTCTCAAAATTTGAATCTACTCAATTAGCCAAACCTCTCAAGTTCACTTTGGTTAGAAAATTTACCTACAAGCATCCTAAAATGGACACTATTCGAAAGCATTTTGATGAGCTTAAACTCATTGGTGATTGGAATGTTGGACTACTTGATGGTAGGCACATTGCCATCTGACTTAATAGGGAAGAGGACTATGCTAGGCTCTTCTCCAAATAACTCTACCACATTGACAACATTCCAATGAAAATACTTAAATGAACCCCTTCATTTGACTACAACATAGAGCCTCCTATAGTTTCTATATGGATCAAGTTTCTTAATTTAAAGCTTCACCTATTCAAAAAGTGAATTTTATTCTCATTGGCTGCAAACTTTGGTAAGCCCCTTAAGCTTGATCTTTCCACTTTCAATCTCACCAGACCATCTCCAAGTCATAGTGGAATTGGACATCACAACACCTTATGCTGATGAAATCTGGATTGAAACACCAACAAATGGCTATTGGAAACAAGTGGTTATTAAACAAAAGCCACAATACTACCCCAAATGTAGGATGTTTGGACATCTACTTAAAGAATGCTACATTGCCCATCCATAATTAATAGCAAAGAGTAGTAAACCTAATGGTGTTCAAGAAGCTATTCCTAGAGAGCTCCCAGATTCAACTCCAATAATTTAGCTGGATGCTACCATTAACCATATGGGTCAAGTGTTGACTACAAAATAATGCCTTCAGGAAAATCTATGCCTTCAAAAAAACAAGTGCATTTCCAACACTCATCAACGGATGTTTTAAAAATAAACTAACACTCATTATTGCCTTTAGAAAAACAAGTGCATATACTACTTGAGGAACTACAACCCATACAATAAAATCATTTGAACCAAAATAGTACTAAAACACAAATTCTTACAGTAGTGATCCCGATAAAACTTCAGCTTAAGAGGGTATCAACATTGACCCTCCAAATTACTACATTGAGCAAACACAACCTGATGATGTACACCTACTGCAATTCTACAACAAGATGCCAACCCTAGTGATTTGGACCTTACAATCTAGGAAATAGAGGAGGAATGGCTAATTCAAAATCCAAGAGAAATAAATAAAATGGTATATTAACCCAAATGTAGCATTCTCTTTAGGCACTATTGCTTTAGCTAGTCTTCTAGCTAATCTTGATGTTCATATTGCTATTGAAACCTCTAGGGGCCCTATGTACTCCAAGTATGACTAATTTTCTAATTTGAAACATTAGAGGCATTGCTAACCGTGATGCCTCTAACAGACTTATGAGTTTTATTAGATCCTACAACCTTCAAATCTTTGCAATCTGTAAACTACTAATCTAACCTCCAAGAATTGACAAGCTAAAAAGAAAATTTTAGCAACTCAATATAGCTCATAACTGCACAAATAAGATTATGCTTTTTGAGAAACCCCTTTCATGTTGATATCATGAATGATGGACCCCAAGTTTTTTCATGTTCTTTTTTACTTGCAACAATTTTTCCATTCAAACACCATTATGACATTCTAGATTCAAGAAAGGAACTTTGGGCCAAAATCATCTCTTTTAGTCACACTTGTCACCTTAGCTAGCTTATAGGAAGGAAACCAAAACCAAATGTCATGTGAGAATTTGCCAAATACATTGAAGAATCACAATTAATTGATCCAAGTTTTAGTGGATCTTCTTACTTGGAATAGAGGAAGGGTCTTCAGAGACTTGATAGAATTTTGTTTAACACTCATTGGTTTGCTCATTTCCAACACACTACCATTAGACATTTGAATAGGTCTTGTTTAGACCATTCCCCATTATTCTTAACTATTGACACACTAAGCAAACCATCCAAGCCATTTTTTTATATTTTAGAACATGTGTACAAAGCATGAACACTTCATTCAATGTCTCCAAATTGCATGGAAAATTGATTCCCTTGACCCATGGACTAGATTATGGAAAGTACATAGGAATTTAACCATAAGTCTTAAGCAATGGAATTGGTCTACCTTTGGTAACATACATCATAAGATAGAAGCACAAGAACAAGTAGTTTCTCTCTTGTAAAACACCTTCACTACATATCCTTTTGCTTATGTTGATACAAAATTAAAGCAAGCTTAGCTAACAGTCAATACCCTTATTACTATGAAGCAAGACTTCTTACAACAAAAGGTAGCTACGACTAATATAAAAGAAGGTGATAGAAATACTAAATACTACCATGCTTGCATAAAAAAGGAGGGAATACAAAGCCATAACTTGGACTAAATATGATCATACATGGCTAGAATCAAAATAAGAAATCACTGAAGATGGTTTCAATTACTTCAAATCTCTTTATATGGAGTAAGAGGTAAATCTATCCCATTCTATCCTAACCTACTTAATACTAATCCTAAACTAAGCTAACTTTAACTCACCATTACCCTATGGAAGCTGAAATATGGAATAACCTTAATTCTCTTTGTTGGTTGAAAGTTGTTGGCCCAGACGGCTACACAGCACACTTCTACCAACACTCTTGGAATTGGATCAAATAGAATGTCATTTCAGCTATATAGGCCTTCTTTCAAGGAAATGAAATTCATAAGTCCTTTAGCTCTGCTTCCATCTCCCTCATCCCAAAAATTGAAACAAATATAATTTGGGGGACTTTTTACCCATCAACCCATAATCTGTTATGAGTAAAATTATAAGCAAGGTTATTTCCACCTAGCTTAACCTCACCTAACTAATCTGGTTTTAATAACTAAACTGATTTTATCAAGGGGAGAAATATAACTAAGAACATAATCCTAGCTCAGGAACTCATCCTTGACCCTGACAAAAAAGTGCAGAGGTGGTAATCTCATTATTAAGCTAGACATAAAGAAGCCATTTAGCACCATCAACTAGAAATTCATTTTAGCTTCACTCAATGCTTGGGGCTTCTCCATGGAATTATGCTTTCTCATCAACAGATTACTCACAAATAATTTTTACTCTGTTATCATCAATGGGGAAGCACATGGATATTTCAAAGCATCAAGAGGAATAAAATAAGGTGATCCATTATCCCCATCCCTTTTTATTATCACACTTGGATACCTTTCCAGAATGTTGAATACATGCCACAATGCCAATTAGTGCAATCAGCTACATAACCAAAGGAAATATCAACATATCTCATCTAGCATTTGCTAATGACCTTCTATTATTTTGTAATGGTTCCAAGAGATCTATTGGAAGAATCAAATCCATTCTTAATACATTTGAAGAAATTTCTGGGATGACCTTCAATAAAATAAAATGCTTATTTATACTTGGCAAATATCCCAAAATAAATTGAAAATGTATCAAATAATGCAATGGTTTCACTCGTTCCCATCTTCCACTCAATTACCTTGGAATCAACATTTATAAAGGAAGGAAAAAGGCCATTATTTTGATGGTGTTTTAAGCTCTATAAAGTTAAAATCAACTCATGAGAGAACATCTTCTTATCTTCTAGAGGACAGATTACATTGCTACAAAGCATACTAAACGCAATCCCACTCTACACCATACAATGCATGACAATACCTATACAAACACAGCTCAAGATTGAGAGAGGATCTTCAACAAATTCTTAATGAGCAAGAATAATATTGCATCCATCCACTGGTGAGATGGAAGATGTGCAAACAAAAGTGATGGAGGTATGGGCTTTCGTTCTCTTGTTGATTCCATCTATATTAATCAAATAAACTTATGGATCAACCATAGGCAAAATGATTCCTTATGGGCTCATTCCCTTCTTAGTAAATATTAATGGAAGTCACATCCTTCTTCAGTCTAGCAAAGAAAGACTAATTCTCCAATCTGGAAAAGCTTAATACATCATAGAGCTGAAGTTCAACACTTAATTTTCTAGTAGATGGGACATTGCATTCTCGGTTCTCAAATGATCACTAGTTCCCTAATGGATTAATGTAACATGTCTTAACAAAAAGCATCTTTGTTCAGACACTTATTTTAGACTTCTAGAAGGATGGCAGCTGCGACATTTCAAAACTGAAAGAATACCTCTCTAATGATACTATTAATGAGGTTATAAGATTCCCCTCAATCCTCATACAAAGGACAAATTGAAATTAAAGTACAGAAATGCTAATACCTCCATGCCCTTGACTCTTTACCATGCCACTTATCAATATACTCTTACCCCTACATGGCAGCCTCACTTCTGGAATACATCCATCAAGCCTTCTATCTTCTTCTTTTATTGCATATTATGAAATAACTTAATCCCCACTGTTGATATTCTTAAAATTAAAGGTCTCAAAGCCACCTCTATTTGTCATTTATGCAAAATGAATGAAAAAAGCATCAACCATCTTTTAATTACTTACCATATCAATAGAAATATTTGAAATGAATTATATTATATTTTTAGTATTCGCCAATCTAATAAGGATACCATTTTATAGTTACTTCAAGGCTTGGAATAGTCCACACCCTATACCAAAAAAGCCAAAGTCTACATCATTCCATACATTATTGTATTATTCATATGGATGATGAGAAGTTCAATAAACACGATACTCGAAAGGGAGGTGGGAAGGATATATTGACTCATATCAAAAGCTATATTCATAAGCTCAAAGTGGCCAAATTATTCGGAATGCTTTCCACACCCAAAAAGAAATCAAATTTGCTCCCCCTTCTCATTATATAGAACAAACTAGAAACAAATTGTATTAAAATCGACATTGATGGTAGCTTTAAGATATATAACTAGACTGTTGGTATTATGGGTATCTTCCAAATCCATATTGGCCAATGTGTTTACCTATTTTCCATTCCTTTCTTTTCTTTGAATGGTCATCATATTGAAGAACTGGCCTATCTCACAGCTCTAAGACTAGCAATTTCCCTTAGTTTTAAGAACATCTGGATTGAAACCAATTCTACCTTGCTTTATAAATGCATTTTTGAAGATGATCATAGCCCATTGTACACTACCTACATTATCAGGAACATCTTATTGATGTTTAAACAACTCTCCATACATTTTAGCCACATCCATCGATAAGGGAATCAACGGGCTTACATACTGGCAAGGATGGGATCTCTTGAGGATAGGTCAATATTCTCCTGTTAACCACTTCCTCAAATTCTTTCCTCTCTCTAAATTGATTTAGTAAACTTACCTTATATTAGTAAGTTGTAATGCCTTAAGCTTTCCTTTTGTTGCCAAATGTATGTACTCTTTTTATCTTCATAGTTAATGATATCTTTGCTTTCAAAAAAAAAAAAGACAAGTTTCAAATCTGACCTAAACCTTCAAAGTTGCTTAAATATATGATATGAATCAAAATCTTCTAAAATTACCAATTTAACCTAATTCAATACTCAGCATCTTCATATGTGTTATTGCTTGCAATTTTGGGATTCAGCTGATTAGTTCAGTCAACACCAAAACATGAAGTTCCCTTAACCACTAAGATCCTATGTTAGAAATAGGTTCCCCTCATGTAGAACCTTAATATAATCATAGTGATTAACAATATACTAAGTCTAGGACTAAACACTTGGGTTACTCACATTAGTCTATGAGGCTCCACTTAGTCTTTCATTACCCAAAAGACTTATTCACTCCCAAACTAAAACCAACTAAATCAAATGCAATTGAACCAAACCTTAACCCAATTGACCTCCAATTGTGCTAGCTGGGCCACTTAACCCAACTTAGCCTATTTGGTATATTTAGAACATCTTAGACCCAAATCAAAATCAAACCAAAATTGGCTCAAATCAACCAACTCTAAAACTTCTAAATCACATATCATACCTAATTGTGGTTTAATTGATGCCAAATTTGGTAAAATGGTTCACTTAGCATAAAATAACATAATTAGAGCTTAATGGGATAAACAAAAATTAAACCAAAATCACTTGAATTTAACCATGTTTAAATCCTTAAAAACCCTAATTAAACATAGTTGAATACAAATTGGGGCTCAATTTTATCAATGGGTCTACCTAACCTAAGTTGACCCAATAAAACCTTATATGAAAAAAAAATCAAATAAAATTTAATCCAAACTAAATTGACCAATCCAAATCCATAGAATCATTACATAAATAATAAAATAGAACTCATGCCCAATTAGGTCACGTGACCCAAATTGGTCCAATTGAACCAGATTGAGCTAAATTCCTAAGTTGGACAAAACCAATTTTTCCAACACATTTCAACTTGATAAGTGAAAATAACCAAATAGCCACTTAAGCACAATTTGGCCAATTTTCTAATTGATCAAAGTTGACCTAAATTGATCTGAATAAGCCACATTGAGCTAAACCCTATCAAACCAAGTCCAATCCTAACCAAACTTGGCTTGATCTTTTTATGGATCCACGAAGATCTGCCAAAGGGGGCTTAACCTAAGGTAAACTTAGGTTGGGTCAAGCCCAAGTACACCAACTCTCCAAATGAGGGTAAAGTCCAAAAATAGTAAATGGTAGCCCTTCCATTTAGTTTGGAAACTCACCTAAGCATCACTTGAGGTCAATCCTAAAAAAAATACCTTTGAAGATATTGTCCGTCATCTTTATTGAGATGGGTAGTACTATGTTTTTTCATGAGATAAATTGATAAATATTCAACCATATTTCCCATAACATTATGCTAGGATTTATTTAGTTCTAGGTTCTACTTTCTATGAACACAAACCTTCATAGTTAATTACCCCTCTTACCATAGTAAGCAAGGACTCTTGATTAAGGTTGTAAATAATCATAGCTTCCTAAAATGAATCGGTGTCTAAAGGTATGGTGTGACATAGATGACTATCAGTTTACTTAAAGTGTCTATTCAAGGGGATGATGACACGCCTGATCAAGATCCCATTGTATCATCATCCCAAGCTATCGTGATCTAGTCTACTTAGCCAAAAGAAATAGTTTTGAGAAGAATCCTTATCAGCAGCCATGGGTTGCATCATCCAAAGTATTCTTTTAGACTTGGAATAATATTTGTCAAAGGTGATAAATTTAAATCTACCTTAATTAAGAAAAGTTTTTTTGCCTATTAAATATATTCCATAATTTATGGTTCAAGGAGCAAAGTCATTAGGGAACATACGGGCTATTACTGTGATCGAAATATAGTGGAGCCATATAGAGGCTAAGCCACCTGGTTAGAGGGTTCTGATCATATCAGCATTTCATGTGGTGTAATTTGATAGCAAAATAAGGTAGACAAAAGATGCAGGCTACGTCCTTACTGGTGTAATTTTATTTGTGTATGAATATTGATATATTTATTTGATATTATCTACTTATAAGCAAAGGTTTTCTCAGCTTATCATTCTTGATAGATAATGATAAATGGATGGATGATTGTTTAAGTTTTTTTTTTTTTTTGAAAGATGAACTTCATTCAATTTGAACATATACCCTATGAATGAATTTTACAATAAACATGACCATCATCAAATAATGATTAGATTTTGGTAACTCAGACCAAATCATGAGATCTAACTGAGGAATTTATCAGTGCAGTATCCTCAGACATTTACTTTAGATTTTAATTAATGTATTAAAGCACATGTAGGTAATTTAGATCTATTTTTATTAAGCACATCAATGATGAAAATAGGAAACCTAGGTGTTATTTAAAATAGCGCCTCAGCACTTGATAGCATTGTGGTGTTAACAAATTAGCACATTGGCATCAAGTGATTAGTACCATAGCATTATAGGGAAGGAGTTCATATTGATAAACTAACTAGCACCTAGGCTAATCATATGGTGCCATAGCCCAAGTCAAGAGTTGATTCAAAAAGCTAGTAGGCAAACAAGTGCTTTATGTGAAAAAGGCAAACTTTTTGACCAATATTGCAGTGCTGAGTTAGAGTGCCACAGTGCTACATCATTGCCTAACATGCTTTTCAATTATGAAATTAATGATAATGAATACTTTTTTTAACAACACAATAATCAACTTCACCACCAACCACATGGTTTAATAATGTTGGTTTCTATTTTAGAGCTAAGCGACCTCAGGCGATGTGCCATAATGCTCTAGTCTATAAATATATGTGTAAGGCTGTGATGATTTTCATTATGTAGTTCTTCTCTCAAAAATCACTTAGTTCTCTTTCTCTCTTAGCTTTCTTCTAAATCAACAAAACCATGTAGCTCAAGAGGCTCGTTAATAAGATGATAGCAACTTTGAGTGAGGCTAATAGTTTGTTAGAGTGGAAGTTAAAGAGAGATATCAGTATGCCCTCACCCACAAGCATCTCATCCCATAAAGAAGTTTCTACAATCCAAGTGAGAGAGTAGAAGGGGTGATCAATGAATGCAGCTAGGTGAAGCTGGTGTGTGAGAGTAGCTCTTGCATCATCCCCGTGGTGTGTGAGTTCTTTGCTAATGTGAAGGAGCACCAGAATAATAAAGTTTTTGCTCAAGGGAAGCAAGTCTTGATAGCACTATGATCAATGCATATTATGAATTACCAAATATGGCTTATGATCAATATCTTTCCTATTATAAGGAGCACCCAACACTCATATTTTTATGAAATTCTTGATTTTCTTTCTAGTAGAAATGCCAACATCCAGTGGAAATGATGGGAGAAAAGAATTATTAATTTTCTTTACTTTGTCCTAATGGCAGAATCGAAAGCTTTACACTATTTCATTTTTGCCAAGCTGATGCATACTGGTAATATTAGTGAGGTGATTAAGGATAGGGCCATTTTAAATTTTGTAATTCCAAAAAGATTTATAACTAATATAGTAAAAATTATTTATAATTATATTTGTAATATGCTTAGGGGTAGTACTACTATAGGGTATGGTCATGCCTTTCTTATCTATGGTTTATGCACTATGGTGGGTGCATTAGGGGAGATTGATGAAGAAGTTCTTATTTAAAAGGCTCCTCTAATGAAAAAGTTTATTAAGGGGTTTGGTTTGAGGTATGAAGTAGGGAAGAGCTTACATACCCCATGACCTCGACCCTAATCCTCTAAACCCTTAAATGTGCAAATCTTGAATTTAAGGAAAGAGGTCGATAAAAGTAGTCAAAAATAGTGGACCTTTGAAAAAAATTTGATAATCACATGGATCATCAACAAAAGTAGTTTTCTTATATGGTCTAGTTCAATACAACACTGGTCTATATGTTTAAAAATTGTGATCTTGTGGATCCAAGTTGGGCTTGTTATTCTACGATGCCTTAATATTCCTTTATGTAGCTACCTCACTGAATCGAGAAAAAGAGGAGGAGGAGAATGATTATGACTACAAGTTTCTCCTTAAGTGTTGGTAAACTAACACCTTAGTGTTGTTAAGCTAAAATGATTGATTCAAGAACTTGACAGCTCAATGCCTCGGTGTTATATTTGTAGTGCCATCTCACTATGGGTATAATTTGAATTATGCTATGAATGTCTTAAAATTATCAATTGAGTGTGGAAACATAACACCTTGGCATTGGGATACCACCTCCATGGTGCTATGTGATGGCCACCTAATCTTAATTTTTTTTTTTTGAGACTTAGCGCCTCAGCGCTACACTTATAGCACCACAGTGTTATGGCTATATTTTGGATTATAACATAAACGCCTTAATATTATCACTTGGGCTTCAATTGTGAGAACACAACTCCTTGATGCTGAGATATAGCACCATAGTGCTATGAGATGCTTTCCTAAGCTTAATTTTTCTAAGGACGTAGAGCCATGGTGCTGGACCTACAACATCGTGATATTGTTTCAATAATATCTAAGATTCAACAATTTTTGTTTGAAAATTTTAAAATTTTAATGGAATAATGACTTAATAGTGCTAACTTTCATAATTTTCTCAGTGCATTAGCACTCTTCTTCCTTTTTTGGATCCAAGATCGACAAAAGAATGGTATTAATTTATGCTAACTAAGTTTAATGGTGTAAAGGGGCATTCAAGATAAAGCACCTTTGTACTATAAGAACATAGCACTATGGCACTATTTTAAAGATATAAAAATTAATGTTTAGTTCTACAGCATAGCAAAGATAATATAAAGGCCTGAGGGCTTGGCACCAGGTTTTTGGCACCTTGGCACTATAGAATAGAGCATTCAAGATTTCATTCTTGAGAGCATAGCACCTCGGTGATATACTTCAGCGTTACAGTGCTATGGGACATGAATCCTATTTTGAGTTGAATTTTTGGGAATTTTAGTGGTTTTTTTATGAAATTTGGCAGCATAATGCCTTGAAATGCAACATTTTTATATTTTAGTGTGAATGCACTTTTCTCCCTTGTTCAAGATCCAAGGTCAATAGAAGGATGGTGTTCTTCTCGTGCTGAAAGTAAGTTCGATAGTGGGAATTTTTTTTCTTAACAATCAATATTCTAGAAATTTTAGTATTAAAGAGCATTTTTTTTACCTAGATCCAAGATTGATGGAGATTCACTTAGTTCTCATTGGACCTAAGATCAGTGGGGGAACCCTTTTAATTTTATTTTCCAGAAATAAAATTTGCACAATAAAATATTTATAGAAAGCTTTTACCTAGACTAGATGGGAGATTGCTCTTGCAGTGGTAGAATGCATGTCTGTAGAGAGCACAAATGCTCTGAAAGAAAGAATGGGGCAAGAAGATTGGGGGAGAGTTCAATGGAAATAGAAGAGAAGAAGTTAGGGGTGGCTACTCTCCTCTTTTTATAGACAATTTCCCTCTAATGTGGTGCTTTTTTGCTATCGTAACCATTTGCACAACCAACCCCCCACCCCTATCGTGGGGACGGTGGCTTTCTTGATTTTAAAAAAATAAAGATTTGTGACACCATCATGGCATTGTGCCATTTAATATAGCAACCATTAGAGGTGGTTTGAGCATCTATTCTTTAAGGAAGCAATAGAACCTAGGCGCAATGATTGTAACGCCGGGGTGCCCCCAGGCTAAGATGTGTAAATTTTGTCATTTTTCATTCATTTCATTATTCTGTTTTAGATGTAAATAAAATTGCCCCCTAATGAATGTGTCATGTCGATTGAATATGATGCATTTATTATTATTTATTTATTTATATATGTTCATATTAAATAATATAATTAGAAGAGAAAATATATAATCTTTTGAAAACTCTCTAATCACTTTCATTAATCATATATATCTATGACTTGAAGAATTTACAACGACAAATTCTTAGCATTTATTTCTCTAATACAAATAGAGGTTGTATGAGCTCTATAGACCATAGTGATCACCATCTCCCTAGCTTCATGAAGATGTTGAAGAGAGCTTCCTAGTCATGCACTAATGAGGAAAAAAGCTGCTCAAGTTCAATCACCTGAGCGTATGTCAGTGAGCAGTTCTCTTCTATGGTTGTGATAGCCTATCTAACCATCAATCTCCTTTCCAACTAATATTGTCTTCTTATATGTAATTCCTTCAATTTGGTAGATATATCAAAAAGGTTAATATATGCTCTAGATAGTTCTCTCTGATATAATCTTAAAGATTTAAGGAGCTCCAGGTCTTGGAAAACTATATAAACTTGATGTGAAGTGGTGCTGAGTGAGGTCTCTATAATAGTGATTATATTTGACAAGATCTCTGATATGTACTATGCAATGAGAATATTCTAAAGTCACCATCTCTACTTAGGGAATCTTGAATGTGTAGCTCTTCTACCTCAAGACTAGCTGCAACACAATTCAATAAAGAGTTTGCCTCCACGCAATAGATAAAAAGCTCAGGCAAGATTTCCAAATCAACACTTAGAAATAGATGGTGTGATATTATCACTATATGGCATAGACTCTTTGAAGAGCCATAATGTAATGAATCTAAGGGCTTGTGATGTATCCTGGAGATGAAGCATGAGATCTCCAGACCAGATAGCCTCTGAGCTATATTTTTTAAGCTAGGAATATGATGGCTCTTTATACATAAATCAATATATCAAGAATCATCATGAGTGGCCCTCACTATCACCCAAGTCAAATCTGATAAGAACAAATCATGACTAATCATCAAAGTGCAAGTTCCTTTATGTGGTGGGTCTTCTTCAACATGCATATGGTCACTGATAACATGTTGAGTAAACACTAAGAAAATAGCACTATTGTCTATTAATAATATCAGCATGAAATTACTGTCTATCTGTCCTACTGGTGGCTCAGCTGCTACCGATGGGACGGGAATATAAGTAGGCTCATCTATCCCTACTACATACATATTATGACCAGCTATTATGGGACTGTGAATATTTCTACCATCACTCTCCTGAGTTGATGAAGTCTTTTATCATTGCTTCCTACTACTGCCTAGCTCATTTGATGATTTCTTAGGAGCATGAGTCACATGTGGAGGAGAAAGCAAATTTTGTACTATTCTAGCTATCCCAAATCTATGATTATATATACAAAATCCTAGCTTTAAGAAGGAAGAGTATGTATAATGGATCCATAGTAGGCATAAGTGACTAAATCCTATGTAAGTCTCTTGTGAAGCTACATAGAAACCTGAACTGGTCCATCGATGAAGTAAGAAAGCCCATGCTATGAAAGCTGCTGCTAATCGAACAAGTAGTGGGAACATCCCCAAGGAATAAGTATCTATTTTGTCTAATATTTATGGTAATCTAGATATGAGGGTAGCCCATGCCATACTATCTAGCCACTTTGTTGGGATTGTATCCATCCAATATCGCAGACTCATGACTCATGTA
Organism: Cymbidium sinense; assembly: GCA_021442155.1. Taxonomy (NCBI): domain Eukaryota; kingdom Viridiplantae; phylum Streptophyta; class Magnoliopsida; order Asparagales; family Orchidaceae; genus Cymbidium; species Cymbidium sinense. Next base: position 53,777,960 of record CM038215.1, read on the forward strand.
ACAAAGCCAAGTAAGTCTTAACCCAATAAGGTATTCTGCTTTGCATCTATATCCTAGCCTCAATACTAACAATGGTGTTTCTCTATCAATGAGAGAATCTTTAAATCTTTGGCCTAAGCTCTGAGTAGGTAGACTATAAAAAAATTTATTTATGAAGGATCTGAAAGTGATCCATCATGCATGATGGAACAAACATCAAAGTCTAAATTTGATCTCTATCTAAGGCAACTATAACTCTGCTCAATTGCATGATCATGGAGAAGCACTACTTTTGAAATAGGATGGCATCTAAGGATAACTGAAAACTCCTGATATATATGCATAAATCCATCCATGTAAGTAGTACCAAGGATAATCTATGTCATAGTGTCATGAGTCAATCAAAATGCTTACTCTATCTAATCCATGGTATAAGTAAGCTAATGATTCTAGCACTAGTACTATTCTTTCTCCATGAGCAAGCAAGCTAGCTATCAAGAGAGTGCAAAGATGAAAAAGTCTGCTATGTTCTTGATATATGAAATGGCATAACCAAGTGGCAATAAAATCCACTAAAGACAGCTCCTCATCCATGTTCCAAGCTAAGATTCATCAAAAATTGGCACTTTTTTTGGTTCAAATCTGACACTGAATAACTCTTCAGCTGAATAAAATCCCATATCAAATAGATCATTTAATCATGCAAAATGAGGAAAACATACTATTGCATCAAGAAAGCTCTCAGACCATGTGTCTATAGTAATTTTTCCGTCACCTATGACCTAATATATTTTACTTAAATAATCTCTAGTAGTGAGCTAGAGCATGATGGAGACTATAGGAGCATACATGACTATCTCTCCTAGACTTACTAGTTGCCTGATGCTGAAAGAGCTCATGATTTGGAGACACACTCCTTACAGGGAATGCCTATAATAGGGAGACCTACTATATTTTGCATGTTAGCCAATGTAATCATCATCTCATGTGTGTTAATCCAGTAAGTATTGGTGATCCTATCTCAATGCTCTATTGTGCTCTATATCCAAGTAAATGGAAGGTGGTTATGGTCAAAATGTGATGCATATACTACATGATATATACCAACCCTCATGAGGATGTCACCATATACCTATAGGTGATGATGCTCTCAGTACATATAGCCACTAATAATTGATAATGGTGTACTAAATAATAACTTTGGGTCCTAATATTTTGTTTCATCGTGTAGTATATGATAACCCAAAAGTCTAATTATGCTTGTAGAAGGAGATGTATCTACAACTAGCTGAAGTACATCCAGATCTCCACAGCTAAGGAAGTATGTGATCCTCTCTAAAAAAATACCATGACTGTGTCTTAACTTTAACTTGATTACCCAATCAGCAAGATCATGGCCTGATGGAAGTTTTGAATCAAGAAGTGAAATGCATGATAATTGAGCAAATGAATCTTCAAACATATCCCTGCCCATCAACATATACTAATTGCATGAGAGTCGCTCCTGCAACCTAACAGTGTCATGTAAATCTTAGGCTTTAATAATGGCCCATATCTACTCCCTAGTAGGCTCTATAGAAGGTATATTATCTGGTCATCTCTAGATAAACATCGTAGCCAATCTATAGCAAATCTGGAAAAGAGAAGCATATTAATTTCATAGGTATTATGAAATGCAATAATATCTGAATTTATAAATGAGCTATGCTTGTGTTCTTGATTCAATCTTCTATTGATTTCAAAGAGTTTAAATTTATAGTTGAATTTAATCATTCTTTGAACATATAAAATAAAGGTTTATATTTATACTCGCCCATTTTGGATATGATAGTATCTAAGGTTTGGATTTAGATTTGGCCCTTTTAGGCATTAATGGATCTGATCATGCCTCTTTTGGATATTATGGTTCTTAATTTAAATTTAGATATGATCCCTTTAGGCATGATGTATCTACTCCGATGACTTTGTACATGATGAATCTTAATTTAAATTTAGCTCCAATCCCTTTAACAATGATGGGTCAAATTTAAGTTTAGATTCTATCTTTTTAGATGCGATGGATCTGACTTGACCCCTTTAGGTAAGATGAATCTTACTTTAAATTAAAATTTGGTCCCTTTAGACATGATAGATATGGTCCAACAACTTTGAGCATGATGGATCTAATTTAAATTTAGGTCTGGTTCTTTTGGACTTGATGGATCTAACCTGACCCCTTTAGGCATGATGGATCTAATTTAATCTTAGATACGGTCCTTTTGGACATAATAGATTTGACCCAGCCCCTTTGGGTATAATGAATCTTGATTTAAATTTAGATCTGGGCTCTTTGGGCATGATGGAACTGATTCCGCCCCTTCAAACATGATAGATCTCATTTAAATTTAGATCCAGTCCCTTCAGATGTGATGGATCTAACCTGGCCCTTTGGGCATGATGAATCTTAGTTTAAATATATATCTGGTCCCCTTGGATATGATGGATTTGTGCTCTTTGAGCATGATGAATCTAATTTAAATTTAGATTCAACCTTTTTAGACATGATGGATCTAGCATAGCTCTTTGGCCATGATGGATCTAATTTAAATTTAGATCTGGTCCCTTTAGCATAATGGATCTTAGTTTAAATTTTGATCTAGTCCCTTTAGACATGACAAATTTGGTCCAGCCCCTTTGGGTATGATAGATCTGATTTAAATTTAGATATAATCCTTTTGGATATGATGGATCTAACCCAACCACTTTGGGCATGATGGATTTGATTTCACCATTTTTGATTGGAGAGAGTTTCTCTTATAGAGAATTCTCTTCGCATTGTAAGGCTTATAAAATTGTCCCCTATTATCAAAGTTTTTTCCTTTGAAATGAGTACATTCTTCTCATACTTTCAATGAGGTATCTCTTTGGTTGATCATTTTAGAGGACACTTGCATTTATAAAGCATAATGCTTTTAATAGTTATACATAATATCTTTTGAGATATTATCCATTTATGGAGGGCATAAGTCTTATCCCTTTTTGCATCAAAAAGCTGATAAGCTCCTCCTTCGTATGCTTTTCAATGATATAGGGTCCTTCATAATTTGGGTCAAATTTTCCACCTATTCATTGCTGTGGAATAATAGGCCTTTTGTATACCAACACGAGTTCACTTGCTTTGAAGCTTCTTGGGCAAACCATGTGGTCGAGTGTTCGGGTCATCCTTACTCTATATGTTTCTAGATTTTGTTGGGCTTGTAGTCATAATTCATCAAGAGTTTCTAGCTCGCGAGTCATATTCAAACACTTTCTTTTATTGTAAGTTCATTTTGAACTGCTATACACAGTAAATGTAGTTCTAATTCAAGAGAAAGTATTGCTTCTACTCCAAAGACTAAGAAGTATGGTGTTGCTTGTACAATAATTTTGTATTTGGCATAATATGATCACAAGGTTTCTATTAATTTATCATGCCATTCTCTTTTATTTTTAGAGAGAATTTTCATGAGGAGTTTAACCAATTTTTGTTGAATGCTTTGGCAAGGCCATTGGCTCTTGGATTACATATTGAAGAATATCACCAATATATCTTGTTTTCTCAATGAAATAATAGATTTTGGCATTCTTGAAAGCAGTGTCATTATCAGATATAATTCTTTGAGATACTCTAAATCCGTAGGTGATATGATCTTAAAAAAATTTACTACATTGTCTATTTTAACTTCTTTTAACATGATTGCCAATTTTGAGAAGTAATTAATGGCTGTTAATATAAAATGATGTCCCCCAAATGATCGAGAATCTATTGGGCCTGTTATATCAATTTTTTAACTTTTGAATGGCCAAGACACTACTATTGGATGTAAATTATTAAGTGGTCGATACAATGTGTCTAGATGTATTTGACACTAATGATATTTTTTGACAAGCTCAATGTAGTGTTGAACCATACTGGGCTAATAGTATCACATTCATTTAATTTTTATTTTCATTTTAGGAATACATTGGTATACACCACACAACTCTTCATGGACTTTATCCATCACCATCTTCACTTCATCTAGACCTAGCAATCACAACCACCTTTGGTTAAATGATCATTGATATAATGTATCATTTATAACAGCATATTGTAGAGCTCTTTGTGAAATTTGGTGTGCCTTTGATTTATCCTTTGATTTATCCTTTGTCAATCTACTACCTTTAAGATAGGTGATGAATGGTTCTCGACAATCATCTTCTTCTATTATCATTAAAATCTCATTAAAATGTCTAGATTATCTTAGGCTTCAAAGGCTTATAAGAAGGTTGGGTCAATACTAGCCTGCTTTGGACTATTATTATAAAATAGGTTGTCCCTGAGAATTTGTCATTTCTTTAGCCAATTTAGCTAATGTGTCAGCCTTACCATTATCTTGATGTGACACCCTTATAATTATTATTTCAAGTATTTATTTTAGAAGCTCCAAGATATGCTTATGATAAAGCTCTGATCCAGGCTTGTTTATCTTGAAAGTCCCAATTATTTGTCAGATTATGAGTTAAGAAACTCGATAAACATGAAGCTTCTTATTTTCATGTTAATTTATTACTCTATATCCACAATTAATGCTTCATATTCAGCCTCATTATTGGATCGAGGTTATGTTAGACTATATGAATATTAGAAAATACCACCTTATAATGTCACAAATACTAGGCCAATTCTGACATGTATTGCAGGTAAATCAGGCAGTTTAGCTGGCTTTACTAATGAAGCCCCATCAAAGTAGAGTTTCCATTTTAATAGTTGTTGAGCTTCTTCCACTTTAAAAGTTTATTCATCAGGCAATTCATCATTGAGTGGAGAGTTTGTCAGTATGGGATGAGTGGATAAAAAGTTAGCTAGAGCTTGCCCTTTTATAGCCTTTTGTGGGACATATGTTTTATCAAATTGAAGTAATAAGATTGCCCATTTAGTTAATCGACTTGTTAGGGTAGGTCTAGTCATTAAGAATTTAAAGAAGTTTGACTTTATATCAACATTATTTCATATGACAGTACATAGTGCCTCAGTTTCTGTGTAACAAATACCAGCACAAGATGTTGCTTCTCAATAAGAAAATATTTATTTTAGCTCCTATCATACATCAATTTATATAATATAGGGCATTTTCCTCCCTTCTTCATTGTTCTAAGCTAACAAAACTTCTAACAATTATTCTAAGGCCATCGTATATAATATCAATGGCTTTCCTATTATTAGTGCTGTTAGAATTAGGGGATGTAACAAATATTATTTTATATAATCAAATGCTTCTTAATAAGCATCATCCTATATAAAAGTTCTTTTTTTCACCAATCAAGTGAAAGGCTGACATCTCCCTAAAAGATTAGAAATGAACCTTCCAATGTAAGCCAATTTTCCTTATAGTGCACGTAGTTGCTTCAAGGTCTTAAGCTCTAGACTTTCTATTATTTATTTTATTTTAGGGGGATCAATGTCAATCCCTCTATGGCGCACAATAAAGCCCAAGAATTTTCTGGAAGTCACACCAAAAGCACATTTCAAGCTGGTTCATCTTTAAGTTGAAATTTTGAATTCTATCGAATACAACTCTTAGATCACCTACAAGCTCACTTTGATTTTTTGCTTTTGATAACCAAATCCTTAAAGTAACATTCTACACACCTATGTATGAGGTCGTAGAAGATAGGGGTCATTCATTGCCCTTTGGTATGTAGAACTAACATTTTTCAAGCCAAATGGCATCACTTTATAACAATATATGTTGATTGGTGTGCAAAAGAAGGTATGTTTTTCATCTTCTAAAGCCATGTTAATTTGGTTATAGCTTGATGAACCATCCATGAGGGAGAAATATCATAGTTTTATGTGTTGTCTACCATGAGTTTTGTATTAAGTAGTGGGAAGTAATCTTTTCAGCATGCTTTATTTACATCCCTAAAGTCAATACAAACACAAATATGTCCATTATTTTTTCTTACCAAGACAATATTGAAAATCCAGTCGATACTTCTCTTCATGGATAAATCCTACTGATGAGCTTTTTAGTTTCAACGATCACTTTCTCTTCAATTTATAATTGCATTTGCCTTTATTCTTGTTTTCAAGATTATACATCATGTTTAATGGCAAGTTTATGTACAGTTATGTCTAGCGATAAGCCTGGCATTTCACTATTTTTATGCAAAGTAATCTTTGTATTTCTCTAATCTTTATAATATGAGTTTAGCACTAACAAAGGTTGGCCTAGGCTCTTCTTCAGTATCCAAGTTAATTTTTTGGAGTTCATCAATGGTGGCATGATTGCCTTCCTCAAATTCTTTTGCGGCCTATTTCTCTTCATGTATATTCACATTTGAAACATTCCTTTGTTTCTCTGTAGTTTCAATAAGGGCTTCTTTTATAGGATATTGCATAGCATGAACTAATTGAAGGAGATGTCAAGGCAATATATCATAATCCTCATGTGGTGAACTTCTCATATCCTATGAGATTTTGGATATTATCCCCTTGTTAGAAACTCTTAAACAACTGATCATGAATGCTTACTATATAGGTTGAATGTTATTTTTACTCAGTTTCTTTAGAGCTGGTGAGAAGTATTGAGGAATCATTATTGACATATCTTCTTTCTTAAAATCATATTCTTCCAACAATATTTGTGTGGGATTTGGGGTTCGCTCTTCTATCTTGTAGAAGATAATCCCATGTTTGTTATAGCCTCTTCTAAGAAGGACATACAAATTTTTTAGTTGATCTATTTCCATTTTTGGTAAAGCCATTAAGGCTTGTATGTGTGCCTTTGGCACTGGAATTAGTTTTATAGCCATATTAGAGACTTGGGATTCAGCTACCATTATTAAAAAAACATGAGTTTCCTCTAACAGTTTTGTTGCCTTATTAGTACTAGCTTCTTCTGTCATTTGGTTAGCTAAGGCTTTCTGAGGTTGGTAAAGTACTAACTCATCTCATCATCTTCAATATTGCTACCAAAGTGGGGAATTATCTTGGGTTACTTTGATTTATTTGTACTTTTATCCTTTGAATTGTCGCCTTTTAGCATTAGCTTAATAGGTGGATCTACTTATTTTTAGGATTTGACTTCCCCTACTAGACATGAAGTACTTGGCATCATCATAGATATTGATCTTATATGTCAATAATCCATTAATGTCTCCATCAATTCGATGCTCTTCACCATTTTGAATATGTTTCATACATTGATGAAGAGTTGAAGGCACAATACCATATTCATGAATTTATAGCCTACCAAAGAGTGCTATGTAAGCGACTTGAGCTTTGATCACATGAAATTTAGCTTTTGTGTATAGTTTCCCAAAGCCTATGGGTAGAATATACCCCAAGATTTATTGTCCTTGTTCATTGAATCTTTGTAGGAATATTGTACTTTTATCCAGGTAGCATGCATCTAAAGCTAGTGCTCATAACATTTAAACTATATGAGATTGACCGAGGCACCTAAATAGATCAATATCATTTTCATGCAGACATCATTGCTTTCAACTATAACACAAAGGATGCGGACAACATTACTTTCAATTGTAACATAAAGGGACCTATTATGCTTGGTCATCCCTAATAGTAGGTCATTATTATTGAATGCGATGGTTGCTAACATTTGAGAGGTTAAGTCCTCTTTCATCTTCTCTTCAGCAAAAAGTGCTTTATAATATTCTAGGTTTCGCAAGGTTTTGATTAACGTCTCATGTATATCTTTGGATAACATGAGAGCATCATGGATACTTCACAAAGTAGGGAGCTTCAGTAATGTACCAAAACATTATAATTTACTCCTATTTTAGTAGACTTTTGAGGTTTAGTTGGTGATGAGGTTATAACATTTTCATTAATTTGAATTTATTTATTTATATTATTAACTTTCTATTGTAGAGGCGGAGAAATTCATTTTCCACTCCTCAACTAAACTTGAATTACTTCTTTCATCTAATTTTCTTTATCAAAAGAAGTCTATGAATTTTGTGCTTCTTTAGAATTTTTAAAGTTTTCAATACTCTTAGAATGACTGCCTAGTTTAGGGTATAATTTCTTTAATCCTGACTTGATTTTCCATTTAGTGAGGTTTTCTCTGGGAAAGTATAGTTCTCTCTCAAAGTTGGTTGAAGTTACAATCAAAGTTATGACATAACATATTTCTATCAAAATTTCTTCTTCAGGATTTTTATGTCAAGCTGCAAATGAGCCATGTATTTTTCAAGCTTAACTGGCCTTCGAGGAAGTTGTTCATACTCCTCAAATGAGTCAATCATTTTCCATGTTTTAGATTTTTTTCTTTTTCTTTAATTTACAAGACTTTGATGAAGAAGACTAATTATTTTTTGTCTACTTCTTTGTATTATAAAATTGCCCCATATTAGGGAAGAATCTTTTTGGATCTATTTTAGGTTCTAAGGAATTCTTCAACCAGATGCATTTTATGGCTAAAATAATGTTAATCATCCTTTAAGTCTTTGTTAAGATAAAGGTCTCCCAACCACCTTCTTCTTCTTATATTTGTGGGGATTTATCCTTATCATTATTTATGTTCTGAGCTCTAGCAAGCTCAGCATCTTTATCCTTTACATCTTAGATTGGGTGTATTGCAGTAACTTTCATCTTTTTCCTTCTTAGGGTTTATCAGTACTATGTCTGATAAGGTAAGTTCCTTATTTTGATAACTCTTTTATAACCAATAATTAAAGATAAAATAATCTTTAATTTGATGACTTATGAACCTATGGAATGGATAACATTTAGTATCATCAACTTTGTCTACTTGGTCTGGCTGTCGTGGCTTTGGCAACAATAAACCCAATTTTACGGCATGTCTAAGGATTTTAGTAGTACATTCTCTTTTAAATGAGTACTGCTTAGAGATCTTCTCTTAGAAGGTTGACCTTTTTATTTTATCTTTTGTCAGCTTTGCCGCCAGTCGAGAGGTTGTTGCTAGTCATGAGGTTTCCACACCTCAATTTCCCTTTTTATCAACCATGAATGTGAATGTTGTATTAACATCAATTTTCTTCACATCGTGTGATTTCAGTTGCTTTCCTTTTTTTAGAGGGACTGTTATTGTAGTTGGCACTGAGGCCTTTCTACTTGGGTAGCCTTTTAAACTTGACAACATGATCCAATAATTCTTAGAATGTGTTAATCATAGCCAAGGCTAGATATGGAGCCATTTGATCATCGATATTCTTCATGAGGAGTTCTACGGCATTCTTTTTTGTGAGCTGCAAGTCACACTTCATGCTTAGATTTTTTTATTTTGTAATGTATTTGGTAACACTCTCATCTTTCCTTCTCTTTTCCAAGAGATCCACTTTCGTTACTTTTTTAGTTGCTCCTGTAAATCTCTTAACGAAGAGTGTTTCCAACTCAATGAAAGTTTTTGCTGAGTCATTAGGTAACTCAGCATACCATTCAAAGGTTGTGTTAGTAAGACTACTAACAAATTATCATAACAATAAAACATCGTTTCCTCCAGTATTTCTACATGTGGCTTTCAACTGGGCTAAATGTTGTCATAGATTTCCTATGCCTAAAAATGTGTTGAATTTTGGCACAACATACCCTTTAGGATTTTGTATTTGAACGTATTCAGCAGGATATCGTTAGCCTTTCGCACTAACTGTTCAGCAGCTTTTCAAGTGATATCCACTTTGATATTTGGTTGATGAGGTCTTCTACCTTGGACTTGGTCAAAACATCAGCTTCTTGATAGAAATTTATTGTAGCCTCTCCTGGGGCTTGTTGCCTTTGTGTTAGAACTATTGATAAGTTGGGTGTCGCATTTTGTATGCCTTTTGTTTCAGCTATTTGGTCACTCATTTTTGGAGGTTTCTTTGGAGGTATTTATTGTGTTGCAGTTGATATTAGATTAAGCTGACCAAATAGCTTTTTCATTAGCACACTTATTTAATTAAGATGGCTGTTAAGTCGGTTAATTTCTTAATCTCTTTGTTAGAGGTGAGAACCCATTTGTCATTGTAACCTTGTTACAATGTCAGCTAGCTCTTTAATTATTTTGACCACCACTTAAGTTTCAATTCTAGGTTGTTGATGATTTGGGTTCTCATGGTGTCCCTCCTCATTTGTTAATCGAGTGTCACATTTTTATTTCATAAACGTGTGTCAACTAAATGAATTACTTCAACTTTCATGTGATCAATATCATCATTGTTTTGAAGATCTAGAATTTATTGCTCTTCATTGGTTGGAAAATCTTCATTTTCTTAGAAGAGTCGATTATCTTCCTCATCATCTACTCACTAACTTTTTTAAGATTGGCATTTCCAATTGATGATAGAAGAATTTGTTCCTTCATCATTTAGTGGGGTTGGCTTATGTTAAGCTACCTCATCATCAATGATTTAAATTTTTTTTGATACCCAAATCGATTAGGACCTTCCAATAGTGGATCTCTAGGAATGCATCCTAGATGTAACACCCTGATATTCACCAAATAAATAATATTCTCTTTTTTATGGGGGGTTAGGGCCTTTCAACAACTATCCACTTAGTGTCTTTATATCTAAGGGCTCATTGTCAGTGTTCATTGACTATAGTGTTGGTAGACTTTAAGTCTTGCTATAAACAAGCACAATATTTTTGAATATTCCCACATTTCTTGATTCTTCTATGAAGGTTTCTATTTTTAGCAACCTTCAGGATTTTGTAGATTTTGGAGGAGATGATCTCCTCCTTTGTGGTTAGTTTTATAGAATGGGATGTGTATGTATATCCTAGAATGAGTTCTTTATAGCTCCTCCTGAGGTATTTCTTTTGACCTATTGGAGCAAATCAAAGTTATTGTTAAGGGGTATATTTGCTTCCACTAGTGGGTCATGTTGTTGTTCAACATGAACGGGCAATCCGATAGCTCTACGACTAACATTGTATTTTCTATGATCCCTCCTAGAAATTTTTGTGCTTGAGGAAGAAGCTTCATGGTCATGCTTACCTAGAGTAAAGGTAGCAGCTTGTGGGATAGTATGCTCCCATGTTGCACTACTGAATGAATCGATGATAATGGACTTCAACTTAGGCCTAACAATCATCTTATCCTCAAAAGGGTGGTTAACATTGCATTTGAAAGCCTATCAAAGATGGAACCCCTCTTTGGGTTGGGCCCATTCGAAATGATCACGCTCATCCTTTTTCCTTTATTGGATGCTTTTGACATTCAAGTACCTTTGACTATGGGCTTAGTGAAAAGTCCAGCTGTCATAAACTGGACAACCTTTGAAATTATTCTGAACTAGAGAGTAGCTCCAATGAAACCAGTGTTAATTATTTCTTCAATGAATCTTACCATGAATTCCTCACTAAGCTTGATAATCATCATATTATTGATGTTTGCCATTGAATGAACCTGATTATTGATCTTAATATTTTAAAAGATTACAACACTTTTTTAAGTCTACGATGATACCATATATTTTAATTTTTCCAACCAGAGATGGAGAGAGAAGTGATCCCCAACAAAGTCGCTAAAAATCTTATCATATAGAAAAAAAACCTTTGAAGATGCTCTCTGGCATCTTTTTGAGATAGGTAGTAATATGTTTTCTCATGAGGTAGATTGATATATATTCAACTAGATTTTCTCTAATATTATATTAGGGTTTATTTAGATATGGGTTCTACTTCCTATGAATGCAAGCCTTCATAGTTAATTACCCCTCTTATCATTGTAAGAGAGCACTCTCAATTAAGGTTGGAGATAATCATATATTTTTGATATAAATCAATGTCTAAAGGTGTGGTGTGGCATAGATGGCTATCATTTAACTTAAAGTGTATATTGGTGAGGATAATGACATGCCCAGTCATGATCCCATGGTTCTATCATCCTAAGATGTCATGATCCCTAGTCTACATAGCCAGGGAAAATAATTCTTGATTGAAGAATCCTAGTCAACAGCCATTGGTTGTGTTGTCCAAGGTGTTCTAATAGACTTGGGGTGATATTTGTCTAAGGTGACAAATTTAAATCAACCTTAGCTAATAGATGGCTTTTTATCTGTTAAATATATTCTATAATTTATGGCTCAAAAAGTAAAGCCATTGGGGAACATATGGGCTATTATCATGACCAAAATATAATGGAGCCATCTACAGGCCAAGCCACTGGTCAAAGGGTTATGGTCATATCTGTATTTCATATGGTGTCATTTGGTAGCAAAACTACATAGATAGAGGATAGATGTCACATCCTCACTAGCATGAGATTATTTAAGTATGAACATAGATATATTTATTTGACATTAACTCTTTTGTGAGCAAAGATTTTCTTAGCTTATCATCCTTGACAAAAAATAATGGATAGGTGGATGATTGTTTATTTTAAGTTATTTTTAATGATGAACTTCATTTAATTTGAACATAACCCGTTTAGATAAATTTTATAATCAACACAGCTATCATCAGGGAATGATTAAGGTTTGTTAACTTGGACCCAATCATGAGATCTAATCAAAAAATTAACCCAACATCCTCAAAAATTTAATTTAGATTTTAATACATGTGTCTGAGCACATGCGGTTAATTTAGATTTATTTTTATTAAGCACGTTAGCATAAAAAATATGGCACTTGGGTGTTTATTACAATAAAGCATCAACGTTGGGAACATAGTGCCTAAGCGCTTGACAACACTATGGCACTATCAAAATGAAACCTTAGCATTGAATGATTATTACTATAGCATTTTAAGGTAGGTATTTGTGTTGGCAAACTGAATAGTACCTAGGCATTATTGATATGACTGTCGCCAGTCAAGAGCCAGTTCAAAAAAATTGGAAGGTTGATAAGAACTTTAAATGGGAAGGACACACTTTTTGACCAGCATTGCGATGTTGAGTTAGAGCACTGCAATGCTACATCAATGCCTGACACAATTTTAATTATGAAATTAATGATAATGAATACTCATTTTTTTCAGCATAGTAACTAACTTGACCAGCTGACCAGCACCTAGTGCCACATGTAATGCTGATTCCTTATTTCAGAATGCAAGTGCCTAGTGCCTCGGTGCCCAGATGTGGTGCCATGGTGCTATGTATGGTCTATAAATAGATGTCTAAGGTTATGAAGATTTTCATTATGCAGTTCTTCTCTCCAAAGATCTCTTAGCTCTCTTTCTCTCATAGCTTTCTTTTAAATAAATAAAATCATGATGCTCAAGAGGTTTGTTAGCAAGATGAGGGAGACTTTGAGTAAGGCTAACAGATTTGTTAGCATGGAAGATGAAGAGCGGGATCAGCATGTTGTCACCCACAAGCATCTCATCCCAAAAAGGAGTTTCTACAACTTGGGAGGGAGAGTATAAGGAGTGATCAATGAATGTGGCTAGGTGAAGTTGGTCTATGAGAAAAGCTCTTGCATCATCCCCATGGTGTGAGAGTTCTTCACTAGTGAAGGAGCACCATAACAATAAAGTTTTTGCTTGGGGGAAAATGGTAAGTTTTGATAGAACTACGATCAAAGCATATTATGAATTGCCAAATGTGGTTTAAGATTAATATATTTTTTATTATAATGAACACACAAATTTTGATGAAATTCTTAGTTTTCTCACTAATACAAATGCCAACGTCTAGTGGAAACGATGGGAGAAAAGAATTTTTAACTTTCCTATTATCTACCTAACAACAAAATCTAAGGCTTGGCACTATTCATTTTTGTCAAGCTGATGGCACTGGTAATATCAGTGAGGTGACCAAGGATAGGGCCATTTTAAAATTTGCAATTCAAAAGGGCATTATAATTGATATAGAAAAACTATTTAGAAATCCATTTGTAATATGCTTAGGGGTAGTATACTATAGGATATGGTCATCCCTCTCTTATTTATGGTTTGTGTGATGCAGCGGGCACGTTAGGGGAGCCTAATAAAAAAGTTCTTATTCAAAAAGCTCCTTTAATGAAAAGGTTTATTAAGAGGTTTGGTTTGAGGTATTATGCAGGGGAGAGCTCACGTGCCCCATAATTTTGACTCCAATCCTCTAAACCCTTAAATGAGCAAATCTCAGATTTAAAGAGAGATGGGTGAGAGTAGCCATAGACAGTGGGCTTTAGAAAACAAATCTAATTATCACATAGATTATCAACAAAAGTAGTTTCTTTATATGTCCTAATTCAATATAGCACTAGACCATATGTTTAAAAATTATGGTATTGGGGATCCAAGTAAGACTTTTTTTCTGTGGCGCCTCAATATCCCCCTTATATAGCTACATTCTGAAGCCAAAAACAAAGGAGGAGGATGATTATTATGACTACTGGTTTCCTCGTCTCTTTTTTTATTTTATATTTTTTATTGTAATAATTTTTAATAAATTTTTTTATTTAATAAAATTGTATTTTTAATTTCTATTTCCTTTATCTTTGTCACTATGGAATGCTCTAGTATTAAAAACATTTTTAAGAAAAAATAAAAAAAAAAATTCTGCTCAACATCAAGGGTTTAGTGCTTTAATCTGTAAACTAGCACCTAGGTGCTGTTAAGTTGGAATGATTGATTGAAAAACCCGAGAGCTTAGTGCCTCGAAGATATATTTATAGTGCCATGACACTGTGGGTATAATTTGGATTACACTGTGAATGTCTTAATATTATCAATTGAGTGTGGAAACACAGTGCCTCGATGCTGAGATACTAGTGTCATGGCGCTAAGAGATGACCGCTTAATCTTAATTTTTTTGAAGGCTTAGTGCCTTAGTGCTATACTTGTAGCACTTGGATTATGATATAAACACCATGATATTATCACTTGGGTTTCAATTGTGAGAACATAATATATTGGCATTAGGATACATCACCATGGCACTATGAGATACCTGCCTAAGCATAAATTCCCTAAGGACATAGCACCTTAGAATTGTTTCATTGATGTCTAAGATTCAATATATTTTCTTTTTTTTAAAAAATTTTAAAATTTTAATAATTTTCTTAGTGCATTAGCACTCTTCTCTTTTTTTAGATCTAAGATCAATGGAGGGAGGGTATTATTTCATGTTGAAACCAAGTTCTACAAAGAAAGGGGCATTTCAAGATAAAGCACCTCAATAATGTGTGAACAGTGCTATGGCACTATTTTAAAGATATGAAATCTGGGGTTTAGTGTTGCGGCACTGAAATACTGTGTCATGGTACAACAAAGATAATATCAAGACCGAAGAGCTTAGCACCATGACATTAGGTTTTTGGCGCCTCGAAGCTATAGAATAGAGCATTCAAGATTTCATTCTCAAGAGTGTAGCACCTCAGCGCTATACCTTAGCATTGTAGTGCAACAGGACAAGAATCTCATTTTGATTGAATTCTTGGAGATTTTAATGGAATTTTATCAAAATTGGCAACATAATGGCTTACCAATGCTAGATTCTTACATTTTTAGTGTGACCACACTTTTTTCCCTTGTTTGGATACAAGATCAACGGAGGGAGGGTGTTCTTCTTACACCAAAATCAAGTTCGATGGTGGATGTTTTTATTTAACATTCAAGATTCTAGAAATTTTAGTCTTAGGGAGTATTTTTTTACTCCAAATTTAAGACGATGGAGATACACTTATTTTCTCACTGGACAAAGATCACTGGTGGAACCCTTTTAATTTTACTTTTCAGAAAGAAAATTTGTACAAAAGAATATTTTTAAAAATTTTTTACTTGGAGTAGACAAGAGATTGCTCTTACATCGGGTGAACATGTGCCTATAGAGAGCACAAATGCTCTCAAGCAAGAACGGGGCAAGAAGATTGGAGAGAGTTGACTGAAAAAGGGAGAGAATAAGTTAATGGGGTTGCCCTGTCCTTTTTATAGGTAATTTCCCTCTAATGGGGCAATTTTTTTGCGGTGTGACTATTCTGCCCCACTCCCCTAGACAGTTATTGTTGTTGGGGTAAGGACTAGTAGCTTTCTTGATTTTTAAAAAACTAATGATTCGTAACAGCGTCTCAATGCTAGTATCACAGTGTCGTAGCACTGTGCGATTTAATCGGGCAACAGTTGTGAGTGGTTTGAGCTTCTAGATTTTTTAAGGTGGCAACAGGGCTTAGACGCTACGATTGTAGCACTATGGTGCCCCCAGGCTAAGATGTGTAAATTTTATCATTTTGTTTTAGATGCAAACAATCCAACTTGCCTAAAGCTGACTTTCCCATCCATTGATCCAAGTGGAGTCTAAATCATAAAGGAAAATCTTTGGTTCATCAACCATGGGCTATCCATTTCACCTCATTGTCCCAAACCTCTACAACTATAGAGGTTCCATGTAACAAGTCCATGGCCATTTTGAGCTTTACTCACTAAGCCACTTTATCTAATTTGATTTGTAATTTCTTGAACACCTTTAAAGATTTAAAAAACTCTTAGTCTAACTTCTTTTAATAAAATCTGCATGGCTTTGATAGTGATGGAATATGTAGTAGTGGATTATATAAGAATAGCTTTATCATGAACAACACTTCCTTCTTATTATTGTACTTCTAATACATCTCCATAATCTTAGAATTTTAGGCTCCTCCTTCATCTTATCACTTTCAGGCTTCCCTTGGCACACATGATCTTCTGGTTGTCTCCCACTTCTTTCAAAAATGTTGCTTTGACATCTTCCATTAGGTTTACCGTCATGTTGTTAGGGAGCACTCTAGATTGACAATTAAAGAGTAATTATGATCATTGTATATATATATATATATATATATATATATATATATATATATATATATATATATATATATATATATATATATATATATATATATATATATATATATATATATATATATATATATATATAACTTAGTAGTATTTATAGCCATTTCTTTCTTTTATAGTGAAGCATCATGCCTCTAAAGTGTAACATCAGTGTGGATCATGAACTATGTGATGAGGGTGGTCATTATGAAAGCCTCTTTTAATGATATCTCCTTTAACTTTTACTACCGTGGGCCTAATAATTGAATGAAGTTAAGGGTTTGATAACTCTTTGCTGATAAAATCAAGGTGCTTATTGATAACCATTTGCCTATTATCCCACTTAAGCATTCTTCTAAGAGAAGTTAGAGTAGAAGAGCTTGAGAGTATTTGAGTAAGGATTAGTATACTAATAATTTCTTATAATTTTTACTTATTCCAAATAATTTTGAGCTAATGGGATATTCATTTAGCATTCTACACTATTATGACCTCTTCTATAAAGGTCACAATAAAAGAATAGAGCATGTGTTATTGGAGCCATATGTGTACCAAGTTACTTCACCAAGAAAGGGACCTACACTATGAGTGCTATATTGGATAATGAATCCTACACCATAACTACTTGCTTCCAATAAGTCATATGCATCTTCTTTAGTTGCATTGGTCAGGGCTCTTATTCATCCAGTCAATCCATTATAGAACAACTAGTCTTGAATTCATTTGGGTAGACCATGAATATGATATTTCTATAAAGGACTTTATATTCCTCCTAATTTCATGATCTAGATCCTCATTCATGTGGTCTTCACTTATAGAAAGTACTTTAATAGAAACTTGCATGCTAAATCATCCTGCATTATGATGAAGTTATTCGGAAGAGACTTTAGCAAGTTTGACCTAGTCCCTTAATCAAAAGGGATCAACCTAAATCTGATTGTGTCATAAAAAAACTCTATTATATTTGAAGTTGTCACAAATTCTTAAGTAATTTGTGATATGATTAGTCAAAACTTCACATGTTAAGACTCTAAATTAGAAGCTTTAAATCATTTGTATGGTTGTAGGCTTGATTTCAAAATTATTAATTTGTACACCTAGCTTGACTTTGGCCATAGGGATGCCTGCATAGTCTCTAAACACTTTAGTCTCAATGGCCATTCCTCTATTATTTAGGCTATCCATTTTTGCTGCTTCAGTCTAGTCAGGTTGTCTTTTTCTCCATAAGTCCTTTTAGAACTTTATTTCTAAGCTAATGAGAAATAATGACTTAGCATGATCAACATAAAAAATATGTATTGGTGTTACAAGAAAATAAAACCTAAAAAATTAGTTAAAAATAAAAATTATCAGAAATAACAATGACAATTAACTTAGTATCGATATTGGTGTTGCAATTCTTTGATAATAGTACCAAAATATAATGGGGTCATAATCCACACATCAAAAAGCACACATTCACTCCACATAATAAAGAGTAAGTAGAGTATCATTTTTATGAGGATTATATAACAATTCTTAGAACTAAGTTAATTAACTATTAGTTAGATGTAACTTAGGGTGTCAAAGAAAAACTAAAAGTTTACACCTAAATCTGCCATGAAGCTTACTAATTAAATAATCCAAAATATTGTTACGGAGAATTTAATATTGATAAAACCTATATATTGGGATTCATCTATGTTTATTTGTGTAAATATGACTTTAATTATGTAAAGAATGTAATTTTACTAAAGTTCGATTCAGGTGTCAACTACATTTCTCCTAAAATTCTTGGGTCCTTAGTTTTCACATATAACCTTTCTACCTCTCGATGATAGATTCAATTCCATGAAAATCCATTAAGGCTCTTTGGAACTCAAAATAGATTTTATTGCTTTATCATAGCTATGTCTAACTTATGACACAACACTATAACATTTTGTTCATGATGTGTATGTTCTCCACATCTCGATTTCGGGCAAACCTCCTAAATTATTAATGAATTTCAAGTCAAGCAATAAGCATAAAAATATTGAACAAAATACATAATAATAAAGAAAAATATAAAATTATAAACTTTTATTAAAATCAAAACAAAATTAATATGATTATATCCCAACCCCTATAATGGGAGTTTAGTTCAATATGAAATGAATGAAAGTTACATAAAATTTCATTATAGAAATTATCATAATAAAAATAATGGGAGTGGAGAAAAAGAAACTTAGGAAAAAAACTCTAAATAATCTTTCTTCTTCGCCTTGTCTCCTTGCCCCTTAAAATCTCTTTTAATCACTCATCCAATGAACTTGAAACAACCATCAAATTTCTTACCTAAATACCCTCTAAGAATTTAAGAAAGTAGGGGAAGTATGGCTAGAAAGTTGCCCAATTCATCCACATGGGTTTCTTGTGTAGGGATAGATGAGATTTCTCCATACAAATAAGAATTTTGGGTGAATTATAAGCAAATTGGAGCAAGCACCTTGTTCGCACCTAGGTTAGAGTGACAAGCACCTAGGCACCAACTCTCTATCTGCACATATTTTTAGAGTTAAATCTAGTGGTTAAGCATCGGGCTCTTTATCTTGATCTCTTATTGGGATTGGTTATGGGGTGGATGCATTAACTTTTTTGTCTTCAGGTTATAGGTGGGTGCCTGGATTCCAAAGCACTAGGTTGAGTACTAAGCAACAAATTTGCTTCAGATTGCTCCATTTGTTCCAAAATCTACTCTAGAAGGATCTTCACATAATTTTGCATATAAATTATTAAAGTTTGCATACATTAATGTAGAACTATAAAATTTAAAATTCAAACTATAAATGCTGTGAAATCTTTATATTTATGTAAAAATACATGTCAGATGAATAGTATAATACAAGAAAAAACATGTAACATTTACACCTATCACTAAGCAAGACAAACAATTTGCATTAGAAGATAGTAAGCCCAATGCTTAGTTGTTAGATCCATGATCTTAGGTGCTAGAAACTATACAAATTAGGTTTTAGGATAGAGACCTTGACACTTAAGTCCCTAAACCAGTCACTTGGCATTGACAGGGTAGTAGCTCCATTTGTACTAAATCTATGATAGAACTTGCTTATTTTAAAGCAGCCTTATAGCCATATGAAAGCATTTTTAAGCATGATTTATTGAGATTTTTGATAGACTTTAGTAATGTTTAGAGGGTTCTTCTAGGATTCCTCAAGGAACTCTTCAAGAAACTATTTGAAGAAGATTCAAGCAAGGCTAGGACATGAAATTAAAATGAGAATCGTAAAAGAGAAGTGAGAGCATAGTCCTATGTTTTTCTTAGTGCCCCCCTTCTTATTTATTTTAAATTCATATTATGATTTGTGTATGTTTTACTTTTTTATTCAAGATCATATTAAATTTCTTTCATAGGATTGGATGTAGGCATTGTGTTGTAGTTTCTTCAATTTTTAATAAATTTTATGAGTTTTTATTTTTAAAGATTAACATATATTTTGTTCTTATATTTATCGCTTATTGATTATTTAATATTAGGTCAATAATTCAGAAGATTTATTCAAAATCAAGATATGGATAATTGACTTGCCTTAAAAATAAAATAGTACAATAGATTGTGGGTTTGCGATAATTGTATGATATCATGTAGTCTTTGTAAGATTTAAATAACATTGATTGTTTTCCTTATATTCAGTATATTTTCAGGAGAAAAAGAGATTGTGAGAAGAAAATAAAAACTATAGGAATTCAATAGAAATGATGCATTCATCTGAATTAGACTTTGATAAGAGTTAATAAATAGCTTATTAATTTAAAATTAACTAACAAACTCATCTTAGGTGAAATCAAATCTCTAGATCTTAGCCCTATTGAATTTCTCTCGAAATTCTCGGGCTTAGTTTATTTTATTTTTTAAGCTGAATTAGACTTTGTCTTATTTTAAAAATCATTTTTTGATCCTCTAAATAATATTGAACCAACACACTTTCTTTATTTGACTTTTCAATATTTGTCAGACAATACACACTTTTTCTTATGTGTTCAATTGCATCCTATACAACGTTGTACATTGTAGTAGGCATTAACAAATTACTTAAGCTTGTTGTAGGATGTCCCGAGGATCACCAATCACATGCTCTCTAATCATTATTATTTCATACATTAATCATTGTATTAAATAATTTAGTTTATGGATTAAAAATAAAAAAAATAAATTTATTATATAAAACTTATGTAACATCATCTGTATATAGTTTTAAGATAATGCATTTTTAAAAAATAAAATATATTTAAAATAATATTTTTTTTATATTTCATGCATTTTAAATATATAAAATATTCATATAATTTATAATTTACTCAAGTACTTAGACGATCATTGAGCACTATTTTCAACTAGTAGAAAATGATGCTAATATTTTTGAAACTCAAAATATATATTTTAGATTGTTTTAAAAATTTGACAAATTGCCACATTCATTTTTTCTTGATACTTAAAATTAGTTTTAATGATTAAAATTGTAAAATTACAAAATGGAGTTTTTGTTCAATTGCATTTTCTAAACAATTAGAGTTTCTATTACTGTTATTTTTAAATGCGATATCAAGTTTATGATGTTATTTATAGCCAAAGAATAAATTAGTGATTTAATTTGAATTGTGAAGATTGAATAGTTGATGAATGTTGATGATGAAATGGATGGCTCATAATAGCCAATAGTAAAAATAATAATTCACAAATCATATTAAATCAAATTTTATAAAATTATTTGGGATGTTCTTAGGTGTGTAAATGAGTCAAGCTGGCTCACAAGTTAACAAGTTCACGAGCCAAGCTTTTTAAGGCATAAAGTTGAGCTCGAGGTCATAATCAAGCCTAAAAATTTTTTGAGCTCGAGTTCTAGTCTAGTTTGATTTAGCTCAGCAGCTTATTGAGCTAGCTCGTTCGCATAATGACGAACTGCAATATATCGCATAACACGTTATTGGTACGATAACTTATTGAACATTTTAAATGAACTTGAGCTTTTTAAACAAGCTCGAGCATTCAAGTCGAGCTTGAGCCTGACTTTCTTTAAATTGAGTCATGTTCGAGCTTGGTAAATGAGCTCAAGCTTGAGCTCAATATTGATTAAACAAGTTTAACTTGATTAAATTAAAACTCGACTCAACTCAAAGTCTTTATATAAATGTCAAAAAATATAACTTTAATTTTATTTCCACTATACTATGAGATTTAATGAAGCATTTATCTTATTTTCCCGACAATCTATTAGAGTGGTCTTTCATATGCTTAAGAAAAATCATCTAAAATTTTATAAAATTTAGCATGATTTACCTTTTAAGGTTTAATTTGAAATGAATGACGTTATATAACTAATTGAATGTTATCCGACTAAAATTTTACATTAAAAAATAGTTTTTCCTTCAGAAGCAATTATAAATTTATAATAATATAATCTATCCTAAAATTATATATAAACGTATGGTTTATATCAAACGGAGTAAAATCAAAGTCTATTTTTTAACGATGTGAACATCTATTAAAAAAGATAACAATGTTTTAAAATTAAGCAGATACCCATCAAAAACCACTTTTTTTTTTTTTTTTTTCTCGAACCATCAATAAGGACGCTTAATCTTATTATCATCGAACGTAAACTCTCTAGTTTTTTATATCGGGTTTAAGCTAACGCGAGTTCCATGGCTACGTCAAAGAAGACCAACGTGCAGCCTCCTTCCTCTATACCTCAGTCACCACCGTTCCACCTCACCGATGACGAGGAGGAGGACGAAAACGTTAAGCAGCTCCGTGAATGCTCTAATCTATACTTAGCTTTACAGGTAAATCTATTGACCACCCCATTTTCTCCCCTTTACCCGAACTCTTCTTCTATATCAATTCCAAAGAAAAATGCCCATTATGTGCTTGTAGGAATGCCTCAACCGTACCAAGCGCAACTGGAAATCCTGCCAGCGTGGTAAGCCCTCGATCCACTTCTCCTTAATTTTCGGTAGATGTCAAATTTGTTGCCATTCCCTGGCGAATTCTACTTCTAAAATGACTAACATATAAATTACGGTTTGCAAGCTTTAATATTGTGTTTATAACAATTGAATTAGTTATAACGATTGAATTGGTGTTGGATTCAGTGTTCCTTAAGTCACGTAGATAATGTGTTAATTTACCTGTGCAAATGATGAAATCTTGCATTTCAATAATATGGAAAAAGAGTATAAAGATGATTTGCTATTTATTTCTTAATTAACAAAGATGAAGATGCAACAATGAACTTATTTTAAGAACTATTTTTTGGCGATATCACGAATAGCTTTGTGAGGTTATAAAAATCTTTATCAATGGAAGCACTTTTTTTGGCGCTAAGGAGATCCAGAAGGGACAAATCCTAGCCTAAAAAGCCTTACCAAGGAATTTGAGTTAAATTGGCCCAATTGGGACTAGAGCGGATTGGTTCAACCAAACATGATTGATTCCTTTCTTTCATGTGACTCGTATAGATTACAAATAGTTTTAATACCTTTAGAGAAATGACAGACCACCTGTCTTGATGAATTGGCCTCAAAATCTACTTGTTGCAAGCAACACGTAGTAGCCTTCATTTTGACCAAGTTGTTTCTTCCAAAGTCAAATTATTTCAGAAGTTTAGAATTTTTCCAAATTACTGTGCCTCTTACTTTCCACCCCTTAATGAACCATTCATCGCTAAACACTTATTTGGGAGATCTAATCGATCCGTACAAAATTTTATCGACATTGGTACTTTTTTTTTTCTAAATTAGATTGAAGATGTTGTGAAGTTTCTAAGTATTGTTCTATCTGAAACTTCGGTGCATCTTTGTAAATTTACATGTAGCATCTCTACCAACAATGCACTAATACCTTTAGTTGAATGTTGAGGGCATCATTGATAATTATAGCTGTTCATTTCTCATTTCAACTAAAGATTCAAGCAAATTTGGTTGAGGAAAGTTCCTTTAAGATTCAAATTTGCTTCTATCTCAAATGCAATGCACCATTTGCATATGATGCCATAACATCAACACCCAAAGATTCACTATAACCATCTAGATCATGGTATTTGATTTATTTCATTTAAGAATAAAGAGGGCACCTTACTTGGAAATTGCTTTGATATAATGGTTGACCTTAACGAATGTTTCTTATTATTCTTTTTAATTCAGATTTAATTGCTTTAATGACAATTTCATATTATTTCTTGAAGTCATTGCACACTCTACACTGCCTCTAGCTTTCTTTATCATGATAATGTTGGATACCCAATCAATATAAAAGGCTTCTTAGATGAATCGGACAATGAGCAGCTTTATAACTTCTTCCATGTTGGATACGTGTTTGACAATTTGGGAATTAATGTTACCATTGTAGAGCAAGCTTTTCATGAACATTCCTCCATATCTAATTATTTTTAAGATTAATATTTTGATGATCTCTTTATCTGAATGGATCTTAGAATTACTCTCTTCCCTTCATGGTAAGGATACCATCTAGGCCCATCTAATGGTCTTCAAAGATGAAATCCTTCGAGGTAGCTACTTAATATTGCTACTATGAATGTCATTTCTCTGCACCACCTCAAGCAAAGTTGTCACCAAGTTGACCTGCTATGAGTTGCCAGTTTTCCATATGATTTGGCAATCCTCCCTATTATTTGTATATTCACAAAAAACTATCAAAAAACCTGCCCAGCTCAATGGTCAATGAAGACCCATTAGACCTATATCCCCTACTATTCATCTTCTCCAAAAAAAACTTTGATGCTCATCTCCATCTTCATTGTGGCACCTAAAAGGTCTTCCATAATTGCATTGGACTAACTGATTCATTAACCAAATTCATAATATCCATGATAGCTCCATTAGTTGTCTCATTAGGTTCCTACAACAAACAGCCTTCGAACTTGGTGGAAGAATTTGTTCATGACCACATTTTACCTCTACTAGTTTGGCCTTAATCTTTTTCAATGGACTTTAAGGATGGCAATCCTTGTATAACTATCATAGCATTGTGAACTTTTATTTTTCTTAATTTTCTTCATTAATTGTTTAAAAAATTTAGATATAGAAAGCTAATTGATCTTCTACATCTTATACGAGCACAAAAATTGATAAAAGATATAACAATCAATGATCAATAATGAAAATCTTTATAATGATCTTTAAGCCTCATTTTTAAATATTTTCAAAATTGCCATTTCTACTACTTATCGAAATCAACAGTTTGGAAATCTAATGAGCCAAATTATCTAGGTTGAATTAGGTTCTCAAGTAAATTCTTTAATTCCTTTTAGTTTCTTAGAAGATACGAGTGAATTGAAGAACTACGATAAGCTATATTTATCAGGGTCATGTTGATCAAGTCATCATTAGAGCTTGAATATGATTCAACAAGTAGCTAATTATGAACCAACTATGCAATCGTTAAACTTCAAGTTTACGAAGTGATTTTATCTATCCAATCCTCATAACTCACCTTCAAATCAGCTAAGAGGATTACAAACTCCTCTTTTTGTAAGGCTATTCACATACTTAACTCCTCTAACCATCTTAAGTGCCTAGTAAGCGTCCTCACTGTTCTTGCTAGAATAACTCATCAAGAGCACTTGCCCAATATTCTAAATCACCAATGATTTTCATATACTATGCAGCTCCCAATTTGACTCATCAATACACAAATTGCTATTTGTGTACTTGTTATTTCATCTTATAGTGCTTCTTGTAATATCAAACTTGAGCCTTGTAAAATAGGTGGTCAAAACTTGGGAGTGGGCCTTGCAAATTTTTTTACTTTTTGTTAAAATGCTACTAATTGGAATCTTACCTAAAACCTTAACTAGATTATTTGATAGACTCCTTCCTAAAATCTCTCCCTTAGCTAGATTTGACTCATTTCTTTCTCTTTGAGGAGCCAATCAAGTATTTTTTGGAACCTTAAATTACTAGAGTCTTTGAACTTGAGTATTGAGCTCAATCTACAAATAAAGTATTAAAACTTTTCATGGATAGTACTAGATATAGCATCATCATCATAGTACCGTGGGCTTCGAAAATTCGCCACCGACCTCTCGATAAAGAGAGTATGATTTATGTGTCTATCAAATCTTCAGAAGGCAAATGGAATAGTAGATAACATACTACCCAAAGATTTTGCTCTCATTTTGTGAGGACTTTAGATTAGTTTCGTTTCTATAGGCAAGTACATAGTTAATTACCCTCTCAATGTTGAGAGAGAACTTTCGATTAAAATTTAGTCAGATTCTTTGAATGTATAGCGTATAGTAGCAGCATGTGGAGTTATAAATTTAGGTTTATGAAATTTATCATTCTTTAACTTGAAGCGGATAGTTGGGGGAACGATGAAGCGCCCGATCAAGATCCCATGGTTCCGTCATTATGGGCATCTGGTCTCTTGGTCGGAGGAGGTAGTCGACTGACGCAGAAGAATCTTTATCGATATGGATTGCGTCGTCAAGAGAACCTAACCGAGGTGGTGTTTGTCGAGAAGGCAGACTTAAGTCCACCCATATGAGGATTTTTTCTATCAAGTGCATGGTCATAACTCAAACGATAGGTCATCGAGCACACCAAGCAGGCGACCGTAATATAACGACAAGATGGCTAACTACCCTACGAGGATTTCGTCGACCAGATCTTATATGGAGCCTATCACCAAACCACACAATCGAGACACATGTCACATCTTATCAAGATCGAGAGATGAAGATAGAAATACACTGACATATCAATTCCTTTATGAGCTAAAGTTTTCTTAATTTGTTACCTCAGACAAACATTTGAGGAAAGTGGGTAGATTGGATTTTGCTATAAGTTTTAAATGTTGGATTTCATTTAATAATTTTGAGTTTGATAATTCATTAGATCTTTCATTTGAATTGATATTTAATTTATATTAATTTGATTTGAAATTGCAATCATATTTTAATGAAAGTATTCCCTTCGGTTGAAATCTTCATTCAACACAGTCATCCTCGGGGTAGATGTATTATTTTGCTATTTTAGATCTTGACGACTCTATTAATTTAATAATAAAATATCAGATCTACTGTCATATGACAGAATTAACTTCTCAAATATTTTATTATTGAAAATATTATAATAGCATAATTAGATTTTTAGGTTTTGTTATCCCAGACACGGTCCTAAGACCCAATCTGGAATCAACCCGCATAACATCCTCATACACTAAATTTAAGCATTCAACATAGTGTCGGGGCCCATGCAAGTTGTTCAATTCAGTATTGATTTAAGCTTAAGGGATTTGAATAGGGTTATTTATTTTAATTGAGTTTCATTGCAAATTTATGATTTTAGATAAAATTTTGATAGTTTTTAGCCTTGGCCGTCTTATGGGGACTACATCGAGAGGCATACAAGAAAATATGTATGGGTGGTGTAAACACCACGATTGAATGTATCATCTCACAAAGTCAAGAAAGACATTTATGGGTCTTTGAAACACCTGTATGTAACACAAATTTCTCTGCTACGCTAAGAAAGGCCTGTACGGGTACTTATACACCTGCATTGTTAGTTTAAATAGTTAATTTTAGCTTCGTAGTTGAATTTATATCAAGTCGTTTGCGCCTGTCGGAAAATTTGAAGATTGCATTATCCCGGCATCGCCCCGCAGGAGGTCGCCGTATTTGGCCCCACCATGCCAAGAAAGGCATGTATGGGTGGTGTAAACACTACGACCGAATGCGTCATCTCACAATGCCAAGAAAGGTATGCATGAGGCTCTAACGTATTTGCATGAAACGTAGATTTTTCCGCTACGCCAAGAAAGGCGTTTATGGATATTTCTATACCTACAAGTAACCTAGATTTGAAACACCATTTTCTTGTTGTTCCTTGACACTCTGGATCCTAATAAAATTTTGACAGAATCTCCCCTAGCCGGTGATTTCTACCAAAACTAGGTCTGTCCACCCATCTAAAAAGATGCGCATGGGTGGTGTTTTGCAACACCGCGGCCGTAAGTCTCTCAACTTATTAGTCTAAAAAAACGCATAGGCTCTTCGAATACTTATCAAAAAACACAGATTTTTCCGCCACGCTAAGAAATACGTGTATTTATACACAAACAAGCAATTTTATACGCGGAAAGGAATGGATAGCGGCGCTGGCACAGAGCCTAGCATGCATGGGCAAGAGTGAAGTCGACGGCGCTGAGCTCGTGCGGTGGGCAGCGAGAAGGTGTGCGTGGCTTTTGGGCTTGATGCGCAGGGTGCTTGGGAGTGACGGTCGCATGATGAGGCGACGGACGTTTGGCCTCGCGCGGAGATTTTCCGCGACGCCGTATTCGCCATGCGTCGTCGCCGGACCGGCCGGAGCTGCAGTGAACGGATGGGGAGGGCTATGGGAGGCAATGATGATCGATCGGGGGGTTTTGGGGCTATGGGGAGTTAGGGTTAGGTAAGGGGGGTGGGGGAGGGGTATTTATAGGAATTTTTTTATTTAAGTGAAAATTAACCCTAATAGAGATTTTTGTACCGACATTGTTTACATGGGAAATATATGTCAATTTTAGGTTATTTTAATGTTCTGAACGCAACAACGCAGTCCATTTCGCGATTGGAGGCCATTTAGTTCAAGTCGGCACCGAATCAGATCAATTTCAGTTCAAAAACACGCATTATCACTTTCAACAGCTCGATATTTGCATGACTTGTTTAAATTGAGTGCGGAGAGTCTTATGTGAAAAGTTTTGATGATAATGATGCGATAAATTTCACGAACGTAGGTCATTTGGGCATCGTCGCGGCTTCCCGACCCTGATATGCTTATAAGTGCGTCAACGGATTTTATTCTTGATAGGTCAAATTGTGTAATATGTATATTATGATCAATTTCAACATTCAACGCTGACAGTTCCGTCCGATCGGAAGTCATTTCGACATTTTGGCGATGTGCGATTTCAAATTCGACCATCTGTTGTATCCAATCGTCGATATTCATGCAGACTTGTCCGAATTGAGCGCAGATAATCTCATTTCATTAATTTCGATATTTCGAAGCTAACGGGATGACCAATTTCATGAAGGGAGGTTATTTGGGCATCGTCACAGCCTCCCAACTCTTGCGTTGCCATTTCGACGACCATCCTAGATCGGTCGACCGTCGGATTGTGCAGGATGTATATTCTGATCAATTTTGATGTTCTGAACGTGATGATTCACGATGACGAAGTCCGTTCGTCGATTGGAGATCATTTTGATTGATTTTGGCGATGTTCGGTGCATTTCAACCTCGTTTCATGAGCTATTTAGTTCGAAGTCAATCAATTTTATCTTGTGAGCTCGACTCGACTTATGATGCATGCATGAAGGTCAATAAATGCCCCCCAACAAATGTGATTCGTGCATGGAGCAAGTCATATTTATTAAAAGCTGGTTGACCCTTTAGGATGGCCACGGATCTTGGATCACTTCAGTTTCAATTTCAATAACTTATGGAGCTTTGATAGGATTTATCATTAGTATGATGTCTTGTGTTTGGATGAGCTAAATAACATGATTGACCGATTTATCCTGATTGACTTGTCGAATAAATAAGAGTTTTTTCCACCATCTACTCTTTTCAATGGGTTTGCTGAAAATCTTTCTTTTATGTCTCTATAGATTTGGATTTCCTCCAACCCTAGTTTCATGCTTGACCGGGTTGGATGGATGAGTTGGTTTGTTTGCTTTGAGATTTGAAATTCCTTCTGTCCTAACTTCAAGCTTGGCGAACTTGATGAAGGATTGACCTGATTTGTTCATAGTGACTAATCAGGAAGTGTATGTACGCCCTAAAACCTGTGCTTGCTACTTTGACGGACTCGTTAAAGGGGTTGCAGATTAGTTCAAAAATATATTACAAAGTTTGATTTCCTTTTCTGCAAAATAGACATGATATGCTTTTCAATCATAATATATCTATCTAAGGATCTCGACTTAAATCACGATATCGACTTAGATAAATATATAAAATGTCCCCTGTCTAACATGCGAGGTTTTCACAGTAAATGTCAAGAGAATTTGGAATGTCTTTAGTCCTATGCTTTGTGCTCTCAGACTTGTTGAAGACTTCCTCCTGAGAGTTTGAAATTTTTATTTTTCTCCTGTCCTGGTTTTGTGCCTTAGTAGAATTGATGGAGTTGATGGCTTGTTGGCAAGATGAGAGCATCTTTGCTCCTATGCTTTGTACTTTGACGGATTTGTTGAAGATTCAATCTCAAAATTTCTGGTTCATATTTCTTTATGTCCTGGTTTTATGCCTTGACGGATTTGGCGAAGAAATTCCCTGAATTGTCTTGAAGACTTATCAGGTGATACGAACTTACCTTTTGCTCTAGCTTTCTACTTTCGTGGGCTTATAGAAGGATGCCAGCAGACAACCTAGCCCTTAGAGCCTGTGTTGGGTCAATGACAAAGAGTCATCAGTTCTACACTTTGCACATAACGGACATGTTAATGAATAACTCCCTTAGTTCAATCTTTGGCTTTGTATGAATATTGGGATGACTTATTCGATCTCTTTCTTTCTGCTTAATTGGATTTACTGAAGAAGAGTTTCCTTTGGTTTTTGCTTTCTGGTTAACAGACTTGTTGAAGGAGTTGAGATTTCATATTTGATATTGATACTAAACTTGACTTAGTGCCTTCTTGAGTAAGAATATTTTTTTTTGGATTTTGGAAAATGACCTTACGACCATTAAGAATGATCTCTCCATCTGGGCCACTTGAACTTACCAAGTTTGAGGGATTTGGAAATTTAGATGCTCTTGTCTTTGAACTAACGAAGTAGGAGGATCTCTTATGCGACCGGCATGTTGACTAAGCATGGGCGACTGGCCATATTTGGGCATGTTGAATCCGACCTTATGCATCCACTTGAGTCTTGGACTTTACTAATTGATGGAGGATTTTATCATCGGGCTAATGAGATGGGGATCTCTTATTGCGGCATTTGTGTTGTTGAAAAGCGCACTGCCAACTGGCCATATTTGGGCTTGTTGAGTCCGACCATATGCACCAACTCAAACTCTAGATTCAATGTATGTAGTGATGATGTGTTTTCAACTTGATTTGTTAAAGTTTGCAAACTTGAAAATTTCTCTTTTGGTCAATAAGATTTTGAAACTTATGAATTTGAATACATAATTTGAACATGTTTATGGGGATCTCGGCTTTAGGCGCGAGGTCAATCCAAATACAAAAGGAGGCCCCCTATCTTACAAGGGAAAGCCTAACATTTTGCTATAAATTTTAAAAATTGTCCCCTATCTGATAGGGGGATGTTTGCTTTATTTCGGAAATGCATTCTTATGTTATAAGAGAATTTCCAAGAAAAACTTATATATGTAATGACGATGAGGAATAATTAGTATTCTCAGCACTAGGATCAATCCCTTCTTTGAAAGCTTAAAGGACGTATTATATGATCGAATGCTTTGGACACCCTCTCTTGGTAGACTTCTAAATTTTGCTGGGCTTGGAGTCTAACTTCGTCTAGTGTATCAAACTCTTCTATCTGTAGACGGGCATTCTTATCTTGGGTAAGATCATGTTGAATGGCAACTCGGAGCAAAGGTAATTTAATTTTAAGTGGTAGAACTACTTCAGCCCCAAATACTAGTGCATAAGGAATGAATTTTATGGGAGTCTTGTAGGTGGTGCGAAGCCCATAAAGCTTCCACAAGCTTGGCATGTCACTTCCTTTTATTTTGTGAGAATCTTTCCGAATAGCTTGACTAGTATTTTGTTGAAAGCCTCGGCCAAGCCATTTGCTCTCGGATTATAAATCGATGAGTATCGTTAATCAATATGCCGATCAGCAAATCTATAAATTTTAGTGCTTTTGAAGGTTGGGCTATTGTCTGAGATATTGTTGAATTCTTCCATTCCCAAATATCGTAGTCACATCTGCTCGAGGATCTACGATATAAGGTATTGCCAATATAAATATATAGTCGAAGCCTTTTCTCAAGTTGTGCAGCCATCGACTTATTGCTTGACAGTTTGCTTTCTTTAAAGTAGTCGACAAAGGGTTGTCTCCAATCTCCCTTCTCTTATACAGTAAGGATTTCATTTTGTGACTTTGGCACTTCCTCAGATTGAGGTCTTTTCTCCTGAATAGTCTGAGGCTCGTCTTGTTGCCTTTGAGAAGGGTAAGAGAGTGTGAGGAACAAAGTGAATTGCATCCTGGCTTGCATTTGATGACCTCTCTTTCAGCGGGATTTTACGCTTATTGGCTATAGGACCCGACGAGTGCAAATGTTAATTAGTATGTACTTGTCGTCATTCATACTCGTCATTTCTTTAACTAACTAACTTTACTCTTATCCTTAGCTCTGGAGACTTCGAGTCATAATAACATGAGATTTACTCATAAGCGTAGTGAGCTAATTCAAACTTGTTGATTTTGTAAATACCTAGCACTTGATTAATGTCAAGCTGAGAATCGTCATAAACTTGTAGATTTTAGACCCTCATGAAAATGACTTCCTAGACCTGCCACCAACGCTTCATACTCTACTTTGTTGCTGGTTCGTGGCTCAGTTAATCTATAGGAGTGCCTCATTATACCACCTTCTAGCATGATCAAGATGAGACCGATGCTAGCTCGAGCCTTTGGGGGGTTTGAGGGTTGAGTGTACTTGATGGATGAAGCTCCATCAAAATATAATTCCCACATTTGTTGTTTTTCTTTTTCATTTATATGCATGATCTGCTTGGCGGGAAGATCATCATTTAGCAATGAATCTGCCGGGATATGATCAACAAGAAAATTTATTAGAATTTGCCCCTTCATTGCTTTTGGGAACATATGCGATATCAAATTGTAGCAGAAGAATAACCCATCGTACCAAGCGACCTGTCAATTTTGCTCTTGTTATCAAGAACTTCAGCGGATCAATCCTTGAGATGAGAGTAATTTTATGAAATAACATATAGTGACAAAGCTTTTGGACATCGAAAATCAGAGCCAAACAATGCTTCTCGATTGGAGAGTATTGCATTTCTGCTCTTATTAGCCTTGATTGAAGTAGTGCAGGGTGTTCTCCTTTCCCTCTTCATTATGTTGTGCAAACAATGCACCTAGAGATTTTTCCAGTGCCACTGTGTATAAGATGAGGGGCTTTCTTGGGATTGACGTTGCGAGAATAGGCGGGTTCAACAGATACTTCTTAATATGGTCAAAAGCCTCTTGACATTTTTTGTCGTATTTGAAAAGAGTATCCTTCGTCATCAACTTTTTTCTCTTGGACGCGAATCTCTGATCGACGCCTCCAATGAATTTGTGGCTCGGAGTGTGGAATAGGTATTTCTTTAATTGGAGGACTGCGATTGAAGCTGAACTCCTCTCTAAGATATGGAGCTGGTTGGTGACGGGATCCTTTAGACGACTCTCTAAGGTGTGTTAGAAATTCGTCACATGTGACCCTTCTCTTAGGTACTCATTCTTGACAAGTTTTATTCTCAAGGAGTACAGTTCATATGTCATGCCGTTGTCTTTCCTTAAGTCAGTTTCACTTCGAGACTTTGACCTCCAAATTTGCTTATCCTTTTACCGGGACCTTTTGACGGCGGATTCTTGGACCTATGGTCCAAGTGTCATGTCTCGATGCTCACCGTGCGGGACTTGAATTGGTTGACATCTTATCGGGGTTGTAGGAGGTCTCCTTGGAGGAGCAACTCTAGCCTCCCTGATGACAGAACCTTGATATTTTCTTTTCATCAGTCATTTCTCTTTAGCAACTTTGAGGACTCAATGCACTTTTGCATATACAGTTTGGAGATTCCTCACTGGAGAAGCTAGAACCTGACGTTGTCGGGTTTAGAAGCTTGATTTGACCAAGAAAGTCATTTTACCCATCTTAGACTGTCAAACTTATTATGGGTTGAAACACTTGTTTCTGGTTCCACAACTGGTTGTACAATTTTTTGCTTGAACAATGGCTGTTGAGCACACAACTCAGTATTTCTCTTTCTCCATTGTCTCTAGGTTAGCTTGTTTCCAGATGAACAAGCTTACAGCTCTTGCTTCTCGAGGCTTGGCCCATATTTGTTTTCCTTTTGTGGGACCTTCGGGTGATTCTCGAACATGTGGTCCATGTCACACTGATGCTCAGTGAGCTTGTTTAGAATGATCTTGAGTTCTTACTACCACTGATTGAGCTTTTGTAGTGGAGCATTTTTGGCTTTTTTGATAATTGGCCTTTGATACCAATTCTTCATAAGACTTTTTTCCTTTACAACCTTCAGGACGCTATATACTTGAGCAGGTAAAATTTTAGGTTGTTTCTTACGCAGGTTTGAGTAGCTGAGCGAACTCGCTTAACATCACCAGTAGAGCTATTCCTTTTCACCTATTTCAAAATTTTCAAATCTATTGTGGGATAGGAATACTCGCTTTTGGTTGTAAGGTTGGTTGTATAACGATAGCGGTGAGAGGCGATGAGCTCACGATTCTTTCTTCTCCTCTTTTATTTTCCTCCAAGAAGTGGCTTCGATTATGTCTTCCTGCAAAGGTTCAATGGCGAGTGGTCACATTCACAAGCATGACTGAAACTTTCTGCCCAGTGATTTTTTTCATGACCGGGCCTCAGAATAACCAAATATTTCAAATTCAGCGGCTCTCTTTCGAGGAACCTCAATAGCAGTAGTGACCATTCCAGTTGTTCTCCTCCTCTGCACAGGTTGGTGTGTACAATATGTAGGTGCTTCATGGAAAGTTTATACTACGAAATTGGATGTTAGCTCCAGCATCTCCAGTATTGATTACAACATTAGCCAGGCGGATGTTGGCTCTCCAGATGCTATGTTTGAATTTATTTCATCTCTTGATATGGTCATTTATACAAATCTCGAGATAGCGATTAGAAATTTGGCTGCCTCGTAATGCGTGCATGAATGATTTCATTTTGAAATAGTTTATTGTTCATATGCATTGGAACACAAGCTTTTAACATAAGATTTGCATTGAGATTCATGCATCACTCATTCTATTAAGCTGCTTATATGCATTTTGAGGCATCCGATTTGAGTATATTGGCTTCATAATGCATGCAAGACTCATCTCCTTATAACATTTATATGCATCTTGGTGTGATAAACTTGTATGTATAGTTGTTTTGGAGTATCTATAAGTATCTTAAAGGCAGCTTGATATAGATGTCCATTTAATATATTGAGCTTTAGGTTTGACAATTCCAATTTCATGGTCATTTAAGGCTCCCTTAATCATCTCAATATAGATTGCTAAACAATCAGACATTCAACAAGAAGTTACATTCATGCTAACAAATTTTATCCTCTCTTATGTGAGTTATCAAAATGGTATATAAGTTCACCTTCAAGCTCCAGCTTAAGTTTTGCTCTTTGCATAAAAGGATCTTTAGGTTTAATGCAAGTTTTTGTCTTAAATGAGTTTCAAGCTTTACTTATATCAAACCAAATTCTTCTAGTGACTTAAGGGCATAGTATAGTATAGTTCAAATATTTATCAAAACATGTCAATTATGCTTTTTAGCAAGTTGTCTAATTTTGTTGTTGCTTGCAAACACATATTCAAATGATGAGCATTAGAAGAATTCTCGAGGCTCTACCAGTTCATGTGTGTTTGACCCTTATTCGTCACCTGAGGTGGTGTTTGTCTAAGGAGACACCTTAACTAATAGAGGGCTTTTGCCCTATCAAGTGTACCCTATGGTTCACAACTCAAAAGACAGAGTCATTAGGGAGCATACGGGCTATAGTCGTGATCGTAAAATAATAGTATCATTTGGCGTGACCCGGAGGGCTCGGTCATACGATCATATGTGAGCCTTGGCCAAACCATACGTCGATGATACGGGTCACGTCCTTACTGACATAAGATTGATTGAGAGCGAGTATAGAAATACACTTGACTTAACATTGACTCATTTATGAGCTAGAATTTTCTTAATTTGTCACCTCCGACAAACAGTTGCGGAAGGTGGGTAGATTGATTTTGCTTTAAGTTATAAATATTGGATTTCATTTAATCATTTTGAGTTTAATAATTTATTAGATTTTTCATTTGAATTGATATTTAATTTATATTAATTTGATTTGAAATTACAATCACATTTTGATGAAAGTATTCCCTCCGGTTGAAAATTTCATTCAACACAGCCATCCTCGAGGTAGATATATTATTTGTTCTAGATCGCCGACTACTAATTTAATAATAGACGATATATCGTCATATGATAAAATTAAATATTTTATTAAGTTGAAAATATTAAAGATAATTAGATTTTAGTAATCCCAATCCTAAGATTTAACGAAATCTACAATTTCAAAGATATTGAAATTAAATTTAAGCAAACAAGATCTGAATTGATCGTTTTAGATTTGAATAGTTTAGATTTTGAATGAAAGTTTCATTGGCGGTATCGTGAGCTGGCCCTCGCCACCATGCTACGAAAGATATGTATGGGTGGTGTAAACACCACGACCAAATGTGTCTTCTCACCATGCCAAGAAAGGCATATATGAGTCTTTGAAATACCTGCATGTAACATAAATTTCTCCCACGCTAAGAAAGGCTGTACGGGTACTTATACACCTACAATGTCAGTTTAAATAGTTAATTTTAGCTTCGTGGTTGAATTTATATCAAGTTGTTCAGGTCTCATGTCGGTGTGTACATTTGATAACATTTGAAGATCTTAGTGTCGTCGTGGGTCGACGGGCCGGGCACCGCCAGCCAAGAAAGACATGTATGGGTGGTGTAAATATCGCCGAATCGCCTTCCACCATACCGAAAGGAATATGTAGCTAAAATCTTGCAGATCTCTTCACACGCTTAAGAAAGGCCTGGATACTTATATACCTACAAGCAACCTAGATTTCAAACACCATTTTCTTGTTGTTCCTTGACACTTTGGATTCTGATAAAATTTTGGCGATCACCCCAGGAGATTTCACAAACTAAGATGCCACCGCCTAAAGACGCATGGTGGTGTTTTGCAACAGGTCAGTATGTCTCTCAACTTATTCGTCTAAAAAGACGCGCATAGACTCTTCAAATACCTGTCAAAAACACATATTTCGCCATAAGAAAGTGCAAAGTACTTATACACTCACAAACAAACAATTTATACTGCGGAAAGGAACGATGGTCGCGTGTGTGTGTGCGTATGGGCATTGGGAAGGCTGTGCGGCTGCTACATCTGGATCCGTCATGGAGGCGGGCGCGACATGCGTCCACCATCGCCGCGTCGGGATGGAGCGGTGGCGGTGTTTCGTGAAGGGCAGCAGAACGACAGAGGGCTTGCGGGAGGCAGCAAGGATTATGGCCGGCTGTGGTTTTTGGGGTTGGGGAGTTAGGGTTAGGTAAGGGGGGTATTTATAGGATTTTCTTTCTTTAAGTGAAAATTAACCCTAATTGAGATTTTTGCGCGGGCATTGTTACATGGGCAATATATATGTCAATTTTATGTTATTTTGATGTTCTGAATGCAACCGTGCAGTCCGTTTCGCGATCGGATGCCGTTTGGTTCAAGTCGGCGTCGAATCAGATCAATTTCAATTCAAAAATGCACATTATCGCTTTAAACGGCTCGATATTTGCATAGACTCGTCCGAATTGAGCCCGGACAGTCCCAGTTGAAAGGTTTCGACGTTTCGATGCTAACAACACGATCAATTTCGTGAACGGAGGTTGTTTGGGCATTGTCGCGGCTTCGACTTCGATATGTGTGTAGGCGCATCAATGAATTTTATTCTTGATCAGTCGACCATCGAATTATGCAATATGTATATTATAATCAATTTCAACGTTCTGAATGCGATGGCGAAGTCGATTCGTCGATCGGAGGTCATTTCGACTGATTTGGCGTCGTGTGCATTTCGTCGATTTGCGTTGTTGTATCGATCACCGGTATTCATGCGACTTCGCCCAAATTGCAAAAGCTTTTATTTGATAGATTTCGATGTTTTGAAGTTAATGGTGCAACCAATTTCACGAATGGAGGTCGTTTGGGCATCGTCGCAGCCTCCCAACTCTGGTACGCGCGTTGACGCTTCGATGACCATCATTTATCGTTCGATCGTTGGATTGTGCAGGATGTATATTCTGATCAATTTCGACGTTCTGAATGTGATGGTTCATGATGGTGAAGTCCGTTCGTCAATTGGAGATCCTTTCAACTGATTTTGGCGATGTCCGGTTCATTTCAACCTCGATTTGCAAGTTGTTGCATCCAAAGTCGATCGATTTTTTCTTGTGTGCTCGACTTGACTTATGACACATGCATGGAGGTCAACAAATACATGTGGTTGATAACCATTAAACACCGATGATAATAATACGTTAAAGAATATTTTCCAAATAATTAGTTGGAAGAAGCTATATTTCCCTTTGGTGCTTGGAAACATTAAAAATTTTTGAGTGATAAGAATGTTCAATCAAGACCTTATAGACTATGGTCCAACTTATGCTATATGACTTTATGCACAATTGTTAATAATGACTCGACTTATGACTTTGTCTTGACTGATTTTGGCGATGCATTTCAACCTCGATTTGTGAGTTGTTGCATCCGAAGTTGATCGACTTTGTCTTGTGAGCTCGACTCCACTTATGACGCGTGCATGAAGGTCAACAAGTATATGTGGTTGATAGCCATTAAACACTCATGATAATAATACATTAAAGAATATTTTCCAAATAATTAGTTGGAAGAAGCTATATTTCCCTTTAGTGCTTAGAAACATTAAAAATTTTTGATTGATAAAGAATGTTCAATCAAGACCTATAGACTATGGTCCAACTTATGTTATATGACTTTATGCGCAATTGTTAATAATGACCAAGTGCATGTTAATTACTCAACCACTCATCATGCCATAGGAGAGATGTTTATTAGCTTGTCCTCTAACAATCATTTATCCTTCCTCTTTGAGAGCTCAATTGCACCATCTAAGATTCAAGCTAATTACCTTTTATATCTTGTTTACCTTGACCATATCTTGTGATCGATAACTCCAGAATCTCAAACAGATCGTGAAGGCAAACCCAAGGATTTAATACAAATGGTTTATTAATTTCTTGACACGGATGTAGTGAATTCACACTACCCATAACTCAATTATCCATGGTAAATTGGATGTTTTTAATCGATTATTCTACGTAGAACATAAAATGCATGATAATTATTAATGCTACTTTTTGAACATTCCTATATTAGATATAAAGATTCTGTTGGGTGAGTTTATACAAGGTGTCTATTTTTTTAATATAAAGTTCATAGAAAGAGGAATTGCAATAGTGGAATTGCAAAGCTAAGACTAAAATTTTGGGTAACCCAAAAGTTTCTTCCATGTTATCTATGATGATTAATTGTGTGAAATAATGAAACAATTAACAAAACAAATGGAGAATGCGGAAAAGGAAAACTAACAACAACAACAACAACAAGCCTTAATCCCACTAGGTGGGGTCGGCTACATGAATCCTTCGTCTCCATTGTGTCCTATTATGTGTCAAATTCTCATTTAATTCAAGTATACTAAGATCATTTTTATACATCTTAACCAAGTCTTTTAGGTCTACCTCTACCTTTCTTAACATAAGGCAAATCTAATGCATCTACTCTCCTAATCGGTCATCTGGATGCGACGCTTTATGTGGCCAAACTATCTAAGGCGACTCTCCCTAATCTTATCTACCGAGCTACTCCAACTTTTTCCTAACATACTCATTTTGCATTCTATCTCTAAGAGTAAAGCCACTCATCCACTGAAGCATCCTCATCTCTCAGAACACTTAACTTAGTCTTATGCTTCTCTTTATTGGCCAACATTCTCGTACCATAAAGTCATTTGTCTTACCACCATCTTATAAAATTTTCCCTTAAGTTTAAGTGGAACTTTTCTATCACATAATAGGCCGATGCATTCCTCCACTTCAACCATCCAACTTGAATTCTACTAATAACATCTCCATCTATTTCACCATCATTTTGAACAATAGAGCCTAAATATTCAATCGCCCACTCTTATTAATGACTTGATCACCTAAAGTCACAACACTACCACTAAAACTTCTACAACTAAAATTACACTCCATATATTCGTTTTAGATCTACTTAAACGAAAACCTTTAGACTCTAAAGTTGACCTCCATAATTCAAGTTTTGGACTCCCTCTCTAGTCTTATCAACAAGAAGAATGTCAGCAAAAGCATACACCAAGGTACATCTTCTTGTAAATGCCTCGTAAGAACATCCATAACTAAAGTAAAAAGATAAGGGCTTAATGTTGATCCTTGATGTAATCCAACCGAAATAGGAAAATATTTTGTCAATCCTCCTTGTGTTTGGACACAAGTATTACTCTAGTATACATATCCTTAATGACTTGAATATAACCAATATTAACTCATTTCTCGTTTCTAGAACTCTCCAAAGAACATCTCTAGAGACTTTATCATAAGCTTTCTAAATCAATAAATATCATATGTAGATCCTTCTTACTTTCTCTATGCTTCTCCATCAAACCTCTTAACAAATGTATAACATCCATAGTAGATCTACGCATGAAACCAAACTCGATTGTGAGAAACTTCGTATCACATAAACTATGCTCACTATTCTCTCTCCCATAATTTTAATGTATGGCACATTAACTTAATTCCTTTATAATTTGCACACTCTTGTGCATCACCTTTATTCTTAAATATAGGAACCAACAAACTCTTTCTCCACTCATCTAGCATCTTTTTAATCTTTAAAATAACATTAAAAAGATTTGTAAGCCAAGAAATTCCTTGATCTCCTAAACATTTCCACACATCTATTGGAATATTATCCGGTCCTGCTGCTTTTCCACATTTCATTTTCTTTAATGCTTCACTAAGAAAATGAAAAATGATGCTGATTTCTATCAACTCTACTATATTGACTATGCTAGTATTTATAGATATATAATACATTACAGTTTGTTACATATTGTTAGAGTTTATGTATAAGGGTTACAAATTTAAATGTCTAGTGAAAGAATACTCTAGATGAGGAGTAGTGCTAACATCCCCTATCAAAGCATGTTATCCAGGTTGGATTGTTAGCTTGTGATGAAGTAGTTGAAAACATGATGCTGGCAACGATTTGCTGAAGACATCCTCAAGCTGATCTTGAGTATTGATGTGATGAACTAATATAGTGTGAGCTTGAACACAATAACAAATAAAGTGA
Organism: Cymbidium sinense; assembly: GCA_021442155.1. Lineage (NCBI taxonomy): Eukaryota > Viridiplantae > Streptophyta > Magnoliopsida > Asparagales > Orchidaceae > Cymbidium > Cymbidium sinense. The sequence goes on from CM038215.1 coordinate 53,818,891, forward strand.
TGATCCACTTCAATATATTTGGTATGGAAATGAAACATCGAGTTGTTGACAAGGGTGATAGCAGAGATATTATCAGTGTAATGTAGTCAGTGAGAAAAGGGGTAAGTTAAGATCATGTAATAACTTTCTTAGCCATATAATCTTTGTTGTAGCTGTTGCTAAAGCCCTATACTCAGCCTTTGTAGAAGATCTAGAAATGGTGGATTGCTTCTTTGTACACTAGAAAATAAGATTGGAGCCTAGATACATGCAGAAGCCTATAGTAGATTTGCAGTCAATAATATCACCAGCTTAGTCTAAGTTAGCATAAGCAGTGAGTGTAAAGTTTGTTTGGTTGAGAGGTAGACCATAATGTAAAGCTCCCTTGATGTAGCGGAGAATGCACTTGAGGAGTTGATAATGTTGATTAAGAGGACCGTGCATGAATTGGTAGGCTTTATTGACAACAAATGTAATGTCTAGGAGGGTGAGAGTAAGATATTGTAAGGAACCAACAAGGCGGTAGTAGAGTTGGGGGTCTGTATATAGGTGTTACAAATCAAAGGAGGTAGAGATTTTAAGAGGAATAGGTCATTGGGTGGGGTTGTTGAGCATAAGTGGTTTGATCAAGATGAACCCCGGTGGCTATTGGAGTAATGTGCAAACTGAGAAACTGAGAGATAGAACCAAGGTCTTTCATTTTAAATGTGGATTGAAGATTGGTGAGAATATTATTGAGGGTAGTTAAATCATTTCCTATGAAGAGGAGATCATCAACATAGATGAGTAGATAGGGAGTGGTAGAGTTGTGATGATATATAAAGACAGAGGGATCAACTTTACTGGGATTGAAGCCAAGGTGCTGTAGATGTGCTATGAGGGTAGAAAACCATTGTCTTGATGCTTGGTGAAAGCCATAAATAGCCTTTTTTGAGAAGACAAATATGATAAGGGTATTGAGGATCAGCGAAGCCAGGAGGTTGTTTCATGTACAAGTTTTCAGTTAGAGGCCCATGAAGAAAGTCATTAGAAATATCCAATTGTTTGATAGGCTAGTTATGAGTGACAGATGAGAATTCAGATGGTGGAAAATTTGGCTACACGAGAGCAGGTTTCATGATAGTCAAGCTTGTGTTCTTGATTAAAGCTTTGAGCTATTAGTCTTGATTTGTGACGGGCAACAATACCATCTTGATTATATTTAGTCTTGTAAATCCACTTGCAACGTAGTAGATTGTATGTGGGAGATTTAGTTGCCAAATACCTTGGATTTATAAGACTTGAAATTCTAGTGGCATGGCTCGGAGCTAATGTGATTCTTGGGCAGCAGCATAAGTGGTGGGATCAAGTTGAGGCTGCATATGAAGTAAATTAAGGATAGTTTTAGGCTTTCTTTTGCCTGATTTGAGAGAAGTGTGCATTGGGTGTATACTTTTAGTGGGAATGGGAGTAGCGGTAGTAGAAGATGGAGAAAGTTGAGTAGGTAATTGGTGGCTGGTTGAGGAAGTGTTGATTGGTCGGATAGGTGGTTATGACAGAGAATTGTTGTGATGGGGGGAGGTTGTTGAGCTGCAGTTGCTGTGGATGTTTGTGGAGAAGTTGCGGTGGATGTTTGTAGAGAAGTTGCAGTGGATGTTTGTAGAGATGGGTACAAGAGTTAGGGGTGGTGGTTGCTGAGTGAGTTGTTGAGGAAAGTATTGGAGATGTTTGCATCGAAAAACATCCTCATAAGACTACATCTCTGGATATATAGAGTTTTCCTATGAGATGATCATAGCACCAATATTCCTTTTGAGTTGTTGCATAACCAAGAAAAACATAGCTAGTGGACATTAGAGTGAGTGTTGTTTAAAGATGAAACGGAATAACACCAAAAATTTTGTGGTAGGTATATAGGTTGTTTGTGATGTAGTAGTTGATAAGGGGAAATCTTGTTTGTGATTTGAGATGGGAGACAATTAATAAGGTTGTTTATGATAAGAGCATCAAACCAAAAAGATGGAGGGAGATTTGCATCTGTGAGTAAAGCTCTTGTAGTCTAAAGAAGATGCTGCCGTTCCTTTTAGCTGATCCATTATGTGGAGGAGTATATGAGCAGGTGTATTAGTGAAGAATATCAGAATTCTTAAGGGCAGTTTGAAAATTTCTATTAAGGTATTAACCTTCTCCATCTGAGCGTAATATTTTGATAAGAAGATTATATTGTTTTTCAGCCATTTGTCTGAATTCATGAAATTTACTTAGAATTTGAGACTTAAACGACATGGGATAAATCAAACAATAATGTGAAAAATCATCAAGAAATAAGACATAATATTTATATCCATTAATAGAAGTGTTGGGGGAAGGACCCCATAAATCTGTATGACTAAAGAGAGAGGAACATTACTACGGGAAGTAGATAAAGGAAAAGACAGTTTTTTGCTTTTGAAAATAAAATCGGTTTGACAGGTTTGTTGGGGTTGAGGCTAAAGATAGTAGTGAGTGCGATCAATACTGGAGAGGATTACTAAGCTAGGATGTCCATGTCTGGGATGCCATATGCCTGGAATTTGTTTGCTTGATAGAAGAGCGAGATGCTTTATGGTTGGAGGATGATTTGTGTGAATTGGAATAAATTCCCTTAAGACAGGGTCTGTGAAGAAGTGTTTGGCCTGTCTTTTTTGTCTAGCAGCTTGAAACCATGGTATCAAACACAATGGTACAAGAATTATCAATGAGAAGCTTATGAACATAAAGTAAATTATGGGAAAGATTTGGAACGTCGAGAAGTTGTTTAAGCAGAAGCTTACAAGTGGATGTTGGGAGGAGTCCTTGGCCATGATAGGAAGAGTTTGTCCATTTCCTAGTAAAATTTGTTGGTTTTCTTTATAGGATGTATAGTTTTGAAGTTGGGTTGGATCAGCTGTCACATGAGCAGTGACTCCATTATCAAGAACCCAATTGGTAGCTATTGGATTTGGAATTGTCTTGAAGGTTGTTGTTAGCTAGCAGTGCTTGATGAGCATTGTTATGGTAATATGTGTCTTGTCTATACCAACAATGGAGTGTTGAGTGTCCTCTTTTATTGCAATTTTGACGTTTGTAGCTGCAGTGGAGGTCTTTGATACTTTTTTTGGAGCAGTCCTAGGTGTGAATCTTCCTCGGCTTCCTGAAGGAAACTGAGATTTGCCTCTTCCTCTAACTGTTACTAACTGTTCATGCTGAGGTAGGGATCGAATTCTGTTGTAGTTGTAGTTCACTGAGAGCTTCTGCTGTAAGATTTGTCTCTTCACTGCATGGAAGAGAGTAGATATCATCCAGACTGAGGGGTTGAAGGTTTGTTCAAATAACTGTTTTGAAAGCTTAGTAATTGTGGGGAAGTCTAGTTAATGTATATAGAATGATGTCTTCTACTTGTAATGGATTTTCTACAGTAGCAAGTGCATCTGTTTTTCTTTTCATATCTGTTAGATAATCATTCATAAATCTCTGTCCCATCTGAATATTGTGAGGTTCATTTTTGAGCTGTATGAGTCTAGATTGATTGGTGGATTGCAGTCGATGCTTCAATGTTGCCCAAATATCTAAGCATGTTTGAGTGAAAGAACTTAAGTAGGGCTGGGGAGATGACTGCATATAATGCAACTGCCAGATTTTGATCAATCTAATTCCAAAAGGAATAGGATGCTTATTGGGTTGAAGTATGATGGCTATCAAGGCATCCTTCAAATCCATTCGCCTTGAATAGTTTGGGAACTCCAGATGGAATAATTGTGATGAGTGTGTTCTTGAGATTGGTCATCAGAAATTTCAGTCGGCCTTTAGAGTTGACTGGTTATCTGAGGTAGAATTTGTTGTAGAAATGCATTCTGAATCTATATTGTTGAATTGAAGCGGAAAGAAAAAAAAAATTCTGGATGCTATGTAAGAGATTTGGATTTTCTTTTTTCAACCATTGGCTCTGACACCATGTGAAACAATGAAACAGCAAAGAAAACAAATGGAGAATGCGGTGAAGTGAAACAGACTGAAAAATGTACTGATTTCTGTCTATTCTACTATATGCACTGTACTGATATTTATAGACATATAATACAGTACAGTTTGTTACATATTGTCAAAGTTTGTTATGTGTAAGGGTTACAAATGTAAAGGGCTAGAAAAAGAATATTCTAGATGAGGAGTATTGCTAACAAATTGAATGTAATAGATGCATTCATCTACATTTTCTGCATAACCTGCCGTTTAAATTACGGTTCTGTATATTTCTTTGCTGTTGTCAGAACAATGTTAATGATTTAGCCGACTTCTAATCACTAGTTTGTTCACTAGTTTTTTTTGTTCTTGTTTACAAATACCAGAAGTGCTGGCACTGAAAGCCTGTCATTCAAGGAAGAACGAAGGCGGAAAAAAGTGAATGGTGAAATGTGCAACTATTGCCATCGCCAAAGAAAATCTTACATGCATAGCGCCATTTTTTTTAATTATGACTCATTACTCCATTGATAATTCAATGATGAAGGAGATGCTGTAAAGCTGAAGTTTCCATAAATCATTTTTAAAGCAAGTGAAGTTTCGGAAGTTTAGACCTCCTCAGTTATTCCTGAAAATAAATTTGCTCTGTAAACGTGCAGTAAAGTTTCTTTTAAATGACTGCAGAAGGAAATTGTAACTCAGGGGCTTCTTTTAAATGACTGCATAAATGGAATATGGTAGAGCTAAGCTTGATATTGAGAAAAGTGCGGCGTTGAGGTTATTTGTGTATTGAGAAATGATAAAATTTCATGCTTATTTCTCTATTTTTAAGAATATTCTAATAATAATAATAATAATTTTGTTAAAAAGTAATATTTAAGGACATTTATTATAAATATGATGACGCTAAAGTATAGTTTTTGTGGAAGAGTTAGTATAAAGAAGGTTCTAGTATATTTATATCATGTAGGAAGACTCTAGAAAATAATTTTTTAATAAAGAGTTGTAAAATTATTGAAGTCTCCATATTTGATTTCTTATATTATAGGGAAAGCCATTTTATTGTAATCAAGTTGAAAATTACTCAGCATAAATTAGTAATAACATTCTCTTTTCTAGAGCTAATTTCTCCCCTATTTCCTCCATCCCAAATCATCATTGCCCCTGGCTTGTTGAACAATCATTCTTCTTTAAAAAAAAATTTCAAACTTTTTTATCATAGCTTCGTTCGATCGCTTATTGGACATCATAGAAATCTTCTCTAAAATTGATCCTATTTGCAATGGCTAACTCTAATTGCAGTTTCATTTTGATTCCAATGAAACTTTGATTCCAATCTTCAATGGAGAAAACAATAATTTTTTTATTTATCAAAATGAAGATCTATTTTTGCTCTTAAAATTTATGAAAGATTACTGAAAAGGATTTAATATTCTAGAAAATAAGTAAACTATGTCAAAAAATAGAAAGAAGGAACTTAATAAAAGGATTCAAGCATTATTGGCATTAGAGCAAATAATGGCATATGAGTCTTTCTACTAATCATGGTTGCAACAATTGCAAAACAAGCATCGCATGTTGCAAGAGGACCAAGGAAATAAAATGGTATGCACTTTTAAGCTGTAGAATCTTAGATTAGATTTTGAGAATATTAAAATAATCATACTGAGGCTGCAAAAGATTTTTGTTATAAAATCGAAGAAATAATTAACTAAATAAGAGCTTATTGAGTAATAATTTTTAACAAGGAAGTAGTTGAATATATATATATATATATATATATATATATATATATATATATATATATATATATATATAGTTTTAAAAAAAAATGACAATAATTTATGTGATTCAAGAATCAAAGGATATAAATATGTTATCATTGATTGAACTAATAAGCTCTCTTAAAGTACATGAAAAAATTGAATTAGTATAGTGACAACTCATCATAAAATACTTTTCAATCTATAATAAATCTGTGGTCTCATAAATTATATGAAGGTGTGAGAAATTCATAAGAAAATTGCAAAATAAAATTATCTGAAAAAAAATGATAAGTATCTTCCATACAGTATTTGCAAAAGAAAAAGTCATTAGAGAAAGATTGTTGATTTAAAAGAAAATCATAATGTCAAAATTATAAAAAATTTAGACACTCAAAAGTTTTTACTAGCTTTAAAAATAAAAAAATGATAAATCTTCTTATGAAAGGAGATGCTGACCATTAATGGAGGAGGTGTCAACCACTTTCATCATTATTTTTGTAATGGTCACCCATATATGTTTCAAAGGCCAAAAATTATAACTTCTAGAATCTAAACCTAAAATTATTAAATAAAATAAAAAATTTAATCATAAGTTTGCTTGAGTGATTTCTTGGTCTCTTATAAGTGAAGCTCCCTTTGCTTAAGTATCATATTGTGTTTTGGCTTTGCTTGATCATATGTTATTACAATTCTTAATTACTATTTATATAATATATAATATCCCACAACAACAACAACAAGCCTTTATCCCACTATGTGGAGTCAGCTACATGAATCCTTCTTCTCTATTTTGTCCTACTATATGTCAAATTCTCATTTAATTCAAGTATACTAAGGTCATTTTTTATAGATATTAACTAAGTCTTTTTAGGTCTACCTCTATCTCTCTTAACATAAGGCAAATCTAATGCATCTACTCTTCTAAACGGGTCTTCGGACAACCGATGCTTTATGTTGCCAAACCATCTAAGGTGATTCTCTATCTTCTACTCAACAGAACATACTCATTGCATTTTTTTCAAAGACTCATGTCCACGAGCATTATCTTTGCAACACTTAACTTAGTCTTATGCTTCTCTTTTATTGGCCAACATTCATACCATAAATCATTGTAGGCTTACCACCATCTTATAAAATTTTTCCTTAAGTTTAAGGGGTACTTTTCTATCACACAACAGGCCAGAAGCATTCCTCCACTTCAACCATCCAACTTGAATTCTACTAATAGCATCTCCATCTATTTCACCATCATTTTGAACAACAGAGCCTAGATATCTGAATCGCTCACTCTTTTTAATTACTTGTTCACCCAATGTCATAACACTACCATTAGAACTTCTACAACTAAAATTACACTCCATATATTCAGTTTTAGATCTACTTAAATGAAAACCTTTAGACTCTAAGGTTGACCTCCATAATTCAAGTTTCTCTTGGACTCTTTCTCTAATCTTATCAGCAAGAAGAATGCCATCAGCAAAAAGCATACACCAAGGTACATCTTCCTGTACATGCCTAGTAAGAACATCCATAACTAAAGCAAAAGATAAGGGCATAAAGCTAATCCTTGATGTAATCCAACTACAACAACAACAACAACAACAACAAGCCTTAATCCCACTAGGGCTACTACATGAATCCTTCGCTCCATTGTGTCCTATTATGTGTCAAATTCTCATTTAATTCGAGTATACTAAGATCATTTTTTATACATCTTAACCAAGTCTTTTAGGTCTACCTCTACCTTTCTTAACATAAGGAAAATCTAATGCATCTACTCTCTAATCGGTCATGACGCCGACGCTTTATGTGGCCAAACCATCGCACTCTCCCTAATCTTATCTATCACTGAGCTACTCCAACTTTTTTTCCAACATACTCATTTTGCATTCTATCTCTAAGGGTAAAGCCACTCATCCACCTGAGCATCCTCATCTCAGAACACTTAACTTACTTATGTTTCTTTTATTGGCCAACATTCTCGCACTATAAGTCATTGCAGTCTTACCACCATCTTATAAAATTTTCCTTAAGTTTAAGTGGAACTTTTCTATCACATAATAGGCCGATGCATTCCTCCACTTCAACCATCCAACTTGAATTCTACTAATAATATCTCCATCTATTTCACCATCATTTTGAACAATAGAGCCTAAATATCTCAATCGCCACTCTTATTAATGACTTGATCACCTAAAGTCACAACACTACCACTAAAATTTCTACAACTAAAATTACACTCCATATATTCAGTTTTAGATCTGCTTAAACGAAAACCTTTAGACTCTAAAGTTGACCTCCATAATTCAAGTTTCTTGGACTCCTCTAGTCTTATCAACAAGAAGAATGTCATCAAAAGCATACACCGGTACATCTTCTTGTAAATGCCTCGTAAGAACATCCATAACTAAAGTAAAAAGATAAGGGCTTAATGTTGATCCTTGATGTAATCCAACCGAAATAGGAAAATAGTTTGTCAATCCTCCTTGTGTTTGGACACAAGTGACACTCTAGTATACATATCCTTAATGACTTGAATATAACCAATATTAACTTCTTTTGTTCTAGAACTCTCCAAAGAACATCTCTTGAGACTTTATCATAAGCTTTCTCTAAATCAATAAATATCATATGTAGATCCTTTTATTTTCTCTATGCTTCTCCATCAAACCTCTTAACAAATGTATAGCATCCATAGTAGATCTACGGCATGAAACCAAACCGATTGTGAGAAACTTCGTATCACATCGTAATCTATGCTCACTCTCTCCCATAATTTTAATGTATGGCACATTAACTTAATTCCTCTATAATTTGCACAATCTTGTGCATCACCTTTATTCTTAAATATAGGAACCAACAAACTCTTTCTCCACTCATCCGCATCTTTTAGTCTTTAAAATAACATTAAAAGAGATTTGTAAGCCAAATTCCTTGATCTCCTAAACATTTCCACACTTCTATTGGAATATTATCCGTCTCGCTTTTCCACATTTCATTTTCTTTAAAGCTTCACTAACTTCATATTTACTAATACGATAAAATGAAATTCTCTATTTTGTTTAGGGTATTAAGGTTGCTAAAATCAATCGTATTTTCAGATCCTTCATTGAAAAGTTTATTAAAATACCTCATCCACCTATTTTCAATATCTTTTTCTAAGAAAAGCACTTTATTATTTTCATCCTTAATACTCCTCACTTGAACTATGTCTTTACTTCTCCTATCTCTTTGGTTGGCTAACTTATACATACATCTTTCACCTTCTTTGATATCTAATCTATTGTATAAATCACTAAAAGCTAAATTTTTTGCATCATATATTGCTTTCTTAGAATCTCTACAGGCCATTTTATATCTTTCCCAATTCTCCGAGTTTTTACATCTAAACCAAGTTTATAACAATGCTTCTTATTTCTTATCTTTGATGTAATCCAACTGAAATAGGAAAATATTTTGTCAATCCTCCTTGTATTTGGACACAAGCAATAGCTCTAGTATACATATCCTTAATGACTTGAGTATAACCAATATTAAGTCATTTCTTTTCTAGAACTCTCCAAAGAACATCTCTTGAAGCTTTATCATAAGCTTTCTCTAAATCAACAAATATCATATGTAGATCCTCCTTACTTTCTCTATACTTCTCCGTCAAACCTCTTAACAAATGTATAGCACCTATAGTAGATCTACCTAGCTTGAAACCAAACTGATTGTGAGAAAATTTTGTATCACATCCTGTAACCTATGCTCAATTACTATCTCCCATAATTTTAATGTATGACACATTAACTTAATCCTTCTATAATTGCACACTCTTGTGCATCACCTTTATTCTTAAATATAGGAACTAATAAACTCTCTCCACTTATCTGACATCTTTTTAGTCTTTAAAATAACATTAAAAAGATTTACAAATCAATAAATTCCTTGATCTCCTAAACATTTCAACACGTCTATTGGAATATCATCAGGTCCTACTATTTTTCCACATTTCATTTTCTTTAAAGCTTGTCTAACTTCAAATTTACTAATACGATAATAAAAATAAAATTTTCTATTTTTGTTTAGGATATTAAGGTTGCTAAAATCAATCGTATTTTCAGATCCTTCACTGAAAAGTTTATCAAAATATATCATCCACCTATTTTTAATATCATTTTCTAAGAAAAGTACTTTATGATCTCCATCCTTAATACACCTCACTTGAACTAGATCTTTACTTCTCTTATCTCTTTAGTTGGCTAACTTATACATACGTCATTCATCTTCTTTGGTATCTAATCTATTGTATAAATCACTAAATGTTAAATTTTTGGATCATATATTGCTTTCTTAGAATCTTTACAGGTCACTTTATATTTTTCTCAATTCTCTGAGTTTTTACATCTAACCCAAGTTTTATAACAATGCTTCACATTTCTTATCTTTTCTTGCTCATTCTGAGTCCACCATCAACTATTTTTATTAAAAGAAGAAACTTTTCCTTTTGATTCTCTAAGCATATTTTTTGTAACTTATTTAATTTCACTTGTTACTTTTTCTCACATAACATTAGCTTCCTTATGAACATCCCAAATTCTATTCTCTTATAACTTGCTCTTAAAAATATTTCTATTAATGTTCTTTAAGAGCTCACATCTAATCTTAGGATAACAATTTGATTTATTTTTCATCTTACAAGCTTTCATCTTAAAATTTAAAACTAACAGTCGATGTTGGATACTTAAACTTTCACTCGGAATGACCTTACAATCTTCATAATTTAAACGATCAATTTTTCTTATCAGAAAATAATCAATTTGTGTTTTACTAGATCCATTTTTATAAGTAATAATATGCTCATCTTTTTTCTTAAATAATGTATTAGCAACTACAAAATCATATGCTAAAATAAAATCTAATATAGTCCTACATTCTTCATTAGTCTCTCCAAATTCATAGCCACCACGAATACTTTTAAAATATTCTATAACTCTACCAACATGTCCATTTAAATCTCTTCCAATAAATACTTTTTTTTCAAGAGGTATCTTTTTTATTAATCCCTCTAATTCATTCCAAAATTTTTCTTTTGAGCCTACATCCAAACCTACTTGAGCAGCATAAACACTTATAACATTGATTATCTTAGTATCAATAATAATCTTTAAAGCTATAATTCTATCTCCAAATCTATCAATATTTATAACATTATCCTTCAAACATTTATCTATAATCACACATATGTCATTTCTGATTCGACTTCTACCTGAATATCAAAGTTTAAAATCTAAACTATCAATCTCCTTGGCTTCTCCCCAACCCATTTAGTTTCTTGAGTACATAAAATATTTATCTTCCTATGAACCATAATATCTATTAATTTCATTAATTTACTTGTAAGATTTTCTATATTCCAAGTTTCTAACCTAATTCTAGTTTCATGGACTAACTTCTTTGCCCGCATTCGTCCATAATGTGAGAACCCTTGCTTATTTAACACAAAGATCCGGGAGCCTATTGCACATTTTTTTTCATCAGATTCAGATCACACAATGTGTCGCTTCCAAAGGATGCCCAAGCATTAACACAATATTTTAAAGGATTCATGTTATGATCATTTTAACAAGTTTTACACTGGCTGTTGACTATCTATCACAACTCTAAAATATAATATCTCATTACACAAAACAATACATTATCATTCTCTCTACAAAGAAGTGATTTTCTTAAGAGCTTGAAATGATCGGCCAAGCCCAAGGTTAAACCACCCATGTATTGTTTTGGAGTTTGTTTGGTATCATCAAACTCGTCCAAATTATATTTATTTTTCCAAAAGTATTGTCAATGCATTTGCATTATTTTTCATGTGATTTTTAGTGCTTGGTTTCATTGTTTTCCAAAGTTTTATCCTCTTAAAGTGTGATATTAAAGAGTCAACTTGTCTGTTTTCACTATGACCAGTCTTGGGAGAAAATCATGAAAGTATCTGTATCTCTCTAAAATTCATGAAAATTATAGATTAGAAACAAACTTTTTGTCGTACAATTTGATTTTTATTACCTATAAATTGGACTTTTTGAGAGGGAGTTCTAATTGTAGAAGGGGTGGGTTTCATATTTCAGCTTGTTGTTAGTTTTTTGTTGGTCAACCATATTTGCTAGTATACCTTCACCAATACATCAAAGTAAACTCTATTAGAGTCTCCCTTATGCTCATAGCCATCTTAGGGGAGACCCCATCCACCAATTGAATCACCCTAAGTGGCCCCACCATCGCCACATGATCAACCTAGATCACCACCTCATGCACCTACACAATAGCAGTTCAAGCTACAAACTTATCTCTAAAATTGCCACTTAGAAGAGCAAGGCCTTTAGTAGAGATTTATGATTATTATAGCTTGAAAATCATTGAACCAAAAAGTTTTGAAGATTTCTAAAAGTAGGAAGTGTCGAGAAAAGCTATGGAAGAAGAAATAAAGATAATTAAGAAGAATAAGATATGAGAGCTAGTAGACTCTCTGCAAGAAAAATACATAGTCAGAGTAAAATAGGTCTACAAAATAAAGCTCAGCTTAGATAAGTCAATACAAATGTACAAAGAAAGGCTAGTTAGTAAAGGATACTCACAATAGTTTGGATTCGATTACAACGAAACATTAGCTATAACTGCACAATTTGACCCAATAAGGGCATTGACAACACTTTTAACATAAAAGAAGTGGAAGATCTATTAACTAGATGTGAAGACCACAATTAGATGTTAAGTCAACATTCTTGAATGGCTACATAGAGGAAGAGTTCTACATGAACCAAAAGATTAAGAAGATAAAGTTTTTACCTTAAAGAGGCTTTATACAAGTTAAAGTAAGCTCCAAGAACCTAATACAATTGAATCGACAACTACTTTATAGAGCAAGGCTTTAGGAGGAGCAAAAGTGAGCCAATATTATACATTATGATTCAAAGTATAAACAATACTCTTTTTTTTCCTATATATACATGATCTTATCTATATGGGTAACAACTAGAAGATGATCGAAGATTTTAAGGAAGATATGTTGAAGGCATTTTAAGATGACTAATTTAGGTTTGATGCATTATTTTTTTGGGATAGAAATAAAAAATAAGATGAGATCTTATCTCACAAAAGAAGTATATAAAAAGCTTTTTGAAGTATAAGATGAATGGTTGTAAGATAGTAACACATTAGACAACAAAACTCGCATGAAGGAAGAAAATGCACTAAAGGCTGACAACACACTTTATTGAAGTCTCATTAGAAGTTTAATTTATCTAACAACTACTAAAGTAGATATTATGTACACAACAAGTCTATTCTTAATATTCATGCATAGTCTAAACCAAATTAAACAAGGTGTAGTTAAGAGAATTCTTACATATCCATAAGGAACAAAAAAATTATGGCATCTTGTTTGAGTCCATATCTAACTCAGGACTACTCAGGTAAATTAATAGTGATTGGGCAAGATCAATGGACGATATGAAGAGCACCTAAGGATTTGCATTTACAATAAGCTTTGGAACATTTTCTTGGTCATCAAAGATGGAAGCAATAGTCACACAATCATCAACCAAAATATATTACAGTAGCTATGACTATAAGCCAACCTATATAGCTAAAATACATACTTGAAGGCATTGGTGAGCCACAATAAAGAGATATAGAAATCTATTGAAATAGCAAATCAACTATAACAATCCAAAAAAAAAACTCTATGGTTCATGATAGAACTAAACACATTGGTGTTAATTAATATTTCATTAGAAAAGCTGAGAGCTACTAAGAGATTCAACTTAAGCACAACAGGACGAAAAAAATAATTATCAGACATATTTATAAATGTACTTTCAAGGGGAAAGTTTAAGCTACTATGTGACATGCTTGGAGTTATCAAAATTCATATCAAGGAGGGGTGATAAAATTAGATACTTATTATAAGATTCTATAATATTTGTAATAAATAGGAAGACTCGGGAATATAGTTCTTTAGAAAGAGTTTCTAGTACAAATAAGATGGTTATAGCATATTTATAAAAAAATAGGCAGACTCTAGGAAAAATTTTTCTAGAAAATGATGTAAAATTGTAGAATTTTCTAGATTTGACTTCTCATATCTGTAAATAGATAAATCCATGTTTTTGTAATCTAGCTAAAAGTTGCTTATGAAAAACTAATAATAAATTCTCTTTTGTAGATGTAATTTCTCCACTTATTCCCCCCTTCAAAATCAACATAACATATTGATAGGAGAGGATGTGGAGTGCTATTGAATGTGTCCGGATGGATGGCGAATTGATGAATTATGCCTGTGATGGAGTGCATGTTATCAAGATGTATAGACTGCAATAAGTCGCTACAGATAGGGTAAAATTTGGTGCAGGAAAATGTATTGATGACGAGACAGTGAGATGTGCCAGGTGTTTGAGGTGTTCAGCTCTCGTTTTGGTTAAGAGATCTAAGCGAATAAGCGCTTTCTTGAAAGTAAATGAAAAGGGAGGTTGGTGCTTTTTTAAAATTTTGCATTTATCATTTTGGTGATGTTTCTAAACTTAAGTTTATTCATGATTACTATGTTTATATCTAGGAAATTGAATGTGATTTTATTTGACAATCAATATTTTATTTTTTTGTATTCAATATTATTATTGAAGGTAGTTTAATTTAATCATTTTAAAAATAAATAATAATATACAAGTTATTTTTCTTAAGCAATACATTCTAAGAATAAAAACTTCTTACAACTAACCTTTTACCACTTTATAAACAATAGACTCATTTATGCGTACATATAATATTCTTCTACAATCCCCCAGTCAAACTTCACAATCAATTTATGATAGTTGTAAGAAACATAATTTTTTTACTTATGCAAACATATATATTTAGGTGGAAAACCAATATCAAGATTATGATTTATAGGTCTGACTGCTTTCCCATTTAGGGTGAAATGCGCCATGCATGACAAATTCAGCAAAGGAAAAATCATTTGTTTACTTCTTTAATGATAAGATTAAAAGTGATAGGAACTATGTACAATTGTTCTACTTGGTGAGAGGTGAATGTTGGGGGGAAAACAAGGTGGTTGTGTGAGGCATGTGGGTGACTGATGAAGTGAGGAGCAAAAAATAAGAATTTGATTTGAGAAGAATTTTATGAGTAGGTGTAATAAGTGGAGGAGATGGTATGTAGATGGTTCTAATTTTAAAAATAAGACATTGTGAGAATTATGTTCAACCCCAAATTTTTATTAAAAAAAATATCATCCACTATAATGCATTTAAATAATTCTTAAACATTATTTTAAATCAAAATAAAATCATTTTTTCAAATTTTTTTAATAATTACATTTGATTTTAAAATTGGTAAAATAAAAGGAATAAATATCATTTAAATTTAAACCACCCTTTTTGAACTTCAGTATTAAAATTATTCATGATTTAAATGCCCTTATGCATTGTAAGAAAAAAAGTACTATTAGTTTATTTTGTATTTAAAAAAATTAACTTGCCAAGTCTCAATTTATGTTAGTTAATTTATCCTTTATGTTCTTTTTAAATACAAAAATACAACATACCCTTTATGTTAGTCAATTAAAAAAAACAAAAATACCCTTTATTAGTTTATTTATGCTACCCAAACTCACAATCCCCTTACATTATTTCACTTGCTTGGCTTGGAATGATTCTTAATCACCCAACCACTCTAAATGGTGAATCTTAGCTGACCACAATCAATGGCCACACCACACCATCACCTCCCATGGTGATTTCCATCCAAGCTTAAAGGTGGGGGTGGGGAGAAAGAGGCTCCAAAGTATTTTTTTTTCTAGTCAAAATACATTCTCCATCTCCAAAGAAGCAAAACCAATCCATCCCCTCCCTTTTCACACACAAAACACCAAAGTCGGTTGGACAAGAGGCGATGGCACTTGGTGGTTGGAGCAATCCAAGGGGAGGCAAGTGGGCAATTTAATTCTAAAGCTTCATCTTGACCCAAGGATTATCTCCAAATCGAAAAATTTACTCAACATTAGCTTCAATGAGGTAAATTTCAAATCTCATAGGCAAGTCATAGGTTTGATATCTTGTGAAAAGATGATACAATTCTAGAAATTTTCCCTAAATTCCCCTTGCACTTTTCATTTTGAACCACCCTGATGTGAAACAAAGTAATTTCAGACAAAGATCACCAAAAATCGCAAACCCTTGCAAAATCCTAATGGATTTCATTCGCTCAACTATTTATTTCACCACTTATGAGGGAGATAGCCCTCTAGACCGTCCATTCTATTTGATTAGAATGGACAACCATGATTAGATCTTCCCTTTTGATTTATTTTAAATCCCATTATTCTTGACCATTTTATCTAATTCGATGACCTATATCTGATTATATCTCACTCATCCATGTCAGATCTATGTGATCAAATCAGGCATAGACACATATAAGGTGGAATCTCAATCAACGCTAACTAGTTTTAAGTATGGTAGATTTTTTTAATTAAAATTTGCCAAAAAAATATATTTAAAACTTCAAAAAATCATAGAATTAAAATACTCAACTAAAAATTGTAAATTAGCCATCTATGGATTTATCCTTTCAAGGAGAATCTAACAAATTAAGCCCAAAATCATCAAATCTCATTAGATATTTTGACATTAATTTAAAAATTATTAAAAATAGCAAAATTTTAATTTATTTCAAAATACTAATCCAATTAAGTTGAAATTTTTAGAGATTGAACTTGTTAATCGACGATCTCTATAAGAATTTTAAGTCAAATGAGCTTCTTGTTTATGAGTTATTAAATTAAAAATTATTAAAATTATTGAAAATTATCAAAATAAGTTCAAAACAGACTAACACATAACTAGGAACCTAAAACAATTTATGCCCTCTAGATTATTCCAAATTTAAATAATCACTTATTTAAGGCTTAATAAAGAAATAAAAATTCAATTAATTGATTTTTTTGAACTAGGACTTCAAAAATTCACAATAAATCAACTACTTAACCAAAAATACAAGCAACCCCTCTATAAATACATATTTTAGAGATAAGTCTAATAAAATTAAAATATCTAACTTTATTATAAATTTTGGAGTTAATTTATAAATTATCAAATTGATACTTTTTTAATAACTCCCAAAATACAACTCAAACTAAATTGAAAATTTTACGGTAGTAACTTATTATAAATATCCACTTACCATAAAATTTTAATCATTTAGAACCCTAGATCAAGTGTTATGATTTGGAGGCATTTTTAGGATAATTTAAATAGAATAATTAAAGTAAAAAATGTTAAAATTATAGAAACACATCAAATGATTACAAATATTTTTTATCAATATTAAGAACCCTTAAAAAATCTAATGGCTCTCTATATTTGATTAAATTACAAAAATCATCTAGTTTGAATTAAAA
The DNA here is from genome assembly GCA_021442155.1 of Cymbidium sinense. Classification (NCBI taxonomy): domain Eukaryota; kingdom Viridiplantae; phylum Streptophyta; class Magnoliopsida; order Asparagales; family Orchidaceae; genus Cymbidium; species Cymbidium sinense. Next base: position 53,836,030 of record CM038215.1, read on the forward strand.
TTCAATTAATTGAGCCTAAACTTAGAAAATTCATAACAAGTTATCCATTAAATCAAAAATTATAAATGACCCATTTTTGGGTTCAACATTTAGAGAGGAATCTAACAAAATTTAAAAATCTAAAATTTACAAAGAATTTTGATAATAATTTAAAAATTATTAAAAATTAATTAATTAATTAATCCTAAAATACATGCTTAATTAGCTTGAAATTTTTATGGTTGGTTTATCATGTTAATATCCACTTCCCATAAAATTTTCATGGCATTTGGTTGATTGGATCAATAGTTATGAGTTTTAGAACTCCTAATGACTAAATTCCCTTCATAACTAATTATGAAATTTTAGAAATTACTAAGTTTATATTTTTAATGTATAAATATGATCACCTAACATGAAGATACTTAAGAAAAATTATCAAGGTCTATTGTTGTCATTAAAACTCAAAATTATCCTTATTAGGATTAATTAACAACTAATAATTTACTAAATAGCCTAGGATTTAGAAAATCTATAACTAATTATGTATCTCTCAAAAAATTATGGTCAACCTCTCTTTGTGCTCAGCTAACAGAGTGATTTTCAATTGATGATTTGGCATTTTCTCATTTATTTGATTACTCATAAATTAAATCTCAAATACATTAAAATTTTCAGGATGTGTTTTATTTATGTTAATACATGGTCTAGAATTTTTCTATAATTTTGGGCTTATATTTCATGTTTAATTAAATTTTTGAAGGTGTTTGAGCTTAATTACTTTAAATGATTATTAAATCCTAATTAAGTCATAATTTTTTTCAACTTTTAAATCATTTAATGAACAAAGAGAGTGGTGGGATAATCTAAAATATCTTAGTCTCCTTAAATATTTTTTATGCAAGATTAATCCAAATACCCTAAGTAAAACAACTTAATTAGGTTGAATTGGTGTTATACTCTTAAGATTAGCTTTAAAATTAATGGTTTAGTAGATTACTTCATGAGACTTAATCATTTTTTTCATCAACTTGTATATGTGTGCTTGATTCATATTCATCTACATCTATGTTTAAAATTTCAAATATCAAGCTTATGTTGTTAATGCTATTATCACTTGTAGACCTCAAAAAAATTATTTTCTTATATACATAAATTATATAAGTTAAATTAATAAATAAAGATAATTAAAATATAATAATTATATGTATCATCAATGCTTCTCTAAGGTGTATAGTCTGGACACTCAAGAGAGTAGGGCTACTAGTCCGAAGGAGGTCTTGATACCTCAACTTTCTAGTTTAATAATGACATGTACTTAAAAGAATACCAAGAGAAATGTTATATTGATTAAATTAATTTTCAAACTTATGGTTATAAAAATTCTTAAATCAACACATCATTTGCATGCATATTTATACAAATATATACATAGTTAGCAATTATATAGCCTAAACACTCAAAGGCATTCCGAAGGAGGTCTTAATACCTTAACCTTCTAGTCTAACAATGACATATACTTGCAATTGCTTAATGTATGTGTATTTATGCACATATATGCAAATGTTTAATTTTTTTTTATAAAATGCATGTATATTCATACACATACACATATGTTACTTATCTAAATTTTTAATTAATGTAAAAGATGATATACACATACATACATGCATGCATGAGCGAAACGTCCCTAAATGATATTTAAATAAAATAAATTATTTTTCTAATTATAAAAATAAAATGGTGTTTGAAAAGAAAATATTAAAGTAATGAGGAAGTTGGATTAGTGTCTTACAAAGAATTATAACTTATGCCTATTAATCCTAAAATGTCCCTCACATGAATATAACCTTATTTAGAGTTAATATAAATTTAAAGTCTAATTATAACTTAACACTTCATCAATATGATTAAAAACCATAAAATTTAACTCTTTAGGTCTAACTTAAGATTAAGGTGTTAAAATGGAGTGGGTTTCACCCCAATTGAATTTACAACTTTTCATGCTCTTCAAAACATCAAGACCAACTTGAATTAAGAGCTAAATCTATAGTGTAAAATCTATATATAAAATATTAATCATGTAAATCATGATAATCCTTATTAGTAAATTTAATTTTTAATTATATAGGTAACTTAAATGTTAAAGTCTAGCTTTGTTATACCACACTAGCCTTAGCACTTACTTTATATTGATAAACCATTAATATTAGCATTAAGTTAGGATGGTGCTTTGTTGTTAATTGATTTTTTATTTTGTGATGTAATATTTTAGAATTAGATGTTAAGGTGTATACTCAGACTAGATGTTAGGGCGTTATTAAGCTAACATTATTTTTAGTAGGGGATTGTGCTCAATAAAAAGAGATGCCATAATAAGTTAAAAATTAACGAATTTTGCTTGCATGTGCTATATATCTACAAGCATAACTCATTAGGACAAGTCGCTTTACGCTAGCTAGTGCCAAGCTCCACTATATGGAATGTAACTGTATTGGTATGTATGTGTATTTTAGCTAACCTCTATTTTGTAGGTGTACTTAGAAGAGTACCTTACTTTTGTAGGTGTACACAATCGCATAGACCCATCTTTTTTCTTAACAAATAGTACTGGTGCACTCCACGGTGAGTTGCTGGGCCGAATAAATCCTTTGTCTGTCAATTCCTGCAACTGACACTTCAATTCTTGCAATTCCTTAGGAGCCATCCTGTAAGGAGATTTATGTATAGAAGTTGTACCAGGTTGTACATCAATCCCAAACTCCACTTCAGGGTGGTAACCCTAATTCCTTCAAAACACATCGGAAATTCGTGAACAACTGGAATATTTTTCAGCTCAAACACTTCCTTATTCAACACATCTAATTTGGCCAGAAATACAATTTCACCGCTTCTTAAATATTTACTCAACTTCACTGCACTAATCAAAGAAGACACAACATTCTTATCACAAGAAAACTAAAATGATTTTTCACCAAGCACACTAAATTTTACTATCATTTTCCAGCATTCAATTGTTGCAAAGTATTTGATTAACCAATCCATACCTAGTATAATGTCAAAATGTCTAATTCGTAAGATAATTAGTTCCGTAAGAAATTATTTATCTTGAATGTTAATGTCAACAACATATTTCTTATTTGTACTCAAATTATCACCAGAAGGCATCACCACATTCAATACAGGTGTGAAATAAATAGCATCAACTGGTAAACTGGCGAAAAAGAATCAGAAATGAACGAATGCGAAGCACCAGAATCAAACAAAACTGAACCCAAATGATCTGAAATTTTAAGCATACCTGACACCACTTCATTTGATTCCTTCGCTTCCTGTGGAGTGATGGCAAAAACTCTGACTTTTACTGGAGGGTTGGTTTTACGCTCTGAAGTTTCTCCTTTTTCTTGAATTGAAGGTTTTCCCAAAAACTATGTGTTACCTGGCTTCTTGGCTTCCAAAAACTTTCTTCATTGACCTTGTCCATGATAATTGTATGATTTTATATCCTTCTTCTTCTCTAATGGGTAATCTGTTGCACGATGTCCAACCTGACCACATCTGTAGCATTTCCCTGATCTAGCCAAACATTGTCCAAAATGTCTCTTTCCACACTTATCACAAATAGGTTTCTCCAACTGAATTTATTTCCGTCTGTCATCAAATTTAAATTTCTTATTAGAGAAATTTAGCTTTCATTCAAAGCTTTTGCGCTTTCCTGCCTACGAATCCCAATGTTGCTTGGAAAAGTTCAACTCATTTTCAATTCTCCTAACCCTTTCAACTAACACTGAGAACTCATTAATATCAAATGGTGCTAGTGCCAACCTTAATTGATCTTTGAGGCCTCACAAAAATCTATGACATTTCTCTTCCTGTGTATTGATATAATGTGGAGCATATCTAGAAAGAGAAGTGAACTCGGCTTCATATTGCATTATAGTTTTTGATCCTTGAATTAGATTAAAAAATTTGTCTTGTAAAGCAAGTTTGGCTGATGGTGGAATAAACCAGTCCTTGAACACTTTGAAAAATTAATCCCATTTGATTTGTGTAATAGGTATCATTTCAAATCATTCTCTGTGTTGAGTTTGCCACCACCTTTCGCTCCCTTCTAATACAAAAGTAGCGATTACTCTTCTATTTTCAGGGCAAATCATCCCATCCAGAATTTTTCCAATTTTAAGTAGCCAATCTTCCGCCACAATAGGATCACTGGCTCCCTTGAATGTTGGTGGTTTGAATGATTGGAATATCCTCAAATGTTGATCCACTTCTGAACCAAACTCAGATCTGTGCCCACTAGTCATAGATTTTTCCATGGATGCTAGCTTATCAACAACCTTGGAAATCAACTGAACTACCCCTTGCAATTCATCGGATCTACTTTCACCACTTGCTTTAGGTTATATTTTTCTCCTATTAGAATTATCTTCGGCATGTAGTTCGGGGTCTATAATTAGTCTAGATGACTGACCATCTAACCTTTCTGGCATTTCTTCAGGCAAATTAATCTGTAATTATAAGAATTATTTATTTGATACATATTTATTAAATATCATGTATGCATGAAGGTAAGAGTATATGGATGCCTAACCCCAAAATTAATCGTCCTATAGCTCTGTATTGATCAATTCAACACTTATTCTAAATCCAAATCATGCTTCCATTGCTATTGCTCATCAATCTTATTGCTCCCAACCTTATTGCTATGATACCACTTTCTGTCACACCCAGATGACCCCTACCCTTATTCTAGGCTCAATCAAGTGTAAATGTAATAGGATGACTCGATTAATACGATTCCACCGACACGTCCAACTGTATCTGGAATGAGCAAGTGAAATTTGTATCTAATCAAATCATCTCAAAATTTAAAATTCATATACTAATTAATTCATATCATAAAATTGGAAGCATGAAAATCTTTAAGTTTGTACATAAATATAGAGCAACTAAAGGCATCAGTATTAAAATTTTATACGTACCCAAAAAGCCTTTAATCTTCCCAAAACTATACACCCCAAAATTGTATAAATCAATAAAAGACAGCTTCTACCCACCTCATCTTTTCTTTGAAATTATCAACCAGTCATAAGCTAAAGCTTAGATCAATAATGCTAAAGTAAGCTCAGAACAAGTCATTAGAAATAATCGTGCATGTATATTTAAAATTTGCATGTAACTAAATAATATGTTGTAAAGTAATAATGTATCAATAATTTGTTATTTCATAGGAGTCGTTATTTATTCAGTTATTTAATGAAAACAATTTCAGTTCTAAAGCAAATCCTCTCTTTTTTTCCTAGAAATATCACTTATAATTGCATAGGTTTTGTCTTCATAACAAAAGGGTCATCACACCGCCCGGCCGCCTAAAGTCGGTAATGGGGCTAAATCATACTACTTTGTACCCCCCTGACACTAGTTGGACAGCTTAACGGCTCCAACCTCAATGTCAGAGTCGGGGATGCTAAGATCCCCTGCTCACGGCTCATCTCGTCAGAACTTTTGTCTATCTGTGCAGATATCTATAACATAGTCTTCCTATCACAATTTTTCCGACATTTCTCTATTTATCACATTACTGCATTTAACAATTAATAATGCATGTTTTAAAACATTTTCATATGCCCAACAAAATCATATGCTATTAAAGAAAATGAACTAACTGGCTTATAATCATTATAAATCAGTAATCTATACTAGGTCAAGTAATGAGCATTTATAATTGCATACAATATGACAGAAATATCTATATGTTATTCATACATGTTATTCATACAATTTATAAGAATCGATAGAAACAGTGGCATACATAGGACTATAGAAACTGAATTTAAATTAGCAATTATGTCTCACCTCAGTGTCTAGGCCAGTGTCGTGATGTGCTCCACGTTTCCTTGAGTATACAACCTATAATTGAATTACTCTTCTGAATATATGAAACTCATAAATAAATTTAACACAATAGTATCACCAGCTTAAACTGTATTCTTACCTGAAATTGATGTCTCCTAATATAATCTTTCGAAATACCAGAATCATAACTCCAAAGTAATTTACTAACACCAATACTAATTACCTGATTAAATCAGTATAATAAAGTTAACAAAAAAGCCAATACAAATCCCTCATTCTAATACACAAAAATTTTGCAACTCACTTAACAGCCAAAAATATGTCCTCTAGCAGATTTCAGAACTCCTAATTATGCATTTCTCCACCAAGGAAGGCTACCGACAGAAGGAAAAAGGAATAGGGAAAGAAACCTAACCTCACGTAAATCCTTGCTCCACGGGACTAGAAATTCTCGAGCGATCGGTTCATGAGACTTCCCAACCTGTGTGATTTGCCTTATGGACGTGACGGTTCCAGGCGAAGCCGAAGGAGAGATTGGCGGGTCCAGGCGAAGCCGACACGGGAAGAAGGACGCGACACGGGAGGCGGTGGTTCCAATCGAAGCCGACGCGGGATTCCACGGCTCGTGCGTTCTGCGTCACGGAAGCGACAATCCCTATCGATGTTGATGCCGAGGGCAGGGAAAGGATCAGCTGGACTTAAAGGAGACGAACTCAATCTGCGAAGGAACTGAGGCCACGGCTTGGAGGAAATGAAATAAAAAGGAACGGGTATACCTTTCGAGATCTCAACCATGATGTAATTCCTTAATCCATCCACCATGCCTACTAGAATATTAATATTGACGATGAATTAATTAGATAAAATAAAATTAATTAGGAAATTAGCTAATTTGGATATTACAGAAGAAGTGGCTGCAGTTCAACTACAAATTCCTCGCATGGATGAACATATAATTCTAAAGGTCGAGATTAAGGTCGAACACAACTTATTGAGTGTCAAATCTGTAGCAAAATTGGTCACTTAGCTACTAAATATTGGTATCAAATTGATATGCACTACAATCCTGAAACTATCAACACACAAGCCTATTATGCTGCATCCTCCAACTCTACTTTAGACTAGCTACTTGACACTAGAGCAACTTCACATTTGGCATCAGATGCCACCCATATTTAAAATATTGCTCCTTACAATGGCAATGAATATATCACTCTTGTAATTGGTAAGTTTGTCCTAATTACTCACTCTAGTAATGGACTCTTACCAACACCATCTCGTAAGCTTCATTTATCCTCCATCTACTATGTTTCTAAACTTCCTCACAATCTTTTTTTCTATCTAGCAACTTATTGCTGATAATTTATTCACTTGAGTTTAATGCCCCTAGCTTTATTCTCAAGAATTTGATGACCAATCAACCTCTTCTTCAAAGCTTCAGCCATAATGGGATATATCCTCTCTCATTCAACACCAAAATAGCAACGTCCCTTCCACACTCTACTCTGTTCTCTTCCTTCACATTATCAACTTGTTGGTAGACTTGGGCATTTGTCCACTGCCACTTTCTCCAGTCAAACAAAATGTTTACTACTTTTTGTAATGATCTCAAACAATCTATTTGTATTGCTTGTAAGGTAGCTAAAGTCAATACTACCCTTTAGTAGATTTATTTCTCCTTCATGTACTCCTCTTGAGATTATACATAGTGATATGTGGGGTCCTTCACCATCAACTTCGTAACAAGGCTTTAAATATTGTATTTCTTTTATTGATGATCATCTACATTTCTCCTGGGTATTTCCAATGAAATTAAAGTCTGATGCTACATTACATTTTCTAATCTTCTAAAACTTGGTTGAAAAATAATTTGGTCATTCCATCAAAGTGCTTTAGACAGATGGAGTGTTGAGTTTTGTATTCAAACAATGCAAAACCATCTCGCCAATTTTTGTATCATACATCGACATTCTTGTCCGCACACACCTGAATAAAATGGTGTTGTGGAATGTAAACATCGTCATATCCTTGATCTATATTGTTTGAAGTTCATTTGTTATATGTTATTTGGATTAATGGATTTCTAGAGACTATTTATTCGATAAACCAACTACCATTTACTACCATAAATAACATCTCTCCATTTCATCTTCTATATAATAAACCTCTAGACTACAATCATCTACAAGTCTTTGGATGTTTTTGCTTTTCATGGTTGCATCCCTATATCAATAATAAACTTCTACCACGTTCTTCCCCTTGTATAATCATTGGTTATGCTCCACATTACAAAGGCTACAAGTGTTACAACACCTCCAGTGGAAGGATGTATATATATCGGCATGTTATCTTTCAGAATCCATCTTCCCTTACAAAAAACACTACTTTCAATAGCTCTAAAAATTCCACCTCTACAATATCCCCTCTTCTTCTTGTTCTCATCTCTACTACTACTTCATTCCAACCTATCACACAACCCATGCTTCCCATCTTTACTACTCCAATTATCAAAAGTTCTATGCCATTTTCCTCTTCCATACCCTCCTCTTCATCACCAACACATCCTACTTCATCATTACCCTCCTCCACCAACATCTCAATTCATCCACCCTTTCCAATACATCTGATGCATGCCCCCTCAAGACTAGGAATCTTAAGCCTTGCTAAATACTTGATCTCACTAATTTGACATTAACTATGACTGATCGTACTCTGTATGCTCAAGCAGTTAAGAATCCTCATTGGCGAATGTCTATGCTAACAGAATGTCAGGGTTTACAACCTTAAGGGACTTGGAGTTTTGTTCCAGCTCCTCTTAATCATAGTATTCTAGACAACAAATGGCTATTCAAAACTAAATATGATACCACTGGTAACATTGTTAGGTATAAAGCTTGATTGGTAGCTCGTGGTTATCAGCATGAACATGGGTCGATTACATGGAGACATTTAGTGTTGTCGCCAAGTGGATATGGTTTTAATTGGATGTTTCAAATGCTTTTCTCCATAGGAAACTTAATGAAATTTTATGCATGTCTCAACCAAAAGGATTTGTTGATTCGGCCTATCCTGCACATGTCTGTCGCTTGCACAAAGAAATATATGGTTTGAAACAATCACCATGTCAATGGTTTGCCACTTTTACAGATTATCTACAACAACTTGGATTTCATTCCAATAATGCCAACCCATATTTATTAATTTACTCCACTGCCCTCATGGTGATCTTTCGTTTAGTTTAAGTTGATGACATCCTGCTTATAGGAATGACTCAGCAACAATTTCACAACACCTTGCTAAACTTAAGACTCATTTTTATATGTGCTACTTTGGTTAGTTAGCTCACTTCCGGGGAATCCAGCTAAAAAAAATGGATATGGATATATTCTCAATCAATCAAAGTATGCCACATATATTCTTATTCGAGTTGGAATGTCACAATGTAAACCTCTCTAGAATCAATCTACTTCAAAAATTTTGGCTGCAACCATCAATAGTGATGCTCTCTACTCAAGTCCAAAGCTTTATCATCACATTGTTGGTTCTCTATAGTATCTTACAATTACATGAACGGATCTTGTCTTTTCATTAAATCGGCTGTGTTAACATATGCATTATCATGTAGAGCTTCACTACCAACAATTTAAATGTGCCTTACGATACCATAAGCATACTACTACAAATGGGCTTCCAATATTTTGAGATTCAGTTATCTTATCTGCTTTTTTCTCTTACTCTGATCAGGCTAGTGATACTCGCAAGTCCACCACTGGATTTATATCTTTCTTGATACTACTCCTATCTTATGGGGTGCCAAGAAACAATCCTCCGTAGCTCGTTCTTCAACCAAAGCTGAATATAGAGCTCTTGGTACAATTATATTTGATCTTCTATGAATTCAACATTTACTAACTAAATTTGGCATTTCCCTTACTTCACCTACACCTGTACATTGTGATAATGTTTCTGCAACTGTGTTGGCACATAATACAATCTTCCATGCTCGAATTAAACACATTGAAATTGATTACCCCTTTATTCAAGACCATATTCAATCTAATGTTATTGTTATTCATTCATTGCCACTCAAGAACAAGCTGCCAACATTTTTACTAAGCCCTTCCAAATGCTCAGTTTCAACAACTTTGCAACAAATTGATGCTTCCATAAGCATCATCAATTTAAGGGCTGGTGATAGTGACAATCCCTATTATTTTGCTCATGTGCAATTTGTTATACCGTCGCCACTATTTCTGGCAGAATGCATCTATGTTGTCCGCTTATAACCAATTGTCATCTACACCTTGTGCTCTTAACCGACTTGTGATCCATTTCGGTTTCAGTAAACATATCTCTTTATAAATAAGATAGTGTAATATATGAGATAAGTGTGAAATGAGTATTACCCTATGCAGTGTCTCTATGTCTTTCAAGTTTAGATTATTAGTCTTGCCAAGTTTCTCATGTTCCACCATATCAAATCATGGAACATCCTAAAGATTCTCCAAGGAAAAAGAGATATTTCCAAGTGAATATCAAGCTGTATGATGATTCCTATTAGATTGTACTTCAAGACTCCACTAAAGAAATTAAATGAAGAAAATATTATTGGCATACTTAAATTGTTCATGTAATAACAAAGACATAACCTCATGTGTAGACAGTGATAGTGATCAAATATTATATCACAAAAAAAAAAAAAAACTTGGGAAGGCTGTTCGCTACTAATAAGATGAGACAAATTAAATAGTAATACAAAACTAATATCAATAGCATATGATTTCAGAGTAAAAAAAAATGTTCAAATATAAAAAGATCATTGATGATGACAGGAAGCTAGCACCTAGAAGGGCAATAGATCTATAAGATGCTCCAAATCTAAAGGGTTCAAAATAGATCTATTTGAAGAAAAAAAAATTCCATAGCTGAAATTCTATCTGCGTGAGAGTGAGAATAAGTTTATCATAGCATTAGAGACACCACAAGAAAGGAAGTCATTGGAGAGGACTTGTACATTTAAAAGAAAAAGTTAGGAAGCATATGAATTCATTTGTTGGCCAACTTAAGATGAGAATTTTGTTGTGCTAGTCTCAAAGGGAGTCTCAATGATGATCCTGAACCACAATGGAAAGGATAGACAGTGGCACGGATTAGTACTGTTGAATCTTAGGGGGTGACTTAATTTGTTCTGCCTAGTTAACCTAACTTTCTCTTAGTGAAATGTGAGTGATTGAACCATGGGGCTATATCAGAGAGTGTCAGGAAAGAAGTAGGTCTAGACAGGTTAAGACATTTGGTCGAGAATCAATAAAAATACAAGATTAAAGATACCATAAAAATTTTAAACATGTAGTTCAAGGTAGGGCTTTGAAATATTTCATTGGTTCAATTTCATTATCCATAATGAGTTATTTCATCATGAATCTATGTTATTACTTTAGATTGAGCTAGTACTCCTTAACATGTTCCCCTAATATTGTTCCTTCTTTGTTGGTTTAGTTTTTTACATTTGAATGGGCCAGTTAAAGTACTCATTTAAAATTATTTTTAATTTAATTTTTATATATTAAACTTTATTATGATGTATCAAACAAAAAAACAATTTTAATATCTCAAATATTATTTAAATTTAAGAGAGATTTTTTAACACATGTAAACATTTGTTATTTTATTTAGTTATAACAATTAATTTATGTCTCGTGTATATCTATACATATTTGTTGGATAGATATTTTAAAATCAATAATTGCGTCGGATAAAGATGAATTTTATAATGGTGCAATTATTATAAAAATTAACAATTGCAGGATACTCAACAGCTATTCATGCAAATAAACACGGAACTATCCGCAAGTTTTAAAGTGATCGACTCCTTCTTACTAGAACATTGAATTATAAATTCTTGATAGAAATTCTAAAATGAAAGCTAAAAAATATGATAAATAATCCAAGTGTTATTTTTTCATTTTTTTTCATTTTCATTAATTATTTTTTCCGAGAAACTCTTACGCCAATGTAAATTGAAGCTCTGCTTTTGTACGGTGGATGGTTATCTTCAACGCCGTTGAGGTTGATTCATTTTTAATCCACGGGTGAGACATTTACTTCATTGACCTAAATGTTTTCGTACGCAGGTCTGGCCCAGGAATTCCTACAAAAGCAAGTTATGATAATTACCCATCATCTCTTAGCTAGGTTGGTGGGCAATGTGGTTAAACTTTTCCCACGCTGATTTTCTTTAGAACACTGTTTGTAATAGTGGAGAAGTCAAGTGGGGACTCGATATATGTGGGTGATGAATATGGCCTTGGCGCTGAAATTAGTCACATTCTACCCATAAGATAGATTGGATGGATACCCATTCCAAAAAAAAAAAAAATGTTATGATAATCTATCTAACGGCATGCACTTTGAATATTCTCTATAAGATTTCAATGAGTAGTTTTGAAAAGATTGGTACTTGTTTACAAGGAGAACAGTTCTGTCGTCCAATTTGATTATTTGTACCAACATGAAATACTTGTATATCTTTGAATTTGATATAATCTCTTATGAAATGAAAATCATTAGTAATATATTTGGTGCGAGCATAATAAACAAGATTGTTGGCTAAAGAAACTGTCTAAATATTATCACAAAAAAGAGTGATGAGTTTTGTAATTTGTAAGTCAAATTTCTCCGAATAATTAGCGTTTCCATATGATATCCACAGTTGCTTGTGTGAGTACCCTATATTCAGTTTCAGTTGAAGAGCATGAAATAATGGATTGCTCCTTAATGAACAACGATATAAGAGTGTGACCAAGAAAGGAGTTGTACCCAAAGATATATTTAAAATAAGTTAATCCTCCTACCCAATCTGCATTTGAGAAAGAGTAGAGGTGAAGTGGCTAGTGGCAAATAAGAAGACCATAAGTGATGGATTCTGTGTATATTGATCCATTTTAGAAGTTGAAAATGTAAGAACTGAGATTTTTTCATATGCTGTGAAAGTTTATTAACCGAGCATGAGATATTGGATCTAATTAAGGATAAATACTAACGAGCACTAACTAAATGATGATATAAGACTAGATCATTAAAATATAGCATTATTTACTTTGTTGGGAAGAGGTGTAATTATAGGTTTATAACTTAACATACTTGAGCAGTGTAGGATGTCTTAAGCATAGTTTGTGACTAAGATGAACCCCTTTAGTAGTTGAATTAACTTGTATACCTACAAAAGAAGAAACACCAGGTTCATTTGAAACTATTGTTAAAACTTTACTAAGAGATCTGTAATAGCAAATGAATAATTTCTTGTTAACAGAATATTGTTAACATAGACTAAGAGAAAGAGGGATATCTAGTTGGATTTGCATATTAATATGGAAGGATCGACTGAGCTGATATGAAATACATGTTGAAGATGATATTGGGTGAATATTGTGAACCATTGCCTCGACGCCTATTTGAGTCCATAGATCACCTTTTAAAGTAAATAAACATGATATAGATATCATTTTTCTTAAAATATAGATATTGGTCCATGTAAATAGTTTCAACAAAATTTTTATTGGCCAGTTATTAGTGCTGTCAATAGTTAATAAGACTCTTATGGTATGAAATTTATCAGCCGGACTAAATTTTCATTATAATCAATACCAGTTCTTGATTACACCAATGGGCCATGAGTCTCACTTTGTATCTAGCAACTTAACCATCATAGTTGGATTTTATGTAGTATATCCATTTATAGTTTAAAACATTTATGTCAGCAATAGAAGGAATAAGTTGCTCGGTGCCCTAAGCTTATAAAGCTTGAAATTCAACAGACTTTATGTTTTTCTAGTGGACATGCTTAACAACTTGGGTACAATAGGTTGGATTAGTGGAAGAAATAGTAGAGTGTTGAAGCATAAAAATCTTTTAATTTTCTTACTTGAGAAATTTTTATTTTTATTTATTTTTGGGTGCTTAAGTGAGCATTAGATGTTTGAGTGGTATGCTAGATGAGGGAGGTAAGCTTGAAGATGTTAAAGAAGTAAGAGATTTAGAGGGAATTGAAAGTAAGTTAATTGTAGCTTTGGAGATTTGAGGACATTTTGGATGTGATGTAGAACTGGAGAAATTTGTTGGTTGGAAGTTGAGAAACAAGTAAGACTCAAATATGTAGAGGATGGGACAATTGTGAGAGTTGGAACATGCGAAGAAGTATGTCGTGTAGAAGCTGATGTAGAAGAAGCTTGAAATGGAGAAAGATATGTTCATAAAACTAAACATGCTTAGAGATAATGATTTTGCTAGAAGCTTGATTGCATCATTTGTAACCTTTAGTGTTAGGAGCAAAACCAATAAAAACACAAGGTAAGGATTAAAGCGAAATTTTGTGAGATGTATACGGTCCTAACCATGGATAACAAAGACATTCAAAGCTTTTGCGGGGATTATAGTTGGGTGGTTGTTGATTTAAGAGTTGAAAGGGTGAAGTTTTAGTTGAGGATAATAAGAATAATCTATTTACGAAACATGAAATAGTTATTGCAGCATCAATCCAAAATTTTTGTGGAAGATTAGCTTCTAACATTAATGCTCAAGCTGCCTCAAGTAGATGCCGATGTTTCCTTTTTGTAACACCATTTTGTTTGGAGGTGTAGGGAAGAAATGTTCAGTAGGAAGGATTTATATATTTACCTCGGCATCAGAGTGCAACTATTAGATTTTGATCGATTAACATCCAAGTGTTATAATTAGTATTTGGATAGACATTTTCATCATCTCCAACAACTTGTTGAGTAGGTTTGGGATTGGATCCATCAAGATATCCTTCACATCGATTTACTTCAAAAAGTTTCAAAATCTAAGATGTCCATATAGGATAGTTTTCAACATTTAATTGAATATTAACAATGGCTTTGATATTGGACATAAAAAACTTTAACTGAGAAGGAATAAAAATTCATTTTATTTGACAAAGGATGCTAAAATAGAAGTAGATGGTTGTGCAGAATGATCCATGGTATAGAAATGAAGACATGATGAAGAAACAAATTTAGCTCTTAACCATATATTTATGAGCAGATAATAAGACATCCTCCTTTAACAACCTAATCAATCTATAAATTAGAAAGCCATCATATATATCATGCATCTACTACTAGATGTTTGAAAAAAGAGACTTCTCTACCACCAATATAAGGAGAACCTCAGAGGGAAAGAGAGGGAGGAGGAAAAGATTTCTAAGTGAGAGAAGAAGAGAGCTACTATGTGTAATCACCATATAGGCTAAGAATTATCTTCTCTCTAGTCTATGTCTATAATTATACATTGATTATTGTATCTATAAGGGTATTGTTATGCTAATAATCATGTTTTAATAATATGAATTATGTATGATGTATTATGCTTGTATAATTTCTATTCTAATCTAGTTATGCTTAGGGTAGGAAATGAACTAAAGTTGTGCTGTGATTATCTGAAGTAATCATATAAGGTTGTGGTTTTTATTGAGCCTGCATCTCCCCATGAAAATTACTAAAATAAGAGAATATGATATAAACCTGATAATTTACGGTCTATATTAGATATTAAGAATACTTGCATAATCTATCTTATAAATTCATTATATTAAGACTATTCAGAAGCGTGATGGACCCTAATAGGTATAAGATAATCGTTCCTTATAGCAAGACTAGAGAGAAGACAATTTTTTTATGGATTCAGACTTTTAAGTCAATTAGAATTAAACCTGATAAATGATTATTTAGAAAAATAATTCAAAAGAATTCAAGATCTTTTAAAAATCAATATTTCTAATAATCAATTAGAATTTTTTTTAGAAGAACAAAATTTTCATATTAAAGCTCCTCTGGAAAACTTTATTGAATGGATTCATTAGTTATATGATATTAAAACAACATCATAATCTAGGAATCAGTTTGAGTACTTCGAACAAAATATTAACCAATGATATATGGAATTAAATCAAAATCAAAATAATAAAACTAAACAATTTAAAAAACTTTTATATAAAAGATAAAAACCTATAATCTATACTGAAAGTACCAGTAATATACCCGAATTAGAAAATAATTTTTTAGAAAACCAATAAATTCTTAATAACAACATAGCTACAAGTGCTATACTTGTTGAATGTGTTTGTACTGAATTTGATTTACAAGAATTAAACCCGGAAGATAATCTACCTTGGTATCCTAAAAAAACTATTACCACTGCTAGCAGAAGTAATATTCAAGGTGCCATAAGGATTAATGAAATTATAAATATTAATGAATCATCACAAGAATTAGATGATTTAATCCCTATATTACATCAACATCAGTTCATGAATAATACTCCACAAATCTCAATTGCAGATATACCTATTTTAGAACTAACCGCTCAAACTACTAGTGAAGCGAGTACTTCATCATCTAAACCACAACATTATTTACCTCCTAATATTAGACGAATTCCTACACCTCGAAATAGTACTACAGGAAAAATAATACAAGATAAAAAAAATGACTGTCTTAAAAACGTAATTAGTGGACATGGAGTTTACTTAAATATAGACTATTGTAAAAATATTGCAGAAACAATAGATAAATAGGCAATAGAAAATAGTTTAGCTCTAATTACAATCTTCAAGGAGAAGATGCTTATGGAATTATTAAAAATAGCCTTACAGGTATTTGTAAAAAATGGTTTCTAGGTCTTCAATCTAACCAAAAACAAGAAATTAGAAACACTTGCCTAGCAGAATCTACTATAAGTACTCTAGTAAAATGAGTAAAAATATACAAAGATTTTATTAAAAGTGAATTCCTTGGATATAAAATTAGATTTACTATAGAAGATGAAAAAGCTAAAAAATAGTCAGAAATTGCTAAACAAAAATTGAATATACTTAGTATTTGTAATATATGTTATTTAAATGAATATAATTGTGAATATCAAAAAAAATTTTATGATATTCTACCTGATGAATGTAATTAATATCTGGATATGTATTTTTATAAATTACCTGAACCATATAATAAAATTTGAAGTCAAGCATTTCAGCAATTATATTATACAGATATAACTTTAGTAAGCAGAATTTTATTTGCAGTTGAAAAATTAGCAGAAGTTTATCAACAAATAGATCTACACAAACAAAATAAAACATAAACAATCTTTATGTTATAGAAAAAGTGATTTAGTAGCACATCAATGGTGATGCTCAAAAAATATGGCATCAACATGTATAGGACCAAAATGCAATAGAAAGAAAAAATTCTTTAAGAAAATAACTAAACAAAAATTAAATATGAAGAAAAGATTCAAAAAGAAAAAAATTAATAAAAAACCCAAGATCTGTAAATGTTGGTTGTGCCAAGAAGGACATTATGCTAATGAATGTCCTAAAAGAAAGAAAGTTGCAGGAATTAAATCAGTTCAAGTTATAGAAGAACAATAGTTAGAACCTAATTTTGATATTTAGAAATAGATTCTGAAGATGAAATTTATGAATTATTTGATCGAGAAAATGATCTTATAGATCAATATTGTTATTTAGATAATGATTTAGAAGAATATTTATATTCTGGTTAAATGTCTGAACTTGAATGAATAAATAATACTGATGAAATTATAGATGATCAAACTGAATATAACAGACAATTAACCCTTTCCGAAGATGAATATTAAAAGATTAAAAAAAATGAAAATTATCCTTAGGAATGAAAGATTTTTTTGATATGCAATACTAAATTGGAAAAAACTTGTTCATTATAGTATTAGACAAGGAGAATATCCTATTGAAATTACTGAAGCTCAGGGAAGTACAAAAATTCTTTTATATAATTATATGATAAGAAATCAAAATCTTCAAAAGATAACTCATCCAGAAAGATACAGACACGTATTCTTTGGAGGAATCCAAATATTAATAAAAGCATATTTTCATAAATGAATATATAGTCATATTACTCTTTGGATTTATGATGATAGAATTATTAATTCTAAAAAAGATGCATTATTAGGAGTCATTCAAGGAAAATTATGTTATCAAACATTAATGTTTAACTTACATCCTAATTATGCAATAAATATTAATGATAGACATATAGACCAAATTATTACTCTAAAACATGAATTAGATCGAATTCAATTAAGACTAGAAAGTGCTGTTTATAACATCACTTATCAAGCAGCATAAGCCTATAACAATCATCATAATACTGTAGTATTTAGATCACATAACGAACCTATTCATATAGATTCTATGTTTTTCCAAATAGGACAAACTATTAAACCAGAAGAAGTAGATTATACAAATCTAACACCTCCTCATGATAATTTAGCTCTTGACTTTGGAGAAAGTAGTAGTTTAAGTAATAGCTTCAGATTACCTCGAAGACAATTATTATTTAATTAAAATAATACTGATCTTATTATTCAATCACGTAGATCTATTGATTCACGAAAAATATAGCATTCAAATAATCAATTAATCTTGAAGGGATATTATATCTCACTAGAAAATATAATCTCTATTTTACTAGACACAGATCACATAGTTCTCATATTGATATATCTTTAATACCTAATAATCTACAAATCAAATGAAATGAACCATATATATATATATATATAAAGACTATCATGGTAATAAACATTATTGTCATAATGAAACTGGTGGCAATGATGCCTTTTTAACTGACGATATTTTATTCGGATTTTGGGATATACAACATCAATGTATAGACTTTTAACATACCTTTTTTAGTTAACGATGCCGAAAAAGGATGTATTCTTGTAGATATAGATTTCTTACAACAACATACTATTACATCTACTGATTCTACCGTACGAATTAATTCTTTTCTTATTCCACATCACCATAGTTAATTTTCATAGTTACTTCCAAATTGAATTATATATTCCTACTTATGAACCAATTAATTCACGCTTTATGTGATACTGGCAGTGATATCACCATTTGTAAACAATGTATAATGCTCGCACATCTCCCTATTAATAAAGATAATATACTCTTAGACACTTTTAATGGTATTCGCACAATTAATAATTATTGGTCTAATCAATATATCCTTATTTCTGAAACTCTTATTAAAATACCACGTCTTTGGTGTATGGATGATAACAATCCTGATTTTATACTTTGTAATAATTTCTTTAAATCTATGTACTCTTTTACTTAATATACAGACCATCTTGACTTAATTACACCTTGTCAACATACTCTCTCATGTCCTTTTATTTCTCATCCTACTTATCATACACCTACTAATCCACCACTTTTTCGCAGTCAGCGTGGTGATTTAAATAAAATTATTCAAACTCATCTTTCTACACATCGATTTTCATTATCCCATCTCTACTTAACTACTGATTATGAAAAAAATTCAACAAATAAAACATTTTGCAGAAAAGATACTTCAATTCTAGGCAAAAGATGAACCTGTTGCCCAAATAGAACCAATTAATCATATGCTCATCATCTGAGTACGACTCATGAAATATACTATTGAAGATAAACATGAATTTAAAAATCAAATAGCTAAACTTTTACAACTTAAACTTATTGAACCTAGCCATAGTTCTCATAGTAGTCCTGCCTTTTTAGTTAGAAATCATGCAGAATAACTACTCGGCAAAGCAAGACTGGTTATTAATTATAAAAAATTAAATGATAATACTAAATTTGATAGCTATTTCTTACCTAATAAAGAAGTCCTAATTAACCAAATCAAAAATGCTAAATGGTTCTCTAAACTAGATTGCTAATCAAGATTTTGGCAAATAAAGATGCACGAAGATAGTAAAGAATTCACTGCATTTAGTACTCCACAAAGCCACTATCAATGGAATGTAATGCCCTTTGGATTAAAAAATGCACCACAAATATTTTAAAGGCGAATAGACTATTTGTTCTCTGAATTCAGTACTTTTGCTTTAATATATGTTGATGACATTCTTATTTTTAACAATACTTTACCTATGCATTTAAAACATTTAACAACATTTTTCCAAAATGTTTATAAACATGGAATTGTTTTAAGTAAGAAAAAAGCAGTTTTTGTAACACAAAGTATAGAATTTTTAGGACTTAAAATAGATCGAGGCTCTATTGAATTACAATATCATATTTTACAAAAAATTGATCATTTTTCCAATATTAATATTAAAAAAGAATTACACAGATTTTTAAGATGCATTAAATATACTGAAACTTTTATTAAAAACTTAGCTACCTTAAGAGCTCCTCTTTAAAAGAAACTCAGAAAAAATATGGCCTGGAATTGGGATAAAGAAGATGAAAGTATTTTACAAAATATTAAACTCGCTTATAAAAACCTTCATAAATTAAATCTTCCTAATAACAGAGAAAAATTAATTATTGAAACAGATAGTTCAGAAATATGTTGGGGTGCATTTTAAAAGCTAAAGAAATGATAAAGAAATTCTATATCGATATGTTCCTAGAACTTATACTCCAACCAAACAAAATTATCATATTAATCAAAAAGAATTTTTAGCCATTAAAAAGGTAATTAAATTTTTTGAAATATTCTTAAATGAACATTTTATTATTAGAATCGATAACAAAATAACTATTTCTTCTATAAAAGAAAAAAACAAATTTAATCGCTTCCTAATAAAAGACTAATTTGATGACAAAGTTAATTTTCAGCATATAGTTTGATCTTGAAAATATTGGAGGAAAAAATAACTGCCTAGATGATTCTTAACTCGAGAATTTTGCAGAACATGGCTACTGAGCAAGATATAGAACTGCAGTTTGACAAATTACCAAAAAATATGGAGCATGGCATATCTTCAGACAAAAATTCAACCAAGTCTGATGAACATCTTATCGACATTTATCTCCAAATACTCGAATTCTAGATATGAAAGTTGAAGTGTGAAATATCTTATATCAACAAAGTACTATCCGAACTACAAAAAGTTAGAAAATATCTCTCTAGAGAATTAGATGAAGAGGATTTACCCTCCATATTAGAATTACGCACTTCATGCAAATTAACGGACTTTAATCCTTCTAAAAAGGTCGACTTAACCCAAAAAGAAAGTCCAGCTGAACCATCTACAAAAATAGAACAGTATTATTCTATGGTTCTTCTTAAAGAACCAAAGAAACAAAAAAATATACTCGAAATATCATAAACATGGCAACAATTTTCCCTATTTTAGGAAAGAATTAATTCATAAATATATTTTCATTCATAAGAAAAGATAAATGTAACATACATTTATGGATACTCTAAATTAGTCCAAGAATTATACCTTAGTTGAATGCTGAAAATGATATATCTTGAAAATATTACAGTATTAAATAAGCTACCAAAGATATTTATCGATGCTGTCGAAATATTACAATCTATTTTAAAATATTGGAATATATATATATATATATATATATACTCTTTCAGACATGTCTAGAAATAGCTGAATGAACGATTACAATTATACAGCTTGGAATTAGTAGTAAACCATTTTATCCAAAGTATATGAAAAATAAGAAATTTTCTAATAGAAACAAGGACGAAGAACTCTAGCAGATATGAATCGAGACAAAGAAAATTGACTCATCAAATATATGGATTTACCATTGTTCAAATAATCTATTCATCTATAATCACTGCAAACAACGAACTAAAAAGAAGACCATCATATATATCTTGCATCTACTGCTAGATGTTTGACAGAGAAGAGACTTCTCATTGGCAGAAGCAGAGTTAACATCTTCTTTAGTTTGATAACGAGTTGACAGAGAGATTAGATAGTTAAAGTAAGACTATAACACATGTGATATGAGTCCATATCCCCAAATCAATAACAGAAACAAAAGGGATAGAAGAAGGCCAAGTTGACTAAAGGACTTCACAAATATACCTAAAATATAACATCAACAGAAAGTAAGTTACATGCTCGTGAGAGAGAGTAAAGATTACAATTATACAAGACAAATATAACTTTTACAACGAGCGGTAGGATAAAAACTTTACAAAAACAACAAATATAATATCCAAAGGAATAGACTTTACTAAATACATATATGAAAGCTTCAGAACCAAAGACGAGCGAAACAAAAGTAGATCTTAAAATAAAACAAAAGCCTTATCCAGCCATGAAAATAAAAGTCCAAATAACTCAATAGAACAAAAGAACAAAGAACAGACTACACGTGCAAATCTCCGTCAGTAAGCAAGAACTTAATCGTCGTCATGCAGAATTAGTTACAAAAGTATAAGGAAGATCTAAGAAGAGCAAAAAAGACTATAAAAAAAAAAACAAAGAGAGGGACATATATAAGAAATCTTATCAAGAATCTCCTTCCTTGTCTCCGCCTTATCCTCCTTCCTCAGTATTTCCACGGTATTCCCTGAATAGCCTTTATCCGGTGGAACGCCGCCATCTTCTCGATCCCCTCTTCTCCCTCCCCTCAGAGCTCCGGTCATTCGAATGGCGAATCGATTCTTTTCCTTTTCCCTTTTCGAAGAGAAACTTCCCGACGCTTCATCGGGCTCGGCGAATTCATGGATCCTTCAAGCGGCCATCGGCTTCCATCCAATTCATCGCCCTCATCGTTAAAACGGATCAAGCCAGCCTCTAGCCATCACGCGATCGATCGGAAGAGAAGTTAAATCAAGAAAGCGCCCTCGAAACACAAATCCAAGGGCAGTGAAGAAAGAATCCCGATCGGACGACTCAAATCAAAGCTCAGGAAGAACACGATCCGAGTGCTAGATCCAGCAGCTAAGGGTAAAAAGGCGTCATCCAAAGGCTCAGACAGCACCCGTAATTCCCCACTATAATTACTCACTCAGCCGGGTTCATCCCACTCAGAGTGAGTTAACTCACTGAGCCAGACTAAAGCCAGGAACCGGTCCCTAATAGGCACTGAACTAGACCCAATTGTCCTTGACCAGACTCAATTCAAGGAATTTGATTCATATCAACATGCTTGAGAAGAACTAATGCAAAGGAATAAAATGCACAGTATGAAAAATACAGAAAGCTTATTGAACGGAAATCTGATAATCTCATTCCTTACATACTGCATACACTACTCATCTATATAAAGAGAAAGTGATAACAAAATTCTGATCAATTGTCAGAGGTTGTTGACAACCAACGGTCAGATGAGATTACACGGTCATACAGGAACGGATGATATTATTTTGCAAGAAGAATATGGCAGGCACATAATAATAGAAGATAGCTTATTACAAGTAAGCTATTCGAGGAGATTCACTTATAACTTTTGACCCTTGGATTCCAACCTTTCAAAACAGGTGCATGGGCGGATGCTCTCTGTGGGCACAGAAGCGAACTTCGAGACTCTCCAAGAATTCCAGAAAATTAAAATTTCTGTTTATGTTATGTATTAAAAAAATTATTGCAATTTGTGATTGAAGAGGCTGAAGCCACGCCTGGGATCGATTGTTTTACCCTTCTATTTTCTTAATTCTATTTTTAAAAATATATTTATTCAATATGTTTATAGATATTTTTATTTAAAAGTAAAAAATATTGTTTTAAAAAATACTTAAAATAGTTTTAAATATTTTAGTATTTTTAAAAATATTAATTAAATTAATACATATTTTATTTTGATATAAATATAAATAAAAATTAAAAAAATTAAAAATACAAAAAAAAAAAATTTAAAGTAATCTCAATTTACTTTTAAAATTTTGAAAATTAAAAAAAAAAAAAGAAGGAAGCTAGCATTTCGTTATCAGTATAAAATAATAAATAATTGTCACTTGTATATAAATATATGTTTACGTAACATAAATCGTTGAATCTTCCAGAATTTGAAGCCACCAGGCAGCCATCAGCTCTTACGCATATAGATTCATGCACAATGCTTCTGCTTGTGGATTCTTCTATTGCTCTCCTTCAGCTGTAGAGAACAAGCACGTGCAAGGACTACCTCGGTGAGTGAATTAAATATGGACAATCTTTCCGTGAATTTTAGAAAATCATGATATTTGTAATTTATCAATTGAAAAAGCTAAATTTTTTAAAACTAAATAAATAAATGTTTAAAGAAGCATTTTTTATTTGAATTAAGTTATAATTGATAGCAGTTTGAGTTTCTCTTATATTAAGTTCAAATTTGCCAATGAGTGACACCTAACTCTTTAGGCTACTAGAATAGAGATAGAATAGAAGCATAAGAGATTAAGAGTTAGAAAGGGCAATGGAGAGCAAAAAGTGCACTATATCATGAAAGGTATAAAAAAGGTTTTATAATCATATATTTATGAGGTATTGAAGCCTATAGGAAAGATTTTATTGAAGGCTCACTAGGGGCAGAACCAGCCTCAAAATCGAGGGTGGACAAATTTTAGTATACATCTATTTCAAAATAAAATAATGTATTTCATTATATTGGATTCCATGAGTTTGACAAATGAGAATAATTACAAATTTTGTGTTCTATTTTCCATTATCTGATAATATTTTATTACAAATTTATTAAAAATCAAGTCAAATACTTCTTTCTCTATATAAGGTACTAAACAATCATTGAGTTATTCATCATCCATTCTGCTATGTAATCGATGTTTGACAAATTTTATTGCAGAAAATATTATTTCTATTGTAGTAGTAGCAACTGATAAAATAATGCTAATGCAATAAACCTATAGACAAGAGGTACTCATCAGCTTTTTTTTTTGTCTCAACCATTATCTTTGCAAGGTTAGCAATTCCACTCAAAGAAGAGAGCTCTTCACTTGTGTGCATATTAATAATATAGGTTGCTAACAAATGTTAAAGGGCCATAAGCTCCATCATTGAAAAATCATTTACAAATAACCCTGCAAAGCATATTATTTTTGTTTTTTGAAAGATGATAATGAATTACTTGAATTTAGACATGCCACACTAAGAAGCAATTGAGTACTGGTTTTAGAAAAGTGATTATTCAGCTCTTGAAGTTGTATATCAATAATGGTATACAATAACTCTACATGATAATGATGCAAAGTCATTATTTTTTAGCTTTTCTTGTTGATTGTTGATGTGTGCCTTAAAAGTGAAATTCATATTGGCACATTAATTTAAAATATACTACAAAAATGTGACACTTCATCTAATAAAGAACTCTAACCATTCTCTCTTATCATTTACAATCATTGCTTTTATATCTACACTAACTTCATTGCATTCTTAATATCCTGATCTATTTTTTACAATGATTGTGATAATTAATTTATAATTGCTAAGATATTAATCATCAAATGCATTGTAAAAATGAAATCAAAAGACTCCATTACATTAATCAATACACTAGCTTCAACAGATTGTTGATCATGTACCATGTCATCTTTAATAATCTTAAGTATTTTAAGCATAGATGCATATATTTTCATAAGACTGATTAAAGTATAAAAATGTGAACCCCAATGATTGTCACCAAATCATTGTAAAGTAGTTTCTTAGTTCAAGCCACAACCACTAATTAATTCTCTACTTTTAAGATGCAAACTAATCTTATCATGTTGGAGGGCTTTAAGAGCATTACTTCTTTTACAAGATGCTCCTACAGTAATTATAATTCTTGATGTAATATCAAAAAGATACTTCACTAGCCAATATTATTTTTGGCACAACAATCAAACACAATTGAACTTGATGAGAAAAATAATGAACATAAAATACATGAGGATTATCATTCAGAATGAATGCTTTCAATCCATAAAATTTTTCACACATAGTAGAAGCAGTGTCATACCCTTGACCATAAATTCTATGCAAGCTTAATGAATGTTTACAAAGCATAGCTTTAAGAGCAACTTTGAGTGTAGCTAAACTAAATATGTTTGATACTAATAAATCTCTCAATAACTTTCCTTTATTTGTTAACATATCTAATTGCTAAGGCCAATTGTGTTAACTTCATGAGCCCCATCTCATTTGAGATTTATTTTCATGATAACAAACACTGTTAAAATGCTATTAACTATTTTTAATTCAAGTGATGCATGAAATTTCTCAAATCAAAATTTTTCAATCAAATTTGGAAAGCTAAAGCTGTTGGACTTGAATTGGTTGAAACTATTCTAAGACGTACAATACTAAGACAGATAAGAGCTCAATAAAATAACATTGATGGTTTAATAATTTCAAAATATTTTATTTAAATTTATCCACATTTTTCTACATTTAAAATTATTATGAAGTTATGACACGCAAGAGGGGAGGTGAATTGGGTTTTTAAAAATATTTTTAAATTGAAAATTAATTTGAATGTTTTGTAGAAATGTTATTTATAAATGAGTTTTCTTTAAGGATCCACAACAATTAATAAACAAAAATAAAAAAAAAGTAAAGGTACAGGATAACTAAAAAGAGAATAAAGAGATTTTTACGTGGATCGATCAAACCCCAAAAATTGACCTATGGCCACGCCTAATAACCCATGCTAGAAATTCACTAATTTAAAGTTGAGATTACAACAAATCTTTAGTACTCTCCTTCATGGGAAAATATAATCCAACACCATACTTTCTTACTCAGGCAAGTAAAACTCAGTACCGTACTTTGCTACATGGGCAAGTACAACCCCAATAAAAAACAATGACAAAGAAGAGAAGAGATACATAGCTCTAACTCTCAATTTAAAAAAATGTGCACTCACAACCCAACTGTACGGATATTAAGGTGAGTGGAATAAAAGAAAGAGAGCTAACTTTTTTAATATTTAAATTTGAAGTCAATGTAACAACTTGAAAGAAGAAATTGATGCAAGTATGTCTTTATAAGATTTGATTTAATATAAGGATATGAAAGCTTGAAATCAAAATAATTTAAGTTGTTAATTTGAAATATAACACAATAAATAATTGAATATAAACCATAACAAATGTTGTTTGAAAATTTGAATTAAGTGATGAACTAATTGATATGAAAAATTAAATCACACAAGTTTACTTGAATTCTCTTTCACAATAATTATGATATATGGAAGTGATAAAATGATTTGGAAAAAAAAAGTAGCAATCACTTGTATACTATTTGAAATAACAACACAAGATGAATTTCACTTAAAAATATATGAAAATAGAGTGATAAAAAAAGAAACATAAGAACAAATTTTAATTCAAATAAAACCAATATTTCAGCCAACTCAAGAACAAGATGAAGTATGATGTTAAGCATAAATAAAACTCGAGTAACCTACATAAAACTTTTGGCCAAGGTAGGAATCAATGTCATAGAAAGAGTGTAAGCACAACACAAATCAAATGAACCTTATGTAGCTTTTGGCCAAGGGAGTATTCACCAATCCTCCAAGTCTTTCCTAAGAAAACTTCAAAGCAATCTCTTTGTAAGAAGGAAGAAGAAGGATGATGAAGAAATTAACACTTGAATCACAAAGCTCTCCAAGAGAATGATGTAGCAAAATTTGACCAAGAGAAGAGAATAGATTATTAGAATCTTTTCTAATAAAACATAAATCCAATATAAAGAAAATGGATGATGAAGTTCGCCAAGCAAGCCTTTATAAGAGGGAAAATTAATTTGGCAACAACTTGAATTTTGAATTCAAGAGCACATGATGGAATTCCAATGGATCAACTAAGACAGAGTAATGAATAATTAGGCTCCTTACCATATTAGACATTAAGCCAAACTAGAAGGATACCAAGGTGGCCCAAGGATGAGTCATGTCAAGTTTGGTTGGGTTTGGACTTAGTTTGGATGGGTTTGGCTCAATTTGACCCATATGGGTCAAATGGGGTTCAATTGGGTTAGGTTGACCAATTGATTAAATTGGGTCAAACCAAGGGTTTGGATATGTTCAAATGACCATTTGGAATGTATTGGTGCAATTAGTTTGGTTTAATCTGAAGTGGATTTGATTTTGGCTCGCATGGGTTCACTTAGGCCAAATGGGCTAAGTTAACCAATTTGGTCAAATTGGCCAAAGTAGCTTGGGTTTGGCTTAGGTTCAATTGATCATTTGAGAATGATTATAGGTGCTAGTTTGAATCAATTTGGAGTTTGGAATGATTTAGTTCAATTTGATCCTTAATGTTAAATTGGGCCAAATGGGTCAATTGGGTTTGGTTGATCAAATTGGGTTCAATTGAATGTTGGATCATGTTTAATAATCAATTTATGATTGATCAGAGGCATTGATTTCAATCAATTTGGTTTAGAATTTTATTTGACTCAATTTAGCCTTTTAGGTCAAATTGGCTCAACTTAGATCAGGAGACCAAATTGACTTGGTTAGGACAATTGGTGGTTGAGTCATGTCCACTAATCAATTTATGATTTATGGGAGTCATTGACTTCAATTAATTGAGGTTGGAATAGGATTTGGTTCACTTTGGTCCATATGGGTTAATTGGGTCAAGTGATCAAATTGGTTAGGTTTGACCCAATTGGTTATAATTGGACTATCAAGGATGATTAACAATCATTATAGAAGAGATTGGATGAGTTGATTCAATCCAATTTGAGTTGGATTGAGGTATGAGTCGACTTGATAATTTAGGCCACTTTAGGTCAAGTGGACAAA
The DNA here is from genome assembly GCA_021442155.1 of Cymbidium sinense. NCBI lineage: Eukaryota > Viridiplantae > Streptophyta > Magnoliopsida > Asparagales > Orchidaceae > Cymbidium > Cymbidium sinense. The sequence continues at coordinate 53,864,426 of CM038215.1, forward strand.
TTGGGAGTTATGAAGGGTTCAAAGATGGATTTAGGGTTGATTGGTGACCTTGATTGCAATTGATTTGGTTTTGGTTGGATCTTGGCTCATTTGGACCTTTTGGGTCAAATGGGCTAACTTTGGTTGATTAGATTCATTTGATGTGATTGATTTAATTATGAGTATTGGAGGGATTTGAAGTGGTATATTGAATGGTTGGAGTGCTTTTGTGAAAATAAATTTGGATTCAGTTTGCTTGAATGAGTTTTGGGTTGGATCCATAGGATGATGGTGGAATTAACTTAGGTTAAGAGCTAGGTTAATTTGTCTTGGAGCTTGGATAGAAAACAAAAAGCAATTGAGGTTGGTCATGTGGGCTTGAGGTTGGTTTTGGATGAGTGGACAAGCATGGGTCTTGGTTTAGGCCATAGGATAGGTAGAACCTATTTACTTTAGGGTATAACCTAAGCTTAGGGTATGCCTTTCTAAGTCTGTAGGCTTGAGTTTGGTGTTCCCTTAGTCACTAGAAGTGTCCTATGACAAGGGAAATCTAAGTTCCTAGAAGTTTCCTAAGTTTAAGATGGGAAGGTCAATCCTCACTCCAAAAGTGAGGTCAACACTTGCTTTATTGAAGTTGTGATTTTTTTAAGTAAGATCGATGGTGTGCCTCTCTATGTTTTTATATGTCTTTGCATTATTTGAAATTTAAAAATAAATATTTATAAATTAATTCTTCATTAGGGATTCTTATTGTAAGGATTGGAAAAATATTTGAAGAGAAAAGAGCGAGTGGAGATCGATATTGATAATCTACCGTTTAACCCTGGGCTTCGACCTTCAATTTGAAGTTACAATGTTAATGATATTTGTTGAAAATATTTGGTAAATGGACCTCAACAACCAAAAAATCATACTTTTCTATAATCAATGATGGGTAATGTTGCACGAAGATTTAATCCAAAGTGGGTTGAAGAATATTTATAGTGATTATAGTATAATGTACCAAAGAATGCTATATTTTATCTTTATTATTATCTATGTAAACCTCAAGGATAGGTTAACATAAGTCAAGGTGGTGGAGATCCATTTGTTAGTGAGGGATTTAAAAGTTGGAAGAGAAAAGAAAAAAGTTTAACACATATTAGAGAACATAATAGTGCGCATAACAAGGAAAGACAACAATATGAAGATTTGATGAAGTCTTGATCACAAAGTATTCCAGCTATATAGATGAGTAAGGATGAAAAGAACAAAAAAGATTATTGTATTAAGTTGACTGCCATCATTGATTGTGTTCAATTTCTCTTACTATAAGGGTTATCTTTTCATGGTCATGATGAGTCAATTGAATCAAACAACTAAGAAAATTATTTAGAATTATTACATTTCTTGCTGATCATGATGAAAAAGTTAAGAAAGTTACATTTAAAAATGTAAGTACTAAAATGAAGTTGACCTCACCAAAGGTTCAAAAAGAAATATGTTGTGCTCCATCTATTATGACATTAAAATATATCATTATTAATATTTGTAATTTATTTTTCTATTATTATTGATGAAGCTCATGATGTTTCTATGAAAGAGAAATTGGCCTTAGCAGTTATATATGTTAACAAAAAGGGGAAGTTATTAAGAGATTTAATGGTATCAAACATGTTTCCTCAACAAGTCAGCTACACTCAAAGTGGCTCTCGAAGCTATGCTTGCTAACCATTCATTAATCTTGCATAGAATTCCTGGTCAAGGGTATGATAGGGCTTCTAATATGCATGGAGAATTTCATGGATTGAAAGTACTCATTTTTGAATGATAATCCTCATGCATTTTATGTCCATTAATTTTCTCATGAATTTCAACTGTGTTTGATTACAGTAGAAAAAAGTCATTGATAAGTGAAATATATTTTTGAGGTTACATCAAGAATTATAAATACTATAGGATCATCTTATAAAAGAAGTGATGCCCTTAAATCCCTCCAACATGGTAAGATTCTTTTTCATCATAAAATTGGTGAATTAATTAGTGGTCATGTCTTGAACCAAGAAAATACTTTGCAATGACCTGGTGACACTCATTAAGGTTCACATTTTTATTTTTAACCAGTCTTATGAAAATGTATGCATCTATGTTTGAAGTACTTGAGATTATTAAAAAATATGGGGTACACGATCAACAATCAGTTGAAGCTGGTGTATTGATTAATGCAATGGCATCTTTTGATATCATTTTTAAAATACATTTAATGATTAATATCTTAAGAATTACAAATGAATTATCAAAATCTTTGCAAAAATAAGACCAGGATATTGAGAATGCAATGAAGTTGGTGGAGATATCAAAACAACAATTGTAGATGATGAGAGAGAATGACTAGAGTTCTTTATTAGATGAAGTATCACACCTTCATAGTGTATTTAAAGTTAATGTTCCAAATATGAATTCCACTTTTAAGTCTCATCGATGGTCAATAAGAAGAGTTGAAGAATAACAAATTTACATCATTTTCATATAGAGTTATTTTACATTATTATCGATATGAAACTTCAATAACTTATTAATGGCTTTTCTAAAATTGATACTGTTAGTGTGGCATGTATAAATCCAAGTAATTCATTCTCATCTTTCAATATAGAAAAATAATATGGTTTGCAAAACTATATGTAAATGACTTTTCTATGATAGAGCTTGTTGCCCTTCAATATAGTTAGCAACCTATATTATTGATATGCACACCAGTGAAGATTTCTCTTCTTTGAGTGGAAGTACTAACCTTGAAAAGGTAATGGTTGAGACAAAAAAAGCATGATGTGTATCCTTAGATCTATAGGATTATTATGTTGGCATTAACTTTATCAGTTCCTATTACTATTATTGAAAGAGCATTTTCTACAATGAGAATTATCAAACATTGATTGCATAGCAGATTGGGTGATGGATGGCTTAATGATTGTTTTGTACTTTATATAAAGAAAGAAGTATTTACTTGATTCTCATTGAGATGGTAATGGAATATTATCAAAAAAGAAAAATAAAATGCATAACCTGTAATTATTATCATTTTTCAAACTCATGGAATTCAACATAATGTAATACATGATTTTATTTTGAATTATATGTACACTAAAATTTGTCCACCCTTAAGTTTGGGGCCAGTACATGATTTTATTTTGAATTGTATGTACACCACCCTTAAGTTTTGGGGCCGGTTACACTCTGGTTTAACTTTAGGTTGGTAGTGCATCAAAATTCACTATGGTTCCTCATGTCTTAGAGTAATAATTTGTCACTATTTAGAAAAATATACTTTATGATATGTTTTAGCTAACTATATATGCTTTTATTTTTTTATGGATCGACAAGATTCATAATATCACCGTTGAAGTTGTGTAGTTTGGGACTACTATCAAAGGTAACTGGTGTGGACTATAGATGGGTCACTTGGGGCGATCCAATAGTGAATGGAAGCTCTCCTGTGATCCCTTCAAGTCTAGAGAAGGTCTTATGATATAGCTTAATTTGAAGTTTCTTTCAGGTTGTAGAAGGATATAGGGTTGGCCAACACAAGACACAAAGCAGACTCAGTTTTGGAAACCTAAATTCTAAAAACTAGGCCTCTATCTATTAAATTCTAAATATTACAAAATTAATGGATAAAGTTTTTAGTTATGAATGTATACTTGTGATCTAGAAATTTTCATATAATTTTATTAGTGATAGTTATTTTATTATGAATTTCTCCCAAGATTGATCATTGAAAAACTACCTTGTATCTAATAGGATGAAGTGGAATTATAGAAAAATGGTGGAGATAAATACATATTAAAATAAAGATGTGAAAGATAGAAGCATATTATACAAATATGAAGAATTTTATGTAGTTTATAAGGTTTAGGTTCACCAAACATCATCCATAACATGATAGATCAATTTTCCCTAAATCTAGCTAACCGTAATATGGACTCAAATTACACTTGTTTGGAAGTTGAAACTTTTGGAAGAAATTTTTTTCCTGATAGCAGACTTCATCCACATCACATCACAAAATGAAAATCTAAAAAATATTAACAAAAAAAATTTAGGCTACTCACCAAATTAGTCTTATAGGCAAGATAACCAAATCGTTTCCTTTCATGGATCACTAAATCCTCTTCTTTAGTTGGTCGGCCATCAAGCCTTAATCTTATAGATTATTCTTTGAAATTTTATTCAAAACATCACCAATTTTTTTCATTATAACAAAAATAAAATTGATTATATTTAATTAATACTAATTAATTATCTTTCTTTTTTTAACTTAATTACTACCATCTTATCCTATGACATCATACTTACAACAAATTATGTAGATTTTACAATATGATTCTTATATAAATATTAAAACTTAAGAAATAACACTCAAGTTACATAACATTGAAAATAACTAGAATCTTTTAATGATTTCAAACTTTGTTATGCTCGATTTGCTTTCGTACTTCTTGTTAGTAGACCTTCATTTTGGCTTTCAATTTTCTTACTTGAGCTCTTGTGATTGAACCTCCTTGAGTTACATTATTTCCCTTACATCCCAATAAACTCTTCTTTAAAGGGTTGAAGTCTAAGTAATTAGTTTCAACCATAGAAGCTACCTTCTCCAAATCCTCTCTACATGCTAGTCTCTCCATCTCTGATCTCATCTCTGATCTACCTCATCTACAGTGATGATTCACCTTAAAGAATAAATGTTTGTGTTGACCTTATTTTTGGATGAGATTAATATCCTTTTGAAATTAATAATTAGAACACTTAATATTAGATTAGGAACTTTCTAATTAAGTGCTCAAGGCACTATACCTAGTGACTTAGTGCACCCTCTTTGGGATTGATCTATTCTAATGGGCTTAGGTGGACTCAACCCAAATTTTAAATTTGGATTAAATCAAATAAAATCCAATTAAATTAAACTAAAATCAAATTAAAATAAATGAATGAATCCCAAACTAAACCAAAGTCAAATTGAGTAAATCCATTTGGCATAGGTTTGACTTAGGTGGGTACCACAAGTCATTCAAACTAAATCCACAAGTCAAAGGTCAACCATCAAGAATTTGACCAAATTAAATCATTCAAAATATTCCAAATAATTAAATAAACATGTTTAATCATGAATCTAAAAAAATAAATTTCTTTAGGGTTTAATTAGGTTAATTAGACCACTTAGTCTAAATAACCCTAAAAGAGTCCCATTGGATTCAAACTTAAATAAAATTGAAATCAACTCAATTTGATTGCTCAAAATCATTTGGAAATGATAATCAAACACAATCCAACTCATTATTGGGTCTAATTTGGTCAAATTGGTTATTTAACCAAAATGAAATCAAAGCTTAACCTATTATGCCCATTTTAGGTCAAATGAGTTCAAATTGAAAACAACTTGAAATTAAATGAAATCAATCACTCCAAATCATCTCACACAGGTGATCAAGTGTGATTAGAGTCAAACCCAATCCAATTGAGTCAAATTGATCATTTGAACCCAGTCAGAATCAAACTTAACCCATTTAGGTTTAAATGGGTTGGAATGAAATAAAATATAAATTTAATTCGAATCTAAATTAATTAATTAAATCAAAAAAATGTAATCAATCATCAATTAAAGATAATTAAACCCAAAATTAAAAGAATTGAATCAAAATAAACAACTTTGAATCCAAATGTTTGGATTGGATTCAAATTTCTAATCTATACAAAATGAATTTGAACTTGACCTCAAATTAATCTTGAGTTTGAGTTGGGAAACCACATATTAGTATATGGATTTAATAGTGATGCCAAAAGAAAAGAAAAAGAAACCAAAGGAAATGAGTGGAGATCTTTAACTAAGGATAGAGTCCTGCACTTTCCACCATAAAAATTACTTGGATTTTATCCAAGTAAACTTGGTCCCTTGACTACCTCTTAAGAGAATGGTTCAAGGGCTAAAATGATGGGATCAGCCCTCAAGCAAAATGGAATTTGGCTTCCTCTAAAAGAGAAGCAAGAGAAGAAGAAGAGGGATCCAAGGGATAGTGCAAGGCTCAGCCAAGCAAGGAAAAGGGGGCAAATGCCCTCCTCACTTCCAATCCGTCATTCAAACATGTTCATATGGCTAAGGGGGATTGAATCCGCCCCTTAGCTGACCTTGCCATCCCCTGTGGCTTGAATTCGGCCATCGTCACGTATGGAAAGAAGGGAGAGAGAGCTTCTTCCCTCCATTTCATCTTAACTCACTCTCCAAGGGAGGATATGAAGAGAGCAGCCCTTTCACTGACTCCTCGCCGTCGGCATGCTAGAAAATGAGCGATTGCCACCAGGCTCTCCTTAATAGTGAAATGATAGGGAGAATATCCTTCATCAAATTGAACAGTCCAACACATGCTAGAATTCAAGGTGACCTCAAAAGAATCACCTCCCCGTCTCTTCACTGTCGATGAGCCAGACAATGACGAAGACTGACAGAATCTGAGCTAAGCTTGGTCTAAGAGGATATCCACGGGGAAGCAAGCCACCAATTTGTGTGCACGTCATCACCACATCGAGGAGAAGCTAATTTGTGTGCTGGTGATCATCAGAATTGAGGTACGCTCCACCATCAACCACCTAGGCGTTCAATTTTGGTCCTTTGTGAAGGGACTTTGATCCCATGAGGATCAAACAATATAGATTGGTTGCAAACTGATCCTTGATCATTTTGGAATTGAAATCGAGACCAAATTTGATCCTAAAAAATTTGGCTAAAATAATGGACGGTGTTCGTTTCTCATAGGAGAAGTGCGGGAGATGATTTCCACCATTTGATCCTTCTATTTGGAATGGACGGTCGAGATCTAGCCAGATGATCTAATTAATTCCCTTAGGGATACAACAAAATGAATGAGATATCTAATCTTCAATCGGATAGTCAAGATTCAAGATTAACCGCTTTTGATGTGGATGTTGGGTGTCGTGCCCCGCCACATGGTGAAGGCCATGTGGTCAATTCTTAAAATGATAAAACCTCCTTTAAATAGGTTAAAAAAATCAGTAAAAATCACAAAAAATTTAAAAAATCATAGAAAATTAAATATAAATTAAAAAAAATGCAAACTTGGGTTATATGGATTCATCTTTATGCGAGGAATCCATTAAAATTAAAATCTCCAATTAATTTTGGGTATTTTGGCCAAAATTTTGGTTTGAGTGAAATCAATTAAATCCTAATTAATTACAAATCATTAATCCAATTTAAATGAAACTTTGAGGAACTAAAACTAAAGTTATAACACACCCTAGAAATAATTTTCATAAATTATTTTAATGTAATTCTTGAGATATTAAATTTCAAATCCTAAACCTCAATTTTAATTAAATAAATTAAAATAAAATGAAATAAATCACGAAAATGAATTGAATTACTTCAAATCAACTTAATAAACTCTAATGAACATAAAAACACAAATGAAGTGATTGGAACTCAATAAATCATAAAATGGCTTAATTAGATAATTAAGTGAATTAATAATTCAAATAATTAATCAGAATTTAAATAAATCAAAATAAATCAATCAAATTGCTAAAAAATATGAACAAACACTCTTTGGAAACAACAATAGAGAGGAATCAATGAAAAATGAAATCCCCAGATGATCTTCACTAAATTTGGCTTAATTTGAGTTTTAATGAAATAATGAAAACCTTAATTACACTTTAATATAAATTTAATCAAAATGAAACTTTGAAAATTTGAAATTGGCATGAAACCCCACTTGCCATAAAAATTTCAAACCCAATTAACCTCCTGATTGGGAATTATTAAATTTCCAAATCTCTAGGTTAATATAAATCAAATAATGAATAAAAAGTTCATAAATTAATAAAATTATGAAGTAACTTGAAGTAATCTTCACCAACATCAGATATCCCTAGGATAGTTCTCCAACATCCTAAGTCAAAGAACTTAATCACTTCCATATTTAAGGGTTAATGAAACCACTAATGAAATGTAAAGTTTAATTAAACTCATGATTAAACAAACTAATGAAACTTTAATCCACAATCAAGGTAACTTAAGAATGAATTTAAATATTAGCCTAAGTTCCTTAGGTTAGCATAAATCAACCAAATGAAATGAACTTAAACATAAACATAACTAAAATGTTAATGCAAACTAAATCAAAATATTAATTCAAACTAAATCAAATGAAATAATTCAATCAAATCAAATTAAAAGAATATATTAAATCAAGAATGAAAGTCAATTCAAATCAAAAGAATGGAATAAAGAATCAAATTCCATAAAAAAAATTGAAACATCAATCTAAAATCTAAATTGTATTCAAACCCAAATTATCTAAATGAAATTAAAAAGATTAATTAAAAGGATCTTAGTTAGGCCTTTGGGATGAATCTTTTTCTTTTAAAGAAGGTTTCATTCCATTAGGGGTTAAGATGTTGAATAGAATGGGTTACACCCAAAAGTGGGATATATTCTACTCTTTATTCTTAAAAACTTAAATTTCACTTTAACAAAATAAAAGTGAAAATAAATCAATAAATCATTTAAGTTGAAATTACCCAAAGGTAAAATTCCAATAAGCTCAAAACCTCAAATTGAAAAACTAAAAAGGCCTAGCAAAGTCTTCCTACAGAAGCATGTTTCCTTCACACACTAGATCATTAGGTCATTGACACTAGACTTAGGTTTGGCCATTTTGTGATTCAATTTATGATTTTTTGTGTTGTGATGTGATGCGCTGCACATGTCTTTATGGTGCACTATTTTAAACTGCATGTCTAGGATTGGTTACCCGTTAGACTGAATGATAGGACATTTTTTTTAGATTTAAGATTGTCTTCTATATGAGGATATGCTAGGAAGGACTGTAATCATAAAAAAATTTAAATGCTATTTTCTTGTAGGTGTGTTTAGGTCCTTAAGCATAGCCCATAGGACAGGTGGGCTTGGAAAGTAGCTAATGCTAAGCCCGTATATTTATGAAATATAACTGCTGCATGTTGTTTGTATTTTGCTAACATTTATTTCATAAGGTTTAAGAATTATTTTTGAATTAAAAATATAAATTAGAGCTTAGAATTAGGCTAGGATCTATGGGGTCTAGGATTAGCAGGAGCTAACCCTTCTAGAAGATAGGTGCAGTGGTCCCCTATGAAACCCAATAGATGTGCCTGAAGAAGAAGATTATCCTGGAAAGAAGTGCCATAAATCTAAACTTGTAGTTCTAGGTTGGGTTGTATAAGGGCAGAGCTTGACTACCATTTGCTATTTCTTCCAAGCTGTACAGCGGTACCCGATTGCATTTGCATTTTTCATAAATTAAATTGGCTTGATTTATTTTGGGTGTGTAATAGAATCAACCTTCTTTTCTAGGTTTATTTCTATGATGTGCTTTCTTATGATGAATGCTTGTATGATTAGGCTCTTAGGAAAATTAAAATTTTTACCCAATCTAAATCTAAACAACTAAAAAAAATGAAGAAAACTTGAAACCTCACTTAAATTAAAGCCTTAGGAAAAACTTAAAATCAACTAGAAATAATTGGGTATTGAAACCATGAAATCATATTTCTCTAATCCTTGATTGGGCACTTCTCCCATTGCATGAAAGGGGCATTTAACTTATGAGGATGATGATCCACTTGGGGAATCCTACCTTCTTTTACTGATTTAACCTATAACCATTTCTATTTGCATGACAGTAGGCATAAAAATGCATACCCAAGACCTTAAATGAATCATAAATCAAAACATGAAAAATTTGTAAAATATCCATTAGTTAGATGCATTTCATACCTTACATTATCTTAGGGATTAGGGAGTGAGTTTAGGATCCTTAGATTATATTTTGAAATACACAATAGCCCAACCATCATGCATTCAGGAGACAAGTGTCATAAATTTAAAATGCACTTAGGTGGTTTTAGCTAACAGCCCCTCTAGGTGAGTTATAAGTCCAGAAGAATCAATGATAGGTTATTTCCCTCAAGTGAGAGGAATGGCCCATAATTCCCAAATGAAGCTAGGTCAAGCATCTGACATGTGTCAGAAGCACTTGTAGACTTAGGTTATGAAGCATCCTTCTTGGAGTAAGTCTTTAACTATAGGCATTGCTGCAGTCTTATGTTGCTAAAATTTAAGTCCTTGATTTTTAAGAAAATATCAACTCAAAATCTAAATTAAATTTCAAACTTCAAAGCCCAATTATAGGATAGTTAAAGTGCTTACTAACATCCTAGTATCAATAGGCATTTCCTACTTCATCCCATTTGGCTTTCAAAAATAACTCTCTCTACTTTGGATCAATCAAAATTGAAATTCAAAAAATCAATTTGTGGTGTTTATTTTTGGATGTGGGTGGACACCATGCATATCATAGGGGGTACTTATTGAAGTGATCAGGGATGACATTAATTTATATTATACTATCTCGAAAGATAGAAACATCACCCTACAATGGACCTAATCACTTAATAAGGACTCCTAAGGCATGATGGGTCTTCGTATGTACCAGAGATTCCCCATACTTTACATGGAAAACTAAAGCAGGGTTTATTTTATGCGAAGTTCTTAAGTTCCCTATGGAGGTAAGCATCCAAAGTTAATTACGTCCTAAAAAATGAAATTTTCTAAGAATATCTTGATTAAAGTAGACAATTATTGTCTCCAAAGATTTCAAGGTTAAGACTACCAAAGGATTGGTAATTATGGAAAATCAATTGGGAATGTTCAATTGGAAAGACTTATTTTGGAATCCAAAGGAGAATAAGTAGGAAGTGCTCATGATACTGGGAAGCACTTCAACTTATCATATGGTGAGGCTTTGTATTTTTAAAAGTGAGAGGATTTATTTATTTGAATTGAAATTTTATTAGATTGTTAGGGCTTACAAAATTATGAAAATTCCTAAGAGGTGAGGATTTATACTTATAGCACGAAGGAATCTAGCAATCTCAGATCCTAAATCTAAGGAGCTTTAGCACAAGCTAAAGCAACCTAAATCTAAGTGAAGGTTGGACATAAGGGTCTATTCCACAAGAGAAGATAGATCCTTCCGGCTCTTCTGGACTTACAACTATCTAGAGTGGCTGCTAGCTAACACCTCTTATGATTTAAAATCATGTAAGTCGATCTTATGAAATTACAAGATAGTTAGTCTTGCTATTTAATTGGAAAGAGACTAAAGTCCTAAAGTCACTCCCTAAGAGATTAGAGCATGAGTGGTATGAGCATATGACTTAGTCTACAAATGCAAAAGTTTACATTTTTATTTCATTTTGACACATTCATTTGGACAAAGGCTTTGGAATTTTTATGCTTAAATGCATGAAAAAATTGATTATTGGCCAAATTAAGAGAGAAAGAGGGTGAAGCTCCATGATGAGGGGTTGCTCTCATAAGTCAAGCGGTCCCTATAGTGCAAGAATGGAGGCCCTCATTTAGTAAGAGAGATTCAAGATGGTATGTATGATGTTAGACATATAACATATAGCTAAGAGGTTACTAAATCTTTTAATTATCTTGATTATAACCTAGGCTTTATGATAAGGTTATGAGTTATTTTAAAATTTGGTTATGAGTTATTAATTGAATTGAAAAAATAATTTTATCTTAAGAACCTACCGCATCCAAGCCACACATACAATCATCAAATAATGAAGAAACTATGAAGAGGATGCAATTTTGATGCTCAAGCTAAACATAAGAACAATCATTTTTTATAAACTACCATGAAAGAATAAAAGGTCGGTGCAGCCGAGTACTATCGTACAGCCCAGAAAAGAGAAAAGATGGGTAGCCGAGCTCTACTCTTATACAACCCAGAATATAAACAAATAATTACAATTAGAAATTGAATACATGCTTTGGGGGTCTTCACTTCTTCATTTCTTCATGTCCTCCTTCACTTTGTTTGATTTGATTTTCTCCAAGGCATCACAAGATACCCTAGGACTAAGCCTTCTAGACACTTCTCATTCTAATTTTTCATAGAACTAATCCTAATTCCTATTGAAAAATTATATTTTTATAGGAAAAGTAAATCTAACTACACCTGCAAAATAATGTTTAACTAAACATACATACCATCCCAAGCAGTTATATTTTGTAATTTAGACTTATTACCCTGCATATGGGTAACCAAGCCCACCTATCCTAAGCTAGATTATGCTTAAGGGTATAAGCAACCTACAAAGAAAATATTTATATTTATTTTTAACAACCCCTTAAGCCTAATCTCCTAAAATAAATAATATTAGGCTAAGAGCAACCTAACATCCAGTCTGTGAAATATACACCCTAACATCCAGTTTAAAATATTACATCATAAAATAAAATATACATCACACATACACCATCCTAACTTAGGACTAGAAGTGGTGGCTTAGTTCTAATATATGTGTTAAGGCTTTGTGTGGTATGTCTTACTAAGAATTAGAGTTATGATTTTCTAATTTTGGAATTATTTAATTTAACTTGAAGGTTTATTTTAGTTCAAGTTGTTTAGATGATTTGCTAATTTTGATTTATGTTTTATTTTGTTTCACTTGATTTACACTTAATAACTAAGTGTTATAAAGAGAAGAAAGAGGCTTTCCCTCTTCATCCTTACCTTAAGCCACTTTCTAAAGCATATTAATTTGGTTTAGTTCTCTTTAGTGAATGGCTTATTAAATATTTTTTAATTAATTCTAAGTCTAGGTTAGCCTTAAATAAACCTATTTAATGTGAAAGACATCTTAAGATTAATGCAGTTAGATTACTATCACATAGAACATGTTGAACCATTCCTTCCCATCATTTTTTAACATGCATATGATTTAATCCTCAACATACCTATACATACAGTATATATTTTTGGCACACTTAAATGATGGATGAATGTATACATTTGGAATTCATATTTTGGTTTGATTGAATTATTTATACATGTGAATTAAAGCTCTATCAAAATTATAATATAAAAATACATAGGAATGAAATTAAATAGGTACGTTCCTTTGTTAACCAGGGAAGTGAGGTAATCAAACAACCTCTTTGGATCTACTTAAAGCCTCGCATTCCTAGGATGTCCAGACGATATACTTATTATCATTCAAATACATGTAGATTCATATATGAACTATAAGAAAGTGAGCACTACCTTTAAGTGTAATACCTTTTTTATTTAAATGGCTATGGATGTATGCATTTTTACTAGGAGATGGATTATAATTCTTTGATTAAATATACATACACATGTATAAAAGATGTAAGCAAGTACGTGCCTTTGTTAACCAGGAAAGTGAGATAATTAAATGATCTCCTTGGGGCTACTTAAAGCCTTGTATTCCCAGGATGTCCAGACTATATACTTGCTATCTTAGATACATACACATGTATACATAATTAGAAGAGTGAAAATCTTGCAAAGATTGTATTGTTTTTAATTGAATTATTTATGCACATAAATTAAAGCTTTATCCAAATTCTAATACAAATGTATATATGAATAAAATTAAATAGGTACATGCCTTTGTTAACATGGGAAGTGAGGTAACCAAACAACCTCTTTGGGGCTACTTAAAGCCTCATATTCCCAGGATGTCCAGACTATATACCCATTATCATTCAAACATATATAAATCCATATATGAATATAAGAAGGAGAGCTTTTCATTCATGTACTTAGGCTATAAACACATCTAAATCCTACATATTTATAATAACCATCACTCTAAATATTGTTATCAATTTATAAACTTTGAAAAATATATTTTTTGAATTTAATAGTGATAATAGCCACACATATAATAAGTTAAGCTAACACATGCAAGCTTACATGAATAAATTTCATTTGATTCATTTAGATTTTAAATGATGAATGCATGAAACCACACAACATACAACATTTAATGTGATTAGGAAGGAATAGCCAAGCATAAACATGTTATTCATTCAACTACACTAATTCCTAAGGACAATCACATCAAACAAAATTACTTAAGGAAAACCAAAGCTTCTTACTAATTTGATTTTGGATTTGGATTGACTTTAAAAAGGAGAGATAATTATTTGTTATTTTAATCTCATTCCTAAGTGGGTGATCTTAATTAGTTTAAGGAAAGATAATTAGATAAATTTTCTAAATTAATTAAGTTGAATCATTAATCAGATCACTTAATTACCATTCTGTATGTTTCTTTAATTTGATTAATCCTTTAATCATGAGCCACAAATAATATGAACATGGATAGAAATAAAATTGTAATGCTCCTAAAGGGCCTAATGCAGTTGGCTCATAATTAATGATTAATTAAGCTAAACGATCTAATTAAGTACTTGTATGATTTTCCCACACTTATTGGTTAATCATAATTTCCTTAAAGGGTCTTTATGTTATTAAACACATAAAGAGGAACCCTTAATCTCATTGTTAAGTATTTGAAGTGATTATGGTTTTAATTTGATTTATTTCATTAATCAATTAATTAATTAATCTCCAAATTAAGCTTCACATCATTTAACTTTCTTTAATGAGATAAATTTGGGAGAATAATTAGGAAATAGTTCCTAATCACTCTCCCTCATCCTCTCACTATTAATCAATGGTTAATGAATTTTAATTAATTAATTATTACTATTTAGAATAATTATTAATCATTAATTTGATTAAGAGAATAATTAACGTTTGAAACATAATTTTCTTAATTACCTAAGTAATAAATTCTAAGAAAATCATGGGAGGCAAAGGTCATCCCATTCAATTAGCACATTGAGTTATGAATTAATTGCCTAAATAATTAGGGTTTAATTAAGCTAATTAAGTGAGAATTCAAACCTTAATTAACCCTTAATCACTGTTCAAAATCAAATGAAATTATGTTTTTTAAAATCTCATCTATTTTACCTTTCCAATGAGTGTTTATTTGCACTTTTTTGATTTTTCTACAATTAGATATGATTTTTCAAAATTTCAGTCATTAAAATGAATTATGAACCCTTAATTAAGCCTAATCCCATCGGCGCCATGCGGATTGCTAACATGTACGTGCTTTTCACATGGCACCGCATGATTGGCTATTTAAATCATCCGACGCTACGTTGATGTGGCGACGGTGGACGCACTTTTGTCCCCACTGTTTGATCTAAGATCGGATGATGGGGATTAATCTCGTGTTTCCTAAGGGAATAAAATTGAATTAAATCTAATGAATATTCACGTTCAATTGTTCCAATCACGCAAATGGACGGCGGATGATTCTTTGTCCCTTGAGCGATGGAAGATGGACATTATCTACCTTCCTTTGACCAATTCACACTTCTCAGAGCTCATGGAGGCTCGAGATTAATCCAAAACATTCACAAGGGAAATCCAAGGGGATTTAATGGTGCATTTTGCACTACATCACACTTTTCTTTGAAAAGGCCAAATAAAATTTGCAAAAAGCTCAATTTGCCAAAATTTATCTCATTGGAGCTTCGAACCCGCGGCTAACCGACCGAGGTAGCTTTGCCTTGAAGAGGTGAAGCCCTCCTGAGAAGATGGTGCCTTGACTCCTCGCTGATAGTTCTATGGACCAACCGCCACCGAAAAACTCATCGAAGTTAGGCTTGGAGTGGTTTCCAGTGCTAGAATTGCTCAGGGAAAGATTTATTTTACCTCGCTGAAGCTTGGTGAACATGTAGGAGGAGTTAATTTGAAAAATGTTGCGGTTTAATAAATTTGGATGGAATTGAACCTTGTTCTATTTTAGGAAAGCTCAATTTTGGTTGTCTCTAGTGATGGGTAGTTTTGGGAAGTTCAGGAAATTTCTTTGGCCGCTCATCTCAAGTTATTAGGGCTCTCTGAATGTTTAGTGTGTCAAATTGGATCAAATTGAGGGGGGTATACCCCCTCTTCCTCAAGATCAGATGACATTGATTGTGTCTACCATTTTCAGTCATCCGACAACCGCAGGTGGCCTGAGGTGGCACGAGGGAGCTTAGGTGTCTCAGTTTGAGTGGAAGGAGGTCTGAGTTGGTTTCCTTGGCTTGTCTCCAACTCCTTTGGATAAGCTAATGAGGGGAGGTGGGTTAACTCACCTCCCCTTGACCAAGGGCTAACCTAACCCCTTTGGGTCAAGTTATCCACATAGCCAGGGGTTTATTTTGAGCTTTGGGTAGCTGCCAAGTGTAGAGGAGAGTTGTTGACAACCTAAATTTAGATATTATCTTATATGGGAGGCTTTACCCATTGGTTAATGGGTCAATTCAAGTTCAAATTGGGTTGGGTTTGATTTGGGCTGACCCAAGGTGACCCAAGGATATGTCATGCCAAATTTCAATAGGTTTGGGCTTGGTTTGAATGGGTTTGGTTCAATTTGACCCATGTAAGTCAAATTGGGCTAGGTTGGGTCAAGTCGACCAATTGGTCAAATTGAGTCAAACCAAGGATTGAGTCAAGTTGAAATGAGTATTTGGAATATTTTGGTTTAATTGGTTGGGTTCAATTTCGCTTAGATTTGGATTTAACCCATTTGAGTTCATATGGGTTAAATAGGCCAAGTTGACAAATTTGGCCAAATTGGCCAAATTGGAAAAATTGGCAAAATTGACTTGGGTTAAGCATTGGTTCATGTTCAATTGATCATTTGAAGATGATTGCAGGCTTTCATTTCAATCAGTTTAGATTTCATAATGATTTAGACCAAAATGACCTTTTAGGTCAATTTGGGCTAAATGGGTCAATTGGGTTCAATTATGGTTTTGATAAAGTTTAATAATCAATTTGAAATGGATTTGAGTCATTGTTTGAAATTAATTTGGGTTAGGTCTTGATTTGACCCAATTTGGCCCTTTGGGTCAAATTGGGCCAACTTGGATTAAAGGGCAAATTGGGTTTGAATTTGGCTCAATTGATGGTCAAGTCATGTTCAAGGATTGATTTTAGGTTGGTATAAATCATTCGTTTCAATTGATTTAGCTTAGAATGTGATTTGGTAAATTTGGCTCATGTAAGTTAAGTGAGTTAATTTGGTCAAATGATCAAATTGACTTAGTTTGACCAAATTGATGCCAATTAATCAATCAAGGATGATCAACAATCATCATAGGAGATTTTGATTGATTTGGTTAAATCTAACTTGGGTTGGATTGAGATTTAGTTCAAATAGGTCTTTTAGGCCACTTTGTGTCAAATGAACTTAAATAGGTTAATTGGCTTCATTTTGGGTTGAATTGAATTGAGTTGAGTTTAGATATTGATTTGGGTATAAATGGATTTTGCTCATTTGAATATTTTGGATTAAATGGATTAGGTTAGGTTGATTGAATTGATTTTTGCTTGATTTATTTGATTGTAGTTTTTGGTATGGTTTGGGATGATAATTAAAGGATTGATTTGATTATGAAAAAATTAATTGAGTTTGGATTGGATTGAAGGCATTTTGGCTAAGTCCATATGATTGAATCATGGGTTTAGGTTTTAATCATTCGGATTAGGTTTTGGTTTCTGGAGTTTGGATTTGAGTTGGGATTTAATTGATATTGGTTATATTGATTTGACATTGGAGTTTGGCTAAAGAGCTAGACATGGGTTTAGTTAGGCTATAGGCTAGGTAGCTTTCCCTAGGTCCTAAGGCATAGCCTAACCCTAGTTCAATTAATATTTAAGTCTAGAAATTAATTTGACAAGGCCAAGATTAAGATCATAGAAAAAATGACTCCTCTAATTAATGTTAATGGAATTAAGAGTTTTTTAATGCATGTAGGATTTTATTAGAGGTTCATTCAGGACCCCTTTGTAACATGTTAGATAAAGATATTGACTTTGTCCATGAATATTTAGAATAATTTAATTTATTAGAGACTAAACTTATTTTAGCGCTTATCATTGTAACACCTAATTGGGCAAGTTCTTTTGAACTTATGTGTGATACTACTGACTATCCTATTGGATCAATATTAGGGTAACAAGAAAAAAAGTTTTTACATATTATTTACTCAATTGAATTATGCTACAATTGAAAAGGAGTTATAAATAGTAGTATATGTCATTGATAAATTTAGGTCTTATTTAGTTGGTGCTAAAGTTAGTATATATTGATCATGCAGCTACAAAATACTATGAAGAGAAGAAAGTTGTTAAACCTAGATTGATTAGATGGGTTCTTCTTTTATAAGAAATTGACTTATTAATTAACTATGGAAGAGTAATAGAAAACTAGTAGTTAACCATATATCTAGATCTTAAGTAAGAAAATAATTTTCTTATGAACACTTGTTTGTATTTGAACATAAAGTTATTCTTTGGTATGCATATAATGTGAATTATTTAATGAGTGACATCTTAACTTATGGATTAATGTATCATAGAAACAAAAGGTTTTTACATGATGTAAAATTTTATTTTTAGGATTAGTTATTTCTATAAAAAATGATTAGACCAAATTATGAGAAGTTGTAATCATAATGATGAGATTAATAAAAATTTGAGGTTATTTAATGATTTTGAGTATTGTGGGAATTTTGGAGGAAATAAGATAGAAACTAAAGTATTTTAAGTGGATTTATTGGCTAACCTTATTTATAGATGCTAATGAACAATATAAAGAATTGTGATAAGTGGCAAAGATTAATAAACATATCAAATTGTAATGAAATGCATTTAAATTTTATACTTAAGGTTAATAACTTTGTTGTTTGGAGTATTGATTTAATGGGACCCTTTATGTCTTCTTTAGAAATTAGTTTAATTTGGTTGTTGTAGATTAAGTTTTCAAGTGATTGAAGCAATAGCTACTCTTAGGATTGATTCTAAGTCTTTATAAAAGTTTTCAAGAAAAATATTTCCACTATATTTAGTACTCCTAGAGTCATTATTAGTGAGAAGGGCACATATTTTTGCAGTAAAAATGTAAAATAATTATTAGCAAAATATTGATTATACTGTCAATTACAATGTTCACCATGATTTTGATGAAATAATTAGCTTCTTTTACAATTAAATTATCACACAAATAGTGTAAAAAAAGGGTGGAGAATCAAATAAATATTTTCCCTATTGGTATGAACATTGACATAAAATGTGACATTATTTCATATCTTCTAAGTTGATGCCAAGCGAGAATATCAATGACATAACAAATGATATGATCATCCAAGATTTGGACATTCAAAATGGTTTATCAATAGATTTAATTATGGATATTTATAATTCTATTTTGAATATAATTAAGGGTAGTATTACTATAGGTTATGGCCATCCCTAACTCATTTATCAACTTTATGCTTAAGTAGGGACTTTAGGAGATCCCAATGAGGAGCAATTAGTTCTTAGGGCTCTTATGTCTAAAGAGATGATTAGGGAATTATGATCTAAAAATGCACATGCTGAGACTTCATGTACACCACCCTCTAAGCCTCGATCCTCAAAATGATGAAAGTGAGACTACTTGAAATGAGTGAACAAGTGTCAGGGTTATAACACCGGGCTAATGAAAGCAATAGGTGATAGTAAGAGATGGGGAGAAAATTTGATCACTACATAGACTGATAACAACAATAGTCTTGGCCCACTTCTTCCATAATTACTCGCTAAATGTGTATCTAGATCATTCATATTTCCTTATAATGTCACAATTCTAACCCTATATCTACTAGAATTTAGCAGCTAAGGAAGAAGAAGAAAAGAAGAAGAAGAGGAGGAGGAGGAGGAAGATATTAAAATTATTTTTGTTTCATTATTTCTTGTGTTTTATTTTATAACTATTTTTCTTTATTTGTATTTTTGTGATTTTATTTAATGTACTATTAAAAAATTATGTTTGGGGGAGTATCAATGTATTCTTCTTTGTTTTATTCAGGTTTGTGGTTTTAGTGCACAACATCTTGGCACTATAATTTGTTTTGAACTTCTTTTCTAGTTAAAGTGCAACTTTATATCATTACTTATTTTTATTTAATTGTATGTTATTTTTTAAAACTTGAATGCATATTTGGTTAATGAAAATTTTAAAACCAATTAAATTATATTATAATTTGAAAATAAAACTTGCATTAAAAGGGTGACAAAAAAAATATTTTATACATCCACCCCACATTGAAGATTATTTATGAATTTAGGTGGTTTTTTATTATAAATTTAAGTCATTAGTATTTTGATAATATAATAATGTTAAGGATCAATCAAAGGGTGACACATGTTGTGAAAAGTAATAATTAATTTGAATTAACATTATGAATACAGAAAAAAAATAAAAGAGGAAGAAAAGCAAAAATATTATAAATGCTTGGACAATTAGGTTATCTTCTTATAGTATATAAAAAAGAGACAAAAAAAAAAGAAAAAAATAATAAAACACTTGAAGCTATGAATCATACAATATTAGTATTTGAGATTCTCTTATAATCTAAGAAAATCATTGACTTTATTGACTTAAACTAAGTGTATTGAATTCAAGAGAGAAAATAAAGATGTGATTATTCAAATAATAATTGATAACTTTTTATAGCAATCAATAACATAAACTTCATAGGGATTAACTTTGTTATTTTTTAGTACTAAAATGACTTAAATCTTAGAAGACATTAGTTTAAGTTAGAATTTAAACTATTATAGTTTAGTTAATTTTGATAATTATTAATGAAATTACAACATCCTGATTAATTAAGATTATTATTTAATAATTTTAAATTCTAAAAGCTTTGCTATCAAATGAATTTAAAGATTCATTAGAATACATAAGATTACTTGAGGAGAAGTAATAATTTGACTTTGGGAGGGTTTGATTATAACAAAAACATAGTTATTTTTTATGCTTTAATATGTATATTTATGCTTAATTAATATTATTTTTGGTGTCTTTGAGAAAAATTAATGTTATTTTTATTATTTTTAACATTTTATTTTGAGAAATTTTCTTATGAAGTGAAATGATAGAAAATTAAAAGCTTTAATAGCTATATCTAGACATTATGGAATGTAGTCATGCAACACTACTTTTAAAGAAATTTGTGCTAGGAAAGAGATTATACCACATAGGAATTGGATTACTAGAACCAAGGCACCATATTAGCATATATTTGGACTTCAAGATAGTAACCAAAACACTATGATGCTATAAGTAGAACTGTCATGGGCTTGAAGAAGCTTAAGGAAGCCTAAAAAAGTTAGAGTACCTTAGCGCTAAAGGACTAGCATGCATAGCCAAAATCCTTCATGTTTTAGCAAATAAATAGATAGTATAGTGCCTAGATGATAAAACACCAATGTCAAAGTGTCGTAATAACACTCAATTAAATAGAAAGATATGGACCCTATCACTAAGATAGTGTAGATCGGGCGCCACAGTAGTATGACATGATAGATGCAATTTCAAATAGATTTAGCAATAGGTTCATTGAGTTTTTATAAGTTTTCAAAGAAAACATTAGGGACAACTGATAAAAAGGTTCAATAACTATAAATATCCTTTGATTTGCATCAGATAGGGATTTTGGCTTGTGTGTTTGTATTAATGTGTGAGTGTAACCTATGTAGTGTCACTTGAGGAGTGAGATTTCAAGTGAATGTGTTAGTGTGTAGTGTTTGTGATGTCCATGTGTTATTCACTATGCAAAATGAAGAAAGAGCAAATCCATATGAGGGAGATTTAAAGTAGAAAGCAAGGGATAATATCAAAAAAAAACTTGGAATACTTTTACTAAGTTCTATATTTTTTCACTCTTGATTGTTTTAGCTGTTCTTTTTTATTTAAGACATTACGATGGTCTCTCTTTCCCAAATGAGTAGCTAGTTGTATTTTACTATGGATTTAATAAAACTTGCATTATTTTAGTGATAGTGTATTGTGAAGTTTAAAGTAACATTTTGTGTTTTGATTTCTTATATTGTTTTGCTTGTCTCCATGCTTAATTTAATTGTGATCTAGCTAATTGAAATCATAAAATAGATTGTTATTTAGAGATACCAAAAAAGTCCTCAAAGGATAATTATGGAGAAGTAATAAAATATCTTATATATTCATAAATATATGATATTTAAAGATTTACAATCATATTAAAAGATAAATATAATGTAATCACTTATTTTACTTAGTACTAAACCATATAAATAATTAATTGTGGTGATTAGGTCTTGTTGATTTTGATGGAAATGAAAGGTAAACTTGCTCTTGATTGACAAATACATGAAATATTTCACAAGTACAAAATTCATAAAAATACGTAAGGAACCAAAAATTTAGAGTATGTTTCCTAAAATAAGTGAAAACCCTATGGTTAAAAGTTGCCTTTATTAATGTTAAGTTAATTTAATTTTCAATATTTTTAAATTGTTAGATAAAAAATTAAGGCTATGTATCAGTGATACTTCATAAAATTCCATAAAAGATCCTTTTTGGGAACCATACTTAATGAAGAGGCACCTTTGTTATGCTTTTCCAAGATCAAAATATAGTGATAATCATCCTCAATACTCTTGGGATCATATAACTCCACCTCATTCTTAATATAGCCCTCAAGACCAATAATAAATTTTGGACTAATCGCTAATCTTGATCTATGCAGTTTGCTATAGCCATAAGAGCTTCCAGTATGTTCATATATCTCAGTGTCTGCATACTTCTTCGCTTTAAGTCCTTGAATCTTTCTAAATTTTTTCTCAATTTGCAAGGCTAATTCTTTAACCATATATTCAAATTGTTCATTCAATCTTTGCTAAAAATTGTAGGAGGTATAACAACAAAGATAATAAAATATAACTTGATTTGATTTTAAATTTTAAAATATGTTATAAGATGATTGCTATAATTTTATTAAAATGGATGCAAATGAATAAAATTAAATGATTTTTCAAGCCTTCAGTAAGTGTAAACACAATTGAAATAACTAGCACAAAACAACTTAATGAGGATTGAATAAAACTCCAAATTTTTGAATGCAAATTTTTTTATGTTAGATTTAATGAAGGTAGGATTTAATGCTTTTGTGGAACCCTTCCAAATTTATTTGAGCCTCTTTAGTCAATAGGATTACAATAGATTTAGGGATAATGGGTAGTTTAATGAAAAGTGAACCAACTAATTAGCACTTGAACAATAGTTCATAAGATTGACTATGACATATACTTTACCACAAGCTCTTGTAATAAAAATTAATGTATCATAAAAGAAAATAAAATATCTAATGATTTGGATGTTAGCTCCACCATTTGTAAACTCCTTTCCAAGTGCATTATTACCCATGGCGATGATAACCTTCAAATGTTGTCCACCAAACCTGAGCATTGATACCATATTTGATGTGATCTATGGTTAGGTCACTCGAAGTGACCAAATTTATAAATTATGACTTTTTCATTATGCTTAGAAAGTAAAGAAGGTTGTGGTCAGGTTAATTTTTCAATGGGATTTTATGGCGGGGTGTAAGATATGAAGCTAATAAGGGTCAGGCAACCCCAAACATACTATAACCTAAATTCTCAAATTATTACCCTCTCCATAAAACATCAAATGACAAGAACTAAAATACAAATTGTAAGGACATAAGCTTAGTTATGATTTAGAAAGTTTAATAGAATTTTATAATGTTTAGATAATTACTTGCATTTTCAGCCAATAATGGTCTGGTGAAACACTCTTAGGCTGACTAGTAATTTGGTTACATAACATGAAACTCACAATACATAATAACAATTACATAATTTTCATAGAAATAACATAGACAACATTACATACAAATTATTTAAAATGAAAATGGTAAAATCATCAATGTATTTAAGCTTAACTTTCTTCCAATGCTTTCCTACTCTTTTTAGTTGGACCATTATTCTTGGCTTCAAACTTTATTGCTTGAACTATTGTAATAGGACCTCCTTATGGAACATCAGTATTTCTTAAAATAGAGATTTATTCAAGCATTGATATAAATAGGCTAGAGTGTCTTAACATTGTAGAAAGTGGCATCCTAACCTAGATAAAATTATAAGTAAAAAGTTATGGTCTGATGAAACACTCTTAGGCTGACTAGTAATTTGGTTACATAACATGAAACTCACAATACATAATAACAATTACATAATTTTCATAGAAATAACATAGACAACATTACATACAAATTAGTTAAAATGAAAATGGTAAAATCATCAATGTATTTAAGCTTAACTTTCTTCCAATGCTTTCCTACTCTTTTTAGTTGGACCATTATTCTTGGCTTCAAACTTTATTGCTTGAACTATTGTAATAGGACCTCCTTATGGTTCATCAGTATTTCTTAAAATAGAGATTTATTCAAGCATTGATATAAATAGGCTAGAGTGTCTTAACATTGTAGAAAGTGGCATCCTAACCTAGATAAAATTATAAGTAAAAATTGTTGTATCTATGGTTTCATATAATTGGTCAATCTCATCTCTTTTCCTTCTACAGATGGTTCTTTATACATATAAAAATTACAAGTTCCGCATCTTTCTAGCATTATATAGAAATTGTCGATAAAAAAATCTTAGGTTTTTTTTTTATTTGAAGCAATGATACTAACTCTAAAAGATGTATTTCATGATTGTTGATAAAGTATTTCACTGCTAGGTTGGGTTTTTTTTTCCCAAACAATCAAGCAAGCAATAATAGCCTTTTATTTTTATAATGTGTGCCATGAAATTACCCTTGCTATACGGTAAACAATGATTGTACTAAACTTTGAAAAAATTTAGAGACATGCAATTTTATTATTGAATCTAAATTATTTGTAAAATCCACTAAACCAATTATTAAAATAGTTGAGTGAATGAAAAGGAAGTGAAGAAGAAAATCAATGAGAAAAAATAATGTTATAGAAAAATACTCTAAGATCTATTTGATTTGAAACTTTTAGCACATTAAATGAAATGGGATTACATTGACTCGCATTACCTTGTATCAGCATTTATCGCCTTATTTGTAAGCACATATTGATACCTTATTTATAAGCACATATTGATACATTATAAGTTAATTGGTTACCTTCATACTCAATTTAATAATGATAATAAATAGAGAAAGCTATATATTCCTTATTGCAATTAAGTCTAGTCGACTATCCAATTTTAAGAGTGTTGATAATCCTGCATAGCATATATACTGATTTGAGGTGTTAGCAATAGTTGGTGTATTGCTAATTTGATTAATTCATAATGGCCTTGACCAAACTCAGAGAATCTTTGACTAAAGAGTCATGTTTGACTTGATGTAACTCCTTGAATTATTCATTGTTACAACTATGTTTGTTTATTCAATGTTAGCTTGAGTTCACCCCTTTCTATATATATATATATATTCCTCATTTCTCTTACTTATTTGAGAGTTTATTGCATAAAGAATAAGAAAGTTAAAGAATATAAATGCAATTTTAAAATATTTAATGTCATTACATGGTTGATTTTCTTGAAGTGTCATCATTCCCTTTTTTTGATGACTTCATGGCTTAGGCATATAAATAAAATTCAATGTCTATACTTCAAACGAAACATTCAATGTACTCTTTTTATCATAGCCAATTAAAATTCCATCTTAACAAAGATAGATAATAGCTTTGGAGGATGAGAAAAATAACCCTATAGAAGACATGATTCCTTATTATTCTAATAAGAAAATGGGCAGCTTAGAGAAGAAAAGAGTAAGAAAGAAGATAAACATATAAAGAACTCCTATGTTGTAGCTCAAGCTAGAACTTCTTTGGATTGAGCTACCTCTACCTTTCTAGTAATTACTCCGTATAAGTAAGTTGTTCTTCTTGCATAGTTATTAACTTAGAAATAAGTTTAAAATTATATAATCAAATTTAGCTCATTTCACTTTATTCATTCATAAAAATAATAGCAAAATAGAAATAAAGCTTTTTATGAGTGAGATGCTTGATGAGGCCAAGCCTATCAATCAAGTTATTATCCCAAACATCAGCACACCTATTGAAAAAGAGTGAAATGAGGTTTGTCAAATCATCACTTAAATAAAATTGAATTCTTCCTACCTGCCACTAAAAGAATTAGAGAAGATGGCGTAGCACAAGAGCTCAAGCAAGAAAAATTGAAACCAAGCTTATAGAATCAATTACAAAGAGTAGATAGGCATTAGATGAGAATGAATCTTAAGACATTGAAGACTTTAGTTATTTTTAGTTTATGTTATTTGAATATTTTATTGTATGTGGAATTTGTGTGAGACTTATGTAGTTGATGTAATATAATGTACATTTGATGTTATGTAATTAAATAATATTTATTTAATTAACATTAATTGATTATAAATAATTTGGAAAGAATGAGGAGTTGACTAAATGATGGAGTGAGGAGTTAGAATTTGAATTGGCAGTAGATTTTTTTTATTTCGATCATATCTACACTTCATATTGATCCGGGTTACTAACTCAATGATAGAGTACTCAACTTTTAATTGCGACTATGATCTTTGATCTTTTACACATTTGGATGAAGGAATTCATCTAGAGAAATCAATTAGTTATTCAAGAAAATTTAATTTGATTCAATGACCAGAGTTAAACGAGGATATACAGCTCGGAGATGTTGAAAAAAGATTCGTTTATTTGCATCAACCTTTATAGGGGCTCATTCAAGACTTACTCAAACAACTACTCAACAAAGAATGAGAGCTTTGGTTTCTTCTCATCGAGATAGGAGGAGGAAAAAGAGAGATTTTTGTCGTTTGTGCATCACTCGGATAAATGCGGTAACTCGTGAGGATAGGCTATTCTATAGTTATAGCCCATTCATCCACAATCTATACAAGAGACAATTACTTCTGAATCATAAAATACTTGCACAAATAGCCCTATCAAATAAGAATTATTTTGATATTATTTCAAATAAAATCATTAATCAAAAATAAAAATAAAAAAGAATACAAATCAAATAAAGGAATAAAAGAATCTTAATTATTCTATAGGAATATACAGGAAACAAGAATGATTGAAACAGGATTTCTTGGAGAATGGACTCTGGGAAGATAGAAGAAAAAGAAATGAAGATTTGAGTAGTAGGAATAAACGGACATCTTTCAAGAAAAAAAGATTTCTTCCCCATTTTTACTTTTTTATAATTTTAGAGTTTATAATACAAGAATCAAATATGGATTCTAGTTTTTTTCGAGCAAAAAATCCATATTAATATGAGCTTGAGTTCCGATTGGACTTTTGAAGAGTCTATCTATTTATTTTGGTTCTAGGACCGTAGTTCTAGGGATCGACTCCACTCTCTCCAATTGTTTCTCATTATTACAAAATGTAACAAAGAAAAAATACTGAGCTTGTTTTATAGCAATAGTAATTAATCGTTGTTGTTTCAAAGTTAACCTATTTGTCCCTAGATAATATTTTTCCTTGTTCACTAAGAAATCGACTAATTAAACTCATGTTTCTATAATCGATTCGATCCCCCGATCCGATTAGGGGTAAACGTCTACAAAAAGATCGCTTGGATTTATGAAAAGGTTGTTTAGATTTATCTATGGTTTGTTTATTCCTTCTATATATCTATATAAAATAATCTATAAAATAGAATAGTTTTTTTATTCATTTAATTAAGATTCAACCAAAATAGGAATTGATTTGTATTATATATGTTAAGATGTAAAGTTCTTAGTCTTCCCACTACTTGTAAAAATAACACAAGCATTCTGTTACATCTATTTCTTTATTTCCCCATGAATTGTATACTTTTGATAATAGGGACAAAATTTTCTAAATTCTAGCCGATTGGGTGTATTATGTCAATTCTTTTGAGTAATATACTAGAAATGCCTGACGGTTTTTTATTGACACCCTTTTGAACACAACAGGTACATTCCAAAATAACTATAATTCTAATATCTTTACCCTTGGCTATGAACCTCCTTTTCATTTTGGATCGACTTCACTTTAGAACTCTCTTCATTTTCTTTTTGATCTGAACCAAAGAAAAAGAAAAGAAAAAAGAATCTATATTCTATATCTATACTATATTAACTATATTAATAAAAGTTATTAACTAGAAATGGAATTTGTAAATATTTTCTTTTTCTAATTCTAATAATTCGAATGACTTCTAAGTACTATAATCTAAAAAAGAATTACTATTAATTAATATAACTATAAAGAAAAAGAATCATATTCATTAATAGAATAATATTACAAATATCATAAAGATTAATTAATGCAATTTTTTCTAACTATGAATTCCTCCTATCCTAATCTCAGTATCTTCTTCTTCTTTCTATGTTAGAATTTCGTGGAACCACCCTGAGGATCCACATTTCCATTTATTTTCCCAAAAAATTCTATCGTCGATTCACTGTATTTTGACTGAGGTTCGATACACTCGTTCTCTTTCTTTTTTGAGAATAGAAAAGAAACAGGAGGCGAAATTGGAGCCATGTTACGTATAATTGTATCTCAAATCTTCTTCATTTTTTCATAGATCAATAAAAAATTCAATCAAGATGAAAAAAAAGGGGAATGACAAGGCATCTAGAAATAAATGATTAATTTTTATCACTAGACCTGCTAAAGACCAAACCATAGAGTGGTTAGCACAGGTGCCATTGAGAGATATATTTTTATATTTCGCATTGAAAATCCTCCTTGTCTTTTTTTTCTTATTTATTTCAATTCTTTATTTATATTGTATATTTTAATACATATATAGTCTCTAATACATAGATCATAGATAACCCGATATTTGAATTTTAGTTCAAGATTATTTGTTTTGCTTGAAATGAAATTATAATTAGGAATTACTAACTAAAATGCATATATATGTACAATGATCTAGCAGATTCCATTTTGTTGCCCTCTAAAAAAAATGACAAAAAAATTATCTACCTATCTATATAGAGATGGTAGAGCAAAAAAGAAAGATGCGGAAAACAAGCCATGGATTTTATACAATGAACAATGTACAACAATCTTTAAAAGGGATGTAGCGTAGCTTGGTAGCACGTTTATTTTGGGTACAAAATCTCACAGGTTCAAATCCTGTCATCCCTACCTATTTTTTCTCCTATGGACAGTTATGAGGTATTCATTAAATAAGATCGGGAAATTTTGGACATAATTTTTCATTTTTGCATACTATATGCACACAAAACCCTCGAGGTTAAAAAAATCTTTTTCTTTACAATTGTATCTACTTTTATAGGATATAAGAAAGTGCTCTTAGTTCAGAACGGGTCTCCAAAACCGATGTCGTAGGTTCAAATCCTACGAGCGTGATTCTGTTATGTCAAATTACAATGAAATAACTTAACAAAATAAAATAGAATAACTTAAATTTGACCTCCTACAAAGAGGAGGTCAATCAAAAAAAGAGATGTTACTTAATCAAAGGTCCAAGATCACACCGCATATTGCAAATATACAAATAATCTGTAAAGTAATAGAATTAGACCTAAGATGATTCCAAATAGAAAAACTTCAATCATTTCGATTTGCTTTAGGGAATAAAAGAGAGGTAAGATCTATCCCTAAATATTAATGAATTATCCATGAATCTCAATGACCATGAATTGGCAATTGACGTGGGAAGAAACCATAGAATACTTGAAATGAAATATTATGAGAGGCTTTGATTTTTATTTTTTGAAATTATTTATTGAATTTCATTTATTTTATTATTTCAAAGAAGTGGTATCTTGTTCAAACCAATAAATATAGCTGGGGTTATAGTGGAACCAGCGAGTAAAAAACCAAAATATCTAGTTAGAATAGGCATGAAAGAGCAAAATTAGATATGTTCTTTTACTACATATATGAATAAAACATTTACCTAAGTCTCAATCCGATATGACGGTAAGAAAAACTAATTGAAAGAATTCGTTGAGTTCCAATTGAAAGTTCTTGATTAATCAGTCATTATAGATGGACACTAAAAAAAAGAATAATAAAAAATATGAAATATAATTCTAATATTTTAATTCCAATTAGCCAATGAAAAAGTAAAGAATTAAATAGATAGGGATAGTAATAAGAATTTTCATTTCTAATAACTAATATTTAGAATAGTAATAATAACTTCAGTTTAGAAGTTTAAAATGAAATAGTATCGATATTTGTTCTATGAACAACAATTATCAATTATTTTAATAAAATGAGAGGATTCAAAAAAATAAAATATGAACCGAACCACCATTTATAGATTTCACATTACATATAATGGAATATTATGAATATAATGAGATCTTTTAATTATGATATCTCTCATTAATTATTAGAGCCCATCCATTCAAGATCTTTACTTTCTATTACTATGATGAATACACTAATATAAACCTTACATAATCTTATATTCTAAGGAAAATAAATTTATACATAGACAAAGAAGATATAGCAATACCATTTCTGAATGATCGAGGCATTGCTACGCTATAGGAAGGATAGCTATACTGATTCGGTCTACTCTAAATACACCTTTGGTACACGATTGATGATCTCATAAAGATCCAGTATCAGTAGTTTTAGATTTATTGATTCCATCTTTAATGGAGTCAGCCCGCCATTTTTCTTTTAACATATAAGAATTGGTGGTGCTCAGCATGTCTGGAAGCACGGGAGAACATTCTTTTGCTGATATTATTACTAGTATTCGATACTGGGTCATTCATAGCATTACTATACCTTCCCTATTCATTGCAGGTTGGTTATTCGTTAGTACGGGTTTAGCTTACGATGTTTTTGGATGTCCTCGGCCAAATGAATATTTTACAGAGAGCTGACAAGGGATTCCATTAATAATAGGTCATTTTGATTCTTTGGAACAACTCAATGAATTTAGTAAATCCTTTTAGGAGGTTCCTAATGACCATTGATCGAACCTATCCAATTTTTATAGTGCGATGGTTGGTTGTTCACGGACTGGCTATACCTACTATTTCTTTTTTAGGATCAATATCAGCAATGTAGTTCATCCAACAATAACATAATTCGATTTATAGAGCTATGACACAATCAAACCCGAATGAACAAAATGTTGAATTGAATCGTATACCTATCGGGGTTTATTACTCATTTTGTACTTGTTGTTTTATTTTCCAATTATTTCTTCAATTAAGAAAAAGAAATAGTAATAGTAGGAATTCTCTTATCCCATTCGGAAGGATACTATCCTCATAATTATCCATGACTATTTTTCCTCATCCTCCTTGTATCAAATGGTTTTTACTCAGAAATCCTTTGAGTTTAGCTTTGGTTTTCTTAAATCATTGTGTTTCTAGTATGAATCTGAGGTTTCAATTGATTCATAGGGTCTCAACAAGAGAATTCCTATAAAAAAAATAGATTGGAAAGAGAAGATTCAAGAGGCACATGATTAACATAAAGAAAGGATGAGCCAACTTGATATTGTATTTCTTGGCATTATCATTACAAAGAAGAGATTTTTTTTACTGCATATCTTTGGGTCAAATCGAGTCAAGTGGCTAAACCATAAGAAGTTTGAAACTCTCTATTCCATATCTCATGAAACCAATATTTATGTGTGCTTGAGCCGCAGATGAAATTTTCATATACCTCTAAGAGGGGAGTCTTTCTTGGTTTACCTATCTCAATAAAGTATATGATTGGTTGAGGAACATCTCGAAGATTTCAAGTGATTGCAGATGATATAATTAGTAAATATGTTCCTCCTCATGTCAATATATTTTATTATTTATGGGGATTACGACTTGTTTTTAGTACAAGTAGCTACGGGTTTTGCTATGACCTTTACTATCGTCCAACCGTTGAGGCTTTTTCCTCTGCTCAATACATAATGACCGAGGTCAACTTTGGTTGGTTAATTCGACCAGTCATGGTCAACAAGTATGATGGTTCTAATGATGATCTTGCATTATTTTGTGTTTATCTTAGGGGTTTTAAAACCCCAATTAACAGTTGAGGTAGTTCTGTATTGACCGCATCTTTTGTAACCGGTTATTCCTTACCTCGGGACCAAATTGGCTATTGGGTAGTAAAAATTGTAACAGGCATACCTGAAGCTATTCCTATAATAGGATCACCTTTGGTAGAATTAGTACATGGAAGTGCTAGTGTGGGCCAGTCCACTTTGACTCATTTTTATAGTTTACATACTTTTGTATTGCCTCTTCTTATCGTCATATTTATGTTAATGTACTTTCCAATGATACGTAAGCAATGTATTTCGGGTCCTTTATAGAGAAGGCAAATCATAGATATTTGCAATTTATCATATCGGGGAGGAACAAGAGTCTTTTATTGCTACAAATATGTATTATTGAAAAATAAGGCATGCTATTTGGATACTTGTATTCAATTCTAAAGTATTTTTTATTTGATACGAATCGAATAGTTAAAGTATATTTTCCTAAAAGGGAATGGATTATGGGAGTGTGTGACTTGAACTATTGATTGGTCCATGTAGATATATGATTTTATCCGCCAAGTTTGAATTCACAACCCAATGTGTCTCCACATCCAACCATCATGTCAGTCCCTTTATGTAGCATAAGATAGGCCGATTTTAACTTGAGGAGAATATTTTCTATGATCATACTCGAATCATGTCATACATGAACAGGCTCCATAAGATCCCTAGAATAAGTGATGTGGAATGATCCAATGTTCTATTTATTTACTTTGTTTGATTTTTTTTAGAAAATTTATTATAATTATATAATATATAATTAATTGATAGTATTAGTATTTTGTATTAATTGGATAGTAATCTTAGTAAATTTTTTATAGTATGTAGATGCATTCATTTCCTTTGCATCGACCCTGATCTATTATACTATCAGAGTTAAATAAGATCTAAGGAAGAACATGGGCTAGACTTTATTAGTAATAATTAAAAACTTTGTATTTTGTTTATGTAATACAATCGAGATGTTGTGAGGATAAATATCAACCAAAAGATATGAGACAATCCAAAAAGCACTTGATCATGATCAAATTTGTAAGCCGGCTTGGATATTGAGCATTTCCGCTGTAACCGAATTATTTCCAATGAATAATGAATCGTTGAAACTTCGTGGAAATGGAATTTGATAAATAGTTTATTACATAGAGTCATTCTACATTATATATGTAGATATGTATAAAATATAGGTTTTCTATAGACCTATTTATGTTCTATGGATCTATTTACGTGATTCTTTTGATTCTTGCTCGAGTGGATGATAAAAATTATCATGTCCAGCTTCTTCTGGGATGGATCCACAAGAGTTAACCTATCCAAATAACAAAGAAACCTGATTTGAATGATCTTGTATTAAGAGCTAAATTGGCTAAAGGGATGGGACATAATTATTATGGAGAACCCGCATGGCCCAATGATCTTTATATAATTTTCGTAGTAATCCTAGGCACTATTGCATGTAGTGTGGGTTTAGAGTTCTAGAGCCATCAATGATAGGTAAACCGACTGTTGCAACTCTATTGGAAATATTACCCAATGGTATTTCTTTCCGTATTTCAAATACTTGCACGGCCTAATAAATTATTGGGTGTTCTTTTAATGGTTTCACATAGGATTATTGAGCATCTTTTTGGAGAATGTCAATAAATTCCAAAATCCATTTCGTCGTCCAAGAGCACAACAATATTTTTGATCTGCAGAGCTTTTATGGTTAGGTATTGGAGCAACTTTACCTATCAAGAAATCCCTCACTTTAGGTCTTTTCAAAGTTAAATACCACAACATAGGTATCTAAGGAAGATCCTCTTCTGGATCTTCCCTAGATATATCAATCTTATTATGTATCTATTTTGCAAATATATGGACCGTGTGAGAGATTTAAAACTTATTCTATTATTTTTTATTTTATTTGTAATTTATAATTCTAAAAACTAAAAAATTCCAATGAATTTAAAATGAAAACTTTTTCTTAGGTAAATTGATTGCAAAATGCTTCTGTAGAGTGCCCAATATCTATTTTATATCTTCTATGCAAAAATATTCCATTTTCATAAGATCATCTTGACTATGATTCAAAAGGTCCAATAATGTATGTATATTGGACCTTTTGAGACAATTATAGGTCCTGGAAGACAATTCTGATTGGTCAATAAAAATACATATCAATGGAATTCCTTTTTTATTTTTTTTGAGATTAGTGAATCTATCTTGAAATGAAAAAAAAAGGTAGATTCCATATGTTTTCATTTTCCTCTAAATTCACATACTCTTCCTCTACATATAGAAAAGGAATCAATAAATCAATCAAATTACAAGAAGCAAAGATTTAAAGTCATTTTTTCAATTTGTTCTCCTCTTCTAAGTTCATAGCTTTCATGGTAGCTTCATTAATGTTACCCACCAAATAAAAGGCCTGCTCAGGAAGACCATCTAATTCTCCAGAAAGGATGAATTTAAAGCCCCGAATTGTTTCTGCGAGACCAACATATGTCCCTAGAGAACCAGTAAAGACTTCTGCCACAAAGAAGGGTTGTGATGAGAAACGCTCAATTTTATGCGTTTCTTACAGAAACGATCTTCTTGATAATTGGCCCAACCCAAGGATAGATATAATGTCACAAGTTCTTTGTAACGTTGTGAAGTTTGCTTAACCTTTTGCACGTTTCATAATGTTCCTCACCAACGATCCTAGGTTGTAACATAGTTGACGTTGAATCCAAGGGATCTACTGGGATAAATACCTTTGGCGCTAATCCTCTTGATAATACGGTAGTAGCATCTAAATGTGCAAATATCATGGCGAGCGGATCGGTCAAATCATCCGCAGTACATAAACTACTTGGATCGATGTTATGGATCCTTCTTTAGTAGAAGTAATTCATTCTTGCAAAGAACCCATTTCTCAAGGGTAGGTTGATAACACGCGAAGGCATTCTACCTAAAGCGAGACTTGGACCCTACTTGAAGCGAAATGAAATATATTGTCGATGAATAGAAGTATGTCTTTCTCATTAACATCCCTAAAATATTACGCCATGGTTAGGGCGGAACTCTCTCATACGAGCTCGGCTCATTCATTTGCCATAGACTAGAGCCACTTTTGATTACGCAAGATTTTTTCATTAATCACCCTAGATTCTTTCATTTCCATGTAGAGATCATTTCCTTCATGAGTACGTTCACCTACTCGCCAAATCATAATCGCCTCCATGAGCTTTGGCAATGTTGTTGATCAATTCTATGATGAGTCCGCTTTTACCCACTCCAACTCCCCCAAATAGTCCGATTTTTCCTCCACGGTGATAGGGAGCTAAAAGATCTACCACTTTAATCCCTGTTTCAAAGATTGATAATTTGGTATCTAACTGTACGAAGAAGGGTACAGATCTATGAATATGAGATGCTATGCGAGTATCGACAGGACCTAAATTATCAACGGGCTCTCCAAGAATGTTGAAAATTCATCCGAGAGTAGCTCCCTCGACTGGAACACTTAGAGGAGCTCCCATGTTAATCACTTTCATTCCTCTCATCAGATCATCTGTAGCACTCATAGCTACAGTTCTAACTCGATTATTTCCTAATAATTATTGTACTTCACAAGTTACATTAATTTGTCAACGATCGACCTTTAATTACCAAAGCATTATAAATATTAGGCATATTGCTCGGTGGAAAAATGACATCCAGTACTGGGCCAATAATTTTAGTGATACGCCCTAGGTTTTGTTCTTCAAGTGTAGAAACCACAGGATTACAAATAGTGAAATTGCTTATCATAATCATAAATCATAATAAATATGTCAAAATTCTTTTTAGAAAATATTGAATCGAAAAGAAAGATCGGTTAGCAAGTTGATCGGTTAATTCCATAAGAAATAAATGGAAGTGAGCATTTGATTGAGCAATCGAATCCGATTCAATCCTTTACTCAGTGAATGAGTCAATTTTCAATTCTTTCTATATGTACTCTTGTATTTTCTTTTTTCTTATTTGTGTTGTGCACCTATTCTTCTTTATGTACCATATTCGTTACCTTTTATAGATTATAGATGAATTATGACTCTTTTCACATCTAGGATTTACATATACAACATATACTACTGTCAAGAGATCTTCTATTATTTCTTTTTTTTTCTATTTTCTCTATTAAATATTTCTATTTACTATTTATATATTTCCTATATATATATATATATAATATCTTTTCTTTAATATCTTTACTTTATTACTTTAGAATTTCTTAATTCTAATTTTGAATTATTTAGAATTCTATTTCTATTCAATTTCAATTTAATATTTATCTATTTTATATTTTAATTGAATTTTGAATTATATTGTATATTTTGTATATTGAGATTATATGATTTTTATATTTATTAAGAATTATTATTTTATTATTCTAATTCTAATTATTAATCTTTTTTATTATTTTTCATTTTATTTGATGTTTTTATTTATTTTTCTTTTTTTATATTCATAAGGTGATCAATTCCATTAGAAATATAAATTTTCAAAATGAAGATTGGGTTGCACCATATATATCAAAGAGTATAAAATAATGATGTATTTGGTGAATCAAATACATGGATAACAAATCGAACCCTTTTCAAATTTTTATTATTCATTTATAATATTAGTTTAGTTGAATATTTTTTGAATTATAAATTTTTTTTATCAAAGGTTTCATTCACGCCTAATTTATATCGAGTAGACCTTGTTGTTGTGATAATTTTTAATTCATTAGTTGTAAGGAGGGACTTATGTCACCACAAATAGAAACTAAAGCAAGCGTTGGATTTAAAGCTGGTGTTAAAGATTACAAATTGACTTATTATACTCCTAACTACGAAACCAAAGATACGATATCTTGATTCAGTAACTCCTCAATCGAGTTCCGAAGAAGCTGGTGTAGTTTGAATCTTCTTGGTACATGGACAATGGGTGATGGACTTACCGCCTTTATCGTTACAAGGATGATGCAACCACATCGAGGCTGTTGTTGGGGAGGAAAATAAATATATTGCTTATGTAGCTTATCCTTTAGACCTTTTTGAAGAAGGTTCTATTACTAACATGTTTACTTCCATTGTGAGTGATGTATTTGGTTTCAAAGTCCTGCGAGCTTTACGTATGGAAGATCTGCGAATTCCTCCTTCTTATTCTAAAACTTTCCAAGGTCTGGCTCATGGCATCCAAGTTGAAAGAGATAAATTGAACAAGTCGTCCCCTATTGGGATGTACTATTAAACCAAAATTGGGATTATCCGCAAAAAACTATGATAGAGCAGTTTATGAATGTCTACGGGGTGGACTTGATTTTACTAAGGATGATGAAACATAAATTCACAACCATTTATGCATTGGAGAGATCGTTTCTTATTTTGTGCGGCGCTTTTAAAGCGCATAAACGCGAAATTAAAGGACATTACTTGAATGCAACTGCAGGTACATGTGAAGAAATGATCAAAAGAGTGGTATTTGCCAGAGAATTGGGAGTTTCTATCGTAATGCATGACTACTTAATTGGGGGGTTCACCGCAAATACTAGCTTGGCTCATTATTGCCGCGACAATGTTCTACTTCTACTTCTTCACATCCATCGCGCAATATATGCAGTTATTGATAGACAGAAAAATCATGGTATGCATTTTACTAAAAGCATTACGATGTCTGGAGATCATATTCATGCTAGTATAGTAGTGGGTAAACTGGAAGGGGAATGAGATGACTTTGGGTTTTGTTGATTTATTACGTGATGATTTTATTGAAAAGATCAAAGTCGTGGTATTTTTTCACTCAAGACTCCTCTATGCTGTGTTATACCCATGGCTTCAGGGGGTATTCATGTTTTGCATATGCCTGCCCTAACAGAAATCTTTGGGGATGATTTTGTACTACAGTTCGGCAGAGGAACTTTAGGGAATTGGGAGGCATTAAATGAGAATGAATCTTAAGACATTGAAGACTTTAGTAATTTTCAGTTTATGTTATTTGAATATTTTATTGTATGTGTTATTTGTGTGAGACTTATGTAGTTTATGTAATATAATGTGCATTTGATGTTATGTAATAAAATAATATTTATTTAATTAACATTAATTGATTATAAATAATTTGGAAAGAAGGAGGAGTTGACCAAATGATGGAGTGAGGAGTTAGAATTTGAATTGGTAGTGTCCCCTTCAACATATCTATCTTTTTTTTTAAAGTTGTGTGGATGTATAAAAACTCTTGTCTGGCTAATTGAGACTCAGTGACTTTTGAATGCAAGAAATTTGAAGAAAATTTTGAAGACTAGGGGTTTAGTAGGAGGCCAACATAGTAAGGAATTTGGTGATCATGAAGCCTATTAAGAGGGTAACCTAAATTGTTTTCTACATAACTTCCCCCCTTAAGTGCATCAAATTCTCCTTGCAAAGTACTCAACAAAAACTATGTCAAATCAAACCAAGTTTTGTTTTTAGGATTAAACTTTTCAAAAATGAGTGAAAAAGTTTAGAATTGTAGTAGACACTATTGGATTTCATCTATAAGTGTTTATTTGAATTTCCTTTAATGTAAGATCAAGGTCTAACAATGCTAATTGACTAAACTAATTGGCTAGGGAAAATTTTAACCTAACTAGCCTTAAACAAGCACAAAAAAATTATTTAGACTTTATAAAAATATGAAATAGTTTATATGACCAATGGATTTCAATTCCTACAATTTGAACATTTAGAATTCCAGGATCCAATTGATAGTTTGTTTAGGGCTAGTTGGCTTTTATTTTTTTCATATCATAAACCACACTACAAAATTAACTTAACCTCAAACATTTAAACTTTTCTACGCATTTAAGAAAAGCCCCATTTTACAAAACAAGTCTCTCAAGTGACTTAATTGTAGGTCTTCATAATCTCAGAAAGGTCAATGAACTCCCTTCTAAACTATTGAGAGTTAATTTTGAGAGGGGTGAGGTAATAAAAAAATGTGCAAAGGATGCCCTTATGGGTATGATTTCTACCTCTTCTTTGTAAAGATATTTACTTGACTATATTAAAAATCTTCCTCTAAGTAATTTAAATAAAATTCTTTCTCTCTTTTCTACTAATCATTTTGCTTAACAAGTTTTTGAAGCTAATACACTAACTCCTATCCTGATAAACATATGCTAAAGAGTTTAAGTGATTCAATCTAGAAAACCACCAAGCTTTTGCTTAATTAGTTTGGGTGATTAACTCTAAAATTTTTATCCCTTTTCTTCTATACATTATTTTGGGTATTTCAATCTGGAGTTTGGGTCTAGTGACTTCCAGCTCACCCACAAAGGCATTCCCTAACTGAACTTTAAGGTCAATTATATGAAGTCAACAATCATGGCTAATTATTATGAATTTGACTTGGAGAAGTCAACTTTGGTAAAGGAAGTTGAAAAATTGAAGCGTGCATTCATGAAAATGAATGAAAATTTTAATAAAGTGGTTGCTACTCTCCACGCTGTCAAGTGTTCACAAAGAAAAAAAATACCTAAAGTCAACTTTGCATGCAACAATATTAAAATTATTATAGAAATCGAGGAACTGTCGACCACTCAAGATCTTGATCTAATGTTAATAGTGAGCTTGACCTTTTGTAGTGAACATAAAAAAAAACCCTTATTCAATCTCTCCAAGAAGACATAAATGTATTTGCATGGATAGTAGTTGAGATGCTAGGTACTGATATTATTATTTTTTGCCACATGCTCAACATTAGAAATGATGGTCGGCCAGTTATGCAAAAAATGAAGAAAATAGTGGCTTTGCTCATCAAACTAATTGAAGAAGAAGTCTCCAAGCTACTTTAAGCCAATTTCATTAGAGAAGTCCAACCCCTTGAGTGGATATCCAATGTAGTCATGGTCCAAAAGTCCAATGAAAAGTGAAGAATCTATGTGGACTTCACTGATTTGAACTTTTCTTGTCCCAAGGAAGCATACACACTTCTAAGAATAGATGCACTCATTGACACAGTAGTAGATTACTTAAAGTTGAGCTCTCTGGATGTCTTCTCAGGGTACCATCATATTCAAATTTATCTCATTGACTTAGTGAAAATAGCCTTGATAACTAGAGAAGGATTATACTACTACTGAGTGATTCCCTTTGGGCTAAAGAATGAAGGAGCTACTTACCAAAGAATGATAGGCTAAGTATTCAAAGAACACATTAAATATTTAAAGGAAACCTTTACTATGAAGAAGTATAATATGCGCCTTAACCCTTTGAAATGTACATTGGGTGTTGGATTGGGTAAATTCTTATAATTTCTAATCACTGCTTAATGCATAAAAGTAAATCCTGACAAGGTCAAGCTATACTCAATATGCCATCATAAAAGACAACTAAAGTGATACAATGATTGATTAAGCGATTCACTAGGTTGAACATGTTTATTTCAAAGGTTGGAAAATGATACTACACATTTTTAAAAGTATTGAGGAGTGAAAAGAAGTTTGAATAAACAATAAAAATAAAAGAAAGCTTTCAATGACCTTAAATGCTTGCTCACCTTCTTGCCTTTATTTCAAATCCAAAGGAAGATAAGATACTACTATTATATTTAGAAGTTTGAGAAGATTTAGTAAGCTTTGTCCTAATTAGAAAAGAATCATATAAATTAATGGCCAGTTTAGTATATGAGCAAGTCATTGGAAGGTGCTATGTTGCATTACCCTATCATGAGAAGACTCAAACTTTAATTTATCGCATCTTCTTGGCAACTTTGAACATATTTTTAAGCCCACTCAGTTTAAGTCATCACTAATCATTCGCCTAAGTCAGTATTCACCAAGCTTCATTTATAAAGATTACTGAAATGTCAGTGGAGCTGAGTGGATTTTATATATCATACTTGCCTTAGATGATAATTAAGGTAGAAACACTTATCAATTTTCTTGTAGGTTTTAATGACTCACATAATGTTCCTCTCAATGGGGATCCCATGTGGTTCCTATTTATAGATGGATCTTTAGGAGAGTAAGGAATAGTTGTAGGCATTATGTTGAAGAACCTAACAAAAATTGTTGTGGCAAAGTCAGTTAAGTTCAACTTTAATGTAACTAACAATCAATTTGAATATGAAGTGTTACTCAATGAATTGGGATTCACTTAAGAGAAAAGTGTTAGGCATATCATCGATCATTAAAATTCAAAGATTATGATAAATTACATCAACGGAGAGTATCAAAAAAGGGATGGGTCACTATAGAAGCACCTACTTAAATTAAAAGCCAAGTTTGGAAGGCTAAAATATTTCAACATCAAGCAAATCCCAAAGATGAGAATCAACTCATTGACCTATTTTGAAGAGAAAATAAACTTAGAGAATAGCTTATCCTTCAACATTGCTAGCCAAACATAAAAGAAAGTGAGTCCATGAAAACTAATAGTAAAAGATCACCCAAACGAATCAATCCCAACAAGAAGTACTCACAAATTGGGGAGCTAGATGAATGAACCAAGAACCCATGGATATTTAAAATTACAGTCTCTTGATAACTACCAATTGATGGAAAATTATTTTAGAGGTTGACTACTTCTTTAAATTTGTGGCACTATCATATAAAAAGGTTATTTTTGGCCAACATTAAAAAAATATGTCATGTACTTTACTAAGATACATGAATAATGTCAAAATTTTGCTTATTTATAGTAGTAACCACCACAATCTCTACAATTATAAGTCATTGGCCTTTCATAGTGTAGGGAATGGACCTCATAGGGCCATTGCTAGTTGCCAGTGAACAATGAGAAATCATACTCATTTAGTAAGTGTATTGAAGCCAAACCATTCACCAAGATATGGGCTGGCATTATTTGTAGTTATGGACTACCAATTATGATCACCATGGAAAATGGTCTACAATTCACTCATCGATGGCTAAATGAATTGTATAAATTGCAAGAAATCCAACTTAAATATATTGTAGTAGATCACCTATAGATTAATGGTAAAGTGGAAGTAGGTAATAAGCAGATTCTCATTTGCTGAATAAGAAAGTGGAATGCATTAGAGCGATGTGGGAAGCCTTGGTCACTATACCTTAGGCCATTAGGATGGCTCATCATTGGATACCAAGGAAATACCATTCTCTTTATTGCATGAAATAGATTCTATGCTACTAGTCAAGTATGAATTACATAGAGATCAAGAAACCAACTGGTAGAAAAGGTTGAACATGGAAGCCATGGAAACAATACTTGATTTACTAGAAGAATTGTAAATTGAAGAATCGCTTATACTGGAAGAAACAAAGAGATGAATGACCAATTACAATAATTGCAACATTAAGAAAAAAACATTTTAAAGATGGAGACTTGGTGTTAATAAAAGTAGATCAAAGTAGAAGTTGCAGACCACCAGATTATTTTACGAAAACACACCAACACATGGGATGGTTCTTAAATTATTAAGAAGCAAGTTGGATTAGGAGCCTACCAACTACAAACACACTTAGAACAAGACATGCCATAGAGTTAGAATGTAAGGGACTTGAAGAAGTTTTATCTATAAGAGTAGTCTTATTCTTGTACTTATTTTCTCTTTGCCAAATTATTATTATTTTATTCAAACTAATGTAGAAAAAACACTTTGATAATCATAGTAAATTAAAACAATCTTCTTATTTTCACTTATTTGATAATGTTTTTAAAATATATTGATAAGTATGGTGACTAAGGGTTTAAAAGTTGTATAAAAAGGTGCTTAGCAAACTACTTTGGCCTAAATCACTAAATCATGCATTGATATTATTAAACTACTT
The DNA here is from genome assembly GCA_021442155.1 of Cymbidium sinense. Classification (NCBI taxonomy): domain Eukaryota; kingdom Viridiplantae; phylum Streptophyta; class Magnoliopsida; order Asparagales; family Orchidaceae; genus Cymbidium; species Cymbidium sinense. Next base: position 53,907,065 of record CM038215.1, read on the forward strand.
CATAAACTATACTCACTGAGTCACTTGATGAGCTATATTGATCTATACCACTTGGTGAGTTGCAGTAATTTGAGTAAAGAAATGAGGAGCTGCATGTTGACTCAGGCCAATAGATGAGCTACTTTTGGCCTGAGTGTATAAAGATTGACTCGACAAACTACCAAGATTTAACCTTAAATCATCTAAAATCACTCACTTTAATTGCCTCATAAATATATTAGAGAGTACATGAAAATGACCAACACTCCATGTAGTTTCCAACTACAAAAAAAAAAGAAAAAAAAAAGAAAACAAAAAGACTAACACTTTATGTTATTGGAGACTAAAATGTAAGAAAAATAGTCTATGTGATTACTAACTATAAAATAAAAAGACCAACCCTCTATATGGTTGTTTACTAAAGTGTAATACCAACACTCTATATGATTTGAACTATAAAATAAATATCCAATACTCTATGTGGTTGGTGACTAAAGTGTAAGACCAACACTCAATGCAGTTTATAACTATAGAATAAAAGTTCAACACTCCTTGTGGTTGGAAGCTAAAGAGTAAGACCAACACTCTATGTGGTTATCAAGTACAAAATAAATAATCAATACTCCATATCATTGGTGACTACAAAGTGTAAGACTGCCACTTTATGTGATTAGCAACTATAAAGTAAAAGTCCAATACTCCATGTGTTTGACAACTACAAAGAGGAAGCAAATACTTTGTGCAGAACTTAGTATTACCCCAATAATATGAAGCAATTAATTAATAGAAATTAATCAATTATTACATTAAACAAGTATATTTATTCAATAAAGGCATTAAGCAAGTATAATCACACAATAAATACACTTGTTCATGCAAGTTTATTCATTGAGTAAGTATATTTACCTAATATGTTCATTCTACAAGTGCATTCATAAAGCAAGTATATTTATGAGCAAATAAATGTAAAGATATATAATATGAACAATTTATTTTTCATTGAGAAAAATGTTTAAGCACAGAATAGAGTAGCTTAATTTTTCATTTAAGTTAAAGGAACAAAGAAGAAAAATTACAAAATCAAAGAAGTTATGATAGAGTGAGCATTTTGTCAAAGTTTACGAATTTGACATCTAGTTAGCCATGCTTATCAATGTGGCAATAATGAACTCAATGCCTTAAATATTTATTACAACAAACTCCTATACTAATTTAAGTCAATGAAGTCAAATGGCTTGACTTCCTTCCATTAAAACTTCTCAATGCAAAGAGAATTCCCTATCTCTACCTCTTTATTTGTATCAAAAAGGTGTTAATTTAATATCTACTTGATCCTTTGCTTACTTTTATCGTTTCACCTTCTTCTAAAGCTTTGCTAGCTTGGACTTACCACTCTAAAGCATTTCCATTATTAAGTTGTGCTCTAACTTAGCAGATGCAAGAGATTTCATTTTGAAAGTGAACTCCCTAGTGAGCTCCTAAGTTTACTACCACGCTATCATTTTAGTAATGATGGCCACATAATGGAGTCACCCTTAGGGAAGCTCTTCAAGGCATGTGTCCAGCTTCTCTTAGAAGATCAGATTCCTTAAACTAAAGATTCAACTTATCAAATTAGCAATATCAAGAGTAAAATTATTTTTTTGGATAAATGTAGTTCATAATTGTATACTAAGAAAGCACAGTTATCAAGGGAAATAGGTCATGGCATGGCTCAGAATGGTGCCATCTTCTGCCTCTTAGGTACCCTCACTCAACTTTAGGACACTGATCCATTGGTTTCTTTCGATGGAATGCCCGTCCTATGCTAGTGCTCTCTTGAACAGCCTCTCCTTTAATGACTCTTCAGACCTCTCCATTAAACCCTCCATTAAACTTATCTTCCCTAAATCATTTCATAACAATTTAGTGAAGGTTGTGAGATAGGTTTCATTAAAAAGACTAGCTAGAAAAATGGAAAATTAGCACTCTTCCTGTCTAACTTTGAATTAGCTTAGCTTGTGAAGCCTCTAAAGTTCACATTGGTTGGAAAATTCACATACAAGCATCCTAAACTGGATAACATCTGAAAACACTTTGATGAACTAAAGCTCTTTGATGATTGAATATTGGTCTACTTGGGAGGAGACATATTGCCATATGGCTCAACAAGGAGGAAGACTATGCTTTTCTCTTCTAAAAAAACTCTACCATACTGATAATGTACTAATGAAGATCCTAAAGTGGACTCTAGCCTTTGATTATAGCATTGAATCCCCAATAGTCCGTATATGGATTAAATTTCCAAATATGAAGGTCCACCTATTTAATAAGAAAGTCTTTTACTCCTTGGTAGCAAACTTTAGAAAACCTTTAAAGCTTAACCTTTCCAGTCCCAATCTCACTAGACCTTCTACAACTCGTGTTCTTGTGGAAATGGATATAACTGCATCCTATGCTAATGAAATTTGGATTGGAATGCCTACCAATGGATATTAGCAATAAGCTGTGATTGAGTAGAAACCATACTATTTCCCCAAGTGCAAAATGTTTGGGCATATACTTGAAGACTGCTACATTTCTCATCCAGAATTAAGAGTAAGGAAGTCTAATCTTGATGGAAATCATGACACAACTCCAACAGTGCACCCATACATGCTTAATGAAAACTGATTAGATGCTACCACAAACCAATCTGAACATACATTAATCACAGAACACCTAAGGAAATGCTATGTACAAAGAGGCTAAATAATATACCACATGGAGACAACATTAATGTGATTATAGAAGAACAACCACCTACTCATACCAATTAGGTTAGACAACACATCAATGCATTACAGACTTATACTATTTTGGTACCTAAATAAACAATAGAATCTGAGGATACTCCTTTAAAGCCTTTTAGATGCAACATTACACATACACAACCCCAAAGGAAATACACAAAAGGATGCCAATTCTGAGGAATTGGAACATACAACTCATGAACCTAAGGAGGAACGGTTGATACAGAAATCCAAAAGGAATAAACACAAAAGAATAAGTTAATTAAGTCATATTAACCCAAATTCTTCATCTTTTATAAAAAAAATACATCCTTAGTAGGAATTCAAGCTAATCTAGATGATAGAATTGCTACTTGAGCCTCTAGGGGCTCAAAATACTCTAAACATGACTAAGTTTCTCATCTATAATATTAGGGACATTACCAATTGGGCAACCTCTAAGAGGCTCGAGAGTCTTATAAGAACTTACAACATTCAAGTTTTTGCCATCCTCGAACCTCTCATTCAACCCCAAAACATTGACAAGTTAAGAAAAAGTTTTAGAATTTCAACATAGCTTCCAACTGCACACATAAGATCCTTTTATTATGGAAAAACCCTTTTCATATTGATATCTTGCTTGATGACTCCCAATTTTTGCATAGACACATCAGTTGTTGCAATTATTCCATTTTAGCAACCATTGTTTATGCAGCATGCTCAAGGGATGCTCCTAGGGAACTTTAGACAAAAATCATTATAATTAGTCAAAAAATTTTAGCATGGTTGATTGGTTGGAAGTGACTTTAATATGATCACAAATTCAAATGAGAAGAAAGGTGGAAGAAAGCCAAATGAAGAAATTATAGGGAAATTTTCTACCCATATTGAAGATGAACACTTAATTGACCCTAGCTTTAGTGGGTCACCTTATACTTAGAACTGGTGAAGAGTCTTTGAAAAGATGGATGGGATCCTTCTGGATACCCATTGGTTAGGTCTCTTCCAACATTCCATAGTTCAACACTTGAACAAAACTTATTCAGATCATGCCCTTATTCTATTATCTGCTGACCATCTAAACAAAGCATCTGAACTCATATTTCAATTCTAGAACATGTGGACAAAGCATGATCTCTTCATCAACTGCCTTTAAAATGCTTGGAATTCAGATTTAGTTGAGCCATGGGTAATATTATAGAGCTTAAATAAAAGCCTCACCGACAATCTCAAGTAATGGAATTAGACTATCTTTGACAACACATCATAAAATTGAGGCATAAGAACAAATTATTTCCCAACTTTAAACTCTCTACATAAATGACTCTTCATTGGAATTTGAAGCTAATCTCAAGCAAGCCCAAACAACTCTCAACAATTTCATTGCCATGGAAGAAGACTTCTTAGCATAAAAGGCAGCTATGTCATAAAGAAGGTGACATAAATACTAAATACTGCCATGCCTTCATCAAAAAGAGGAGGGAATACAAAGCCATAACAAGGATCAAATCTAATCATATATGGTAGAAAACTTAAGAAGCCATCATTGTAGATGGTGTTAACTACTTCAAATCTCTATTTATAGAATAAAATGTAAATTTGATAATGTTTTGTGATTATTTACTCAATGCTAATGCTAGTGAAGTAAGCCAACTAAACTTACAATATACACCAACAGAGGATGAAATATGGAATAGTCTTAACTTCCTTAGTGGATCCAAAGTTGCTATATCGGAGGGTCACATTGCACATTTTTATCAATACACTTGGAATTGGATTAAATAAGATGTTATTTTTGCTGTTCAGACCTTTTTTTAGGAGCATTGACATCCATAAGTACTTTAGCTCTATGGTTGTCACTCTCATTCCCAAATCAAATAATAAATACACCTAGAAGGACTTTATAACCATCAACTTATCATCAGTTATTAGCAAAACCATTAGCAAGATTGTGTCTTCAAGATTGCAGCCACACCTCCCCAAACTTATCAACAAAAATCAAACACCTTTTGTGCAAGGGAGAAGTAATGCTGAAAATATCCTTTTAGCACAAGAGCTCATCCATGATCTGGATAAAAAATGTAGAAGGTGGGGTATCTTATTATAAAACTTAATATAAATAAAGCATTTAATACTATAAACTGGAAGTTTACAATGTAGTTCTACAAGCTAAAGGTTTCCAATTAGATTTCTATTTCTTGGTTAATAAACTATTATCAAACAACTATTATTCCATTATAATCAATGGTGAATCACATGGTTTTTTTCAAAGCAACAAGTGGCATAAAATAAGGTGGCCCTTTATCCCCATCCCTCTTTATTTTAACATTTGATTATCTCTCTAGAATGTTGGAAGCCAATCACAATTCCAATATGATAATTAATTATTCATCCAAAGGGAAGATTAATGTTTCTCACATGGCCTTTACTGATGACTTGTTACTATTTTGCAATGGATCTAAGAAATCAATCCAAAAAATCATGATTTCTCTTAATACTTTTAAAGAAATCTGGGTGATGACCTTCATCAAATCTAAGTGTTTATTCATCCTAGACAAACATTGCAAAATGAACAAGAAATAGATAAAGGATTGCACTGGCTTTACTCATTCGCATCTTCCTCTAAAGTGCCTTGGGGTCAACATCCATAAAGGATGGCAAAAAACATAATATTTTGAGGATGTTATAAGTTCCGTCTAAGATAAAATTAACTAATGGGAGAATACGCTCTTATCTTCTGGAGGGAGGATACCACATAGATTTTAGAAATTTCTTATTTGGATGATCAAATGCAAGTCATTAAAGAGTGTACAAAATATCTCGGATGATAAATATGTTATCTTATAATGGATTTAGTCATTTAATAAAAGACTCCTAAGGTAATGAGTCTTTAATATACCAGAGAGTTTTCCTATAAACTACATAGGAAATAGAGTAAGCTTTATTTTAAATTGGGTTCATAGTTTCGTATAAGGGCAAGCCCTTATAGTTAATTACAACTTAAGAATGAAGGATCTCTTTCTAAGAATACTCTTCATTAAAGAAATAAGTTATTATTTATATGAAATTTCTAAGCTAGTTTTCAAAGGAAATGATAATTTGAAATTTCAATTGGGAATAATCCAAAGTGGAAAGACTTATTTTTGGAATAAAATAGGGATTAAGTAGGAAATTTCTACTGATACTGAGATGCCTAGTAGGTATTTCAACTATCCTGCCATTGGGCTTTAAGTTTCGGGAATTTAATTTAGATTTTGAGTTGACATTTTATTAGAAATATAGGACATAGATTCTAATAGCAGAAGACTACCAAAATATCTAGGGTTGAAGACTTACTCCAATAGGATGCTTCAAAACCTAAGTCTATAAGTGCTTCTGATATAAGTCAGGTGCTCGCTTAGTTTCACTTTTGGGAATTATTGGTCATTCCTCTCATTTGATGGAATAATCCTTTCCCTGACTCTTCTGTACTTACAACCCAATTAGAAGGGCTGCTAGGCTAACACATCCTAAGCACATTTTATATCCATGATACCAAGTCTCATGTATAGAAGATGGTTAGGCTATTACATTTTAGGAAAGAATTTAAAAACTTAGACTCACTCCCTAATCCCCAAGATCATGTAGGGTATGAAATGCTCTTAACTAATGTAAATTTTCTAGCTTTTAGATGTTTTAACTCATGATTCATTTAAGGTTTTGAGATATGCCTTATGCCTAAATGACATGCAATTAGAAGTGGTTATGGGCCAAATCAATAACAAAAGACTGACTTCCCCAAGAAGGTAGTCATCCTCATAGGTCAAATTCCCCTTATGTGCAATGAGTGATGTGCCTAATTCACGAAGTTAGAACAATATGATGGTATGGTTCATAAGAGCTAATTATTTTTAGTTGATTTTAGGTTATTCCTAAGAATTTAATTTATATGAAGTTTTAAGTTTGTTTATTTTTTATTTAAGTTTTTAAAGTTTAAGTTGGATAGAAAATTTAGTTTCCCTAGAAACCAAATCGTCCAAGTATTCATCATAGAAAACACAACACAAAAATAAACCTAAAAAAGCAGGTTGATTCTATTACATAATTAAGCTAAATTAAGTCAATTTAAATTAAAGTAAGGCTAATGCGATTGGGTACCATTGTACACCTTCGAAAAAAAAAAATGGGCAGCTGAGCTCTACCATTATACAGCCTGGCCTAGAATTAAAGTTTAGATATATGGGTCTTCTCTCCAAGATCGTCTCCTTCTTCAGGGACCTTCATTGGGCTTCACAAGGGAACTCTGCACCCATCTATTAGTAAGGTCAAATTTTGCTAACTCTATACTCCATAGATCCTAACTTAATTCTAAGCTCAAATGTATATTTTAAAATTCAAAAAGAAATCCTAAGCCTTGCAATAGAAAAATACAAACAACATACATCAGTTATATTTTATAAACATACGATCTTAGCATTAGCAGCTTGCCAAGCCCACATATTTTATTGAGCAATGCTATGGGACTATTGCAAACAAAAATTTTACAATTTATTATTATAGCTATTTCTTTTAGTATAGCCCCCAACAAAAGATAATGTTAATTCTAAAAATAACATCTTACCATCTAGACTAATGATAATCAATCCTACCAATACAGTATAAAATAGTACACCACAAAAAAATAAAAAAACATCACATCATAAAACATCATAGAATGATCTAACCTAAGTCTAGGGTCTGTGACCTAATGAGCTAGTGTGTGAAGAATTGGGGGTTAGTGTGGCAAGACATTGCTAGGCCTCTTTAGTTCAAAGTTTCAATTTAGGTTTTTGATATTTAATTTAATTTAATTTTTTTCAGACTTTTTAATTTTCATAACTTAGTTTCATAGGTATGTGTCATTGTTATACCAGAGATTCAAGGTATCAAGACCTTTTTCCCAGTAGCCCTGTGATCTCTAGTGTCCAGACTATATACCATATGATGCCGATCATAAAAGTTTTTGTTTTAATTCTTTTAACTTCTTTTAGTTTTAAAATGAGTTTAATATACCATGGGTGGTTTAATTTTAAGTGATTTAATTATTTAATGATTTTGTTTTCATTTTTAAATTTATTTTTATGTTAAAGTTAAATTTAAGTTTTCAAGAGAATGAAGAATAAAATAAATTCCATTTTGGGTGGAACCCATTCTGTTCAACATCATAAATCCAAATAAAATGAAACCTTCATCTTAAGATGAAGATTCATTCTAAAAGTCTAACTAAGATCCTAAGTATCTTAATTAATTCCTTCTAGATTCATTTAGATGATTTGATTTGAATTAAGTTTTGTAATTTTAATTCTTTTAAATTTTGATTCTTCTTTTAATTTCTTTTTTATTTGAATTATTTTTTATTACTTTTGTTAATGTTCATATTTGATATTTATTTTTATTTAATGTGTATTCATTATGACAACCAAACATATTTAAGTTAATGTGTTTCACTCTTTTCCATTCTGTTCATTAGTATTATTATGCTTTAGTTTAGGTTAAACCTTTATGTTTGATTTTATTTAACCATATGTTTTATCTTTCACCTTTATGTTTCATTAAGTAATATTCATTTAATTTCAGAATGATTTGGTTTACTTATTACATTTGGATGTATTTATCATGTTTATTTTCTAAGTTAATTTTATTTGTTCATTTTTTTGATGTTTATTAACTTAAGTGAACTTAAATTCAATCTTAAGTTTAATAGTATTTAATTTACTATGTTTAAATTTTATAACCCATTTGTATAATTTGTATCATCTTAAATTGATTATTCAACTTTATTATTATTTGATCTCTCCTATTTCAATTTATTTATTTCATTAATTTTTTAATGCCTATTAATGAACATAGATTAAGATAGTTAATTCCAACTTATGATTTCATATATTATGGAATAGTTCAATTCATTTTAATTAACTTAAAAGGAATAATAATTATGTAATTTAAAAAAGTTTTTTTATCATTTGGTATCAACCATGATCTAAGAAGTTTAAGGAAGGATTATTTTGTTTATCTGTACTAAACTTACCCATGGTTACTTTAACTCTTATATCATTTTAAGTTCAATCAAACTTAATCTTATTAAGTTTGTTCAAATTTACATTTATAGCCACTTTATTCCTTAATCTAAATGGCCTTAATGTATTCATATGTTGATATATTATAAAGCTCAAAGGTTAATGAATTGTATATTTCAATTTATTTGAGAGTTTATCATGGTTTAATTGATTATTAATTTTGGAGTGTAATTAAATTCCATATTTTCAATTTTTCTTAATTCTTAACTTATGTTTAATTAAGTTCCTTTACTTTCAGATTGGTTGGACATTTTATTTAAGTATTCTAATGTTAATTATGATGTTTTAAGTTTATATTATTGATTTCATAATTTTGTGATTTATTTATTTATTATTTCCTTCAAATTGACTTAGAGACTAGGGAATTCAATAATTCCAAATCAAGTGATCAATTGGACTTGAAATTTTTATGGTAAGTGGGGTTCCTTGCTAGTTTACATTATTTAAAATTTCACCTTAATCAGATGTGTAATTTGGGATTAATAAAAGTATTGATTATTTTATTAAAACCTAAATTAAGCTTGATTTAAAGAAAATCACTTAGGGGTTTTATTGTTCTTTGATTCCCCTCTGAAAGATACATCCAAAGAGGATTTATTTATAATTTTTACAATTTTGGTAGATTTATTATGGTTTATTTAAGTTCAAGTTAATTAATTGAATTAATTAATTTAATTTAATATCAAATTAGGTCATTTTATGATTAATTTGGTTTCAGTGGGTTTCAATTATGTATTTAAGTTCATTAGGGTGTGTTATGATGTTTTGGATTATTTCCATATTTTTCCTAATTTATTTTATTCATATTTAATTTTATTTTATTAAAATTAAAGTTTAGAGTTGAAAATTTTATTTATTTAGATTTACTATTCAATAAATTATGAAAAATTCATCTAATGTGCATTTTAATATCAATTTCAATACCACAAAGTTTCAAATCATTTTGATCAATGGTTTGAGATTAATTTAGGTTTGAAAATTTTCATTTAAATCTAAATTAATTCAAAATTACTCAAAATTAATTGGGGATTTGAATTTTAATGGGTTTCTCTCAGTGAGATAAACCATAGAGCTTTTATTTGAATTTTGTTTGGCTTAATATTTGATTTATTATGATTTTTTGAAGTTTCACTTATTTTTTGCAATTTTTAAAATTGGAAAACACGATTTTCCTCTTGAACATCATCATATTCTCATGGAACCAATGATGCACCACTTTATATGCAACGCCATGTTATTTGTCCACACAGGATCCATATGGATCCCACGTTAAAATGGCAACGCCCGCGGAATTGGTCATTTGATCGGGCGATCAAGATTTCTCCTAGGATTTTCTTAAGGAATTAAATTGTATGATTCGACTAAATCTTGGTCATTCATTCCTAGTGGAGATTCCACCTCTTTTGGTGATGGTGAGAGCCAAGAGCTATCCACCAAATTAAGCCATTTTTTTCTAATCCAACCATTGAATTCACTCAATATCACTTCCAAAACAATCAGTGAACTAAAATGAAGGGATCTATACAGTTTGATCTCCTTTGAGATCAACTTCACTTCAAAAAAGATCAAAACTGAAAGCTTGATGTCTGACTTTAGTGGTGTACCTCAATTCTAGCGATCTCCGATAGTGAGGTTGACTCTAATAGCATCAAAACAGTACGATGAAGCTATGGGAAAAACAAATTGGGTTACCTCCTCATGGATCGGCATCTAGACCAGTGCACAGATGGATTTCGGTGAGCTTGGTCATTTTCCAACTTCCCATCGGCTAGGGGATTGGGGTATGGGTGCGCTCGACTTTGTTTCACTCAAAGAACATGGTGGAATTCTCAATTTCTCTTGAGGGCTTCTCCCCCTTCACTTGCCAATGGAGGTCATGAGTTTCTTATGGCTTTCTCGTCCTCCTTAGTCAGCTAGATTGATTACTATCCTTGGAGGCTAGCTCCAAAGATGATCAATGGCTTAACACGTGTTCAAAGGTGTTAGGATAGATTGACAAAGGTGGAGTGGATTGGAGAAGCTCTCCTTGTCTCCATGAAACAACTCTTTATCATTGAATATTCCATGACTTTGGATGCATTTGGGCTTGATTAATCCACTTGGTTTTGGTTGCTAATCATCCTAAATTCATTTTAGGATGGGTTCATATGCATTCCAAAGGGTTTGGTTAAAATTTGGGTTTAATTATGCCATTTAGGGAATTTTGATGTAAGTTAACCTAGCTCATTCCATTTGGTGGATTAGCACTAGATTATTGCTTCAATTACATCAATTTGAACCTTTATGATGTTTTTAATTAATGGATTTCTTATAATTTACAATTATCCATGAGTTTTTTCCATATTAAACCCATTATCATTTAAGTGGGTTAGGTTCACTTGAATTGAGTCAAATGATGTGTTTGGTCCATTATAATGCATTTATCTTTGAATTATGTTAATCCCATCAATTTAGGATGCATTATATTAATTAATTCCATTTACATAGGGTTTAAAACCCACTTTGGCCCATTAGAGCTTAATGGGTTAGGTTTGAATTCATTTAGGTCAAATAGCCATATTAATCATTCCTAATGATTAGTTGATTTATGTTTATTAATCATTCCTATAATTAATTTGGGTTAATTTTGATTTTATTTGGATTTGAATCCAATATGATCCATTTACACCCATTTAAGTCAAATGACCTGTTTAGTCTAATTAAGGCCTTATTGAATTTGTATTCTCTTAAATTCATATTTAAACATGAATATATTATTTTTTAGACCATTTGGAATGATTTTATTTTGTTGATTTTGGTGGGTTGACCTTTGCCTTGCTGGGATCCACCTAAGTCAAACTTATGGGAAAAGGATTAACAACTTTTTGACCTTGATTTGGATTTAGATTTATTCATGCTTTTAGTTTGATTTCATGGTTTTATTTGATTTTAATTCGCATTTGTTTTGTTTTAGTTTAGATTTCTTGAACTTTTTAAATACTTTAAGGGCTAAATAGGATAATTAGATTAATTACTTTATTCACTTTAACTTAAATTCAAGTGTCTTTTGATTTCAATTTATTTAGATTTGGATTTTTATTTAACCTAGGTCTATTCAATCTTGTTGAGTCATATTAGATCTTAGAAAGGTGCATTAGGCCACAAAGTGATGTGTCTTAAGTATCTAATTAAGAGATTTATAATCTAGGATTTGGTATCCTAATTATTAGTTTTTAAAATAATATTAACCTCATCCAAAAATGCAGTCAGCATATAGTATGCTCAACTCAATCCCTCTCTATTCATTACAAACCAAGTTGATGCCATATCAAACACAAAGCAAGATTGAAAAATTATTTAATAGATTCTTATGGAGTAGGAAGCATGACTCCATTCACTGGATGAGCTGGAAGAAGATTTGTAAACCAAAAAAAAGATTGAGGGCAGGGATTCTATTCCTTAGCAGATTCTATCCATGTCAATCAAATGAAATTATGGATCACACTCAGACAAAATGATTCCTTATGGGCTAATTTTCTTTTAAGCAAGTATTGCTCGATAGTCCATCCAACAATGTTGCAATCACAGAAGATAGACTACCAACTCTGGAAGAGCTTGATAAAACATAGGGATGCAACTAAAATTTAATCTTTTGGGAGTTAGGACATGCTGCACTTAGCTTTTCAAAAGACCAATGGTTTCCAGATGGATAGCTATCAAATTATACAACAAACAACATCCAAGATCAGGTGCTACTCTCTGACTTCTAGTTTGATGACAAATAGAACCTACCTAAGTTAAAAGAATACCTCCTTGATGATATACTTAAGGTAGTATCCAACATTCCCCTCATCCCATACACCGAGGACAAACTAATCCTAAAATGTCATGCTAAAAAACTCTCTTTGTACAAGACCATTTATTAGCCACTTTTGCCTCTATTGGAGCCTAAACTTGGCAACCATACCTCTAGCATGCTGCCATCAAACTTTCTTCATCCTTTTCTACTGGAGATTATGGCATAACCTAATCTCCACTGATGATATATTAAATCTTAAGGGTCTTAAATTCTATTATACTTGCCACTTGTGTAGGAAGGAAGAGGAAAGTATCTATAATCATTTTATCACCTGCTCAATTAATAAGGACATTTGGAATCAAATGCATGCATAATTTTAGATTGACAAATAAAAAAAAAGGACTCTTTGCAAAACTACTTCAAGGCATGGAACCTTTCCAAACACTACAACAAAATACATTACACCACTAATTATTGTTTGGTTTATTTGGATGACAAGAAATTCAAACAAGCATGAAAATCACAAGGATGGAGCAAAGGATATAATTTCATTAATCAAGAACTACCTTATCAAAGTTTAAGCTACAAACCTACTAAGGATGTCCCCAAACCCTAAGAGAAGCAAAACCTACCCCAAACTCCTCTCTTCTATTGGAACAACCCTAAAATTAATAGTATCAAGATTAACATTGATGGTAGCTTCCAAACACTAGATCAACCTACTCGTATTGGTGGAGTCTTTAGAAATAACACATGATAATGCATCTACCTCTTCTCTATCTCTAGTGTTTTAATTTGGAGTTGTGTTGATACCACACAGATCTTAGAGGGTACTTATTGAAATGATTGAGTATGACATTAAGATATGATGTACCATCTTGAAAGATGGAAGCATCACCCTATAATAGACCTAATCACCTAATAAGGACTCCTAAGGTAGATGGGTCTTCATAAATACCAACATTCTTTCCCCAACCTTAGTGGAAAATAAACAGGGTTTATTTTATTCTGGCTTCTTTAGTTCCCTATGGATGCAAGCTTCCATAATTAATTACATCTTAGGAAATAAAAATTTGTTAAGAGCACTCTTGATTAAAGTAGTCAATAAACATCTCCAAAGATTTCAAAGCTAGACCATAAAAGGATTTGATATTTTGGAAAGAGATGTCAGTAAAGACTTATTTATGAAGATAAGTAGGAATCACTCATAATACTAGGAAGCCTAGTAATTACTCCAATCTACCATATGGTGAGGCTTTATATATTTGAAAGATAATTTATTTTTATTTGAGTTGAAATTTTATTAGAATGCTAGGGCTTATAGTCCATCAACATAAGATTATGGAAATGCCTAAGAGGTGAGGACTTATAATCATAGCTCAAAAGAAAAAAATAGACTCGGAACCTAAATCTAGGATGCTTAAGCATAAGCTAAAAGCATGACTTAAGTCTAATCGAAAAATAGGATATAGTGGTTTACCTCCACAAGAGAGGATAAACCCATCCAAAATCTTCTGGACTTACAATCGCCTAGAGTGGGCACCATCTAACACCTACCACACTTTAAAACTATGTTGGTCGATCTTATGTAAATGCAAGATAGTTAAGCTATTATTTAATTAGGAAAGAAATTTGAGTCCTAGACTCACTCCCTAAGAGGCTAGAACATGATTAGTATGAAATTATGACTTAGACTAATGCAAAATTTATAATCTTTTACACCATTTTGACACATTCATTTGGACAAAGGCTTGGGAAAATTATGCCTATATGTATGATGAAATAAGATTATGGGCTAAATCAATGGGAGGAGGTGTTCTCCTCTACCATGGATGCCCTCAAAGGTCAAGCATTCCCCTATCATGCAAGAATGGAGACCCTCCCTATTCAAGAGTGAAATAAGATGTTATGCATGATGTTATAACATTCAACTAATGGATTACTAAATCTTTTAATTATCTTGATTATAATCTAGACTTTAAGGTGAGGTTGTGAATTATATTTAAAATTTAGTTATGAGTTGTTTAATGGGGGTAGAAAAATTAATTTAATCTTAAAGAGCTTACCATTCAATCATCAAGCTTTAAGAAACCTATGAAAAGCATGCCATTTCTATTGCACAAGCTAAACATGACAATCAAATATTTATAAATTTTTGTAAAAGAATAAAAGGCTAGTGCAGCTGAGTACCACCGTATACCCCAAAAGAGAAAAGAAGGTAGGTAGCTGAGCTCTACCCTTATACATCCCAGATTAGAAAAGAATATTACAATTACAATTAAATAAATGTTATGGGGGTCTTCACACTCCAATTTTCTTTCCTCCTTTGATTTGGCTTTTCTCTAAGATTCATAGGGCCTCCTAGTTCTTTGCCTTCTATCCACTGCTCATCCTAAATCCCATAGCATTAATCTTAATCCTATTTGCAAAAATTACATATATATAGAAAATAAAATCTAACTACACCTGCAAAATAGATGTTAGCTAAACAAACATACAAAACAAACAATTATATTTCTTAAATTTAGACTTGACACCCAGCACATGGGTAACCAAGCCCACATTATGCTAAGGGGGATGAGCAACATGCAAGCAAGAACATTTATTAGGACATTTATATTTATTATTACAGCGGTCCTCTTTAACATGATCCTTTGTAGAAAACATCATTAGGCTATTAACGGCCTAACATCCAGTCTACGCATAAAGAATCCTAACATCTAGTATAAAAGATTACATCTCAAAACAAAACATTACACCATCACATACACTAGCCTAACCTAAAGCTAGAATTGGTGACTTAGTATTCTAATGTGTGTGTTAAGGTTTGGTGTGCTATGTCTTAGCTAGGCTTTAGGTATATGATTATCTAAAGGTTTTGGGGTGCTCAAGTTACACGTGAGGGGAGGTTTCACTTCAAGCTATTAAAAGGATTGGTGGATTTTAATTAATGTTTTTTTTTTGTTTCACTTAATATTTGCTTAGCAACTAGTTGTTATAAAGAGATGAAAGAGGTTTGACCCTCATCATCATTATCCTAAATTATTTTCTAAAGGCATGTTATCATGATTCTTAGTTTCTCTTAGTGAATGATTTATCAAACATTTTATTAATCATAAGTTTTGGTTAATCTTAAAAAATCTTATTCAAATAAGAAATGCATCTTAAGGTTAATGAGATTTAATTACTATCACATGGATAATACTACATCATTCCTTTCATCATCAATAACATGCATATACTTTCATTTTTATTATTTATGATATTTAATTTAGCATATCTATACATATATATATATATATATATATATATATATATATATGTGTGTGTGTGTGTGTGTGTGTGTGTGTGTGTGTGTGTGTGTGTGTGTGTGTGTTTTTTGGCATACTTGAATGATTGTTAATGCATGTATTTTGGTAGAAAAAAGAGATTTCATTCCTTAACTAAGTATACATACACATGTATTAGAGATTTTAGCAAGTACGTGCCATTGTTAAACCAATGAAGTGAGATAATCTAAGATCTCCATGGGGCTACTTAAAGCTTTGTGTTCTCAGGATGTCCAACTATATACTTGCTATCCTAAATACATATAGATGTATACACTATCATGGGGATGAAAATCATGCAAAAGTTGTATTATAGTGAATTATTTACTCATGTGAAGTAAAGTTTTATCCAAATTCTAATAAATGTGTACATATAAATGAAATTAAGTAAGTACGTGCCATTGTTAAACCAAGAAGTGAGGTAGTCTAAGACCTTCTTAGGGCTACTTAAAGCCTCATGTTCCTAGGATGTCCAGACTATATACTTGCTAGCTTTCAAACACATGTAAACATACACATGAATCATGAAAATAGAATAATCCTTTAACATGTTTAAACTATAAGTGAATGTAAATCACATAGAATATTCATAACCAACATCACTTTCCATTTTCATCACTATCATATAATTTTAAAAATAATTTGAGATTTATTAGTGATAATAGCCATGCCATATAATAAGATTAATTCAACACATACAACTTACACATATATAACCATATTCACTTGATTCTTTTATTTTTAACATGAATACATAATACAAATGACATACAAAATTATAATGATTGAAAAAAAAGGATTAAACATTACTGCATAATACATTCAATCACCTTAATTCCTAAGGATAATCAAGTCAAATAAATGTTCTTTATGATTAACCAAAATTGTTATGAAGTTTGATTTTTGTGTTTGAATTATTAAAACGTAAAGATGAGAAAAGATGCTTAGTGTTTGACCCATCTCACATTAGTGACTTTATGTGTTTAATGATGAATAATTAAGTAACTTTTATGGATTGGTTAAGTTCAAGTCATTAAGAAATTGATTTAATTCTCTTTTCCTAAGCTTCTTCAATTTAATTAGCCACTTAACCATGAGCCTCTAATGATATGCCAGTGAGAAATTAAAATTTGCAATGCACTTAGCAAGACCTAATGCAATGAGGCTCATACTTAAAGGTTAATTAAATTAAAGAAAGAACTAAATTAAGTACTTACATGTTTTCCCACATCGATGGGATAACCATAAGTTCTTTAAGGATCTTTATGTTTTTAAACACATAAAGGAGAACTAATGAATAAATTTTGAATTATCTGAACCAATCATCATTTTCATTTGATTTCATTTTACCATTAATTTACTTAATTAACCCTTAATTAACATATGCATTAATTAACCCTCCTATGGAAATGTACTTCAAAAAATAACTAGGAAAGAAGCCCTAATTATTTTTCCTCATCATTCTTAGTGTTAATTATGATTAATCATCATTAACCATGTAATTTTTACTATTTAACAATTTTAGTAAACATAAAATTGATTAAGGAGGATAATTAGGATTGAAATTTCAAATTCTTCAAATTACATGGCCAATAAATTCCAAAAAACATTATGGGAGGCAAAGGACATCCCATAGAATCAACCTATCAAATTTGAGATTAATTGGCCAAATAATTATCTTAAACTTCAAACCCTAATTAAGCATTTTTCATCAACCAATCATTAGGAATTTTATTTTCATTAAATTTTCCTTTATTTAACCTTTCTAAAATGAGTTTATTTATATTTTTTGAATTTTTCTACAATTAGTTATGAATTTTCAAAGTTATAACCATTTAATCCTATTTTTAACACTTAATTAACTCCCTAAACTGTCAATGCCACATGGAAACTGACACGACAATGCTTTTCACATGGCACCATGGGATAGGTTATTTAAAATGTACTATGCAATAGCTGACTCAACGACGACAGACATGATTTTGTCCTCTCCGTCCGATCTTGGATCAAACAGTTGAGATTAATTTTATTATTTATAATGATTAAATTCAATAATCTAGTAGATCAAAACATGACTGACCATTCTAATTATGCACAACTGATGGTCGGTGATCTGTAATCCCTTGAGCGATAGAAGACAGACACCTTTCACCTTCCACCGCTCGATCCAAGCTCATCAAAGTTCATAGGATAGCGAGATCAACTCCAAAATGTGTGGAGAGGAGATCTAAGAATATGCTACGGTGGAAAACATGTAAAATCATAATTCATTTCACAAAAGATCAACACCTAAAGGAGAATCTATGATTTGCCAAATTTTTACCTCTTCGGAGCTAAAGACCAGTGATCTGTCGACTAAGGTGGCTTCGTCTTAAAGAGATGAAGCCATGTTGAGAAGATCTTGAGCTGCCTCCCCATCGAATCCTCTATGGACCAAGCACCACTGTAAAGCTAGCTGGAGTTAGTCTTGGAGTGCCTTCCAGTGATCAAATCGATTAGGGATCAATTCATTTTGACTCATCAAAGTGAGGAGAAGTTGTGGGGAGAGTTAATTTTGATTTGGTGAGGTTTTGGTGTGGTTGGATGGACGGGGCACTCGATTTCACTCGGTGGTTGGCCTCACTGATGATGGAGTGCATTGGGGATTTGGGTAAGGGTCTTGGACTACTCATAATGATCTGAGAATTCTCTCTGTGAGGTTGAATGGATGGGGAGGAGTATACTCTCCTCCCCAAGTGAACCAAGGGCTGTGATTAGCTCAGCCTTTGGCAACCGTCTGGTCGGGGTAGGTGGCCGGAGGTGGTAGGGGACTGTTGAGGTGGAGGTGCTTGAGAGGCTGAGGTATTGGCATGAGCTAGCATGGGGTGTACCTCCTCCTCCAAGTATACCAATGGAATTCCATGGGTGAGTTCACCTCTCATGGCCAAAGGCTGAACCCAACATCCTTGGGTTATGTTGGGTCAGTGATCCTAGTGTCCAAGAATGGCTAAAGGTGGCTATCAAAGCTTGGGGATTGGGAGAACCCATCCAAATGGGGGATTTTATCCCCTTTGGGTGGGTTGGTTCAAGTGTTTTGACCCAAACTGGGTTCACCATGGGTTGGGTCCACTTGGCTGGCCCATGGTGACCCAAGGATGAGTCATGCCAAGTTTGATTGTGTTTGGCTCAATTTAACCCATATGGGTCAAATGGGGTTTAATTGGGCTAGGTTGACCAATTAGTCAGATTGGGTCAAACCAAAGGGTGTGGATATGTTCATTTAATCATTTGAAATATATTGGTTTAATTGATTTAGTTTAATTTGAAGTGGATTTAATTTTGGCTCATATGGGTTCATTTAGTCCAAATGGTCTGAGTTGACCAATTTGATCAAATTGGCCAAATTGGCTTGGGTGGAGGATTGGCTTAGGTTCAATTGATCATTTAAGAATGATTGTAGGTGCTAGTTTGAATAAATTTTGATTTGGGAAGGATTTGGTTCAATTGGACCTTTTAGGTCAATTTAGGCTAATGGGGTCAATTAGGTTAGGTTGACCAAATTAGGTTCAATCGAAGGTTGGAACATATTCAATAATCAATTTATGATTGATTAGAGGTATTGGTTTTAATCAATTAGAGTTAGAATCAGATTTGGCCCAATTTGACCCTCTATGTCAAATTGGGTCAACTTGGGTTAATTGGTCAAATTGGATTGGTTTGATTCAATTGATTGCAATTGAGCTATCCAAAATGATCAGCAATCACTATGGAAGGGATTGGATGGGTTGATTCAATCCAATTTGGGTTGAATTGAAGTTTGAGTCAATTTTGCCATTTAGGCCACCTTGGGTCAACTAGACCAATTGCGTTGATTGAGTTGAATTGGTGGAATTGGGTGTTGAGAAGAGTTCAATGATGGATTTAGGGTTGATTGGTGGTCTTGATTGCAATTGATTTGGGTTTGATTGGATTTTGGCTCATTTGGACCTTTTGGGTCAAATGGGTTAACTTGTGTTGATTGGATTTATATGGTTCAATTGGTTTGATTATAAGTATTGGAGGGGTTTGAAATAATCTATTGAATGGTTGGAGAGCTTTTGTGAAAATCAAATTGGATTTGGTTTGCTTGGATGAGCTTTGAGTTGGATCAAAGGACCATGGTGGAATGAACTTAGCTTAGGGCCTAATTTAATTTGGCTTGAAGCTTGGAGAAGAAACAAAATCCAATTGAGGTTGCTTGTGTTGAATTAAGGTTGGTTTTGGATTAGTCGATAAGCATGGGTCTTGGTTTAGGCCATAGGATAGGTAAGACTTATTTTTCCTAAGGCATATCCTAAGCCTAGGGTATGCCTTCCTAAGTGTCTAGGCTTGGGTTTAGTGTTGTGTTAGTCACTAGAAGTGTCCTATGATTATGGAAATCCTAGTGCCTAGAGGGTTCTTAAGTCTAAGATGAGGAAGGTGAATCCTCACTCTAAAAGTGAGGTCAACAAAAGGACCCCCAATAGGTGTGGTGTAACTGGCAAGGCACATCGCACACATTGGAATTAATCGAGATGATCAACAGCATTCGAGAAGATCACAAACACTAATGAAGGATATCGACACCTAAGTGGAGAGGTAAATGGAATTACACTCCTAGTGTGATGCATCTCATTTCATGTTGAGGGCATGAGAGAGTTAAATGAATTTGATTTGATTTGTTGAGAATTGATTTCGTGCCAAGGACACAAAGAGTGATACACTAGGGATTTGCACATGAATTTGGTTGGATTATAGATTAGTTTATGCTAAGGGCATAAAGGGGGGATCCACTGGGGATTAAGTTTGATTGAATTTGTTTGATTTATCTGAATTATGTTGATTAATTTTGATTTGAACTTGAATTTTGTGTTGATTTGATTATGTTGATTGATTTGGTTTGAGTTTGGTGATTTATTTTGATTTTGATTTTGTTGATTGATTTAGTATAATCTGTTAGTTTGAGATGCGGCCAGACTATGTGAGCCCGGGCCTGCCTTAAATTAATTAGTCCAAAGGGGTCGTCTATCGACCATAGAGTGTAGGCTATTTAACCTAAGGGTTGCCCTTTAGTTTGCAACGGTTGCACTAGGAAGAAAGCTCGGGGACTCACATTATTCAAAATAGAGTCAGCCATTAGGGTGACCCATTGATGGCACAACTAGTCAAACCTGACATAGGGAGACTACTAAGTGAGTGCCTCTGAAGGACTTATGCCAACTTAGATAGTCGAGGCGATTCCTATAGGGAGTTTTTCTAACACTGCCCAAAATATAGAATGCTTAGTTGGGGGAGAGGTGCCTCTAGGGGTCTTATCCTAATCCATAAGAGATATTATTTTATTTGTTTGTTTAGCATGGAACCTATTGGTTTGCTATGGACCACACTAAGAAGGAGCCATAGGGGGCTTTGGCCTATCTCAAATTTATTGGCCCAAGGGATGGTCTGTACATTCGTAGTATAGAACCTCCAACGGTACGGGTGGATACTAGGAAAAAGGAACTATCTAATCTAGTAGTAACCCGAGTCCTATCTATATGGGTTTGTGAAGATGTAATCCAAATAAAATGCCCATAGAGAAGGTGCCTCTGGGGGTCTTACCCAAATCCTTGAAATAAAAATCCTATAGGTATATAGTGGACGGCTTAAGGAGAAAGCACGGGACTCACATCTGCCTGAGCTGTGTTATCCACATGGTGGGTTGCTGTCAGCAAAGTGAACACCATCTAACCTAAGGTGATGTTAAATTATGATAAAATCATAGACCATCATGCCAACCATTTGAATAGTATCAGCCATGTCATGAGATATTGTAAATGGTTAAATATAAAAATTAAGTTGATTCTATAAGAAAGAATTTAGTACAATAACTTTTGAATGACGAAGATAAGGTAATGCTTCTCAATGGGTGGATAAGTCACCTCTGCTAGAATCAAATGACATCTCAAGTAGTGGAGTGTGTCCTTTTTTCCTTCATCATTGGCTTGAGAAAATTAAGCACTAAGGCAATCATCTAATGCAGCCATATAGCATATGAGAGGTTGGCCCAAGATAGGGTCAATTAAAACTGCTGGCATCATGAGGTATTGTTTGATGATTTCAAGCACATGGCATTTATCGTCCAATTTGAACTTATCATATTTCTTAGTAAGTGCTATTAGTGATTAAAATCTAGTAGATAAGTTTAATATAAAGTGTCTTAGATACACCAACCTTCTTTAGAATGATCTAAGTTGAGTTAAACTTTTATAAGATGGCATTTCTAATATCTCTTTGATCTTTTCAGGATCAATTTCAATCCTATGATGTCACACGATAATCCTTAAAAACTCCCCTGAAATTACCTTGAATGAACACTTCAGAGGGTTCATCTTGAGCTTGTATTGCGTCAACCACTCAAAAATTGTTCTCAAGTCATATAAATGTTATTTCTTTTCTTTGTTTTTGACTATAAGATCATCGATATAGCATTCAACTTAATGATGAATGAGTTCATCAAAGATTTAAGTCATGACCTACTGATATATACCACTAGCATTTTTTAGGATGAAAGGCATGATCTTATAACAAAATATTCAATTAGGGTTCTAAATATAGTATTTTTCTTGCCTTCAAGCATCATATTAATTTGATTGTAACTAGATGAGCCATCCATGAATGAAAGGTCTATATGAGATGTGATTATGTCCACTATTAGTTTCGATATAGGTAAGAACTCATGTTTGGGACATGCCTTATTAAGATACTTACTGTTAACGTATATGCAAATTTTGACATTGGAATGACACTGTCTAACCAAGTGGGATATTTTTTTTGGATAAAACTAACATCGATACGTTTATTCACTTAGAAAATGACCTATTATTTGATGTATAATAAGAGAATTTCTTCATAGCTCCATGTGAAGCAATCCTTGAACTTTAAGAGTAGCCTAACTAAGTTATTGGTTTTAGACTCATTCAACAAAGAAATAGCATATGTTTGACGTGGACTGTATTTAATGCTCAAGTTGATTTCCTTCAGCTCATTAATGGTTGACTTGATTTCTTCCTTTAGTTTTGGAGTGCAACCCTAACTTGGAGGTTATTTGGGTCATTTAATATTTCCAGGTACACCTTTTCATAGGAATTAATATTGTTGGAAAGGAACCTATCAGACTCCAGGTGATTGGTGACGATGATGTAGTATTCATTATCATCTACTAGACATATTGTGCCAAAGCCTTGTCTTTATTCTGTTTGAGAGTTCTTCCATTTATTATTCCTTAGATTTTTGAAATACTCTAACCTATGGTTAGACCAAGTATGTGGTAGCAAATATTTCTTTGTTAAATTCAAAACATAAGGCAAGTACCAATCAAGTGGAAGTTCTATTAATTCTTTAAAAGAATCATCTTCAAGTTCTACATCAACGTCTAAACTTGAGGGTGTTTCCCCTGGATAAAATCTATGAGGCTTAGTATTTGCATATAATTGTGGAGCATCCTTAACTACCAAACCCTCAATATTATGTGAAGAAAGTGTGGATAGAGCTAAGATGCTCACACACTACTTCATAATTTTATATGAAGATGATTCAGTTACACTTATGCTTTGTTTAGGGATCCTGTCATCATCACTGTCAAGATTAAATGTCACCACCAACTGAGTCTTCAAGAGTGGGGAGTCATCTAGTGTGCTCACTACATAGGACTCATCTTTTGAACTAAACTCTAAATCTATGTAAATAACAGGAAGGCCTCGAGTCATTGGGATGGCTGGTGGTATGTATGATGGTTTCCCTCCTCTGATGCTTCCTTTATGTCTAGCTCATCCTCTTTCTATGGGAAGTTGAGACATCTCACCCACTCGGTTGAAAGGAGTAGTGAGGTGTGGGCAGAAAGTAATGTTGGGCTCTACTTCTTCCCCAAAATATTTTTCTCGCTCCCTTTCAATTTTTTTCTTTTTAACTTTCTTTTTCTTTTTTTCTTTTGAAAAGTTCATGAGAATAAACACTTTCTTTCTTGGAAAGGTAGTAGACCACATCTTTATAAATCCTAACCTCATATATTAAGAATGGCTTTAAATCACATTTGGCGCGATACTCTAAGCCACCTTATATAAATTTGATGCATTAGTGGAGCGAGGATGCTACCATGTTGTTCTCAAGAATCCAAGGTCACCTTGGAAAAACTTTGAAAGATATATTTGAATCTATTATATAAAATTTTTCCTCAGTCTTCCAATCATTTATCTGTAATGGTAATGTAATGGAGCTTAAGGTCCTCTCGCACTGGTCATTGAATTCTTTTGACATCATCTTTTCAAATTAAGTTTATTTATGCCAATCCTCAGGAAGACGAGGGTTCTTAGACTTATGATATTGATCGATGCACCCGGGTCAACTAGTACTTTGAATATTTTGAATTTACTAACATCCATTGTAATGTATAGCTGACACTTGCGCCATATTGTTCCAAGTAATAGGTATTCATCTAAAAAAGTGACTCCTAAAACCTTTATGAAAAAACACTCATCTTCTTCAACTAAGCTCGTAGCAGCCAACTGAGCTAAGCATATCTTAGGATCAAGCAAGGCTTTGATTAAAGACTCTCTCATCTCTTTAAATAAGATGAGGGTGTAATATATGCTTAAGTTAGCTAGCAACTTTTTTAGATATGCCAAGACATTATAGTCAATATTTGGCTGATGGACATATCACGTGATGGAGCATCTTATGGATTGGCTATCTAGTCTCTAGAACTAATGACTTGTTTACCTTTATTCTGAAGTACCACTTTAAGAGATAGAACTTTGCCACTATGAAGGTTAACTTCAATGATTTCTTTAGTTGGGGGGATTCATAGTTTGATCTATGTATTTGTTGGTACACCTACAGCTTCTCCTAAAGGATTTTCAGAGTTAGATGACCCCAACTCTATCTCAAAGAGGAGCCTTAAAGATTTAAGAACGGAACTTATATTTATGAATCAAAAAGAAAGTGATCAAAATATTTGAATTATTATTTTGACTTAGAGAGCTATCTATTGGAATGTGCTCGAAAGGATAATTACAAAGAGACAAAATGTAAGTAAAATTTGTTTTCTTCATTAACTTATTAGATCTTGGAGGTACAAAATAGAATTCATACAAGTAAGTGGTATGAGTGCTTTATGCTAGTGGTAGAAATACTAGCAGAGGCAAAGGTGATAGACTCAGATGGTGGCTAGATTAGTAGACTATCTTGGGCAAATGTTGGCTACTACTACTTAGCTTCCACACTCTTTGAGTTATCCCTCACAACTAGCATATATACTAATATGGCGAAGGTTCAATTTGGTTCAGGCACCGATTGAGAGAGCTTCTTGATTTTAAATACTATCTTTTTAGAGGTTCAAGACAAAGAGGTGTCCCAACCTTCTTTGGTCTTAAGAAAATTGAGTGATTCCCTAGAGATTAATTTAATAGAACTAGAAGGATGTTTTAGTTTATATTCTTTGGATATCATTATGGCTCAAGATATTTAACTATGCTCAACCAATCTTTGAAACTAAAGTAATCCTCTAAGACATGACCTAGCATACAGTGTTAGGGGAAAAAGTTAGAACCATCACTCATACTTGCTTCCTCTAGCTTTGTAGGTTCAGGTAGCTAAAAGTTTACCTTCTTTAGGAGGTTCTAAAAATATATTTTACTACCTCCCTCTTGAAGGAATGAGGTTTATTAAGTTTATTCTTAAGAATAGGTGGGAAATAGCTACCTAGTAGTGGTACCGATATCTATGGTTTGGGGGCTATTGTAGTGGCCATAGGAGTGGAAGAGGTGGTAGGTATGGAGGCTACTAAGATCTGAGCTTCTCGGTATGAACTCTCACCGGCTACTTTTCTTTATCGACAACTAACACTACCACAGGCTTCTTCTCAAATATGTTTTTGGGCTTGGGCTTGCAAAATTGGTCTAAGAAGAACATTTGTTTGACTTCCCCTTGTAGGTTGACCACCTTGTTGATTAGTTTCTCATATGTTTTGATTATGGAACCCTTAAGAATGAAAGTGATCAGGCCATGAATATTCTTTAGAAGAATTTTAGTGGTGTGTTACTCTTAAAGTTATGGTTCATATTTTATACTTAAGTTATGTCATCTAAGAATATAATGAACTAGGGACTCATTAAGCATTATTTTCTCTACTATGAGGTAGTCTACAGTTAACCTTTGTGGAGCTCCTATGAATCTCTTGATGAAAAGTTACTTTAGCTTTGGAAAGGACTTCATCAAACTATTGGGAAGTTTGGCATACCAATCAAAGCCTACCCTGAAAGGATTACTGATAAACTGCATGAAGAGTAAAACATCATTATCTCCAGCATTCTAGTAACTAGCTCTAAAGTCTGCAATGTGCTGTATAGGGTTCCCACTACCATTGAATAGCTTGAAGGATCCTTGGGATATTAGACTACATCAACTTCCTTTGGATAGGGTCTAGCCTTTGAAATTGATGATGACCCTTGAGTTTGAACAAATGCCTCCTTTACTTATTGTTTCATAATATTTATTTGACAATTTTTTGAAGAACCACACTGTTTATGCCCTTCCTATGTAGACTGTCTATATTTTTTTTCTATCGATCAATTGTATGGACCAACTTGAGCTTATATATCTTTATAGGTGTAAACTAGGGTGCTGGTATGACCCTGGAGAGCTAACACAAATAACATTAGTTATTCTATCCTTTCCTCCACACTCAATCTGATCATCCTTTAATTTAAGCTGATGCAAAAGTCATTGAGTTGAGTCTGATGCTTCACCTTCCTAAACTACAACTTCTTGGGAAACAATACTATGATGTCACTCCCAATGAGAAGAAGTCATGGCCTCTACCATACAAACCTCTACTATGTTTTCTAAGAGGTCATCTTCGTCCATATTAAAGCTGACTCTTTCATCATCACTTCCTTCCTTCTCCATATCTTCAATTATTGCCTTATATTCCACTAAGATCTCTTCATAGGAACAACCATCTATGTGCTTTGTATCTATAAAGATATACCTAGGGTAGCAATCCTCTACCATATGATCTTTTATGGAAGGGGTGCACTGAACATCTAGAGTTGATGATGTGCTAACCATAAGAGACTCTACTAGCATAAGAAGTGCCCCTCTATCCTCCTTCTTCTCTTCCTTACCCTACTAAGTTGGTGAAGCAATGACAACACTATTAGGGCACCACTCCTTCTCCACTAATGGCACAAGAGAGCGAATTATAGAGCTCCAGCTCACATCAGTGTGAGATGATAAAGGATGGCCCTTGGGTTGTAAGCAGAGCACCAAGGGAGAGGGCTTCTCCCCAAATGTGCACTTATGATATTTGGTAAGGTTGTTAGAGAATGACACGTGGACTAGTGATTGTGGATAGTGAGTTGAATAGTACTGTGGTGGTGGCACTGGCTAAAATTGATAAGAACTATTCTATCTAAATGATCAGCTCGATCATTTCGCTGATTAGGGTAGTGATCTATTGAAGTAAATGTTGTGGATTTTCTAGTAAACCTCTTTTTGTTTCTCTTCCCTACTCAGGTTATTATCTTGGCCTACATGGCCCACTCTCTATGGACCTGATTCCTAACACTCTTAGGGATAATCTCTATCAAGTCATGGACTAAGACAGACTCTGAGCATCTGTGGGCTCATCCTACAATCTTAAATACAGACCCTTAGACTAGCATATGGCTTCCTCCTCTCACTACCTAGTGCCTTATATTCTGTGGGTCGTGAGTTGTAGTATCTCTTCAACTTGTGGTTTTTATTCCTACACTTAGTCTTGTTCAGAGGGACATGGCTGGAGCTAGAACTAACCTCAAAACCAAATGAGATAACCTCCAACATAACTATTACCTTCTCTTTAGGGGGCTAGGCAATCTTAGAGGTGGACTAGTCCTAACTGCCCTAATGGTGGGAATAACAGATGCTCGTGGTAGTGGAGCCCCTATAGCCTTCCTCTTCAAAGAGAAAAACTCAGTATTCAAACTGAAGAAGTGGCTTCTTGTCTGCCACCTTCTCCTTGCTAATAGTGGTGAGCACTAAGCCATCCCAGGTGACTTTGAAGTGCTTGAAGCCCAGGACAAACTTGATGATCGAAGTTGAGGTGAGGATGGCCAGATTCATACTTGAGATGAATGAGAAGATTGAATTTTGGATGACATGATTATTGATGTTCTTGTTGATGGAGAATGATGCTTCGTTTCTATTTGAGAAAAGTAAAGGAGATTAATTAATGTGAAATTTTGATTTAGTTGACTTCTTTTAATTGAATTCTGAATTTAAACCACCATCCAACAAATTTAGTTATGCTAGATGGGGTTTATAATTTGAAGAGATTTTGGGTTTGTTTTAGAGGGATTTTCAATTTGAACCTCACTACGAGGTAAGTTCAAGAAATTTTGGAGGATCAATAAACATGATTTGTCAAATATGGGAATGACAAAAGGTTCAAAGATATGGATTGAGAATTTATTCAAGAATTAAAACAATTTTTGGTATGATTAATCAAATTTTATTTAGTTTACCCATTGGGTATCAAATGGGGGTTCTAGAACCTACTCACGAGAGGTTCTACAACTAAAGAGATGTTGGCAACACAGGTTCAAGGATGAAATGGATAAGAAATCCAACGAAAAGAAAAATAGCCTTAAAATCATTAAAAATATAAGTCCACTATTGATGCATAAGGACAATAATTTACTACTAAGGATAGAGAGAGAAACATTCCCCAACGGAGTCACTAGAAAAGTCTATGGTGTTTAAAATTTGTTATGAGTGATATAACACATATCTAAGGATGTACTTATTAAAAATGATAGAGTATGACATAAAGGAATAATATATTACATCAAAAGGTCGAAATATCACCCTCGATGGACTCGATCACTTAAAAATGACTCCAAAGATCGATGGGTTTACATATACCATAGAATTTTCCATTACTTTACATGGATAAAGTAAACCAGAGTTTATTTTAGGCTAAGTTCTTAAGTTCCCTATAGGGGCAAGCCCCCAAAAATAATTATATCATAGGCTATGGAGATTTTTTAAGAATACTCTCAATTAAAGTAGTCAATTAATGTATCTAAAGATTTTCAAAGTTTAATGCCAAAGGATTAATGATAGTTGGAAAGTCAAATAGGAAATTTCAAATAGGGAAGTTCTTAACATAATTCGAAGGAGGATAAGTAGGAAGCACTCATGATACTAGGTAGCCCAATGAGAACTTCAATCTATCATATGGTGAGGCTTTATATTTTCAAAGTAAAGAATTATGGTTATTTATGTTATTATTTCATTATAAAGTTAGGACTTAGATTCCAATAATACAAAGTTATGAAAATACATAAGAGGTGAGGACTTACACTCATAGCAAATGAGAAACAACCAGCCTCACAACCTATATCTTGAATTCTCTAGCAAAAGCTAAGAGCTCAGCTTAATTCTACTTGAAACAAATGGGATATAATAGTTTACTTCCACTAGAGAGAGGGAGACAATCTCAACACTTCTGAACTTACAACTGTCTCGAGTGGCTGCTAGCAAACACCTCCTACGATTTAAATCCATATGGGCTAGCCTTATATAAATGCAAGATACCTAGGCTATTATTTATTATGAATGGATTTAGAATCCCAAACTCACTTTTTAAGAGATTAGATCATGATTGGTATGAAAATCATATTTTAGACTAATGCAATAAATATTATCAATTTAAATTAATTTTGACTTAACATTTTTTAACTCGAAGTTTGGGAAGGTTTATGTCTACATGCATAATGAAATTAAGTTATGGGCTAAATTAGAGAGAATAGCTGTTCTCCACTACAAGTGAGCTTCTCTCATAGGTCAAGCCCTATCCCTTATCATGCAATAGTAGAGACCCTCTATTCACAAAGAATGAGATAATATGCATGCATGATATTATAGCATACAATAAACAACTAAGGGGTTACTAAATCTTCTATCTTGATTAAGTGCCTAGGCTTTAAAGTGAGGTTGAGTTGTTAAAATTTTAATTTAAAGTTGATTAGTTGGGTAGATAACTTAAGTCTTTAGAGAGCGATTGTATGCAAGCCAAATAGTAAACATTCAAACTTTAAGAAACCTTAGAAACAACATGTCATTTCTATTTGCACAATCAAAGTAAAAAAAACAAAACAATTATCATCGATTAGAAGAATAAGAGGCCGGTGTGGCCGGGTACCATCATACAACCCAAAAAAGAGAAAAAAAAAGGTGGGTAGCTGAGAATTACTCTTATATAACCCAAATAATAATTACAAGTAAATGAAACTATGGGTGACATAATATTCTAGTGTGTGTGCTAGAGTTAGTGTGGAAATACAAAACTAGGCTTTTATATTTAAATTATGGTGCGAAGATAGGTGTTTAGTTTTATCATTAAAGGGTTATTACAATTTACATTATTAATGATTTCTTAGAATGAATTTTAGATTCTACTTTATTTTTTTATTTCAATTGAATTTGGAGTTTTAAAGAGTAAGAAGATGAGTGGAATCTACCTAAAACCATAACTTTAGGTTGAACTTAAAAATGGATTTTATAAATTTTAATCATCTCAATAAAGCATTAAAAATATTTTTTATTAAGTCATATGTTTGGATTTGACTAAAATGTTATTATAAAAATATGAAAGTTATCTCAAGATTAATGGGTTTAAACTATAGTTGGTCTTAGTATATTTTTTTACTTTACTTCATAACTTCTTAATATCCATTTAAAAGAATAGCTTAATAAAATAAATGATTAGATTTAATTTATATATTTATCACTTAGAACTTCCACACATTAATGCATGAATAAATTAGTATATTTTATTTCAATTATTGATATTTAGTTTAGCATTTTAAAAACAAATATGTATATGTAATGTGTGTATGAGTCTTATAGAAAACATAATTTGCAAATTCCTTATATAAAAATATATACATTAGTATGTTGAATTTATACAGGAATGTGTCATTGTTAAACGAGGGAAGTGAGATAATCTAAGACCCCCTTAGGACTACTTAAAGTCTCGTGCTCCTGAATGTCTAGAATATATACTTGTTAATTCACATACATATGAATATGTAAACATATATATATATATATATGTATAATATATATATACATGTATATATATATAATATATATATATATATATATATTATTATATATATACATATATATTATTATATATATATATATATATATATATATTATATATATATACATATATATATATATATATTATTATACATATATATATTATAGATATACATATATGTATTATATATATATATATATACATATATTATATACATATATATATATTATTACATATATATATATATATGTATATATATATATATATATATATATATGAATTATAAAAAAACTCTTGGTATTTAAAGATTTGAAAGCAGTTTAACCTTACTATGCATTTCACTATAAACTTTAATATACATGCTATTCTTGAACTAGGGAAGTGAGGTAATATAAGACTCCCTTGGGACTACTTAAAGTTTTGCACTCTCGGGATGTTTAGACTATATACCTTTCAAGCATGTAGATTATACATATAGGTATAGATTTATAATTCAGCTATCATAATTAATTTAGGTTTATAATAATAAATACTTAGGTTTATTAGAGAAAATAATTTAGGATTTACTAGTAACAACAGCCTCACTATTAATTTAAGACATGCAATTACTGAAATGTCTTCCTTCTATTATTATTATAATTTGAATGCATAACATATATAGAACACATATTTATAGGGTGAATGATGCAAAATAGTTAAACACCACCAAACAATTGATTTTAAACCACTAAGTCTTAAAGATATTCATATTAATATAATCACACTTAAGCTTAATCAAATTCATTAAGAATTAAGTTTGAAATTTGAGTTAGTTAAACCAAATGAGTAGTCAAAGAGTCTAAGGTTATCCCTTAGGCTGTCTTTATTTATTAAGTGATTTAAAATTCATTTAAGCTATTTTTTAAAAGTAATTAAGGTTAATTAATTATTTTAATCAATTATGCTTAAAAAGCCCAAAATTTAATTATACTTTAAAAATATGCTCAAAATTATGAGAAAATTACCAACATAAAATGAGCATGAAATAAACATGTCCTAAAAGTTCTAATATAATTAGGCTTATATTTAGGGGCTAATTGAAGAAATGGGGAAAACTCAAAAATCATCAATTATACTGAAAATATCCCAAACTAATTGTAGATTTTGATTCATTGAAAACCTCTTCACAAACTGAGCCCAAATAAGATTGATCATAATTTTTAGGGATCTAAGCTATTAATTATGAATTTCCTAAATCATAAGATAAGTAATGATTTATTTAATTAATAAAAGCACCTTAATGGTGATTTTTATAGATATTTATAACTAGTGGTCCAAATACATTTTTGTGGTCACCATTGATATTCTAATATATATTTAACAACCCATAATAAGTTTTAAATTTTTTTTAATTATATAATTTATTAAATGCATAATATGACCCTTTAGGGTCTTAAAATTAAGATTTCTCAAATTATGCATCCAATTAACTTCAAATAATAATAAAGGTAGAGGTCATCCCATGGGACAATCACCTAAAGTTTCAAGCTAATTAGCCAAGTAATTAGGGCTTAATTTCACTAATTTGGAAAACCTTCAATTAATTAGTCACTATACACAATAAAATTTGGGCTTTTATTTTTTTTCTAGATTCTCATCTATCTAGGCTTTCCATAGAGGGTTTATTTATATATTTTAGACTTTTCTATAATTAGTTATGATAGTTTTGGCCATTTAATTAATTTTTTTAACTTTAATTGACCTGTTTATGTAGTCATTGCTGACCTGTCAGTGCTTTATACATAGCGCCACACATTTTGTTAGTCAAAAGATCTCATGTGACACACTGACTCAACGGCAGCGAACACAGTTTCATCTTGGCTATTTGATCTCAAATTGAATGAACATGATTAATCTTGTGATTTAAATAGGATGAAATCAAAAAAAATCTAATGTGATTAATCAGAATTGTCGATTCTAATCACGTAGAATGGACAATTGATGATCCGTCATCAACCTTCGATGAGAGGCAAACACTGTTCATCTATTATCACTTCATCATAGCTCATTTTATAGTAGTTTTGATTCCAAAATAATCAAAGGGTGATTCTAAAGAAATCATATGATTTGATTAATGCTAAACAACACTTCACTTCATAAAAGAATAACTACTAATGGTCATGCATATAGTTTGGAGAAAATTACCACAATGGAGCTTAAAACTAGCATCCCAATGATTGAGTTAGTTTCATCAAGTAGAGACAAATCTCTGTTAATGAAGCCATGCATTGCCTCCTCGCCAATTGGTCTCTAGATCAAACACCATTGTGAACCTTGTGAAGTTGGTCTAGAACTGCCTTCCAACATTTGACTTGAATGGTTTTCAATTTGTTTCAATAACATTAAGCTAGGGGAGGCATGGGTGAGTTTAATTTTCCTTCAGTTTTGAGGGATTGGGTATGAAGTACATTCGAGCTGAAGAAGGAGGTGGTCTCTCTTGAAATCAAATTCTTGAGGAGCTCTTGGAACTTGGGGGATGAAATTTAGGATTGGGAGGAGTGTGTGTATTGAGTTTGAATGGGGGAGGAGGTGTATACTCTTTTCCCCAAGTGAGCCAACTAAAGAGATTAGTTTAGGCCTTATCAACTGGCCGAGTAGTAGGAGTGGCTGAAAATGGCATGAGACTGATGTGCTGGACCAAGGTTGGAGGAGTTTGGAAGCCTGACATGAAGTGGATAGAGCATGTGGTTGAACCAAGGTTTAGCCAAGGTGAGATGGACCTCACCTTGGTCAATGGCTAAGTCCAATAGCTTTGGGTTAGGTCTAATCAGCATGGGTGAGCTCAAGGCATGCTAAAGTAGTTATCGAAGCCAAATGGAGGGGTTAGACTATTTGATTTTTCGATTTATCTCATTTAAAACCTTTTGTTCACTTTAGGTTAGGTCCACTTGGGCTAGTCAAGAAAGTTCCAAGGATGACTCATGCCAAGTTAGGTTATGTTTGGACTTGGTTTTATTGGGTTTGACTCAATTGGATTAATATAAGTCATTTGAGTCTAATTGGAATTCCCTTCAAAATGGACAAAATTGGATTGAATAAAGAAGCTTCATATGATCATCATTCAAGATGATCAAGTTTTCCTTGATTTGAGTTGATTTGATTTAAATTCGATTTTAATTCAATTTGACCATTTAGGTTAAATTAGACTAAATGGGTCAACTGGGTTGGGTTGGTCAAATTGGATTCAATTGATTATTAATAAGTGTTTAATGATCAATTTAAGAGTGATTGTAAGTGTTAGTTCATCCAAATTAGACTTAGATCAAATGTTGGTTCAAATTGGGCTTTTAGGTCAATTTGGGTCAACTTAGGCCAAAGGGTAAAATTATTTCATTGGATTCAATTGTTTGCAATTAAGTGATTGGTCATGATCAATAATCATTTTAGAGATGATTGGAATGATTGACTTGGTCCAATTTGGGGTGGATCAAGATTTGACTCAAATTGGGCTTTTAGGTCAAACTATGTTAAGTGGGCTAATTGGGTTAATTTGGATCAATTAGAATCAATTAAAGGCTAGGATATGATCAATCATTGGTTTAGGAGTGATTGATAGCTTTGATTAGATCTAATTTGTATTGAACTGAATTATGATTGAATTTAACCTTTTAGGTCAAGTTGGGTCAAATTGAGCCAAGTGAGTCAATTGAGTTAATTGGACTTCAATCAAGTTTATTTGTGGTTTAGGAGGGATTGGATAAGTTCATTTTTAAATGGATTTAATTATTTTTTTTAGCCACATTAAGCTCAAATGGGTCATATTAGGTTAACTTAACCAATTGGCTAAATTAAGCCTGGTTGGGTTGAATGGGGTTTCAATTCAATTGGCCTTGATTTAATTTTGATTGGTAATCAATTGGTTTTGGTTCGGTCTAGGTCATAGTGACCAATATGAGTTAAGTAGGCTAATTGGGATTACTGGGGTCCACTAGCTTACCAAGGTAAGGCATTTGATTTTGGTTATTTAATTTGATTATATTTGGTGTTAAGGTTGACTTGGTTACAAATTGGTTTAAGTGTTAGGGTTGGTAGGTAGGTCCCACTTAACCTAATTCGAGGTCTAGTATGAGTCTTCTAGGCTTAAGGTTTGTGTTCACCATAAGTGCCTTAGTTCTAAGAAAACCATAATGCCTAGATTGAATCCTAGGTCTAAAAGAGTGATTGTCAACCTCACCAAAAGTGAAGTCAACACTACTCACCAAGGATATTTTTAGCAAATAGAACAAAAGTTCTCATCATTCTCTCTCTAAACACTCACCATCTTTATGCTCTTTTAAAGAGAAGGACCCACCAAGACTGCAGTAGCACTCTCTTCAACTACATTGGAAACACTTGCTCTTATTCATGAATTCTTATTGTTATCCTTAGTTGAGATAATAATTTCACTCATGATCGACACCAATAACATAGAAGAACTTACTTCAATGGGAAATGCTACAATAATCTTATTAGTTTTCTTCCTTTTCCCTTGCAAGAGTGTCTAGTGCTCAACTGGATTTATACCACCGTGAGGTATTTTGGAGTCCATGGTGAGTTTTTGCATTATTAGCAAAAGAACACTAATTTGGCAAGAAAAGGTTAAATGTATCCAACAAAGATCATATCAAAGAAAACCACCTATAGAGCTAAATCCTCTTATCATTTGAAACATAGAAAAGACTTGAAAAGAATAAGTTAAATCAAAACTGATGTGATGTAAAAATCATAAAGACTTTTGAAATCAATTTTTCTTGAAATAATGCTAATAATTAGTGCCTAATTTTATTCTTCTATCATTTTTGTGAGCCACCTCTAGAAGGAGCAGAAGATTTAAGAAAATAAATGTATACCCATAGAGAAAGCAAGGACTTAGTGAGAGATTCTTATAATTTGACCTCTTGCTTGTATTTTCATTGTCTCATATAACGTAATTTCTCTTACTTCTTGCACTTTTTTATTTTATTTTACATTCACTTTGTTCTACTTGACCTAACCCTACATACATGTGTAAAATAAAGGTCTTGCATCACTCACAAACAAATTTAAAATCAAGATTTAGCACTTTCCCACTAAATATGGTAACATGAAGAACCTCATAGGCTAATATTTACTTAATTCAAGGTGGGCTTGTTTAAGGGCAGAGATCAACTGTATATTTCCTCTTACTTCAGTGGTGTATAGTAGAACCCAATCACATTAACCTTTCATTATATTATTTTGATTATTTGATGTTGTGTTTACATTACATTTTGTATTAGAAATTATATGCTTTTTCTAGTGTTTTCTTATGATGGTGATTAATTATTTGTTTGCCTGGGCCTCTCACTTGGCTCTTTAAGAAATATTAATTTTTCTACCTAAGTATAATTAATCAACTCAAACAAATTTTTATACAATTCATAACCAACCTAATTAAATCCTTGGAATAAAGGCTAAAAATAACTAGAAACCCTAAACTTTATGAATCATAGAGCATATTGTCTTTCACCTTGAATTAGGGCCTTCTTCTTTTGCTCATAAGAGGTATATGCCTAGTAAAATTAGACACCTTCTTGGGATCTCTACCTTTTAAACTATGATTGGATATTAACCACTTATTATATACATGCATGTAGGCATAATTAAACACTTAATCATTGAATTAAATTTTGTGTGTAAAAAATACATGAAAGCTAAAAATTATTGCATTAGTTAAAAGAATTTATACAAGTCATGATCATAAAGTTTAGGGAGTAAGTTTAAGTTCTTAGATATCTTTCTTAATTAATAATAGCCTATCCATCTTGCATTTCATAAGACTTGCCACATAGTTTTGAAGTATAAGAAGTGTTAGATGCTCAGCTTATAAGGCAGGCAATAAAACAAGTAGAGTTGGGAAAGGTTCATATTTCTTAGTAAGAGTCAGCCAACATATTCGAATTTTTTCTTTTTAAATTAAGTCAAGCTTCTAGCTTGTGTAGGAACACCTTTAGTTTTAGGGTTTGAGGATACCTATTTCTCCCTATTATGGGTATAATTCCTCTTCACATAAGCATTCCCACAATCTTGCACTACTATAACATAAGTTTTAGCATCCTAATAAGATACAAATTCAAAACTAAGTATAATACTTAAATTCAAAAATATAAAGCTTAACCATAGAATAGGTTGAAGTGGTTACTAGGTTTCTTAGTATCTAAGTATTTCCAACTTCCTCACATTTGGAATCTAAAAAGAGTTTTTCTCATTTAAGTATCAAATTTGATTTCCAAAACTTAGTGATCTAAACACAAACTTCAAAATCTATAGGGACAATACCTGACTACATTAATTAAGGTTTTCTAAGGAGATCACATCTTCTAAGTTATAATTAACTATTGGAGCTTACTTAATGTAGAACATCATGTGGATCAAAAAATTAGAGCTTAAGGTCCAATTACAAGATCTCAAGCTAAAGCCCAAGAAAATTTAAGAAAGAAGAAGTCTTAGCCCATTAGCCTGCTAAGGCACATTTTATGATTTCATTTAGTTATATAATTTTTAATTTTATTCTAGAAACTCCAAGTTTAAAATTTTGAATTTAAAAATTCAAAATATGACATATAAGATGGTTGAATCCAAATAAAATAATAGCATGTGAAATCAATTGATAACATAAAATAATAAGGCATCTTAAGGCTTCACATTAATGTTGTCACACACCTTTCCTTTAATATTTTGAATTTTTTTTCTTTTGAAAGATGATTGCAATTACTATAAATTTCCCCTTACTGAAATGAAGGGAGATATTTTGGCAATAGCAAATTATTTGAGTTGTTATTGTGTTTTGAGAGCTTAGTGACCAAACCTTTGCAATCTTTGGTGAGAGCACTAATTATCCAACATATCTTTCTTTCCTCACCTCTAATACCCAAGGTAATTTATTTCATTTTTATTATACTTCTTAATATCATCTCCAACCATACACTAATCTTTATACTCTCCTCCATAAGCCTACACCTTCCTTCCACTCAATAATACCTCTACTTCATTAATTACAACCTAATCCTCATCCTTTCACCAAAATATCCATTTAAACCTTATAGTTTCTAATAAACTACTCTAATCATAAATTCATATCCTAACCCAAACCTCCATAAGTATGTTTTTCCATTTATCTCACTTAAATTTCATTCCTTATACCTACATTTTAAATCAACCTAAGTTAGTACAAATCAGACTAGTTTAAGTCATCCCACTATCATATTATCCTATGCCCTTAACTATCCCACCAAAACTTTAAAATATATCTTTAGATATTAATCTAAAGTTGCATGGATATTTAATTCTCTCAATCACACCAAAAGAAAGAACACCCACCTCCATCATTACCCCTGTAGAGAACTTGCAACTAAGGAAAAAATATTGCTATCTTAATTCACCCATGTAAGGTAAAGGAAAAATCTCCACTATGCATAGACCCATCAGCCTTAGAAGTTTTTATTAAGTGATTAAATCCATTATAGGGTGATATTTTAACTTTTTGGTAGTATACTATTCATTAATGTCTTATTCGATCACTTAAATAAGAACCCCTAAGATTTGCATGATATCATCTCATTTCAATCACATTAATAATTATATAAAGGTTTAATATAGATTAAAATGTATTCATCATTCTTAGGAATTAGAATGTTTCATAATGTAGTTCTTAACAGCTTAATATATTCTCCTTTCAAATAATGAAGATAAGGTTTTTAGGAATATCAACTATTATATGATGATGATTTTCGTTGATTAATACCAAACTCAAAGTGATACTTGATATCTAATAAGAGATCAAATTCATTTCTTTCAACAAACTTTAATCATAATTACATAACACTATGATGAATATAATATCTCAAACAAAAGCTCTATATGTAAATTAAATTTAATTGAATGATTTTTTATGAGTCTCAAAATTTGCATAACTTTGGGCTTTTTTCACGTGTTATTCATTTTCTCCTTCCTCTTGCACATATCCTTAAATAAGTCATCATGAACTTTTAATGTCTTTAGTGAGATCTTAGAAATCACAAGGGTTTATAATTTAGGCTCACCTTTTAAAAAAAAACATTTCTCATTCTATTTAATGTAAAATATATTCATCATAAATGGGGGAGTTAGGTTTTATTGATTTACTTGTGTTTTAGTATATGTACTAATGAGTGAAGTTTCTTTGATTAAATTGTTGAATATATATCAAATTCTTAAAACTGGACACATAAATTAATATAACCATAATTGAGAATGATAATTGTAACATACATCTTTTTTTTCTTTATTCACTCAATATATTTGTCTTTCCTTAATTAGCTTTCGATAAAATAAGACTGATTGGTGATTGTGCTAAATGCAAACTATCTTCTATATATGTACTTTAGCTCATATGCATATCTTATGCCTAGGGGCCTTAGTGCTCATACATGAATTAGTCTTACTATTTTAAAGTTTTGTTTTTTTAAGATCACCTTGCGCATTAACTTATGCTAGCACAACTTCTCTTTATTTTTACTTGTCATAGTAAATTGAAAAAATTGTCATTTAACATTGATTATGGTATTTTACTTGAATTTGGCCACCTTCAAGTCGATCAACTTCAAACACCACAATTGTTCAATCATTTAAAAAATAATTTATGATTTTTTGAGAGTTCTCTTATTAAATAAATTCTTTTAATTCTCTAATTATCCGTTTACTCACTAGGTCACCCTAATTACAAGAGTATTCATTTATTCAATGAATTATAATTCTTTATGTCATATATAAAAGCATTTATATTATTTATTAAATTTAAATGAGCTTTCAAAAATATCACCTATATTTTGAGTAATTAATTCTATTGTTTTACAAAAAATGATATTTGTATAAATAAGAAAAAAAGGGGAGAGGTGCTTATGAATAACATATTTTAAGGCCATCTCCACTCCATGTCCTTAGCACTTTTATTTCAGTGTAGGTTTATAACGTAAACACTTTATGGTTGATTTGCTCTTTTAAAGTCATACTTTGCAATCCTTCTTTTTACTTTCTCTTGCTTCATTGAAAACTAGATTCTAAGTTCATTTGATAAGTAAAGAACTATCTTCATTCCATCTTCATTTGTGCACCTCCATTCATCAAATTTTTTTCTCTTTAATGCTTGATCTTGTGATTACTCTTTAACTATCCAATTTGTACTTCATTAATAGCATTACTTATACACCATGCGACAGAACGTACAAAGTATGCCCTACTATGTTTAAAGGCATAGTTCATAGTCACCAATGTATTGATGATTGAAATGTAGTCTATTTGCTTTTATCACCATCCCCATTCTTAATTAATAAATTTAAAATTAGTTTGTTTGTTACTTCTAGACCCATTCAACATTAATTGATTAACTGAGGTGAATTTGAATTGGATGCTTAGCAAAAATTTACAATTTTCTTGTTATGGAATTATAAATTATAGTCAATGATTATTTCCATGGGATACTAATAACTTTAAATAATGGCAATCTAGATGAAGTTGTGAACAACTTTTACTGTGATCTTTTGAAAAGCATTTGCATCAATTCATTTTATGATGTAGTCGACTATGATTATAATGAATTTTATTCATCCTTTTGCTAAGGATAAAGAGTTGATTAGATTAATTTCCCTTGCTTTGAATGGCCATAGACTTGATCTCGATTAAAATTTAAGACAACCTTGTAATTGCATAAGTTCAAACATTTTGTATTGGAGATATCTTTAAGAGTGACTTCCACATTCTCCCAAAGATACTTTTGTTAATACATCATTGAGTTCATTCTCATACACACATCTTAGATACATCATTTTTATTGATTTTTAGATTAATTTGGTATTAATAAGTATGAACTACATTGCTTTGATTTTAAGTTGCCTTGGATCTTTTACATTCATCAAAATCATACCAGACCTAACATATTCAACTAGTGGATCTACCAAGCTTTGCAATATTTACATAATATTTTCATAACTTCTTTGTTTGTTGGGTGAGTGAGCTCCAAGATTGATCTCCTATCAAGGTTCTCCATTTCTGATATTAAGCTGACACATTAGTTATGCTTCATATGTATGTGCTCAATCAAGAAGTAATCAAATTTGTTGATTTTAGCATTGAATTTCAACAAATATCTATGTTGTACTTCTTCTCTAACTTTCTATTTGTCCATGACTATTTTTACAACTTGCTATAAATAAATAAAACTATTAAATGTTTAATACCAATTCTAATTCGAAACTTTAGTATGATGATTAGTGCTTTATAGCTGACTTAGTTATTAGTGATTAGAAAGTATAATTTGACATCTTGAGAGTTGACTATCCTTGTTAAACTTTTCAATGCCATTTAAATGTTGATTCCAAGCTTTCTTGAAGCTCCATCAATGTACATAGTCCAGAGTTAATTTTCATATGTTGTCACCTCTTCTTTAGTGCTAATTATTATGAAGTTTACTAAGACTTGTGTAAGTGCTATGCCATGATCAAAGTTCTAAGAATATAAGTGATGTTTAATTCCTTAAGTTCTATGAGAATTCCTCATAGCAACTACGATAAGAACAAAGTGAACAAATTTGATGACATGGAGCAAGTGCCTACAAAACAAAGTTTTTTTCTTCCTCTTCTTTTTTATTTATTTCAATCATATATTCAATTTTTATTATAATGTTAGCATAATCAAAATTCTCTTATAAGGATTAGATGTATCGAAATATAATTTTATTGGTTTGTTATTGATTGCAATCATTTGAATTTTTTGGCTTTATTTTATCTATTTATTTCAACTAATACATTATTCACTTCTAATTGTGTGGACTGCAATTAAATGTTCTACAATGTTGTCCAAAAATTTATAGGTGGTTCATAGACTCATCATAAGTGAAATATCACTAAGAATCACAAGATAAATATATTTATGTTGAACTCATATAAAAAATTACTTCTCTCCTGTTAATCCAATTAAATTGCTTTGTACTAAAGATATCATCTTGAGATTGTTAGGTTGTGTAGAGATATTAATTATATTAAGTTTTTGAGACAGTGGCCTGATTCACTACAGATTTAATTATACTAAATTAATGTGCATTGTTAAATATGTCAACAAATAAACCAACTAAATGAGATTAGTGAAACAAAATCTCAAGGTTATTACAACTTAATTTACAATCACTAGAAACTTCTATTTTTTAAATTATTTAACATTTTTTTGTCTTGATCAATTAGGTCATTATGGGATTAGCATATCAACATCCAAATACGCTATCATGGACAAAAGAACTAATTTCATGTTCATGCTTATTTATTTACTTTCTGATTGTTTTTTATTCTCACTCATTTATGTGAATTTTCTATTATAAGTATTACTTTAGTAGTTTTATGTTATCATTAAGGAATTTCTTTGTGATAAAACAAAAAAATTTAGATATATCATATGTCAAAAGAATCAAATTTAAAACATTAAATATTTAACTAGTAAATCAATAGTATGATACATACCATAATCCACAACACACGTTGTATAATGTGATTCCAATTGTGTTGTATGAGTGGTCAAATTAATTAGTGTTAGCTATACTAAACTTCTATATTAATTAAGTTAATCTTATTATTCAATTTATAATTAATCAAACTATCAAATTTTAATCTTTAGGATGATCAATGCAACAAACTAATCATATTGTACTATTCATATCATGTTTTATGATCCTTACGATCCCAAAATTCCTTTTTAAAAGAATCCACCAAACCATACTCAATCTTTGCCTTACATTCCTTCTAATCTTATGGAGTGTATTATGTAATTTATAATGTGCTTCAAAGGAAAGAAAAAGATGGCAAAGAGTTAGATCATCTTCTTTTAATTTAAAACATGATATTTGATTAAAGATGATCAACAATATAAGTATATATATTTTATAAATGTTTATCTATTATCAACTCAAAATCAATAATGCAAGAATAACTCTTAATCTATTTTTATTTATTTTATTAGCATGATGGTCTAAGTTTTCATCTTATACACTCACACTACTCATTGTTACTCATTCATTTATTTACTAATCTTATAATAAATTTTAATATATTATTTGGCATTTCGATGTATGTCATGGATAAGTCAAGATCATTAATCTAGACTTGTGTGAATGTTTGCATGTTTCTATTTTTAGTGGTCATCTACATATTATAGATTTTAGTCATACCTATAATTAGACAAATAGCAATCATGATTTTTTTAACTAATCATTACATAATCATGAAACCAATATTTATAGTTTCTTATAAAACACCTAGGTTAAATAACATGATCATAGACATAATAATATTCCCAAGGTTTGAGAGATAATCATTATTATCCCACTTCTCTATATCATATTCTATTATATGACTAACATCAAATTTAATGTCAAAAATATCATTTAAAACTGTTTTGGCATCCAAAAATTAAAATGACATCAAAACTTTAAACATTTTATGGCTTATTTCTTAGAAGCATGTCAATTGTATCCTTGCTCCTTCCATTAATTACTCTTCCACATTATCATTTGTTGAAAGATGTGTTTTGTCCATATTAATGATAATGATGATGATGGAGAGGATGCATTGTTGGCTGCGCAACCTCCTTTTTAAGCACCTAAAGCCTATTTGACCTACAAATACCCTTAGGACAATTTCATTGAATATAAACTAAATTATCATATTTCATATAAGAATGAGTGATGGCATTAACAAGCATAACACTATGAATAAGATAAAGCTTTTCTTCATAACAAATTTATTATATATAAGCATTACATGCACCACCCATCCAACCTAGACCATGGCCCCTTTAATGAATGATTCAATTTTTTTTTTCATATTTTGTCACTTAACAAACCACATTTTTTTTATATTTATCTACATATTTTACTTATCTTTTGCTTTTATATGCTTTCTATTGATTATATCAATTATTTATTATTAATATTATTAAGTTTCTAGATTTTTGCATATGTATAGTAAGATTTAATTTATTTTTCATTTTGAATTGTGAGTCTTTGCTTCTAAAAATTCTTATGCTTATTACATGTAATATTTTTTAAATAAACTTTATGCACTTTATTTTCATGTAATCCCATTTTCATACACTTATTGTTTGTCATTATTAAAGGGGAATGAAATGAATCCAAAATATTTTTATTTTTATAACCAAAATATATTTATCATTATTATTGCATAAACTAGTACTAAAGGATCACAAACTTAATTTGGTTTCAATTGTTGACCTCACTTTTAGTAAAATTGACAACCCTCTTCTTAGACCCAGGATTTGATCTTGACACTAAGGTTCTGTTAACCTCGGGTTAGGGTAATAATCACTCAAACTTAGTAATTAGGATATTTAAACCTCAAATTAAGAGCTTCCTAATTAGGCACTTAGAATACTACAATTAGTAACTAAGTGTATAACTTAAACTAAAGTAGAAATGGAAATAGAAAAATAAAATGAAATTAAATATAGAATCAAAACAAAATTAAAAAGTCAATACATTAAGGTGAAAACCTAGGTTAGCCTAGTGAACCCCACAAGACCTAAACTAACCTAATAGGACAATGTGAGTCTAATCAAATCCAAATTCAACATAATTAAATAAATACTTAAATCAACTAAACCTTAATTAGAATCAAAGTTCAATTGAGCCTAGATTATGTCAATTAGCATGATTAATCTAATTGAACATATTTAAGCTCAAAATTATCTAAGTCCATTAAAATCAAATAAAATCAAAATAAAACCAAAAGCACAAAATAAATGTATAA
The DNA here is from genome assembly GCA_021442155.1 of Cymbidium sinense. Lineage (NCBI taxonomy): Eukaryota > Viridiplantae > Streptophyta > Magnoliopsida > Asparagales > Orchidaceae > Cymbidium > Cymbidium sinense. Next base: position 53,951,946 of record CM038215.1, read on the forward strand.
ACATAAACAAACATAAAACTAAATTCATACTTGATACAAAATGGCTAGCTAGATCATTTGACCTAATTTGACTCATGTGGGGCCCATTAAGCTCATACAAAGTTTAACTAGAATGAAATCAAAATGAACTTTCATAAAGGCTTAAAATCATTATTTTATCTCATTCAATATTAATTTAATCCCAAATTGAGCCTGATTTGGCCATTCAGGTCATTTGACCCAAATTGACCCATGTGGTTCTCACTAAACCCAAATTAAATTTAATCAAAATTTACCTAAAATCTTAAAATGATTGAATCAACGCATTCAAAATTAATCTAAGCTTAATTTGAGTCTAATTTGATCATTGGACCCAATTAAACCCAAAATGACCAATTTAGCCATTTGACCCAATTTGACTTATTTAAGTCAAATTGAGTTGACTTAATCTTAAGTTAAATCAAATCAATTAATCATTAGTATTTTAAATAATTAATTTAAACTTAATTCTAAATCAATTGGGAAAACAAGACTCACATGAATCAACCCAACTCAATTTGGGCTAAGTTGAGTCAACTCAACTCTTAACCAAAAATGAGTTCACTCACCTCCTCATACACTAAAATCCAATCAAAATTTTAGCTCCAATAAATAAAAGGGGATGCAAAACACAAGGAAATAAAAAAAGAGGGTGGTGAGCATGAGGAGAGAAAAATAAATTCTTTCTTCACATGTGAGGGCATGGAGAAAAAAAAGAGAGTTTTCTACACACCTCATTTCTTTTCTTCGTAACATACTAAAAAAAGAAAGCACACACACACACACACACATCTTCTTCCAACCAGTATAAAACCACTCTCCCCACCTATTGTGCTCTCTAAGTTTAAGAGCCACCAATTTCTACCAATGGGCAGTGATGCACGGTAGTCGGAGCACTCCATATGAGGCAGAGTAGGAGATTTTAGGAGATCTTCTATCATCCATTAAATGTGGGCTTTAGTGAGGTAACTTCTATAAACTTTAGCTCAACCATAAGTGTTTATGTTACGTGAAAAATTTCCATGAATCTAGGATTTTCTCTTAGATCCCATTATGCATTTTTTTTTCTTTCAATTCCCCAACACAAAATAAAGCAATTTTGACTTAGATCATCGAAAGATTGTGAGATCTAGTGATCTTTGAGGTAGACCCCATCCAACCAACCTTTTTTTAGCCTACCTCTCAGGAGGAAGACAACCTCTAGGCTATGCATCTTAGAGGTAAACTTAAATTGATTATTTGATGCATTTAATAAATAATTAAAGTTAAGAAATTTATGAAATTAATTTTTAAAGTCTAATTATGTATTAAAGTAGTAAGGGTGATCAAAGAAATTAATTAGGACCTCTGGTCTTGATTATTTCTTAAAATCACTCAAGAAGGTTTTTATTTAATTAAATAAATCATTAATTACTCGGGAACTTAGAAAATTCATAATAATTAGTGTTAACCTCCAAAAATTTTGACCAGTCCTCTTTGTGCTCAATAAACTAAGAGGTTTTTAATAAAATCAAAATCCCTAAATATTTTGAGGTATTTTTAGTGTAATTAATGATTATGAATTTTCCTCATTTCCTTAATTAATTCATAATTACAAGCCCAATTTCATTATTATTTTTAAGACATGTTTATTTAATGTTCATGCATTTACTATAAATTCTTTATAATTTTTGGGCTTATACTTAAGGCTAAATTTAATTTATGCACTCTTTTAGACTTAATTGATTAAATAATTAATTAACTTTAATTAATTCATAAAAATCATTTAAACTACTTTTTGAATCACTTAAACGGATAGAAATGGGTCAAGGGATAACTTTAATACCTAATTAGGATTAAGTGATTTAAATTTCAAAACTTAAATAGGTTTTGTGATGATATTTAATTGCTTTGTTTCATTCATTCATAAATTTATCTTTCATATGTCTCATGCATTAATATTTCAAAAATAAATAAAAAATATTTCATTTAATTATATGCTTTGAGTTAAATAGTATTATTATCATTAGTAAATCTTAAATTATTTTCTCAATTAATTAAAAATAATAATATGTCTATTAATCTAAATATAGATCAATATGAATAATTAAAATTTAAATTTAAAATCTTATATATATATGAACAACAATTTGAAAGGTATATACTCTAGAAACCCAGAGTCGTAGAGCTTCTGTTCTGATGGTGGTCTTGATACCTTGAACCTATGGTATAACAACAACATGTACCTTAAGATTTATAATGAATTATATATTAAAGTTAAACTATTTTTACTTATATATATATATATATATATAAAGCATCTTAAAGTTTTTAAAATTTCATTCTTATGCCCATATATGTACATATATGTATATGAATTAACTTGCATATAGCGTAGACATCTCAATAGTGCGAGACTTTAAGTAGTCCCAAGGTGATCTCTCATTACCTCACTTTATTGGTTCAACAATAGCATGTACTTATATAACTTTAATATACTAATTTGTATGTGTATATATAAAGAATAATTAATTCATTTTCTTCTATAAAATTCAGGCATCATATCTCATAGATTAATTATTAATAAAAATACATTAATTCATTCATTCATTATGCATGAAATAACCTAAAAATATATACATGTATTTATTAAATTTGGTTATTCAATCAAGTATGTTATCTAATTAAATGTATATTATGGGATGATGAAGCAATGTCAAGAAAATATCATTAAATTACCATAATTTGGTTTATTTATCTTAAGATGTTATTCATATTTAGGTAAAATCTCTTAGGCCAAATCCAAACACATAGCTTAATAAAAATTTTTTATAACACTTCATTAAGATGATTAAATGTCATAAAATTCATTTATAGATTCAACCTAAGGTTAGGAATTAAGCTGGATCTCACTCCTTTTTCTCTTTAAAATTCTAAGTTTAAATGAAAAAAAAAGAGTTAAGTTTACAATTCATCTTAAACCATTAATCATATAAGACATAATCATTATTTAATGAGAAACTTGAACATTCATCATTAGCTAAATTAAAATATTAAAGCATAACTTTTTCATTTCACACTAAGCCATAGCACACATATTAGAATGCTAAGTCAGCAATCATAGTTTTAGGTTAGGCCGGAGCTTTATTGTGGTGGATTGATGTTTTATTTTTTAGTGTAATGTTTTAGACTAGATGTTTGATTATTTGTATATTCTAGATGCTAGGGCGACATTGGAATAAAAATGTTCTTTCACAAGGGATTGTGCTTAAGAGACCGTTATAATAAAAAATATAAATACTTCTTGCTTATAAGTGCTACTTAAGCCAGCATAATCCATTAGGACATGTGGGCTTGACGAGTGAAGGTAGGGTGCTAATCCCTAATGTATAAGATAAAACTTCTTGGTGTAAGTGTATGTTAAGCTAACTATTATTTTGTAGATGTAGTTAGATTTTTTTTCATAAAAATATAATTTTTATAATAGGATAAGGATTAGAGCTATAGGGCTTAGGATGAGCAGTGGCTTGAAGGTTTAGACCTAGGAGGCCTAGTGATGCCTGGAGTGCTCAATTCATAAAGGGAACATGAATACGAATAATTGAAGACCTCCCATAGCTTTATTTTCATTTGTATAATTAATTATACTATGGGTTGTATAAGGGTAAAGCTCAGTTACTCAATCTTATTCTTTCTGGATGTATAGCATCTCAGATGTGCCTTTATTTTTTTAATTGATAATGTTTGTTTGGCTTGTTTACATTGATTATGAAATAGAAATGGCATGTTTTTCATAGGTTGATTGTCTATTGTATGACCTAGATACGATAGGTTCTTTAATTTTCTACTCCAACTAAATAACTTTAACTAAATTTTAATAATTCATAATCTCATCTTAAAACCTATGAATTTAATTACAGAAATAAAAGATTTAGTTAACCCCTTAACTGTATGTTATATGTTATAATACCATGCTTTTTTGCAAATGGGTGGTCTTCATTCTTGCATGATAAGGTACATGGCTTGATCTATGAGAGATATTCTCTTGTAGTAGAGAACACTCATTCTCTTTGATTTAGCCAATGACTCTATTAAATCATGCATGTAGGCATAAGACCTTCTAAAACTTGAGTCCAAAATGACAAATCAAAATGGAATAAAAATCTATAAAATTTTGTTGCATTAGCCTAAGCAATGATTTTCATACTAATCATAATCTACTCTTTTAAGAAGTGAGTTTAGGACTCTAGATTTAATTTTAGTAAATAATAACCAATCTATCCTGTATTTATGTAAGACTACTCACATGGTTTTGAATTGTAAGAGGTGTTAGTTGACGGTCACTCCAAGCGGTTGTAAGTCTAGAGTAGTTGGGAACAATTAACTCTCTTTAGTGGAAGTAAACTAATATATCCTACTTCCCCAAATAGAATCAGGTCAAGCTCTTACCTTATGCTAGGGTACTTTTGATATTAGTTTGGAGGCTACTTATTTCTTTTTAGCTGCAAGTATAATTCTATATCTCTTAGGCATTTCTACAATCTTACATTGTTGGAATATAAGTTCTAGATTTTTAATAAAAAGATAACTTAAACAGCCATAATTTCTTACTTTAAAAATGTAAAGCCTAATGATAGGATAGTTGGAATGCTTATTGGACTTCTTAATATCTAAGGGCATTTTCTACTTTTTTTCCCAATTGGATTCGGTTAAGAAACTTTTCATAATTTAGTCCTCCAACAAGATTCCCAAAATTACCAAACCTTTGATGTCATGCTTTGAAATGCATAGAGATGTCAATCAATTAGTTTAATCGAGAGTATTCTTAGGAGATTTATCTCTTAAGATGTAATTAACTATGGGAGCTTGCCCTTATAGGGAATTTAAGAACCTAACTTAAAATAAATCCTATTTTACTTCATTCATGTGACATAGAGGAAATATCTTTGCCACACATAGACCCGTTGGCATTATGAGTCTTTATTAGGTGATTAAGCCTATTATAGTGCGATACATATATCTTTTGAGGTAGTATATTATTCATTGATGTCATACTCGATCATTTCAATAACTACCCTCTAAGATTTGTGTGGTATCTCTTTATTCAAATTTTAAACATCACATCAACTAAATAATGTTTAAAAAGGTTCTTATGTAAATTTGAGGGCTAACATTTATGCATAAATTGGTAAAATGTCAAAGATATGCAACACTATATATATATGATTCAAAGAAAACACATAGCTCAATATTTCCATGCTAGGTCACGATTAAAGTAACTCAAGTTATCAAACAAAATTAAAGAAACCAAGCTATTAAAGGAAATCTTATGAAAATGAGCTTTAAAATCTAAAATATGAATATTTTTTATTAATATATTATTATGTATTTCAAGTGTTCAAGTTTGCAAGATTAGTGGCACACACAAGTGACTAAAATAAAAATAAAATAAAATTTGGTAAGAAATAAATTAAATTTATCAAAATAGTTCATAATTTTTGAAGATGAATCATATTATATGATCACTTATAACTAGAAATTCTTATACTTTTGATTTAACTTTATGATCAAGAACTATATGATATGATGATGGTATATTTTAAATTTTAAACATGGGAAAGTAAGCTTAAGAGATATGATAATTAATAAAAATTTATCTTAAAATTATATTATATGATATACATCATACTATATGAAATGCTTTATTTTGGAATAATTTATTATAAATAATTTACATTAACTTAAAAAACTTTTAAATTATGTTAACTATATTACATGATGTATATTGTACTTTATAATCAACAAAATTATCTTTATCTAACAAATTATCTAAATTATTTTGATTAGATTGATTCAAGTTTTATCTAATCCTAATATATATCACATATCATTCTATAAGATAATTTTTAATTTAATTTAATTAAGTAAATAGATTATAAGAGATTAAATAAATTAGTATGAAGTGAACATACTTTACTATCTAATTTATATTGTATGATAAACTAATACTTTATTTCTTAACAAAAATTTGTGTGTTTAGTAAGGCACTTAATACAAAAGGTTTCTTATCATACCATAATGTTAAGTGTGGTGTAGGGTAAACCATACGTACAAGAGTACATGGTCACATCAAGTAACAAAATGCAACTAGAATATCATTCCAATGATGATTGGACACCAAATGAGTAGAAATGGTGTGCCAAAAAATAGCTACAACTATTCTAAACACTACTAAAAAGATTTGAAACTAAACAAGAGTGAGTATTCATGGGGATGATCCCAATATTAATAAACTTATGGAATTGATTTCAATAGTGTTGATTTATGAATTAAAGATTTTAACAAAGAAAAGGTTAAAAATATCAAAATCTGATTAATGTGGCTGCTATCGTTCTCTCAAAAACATAGGGTCCTTATTTTTTTAAACAACTTAACTACTTCTTAATGATAAACTCAATGGCAAGAAAAGTAAGTCAAAGCTTTTGAGATATCAAAAAAAGACTATACTGCTTTATCTTAGTTATCTCTAGCTTATGACCCATCACTATGGCATTTTGTCCATGATGAGTCTATTTTCAACCTCTTAGATTCACACAGACCTCCAAACCTTTCAAAATTGATGGCTAGTCAATTGAATTATTGATAAAGCCCAAAACAACATATGTTGTAATTAAAAAAATCTTACATTTTTTATTAAAATAAAAACAAAACAAATAGCAACACAAAACTCGTAGAAAAGAGAGTTTAATTCATGGTAAGAGAAAAGATGAACATGAACATTGTCATGATAATAAATAAGAGAGAAAAAAAAGATATAACTTAGAAAGATAATGCTTATAGCATCTCTCTCTTTTACCTTGTCTTCTTGGACATGAGATCATTTTAACAACCTCTTCAAAAAGCTTGAATAATATGGTTGAATGCTCTAATTCATCAATAAGATTTGTCTAAATATGGTTTCACCAAATCTTCTTAAAAAGGTAAGTGTTTAATGAAAATTTTAGAACAAATCGTAACAGCTACTAAGCCAATGTATATCTAGGATCAAACACCTTTACAATGTGCTCTTTGTCTTGAACTACATGAGGGATCTAGATCAGCCACCATGGTTGGTGCTTAAGCATCAGCTTGTATGTCTTAAACTACACTTGTGATCAAGGTCTAGCACCTAAGCACCATATTCTATATCTTATTCATGTAGTATGGCGCCTAGGAACCAGCCTAAGTTCATAGGTGTCTAACTATGCCTCAAGCATCAATTGATCCATAGATTGCATTATTTGCTCTTGAATCTAATTTTTATTTTTCTCCAAGTGATTTTGAACATAAATGATTCATTTTAATTTCTTTATAGGAGTCTTACGATAACTCATAACACGAAAAATAAGTATCATGAAATTCTCAAAAATACTTTAAAACAAGTTATAAAATCAAAGTTTATGGTAGATAAATCATGCATATTTTAGGCCTATCTATAAAACAAAGTAAAAGGGCAAAAAGAAGAGAGAACTATATGCAAAACTCATTGAGACAACATTAGAAAACAAAAAAAAAAGTGTTTTCTATAGAGAAAAAAGGTAATAAAGTGCACCTATTGATTATCTTCTTTTATCTACAATTTATTTTTCTCATGATTATGACTTTGACTATGTTGAGAGGTATCATTTCATATTGGTAAGATATATTAGATCTCCAAAGATATTATGAAACTTGGTGTAATTAGTTAGTATGTTATAGTAGCTTACATCTCACTTAGAGTAAATTATGGTATAGGATTTCTACAATGAGAGAAAATTCTCTACCTTTATGTCACAAAAAAAGTAAAAATATAGATAGAAAGATCCAAGGAGTATATATACCATTTGTGTCAAACTATTATTCTCAGCTCAAAGTTCTTTTTAGTTTTTACATATTACTTTATCAACATCTTTTACATTTTTTTACATTGATGTGATGTTATAAAAATATTATAATGTAATGCTTGCATATAAAATACAACCAACAAAAAATATCACTCGAGAAATGTTAAAGTAATTTTTAATGCAAAGAACACGTGCTATGAAAAATACTTCAATATCTCAAAAGAAATAATGATTTTTGTACTCTTGTTGGATTTGAAGATTTTGAATCAGAGTACTTCTTTGGTTCAAAAAATAAAATAAAATGAAATTATATGTTTAATATATATTGTTTAAAAACCAAACTTATTCAATGTTCTATTCAGTTTACCATACATATTAGCTTATTATGAGATAGAGAATTATGTTATCAAGTGATCAATAGTGAAATATTTGTATTTTTCATTAGATGGAGAGTTTTTATGCTAGAAACTAAACCACTTTCAAATATCAAATTTTTTTCATAAATTACTTAGAATTGGTTTCTCATAGACTACTTCCAAGAGGATAAGCTAACACACATTTGATGCAAGCAAGGTAGACAATAGTCATAATATATGTATAAGGTTCTCTCAACCTCAATTTTTGTTAATTTAGACCCAATCCTAAGACCCAACAAGATGTAAAGTTGTTTGTTACATTGTAGATATATGTTAAATTACATAAATATAAAAATATGTAAAGAAGGTAGTTAGCAAACATAACACAACATTAAATTATTTTAAAATTAGTATAAATACATGAAAAACATCTACAAATTAAAGCATTTTGTTCACACATAGCGAAGTGTACAAGGAATCATGAAGAGTAATGTTACTTCATATATCACTTAATGAAGGGAGGCATCAAATGCGATCCATCTATATTAACTAATAAGTAGGCTATGCCATCTTAGACCATTTTAACATTAATTTTTTCTTTTTCATTTGGGTTTAAATTTCCCATATTATTGATAATGGGATATAATTAGGCAGCATATGTGCAAGACCAAATCTCCATCAACAAATATTTAAGGGCCTCATTTTATCTTTAACTCTAACCATTTAAGCTAAGAACATTTGAAGTTCTATTAGGCCTATAAAATAAACTTATCTAAGCTATCTTTTACTTCCAACTTAAGGCGAATATTCAACATGTCATTCATATTAATGATTAAATTAGCACATATTTAGTAAAGTAACTATTAAAGGAAGCTTGAAGTTAAAGGTTAATACATATTGCTTATAATACTCTAAGTGTAAAACATGTAATATAATTGGCCTATAACTCTTTCGCTAGCTTATCATGGCATTTATGTTTCTTAGTATCGATGATTTTTTGAATAAGATGAGCTAAAGTTTTAGTGAGAACATTTACCAAACCATTTTATATGAGGTAATATTTAGTAGAGTATCATTAATCAGTATACTTCTACTAAGAAAACCTATTTATATTTCTACTATTAATGGAGAGATCATTGTGATAGATAATTTAAAAAGGTACTTAAAACTTATGTATCATATGTCCTATAAAATATTGCAATATTTATATTCTTTGCTCTCACTTCCCTCAACTAAAAAAGTTAGAGATGAAATTGCTAAGGAATACGAGTTTTCTATAAGGCTCTTAATGGGAACCATATCTAAGATAGTTTTGATCTTGAAAAAGATAATATTTGTGCATCTGTAGAGAATAATGAAACAAAAAAAATCTTTGAATACATAATAATTATACAACTTATGGATTCCTTTCAAAATCAAACTTCTTGAGATGCTTTATATATCCCTTAAGTTAATAATATGGTCTTCTTCATGTTGGTTTTAAGAAATATATCATTAAGAATGCATTTCACTTGTTAAGGTAATAAGTTATAAAAAAATGTGCATCATAACTCACTGATAAGTTTCTATTATTAACCCCACGAGCCTAAAAAATTTATATGATGTTTTCATGATCACAAATTTTATTGGTTCAATTAATTTGTTGGTTAATATTTTATGTGTATGCTTTATATTTTATATTAATAAATGTAAGTATAAAGTAGTAGAAAGCAATTTTATGATTGGACATACAAGTGAGGATGGCTAATCACAATACTGAAGAAGATACATTCAATCTAAATTTAAGAGAAATAACAAGTACGTTAGATCTAAGGCCATTAGGAAAAAGAAGATTGTTAAAGAATAAGAAAATTATAATTATGATTTGAGCCATATTTATTTTTGTATTAACTGGGTATATGATTTATGTGAAACAACCTAAACACACACACATGAGAGCTTTAAAAAAGATAAAATAAATTTTAAATGGTTTTAAAATAAAGTAAAAAAATTAATTGATTTATTTCATTTAGATTATATGATGACATAATCATTTTGAACAATAAGCATGACATTTTCGATAATATATCAATTTGCGGTGACTAAAAAAAAAATTGTTCTGTTTTGAATGGCAACCTAAAGTGGGAATATATATATATATATATATATATATATATATATATATATATATATATATATATATCCATATATATAATCTCAAATATCCATACAAAAGAGAAGCTCAAAAGGAAACCATCAAATCTAGTAACCTAGCCTAATTGGCAACAAAATAAAATTTATGCCAAGGCAACTCAAGCTCAAAATGGCTCGAGTACACATTAACATGCTTCATTTGATTCAACATCATCAAGAAGAAATATTTACAAATCAATCATATAATATATATGTATTCATAATTTAACCACCCTCATTATTTTTTTGAACTACCGTATTTATATATTTGCATGTGACACAATCAAATTATTGAGAATTTTACAAAAATGAAAAATATGGGTTGAGCTTTTGTTAGGAATTTCAATATTCTAAAGTCAATTTGAAAAATTAAAATTGAAGATGGTTAGTTTATAAATATAGAAGATAGAAGAGAGAAAAAAAATCAAAGAGAAACATTGAGGTCAAGGTCTATTAAAAATATAAAGTGAGAGCCATCTTATAACTAAGCTTTCTTTAGAGGTTGCTTCAAAGATGAAATAATGGTGGAGGAATTGACAAATAGGGCTGATATCATTTCAAGTTAAAAATCAATTATCGTTGGATGAATTGTGATTATGGCGATTAAAGACGAGATAATCAAAGATCAATGACAAGTCATGCTTGAAGTAGGGCAGTGTGTTAAGACATTTCCCTTTGCTATTGTTGATATATTTACCAATTTTGTCATCCAAGGTACAATCAGTATTCAAATAAAAAAAACAGTATTAAATTATTTCAAGTAATAATAAAAGTCGCCGCCATTTCTACTTTCCACTAAAAGTAATATAGATCAAATGTTTAGGGATATTAGGCTAATAATAAAATTTGAGCAATTTCGTAGTAGTTGAATGGTTCCTCCGACCTTTTGTTTGCAATTATTATTGACCATTCTAATATGTCTATATTTAGTAGTCATGATAAGTTTTGTCTATTGGTGAATTTTTCTAGTTTTCGTTTTATTGCTATAAATAAGCATTTTTTTTGTCTAATAAAAAATTATTCTTGGAGCAACCTTTATTTGAAAAAAAAAATTTGTAACATGATTCATATTGTTGCAGAGCATGTGTATATGTATATAACAAGAGAATACATGTTTATAATTTATTTTGTCTTGACATATGTTGGCACTAATTCAAGTTTCTGTTTCCTCAAAGCAACCAATCCCGGACTGTCTTCCATGTTCATGTCTTCATGAGAGTTGCCATTAGGAAGAGCCCAGTTGAATCGAAGCATAAGATTTGCCAAAGTAAGCTCAACAACTACAATTGCAAATGGCATCCCTGGGCAAATTCTTCGGCCAGCACCGAATGGTATGTAGTGAAAATCCTTGCCTCTATAGTCCATGGTACTTCCCAAGAATCTCTCTGGTTTAAACTCCTCGGGAGAATCCCAATAAGCTTCATCTCTTCCTAGAGCCCATGCATTGATGATGACTCTTGTTTCTTTAGGAATGTTATATCCTTGTATTTGACAAGCTTTCGTGGACTCTCGTGGAAGCAATAGAGGAATGGGTGGATGAAGGCGAAGAACTTCCTTTATGACTGCAGTCAAATACTTAAGCCCAATTGTTCCTCTGTTATTTTCTTCACCATTAGCTATTTCTCTCACTTCATCTTGCACCTTCTTCATTACTTGGATTTCGAATAAGTTCAGCCATGCACCAATCCAGTGTTATGAAAGATGTGTCAGTTCCGCAGCAAACATATCCTACATCATGAATGTAAAATAATGTCACGATATAATTACCTTATTTAAAATTAAGTTAATAGAAATATAAGTATTTATGCCATTGAGAACATGTAGTGTGATTTCTGTTTATTACATACCATTAGAGTAGCCTTGATATGGTCCCTTGTGAGAACAAAGCCTATGTTTGGGTCTCTCTGCAGCTCAAGCATAATATCAATGAAATCACTAGATGTGTCATTCCTTCCACCTTCCTTGTTTCCACCTTCCTTGTACTTAGTCAAATGATTCTCAATAAACTCTTCGAAAAGAGAATCCCATGTGTTGAAGTGTTTTCTAAGTTTGGCTTCCAGTCCAGAAAGCACGTCTAGCAACCTTAACTTTGGGAAAAGGTCCTCAAAGAATACAACGGAAAAGAAAGTTGAGTTCCTTTGTACCAGCTCACAGACAAGACTCCTCCTCTCATCACTCATCGAGGATCCTAAAACTACTCTGCACAGAATGTTGCTTACTAGCGAATTTAACATCTCAGTAATGCATATAACGCCATTTTCTCTCGAAGCTGAATCTGCTATTCTTTGAAATAACAGAGCCACCTCCTGTTCACGAATTTTGCTGAAGGACTGCACCATTTTTTAAGGAGGTGAGTCATACCAATTCTCCTCATCTGTCTCCAACAATCGCCATATGGTGAGAAGGCTATGTCAATGTTATTGTAAGATAAAAGCCTTGATACTTTGGAGGAGGGTCGACTTGCGAATACGATGTCATGAGTTCTCATGAATTCTTCAGCATACTTCGATGATGACACTACCAAGGTTGGAACGGATCCAAGATGTAGAAGCATGAGGGATCCATGCTTCTTCGATAGCTCCCTGAGTGAGCGTTGTGGCAGCGAGCCAAGTTCAAGGACATTACCTATCAAGGGAAGTGCGGCAGGAGAGGTATCTTGTTTAAGATGTTTCTCCTCCTCCTCCTTTCTACTAGCAGGATGAATAATGGAACCAAGAAGAGAGCAATTAGAACCAGAATTGAATTCATCTTAATTGATCACCTCGTTTTAGTTTTTCTTCCTCTCTGCATTGCTAGGCTTTGTGATTTATATAGGACACAAAGGGTTTGCTTGTTGATTACTTTTCATCATGCAATGGCAATTCAACCTTCTGCTAAATTGAGCCGAATGGTTTGACAACTAAGCGATTAGATAATTGCGAAGACCATGTTCCAACTTTCCCTCCACTTTGACCGGTCAAACTAAGCGAAATTCAATTTGTTGATTGTGATATTTCTATTAAGACTCCAATCACGCTGCACCAAACTGGAAGCTAAATCAGACTTGGCCAGAGAACTCTGTAATCTCACCCTATTCTTATTGATGATGGTGTTAGCAATTTTCTCTGCAAAAATTAGTCAAGCTGCAACTTCTCATATTTATTAATACAATGGTATTGCAGTTATAAAATATTCAATGAAAAAAAATAATAATAATAAAATAAAAATCTCAACATAAAGATATTAATCCTTACATGCGTTTAAGAAATTGTTTTCTAATTATATTTTTATAATCTAGTACAAAATATTTTGTCATAAATGTGAAAACTCAACCAAATAAATTCCGGATTTTTTTTTTGATAAAATGAATTATTTTTAAATAATTAAAATTTTGAGTTTTAACAGCTTCAAATTGAATCTTTAATCAATTTTAATTATATTCAATATTCTTAATTCTTTTTGTTTGATCGAAATAAAAAATCATTATGCAATGAAATACGCCTAAGTGCACACATAAAGCTAATTAAATTGGAATCATCACTTTATACTTTTGAATGTGTTGAACTCACTATCTTGAGCGCATATTCAAGTTGCAAATGATAACAATTAGCTTAATCTGATATGTCATCAAGTCTTCATTTTTTTTCTTCTTTTTATCAGACTAACAGTAAAATATAGGAAAATTTTTAAAAATAAGTATGTTTTAAAATATAACTAACAAAATAAGTATCCTTATAAAAATTTTTATTTTAGGTATAATCGCCTTTAAGGCTTATTGATAAACGTGACCACATGGCTTTGTAGTAGCACCGGCATTCGAGGTGGCTTCCTCCTACAAGTTTCATTTATGAGCATAAGCGCCTATTTAAGGCGACTAGCTTACAAAATAAAATAATCGTCCTTAAAGTCGAATGCCCATTTCCACGAGCACCTGAGCTGAACACCCGAGGCATCCCAACTCGCCGACCGACCTCCCCACCTCTCAACAACCGACATCACCCACATTATCGGACCGGACGCTGCTATCGGTACCACCGCAAATTTGATCATCTCGCATCCGGCACCCTTCCTCTTCATCTGACTGCCCGTGGAACCCAACATTGGCTTCCAACGATGATTCCGGTGGCTCTATTCCTTTTAGGGAAGTTTCAACACATTCGAGGTTCACAAAGACACACCGATCTTCGTGCCGAAATCTCTAATTTTTTCATGTGTAATTGATTAGGTTGTGTGTATTGCTAGAATTTGGTTTAAGGTTTTAGTTTTTGTAGTGGAGTTGTGGTTTAGGGATTTAGGGTGTAATTTTGGGTGAACACATCATTAATTGCGGTGTTAATATATGTCGGGCTTAGGTAGATGGTTGATTTAAGTCTTAGAGATAAAATGTAAAATGAATATATTCGTGCCTAGTAGGTTTGAGTACCTGCATTTGGCAAATAAGATTAGAACCAATCACCTTATATCACTTATTCACATAATATGCCGATTAAGTTAAATATTAGTTGGTTTATGTAGTCTTACTACGAAGAAATTTGTTTGTGCAATCCTTTTCCAAATTTAGGGTATCCTAATGCGCCTAGTTATATTTTAGATATTTAACTCGTATCAACTCATCTTGTCAAGAATGAGTAGAGAGATGGTTTCGTTGATCTTATTCTACAGAGGTGAACTAAGTGTTGATGACCAGTTCATTCCCAGTTATGTGGGTGGTCAAAATTGTCCATTTAAGGTTTTGTGGCACAACACATTATTAAAATTTAAACAAAGAATTATGAGATCCATGCATTATTGTGTCACATAGTTCGACATGTCATTATCCAGTGGGTAATGGATTTGTAGCATATGTTTTGTCAAATGATGAAGTTTGTGAGGTCATATTGGACGAAGCTTCTTGTCAGACCTTACTACTGTATGTGGAAGTCGAAGTTACCAATGTTGCATCCATATTAGCTGATTCAAGTTTTAGGATAACAGATATACCATCGACGCATACACAAGATTTCATTACACCTGCTCCTTTAATGACATAGAGAAACTCTGATGAATCGATTCCCAGGTAAGAGCATGCTTATCTTTCCCTACTTATGTTGTTAATTTTTAATAGTGACGTGTGTTATAGTACTAATGTATGTCGTGCACTCACAGATCTAGAGATAATTTTATTTATCAATCAGAAGAACCATATGTGCCTCGAGTGTGATGATGTGTGATGTGAGGCTAAGCAAGTGGCTCAATTGGAGACTCTAAGCATGATATCAACGATGATGATTGTTCACCTAGTTTAGAAGTTATGGTTGATAATGAAGCCAGTTGAGATCTGTCAAAGAATCATTCATTCTAGAATATTGACAGCGAGTTTGAAATGTTTTCTAAAAATGAGTATGTTCGAATGTGTTAGAGCACGAGAGAATGAGACAGTGATATTTATTTTGATGGTCCATCTGATGAAAATGTCTGATTAGATGATGTTGAAATTCCAGGTGATCTTATTGAGGAAATGTGTTTTACAAGTAAAAGAAGCCTTAAGTTTGCTATTATTGGTTGGTGTGTAGTTAATAATGTTCAATTTCAAACTATCACCTCAAACCAAAAGAACTATGTTGTAGTATGTGTGCACCATGATAGTCTTAGTAGAGCATGTAATTGACGCCCACATTATAGTCGCAACAAGCTTCTAGCAGTGCCTGGAGAATCTCCAAAGTTGGCCATTCACCGCGATGGTGGAATGGAATCGTATAGAACTATACATACATGCAATAATATTCCAATGATTTTTCTTAAACGCGTGCGTGGTTTGTCAATTCGACATTGATCACTATTTACTACAACTTTGTCGCACTATTTTGAAAATATTTTCCA
Source organism: Cymbidium sinense (assembly GCA_021442155.1). NCBI lineage: Eukaryota > Viridiplantae > Streptophyta > Magnoliopsida > Asparagales > Orchidaceae > Cymbidium > Cymbidium sinense. Next base: position 53,968,171 of record CM038215.1, read on the forward strand.
CCGCAACATAGAAGCAAACTTATCTATGTTCACACAACGAGTATCAACCATGTCACATCATTAAAGGGAAGCTGACGCTTTCCCAAAACCGCTAACATCAACCCTGTGAGAGAGTCAAGTCGATTATTTAGGGTCAATTTATCAGATAATGATTAGTGTAGTTGCAGTTGTAATATGACAGTTATATATCATTTGTCATGCCCCCATGCTATTGCTGCTTTAGAATTTAGAAGATTAAATCACCTAACATATGTTTCACAGTATTATTCTCTGCATTTATATAAACTTACATACGCAGTAGAGTTTCTTATGTTGCTTGACAGTTCGGATTGGCCAGCTTTCAGTCCTGAGCAACATATTATCGAGTTATTGCCTTCTAATTTTCATTGAAGGTCAGGTAGACAGTGCACCAACAGGTTTAGAAATACAATGGATAAAAATAGAGCTAGGAGTAGCAGATCATGTATTTTGCGCAAGATAGTTGGTCACTATAGGTCATCGTGCCCATACAATGTCAACAATAGAAGGTATGTCGTAGTTGCAATAGCTATTTTTTTCTGTGTAGTATGCTCCTTACTAGAATTTTATAACTTGATTGCAATACACTTTTTTAGTTTAGTTTATGCTACAATTTTTCTTTTCAGTTTTATAATTGACTGACACTGATTATTACATGTGTTTCCTTCAACTATCTCAAGAGCACCTCCCTATAGATGGTCATGGTCATGCTAAGGAGGACACCACACAGTCAGAGGAGCCTCTTCCAGAGGTTCACCCTAGCATGCATCCCTGCATGGTCATCATAGAGCCACCCACCCCGATACTGTAAGTGTAATTTTAATTTCATACATTACACTGCTCAATTTTGATTTGATTATTGCTTAATCCTTTTTTTATTGCAGGGTATTGTTCGAGAGGCCACTTCTCCTTGCCTATCAAGGAGAGTGGCCTATCGCTTGTCGAGGTTCATCGCTGTTCTCATGCACGGACTGTAAGCTAGCTACATTATATTCGCTTCGATCATCATCTACTTACTGCTCTAGTTGAGAGATGGTCTCCGCAGACCAATACCTTCCATATGGCCATTGATGAGATGACAGTCACCCTACAGGATGTGGCGATGATACTGTGCTTACTTGTTGATGGGCCACCTATTTTGGCCTAAATGTGGTTGGTGAGGGAAGAAGAAGCGACAAGCTATGAGCTATTTATGATATGGTGTATCGTGATCCAACCAACCCACACATTACATCGATTCGGATGGGTCGTGAATGTACTTGCATGCCTTTGAGTGGCTAAGACGGTCTTTTATAGGGAATCTTATGCCCATCTGAGTGTTGAGGAGTTTAACAGACATGTTCGTGCCTATATTTTATTTCTTATTGGAAGCTTCCTACTACCAGACAGGTCAGGATCTGAGGTCCATCTGCAATATCTTCCACTACTTGAGGACCTGTATACATTCAATACATTGTTCATAAGCGGAGCAATTCTGGCGCACCATCATGTAGGGAGGCTAACCTTGAAGGTGTCGTATCCGAGTGATCTCGATGGGCTCGGCATTGGATTGAGGTATACATTAATTCTTGTAATTTAAAATTTATGCTTATATGTTTATTCCTAATGCAACAGGTGTAATGAGCGATATGTTCTCCATATGCCAATGGCGAATGTGGCAGTACATAGGAATGAGTTGGATGGTATGCTACATACACAGGTATGACTTTCAGAGTAGTTATTAAGTCAATTTTTTATAATGTGTATACATATTTTAATATAGTTTTTAATATGTACAGGTGCTTTTGGGAGCCATACATTGAGCAGATCATGCAATGCCTATCAAATGTATGCTTAGCAGGCTCTGACATTTGGTAATCACGAGTCCCACTGATCAGGTGGAAGACTCATTAATGGCATTGTTGAGTATGCCCTTGCAAGGGGTCTTCATGGCTTCCCACAAGGTGGCCACTAATTTAGAAGAGCTAATGGTGTTGTCCCTGTTACCGAACTTGGTGGAAAGATGATGGAGAGGATGAGAATGTTAATGAAGTTTCCATGAGGGCTTTATTTTATTTTATTTTATTTTTTTTGAAGTTCTTTCTCTTTGGAAGACATGGGAAAAAAAAAGGTTGAGAATGTTTAGTGTAAGATGTAATCCATTCAGAATTCATCCAGCTTATAAATGTCGTTTATAAACTAGATGCAGCTTATAGTTTATATGACCTGTTGCATAAACGAAAACAAAAGTATAATTATGAAGGTTGCTAGTATTGTATGAGAAGTTCGAAGATTTCACTTCCAAAAATAAGATCATAATTAGTTAAGCTTGGAACATAACATTGGTGAAAAACTTTGAAGTTTTGTTTTTTTTTTTTTTTTTTTTTTTTTTTTTTGCAACTCCCAGTTAAAAAATTTATGGATAATAGTTAGCAATTATATACATTCATCAACCAGTTCATTCTCATAAAATCTAGACGTGATATAAGCTATACAATATACATTCAAAGAATAATAAAATTTTAAATCAAACCAAAACTATAGGTAGTACTAGCTTATTGGGACAAATTGATATACACTCCAAACACATGTGGAAAGAATCACGCATGTAAAAAGAAAGCCTTTTTCAAGATTATAATACAAGCTAGTTTAATCGGTACAAGAGTCACGCAGAAAAAATGAAAATGCAAAGAACTTGGGTGTCAACAAAGGCAATGAAAAATTAGGAGGGAGATAAAATCCATTTGAAGTTTCACCTCACACACCTGTGCAGGGTTCTCAAAAAAAAATAAACTAAATCGACATTATTTTGTCGGTTTGGTTATTCAAAATCTCACGAGTTTTTGATTGTCGATACTTATTTATTTGATTTTCAGTTTAATTTTAAGAAAATAGGCCTATTAAACCGAATAAATCGAATAAATTAAAGATACTTAAAAAGTCAAATATAAATATATAATTTTGATTACAAATGATTTGTTATTTGTATAAATTGATAGATTTCTAATTGTCTAAGAAATTTTTAATGTATAAAAATTATTAGATTGTATTTTAATTACTTAGTTCATTAAAAAATTTTAAAAATTATATTTTTTTAATGCTATTTGGTTCAACCAAAAAAATCAAATTGAATAAGCTAAATTACAATTCGATTTGGTTGGTTCGATTTTATGCCTTATTTGTCGATTATTTTATATTAATCCTTACATGTGTTTAAGAAATTGTTTTCTAATTATATTTTTATAATTAATCAAAAATTAACTTAAGCTAGTACAAAATATTTTGTCATAAATGTGAAAACTCAACCAAATAAATTCCGGGATTTTTTTTTGATAAAATGAATTATTTTTAAATATTTAAAATTTTGAGTTTTAACAGCTTCAAATTGAATCTTTAATCAATTTTAATTATATTCAATATTCTTAATTCTTTTTGTTTGATCGAAATAAAAATCTTTATGCAATGAAATACGCCTAAGTACACACATAAAGCTAATTAAATTGGAATCATCACTTTATTCTTTTGAATGTGTTGAACTCAATATCTTGAGCGGATATTCAAGTTGCAAATGATAATGATTAGCTTAATCTGATATGCCATCGACTTCATTTTTTTTCTTCTTTTTATCAAACTAACAGTAAAATATAGGAAAATTTTTAAAAATAAGTATATTTTAAAATATAACTAACAAAATAAGTATCCTTATAAAAATTTTTGTTTTAGGTATAGTCACCCCTTTAAGGGGCGACATGGATACAATGTGATACCTTTTTTGACCGAGGCAGTCAAGTGGCTACTCTACACTGTTTAGGCCATTTAACGGCGATAAGCGTTTGTTTTGAGTCGCCTATTTAACGCGACCATGGCCTGGCGAGCCGACGCTTTCTTCCGCGATTTCCTTCCACGAGCACCCGAGGCGAGCACCCGAGGCATCCTAGCTCGCCGACCGACCTCCCTAACTCCCGACAGCCGCCGTCGAAATCCGACCGACGCCCATTATCGGACCGCCGATGCTACGTTGGCCGACAGCCACCCGACAGCTGCATCATCTGCATCCGGCACCCTTCCTCTTCATCCAACTGCCCGTGGAACCCAACATTGGCTTCTGACGATGATTCCGGCGGCTCTATTCCTTTTAGGGAGGGAAGTTTCTGGCGACACATTTTGAGGTTCTTAGCATATATTAATGCTGATCTTCGTAATCACACTGTAAATTTCTAATTTTTTTATGTATAATTGATTAAGTTACCGCCATTTCTACTTTTCACTAAAAGTAATATAGATCAAATATTACCCATATTAGGCTAATAATGAAATTTGAGCAATTTCGTAGTAGTTGAATGGTTCCTCCGACCTTTTGTTTGCAATTATTATTGACCATTCTAATATGTCTATATTATGTAGTCATGATAAATTTTGTCTACTGGTGAATTTTTCTATTTTTAGTTTTATTGCTATAAATAAGCATTTTTTGTCTGATAAATAATTATTCTTGGAGCAACCTTTATTTGAAAAAAAAAAAAAATTGTAACATGATTCATATTGTTGCAGAGCATGTGTATATGTATATAAAAATAGAATACATGTTTATAATTTATTTTGCCTTGACATATGTTGGCACTAATTCAAGTTTCTGTTTCCTCAAAGCAACCAATCCCGGACTATCTTCCATGTTCATGTCTTCATGAGAGTTGCCATTAGGAAGAGCCCAGTTGAATCGAAGCATAAGATTTGCCAAAGTAAGCTCAACAACTACAATTGCAAATGGCATCCCTGGGCAAATTCTTCGGCCAGCACCGAATGGTATGTAGTGAAAATCCTTGCCTCTATAGTCCATGGTACTCCCCAAGAATCTGTCTGGTTTAAACTCCTCGGGAGAATCCCAATAAGCTTCATCTCTTCCTAGAGCCCATGCATTGATGATGACTCTTGTTTCTTTAGGAATGTTATATCCTTGTATTTGACAAGCTTTCGTGGACTCTCGTGGAAGCAATAGAGGAATGGGTGGATGAAGGCGAAGAACTTCCTTTATGACTGCAGTCAAATACTTAAGTTGGCCCAATTGTTCCTCTGTTATCATTTCTTCACCATTAGCTATTTCTCTCACTTCATCTTGCACCTTCTTCATTACTTCGGGATTTCGAATAAGTTCAGCCATGCACCAATCCAGTGTTATGAAAGATGTGTCAGTTCCCGCAGCAAACATATCCTACATCATGAATGTAAAATAATGTCACGATATAATTACCTTATTTAAAATTAAGTTAATAGAAATATAAGTATTTATGCCATTGAGAACATGTAGTGTGATTTCTGTTTATTACATACCATTAGAGTAGCCTTGATATGGTCCCTTGTGAGAACAAAGCCTATGTTTGGGTCTCTCTGCAGCTCAAGCATAATATCAATGAAATCACTAGATGTGTCATTCCTTCCACCTTCCTTGTTTCCACCTTCCTTGTACTTAGTCAAATGATTCTCAATAAACTCTTCGAAAAGAGAATCCCATGTGTTGAAGTGTTTTCTAAGTTTGGCTTCCAGTCCAGAAAGCACGTCTAGCAACCTTAACTTTGGGAAAAGGTCCTCAAAGAATACAACGGAAAAGAAAGTTGAGTTCCTTTGTACCAGCTCACAGACAAGACTCCTCCTCTCATCACTCATCGAGGATCCTAAAACTACTCTGCACAGAATGTTGCTTACTAGCGAATTTAACATCTCAGTAATGCATATAACGCCATTTTCTCTCGAAGCTGAATCTGCTATTCTTTGAAATAACAGAGCCACCTCCTGTTCACGAATTTTGCTGAAGGACTGCACCATTTTTTTGGCTAAGGAGGTGAGTCATACCAATTCTCCTCATCTGTCTCCAACAATCGCCATATGGTGAGAAGGCTATGTCAATGTTATTGTAAGATAAAAGCCTTGATACTTTGGAGGATGGTCGACTTGAATACGATGTCATGAGTTCTCATGAATTCTTCAGCATACTTCGATGATGACACTACCAAGGTTGGAACGGATCCAAGATGTAGAAGCATGAGGGATCCATGCTTCTTCGATAGCTCCCTGAGTGAGCGTTGTGGCAGCGAGCCAAGTTCAAGGACATTACCTATCAAGGGAAGCCCTGGAAGTGCAGGCAGGAGAGGTATCTTGTTTAAGATATTTCTCCTCCTCCTCCTTTCTTCTAGCAGGATGAATAATGGAACCAAGAAGAGAGCAGTTAGAACCAGAATTGAATTCATCTTAATTGATCACCTCGTTTTAGTTTTTCTTGCTCTCTGCATTGCTAGGCTTTGTGATTTATATAGGACACAACGGGTTTGCTTGGTGATTACTTTTCATCATGCAATGTCAATTAAACCTTCTGCTAAATTGACCCGAATGGTTTGACAACTAAGCGATTAGATAATTGCGAAGTCCATGTTCCAACTTTCCTTCACTTTGACCGGTCAAACTAAGCGAAATTAAATTTGTTGATTGTGATATTTCTATTAAGACTCCAATCACGCTGCACCAAACTGGAAGCTAAATCAGACTTGGCCAGAGAACTCTCTAATCTCACCCCCCATATTCTTATTGCTGATGGTGTTAGCAATTTTCTCTGCAAAAATTAGTCAAGCTGCAACTTCTCATATTTATTAATACAATGGTATTGCTATTATAAAATATTCAATGCAAAAAAATAAATAATAATAATAAATAATAATAAATAAAAATCTCAACATAAAGATATAAATCCTTACATGCGTTTAAGAAATTGTTTTCTAATTATATTTTTATAATTAGTCAAAAATTAACTTAAGCTAGTACAAAATATTTTGTCATAAATGTGAAAACTCAACCAAATAAAATCCGTGATTTTTTTTGATAAAATGAATTATTTTTAAATGTTTAAAAATTTGAGTTTTAACAGCTTCAAATTGAATCTTTAATCAATTTTAATTATATTCAATATTCTTAATTCTTTTTGTTTGATCGAAATAAAAAAAATTTTGCAATGAAATACGCCTAAGTGTACACATAAAGCTAATTAAATTGGAATCATCACTTTATTCTTTTGAATGTGTTGAACTCACTATCTTGAGCGCATATTCAAGTTGCAAATGGTAACGATTAGCTTAATCTGATATGCCATCGACTTCATTTTTTTCTTCTTTTTATCAAACTAACAGTAAAATATAGGAAACATTTTAAAAATAAGTACTGTTTTAAATATAACTAACAAAATAAGTATTCTTATAAAAATTTTTATTTTAGGTATAGTCGTCCCTTTAAGGGGTGACTTGGATACAACGTGACAGCCACATGGCTTTATAGAGAGGCACGAGGTATTACCTCAAATTATATCAGTTTCTCATTTAATGGGCGATAAGTGTTGTTGTCTTAGGTCGCTATTTAAGCCATCACTAGTGGTAAAATAAGCCTATCGCCTTTTGCGCCGACCTGTTCTTTGGATTTCATTCCATGAGAACCCGAGCCAAGCACCCGAGCCGAGCACCTGAGGCATCCTAGCTCCCCGACCGGCCTCCCCACCTCCCGACAGCCGCCGCCAACATCCGACCGGCGCCCATTATCAGACCGCCGATGCTACGTTGGCCGACAGCAACCCGACAGCTGCATCATATGCATCCGGCACCCTTCCTCTTCAACCGACTGCCCGTGGAACCCAACATTGGCTTCCGACAATGATTCCGGTGGCTCTATTCCTTTTAGGGAAGTTTCTGACGACACATTCTGAGGTTCTTAGCACACATTAACACGTTGATCTTCGTAAACGCACGGTAAATCTCTAATTTTTTCATGTGTAATTGATTAGGTTGTGTGTATTGCTAGAATTTGGTTTAGGGTTTTAGTTTTTGTAGTGGAGTTGTGGTTTAGGGATTTAGGGTGTAATTTTGGGTGATCACATCATTAATTGCGGTGTTAATATATGTCAGGCTTAGGTAGAAGGTTGATTTAAGTCTTAGAGATAAAATGTAAAATGAATATATTCGTGCCTAGTAGATTTGAGTACCTGCATTTGGCAAATAAGATTAGAACCAATCACCTTATATGACTTATCCACATAATATGCCGATTAAGTTAAATATTAGTTGGTTTATGTTGTCTTACTACGAAGAAATTTGTTTGTGCAATCCTTTTCCAAATTTAGGGTATCCTAATGCGCCTAGTTATATTTTAGATATTTAACTCGTATCAACTCATCTTGTCAAGAATGAGTAGAGAGATGGTTTCGTTGATCTTATTCTACAGAGGCGAACTAAGTGTTGATGACCAGTTCATTCCCAGTTATGTGGGTGGTCGAAATTGTCCAATTAAGGTTTTGTGGCACAACACCTTATTGGAATTTAAACAAAGAATTATAAGATCCATGCATATTGATTCAGTGTGTCACATAGTTAGTCTGACATGTCATTATCCAGTGGGTAATGGATTTGTAGCATATGTTTTGTCTAATGATGAAGTTTGTGACATCGTATTGGACGACTTCTTGTCAGACCTTACTATTGTATGTGGAAGTTGAATTTACCAATGTTGCATCCATATTAGCTGATTCAGTTTTTAGGATAATAGATATACCATCGACACATACACAAGATTTCATTACACCTGCTCCTTTGATTACACAGAGCAGCTCTGATGAATCGATTCCCAGGTAAGAACTTGCTTTTCTTTCCCTACTTATGTTGTTAATTTTAGTGGACGGTGTTAAGATTAATGTATGTGCAATCACAGATCTAGCGATAATTTTATTTATCAATCAGAAGAACCATATGTGCCTCAGAGTGTTGCAGGTGATGATGTGTATGAGGCTATGAGCAGTGGCTCAAGTGGAGACTCTAAGCATGATATCAACGATGATGATTGTTCACCTAGTTTAGAAGTTATGGTTGATAATGCAACCAGTTGAGATCTGTCAAAGAATCATTCATTCCAGAATATTGAGAGCGAGTTTGAAATGTTTTCTAAAAATGAGTATGTCCAAATGTGTTAGAGCACGAGAGAATGAGACAGTGATATTATTTTGATGGTCCATCTGATGAAAATGTCTAATCAGATGATGTTGAAATTCCAAGTGATCTTATTGAGGAAATGTGCTTCACAAGTAAAAGAAGCCTTCAGTTTGCTATTATTGGTTGGTGTGTAGTTAATAATGTTCAGTTTCAAACTATCACCTCAAACCAAAAGAACTATGTTGTAGTATGTGTGCACCATGATAGCCTTAGTAGAGCATGTAATTGGTGCATGCATTATAGTCGCAACAAGCGTCTAGCGGTGCCTGGAGAATATCCAAAGTTGACCATTACTGCACGATGGTGGAATGCATTATGGAACTATGACAACTAATGCATCTGAATATTCCAATGATTTTTCTTAAACGTGCACGTGGTTTGTCAATTCAGACATTGATCACTTCTATTTACTACAACTTAGCTACACTATTTTTGAAAAGATTTTCCACTGCAACATAGCAGCAGGAAGCAAACTTATCTATGTTCACACAACGAGTATCAATCATGTCACATCATTATGAAAGGGAAGCTAGACGTTTCCCAGAACCGGTTAACATTAACCCTAGAGAGCTGTAGGTGTTTGATAGGTCAAGTCGATCATTTAGGGTCAATTTATCAGATAATGGTCAGTGTAGTTACAGTTGTAATAAGACAGTTATATATCATTTGTCATGCCCCCATGCTATTGCTGCTTTGGGATTTAGAAGATTAAATCACCTAACATATGTTTCACAGTATTATTCTCTGCATTTATATGAGCTTACATACACAGTAGAGTTTCATATGTTGCTTGACAGTTCAGATTGGCCAGCTTTCAGTCCTGAGCAAGATATTATTGAGTTATTGCCTTCTAATTTTCATTGAAGGTCAGATAGACAGTGCACCAACAGGTTTAGAAATACAATGAATAAAAATAGAGCTAGTAGTAGCAGATCCTGTATTTTGAGCAAGACAGTTGGTCACTATAGGTCATCGTGAGCATACAATGTCAACAATAGAAGGTATGTCGTAGTTGCAATAGCTATTTTTTTCTGTGTAGTATGCTCCTTACTAGAATTTTATAACTTGATTGCAATACTCTTTTTTAGTTTAGTTTATGCTAAAATTTTTCTTTTCAGTTTTTTAATTGATTGACACTGACTATTACATGTGTTTCCTTCAACAGGTACAATGGCCGAGGAGCACCTCTCCCTAATTAGATGCAGGCATAGGGGTCATGCTAGGGAGGACACCACACAGTCAGAGCAGCCTCTTCCAGAGGTTCACCCTAGCATGCATCCCTGCATGGTCATCATAGAGCCACCCACCCCGATACTTTAAGTGTAATTTTAATTTCAGCTTCTACATTACGCCTGCTCAATTTTTGATTTGATTATTGCTTAATCCTTTTTTTATTGCAGGGTATTGTTCTAAACGCCACTTCTCCCTTGCCTATGCTGAAGGAGTGGTCTATCAGTTATCGTAGGTTCATCGCTGCTCTGCGTGCACTAGGCCCTAACTGTGCAAGCTAGCTACGTTATATTCGCTTGGATCATCATCTACTTACTGCTTTAGTTGAGAGATGGTCTCCGCAGACCAATACCTTCCATCTGGCCATTGGTGAGATGACAGTCACCCTACAGGATGTGGCGATGATCGCTTTACTGATGGGCGCTTTATTATTGGCCTAAATGTGGTTGGTGAGGGGAAGAGGCGGTAGAGCTAACTGTTACGATGAGCTATTGGGTCGATATCTCCTGATAGATATGGTGTATCAGGATCCAACCAACCCACACATTACATCGACATTCTGGATGGGTCAGAAGCATAGGAACAGACCTACATGCCTTTGTGGTGGCTAAGACGATCTTTTATAGGGAATCTTATGCCCATCTGAACGTTGAGGAGTTTAACAGACATGTTCGTGCCTATATTTTATTTCTTATTGGAAGCTTCCTACTACCAGACAGGTCAGGATCTGAGGTCCATTTGCAATATCTTCCACTACTTGAGAACCTGGATACATTCAATACATTGTCCATAGGCGGAGCAATTCTGGCGCACTTGTATAGGGTGTTGTATGAGTCTACTAGGCCCAGCAATGCCAATATGACAGACTGCCTACACCCTGTAGATATGGTCTTGGCAGCACCTTCATGTAGGGAGGCTAACCCTGAATGTGTCGTATCTGAGTGATCTCGATGGGCTCAGCATTGGATTGAGGTATACATTAATTCTTGTAATTTAAAATTTATGCTTATATGTTTATTTCTAATGTGTTGTGCGAACAGGTGCAATGAGCGATATGTTCTCCATATGCCAATGGTGAATGTGGCAGTACATAGGAATGAGCTGGATGGTCTGCTACATACACAGGTATGACTTTCAGAGTAGTTATTAAATCAATTTTTTATAATGTATATACATATTTTAATATAGTTTTTAATATGTACAGGTGATTTTGGGAGCCATAGACTGAGCAGATCATGCAATGCCTATCAAATGTATGCTTAGTAGGCTCTGACATTTGGTAATCACAAGTCCCACTGATCAGGTGGAAGAGGGTAGAGTGGCACCTACCTGATCGAGTGTTGAGATAGTTTAGACTTATACCAGAGTTGATGTGGCACATGTAGACCCTACATTCAAAAGGGTCGATGGTTGAGGTAAAGCAGATGTAGATTGTGTTGATTACCATCAGGTGTATATTGCTGCTTGGGAGAGGCGGAGGGATTATGTATTTGAAAGCTTGGACGAAGATGAGGACAGACTAATAGCTATCAATTAGTACATGTCTTCGTTCAGATCATGGGCTTCTCTCTATTTATTAGCCGCCCAGACAGATCCTTCCACTACTTACTATCCCAAAGCACCTGTGGAGCGCATATATGTAAGTATTTATATAACTATTATGCTAAATTCAATATGCTACATACCTACTGAGGCTAATTTCAAACGTTAGTTTTCATGCAGTCAGAGCACCTCTTGGCAACTTAACACATCTTTCAGCCGTACAGATGAGCACAAGTTACAAGGAGCTGTAGATAGGTACGAGGTACTATGTAGGGACTTGACATATAAGTGACACACTTTATAGACCGGAGCCTACAAAGGATGTCCCACAGCAAGATTGTGGTGCCAGACCATCTACATATGCTGAGTCAGGTCCTTCTACGTACCAGCCTACTTATGAGTCACAACCGCCTTTTTCCCATCACAGGACTTTCTTACGCAGACTTCTGAAGATCTTGCATTAGAGGGCCACCATCGGCAGCATGATCGTCCACCACATATACCTAATCAATATACACATCAGAGTACTGTGAGTCCATGCAAATGATAGAGACATTAGCTGTTTAGCATAGTGTGACCAGTGTGTATGTACTACATTGATTCATGTATATATTTTTATTGTACTATCAGAGATGTATCATTTTTTTTTTGAATTGTAATCTTACTTATCTTGGATTTTTATTACATTAAACTATTTTGGTAATCCTCTATGTGTTTGGACACAAGTAATAGCTTTACCATACATATCCTTGATGACAATACCTCTATGTGTTTGGACATAAGTAATAACTCTAGGATACATATCCTTGATGATAATCCTAAAAACATATAGATAGCTCTATACTATTCCATCAAACCTCTTAACAAATCTATTGCATACATATTAACAACATCCATAACATAAAGCAAAAAGATAATGGCTTAAAACCAATCTTTGATGTAATCCAATTGAAATAGGAAAATATATTGTTAATCCTCTATTTGTTTGGACCCAAGTAATGGCTCTAGTATACATAGCTCTAGTAATATCTACTATTTCCTAAACACTCTAAAAAAACTTATCTTGGAACTTTAACACATGCTTTCCTAAATCAACAAATACCACACAATTATTTTTTTTAAAATGTCTGCTAGTCGCCCGATCCGATTAGCAGGCGAGCTTATGACTATAGAATAAATCGATTATCGACAAGCTCGTCTCATTCAGGGATAACTGCATTATCACATCGGATTTAACGCGGCATGCAAATCACCCCTTAAAGGGGCAACTATTTCTAAAATTAAATTTTTAATGATACTTATTTTGTTAATTACATTCTAAAACATACTTATTTTTAAATTTTAGCCTAAAATATATAACAATTTAATAGCTAATAGCACACAAATTTGTCAATTAGTTAAACAAGATTGAGCAGATATAACACTAATGATAGAGAATAAGGCTCACGGACAGAATAATCTCACCTACTTAGATCATGGCGAACATATGTTGATGGGTTGGAACTGAGAAATAATAAACATATAATTATAAAAATATCTCACTAAAATGTTTAATATCAATATAATTTGTGACAATAAATAACCAACATTATTTATGTTGCATGCCAACATAATCATTTTCTTTTTTTTGATATAATATAAATAGTTTATGAATTATAAGATTGATGATAACATTGACGATACTATGCTCTCATAATGTCCCAATATTTCAAAACTAATTTCGTGAAAAATAGTGAAAGAAATTTAAATCCAACATGCTAAAAAAAAGATAGATACATGGAGAATTCTATCCCTATTAACAATGATAATAATGTCCATGAAGCCATTTATAAAGCATCCAAATATGCTGATTATTGAAAAGAAACTAAGGTGATACAAATATTTTAAGTTCATGAAAAGTAGCTAATCATAAAATCATGTATAAGCATCAGATAAGCGCAAATTCATATATCCTGAGATCTAATTGACTAAATTAAGAGCATAGACTCAATCATGAAGAAACCCTATTACTTAATGCAAATATACAGATACGTATGCTAGTTTTGATTAAGAACTTGGTAGAGTTAAGTTCATGGTACTAAATCAAGTTGTATAAACATTAGTATTTAAATTGAGTATAATTCCTTCTGACGCTAATAATGGAGAAGAAAGTAGAATTTTTGCAAAAAAGATAAACAATAAAAAAAATATTTGGCAAATGATTTTAACAAAAGTTTGGCTGTACCTACAAGATATAATATCCCGCCTATCAAATTACTTGCATATCTCCGGCAAAATTTTTAAAATAGGCTTAATCCTAATTGTAATTAGCAATTTAGGCACGAAAATTTTTTTTTAGCAAAATAGGCCTAGTCGTCCGTTCAACGGACGACTGGTTTAAAAAAAAAAAATTGGGGCAACTTTCGTATTTTGATTATATCGTAGTCATACGGTGTCGGAATCTTACGAACTAGATATTGTTGGAATCGTAACAAAATTTTCTACAACTTTCATGTTGGTTGTAATTTAAGATTGTGGCGATCACGCAGTTTTTTCGAATCGTGCTAAAGCTGTACCGAAATTTGAGCATTTATGTCGTATTTTGCAAATCGAGTCATCGTATTGGAATCTAGGAAAATTGGTATCGTTGAAATCGTAACAAAAATTTTCTACAACTTTTATGTTGGTTGAAATTTACGATTGTGACCCGATACACAGTAGTTCTCTTATTACAAGTATTATTTTTAATATATTTTTTTGTTAATTATAGCACAATTATTCTAATTTTTTTATATTAACTGTTAATATAATTATCTGAGCTTTCTTTCTTCACTGTAAATGCTAATTATGGCACGATTAGTTAAAAAATATATTTTAATCTCTTTAAAGATGATGTTATAATAACATAAATAATTAATCTTTAAGAAATTTTTGAGAATAGTTCAGATAGTTTTACATTTTTCACATTGTCATCCTTAACAAGATAAATAATGATTGTCGTTAGAATTTTTCAGAACTTCATGATATCTCACGATCTAAGTTTAGCCACTCATGCAAAGAATGCAGATCATTTATATTTTTAAGAGCAGCATTTGGTTATTCCGATAAGCATTCCAGAGTATCAAAAATATTATTGTCAATTCTATTGATCATGGATCACTCCTTCAGCATTTAATTATCGAAATGATATCAAAAGTGAATAATCTTAGATTTGTTGAATTCCATTCATTGAGACGCTCAATTTTAATACAATCATATTTTAAATATTTAATTTATGCTTATTTGAACTCTCTTTATACTACTTTTCAGCATTATTAGATTATTCTTATTGAGGTATTTGATTCTACTATAATTTTGTTGAAATTATAAATTTGATAAAATCAAAATTTAAATAATTTTATTTTTTATTTTAGAAATATTTAACTAAAAAATTATATTAAGATTCATACTTAGTTGGATAGTTTCTTTGGTTTATATAAAATTGATTAAACTCAATTACATAATTTTATTAAAACATTAATTATATTGGATAAGATGATGGAGAGTTTTGGATAAATTTATTTATTAATTATATTGGATAAGATGGATGATGTTATAATAACGTAAATAATTAATCTTTAAGAAATTTTTTGAGAATAGTTCAGATAGTTTTACATTTTTCACATTATCATTTTAAAGAGATTAAAATATATTTTTTAATTAATTGTCATTAGCATTTACAGTGAAGAAAGAAAGCTCAAATAATTATATTAGCAGTTAATATATAAAAAATTAGAATAATTGTGCTATAATTAACAAAAAAAAATGTTACAAAAAATACTTGTAATAAGAGAACTATTGTGTATCGGGTCATAATTGTAAATTTTAATCAACATGAAAGTTGTAGAAAATTTTGTTACAATTTCAACGATACCAATTTCGCTAGATTCCGATATCGTATGACTCCAATCGTAAAATCTGACAATTCAGCTGACTTTTGATTTTGCGCGTGCTTCGTGTCGGCACAATCTTAAATTTTGACCAACATGAAAGTTGTAAAAAATTTTGTTACGATTCCAACGATACTAAGTTCATAAGATTCCTCCCATGTAATCGTGCAAAATCTGAAAGGCGCTTTAAAAAAAAAACCGGTCGTTTGTTAAGCGGACGGTGCTTTTACGATGGCCGTCGTGGTCTGATCATTTCCTATTTTACTAAAAAAAAAATTTTGTGCCTAAACTGCTAATTACGATAAGAACTAAGCCTATTTTAAAAATTTTACCCATATCTCCCTAGCCACCAAAAGCACACTTCAAAAAAGCTTATTCTTCTGCCGATAATCACCCTAATTTAGTCTAATGAGGTACAGTTGATGCATCTCACAATCGATCCAATTCCTTGAGCAACCCTCTTCTACATCTAATTTAGAATATATATATATATATATATATATGTGTGTGTGTGTGTGTGTGTGTGTGTGTGTGTGTACATGCATACATACATATATATATACATACTTAGTGGGCTTGGCCCTATATGAACTTAGTTAAGGTTCAACCCAAGTAAAGATAAATCCTAAAATTGCAAGGTTCGCACCTTCCCTTGGCATCGACAGCCACTTAAACATTTGTTAAGCTTAAACCCACTAACCCAACCTAGTCAAAGCAAGTCAAGTCAACACTCGACCCAAATGAAGCCAAAACTATTAGGGGACAAACCTTGGTTTAGTCCTCATTTTTTGTCCCTTTGAAGTCACTATCCCATATTAGGCCAACCAATAGGTTAGCCCGATGCGGTTAGTCCAAACCAAATTTGAGCTCAGATGGATGAGCCACAACCTCCCTATGGCTGAACTAAGCAAAAAGCTTGGTTCATAAGGGGAGCCCCACATAATTCACTTTATGGGGACCTTAAGCTCTCAATGCACTTAACAAATTTCCAAACACAATCCTTAGTTCTCCAATCCTCGATTCTCACTAGAGCCCAAATCATCATTTCCAAACCTCTCAACTGGCTACTCTATTCTTCAACCCAAGCACCAAGTGCCCCATCCTCCAAATTGGCTCACCTAAAACATTCCCCATTCTCAAAGAACAGGATCAAAATATGGCCCTCCCTTTTTGAGCGCAGGAAGACTGAGTTCGATCAAGCTCCAATGAATAGTGGTTTGGAATTGGTCTTTAGAGCAACTAGTAGAGAGGCAAGCAGTGAAACTCCGACTTTGGATCATCTCAATTTGATGAATCTTCCCAGCACATCAATTTCATTGAATTATGGATCTAGTGAGCTAATTAATTGATTTATTTCATTTAGATTGTGTGATGACATAATCATTTTGAACAATAAGCATGAAATTTTGGATAATTTTAATATATCAATTTGCATTGACTAAAAAAAATTTTAAATAAAAATTATGATTGTTCTATTTTGAATGACAACTTAAAGTGGGAAAAGATACATAAGTTCAAATATTCATTTCAGTAATTATCATGCTAAAAGAGAAGCTCAAAAGGAAACCATCAAATCTAGTAACCTAGACTAAATCGACAACAAAATAAAATTCCATGCCAAGGCAACTGAAGCTCAAAATGGCTCGAGTACACATTAACATGCTTCATTTGATTCAAAATCATCAAGAAGGGATATTTACAAATATAAAGTGAGAGCCATCTTATAACTAAGCTTTCTTTAGAGGTTGCTTCAAAGATGGAATAATGGTGGAGGAATTGACAAATTGGACTGATATCATTTCAAGTTAAAAATCAATTATCGTTGGATGAATTGTGATGATGGCGATTAAAGACGAGATAATCAAAGATCAATGACAAGTCATGCTTGAAGTAGGGCAGTGTGTTAAGACATTTCCCTTTGCTATAGTTGATATATTTACCAATTTTGCCATCGAAGGTACAATCAGTATTCAAATAAAAATAAAAATACAGTATTAAATTATTAAAGTAATAATAAAAGTTGCCGCCATTTCTACTTTCCACTAAAAGTAATATAGATCAAATGTTACCCGTATTAGGCTAATAATGAAATTTGAGCAATTTCGTAGTAGTTGAATGGTTCCTCCGACCTTTTGTTTGCAATTATTATTGACCATTCTAATATGTCCATATTATGTAGTCATGATAAATTTTGTCTACTGGTGAATTTTTTCTATTTTTAGTTTTATTGCTATAAATAAGCATTTTTTTGTCTGATAAATAATAATTCTTGGAGCAACCTTTATTTGAAAAAAAAAATTTGTAACATGATTCATATTGTTGCAGAGCATGTGTATATGTATATAACAAGAGAATACATGTTTATAATTTATTTTGTCTTGACATATGTTGGCACTAATTCAAGTTTCTGTTTCCTCAAAGCAACCAATCCCGGACTGTCTTCCATGTTCATGTCTTCATGAGAGTTGCCATTAGGAAGAGCCCAGTTGAATCGAAGCATAAGATTTGCCAAAGTAAGCTCAACAACTACAATTGCAAATGGCATCCCTGGGCAAATTCTTCGGCCAGCGCCGAATGGTATGTAGTGAAAATCCTTGCCTCTATAGTCCATGGTACTCCCCAAGAATCTGTCTGGTTTGAACTCCTCGGGAGAATCCCAATAAGCTTCATCTCTTCCTAGAGCCCATGCATTGATGATGACTCTTGTTTCTTTAGGAATGTTATATCCTTGTATTTGACAAGCTTTCGTGGACTCTCGTGGAAGCAATAGAGGAATGGGTGGATGAAGGCGAAGAACTTCCTTTATGACTGCAGTCAAATACTTAAGTTGGCCCAATTGTTCCTCTGCTATCATTTCTTCACCATTAGCTATTTCTCTCACTTCATCTTGCACCTTCTTCATTACATTGGGATTTCGAATAAGTTCAGCCATGCACCAATCCAGTGTTATGAAAGATGTGTCAGTTCCCGCAGCAAACATATCCTACATCATGAATGTAAAATAATGTCACGATATAATCAGCTTATTTAAAATTAAGTTAATAGAAATAGAAGTACTTATGCCATTAAGAACATGTAGTGTGATTTCTGTTTATTACATACCATTAGAGTAGCCTTGATATGGTCCCTTGTGAGAACAAAGCCTATGTTTGGGTCTCTCTGCAGCTCAAGCATAATATCAATGAAATCACTAGATGTGTCATTCCTTCCACCTTCCTTGTACTTAGTCAAATGATTCTCAATAAACTCTTCGAAAAGAGAATCCCATGTGTTGAAGTGTTTTCTAAGTTTGGCTTCCAGACCAGAAAGCACGTCTAGCAACCTCAACTTTGGGAAAAGGTCCTCAAAGAATACAACGGAAAAGAAAGTTGAGTTCCTTTGTACCAGCTCACAGACAAGACTCCTCCTCTCATCACTCATCGAGGATCCTAAAACTACTTTGCACAGAATGTTGCTTACTAGCGAATTTAACATCTCAGTAATGCATATAACGCCATTTTCTCTCGAAGCTGAATCTGCTATTCTTTGAAATAACAGAGCCACCTCCTGTTCACGAATTTTGCTGAAGGACTGCACCATTTTTTGGCTAAGGAGGTGAGTCATACCAATTCTCCTCATCTGTCTCCAACAATCGCCATATGGTGAGAAGGCTATGTCAATGTTATTGTAAGATAAAAGCCTTGATACTTTGGAGGATGGTCGACTTGCGAATACGATGTCATGAGTTCTCATGAATTCTTCAGCATACTTCGATGATGACACTACCAAGGTTGGAACGGATCCAAGATGTAGAAGCATGAGGGATCCATGCTTCTTCGATAGCTCCCTGAGTGAGCGTTGTGGCAGCGAGCCAAGTTCAAGGACATTACCTATCAAGGGAAGCCCTGGAAGTGCAGGCAGGAGAGGTATCTTGTTTAAGATATTTCTCCTCCTCCTCCTTTCTTCTAGCAGGATGAATAATGGAACCAAGAAGAGAGCAGTTAGAACCAGAATTGAATTCATCTTAATTGATCACCTCGTTTTAGTTTTTCTTGCTCTCTGCATTGCTAGGCTTTGTGATTTATATAGGACACAACGGGTTTGCTTGGTGATTACTTTTCATCATGCAATGTCAATTAAACCTTGCTAAATTGACCCGAATGGTTTGACAACTAAGCGATTAGATAATTGCGAAGTCCATGTTCCAACTTTCCTTCACTTTGACCGGTCAAACTAAGCGAAATTAAATTTGTTGATTGTGATATTTCTATTAAGACTCCAATCACGCTGCACCAAACTGGAAGCTAAATCAGACTTGGCCAGAGAACTCTCTAATCTCACCCCCCATATTCTTATTGCTGATGGTGTTAGCAATTTTCTCTGCAAAAATTAGTCAAGCTGCAACTTCTCATATTTATTAATACAATGGTATTGCTATTATAAAATATTCAATGCAAAAAAATAAATAATAATAATAAATAATAATAATAAAAATAATAATAATAAAATAAAATTCTCAACATAAAGGTATTAATCCTTACATGTGTTTAAGAAATTGTTTTCTAATTATATTTTTATAATTAATCAAAAATTAACTTAAGCTAGTACAAAATATTTTGTCATAAATGTGAAAACTCAACCAAATAAATTCCGGGATTTTTTTGATAAAATAAATTATTTTAAATATTTAAAATTTGAGTTTTAACAGCTTCAAATTGAATCTTTAATCAATTTTAATTATATTCAATATTCTTAATTCTTTTTGTTTGATCGAAATAAAAATCTTTATGCAATGAAATACGCCTAAGTGCACACATAAAGCTAATTAAATTGAAATCATCACTTTATTCTTTTGAATG
Organism: Cymbidium sinense; assembly: GCA_021442155.1. Taxonomy (NCBI): domain Eukaryota; kingdom Viridiplantae; phylum Streptophyta; class Magnoliopsida; order Asparagales; family Orchidaceae; genus Cymbidium; species Cymbidium sinense. The sequence continues at coordinate 53,988,700 of CM038215.1, forward strand.
TGTTGAACTCACTATCATGAGCGCATATTCAAGTTGCAAATGGTAACGATTAGCTTAATCTGATATGCCATCGACTTCATTTTTTTTCTTCTTTTTATCAAACTAATAGTAAAATATAAGAAAATTTTTAAAAATAAGTATGTTTTAAAATATAATTAACAAAATAAGTATCCTTATAAAAATTTTTATTTTAGGTATAGTCGCCCCTTTAAGGAGTGACTTGGATATAACGTGATAGCCACATGGCTTTGTAATCGAGATACGAGGGGCTACCTCGATATCTTGGCTAATTAGCTCATTTAATGGGCGATAAGCACTGTTTGTCTTAGTGCTAGTCGCCTATTTAACGGGCGACTAGCTTAGGGCATAAAATAAGCCAATCGGCCCCCTTGCGCGTGCCGACCTGATGCCTCTTCCGCGATTTCCTTCCACGAGCACCCGAGTGAAGCACCCGAGCCGAGCACCCGAGTCAAGCACCCACGCCGAGCACCCGAGGCATCCTAGCTCGTCGACCGGCCTCCTCGCCTCCCGATAGCCGCCACCGACATCCGACCGGCGCCCATTATCGGACCGACGACGCTACGTTGGCCGACAGCCACCCGACAGCTGCATCATCTGCATCCGACACCCTTCCTCTTCATCCGACTGCCCGTGGAACCAAACATTGGCTTCTGACGATGATTCCAGCGGCTCTATTCCTTTTAGGGAAGTTTCTGGCGACACATTCTGAGGTTCTTAGCACACATTAATGCTGATCTTCGTAAATGCATGGTAAATCTCTAATTTTTTCATGTGTAATTGATTAGGTTGTGGTTTAGAGATTTAGGGTGTAATTTTGGGTGATCACATCATTAATTGCGGTGTTAATATATGTCGGGCTTAGGTAGAAGGTTGATTTAAGTCTTAGAGATAAAATGTAAAATGAATATATTTGTGCCTAGCAGGTTTGAGTACCCGCAATAGGCAAATAAGATTAGAACCAATCACCTTATATGACTTATTCACATAATACGCCGATTAAGTTAAATATTAGTTGGTTTATGTAGTCTTACTATGAAGAAATTTGTTTGTGCAATCCTTTTCCAAATTTAGGGTATCCTAATGCGCCTAGTTATATTTTAGATATTTAACTCGTACCAACTCATCTTGCCAAGAATGAGTAGAGAGGTGGTTTCGTTAATCTTATTCTACAGAGGCGAACTAAGTATTGATGACCAGTTCATTCCCAGTTATGTGGGTGGCCGAAATTGTCAAATTAAGGTTTTGAGGTACAACACATTATTGGAATGAAACAAAGAATTATGAGATTCCTGCATATTGATTCAGTGCGTCACATAGTTAGTCTGACATGTCGTTATCCAGTGGATAATGGATTTGTAGCATATGTTTTGTCTGATGATGAAGTTTGTGACGTCGTACTGGACGAAGCTTCTTGTCAGACCTTAGTATTGTATGTGAAAGTCGAAGTTGCCAATGTTGCATCCATATTAGCTGATCCAATTTTTAGGATAACAGATATACCATTGACGCGTACATAAGATTTCATTACACCTGCTCCTTTGATGACACAGAGCAACTCTGTTGAATTGATTCCCAGGTAAGAACTTGCTTATCTTTCCTAACTTATGTTGTTAGTTTTTAATAGTGACGTGTGTTATAGTACTAATGTATGTCGTGCAATCACAGATCTAGCGATAATATTATTTATCTATCAGAGGAACCATATGTGCCTCAGAGTGTTGTAGGTGATGATGTGTATAAGACTATGAGCAGTGGCTCAAGTGGAGACTCTAAGCATGATATCAACGATGATGACTGTTCACCTAGTTTAGAAGTTATGGTTGATAATGCAGCCAGTTGAGATCTGTCAAAGAATCATTCATTCCAGAATATTGAGAGCGAGTTTGAAATGTTTTCCTAAAAATGAGTATGTCTGAATGTGTTAGAGCACGAGAGAATGGGACAGTGATATTTATTTTGATGGTCTATCTGATGAAAATGTCCGATCAGATGATGTTGAAATTTCAGGTGATCTTATTGAGGAAATGTGCTTCACAAGTAAAAGAAGCCTTCAGTTTGCTAATATTGGTTGGTGTGTAGTTAATAGTGTTCAATTTCAAACTATCACCTCAAACAAAAAGAAGTATGTTGTAGTATGTGTGCACCGTGATAGTCTTCGTAGAGCATGTAATTGGCGCCTGCATTATAGTCGCAGGGAGAATCTCCTGAATTGGCCATTACTGATGATGGTGGAATTCATTATGGAACTATGACAACTAATGCATCTAAATATTCCAATGGTTTTCTTAAACATGCACATGGTTTGCCAATTCAGACATTGATCACTGCTATTTACTACAACTTAGCTGCACTATTTTTGAAAAGATTTTCCACTGCAACATAGCAACAGGAAGCAAACTTATCTATGTTCACACAACGAGTATCAACCATGTCACATCATTATGAAAGGAAAGCTAGATGTTTCCCAGAACCAGTTAACATCAACCCTAGAGAGCTATAGGTGTTTGATAGGTCAAGTCGATCATTTAGGGTCAATTTATCAGATAATGGTCAATGTAGTTGCAGTTGTAATAAGATAGTTATATATCATTTGTCATGCCCCCATACTGTTACTGCTTTGAGATTTAGAAGATTAAATCACCTAACATATGTTTCACAGTATTATTCTCTGCATTTATATAAACTTACATACGCAGTAAAGTTTCATACATTGCTTGACAGTTCGGATTGGCCAGCTTTCAGTCATGAGCAAGATATTATTGAGTTGTTTCCTTCTAATTTTCATTGAAGGTCAGGTAGACAGTGCACCAATAGGTTTAGAAATATAATGGATGAAAATAGAGCTAGCAGTAGCAGATTCTGTATTCTACGCAAGACAGTTGGTCACTATAGGTCATCGTGCCCATACAATGTCAACAATAGAAGGTATGTCATAATTGCAACAGCTATTTTTTCTGTGTAGTATGCTCCTTACTATAATTTTATAACTTGATTGCAATACTCTTTTTTAGTTTAGTTTATGCTACAGTTTTTCTTTTCAGTTTTATAATTGACTGACACTCACTATTACATGTGTTTCCTTCAACAGGTACGATGGCCGAAGAGCACCTCTCCCTAGTTAGATGCAGGCATAAGGGTCATGCTAGGGAGGACACCACACAGTCAGAGCAGCCTCTTCCAGAGGTCCACCTTAGAATGTATCCCTGCATGGTCGGCACAGAGCCACCCACCCCGATACTGTAAGTGTAATTTTAATTTTAACTTCTACATTACACCTGCTCAGTTTTTGATTTGGTTATTACTTAATCCCTTTTTTTTTATTGCAGGGTATTGTTCTAGAGGCCACTTCTCCCTTGCCTATGCTGAAGGAGTGGCCTATCAGTTGTCATAGGTTCATCACTGCTCTGTGTGCACTAGGCCTTGACTGTGCAAGCTAGCTACGTTATATTCGCTTGGATTATCATCTACTTACTGCTCTAGTTGAGGGATGGTCTCCGCAGACCAATACCTTCCATCTGACCATTGGTGAGATGACAGTCACCCTACATGATGTGGTGATGATACTGTGCTTACTTGTTGATGGGCCGCCTATTATTGGCCTAAATGTGGTTGGTGAGGGGAAGAGGCGAGGCCGCGATGCTGCGATGAGCTATTGACATCTCCGATATGGTGTATCAGATCGACCAACCCACACATCGACATGGTCGGCACGCGCATGCATGCCTTTGAGCTCGGATGGTCTTTATAGGGAATCTTATGCCCATCGGCGAGGAGTTTAAGAACATGCCTATATTTTATTTCTTATTGGAAGCTTCCTACTACCAGACAGGTCAGGATCTGAGGTCCATTTGCAGTATCTTCTACTACTTAATGACTTGGGTACATTCAATACACTGTCCATGGGTGGAGCAATTCTGGCGCACTTGTTTAGGGATTTGTATGAGTCTACTAGGCCCACTAGTGCCAATATGACTGACTGCCTACACCTCTGTAGATATGGTCTTGGGAGCACCATCATGTAGGGAGGCTGACCCTGAATGTGTCGTATCCGAATGATCTCGATGGGCTCAGCATTGGATTGAGGTATACATTAATTCTTGTAATTTAAAATTTATGCTTATATGTTTATTCCTAAGCAACAACGAGCGATATGTTCTCCATATGCCAATGGCGAATGTGGCAGTATATAGGAATGAGCTGGATGGTCTGCTATATACACAGGTATGACTTTTAAAGTAGTTATTAAGTCTATTTTTTATAATGTGTATACATATTTTAATATAATTTTTAATATGTACAGGTGATTTTGGGAGCCATATACTGAGCAGATCATGCAATGCCTATCAAATGTATGCTTAGCTCTGACATTTGGTAATCACGAGTCCCGCTGATCAGGTGGAAGAAGGTAGAGTGACACCTACCTGATCGAGTGTTGAGATAGTTTAGACTTATACCCAAAGTTGATGTGGCACATGTAGACCCTACATTCAAAAGGGTCGATGGTTGTGGTAAAGCAGATATAGACTGGGTTGATTACCATCAGGTGCATATTGCTGCTTGGGAGAGGCGGAGGGATTACGCAGTTGAAAGCTTGGACGAAGATGAGGACAGACTAACGGCTATCAATTAGTACATGTCTTAGTTCAGATCTTGGGCTTCTCTCTATTTATTAGCCTCCTAGACAGATCCTTCCACTTCTTACTATCCCAAAGCACCTGTGGAGCGCATATATGTAAGTATTTACATAACTAGTATGCTAAATTCAATATGTTACATACCTACTGAGGCTAATTTCAAACGTTAGTTTTCATGCAGTCAGAGCATATCTTGGCAACTCAGGACATCTTTCAGCCGTACAGATGAGCACAAGTTACAAGGAGCTGTAGATAGGTACAAGGTGCTATGCAGGGACTTAACATATAAGTGACACACTTTATAGACCGGAGCTTATAGAGGATGTCCCACAGGATGACTATGGCACCGGACCATCTACATATGCTGAGCCAGGTCCTTCTACGTACCAGCCAACCTATGAGTCACAACCTCCTTTGTCCCATCACAGGACTCTCTTATGTAGACTTCTGAAGATCTTGCATTAGAGGGCCACTATCAGCTGCGTGATCGTCCACCACATGTACCTGATCAGTATACACATCGGAGTAGTGCGATTCCATGCAGACGATAGAGATATTAGCTGTTTAGCATAGTGTGGCCAGTGTATATGTACTACATTGATTCATGTATATTTTTTTTATTGTACTATCAGAGATGTATCATTTTTTTTTGAATTGTAATCTTACTTATCTTGGATTTTTATTACATTAAACTATTTTGGTAATCCTCTATGTGTTTGGACACAAGTAATAGCTTTACCATACATATCCTTGATGACTATTCCTCTATGTGTTTGGACATAAATAATAAATCTAGGATACATATCCTTGATGATAATCCTAAAAACATATAGATAGCTCTATACTATTCCATCAAACCTCTTAACAAATCTATTGCATACATATTAACAACATCCATAATATAAAGCAAAAAGATAATGGCTTAAAACCAATCCTTGATGTAATCCAATTGAAATAGGAAAATATATTGTTAATCCTCTATTTGTTTGGACCCAAGTAATGGCTCTAGTATACATAGCTCTAGTAATATCTACTATTTCCTAAACACTCTAAAAAAACTTATCTTGGAACTTTAACACATGCTTTCCCTAAATCAACAAATACCACATGGCAATTATTTTTTTTTAAAATGTCTACAGGCTAGTCGCTCGATTAACGGGCGACTAGCTTGCAGACTTATAGAGCTAGTCGTCTGATTATCAGGCGACAAGCTCTCGTCCCATTCAGGGACAACTGCATTGTCACATCGGATTTAATGCGGCATGCAAATCGCCCCTTAAAGGGGCGACTATATCTAAAATAAATTTTTTAATGATACTTATTTTGTTAATTACATTCTAAAACATACTTATTTTTAAATTTTAGCCTAAAATATATAACAATTTAATAGCTAATAGCACACAAATTTGTCAATTAGTTAAACAAGATTGAGCAAATATAACACTAATGATAGAGAATAAGGCTTATGGACAGAATAATCTCACCTACTTAGATCATGACGAATAGATGTTGATGGGTTGGAACTGAGAAATAATAAACATATAATTATAAAAGTATCTCACGAATTGTTTAATATCAATATAATTTGTGACAATAAATAACCAACATTATTTATGTTGCATGCCAACATAATCTTTTTCTTCTTTTTGATATCATATAAATAGTTAACTATGAATTATAAGATTGATGATAACATTGACGATATTATGCTCTCATAATGTCCCAATATTTCAAAACTAATTTTGTGAAAAATAGTGAAATAAATTTAAATCTAACGCGCTAAAAAAATATAGATACAAGGAGAATTCTATCTCTATTAACAATGATAATAGCAATGTGCATGAAGCCATTTATAAAGCATCCAAATATGTTGATTATTGAAAAGAAACTAAGGTGACGCAAATATTTTAATTTCATGAAAAGTAGATAATCATAAAATCATGTATAAGCATTAGATATGCGCAAATGCATATAACCTGAGATCTAATTGACTAAATTAAGAGCAATCATGAGAAAACCCTATTACTTATTGCAAATATACAGATACGAAGACCAGTTTTGATTACGAACTTGGTAGAGTTAAGTTCATGGTACTAAATCAAGTTGTATAAACATTAGTATTTAAATTGAGTATAATTCCTTCTGACGCTAATAATGGAGAAGAAGGTAGAATTTTTGCAAAAAAGATAAACAGTAAAAAAAATATTCAGCAAATGATTTTACCAAAATTTTAGCTGTACCTACAAGATATAATATCCCACCTGTCACATAACTTGCGTTATCTCCCTATCCACCAGAGAGCACTTCAAAAAAGCTTATTCTTATGCAGATAATCACCCTAATTTAGTCCAATGAGGTACAATTGATGCATCTCACAATCGATCCAATGCTTAAGCAACCCTCTTCTACAAACATGCGTCATACTTAGTGTCCTTGGCCCTATATGAACTTAGTTAAGGTTCAACCCAAGTGAAGATAAATCCTAAAATAGCAAAGTTTACACCTTCCCTTGGCATTGACGGTCACTTAAACATTTGTTAAGCTTAAAGTCACTAACCCAACCAACTCAAAGCAAGTCAAGTCAACACTTGACCCAAATGAAGCCAAAACTATTAGGGGACAAACGTTGGTTCAGTCCTCATGGTTTGCCCTTTTGAAATCACTATCCCATATTTGGCCAACCAAGTGGTGAGCCCCATGCGGTTTGTCCAAACCAAAATTTGAGCTTGGATAGTTGAGCCACAACCTCCTTATAGCTAAACTAAGTAAAAAGCTTGGTTCATAAGGGGAGCCCCACATAATTCAATTTATGGGGACCTTAAGCTCTCAATGCACTTAACAAATTTCCAAACACAATCCTTAGTTCCCCAATCCTCTATTCTCACTAGAGCCCAAATCACCATTTCCAAACCTCTCAACTGCCTACTCTATTCTTCAACTCAAGCATCAAGTGCCCCTTCCTCCAAATTGCCTTACCTAAAACATTCCCCAATCTCAAAGGACAGGATCAAAATATGCCCCTCCCTTTTTGAGCATAGGAAGACTGAGTTCGATCAAGCTCCGATGAATAGTGGTTTGGAATTGTTCTTTAAAGCAACTAGCAGAGAGACAAGCAGTGAAACTCTGACTTTGGATCATCTCAACTTGATGAATCTTCCTAGCACATCAATTTGATTGAATTATGGATCTAGTGAGGTAATTTTTGGTGAATTTAGATAAACCCTCAAGTTTCCATGCCTTGTTAAGTAATGTTGTGCAATTTTAGGATCCAACCATTAAATCTTCTTGTATTTTCATTCTCTATCTTTCTTGCATGAAAATCAAAATATTAGAGTTTACATAACTTAGATCAATCCCCCAAAGATAGAGAGCTCTTCCTTTCACTGGTGATGGGTAAAAAGAGCTCTATACTGTCCACTTCATTTGATTATAATGGACGATTACTGTTTAGTTGTGTAGTAGAACATGTTTATCTCTCCATAGGACCATAGGTGTGATTTAGACCATTTGATTTTGAATAGACAGCCCAGATCAAAATCACATGAGCCACCATCCACACAGGATCCATATAAGATGTGGATCCAATGAATCGAAGTGTGCCTCACATAAACCATACACCCATCAGCATCACATGGATAAATAGATAAATAAGGATTAAAAATGACATAAAAATCTCATAAACTTAAAAAACTCATAAAAACAAAATATAAAGTCAAAAATATAAATGACCCCCATATGAAATAAACATTCATAGATGAATGTAATTGATCGAAAAGCCTCAAAATTTTATTTAGTATTTGAGATTAATTTGGGTATAATTAGAAATTAATTTTTTTGTTAATTAAGGCTAAATTAATTTATTAAATTAGATAGAGTTTTGAAAATTCATGATAAATCACATAATAATTCAAAAAATACAAATGACTCCTTATAGATAGCTAATAGAGAGGAATCTAATGAAACTAAAAGCCACAACTGTTGTTGGGCATTTTGGTAACAATTTGAACATAATTACAATCTTATTTTTCAATTAGTGATATAATATAACTTTATTTGCTTTGAAACTAGTGGGATATGTTTTGCATATTATGTGATAGCTATGTTATTTTTCTCAAAAACATTGAACCTTTTTTATGAGTAATCAAATTATTAATATTAAAGTAAAAAAAAAGCTTTATTAATTAATTACAAAAATTATTTCTTATTGGTTTAAGTCACTTACTAAATAGAGAGAATCGTAGACAAATTTTAAACACTTGAATCCTTATTAAGTCTATTAATTATTTAAATTTGGCTTAATTAGATCAATTAAATAATTTAATTATTAACCAATAACTTAAATTTTACAAGTAATTCTAATTAGTTTTAAATGACTTAAAAAGTCAATGGATAGTTCTAGAGGTAAGTGATCATTCTTAAGAAAATTTTCACACAATTTGGAGTTATCATAATATGTATATTAAGATTATAGTAAAATTCCTATTTAAATAATATTTAAAAATTATTAAAAAATAGATATTATAAAATTAATTTTATAAACCATCCAAAGTGCCCCTCTTAATGTACCAAGCCGTAGAAAGAAATTTTGGGAATTTGCAAAATTAATATAATGTTAGTTATATTTTCTTTAAAAATAATTAAATTTATTAAATAATAAAAATTTTCATTAATTTATCAAAATATTATTGAATATTCCTGAAATCCTTTTATATATACCTTAGAAAATAATTTCATAAAGATTGTGATTGATTAGGCCAATCAAAAGTAACCTCAAACGAATATCTATTTATTTTAATATAAAATTTTTATATTAATTACATTCTAAATTAGAAAATTTATATTAAATAGAATAAGGTCTGAAAGATCAACATACTTTTCTTGTAAATTCTCAGGAAGAGAGAAGACATAAAAAAAATAAAATCAACTTACTATGAATATTAAAATAGTTTTTATAAATTAAATATCTATATACATTAAATAAAAAAAAAAAATAGATTATTAGAATGGACTTCAAATGATATGAAATTTTTATGGTAATGTTGGAACCTTATTTCTATCACTCCTGAAAAGTTTTATGATATTTTAATAAATATTTTTACTAAACAAACTCTTAAGGAAATAAAAAATATAAAAAATTATAGAAAACCCAATTTAATTAAAAATAATTTTAAATTTTTATTAGATGTTTCTCTGGAGTTACCCAATTATGGAGAATATTCTCATACTTTTTGGACATAATTGATGTTGATTTGAAATTTCCATACTCAATTAATTAATAAAAATGTTATGAAATATTCCTTAAGATGTCTTTCTAAACTTAGAATATTACTCATGAAATTTACAAATTTACTTGAACCTAAATCAAAATTAAAAACAATAACTTAAATGATAATTGACATAAGGTGATATTAATTACATTAATTAAAAATCAATAAAAATCACTTAGGTTGGAGTGTTAGGGTAATCATCATCTTTTGGTGTGGTGTTCACTCTTTTAGGGCTAGGGCATAAAGAATAGAAGGGCCCAACCCTATGTGGGGCCCACTACTCCTCACACTCTTTAAAATATTGTGGTGAAAAACTTCTATAAATTCCGCCTTTCAAATTGCTATTAGAAAAGATTAAAATTCATCTTTAGTATGCAGAACCAAATGATCAGTATGTCATCAAGAATATAGTATCTCAAAGACATATGTCACTACACTTTAATGGATATAATCACCTCAATAAGGACTCCTAAGGATGATGGGTCTGTATATGTACCAGAGATTCTTCCCCTACTTTACATGAAAAAGTAAAGCATGATTAATTTTAAATCGGGTTCGTTAAGTTCCCTATAGGGGCAAGCTCCCATAGTTAATTATATTCTAAGAATAGGGATTCCTTAGGAAAACTCTCGATTAAGGTAAATGATCATTGTCTTCAAAAATTTTAAAAGGAAAGGACTATTAATCGATTGATTTATTTTTGATAATCAAATGGGATTGATCAAAGGGAATGAGTTATTATTGAAGCCAAAATGAAAGATAAGTAGGAGATGCCCACGATGCTAAAAAACCTAGTGAGCATCTCAAACTATTCTATAGTTGGGCTTTAAATTTTTGAAATTGACTTAGTTTGTTTGAGTTGCATTTTTCATTAGAAATTTAGGACATATGATTTCTTAACACAAGGTTAAGGAAATTCCTAAGAGGTGAGGAATTATGCTTATAGCCAACAAATTGAGAAGCAACCTCAGAACCTAAATCTAGGGGTCTTTGGCAAGGGCCGAAATCACAACCTAAATCTAAGGCAAAAATGGGTAATTGGTTTGCCTCCACAAGAGAGGACAAACCACCCGACAACTTGGACTTATAACCGCTAGGGGGTGGCTGTCAACTAACTCCTCTTATGATTTTAAATACATGTAGGCAAGTCTTATGCTTATGCAGGATAGCTAGACTATTATTTATTTATAAATAGACTAATTCCTTAAACTCACTCCATAAAGAGACTAGATCATGCTTCAAATGACTTAAATCTAATCTAATTCAAATTTCATTTTTTTTTATTATTTTTATTTAGGATTCATATGCCTAATGGATGAGAAATAAAGTTATTGGCCAAAATCAATGAGAAGGGAGGAGGTGAGTTTCTACCATGGCTCTCAAAGGTCAAGCCATGTTTCTCTAGCAAAGATGAAAGCCCTCCAATCAAGAGTGAAATAAGATGCATTTGTGCATGATATTATAAAAGAAATACTCATCCAGCTAAGTGGTTGCTAATTATGTTATCTTGATTTTAAACTTAAGCTTTAGGTGAGGTTATGAGTTCTTTATTTTTAATTTGAGTTGTTAAGTTTGGTAAAAGATTAATTTTTTTTTCTAAAGAGCCTAATCCACATCCAGGCCATACATAAAGTAAGAAAAAAACTATGAAATGATATAACTTAATGCAAAAGCTAAACAAATCATCAATCAATTTATAAAACTAATCATAAAATGAATAAAAGGCCGTTGTGGTCGGGCACCACCGCATAAACCCAAAAAAACAAATGTGGGTAGCCGAGCTCTACCCTTATACAACCCGGATTACAAATGAATTAAATTACAATTAACAAGGAATTCATTATTATGAGGGTCTTCAAGTTTCATTTCTTCTTTCTTCTTTTCTTCTTTCTTTTCTTTTCTTCTTTCTTTTTTGGTTGTTTCGCTTGGATGGTTGGAAGATAGATGCTCCAAGGCTTCACATGGTGTATAAGATAGGATCTTATGACCAATGCTCATCCTAATCCCTATAACAATCATTCCAAAATCCTAATTGCAAAAATTTACATGAAAAGAGAAAGAATGAAAATTCAACTAACACTTGCAAAATAATGGCTAGCAAAACCAAACCACACAAATCCCAAGCATATATATTGGACTTATCTCCCCCACACATGGGTGACTAAGTTCATCTGGCCTATTTGATTATGCGTAGGGGTATAAAGCACCTGCACACAAAAGCATTTATATTTTTATTTATGATAACGACCATTAAGAACAATCCCCTGCAGAAAAGAATAGTTAGACTAAGAGCGTCCTACCATTCATTCTATGAGCATACACCTTAACATTTAGTCTAAAACATATATAAAAAATAAAATAAAATATCAAACCATGCACCGCCCTAACCTAAAGCTAGAAGTGGTGACTTTAGGAGTGTGCATTATTTGGTTTTAACCAAAAAACCAAACCGAACCAAAGTTTTTGAGTAATTTGTTTTGGTTTTGAACTTAGTAATTTGGATTTTGGTTTTAATTATTGAAAACTTTGGTGTTTGGTTTTTGGATCGGTTTGTTAAATAAAATTTTGGATGGAACCAAATAAACCAAAGTAATTATATGTAATGCGATATTATTAATTTATGTATAATAGGCTTATCTATTATACACTTATTATTTATTTTTTTAATACTTGGCAGGTGCTTTTTTGGAGGACCATTATCCAATTTTTCAAAATATTTTGGTCTCATAATATGGTAATATGGTTCCATCAACTTCTTAGTTCAAAACATCGTTAAGGTAAGTAAAAATTAGTTTTAAATATTTATTGTAGTGCATGAAGTAGTTAATTGCATTTTTTATTATATTTATGTTATTTTGCTTATTGCTTGTTCATTATACAATAAAACATTATGCAAATAATTTTTAAATGTAGCAAACTTCAGCTTAAAACCAAAACCAAAATAACCAAACCAAATTATTATTCGATTTGTTTGATTTTTTATTATATTTATGTTATTTTGCTTTTTGCTTGTTCATTATACAATAAAAAATTATGCAAATAATTTTTAAATGTAAAACGATTTATGCAAAACCAAACCAAAATAAACCATTATTCAGCTTTGTTTGGTTTTGCATTTTATTTGGTCGGTTTGGTTCAATATTTTTAGGAATCCAAAACCAATCGATTTTAAAAATTTATCATCCAATCCATCCAAATCAACCAAACGCACACCCTTAGGTGACTTAGCCTAATGTGTGTGTTTTGAAGGTTTGTGTGGTATGCTTAGCTATGGCTTTAGGTTCAAATTTTCTAAGTATGAAAACATGTTCAACCTAGAGGAGGGTTTCATTTAAGTTGTTTAATTATTTTGGTTGATTTTATTTCATGTTTTGATTTGGTTCAAGTAAATCCTCAATTAATTACTAAGTTATGAAGAGAGGGAAAGAGAAGAGAACTTCTCTTTCCTTCCCTAACCTAAGTAATTTCTAAAGTAGATTCACATTTTAGTTTTGTTTAGTGAATTCTTTGATTAAATATATTAATTAATCCTAAGTTTAGTTGAACTCTAAAGAAACCTATTCAAAAAGAAATGTATTTTAAGATTAAAGAAAATGAACCAAATTCACAAAACACACATTACTTCATTTCTTTCCCAACATGTATAACATGCATATGAATGAATCCTAAGCATATCTATACATACAAATGAGAATATTTAACACACTTTATGATGCATGCTAAGTAATTCACTTTAGGAAATTTGGAAGTTTAATATGCATGATTTTCTTTAAGTAGAAAAGAGTATTTCTTATCCAATTTTCACATGCACACATGAAAGTAGGAAAGGCATAAGTGAGTACAACGCCATTGTTAACCAGAGGTGTAAGGTACATGACCTACTTAGGGCTACTTAAAGCCTTGCAACCTCAGGGTTGTACAGAATAATATACAACTTTTCTTAAATACAAACATATGCACAAAAAAAAAAATGAATTGGAAGAAAGAATGCAAAAGTTGTATTAATTGGTTCATTTTATTTATGCAGTTTATGTGTGCAAGCATAGGTAACCCATCTTAGATTATAACATAGGGATGAATATGATATAGAATTAGGTAAGTGTTAGGTTATTTTCAAATGAATCATACATCTTACCAACTCCTATTCAAAACTATACTAACATAAAAGAGAAGAGAAACCTATGCTAAGTACACCTTTATATTCTTTCACATGCAAGCTTATAATTAAAACATAAGTAGAATACTTTCAGATTTGATAATTGATTTTTATATTTTTTGAAAAAAATTTGAATTTAGTAGTGATAATAGCCACTCATATTTCTACTTTAGCCAACACATGCAAATTTGAAATAAAGTAAACAATTTCATTTTTTAAATTTGAATTTTAAAAAAATATGAATGCATGAAACCACATGACATACAAACTTAACATGTTGGGGAAAGAATCAAAACAATGAAAGCATGTAAACACATCACTTTAATTAAATCGTAAAGACATTCTTATAGAATAAGAAAGTTTAAAATAAGCCAAAGTGTATTCAATGTGATTTTTGTTTAGTTTTAAGTTTGATTTAATTTTGAAAAGGTGAGTTGAGTTTGCTGTTCCTAACCCATTCCTACATTTATTTTGCTAAATTTTTAGATGATTAGATTCATTTTTATGTATTAATTAGTTTAAGATATGAATTAAGCAAGTTAATTAACCCTTTCCTACACCACCTTAGCATAGTTAACCAAGTAATCATGAGCCAATGAGATGACATAAAAAACTCACAAGGAGTTTAAACTTGCAATGCACCTAATAAGAAAATGGTTTAATGCAATTTTGCTCATGATTAATGGTTAATTAAGCAAAGGGGTTTAGCTTAAATAATTTCAAAACACCCCTTCATACATATGAATTGGGTTTTGATTTTCTTAATTGAACTTAGACTATTAAACATCTAAGCATCTACCCAAAGTAGATTAATTAAGTTCTGAAAATTTTTATAATTTTTAGAAATTGATTAAGGGGATAATTAATAAATTAACCCTTAATTAAGAGAAGATTGAAGATATAGAAGGGGGTTTTGGGAATAGCTTAGGGAAAATGCCCCAAAATTATTCTATAAATCTTCTATCTTACTGGATCTGACCTTAATCAACCCTAATAATGGACTAAAACCACTAATCACACTTTAAATATCCTTAATTACATAAGAAGGGTAATTAGGAAGCCCATTTGCAATTCTCTTAGTTAATCCTTCAATAAATCCCAAGAAAATTAGGAGAGGCAGAAGTTATTCCCTAAAACATACCCAAGAAGTTTGGGATTAATCAGATGATTAATTTAAAAGTAATTAACAAAATATGATTTCCATTAAAACCCAAAATTAGAGAAAAGGATAATTCAAAATCCATTGAAATTATTTTTAAAATATTCTAGGTTGAAATATCCTTTCATAGGATTTTACCTCATATTTTTTCTAAATTTTATTGAGAGAGATATGAATTTTGGAAAATTAGGCAATTAATTATAATTATTTAAACTTTCCAAAGTAATCCCTCAGCTTATAGCGTGATGCGTGGCAGTGGGTGTCAACACAATTTACATGCATCACGCCATGAGCCTGCTACTTAAATATCAAATCAAGTGGCGGTGCGGCGGCGGGACGCGCTTTGATTCCTGTCGTTTGATCAAAGATTGGATGGCCAGGGATCAACCCACGGTTTATAAAAGGATAAATGAATTTCTAAACATGGGAATAATCTCAACCGTCAATCCAAAATGTGTGGATGGATGGCCAAGATCTCCTTAGTTCTTCCCCTAAGCTCAATAGAGACCATCCATGATCTGGGGAAGATTTAAGCTCAATTGACCTCAGATTGAAATAAAACTTTACCCACACCATCTAAAGCCAATAAGAAATACATCCAATGGTGGAATTTGCATGACCTAAAAATTCCTTTCACAAAAGACCAACATATCCTATGCTAGGTGGTTAGAAAATTTCATACCTCACCAGTGCTCGAGTTCGATGAGGTAGGTTCGTCTAGTAGAGACGAAGCCCTGTTGAAAATTTTTAGGCCTTGGGGTTGAGTGGATTGCTCTATGGACCAACACCATTTGATGTCCCTTGAGACTTTGATCCAATTGATGCTCTCCTTGCTGTGGTAACTCAAATGGATGCTTGAGTGTACTCGAATTGATCCTTAGAGGAAGTGTGCAAGAGGAATTGAAGTGATTTTTAGTATGGAGAAACATGGAAGTAAAAGTGAGCTCCCCTATTTTTCAATGGAGAAAACTGAGAAGATCTCTTTTGAAATCCCTCTTAGAATGCTTAGGAAGGCTCTCCGATCTTTCCTAACACTCTCTAGGGCTTCATCAAATTAGGGAATGATCATTTTGAATTAAATTAGGGGGAGTATATCTCCCCGTATGGCAATCGGACAACCGACACCTCCTTTGCTATTTTGATCCAATTGCTCAAATTGTAGAGGTTGTTTGATCCATTTAGAGTTGGCACATGGTTAGTTTGAGGCCTTGAGTGGATTGCCAACCTCCCATGTGCATTCAATTGGGTGGAGGAGGGATTTGGAATGAGCCAATTTGACCCATGGGGTCAGGTTTGGCCTTGGGTCCATTTGGGCTGAACCAAACACATTGGGTTGGGTGCACCACTCATCATTAGGTCCCCTTGAGGTATTAGGATGGTATCAAGTGGATATGAAGAGGGCATGACCAAATTACCCATGGATTAGGCCAAATTTTGTTCTATGGCCTAGGGGTAGAATAATCATTTTGTTGATTTTTTAATTTGGATATGTTGAGTATGTGGAGAAGCTAGGTTTAGCCAAGTTTCATGAGATTTGGAATTCATTTGATAAGGTTTGGCTCATGTTGATCCATTTAGGTCAAAATGGGTCAACTTGGGTCAAGTTGACCAATTGGTCAAATTGGATCAAACTAAGGGTTGGATCAAGTTCATATGATCATTTGAAATGTTTTGGTGGCTTTGGTTTGATTCAATTTGGATTAGGTTTAAATTTGGCCCATATGACTTCATTTAGGTCAAATGGGTCAAGATGACATATTTGACCCATTTGACTTATTTGAGGTAGGTCAAGGATAGGTCTAGGTTTGGTTAGTCATACGGAGGGGATTGGTATCTTTGTCCCAATCAATTTTGGTTAAGTTCAAATTTGGTCTAAAGTCAATTGGGCTAGGTTATGTCTAGTTGGCCAATTGAGGCTTTGGTCAAGTTCAACATTGTGAATGAATTTGACCCATTGGTTTGAATTCATATGGCCTAGATAAAGTTTTGACACATTTTGACTTTTTAGGTCAAGTTGGGTCAACTTGGGTCAAGTGGCCAATTGGGCTAAGTTAGGCTTAAATTTTGGCTTGGTCAAGTTCAAACATAGGTCATGAATGAACTTAGATCAATGCTTTCAATCAATCTGGCCTATGGTGAAATTTGGCTATGTTAGGCTTCATTTTGGGCTAAGTGTTGTCTTGGTCAACCCTTAGGTTTGACATGGTTTGATCCAATTTGGTTGATTGATCATCCCATGATGATTGTTGATCATGATGAGAGTCATAGATGAGTTTAGTTCAATCCAATTTGGTTAGGATTATAATTTGGCTCATAAGGGTACTTTAGGTCACTTTGGGTCAAGTGAGCCTAAGTGGATCAAATGGCTTGGTCAAAGCTTGATTTGAGCTTGATTAAACTTATATATGGACTCATGATTGAAATATAAATCCATTTGCAAGTGGTTTGAAGTCAATTGGGTTTTGATCCATTTGACAATTTCATATTCAAAGGAAGAATATGAAAAGGGTTTATGGTTTGATTTTTGAATTGATTATTGATTTGGTGATTGAAGCTTGGATTTATATATGAATTCATGATTGTAGGGTTGATTGAATCATGAAGGAAAATCAAGAGTTTGGCTTGATTTGAAATTGATTTGGCTAAGTTTAAGATTTTGACTTGGAAGGCTTAGGTTGGTTTTTTGAGTGAATTTGAGTTTAATTTTTGGAATTTGTTTTAATGGTTTGAATTTATATTGCATTTATATATGTGAATATAAATGAGAATATAGATTGATCATGAGAAAATTTCAAGGATTTGAAGTGATTTGATCATGATTTAGGCTAAGTCCATTAAAAGGGATTTTTTAAAGGACTTAGGAAAATTTGGAGTTTGGAGCTCAAATTTTTGAATTTGGGTTGATTGATTTATATTTATATTTCATTTATATATGTGAATATAAATGAATTATGAGAAAATCCCATGAATTTAAAATGATTTGATCATGATTTAGGCTAAGTCCATTAAAGGGAATTTAAAGGACTTAAGAAGGATTTTAGATTTAGAATTTAATCTTTGGATTTGATTTGATTGATTTGTATTTATATTTCATTTATATATGTGAATATAAATGAGAATATAAATGAGTTATGAGAAAATCCTATGAATTTGAATTGATTTTATCATGATTTAGGCTAAGTCCATTAAAGTGAATTTAAAGGACTTAAAGAAAATTTATGAATTGGTTTTGAATTTTGAATTTAGTTTGATTGATTTGAATTTATATTTCATTTATATATGTGAATATAAATGAAAATATAAATGAATTATGAGAAAATCTCAAAGATTTGAATTGGTTTAGATCACGATTAAAGCTAAGTCCTTAAAGGCAAATTTAAGGACTTAGGAAATTTTTTTGGATTTAGGAATTATTCATGGATTTTGATCATGGATTTAAATCATGGATTTCAATCACATGGAGTTGATTTCAGTTTGGAGAAAATCAAATAAGATTGATTTGGAGGAAGGAAAGTGAGGAATGGTTCAAGCTAAAGGTAGGCAAATTTTCCTAACACCCCTAAGGCATGACCTATTCCTATGGCTAACTCTTCTGAATCTCTAGGGCTAGGTTGAGTGTCCACCTAATCACTAGATGTGTCTTAAGACTAAGGAACTCTTAAAGTCTAAGAGGAGACCTTTGCCTACAATGGAGGGGTTGAGAGCTCATTTTAAAAATGAGGTCAACAAAGGGAGCCTAAGTGAAGTATTTGAGAAAGAGATTGTCGCAAAATTTTATACTTCGCCAGAGGTGATCATCTATGCTCGAGATTGATGAGGTAGCTTAGTCTAGTGGAGATGAAGCCCTGTTGAAATTTTCACTCCTTGGGTTGAGTGGATTGCTCTGTGGACCAACACCACTTGATGCCCCTTATGTCTTTGATCCAATTGATGCTCTCCTTGCTGTGGGGCTTAAATGGATGCTTGAGTGTACTCGAATTGATCCTTAGAGGAAGTGTGCAAGAGGAATTGAAGTGATTTCTAGTGTGGAGAAAGTTGGAAGTTCAAGTGAGCTCCCTTATTTTTCAATGGAGAAAATCAAGAAGATCACTTTTCAAATCACTCTTAGAATGCTTAGGAAGGCTCTCAGATCTTTCCTAACACTCTTTAGAGCTTGATCAAAATAGGGAATGATCATTTTGAATTGAATTTGGGGGAGTATATCTCCCCTTAAGGTAATCGGATGGCTGACACCTCCTTTGTCATTTTGATCCAATTCCTCAAATTGGAGAGGTTGTTTGATCATTCCCTTGAGTTGGCACATGGTCGGTTTGAGGCCTTGAGTGGATTTCCAACCTCCCATGTGCATTCAATTGGGTGGAAGAGGGATTTGGAATGAGCCAATTTGACCTATGGGGTCGGGTTTGGTCTTGGGTCCATTTGGGCTGACCCAAACCCATTGGGTTTGGTGCACCACTCTTCATTAGGTCCCCTTGAGGTATTAGGAAGGTATCAAGTGTATGAAGAGGGCATATTATTATAAATTAGGCAAAAATTTGTTCTATGGCCTAGGGGTAGAATGGTCATTTTGCTAATTTTTCAATTTGGATATGTTGGTATGTTTGGCCAGATTTGAAATTTGATATACAAATTCAAAATGACCCAGGTCAAAATTGGTCAATTGGTCAAATTGGGTCAAGTTCATATGACCATTTGAAATGTTTTGGAAATTTTGGTTTGATTCAATTTGGATTAGTTTTGAATTTGGCCCATATGACTTCATTTAGGTCAAATGGGTCAAGTTGACCTATTTGACTCATTTGACCTATTTGTGGAAGGTCAAGGGTAGGTTTTGGTTTGGTTAGTCATATGGAGTGGATTGGTATCTTTGCCTCCAATCAATTTGGGTTAAGTTCAAATTTGGCTCAACATGACCTCTTTAGGTCAAGTTGGGTCTAAGGTCAATTGGGCTAGGCTATGTCTAGTTGGCCAATTGAGGCTTTTGTCAAGTTCAATAAGTGATTTGGAATATGCTTGACCCATTGGTTTGAATCAATTTGGCTTAGATCAAGTTTAGACACATTTTGACTTTTAGGTCAAGTTCGGTCAACTTGGGTCAAGTGGCCAATTGGGCTAGGTTAGGCTTAAATGTTGGCTTGGTAAAATTAAAACATAGGTCATGAATTAACTTAGATCAATGGTTTCAATCAATCTAGCCTATGGTAGAATTTGGCTATGTTAGGTTTCATTTTGGGCTAAGTGTTGACTTGGTCAACCCTTAAGTTTGACTTGGTTTGACCCAATTTGGTTGATTGATCATCCCATGATGATTGTTGATCATGATGAGAAGCATAGGTGAGTTTAATTCAATCCAATTTGGTTAGGATTAGAATTTGGCTCATAAGGGTACTTTAGGTCACTTTAGGTCAAGTGAGCCTAAGTGAGTCAAATGGCTTGGTAAAAGCTTGATTTAGCTTGATTGAACTTGTATATGGACTCATGATTGAAATATAAATTCGTTTGCAAGTGGTTTGAAGTCAAATGGGTTTTGATCCATTTGACAATTTCATATTCAAAGGAAGAATAAGAAAAGGGTTTAGGGTTTGATTTTTGAATTGATTTTTGATTTGGTGATTGAAGTTTGGATTTATATATGAATTCATGATGGTAGGGTTGATTGAATCATGAAGGAAAATCAAGAGTTTGGCCTGATTTGAAATTGATTTGGCTAAGTTAAAGATTTTGACTTGAATGGCTTAGGTTGTCTTTTTGAGTGAATTTGAGTTTGATTTTTGGAATTTGTTTTGATTGTTTGAATTTATATTTCAGTTATATATGTGAATATAAATGAGAATATAGATTGATAATGAGAAAATTTCAAGGATTTGAAGTGATTTGATCATGATTTAGGCTAAGTCCATTAAAAGGGATTTTTTAAAGGACTTAGGAAAATTTGGAGTTTGGAGCTTGAATTTTTGAATTTGGTTTGATTAATTTATATTTATATTTTATTTATATATGAGAATATAAATGAGAATATAAATGAATTAAGTGAAAATCCCATAAATTTGAAATAATTTGATCATGATTTAGGCTAAGTCCATTAAAGAGAATTTAAAGGACATAAGTAGGATTTTAGATTTGGAATTTAATTTTTGGATTTGATTTGATTGATTTGTATTTATATTTCATTTATATATGTGAATATAAATGAGAATATAAATGAGTTATAAAAAAATCTCATGAATTTGAATTGATTTGATTATGATTTAGGTTAAGTCCATTAAAGGGAATGTAAAGGACTTAAGAAAATTTATGAATTGGTTTTGAATTTTGAATTTAGTTTGACTGGTTTGAATTTATATTTCATTTATATATGTGAATATAAATGAGAATATAAATGAATTATGAGAAAATCTCAAAGATTTTAATTGGTTTAGATCATGAATAAAGCAAAGTCCTTAAAGGCAAATTTAAGGACTTAATAAAATTTTTTTGGATTTAGGAATTAGTCATGGATTTTGATAATGGATTTCAATCACATGGAGTTGATTTGAGTTTGGAGAAAATCAAATAAGATTAATTTGGAGGAAGGAAAGTGAGGAATGGTTCAAGCTAAGGGTAGACAAATTTTCCTAACACTCCTAAGACATGACCTATTCCTCTGGCTAACTCTTCTAAGTCTCTAAGGCTAGGTTGAGTGTCCACCTAATCACTAGATGTGTCTTAAGACTAAGGAACTCTTAAAGTCTAAGAGGAGTCCTATGCTTAAGATGGAGGGGTTGAGAGCTAATTCTAGAAATGAGGTCAACAAATATTAATTTTAACTTTAACTAAAATTAAATCATAACTTAAGCTCTATCTTTTAAACCACTCAATGATAATGACTTGAACATCATGCTTAAATAAAAACTGAAAGATTAAAGATTAGAGTTGACTCATCACACATGCCATATACACATATTAGATTGTAGATCATTGATCTTAGACTTTAGTTTGAGTAGTGTTGATTGTGACATTCTAACTTTTTTTTCATTTGGTGTAATGTTTTATAGTAGATGTTAGGGTTTGCTTAGTCATACACTCCATGTTAAGACACTATTTATTATAACTAATCATTTATTTTATAGGGATCCATGCTTAAGAGGGGCCACTATAATGATTCTGAAACCAACATGATTGCTAACAAGTGCATATTTTCTTAAGCACATATGTATGGCTCTTTAGGATAGGTAATCTTGGCACCGAATGTTATTAAGTTTAATCCATGATTTATACTTACCTTCTATGCAAGTTTGTTTTAAATAACATTTATTTTATAAGGCTTAATTAGGTTTTCTTTTGTAGATTATCAAATGTATTTTTATAACTACAACTAGGTTAGAGATTTAGGAGTTTAAGATAAGTAGTGTCTGGAAGGCTTGGACTTGTGAAGCCCTATGATAACTAAAGTGCTTGTACCATGATGAAGAAAAAGACATGAAGGCCCCATATTTTTTTTTATTAGTTTTATGTTGGGCTACATAATGGTAGAGCTCATTTTCCCATTTTTCTATTCTTCTTGGCTGTATAGTAGAACCCAACCGCATTGGCCTTTTTTATATTAATTTGATTGTTTGAAGTTGCATTTACATTATAATGTGAGTTAAAAGTACATCCTTTATTTGCTATCTCTTTATGATGATGTTTATTATTTGTGGAAGCTTGACTTATTTGTTAAGCTCTTTATAAAAATAAGATTCATTATAATTAAACATAATAAATTCATAGCTTAAATTAAAATAACTCATTATTGATATCATTTAAAACCATAGGGATTAATCAAGTAAAATTGACTAAAAACCCCTAGACTGTAGAACCATAAGCCATGCTCTTGCTACTTTCTTGTATAGTCCATTCACCCATTACAAATAAGAGACATCATCTGTCAAATGAGGATGAGTGCCCTTCTTAGAAAAGTTTGTCTACTAAAATATAATTTCTCCTTCTAACTTTGTCTAATATTACTTGTATGTAGACATAATTATATACCCAAGCTTTTTAAGAAAATTAAGTGTCTAAAAATACATATAAATTATTAAATTATTGCATTAAACAACAACATTTGATACTAGTGATATAACTCTTAGTGTTTAAGATCAGGTTCATAGATTTCTTCCTTACTTAAGAACAACCTAGCTATCTTAAATTTAGCAGTAAAGGCCATAATGCCTTAAAGTGTAAGTGGTCTTAGTCAGAGCCCATCTAAGAGGGTTATAAGTTTTGAAAATTTGGAATAGGTTCATAGTCCGAGGGGGTAGTATCGATAAATCTTAATTTCTTTGAACCAGACTAAGTCATTCTTCTAGCTTGTGCTAGAAGCACCTTTAGTTTTAGGGTTTCAGGCAGCCAATTTCTCCTCCACTATGAGAATGAATCCTTACCTTTTAAACTTTTCCATAGGCTTATTTATTGGAATGTAAATCCTATCATTCTATTAAAATGTTAGCTGAAAATAAAATAAGTCTCACTTTCAAAGATATGATGCTCAATGACATAACAAGTTGAAGTCCTCATTATGCTTCTCTAATATTAAATCACTTCCTACTTCTTTCATTAGAATCTAAAAAAATATTACTATGATTTATCATATTTTACTTATAAATTTAAAAATCTTGACTTAAAATTTAAAATCTATAAGGACATTAGTCAACTACTTTAATCAAGAATTTTTAAAGAGAACACATATTATAGAATGTAATTAATTATGGGGGTCTACTCTTATACGAAACTTACAACCCAATTTAAAATAAATTCTACATACTTTCATCCATGTAGGACAGAAAAAAATTTCTTATTATTTATATACCTATTAATCTTAAGAGTCCTTATTATGTGATTAAATCTATTTTGGCGTGGCATTTCAATCTTATAAGTTTGTATATTACTCTTTGATGTCATGTTGAATAACCCAAATAAGAATCCACAAGATTTGCATAGTCCCTTAATTTTAATCACCATAAGGACTTGCATGCCTTTTAATGAAGAGCTCATCATAAAGGAATGAGCAAATTCGCTAGGACTTAGATGTTTTTACCCGAAACATTCATGAGTTTTTAACAAGATTTTATTTTCTGAGCATTCCTTTGAATAGTTTTGACCAAATTTTTTATTTGTGGCAACTAAGATACACTTAACACACTAAGAAGAGTAGACTTGTAAGTGAGAGCAGTTGCAATAGGTTTTGACTTTTCTTCACTCATGAAATATTGCTCTCTTTTAGGTCTTATTCTTGGGGACCTATGCTCATATTAAATTTGTAGACTCAACATTTATGCACTTGAGGATAATACATGAATAGCCTTTGAGTCAATTATCTTACATATCCAACATAACGCTCTAATTTAGTCAATGGATTCTTAGTTACCTAGGCCATTCATGCTATCCATAAAGTTAGCAAGCCTAAATGATAGTTGGTTAGGTTTATGTTTAAAGGTTGCACTTTATCACTCACTTCTTTGTGTGAGAGTTCCCTAAGTATGCCATCATAGGCGAGTTCATTGGTGAAATGAACGAGTATGCTAAAACTCATCTTCTCATGCTAATAATTGCATTGGGGGAGTCAACAAGTCACTTAATTTCGTTTTTTTTTTTAAAAGGCAACATAATTTTAAGATAATATAACTAATTCTCTTGAAGAAAGTTGGTGACGTATAGAGGATTCATACTTCCCTTAGGGATAGAACTTTTTAAAATAAAATGCATTGTAAGTTCTTAGTATGTCCTCTCGTGAGTGAGTTTGTGCTGGGTCCCACATGGCTCTTAATGGGGTATTGCTTGTTTAAGGCTGAGGCAAGTTTTTGGGTCAACTTTTTTTAATACCATGTCACCTTATGAAGTGATACCGAAACTTACTAGCAAGTATAATTGAGTGTAGAAAAGGGGTGTTGAGGTTCAACATTTAGGTCATATATGACTAATGATGTAATAACAATTTGACTGTAAGACTAAAATAATGCTAAATATAGTATTAGCAACTCCAAAAATAAAGAGATTACATGTTTTGATAAAATACACTAGCTTGGGAAACTCAAGGTCTAAGAGAACATAAAATGTCGCAAGAGAACTCTAAAATAAGTGTGAAAAGGTTCTTAAAAATGCCTCTTGACGTCATATGTATAGTGTTAGAGGGCTACATTTGAGGTCTAGAGACATTTTTAACCATATCTAGCCCTATATATTAGAAAATTAGTGTGTGTCCAAGGTACTCATAATAAGTAGAAGAATATACAAACATTAGGAACCAATGGCATGTAGAAACTAGTCATATAACTGGGGTATAGCTGGGTGACATGACCCCTATATGGAATTACTCACCCAAGCCCAAGGATGGAGCAAATGTAGCATTATGGGTTTATGCCAAGTGGGGAGCCTTTGATGAGCCGTCTTATAGTAGTTTCCCCTTCAGCTTGTTGGGTGAGTTCTAAATGTCTAGTAAGCAATTATCTAGGTGAGTAGTGAGTCCCCTACATTAAAGAAATGCAACTAACCACTATCATCTATGAAACATGATGGGTGGTCTGATTTTCTTGATTAGTTTGGAAAGTTAGCAAGAAGTCGCGTGGCTAATTCCTTCGTGGGATAAGTTGAGAGTTCTTGATCAAGCTTCTGATGATGAGTCCTTGCGCTTCTAACCTAGCTCCCTTAGGTGAATTATATATGCATTAGTACCTTTGGTATACATGCATACAAATAAAAACATATTTGTATATATAATTATAGTTTGAATAAAGTTTTTGATAAATGTTTATTTTCTTAACATTATGTAATGAATGTAGTCATGTATATACTTAATTAAGGAAAAATACTTAAAAAATTATTGAATCTCAAATTAATTTTTAATATCAATTAAAATAATCTTGAATATCTAATAGGCTCCTACATTGTAAAAGATAATTAATAAAAGATCTTCTCGATGTAGTTAAATATTTTAATTTTATTACATGTCAACTACCAACCTTTTACTTTCAAGAAACTATTAGTTGCCATTATTTTATATATAAAAATGAATTATATTTAACACTTATGGTTCATTCATATCAAGAATATTTTTACGTGATTACTATTTTTGAATTTCACATGAAGAATTTCATCCACATAATTGTACATCAATTAGATAAATAAGTTTAAATGATGAATGACTAAAATGATAAAGACATTATAACCATTGACATTTAGCCAAAATTTTGAGAAATAACAAAGAATCTCTTAATAAAAATTCTTAATTATTTTAAACATTGTTATATGTCATTATAAAATTATTATGGCATGATAGTGTGGTATAAGTAGCATATGGAGCTAGAGTTGAACTACCAATGAGAGTCTTGAGTAATGAATTTTAACCAAGTGGAGTCTTATGTTTACAAAAGAATAATGACTTTTAATTACATTTTGAACTTTTATTATGATCATACTCATGTAGTGTTTAAAAATTATGGTGAGAGACACCATATAGATCTTAAAGGTACTTATTGGAATGATCTAGTACAAAATCATGGAATGATATTCTACTTCGAAAGGTAGAGATGTCACCTAACAATGAACTCCATCAACTAATAAGAACTCTTAAGGTTGATGGGTCTATATGTACTAGAAGATTTTCCCCTACTTTATATGGATGAAGTAAAACATAGTTTATTTTAAGCTAAATTCTTAAGTTCCCTATAGTGGCAAGCCCTCTTAGTTAATTACATCTTATGAAATAGTTTCTTAAGAAAACTCTCAATTAAAGTGATTAGGTAACATCTCTATAGATTTTAATGTTCAATATCAAAGGATTAGTAATTTTTGGGAATCAAGTGGGAAAACGAAAATAAGAGGAGTTGTTAATGGAATCCAAAGAAGGATAAGTAAGAAGCACTCATAATACAATGAAACGTGGTCTGCACTTCAATCGACCATATGGTGAAGCTTTATATTTTGAAGTAGAGAATTATGGTTGTTTAAGTTGACATTTCATTAGAAAGCTAAGACTTATGTTCAAACCACACAAGATTATAGATATGCCTAAGAGGTGAGAATTTATACTCATATTAAAAGAGAAATAGTAAACATCTGAATCTATATCTAAAGTTCTTTAGCACATGCTAAGAGCTCAACTTAATTTTACTAAAAAAAAATGGATCTGTTGATTCACCTCCATATGAGAAA
The DNA here is from genome assembly GCA_021442155.1 of Cymbidium sinense. Taxonomy (NCBI): domain Eukaryota; kingdom Viridiplantae; phylum Streptophyta; class Magnoliopsida; order Asparagales; family Orchidaceae; genus Cymbidium; species Cymbidium sinense. Next base: position 54,016,105 of record CM038215.1, read on the forward strand.
CTAAACTTATCCCAACTCTTCTAGACGTACAACCTTCTGGAGTGTTTTCCAGATAACACCTCCTACACTTTAAAATCACCTGGCCAAGTCTTATGAATGCAAGATGGTTAGATTGTTATTTATTATAAATAAAAACCTAAGAGCCTAAACTTACTTTCTAAGAGCCTAGATCATGATTGATATGAAAGTATGTCCTTGACTAATGTAATTAAATTTACATATTTTTATTCATTTTGACTTAAGCTTTGGTTGACAAGTATGTTTACATACATGATAGAATTTAAGTTATGGGCCAATTCATGAAATGGGTATTCTTCACTCAAGGGGTTCCTATCAACGGTCCAACACTCCCTTTTTATGCAATGAGTAAAGATCCCCTATATTTAAGGAAAGAAGACAATATGCATGCATGATATTATCCACATTCATCACAAACTTATGACATTTAACTGCCTTTTATTGATTTATTCCTATGTGTTTATAGTGAGGTTATGAGTTGTATTAAATTTAAGTTCAACTTATTTATTTTAATTTGATAAAAAATTCAAAGTCCTAAAGAGCCTAATGAAATCCAAACTATACAACAATCATCACACTTTAAGAAACCTAAGAAAAAAGCATACAATTCTATTACGTGAAAAAAGTAAACACACCAATCAATTAATCAAATTAAAAGATTAATAAAAGGTAGTGTGATCGGGTTTCACTATACACCTCGAAAAAGAAAAGGTGGATTGTCGAACTCAACCTTTATATAAGTCAGATTACAATTACATAAATAAAATTAAAATAAACTATCATTGTCTTCATCATCATTTGTTCTTCCACGTCTTGGATCCTTTAGGCATCACAAGACTTCCCAGTCATCTTAGATCCCATAGCTCTAACCCTATTCTATTACAAAACTACATTTAAAATTTTAAAAAATAAAACTTCTAGGTAAACCTATAAAATAAAGGTTAGCTATAACACATATACACACTAAGAAATTGAATATCACATAATCGGACATATCACCCTCAAGTTCCAAGCCTGCCTATCCTAATGGAGTATGCTAAAGGGGTAAGCATCACTTACAAAGAAATGCATTTAATTTATTTTTATTATCATAGTGGCCTTTTAATTGAGCACAACCCCTTGCAAAAAATATCATTAGTATAATAAATAACGTCCTACCATCCAAATTACATACAAATAATCATAACATTCAGTTTAAAATATTACACCACAAAAAAAAATCAATACATCACAACGAAGCACCGACCTAACCTAAGTTTAAGATTGGGGACCTATCAATCTAATGTGCATGCGAAGGATAGTGTGGTGAGGTAAAGTTAGGCTTTTGTATTTGAGTTGTGTATTAAATGATAAGTTCAAGTAATTAATTAAAAGGGTGATTTTGATTCAAGTATTTAGTGATTTAAGAAATGGAATTTTTTTACATATTCAATTTTATTTGAATTAGGCTTAGTGTTTTAAAGAGTATGAAAATTTATAAGCTTTACCTAGAGTGAGACTTATTTCTTTTCAATACCCTACCTATATAGGTATTTATTGATTTTTTTTATCTTTCTTAATGAAGCATTAAGGCTTTCATTAATTCTTAAGTTTAGATTAAATTCAAATGGAATTATGATCACATGAAAGATGCTTTAAGGCTACTAAGAATAAGAGGTGATTCACTTGATAATATCCTCCGTCTCTTTATTGCCTTAATTATTCATTTGTTTAAAATATCCATTATATTTCTTTTTTTAAATATTTCACTTTTAAAATAATAATGTATTTATTTTATCACTTTAGTATTCTATTTCAAAATAAATATGTATTTATTTTATCACTCTAATAACACATCCTTGAGCAATTGTTTGTTTATTTCATCATTTTATTAGTTCATTTTTATAACTATGTATTTTTTTGTAATATTTTAATAATTCATTTTTAAATAATAATGTGTTTATTTTATTATTTTAATTATTTATTTTAAAATAATTATCTATTTATCTTAACATCTTAATAGTTCATTTCTTTAAAATAATATACATATTTTTTTAATATAAGCATGAATATTAATGAAATAAATGAAATCTTTATTATATAAAGTAAAAAAATGATTTATATTTTTACATGTAATTTTTTTGCACCACTTTTCAAGTACGTTCCATTATTAAACTAGAGATATGATGTATCAAAGACCTCCTTTAGACAATAGCCCTCAGCCACCAAGTGTACAGACTATATACCTTCAAAGATTAAATATTATACACATGAATTATACATTAGAGTTTCATTTACTTCAATTAATTTTAAATTTGCAAATATTTTGACTTAAATAATGATAATATTATTCTTTTGATTTAATAATAATAACTATAATTATTACTATATTACTTTAATAGTATCATCAACCTAAAGAATTTAACTTTAAACATGAGAATGACTTAGCCATATTCTCATAAGTGACTTAGCCATATTGAAGCGATCCACTTAGGCTATCAAACCATAAGGTTCATTATATGAAAATAATGCCATTTAAGTTTAATCAATTATTTAATTAATACATACTAACTATAATTAATTAGACCTATTGAAAAGAGATCAAATGGTGGAATTTTCTTCTACACACCCTGTGGTTATTAGTTACATTTACGAGTTAAATGGTAATTTTTATGAATTAATTTTATTTCATAATTATTTAATCTAATTAATATCCAAAATACCTTTAAAAATTAATTAGTCATATTCTATAAGCCTAAAAATTATGAGAAAAATTCATGAATATGGAAAATAACATGAAAAGTAAACAATAAAAATTTTGAGGGACTTGGGCTAATATTTTGTGATTAATAAATTAGTTAATAAAAACCCTAATTAGATAATTACTCTTAAAATACCAAAAATCACTTTGGGATTTTAATTTTATTGATTAACTCTCTATTAGCTAAGCAAAAAGAGGGTTTAGTTACAATTTTTGAGGATACATGCAATTAATTATGAATTTTTAAGTTTTAAATTAATTAATATATTTTTAATTAATTAAATTCCCCCATAATAGTGATTTTTAGAAATAATAAAGATTAGACATCCTAATAAATTTCTCTTATTACCATGAAGCCTTTAATGCATTTTTGATCATTCATGATAATTCTCATAATTTTATTAATTAAATTTATTTAATAAATCCCCAAAAAGGCTAATCAAGGTTTGAAAATATAAACATCCTAATGTACTTTTCCAATTAACTTTAGATAATTATTGGAGGTGGAGGTCATCTTATAGAATATTCACCAAAAATATCAAGCCAATTAGAAATGTAATTAAGACTTAGTTAAATTATTAATAAAAATATTTAAACCCTAATTACTCACTATTTACTTAATAAAAAATAGGGATTTTATTATTTCTAGATTCTACTTTGTCTATGCTTTCTAATGAAAATTTATTTATATTTTTAGATTTTTCTATAATTAGTTGTAATTTTTGAAAACTTTATTTATTTAAACACATTTTAAATCCTATTTTAAAGAATTACAAAGTCAGCGATTGAGTTAGCCGCGCTTTACGTGCGATGCCATGGGATTGGTTATTTAAAGCATCTCATGAGGTTGTTGATTCAGCAGTGGTAGGCATGGTTTCATCCTGAGCCATTCAATCAAAGATCTGACAGTTAAGATTAATTTCATTATTTTAAAGATTAAAATTAGATAAATCTAAATGACTTAATTATGACCATCCATTTTAACCATGTGGAATGGATGGCGTGTGATTCATCCCCAACCTTAGGCGAGAGATGGAGATCATCTTCCTTTTGCGCTTGATCAAAGTTAATTGGGCTCAAATTTGAGGGGTAAAATAATGTAAAATAATGAAGGAGACATTTCCTACGAATCTATACCGCTTGATAGGGTAAAACTTGAATTCATTTCACAAAGGACCAAGAATACTAAGGGTTTCTATGGTTCAAGAAAGAATACATCTCTAGAGTTCAATATCAGTTGTTTGATGTGTGAGGCTTCCTTGCCTTGAAGAGACAAAGCCCTATTGAGAAGATGGTCAGTTGCCTCTTCTTTATTTTCTCTTGAGACATACTACTACTATAAATTTGTTAAAGTTTGATCAAATGTCTATTTCTAGTGCTTAAATCAAGTGGATATCAATTCATTCATTCTCGCCATAGTATGAGGAAGGTGTGGGATGAGTTAATTTGGTTGAGGTGATAGTTTGGTATAGTTGGGTATGGGAGGCACTCAGGCTGAATAGGGAGTTGATATCACTGATGATGGGGTGCACGAGGAGCTCTGAAAAACTTGGGGACTCACTCTAGGAGGTTAGTGAAGATGTGTCTTTAATTTGGAGGGTTAGGGAGGTTTATACCTCCTTCCCCATGTGAACCACCCATTTGGGTTGGTTCAGCCTGTGGCAGTTGGCCATGTAGTGGGGAGGGCTGAGTTTGGCTTTAGACTAATGAGGTGGACTCCCTCTAATGGCTAGAAGAGTTTGGTGGTCATAGGTGAAGGGGACAAGCCATTGTTATTGAACCAAGGGTTATCAAAGGTGAGAGAACCACACTTTGGTCAATGGCTAGACAAGCCAGCCTTGGGGCAGCTTGGGGTTAGACCTTCTTATTTTGGTATTTGGTTCTATTATGAATGGTTCACTTGATTTGGGCTGAATTGACTTTGTTTTGGGTTAGATCCACTTGGGCAAGTCAAGGTACATGTGAGGATGTGTTATGCCATGTTTGGTTGGGTTTGGCTCATTTGGACTCATGCAGGTCAATTTGGGTTCAATTGGTTCAAGTTGACCAATTGGCCAAATTGGCCTTAAGGGGCTATTGAGTTGTGTTCAAATGATGACTTAGAACTTATTAAGGTAATTTGTTTTATTGAAATTGAGGTAGATTTGAATTTGACTCACATGGGTTCATGTGAGCCAAATAGGTCAAGTTGATTAATTTGGTCAAATTAGCCACATTGGGTGCTATTCGAGGTTGGGTGATGTTCAATTATCACTTTGGAGTTGATTGTAGGCTTTAGCTTGACTTAATTTGATTTGGATTAGGTTATAGTCCAATTTGACCATATAGGTCAATTTGGGCTGAGTTGGTTAATTGGGTTAATTTAATCAAATTAGTTTCAATTAGCTATTGAAGAGTGTTCAATAATGAACTTAAAGTTAATTACAAGTGTTAATTCAATCCAATTTGAGTAGGATGAGTTAGCTCAATTTGACCACCCTTTAGGTCAAATTAGGTCAAGATAGGTCAATGGATTGAATTTGGTCAAGTTAGGTCAATGGATTGAATTAGGTCAAGTTAGGTCAATGGATTGAATTAGGTCAATTAGGTTCAATTGATGGTTTGTACATGAAAAATAATAATCTTAGGATTGGTTGTAATAATTCACTTGGTCCAATTTGAGTTAGATCAAGGTTCGACCCAATTTGAGTTAGATCAAGGTTTGGTCCAATTTTGGTCTTTTAGGTCAAATTAGGCCGAGTAGGGATAAGTGGGTTGTTGACCTCACATTTTTAGTGAGAATTGATCTTCCTCATCTTAGGCTTAGGAACCTTCTAGATATTTAGATTTTCTTAATGATATGACACTTCTAGTGACTAAGGGAACTCTAAACCCAAGCCTAGAGACTTAGGGAAACATACCCTAAGCTTAGGATGCATCTTAGGACAATTAGGTCTTACCTATCTTATGGCCTAAACCAACTCATGCTTATCCAATCATCCAAAACCAACCTCAAGCCAACACAACCAACCTCAATTGAATTGTGCTTCCTATCCAAGCTCCAAGCCAAATTGACTTAGGCCCTAACTTAAGTTCATACCACCATGATCCTAAGATCCAACTCATTCAAACAAACCAAATCCAATTTGATTTTCACAAAAGCACTCCAACCATTCAATAGACCATTTTAAACACTTCCAACACTTGTAATCAAACCAATCAAATCAAATGAATCCAATCAACCCAAGTTAGCCCATTTGACCCAAAAGGTCCAAATGACCCAAAATCCAATCAAACTCAAATAAATTACAGTCAATGCCACAAATTAACCCTAAATATATCATTGAATTCTTCTCAACACCCAATTCAACTAAATCAACCCAATTGGTCCACTTGACCCAAAGTGGCCTAAATGACATAATTGACTCAAACTTCAATCCAACCAAAATTGGATTGAATCAACTCACCCAATCTCCTCCATAATGATTATTGATCATCTTGGATAGATCAATTACAATCAATTGAATTAAATCGAATCAATTTGACCAATTAACCCAAGTTGACCAAATTTGACCTAAAGGGTCAAATTGGGACAAATCTCATTCCAATCAAAATTGATTGAAACCAATGCCTATAACCCATCATAAATTGATTGTGGAGCATGATCCAACATTCAATTGAACTCAATTTGATCAAGCCAACTTAATTGACCCCTTTAGCCCAAATTGACCTAAAGGGTCCAATTGAACCAAATCCTTCCCAAATCCAAATTGATTCAAACAAACACCTACAATTATTCTCAAATGATTAATTAAACCTAAACAAACCCTCCACTCAAGCCAATTTGGCCAATTTAACCAAATTGGTCAACTTAGCCCATTTGGCCTAAATGAACCCATATGAGCCAAAATCAAATCCAATTCAAATTAAACCAAACCAATTGAACTAATACATTCCAACTGATCAATTGAACATACCCAAACCCTTAGTTTGACAAATTGGTAAACCTAACACAATTGAACCCAATTTGACCTATATGGGTCAAATTGAGCAAAACCCAACCAAACCAAGTCCAAACCCAACCAAACTTAGCATGACTCATCCTTGGGTCACCATGGATCTTCCCAAATGGGCCCAACCCATGGTGAGCCTAGTTTGTGTTAAACCCATTGAAGCAACCCACCGAAATGAGATAAAATCCCCATTTGGATGGTTCTCCCACTCCCCAAGCCTTGCTAGCCACCTTTAGCCCTTCTTAGACACTAGGACCACTAACCTAACCTAACCCAAGGCTGTTGGGTTCAGCCTTTGACCATGAGAGGTTGAGCACACCCATGGCAAGCCATTGGTTCACTTGGAGGAGGAGGTACATCCCATGTTAGCCCATGCCACTCCCTCAACCTCTCAAGCACCTCCACGTCAGTAGTCCACTACCACCTCTGGTCACCTACCCCAGCCAGACGACTACCAAAGGCTGAGCCAATCTTAGCCCTTGGTTCATTTGAGGAGGAGAGTATACTCCTCCCCATTCATTCAAACCTTATAGAGAGCATCCTTAGAGCATTTCGAGCAGTCCAAGACCCTTCCCAGAATTCTTAGTGCACTATATCACCGATGAGACTAACCACTAGGTGAAATTGAGACCCCTGTCCATCCAACATCACCAAAACTCCACCAAACTCAAATTAACTCTTCCCAGACCTCCCCTGACTTTAGCAAGTCAAAACAAATGGGTCCCCGATTAGTTCGATCACTGGAAGGCATTTGAAGACCAACTCGGGCAAGTTTTGTGGCGGTGCTTGGTCCACAGAGGGATCAACTAGGAGGTAACTCTAAATATTCTCAACTGAGCTTTGTCTTTTCAAGGCGAAGCTACCTCAGTCGATGGACCGCCAGTCTTTAGCTCCGGTGAGGTAAAATTTGACAAACCATAGATTTTCTCCTAGATGTTGGTCTTTTGTGAAATAAGTCATAATTTTACATAATTTCCACCATAAGATCTTCCTAGATCTCCTCCCCGAACATTTTGGAGTCGATCCTCCAGTGAGGTAAAATTTGACAAACCATAGATTTTCTCCTAGATGTTGGTCTTTTGTGAAATAAATCATAATTTTACATAATTTCCACCATAAGATCTTCCTAGATCTCCTCCCCAAACATTTTGGAGTTGATCCCATCATTCTATGAGCTCCGATGAGCTAGGATCGAATGGTGGGAGGTGGACAATATCCCTCTACCGGTGGTCGGGGAACGACGGGTCATCGACTGTCCGTTCCACGTGATTAGAACAAGCTTATGATTTAATATGCTAGAATTATAGATTTATTTTTATAGAAACCACAGGATTAATCTCAGCCATCTGATTTGAGATCAGATGGTGCATACAAAATCGCATCTGCCACCATTGAGTCAGCTGCCGCATCGTACGCTTAAAATAACTTATCCCATTGCGTCACATGGAAAGTGCTATCATGTCAGCTTTCGCATGATGCCGATGATTTAGGAGGTTAATTAAGCATTAAAAATAGGATTAAATGGCAAGAACTTTGAAAAGTCATAACTAATTGGAAAAAATCCAAAAAATTACAAGAAAACCCATTTTGGAAAGGTTAAATATAGAAGAATTTAAAAAAATTAAAATCTATAATATTTGATCAGTGACTTATTCTTAATTAGGTTTTATGTTTAGGCTAATTACCCTAATTAAGGCTTATACTTAGCCAAGTGATCCCAAATTTGGTGGGATAATTCCATGGGATGTCCTCTACCTTCCATAATTTTCTTGGAATTTATTGGCAATGTAATTCAAAGAATTTGAAATTCTAATTTTGATTACCCTCTTTAATCAATTTTATATTTATTAAAATTGCTAAATAGTAAAATTTAAATAATTAATGGTGATCAATCATTGCAAATAGTGGAAGTGGTGAGGGAAAATAATTAGGACCTTTTTCCTAATTATTTTCCTAAATGCATCTCCTTTGGAGGATTAATTAAATCATAAGGTAATTAAAGATTAATTAAGTGGAAATTAATGATGGGATGGTAAATCAGATTAAAATGATAATTGGTTCAAATAATTCACATATATTTTAGGGGTTTCTATTTATGTGTTTAATAACGTAAAGATCTTTAAGGAACTTATGGTTAGCTCAAGGGTGTGGGAAAATTATATATGTACTTAATTTTGTTCTTTCTTTAATTTAATTAACCTTTAAGTATGAGCCTCATTGCATTAGATCTTGCTAAGTGCATTGCAAATTTTAATTTCTCATTGGCATATCATTAGAGGTTCATGGTTAAGTGGCTAATTAAATTAAACAAGCTTAGGAAAGGATAATTAAATTAACTATTTAATAACTTGAACTTAATTAATCCATAAAATTTACTTAATTATCCTTCTTTAAACACATTAAGTCACTAATGTGGGATGGGGAAAACACTAAATGTCTTTCTCCTCTTTAAGTTTTAATAATTCAAACATCAAAATCAAGATTCCATAAAATTTTTCGTTAATCTTAAAGAGTTTTATTTGACTTGATTGTCCTTAGGAATTATTGTGATTGAATGTATCATGTGGCAATGTTTAATTATTCTCTTACAATCATTATAAATTTTTATATCATTTGTTTCATACATTCATGTCTTTTCAAAAAAAAATATAAAAGAATATAATCATATCTAAATTACATGTGTTGAATTAATTCTGCTATATAGTTTGGGTATTATCACTAATAAATCTCAAATTACTTTCAAAATTATAAACTAATGATGATAATTTAAATTGGTGTTGGCTATGAATATTCAATGAATTTTACATTCACTTATAGATTAAACATGTTAAAAAGGATTGTTCTATTATTATGATTCATGTATATGTTTACATGTGTTTGAATGTTAGTGAGGATATAGTTTGGATACCCCAGGAATATGAGGCATTAAGTATCCCTGAGGAGGTCTTAGATTACCTCACTTCCCTGGCTTAATTTCATTCATATGTGTTCTTGTATTAGAATTTGGATAGAGATTTATTTTACAAGAATAAATAATTTGTTATAATTCAATCTTTGCATGATTTCCATTCCCATACTTGTGTATAGATTCATATGTATTTAAGATAGCAAGTATATAGTTGGACATCCTGGGAATATGAGGCTTTAAGTAGCCCCAAGGAGGTCTAAGATTACCTCACTTCCCTAGTTTAATAATGGCACACACTTGCTTAAATCTCTAATACATGTGTATGTGTACTTAGCTAAGGAATGTAATCTCTCTTTTCTACCAAAAATATATGCATTAAAAATCATTCAAGTGTGACAAAAATACACATATATATTGCATGTATAGATATGTTAAATTACATATTATGGACAATAAATATGAAAACATATGCTTGTTATTAATGTTGAAAAGGAATGATGGAATGCTATCTATGTGATAGTGATTCAATCTCATTAATTTTAAGATGTCTTTCATGTTTGGATAAAATTCTTTAAGACTAACCCAAACTTTAGTTTAATAAAAAAAAGTTTAATAAGCCATTCATTAAAGGAAACAAAATCATAACAATATAACTTTAGAGAACTTAGGATAGGGATGAAGGAGGCCAAGCCTCTTTCTCCTCTTCATAATAATTAGATATTAAATAGGTATCAAATGAATCAAAGAGAAATACAAGCTAAAATTGACCAAGTCATTTAAAAACTTGACGTGGAACATCCCCCAATATTTAACTTATATAGTTTCAAACTTAGGTAATCATAATTCTAAAGCCTAGCTAAGACATATCACACCAAACCTTAGCACACACACTTTAGAATACTAAGTCACCAATTCTAGTCTTAGGTTAGGCCGGTGTGTGTGATGGTGTTATATATTATTTTGTGAGGAAATATTTTAGACTGGATGTTAGGATTGTTTATAAGTAGACTTGATGTTAGGCTGTTAATAGCCTAATGATACTTTTTGTAGGGGGTTCTGCTAAAGGGGCTGCTGAAATAATAAGTAAATGTAAATCCTTCTGCTAGCAGGTTGCCTATGCCCCTAAGCATAATTCAATTAGGACAGGTGGGCTTAGTTACCCACATGCAGGGTGCTAAGTCTAAATATATGAGATATAATTGCTTGGCTTGTATGTTTGTTTAGCTAATATCTATTTTGTAGGTGTAGTTAAATTTTATTTTTCATACATATGTAATTTTTACAAATAGGATTAGGATTAATATTATGGGGTTTAGGATGAGCAGTGGCTAGAGGGAAAAGACCTAGGAGGCCTTATGATACCTGGACTAAAACCAAATCAAAAGAATGAATGAGAGATGAAGAATGAAGACCCCATATCATTTATTTGATTATAATTATAATATTCTTTCTTATTTAATTCGGGTTGTATAAGGGGAGAGCTCGACTACCCAATTTTTTTTATTTTTTGGGGTGTACAATGGTACCCGGCCACACCAGTTTTTTATTCTTTTATGAAATTTAAGAATGTTTGATTATCATGTTTAGCTTATGCAAAAGAAACGATGTGCTTTTCATAGAAAAGTTTGATGATTGAATGTGCGGCCTGGATGCCATAGGCTCTTTTGGATAAAATTAAATTTTCTATCCCCATTAAATAACTCATAACTAAATTTTAAATATAACTCACAACCTTACCTTAAAGCTTAAGTTATGATTAAGATAATTAAAAGATTTAACAATCGCTTAGCTGAATGTTGAATGTTTTAACATTATGCATAACATCTTGTTTCACTCTTGAATAGGGTGGGTCTCCATTCTTACAAAATAAGGGAATGCCTAACCTTTGAGGGCATCCCTTGTAGTGGAAAACACCTCATCCCATTGATTTAGCCCATAATCTTATTTCATCATGCATATAGGCATAATTATTTCAAGGCTTTATCCAAATGAATGTGTCAAAATTGTGTAAAAGATTATAAATTTTGCATTAGTTTGAGCCATGCTTTCATGCCAGTCATGATCTAGTCTCTTAGGGAGTGAGTTTAGGACTCTAGTTCCCCTTCTTGATTAAATAATAATCTAGCTATCTTGCACTTACATAAGACTAGCCTACATTATTTTAAAGCATAGGATGTGTTAGCTAGCGGCTACTCTAGGCAGTTGTAAGTTTAGAAGAGTCAGGATGGGTTTATCCACTCTTGTAGATGTAAACTACTATGTCCCATTTTTTTTATTAGACTTAAGTTGTGCTTTTAGCTTGTACTAAAGCATCCTAAATTTAGGTTCTGAGATAATTTGTTTCCTTTGGGCTATGAGTATAAGTCTTCAGCACTTAGGAATTTTCATAATCTTATATTGATGGACTATAAGCCCTAGCATTCTAATAAAGATTCCAACTTAAATAAAAGTAAATTCTCTCTTTCAAATATGTAAAACCTCACTATAGGGTATATTAGAGCACTTACTCGGCTTCCTGGTATCATGAGTGCTCCCTACTTATCCTCCTTTGGAATCCATAAATAAGTCTTTCCACTTGAACTCTCCCACTTGACTTTAATGAAAACACAATCTTTTGATAGTCTAGCTTTAAAATATTTGAAGATATTTATTGATTATATGAATCGAGAGTGTTCTTAAGAAATTTCTATTTCCTAAGATGTAATTAACTATGGAAGTTTTCTTCCATAGGGGATTAAAGAACCCGACATAAACCTACTTTACTTCACCATGTAAAGTAGGGGAAAGATCTCTAGTATATATGAAGAACCATCTACCTTAGAAATCCTTATTAGGTGATTAGATATTTTATAGGGTGATCCTTTCATCTTTCAAGATGGTACATCATACCTTAATATCGTACCCAATCACTTCAATAAGTACTCTCTAATATAGGATTTCCCAATGAGTCCAAATTAAAACACCACGTGGGTCAAATAGCCAAATTGACTTGGTTTAAATTGGATGTTGGAAGATGACAAAAAATTACTTTGGAAGTAATTATAGCAATTGGTTTGGTTCAATTTGGGTTGAATTAAAGTTTAGTTTGATTTAACCTTCAAGGTCAAATTGGGTTAGGTTGGGTCTATTAGTTAATTGGTCAAATTGGATGTCAAGTGATGATGAGGAATGTTCAAATATGTAATTAGAGTGATTTTGGAGCTTTGAGTTGGTTTAACTTGGTTTGGATCAAATGTGGATGTGAGTTTGTCCTTATAGGGTTCAATTGGGTTAAGTGAGCCAATTGACCAAATTGAATCCTAATGAGGCCTCAATGAAGCTGAAAAAAAAGCTTTAGAGTATTTTTTTGGTAAGTTTAACTTCAAATGGTTTGGAGGAATTTTGTGTTTAGTCTCTTTAGGTACAAATGGATCATATTGGGTTAATTTGGTCAATTAGCCAAATTGAATACCAATTGGGTATGGTTGAGAAAATGTTAGATAATTTGGATATCACATAATCAATTGGGTGGTTTGGTATGCAATGTTTGGCTTAAAATTAGTGTAATTAAGTTTTAGGTTTCATTTAGTCAAGGTCCCATAGGGATAAATCTTGTGAGTCTTCTAGGCTTTTGTTGGTGTTCCCCTAGCCACTAGAAGTGTCTTAGCTCTAGGTAAGGAAAATATAGTGCCAAGATTGAATCTTAGGTGTAAAGAGTGGTTGATGTTAACCTCACTGAAAGTGCAGTCAAGAACACATAATGTAGGCATGGATCCATGAAGTTCCCCACACCCATTGATACAAGAGGACCCAACAATGGGGAGTATAATTTAGACAAGTAATTCACACGCTCATAAGGATTTGATCTAAAAAGTTAAATGAAGGAAAAACCAAAGTCAAGTGACTAGTATCAAGCAACTTGCTTCATATATGAAGACTCACCCATAAATAAGTGATTATGCTGCTAGACACTTGCATCATATAACTTGCCCCACTTGCACACATCACACACCCTCTAAATGGTGGGTGAGTGCCTTATGTAACTGGTATAGCTAACATGTTCTTTCTTTATGCAGCCACTTTTCGATTTTATAAAATAGGAGATTCTCAAAGTGGAGGAGACTTATGGATTTTTACTTTTTGACTTTTCTTTTAGTTATCCATAGAGAGAGAGAGAGAGAGAGAGAGAGAGAGAGAGAGAGAGAGAGAGAGAGAGAGAGAGAGAGAGAGAGATTCTTGTACTCTAAGCTCTTTTTTTTACTTCTATTTGGTGATATAGTGGAAGTTCTAAAATTTCTTGCATTGTCTGTCTCTTTTTCATTCACTCTCCATATGATGGGTGAGTGTCTTATGACATATACTTTTTCTGTGTAGCCACTTCCCGGTCGTATAAAAAGAGGGGTTTTTGAGGAGGTGCATACATATTAACTTTTAGTTTTTTTACTTTTCTTTTAATTTTTCTTGAGAGAGAAAGAGAGATATGTTACTTAACTATAACACCCAAGAGGGATGAGGGGAGATGAATTGGGTTTTAAAATAAATTTTAGAAAATTTGCTTCCTCCATGAGATTGCTCATAGCCAAGGCAAGGAAAGGGAGGAGGAGGCTTCATCCTCTCAAGTAATGCATCCCAACATACTGACAAGGGAAAGAGAGACCAAATCAACCTCTTAGACATAGCCCTTGCCACTAGTGGCCAAAATCTGGCCATCCCAAGCCTTCTATATATGGAAATAGAGGAAAGTAATTTTCTTTCACAAATTCAATCTTTTCTATATGATCCATAGGTGAAGGGAAACTTATTTAGAGCATGATTTGAGCCTCTCACCGCCGGCAGGCTGAAAATTGGCCAAAATCAATGGCAAGGATGAGCAAGGCTCTTGACCAAATATAGAAATGGGGGAAGACAATTCAACCCCCTAAATTGACCCTTCCTACACATTCTATGGGCAAAAATGAACTTAATCAAGTCATTACTTGAACCTCTTGCCACCAACGAGCCAGAAAACCATCAAGAGGAAATTGCTTTCCCAAGGTAGGTTAGATCGCTAGAAATCACCATCCAGAGGTGGACGGCTCTTAGTTCTCTGACAAAAACTCAGAGATGAAATCTCTACCATTTGTTCTTTCTATTATGAATGGATAGAAATGATCTAGCTCAATAATCTGATTTAAATCTCTTAAGAAAACACAAGTGAAATCATGACCATCTAATAAAAAATCAGACATCCATGATGAATCCCATGGTCCTTGTCGCTATCTGAGCTGGATTCACATGGATCCAACTATCCAAATAGGGCAGAACCATGTGTAAAGCACTGCCACGTCGGTGTCGCATGGTGCCGCCCATTAAGAAGGTAAATTCTTGCTTTTTCCTAACTAAAAAAATGGCAAAACATCACCAAAACTTCAAAAAATCATAAAAATAAACTAAAATGCTTAACTAACAAAATGCAAATATGGGCTCTATAGATTCATCTCTGAGAGGAATCCATTAAACCTTAAATCCCCAATTTCTACTAGGTAATTTTGGATTAATTTGAGTTTAAATGAAGACAATTAAACTTAAATTAAACTCGAACCACTCATCCAATTAATTTCAAACTTTGGGGAAATTAAATTAGGTTTAAAACACACCTTAGATAAATGTTTTATGATTTATTATAAAGTAAATATGAAGATATGGAATTTCTAACCTTAACCCCTAATTTTAATGAAGTAAATTAATTTCAAATTAGAAAAACCATGAAAACTTATGCAAATAATTCCAATCATCACTAGAAACCATAATGAACCTAAACACTTCACTCAAACTCCT
This sequence comes from Cymbidium sinense, assembly GCA_021442155.1. NCBI lineage: Eukaryota > Viridiplantae > Streptophyta > Magnoliopsida > Asparagales > Orchidaceae > Cymbidium > Cymbidium sinense. The sequence goes on from CM038215.1 coordinate 54,031,559, forward strand.
TGAAATCTAATAAACCATAAAATGGTTTAAATTGATAATAAATTGTATTAATTAATCTAATTAATTAATGAGAACTTAAAAATATGATAAATAAACCAAAACTCTTTAAATTTTAAATAAACCCTCAATGGATGCATTTTCCAAAGAGGAATTTAAAAAATTAAAACCCCTAATTAATACCTTTTAATTTAGGCTTAATTTAAAATTTATTAAAATAATTAAAACCTTAATTAGTCCTGAATTACTCATCTGATTAAGATAAAATTTTAGAAAACTTAAGTTGGTAAGGAACCCCACCTGTCATTAAAATTTCAAGGCTAATTCACTTTTGGATTTGATGTTATTGAATTTCCAATCCCTAGGTCTATATAATTAAAATAATAAATCAAAAAATTATGAAAATTAAGAAAATTCATAAAATGACATTCATCGACATCAGAATACCTAAAAAAATTTTCTAACACTCTAAAGTCAAGGAATTTACTTAATCATAAACTTAGGGCTTAATGAAATAAAGAACTTAAAAATTAAACCTTAAGTTAATACCTATTAAATTAATGTTAACTTCAATTAATCACGTGAAATGTGAAACTAATTGACCTATGAATTTCATATTCAAATATGGAATTTATTAACATGGAAATTCTTTAAATCCATTTGGGTTAATGAATAACATAATTCCAAATAAAAATGAAAGTGATTAAATAATTTAAATAACTTAAAAGTTTAGAATGGCATAAGTTAGGTTAGGTACCCAAACTAGCCTAAGTCATCTCGGTTATGAATTGATAAACAAAATTTCATCAAAATCTTAATACATAATGAAATCAAAACCTAAACTAAGAATGAATCAAATCATTTGAAGGAAATAAACATTAAATTATTGGATGGAACTAATTCAACAAAAATTAAATAAATTAAATAATTCAAACACATGAAATTTAATGAACATTTAATCTAAAAAAAAAGAAAACTAAAACATTCAATGAATCAAATCATTTGAAAATAATTCAAATCAAGAAATATTTAATCAAATCAAAAGAAATAAAAATAAGAATAAATCTTAATTAAATTCCGCAATAAAATCAAAACTTTAATTAAACAAAATCTAATTTAAAATAATTCAAAAGATGTTAATTAAGATATCTAAGATCTTAAGGTTGACCTCCTTAGAATGAATCTTCACCTTAGGATGAAGACTTCATTCTATTAGGATTTACGATGGTGAATAGAATGAGTTCCACCCAAAGCCAAACTTATTTAATTCTTCATTCTTTAATGCTTAAATTTCACTTCAACATAAATTGAACTTAAAATGGAAATGGAATCATGAAATCAATTAAACCACTTAAATTGAAACCATAGAAAGATAAATTAATTAAACTTTGAAATAAAAATCAAATCCAAATTAAAAATGCCTTGTAAAGACATACCAGACAAGCCCATTTTTCTTCACACAATAGATTATTAGGTCGCTGACCTTAGACTTAGGTTTGGCCGATCTATGATATTCAGTAATGTGACATGGAATATTTTTCTTATTTTTTGGTATAATGTTTTAGAATGGATGACTAGGATTGTTTGACTCTAGTCTGGATGCTAAGACTTTTTTTAGGCTAATACTATTTTCTGTAGGGGGTTGTGCTAAAAGAATTGGTGTAATAATAAATAAATGTTATTTTATGAAAGTATGCTTATGTCTCTAAGCATAGCCCAATAGGATAGGTGGGCTTGACAAGAAACTAATGCTAAGCCTGTAAGTTTGTACATATAACTGTTGGATGCTATTTGTATTTCCTAACATCTATTTTCTAAGGTTTAAAAATATGTTTTTAGAATTTTAAATATAATTTATTCTTAGAATTAGGTTAGGATCTATGGGGTTTAGGAATAGTAGGAGCTGACTCTACTAGCTGGTGCTCCCTTACAAAGTCTGTGGAGGTCCCTAAAGAAGGAGACGATCCTGGAGAAAGAATTTCATAGATCTAGACTTTTAGTTCTAGGTTGGGAAGTATAAAGACAGCTCTTGACTGCACATTTTTCTCTTTCTTTTTGTGTGTACAGCGATACCTGGCTGCCTTAGAATTCTCTTTTAATTAAATTTGGTATGATTTATTTTGGGCGTGTAATTGAATCAACCTGCTTTTCTAAGTTTCTTTCTCTATTATGTTTTTTGTGGAATTGCCTAGACATTAGGCTCTTAGAGAAAACTAAAATTTTTACCCAACTTAAATTTAATTAATTAAATAAAAATAAAGAAATTTATAACTTCACACATAAATTAAAGCTTTAAGAATATCTTAAAATTAACTTGAAATAATTAGCTTTTGCAAACCATGCTAGCATATTATTCTAACCCGTTGAATTGGGCACTTCACCCATTGCACATAAGGGGCATCTGACCTTTGAGGATCACCACTTTCTTGGGGAAGTGTATCTTCTTATTTTAATTTGGCCCATGACCGCTTCTAAATACACCTGAATGTAAGCATAAATTGCATACCCTAAAAGCCTTAAATGAATTATGAGTCAAGATATAAAAAAATAAAATATAATACATTTGTTAGGAGCATATCATACTTGTTATGATCCTAGGGATTAGGGAGTGACTTTAGGTTCTTAGATTCATTTCCTAAAATGCAATAGCCCATTCATCTTGCATTTCATAAGTCCAAATTCATGGGTTTAAAATTTGTTTAGATGGTGTTAACCTGTAACATTTCCTGGCGAGTTATAAGTCCAAAAGAGTCAATGATAAGCTTCTTTTCTCAAGTGAGAGAAAGAGCCAATAATTCTCAAAAGCCAATTTAGGTCAAGCCTTTGACTTGTGTTAGAAGCAATTATAGACTTACGTTCTGAAGCATCATTCTAGGAATAGGTCTTCAACCCTAGGCATTTCTGCAGTCTTGTGTTGTTACAATCTAAGTCTTAAATTTTTAAGAAAATATCAATTCAAATATCAATAAATTTTATCTCAAGATATAATTCCCAATAGTTAGATAATTGAAATGCCTACTAGATATTCCAGTATCTATAGGCATTTTCTATTTTATCCTAATTGGCTTCAAAAAGAACTATTTCCCCTTTGAAGTGTTCCATTTTAAAATTTCAATTTAATCATCCTTTAGAACCAGCTTTGAAATCCATAGAAATAAGAGCCCATTTCTTTAATTAAGAGTATTCTTAGGAAGAGATCTCATTACTAAGATGTAATTAACTATGGTGGCTTGCCCTTATAGGGAACTACGATCCTAGTATAACATAAACCTTATTCTACTTTTCCTATGTAGTTCAAGGGAAGAATCTTTGGAATATTAAGAAGAGACATTAGCTTTAGGAGTCTTTGTTTAAGTAATTAAATTTATTATAGGATAACATTTATATCTTCCAAGATAATATATTGATTCTTTAATAACAAATTTGATTACCTAAATAAGATATTTTAAAATTTATGTGGTGTTAGAAATTTTTCCCATAGAGATATTTTTTGGCAACTCTATTGAGGAATAGTTCCTCTCTCCATCTTTAGAAAATAAAGCTCTTATTTCCATATATCAGTGGTGTACTTGTGCCACTCATGGGTTAGAACTGCCTTTCTTTCTGTTGGATGCCTCTCCATTTCATTCTTGGTATAGCTCATCCAACATCCTTAACATAGGTTTTAGAACTCTTCATTTATCATAGTCGAATGACTAGGTCCTAAAATCATCCTGTTAAAATTTTTAAAAAAAATCAAGAAAATTAAAGAAAATTCATTTTAGTTAGACTTAATTTTGGTCGAAACGAATCTGAAGTCATTTCATAGTAAAAAAGATATCATCTTCAAAAATGATGAAATTATCTAAGAAAATTTTTTTAAAATTTTGAAAAGAAAATTACAATGTCCTTTGTCCTGGATTTTATCTTGGTTTTGTACAAAAGATAAAGAAAGTCAAGACAGGTCCCTAAAATGATATCCCTTTGTTCTAATATATTCAAAGATAATGAACACCCGAGAATACATATTGAACTGGAGGAGTCCTTTTATATCTTGAGAACACTCATGAAATTAAATGAAGTGGGTATAATTTTATCTATTACCCCCCTTTCTATTGTGATTGAAGATTGAGTTGTATTCTAAAAGAATTAACCCAAAAGAACATCATTAAAGAGAAAAATATATATTTCCAACAAAATGCCTTATTGACCTTGGGCAGAGGTCGATCATAAAATTCAAATATGAGTCTTCTACATATATGGAAGGTAATTAACATAAACACAAATGCAATTTAGCTTTAATATTAAAAAAATCATTTCTATACATTCACTAGAAACTTGGAAATCAGTTGTTTGGGCTAATTAGAAAATTCTAGGGACTGAATTCAAGATAACCCCTTTATATCTTCCAGAAACTATGAATCATCAAGAGTTTTTGGGAGAGTCAAAAGGGGAAGATAAACACACATTATGAATAAAAATGATGTAACCAAATTTCACTTCTGCTAATCAATGAGATAGAGAAAAGAGTAGTAAACGAGAATCCCAATTCTCTTGATATAGCTGAAATAAATGAAATTTAATCTTGTAAATTTAAATCAATTTTCTTATTAGGAGTCCTCTCTTATTGGACGATTGATATTTCATAGAAAGTGTTAATCAAATTTAAGGACAAATTCTAAAAACAAAATCAATGAAGACTTCGATCCTTCTGAAATGAGTCTCAAATCTCATGACCTCAATATAATTATATAGATTTGGTCCTAAAAGTGATGCTTCTATCCTCTGGGGTGAGAAATACGGAATACAACCCTGATGGGCAGATAGAAGAACACAATGATCCATTGAGGATAGAGTTAGACCTATCCTCCCTCCCTTTGTATAAAAGGGAATTAAATTCAAAATGGTCTAGCCTTACTACTTTAGATAACACTAAAATGAAATGGCAAATAAGTCATCTCAAAAGAACATAACAAAAATCTATTTACTTTGAATTTTTAATTATGGTATTCTTGCCCAATCTAGAAGTTGCTTGCAAAATTAAGCATCATAATGCTCAGCAAAAAAATGATGAATGAAATGAAAATAAAATGTATCATTAATTGAGGCATTACTCAATTTCACAATTTTCCTTAATTATCAGCTTTTTGATGTAGCATTCCACTATAAGAATTTCTAGGGTTATCTTCTATGATGAAGATCTACTACTAGAAATTATTGAATATAATCTCATATAACAATCAATGTAGAAAATCATAAAAATGATCCAGAATGCTTATTGATTCGGGTGCATCGGCCTATATAAATTATAAACATACATGAAAATGAATATACATAGGCCTAATTCTAATCTAATTCTAATGAGATGGTGCACATGGATTCAATCAAGTAAAAAAAAGGAGTTTTAAACTCAAGAAAATTTAATCTTGAAAAATATAATCTTAATAGTAATGTTAATTGAGATATATAATTCAGACATTGAAGTAAAATTTTAGGAATTTAGGAAAATCTATAGTACTTTTGGATTGTCTTATCTAACCCTAATAAAAAAATTTAAAAAAAGAAAAAAGAAGAAGAAAATAATCATCATTGTGAAAGAATATTCATGTTTTTTCAATATTCATGAAATAAGAGTCCTCAGGAATGTCCTTTGCTTTTATTAGTCTTGTAAAATTAAGGCACTCCAAAAAGAGGAAAAAGAGAAACAAAAGTTTTAAATTTTCTTAGTTCTTGTATTTAGCCAAAGAATCAAGAAGTTTCTTTCTAAGTAATGTGATCATTGAAAATAAGGAAAATTTTTGAGTATGTAAAGTGTTGTATCAAATGTTGTATTTGGACAAAAAATTGAATGTGTCCAGTGTCATAGCAAATGTTGTATCTAGGAAAAATATCAAATGTGACATCTTACCAAAAGTTGAAATACAAGTGAAATGTTGATAAAGGAAAGAAAGAAAAAAGAAAAAAAAATAGAAAATAAAAAAGGATGGAAGGACTATATCCAATAGCTAAAGGGTGAGGTTTGATTTTTCTGATAGTGTGGGCACTTTAATTCTAGCTCCTTTATATAAAACAATATGGTAGGATTAGAAGTCAAAAGTAGCCCTTAACTTAAAATAATAATAATAAAATAAATAAATTTTACACCTTCATCTTTAAATTTAATAAAAGGTGTAAACCTCAAAGATAAAGAAATATCAAAAAGATAATGGATTTTCCTTTTCAAACATCCATTTGTTTATTAAAAATTTAATCAAGTAAAATTAAATTATTTGCAAGTGACTTACAAATATGAGCCATAAATAAGAAGAACTATAAGGTATTAAAGAAATTGAAATTATGAAGTCAGCTTAAAGTTCAATATTGTAGAGCCATTGCAAGATGAGAATTACTTAATAATAAGGGTACTGACTATCTCTTTAAATGACTCTGATAAATATTGTTGAGATGGGTTTGTAGACCTAAATAACCTTTAAGTTCATGATGCACCCCAAGAATTTAAAAAGAAATTTAAATCAATAATTGACAAGTCAAAAAAAATAGAAGAAGAGAGTAAGTTTAGAAATACAAATTGATCTACATATCAATAATCTAACTCTTTATGAGTTGAATATTGATGAGTTAATTAGAATATTCTTAGAGCTTAAGGACTATTGTATCTAGAATTAAAATAAAATATTCATTTTATCTCCAGATGAAATAGTTTCCAAGCTTAAGATTAAACTTGATGCTATTTCGATAAACTAAGGTCCTTGTCATATGCAGTCAAACTTCAAAAGAAGAGCAAGATGTTGCTAAACTTAAAGCTATTCAATGATGGCCATACATGAGAAGAAAAATACTCCTCTTGCTTGGATAACATCATCATAGAACACAAAAATATTTCATAAGAAAAGAAAAAAAAAGAAAAAGGATCAAATATGCATGGGTCAAATCTTGAGACTAGAATAAGGATTTATCTTAAAGATGGGTTCCTATTACCCATACTTGATTTGAAGATCAATAAAGATTCTATTCATAAGATTATCCAAATCTAGGGATGACTTATCTGAATATTGTCAAGTCAAGACAACTTTAGGAAACAAAATTGAAAGCACACGACATTTCGAATCCTTACATGGATGTTCTATTACATGGTTGTATTATTCGGTCCCTAAATATCAGGATAATTTATCAAAATGTTATGATCAAGGTTTTTGATAGCCTCACTCTTCATCAAGTGAAGTGTTATATTGAAAATCTTGCTAAAAAAAGGAGAAAGAGAGTAAAAGAAAAAAATTATCATAACTTGAAAGTGATCGTATCACTACATGCAAGTTCCTAAAATATACTTTTAAGATAATTTTAGGAAACTTGTAGTGGAACATAGAAAGATCATTAGTAAACAAAATGAAAATTAATTAAAGCTATCTATGACATATCATTCAAAGAAATCTTTGAAGAATGATAATTCAACTTAAGATACTTTATTTCAAAATTATTTCTCAAACAATTCAACCCTCTCAATTTCTTTATTGAATATGGGGTAAAAATATAAAAAAAAATATAAGAATACCTTTAATAGAATATAAGATCATGTTTATCTTGATTCTCATTTAGACCTAAAAACTATGCCGATTATAGCTTTAAAGGAATCTCTTAACCTTTATTGAATTCAAATCAATAAAGAAATAAAGAGAAGGCCTTATAAGTTGTAGATTTTTAAATCAATAAAAAAATGATGAGTGATGGAATATGTATTAATTTTAGCTTGATTGACTTATGTCAAGAAAGAAAACTAAAAAAAAAAAAAATTAAATATCATGCATACTTAATAGAAATTCAATATCCATCATTTGGGAAGCATTGTTTGACTTTGGTTTTTGCTAACCAAAAACTAGTTAGTCACATGCAAGCTCAAAAAGTAAATCTCTTAGGTTGATACCATATGATGTCTTGCCTAAAGTGGATTAGACATATAATAAGGCCATATGTAACTTTGAGCTGATAAAAAAAGAGAAAAAAATGCTAAAAGTTTATGGCTATGGCATTAGCATACTAAACATTGGGTCCAAAATGTGCCCAAATCCTTCTTCAAAAATATACTTCAACTTTAAAAACCTTCTTCACCAAAATTCTTAATGTGTAAGAAGCATTAGTGAAGCCAAGGAATGGAAGCAAATCTTTCCAACACCTCTCACTAATTAAATTAATCCAGTTAAGATTAAGTCCATGTGACTCCTGCTTATTAGTAAAAAGACTTGAGTTAGGAATTAGGTCACTAAAGACCCCTCTTCCTCACTCATATCATCTATAGGTTAAGAGAAAGCCCTTCATGGCACCTATCCTATATGTATCTTGAGTTGAGAGTAAGCCCTCTGTGGCACCTTTCTCATATCTTCCTTATGGGTATGTAGTAAGCCTTTGTGCACTATTCTCATAAGTTTTGAGTAATCCTTTAAGGCATCTCTCCTTTTATAAGTTGGAAGAAAGCCCATTTATGGTACCCTTTTTAAAAATCTCTTAGGTTTGAAGCAAGCCATTCATGGCACCATTCTTACTACCCAAGATAGGATAAAGTCATTAAACATCCCTTTCCTATCAAATAGACTACATGGCTAGAATTAAATCACCGAGACCCCTTTCCTATTAGTCAAAATTTGAAGTTTAGGATCAAGTCATCAAAGACCCCTTTCCTCAACCCAAGGTATTTAAGTTGGATTAAGCTATGTAACACCCATTCCTAATAGCTAGTTATAAAGAAGTAAGTCTCTCAGTAGGCAATCTTTTTGAAATAAAAGAGCAAGATTAAGTCACTAAGACCCCTACTAGTCAAATTGACTATTTAGGTTAGGAGTTAGTCACCAAGACCCTTTCCTACTAATAAAAAATTTGAGGTTTAGGATTAAGTCATTAAGACCCCTCTTCCTCATTATAGCTATTCAAGAAAGAATTAAGCCATTGAAGGCCCTTATGAATAGGTAATCATATATGAGTTAGTCCTTTAGCAAGCATCCTAGAGAAAATATTTTAGGACATGATTAAGTCATTAAGACCCCTTTCCTTTTCAAGCTACTTAGGTTGGAATTAAAGCATTAAAGGCCCCTTCCTATTACCTGAACTTCATTAGAATAGGATTAGAGTCCTTGTGGCTACTTTTTTAGTGCAAAATAGAAGAAATTAAGGAGTGAAAATAAGCCATTGAAGACCCCATTCATATAGACTATTCAGGTCAGAATTCAAGTCCTTGTGACCCCTACCTAGTAATCAAAATTTGAGGTTTAGGATTAAGCTATTAAAGCCCCTTCTCCTCATCTTAGCTATTTAAGTTGGAATCAAATTTATAAAGCTCTCTTTCTATTAGCTAATTAGATAAGAGTAAATCCCCTAGTGGTGTCTTTCCCTAGTTAAAACTTCATGTAGATTGGATTAGGATTAAGTGTTCATATTAGCATTCTCTCCAACTACTATCCTTGGATATGAGTAAGTATCCATGGTGGCATCCTTCCTAGGGAAATAAAACTTAAAGGTCTTCTTATAGTGCCTTTCTTTAGAATTAGTTAGTCATTCAGACTACCTCTTGGTTATTCTTACTTAGAAAGATATGAGTCATTGTTCTTTCTTCCTAAGTTAGCTATTACAAATATATTGTAGTCAAGATGAAAATAAGTCCCTTGAAGGCATCTTTTCTAACTACAATGACTATGTTAGGATTAGATTCTTCATTGAATATTTTCCTAATGACATCCCTCTACTTCTTAGAAATTAGTGAATATAAGTTTCTAAGAAGAAATCATTCTAAATTTAAACCAATTCAAGCATACATTTTTCCTATTTTTGACAATCAAATTAAAAAAAAAATTAAATCAAAACCAAACTTAAACCCAAATTCTAAATTCTAAAGCTAAACTCAAGTTCTTTCAAGCTCGTGCTTATAGTGTTGACTAATTCGGTCAATGCTAATATGTGCAGTGTACTCTAGTCAGTCCACCACACATATTGGGGGTCTATTTATTGACCTCATTTTTGGATGAGGTTAATATCATTTCTAAAATTAGTAATTAGGACACCTAATCCTATATTAGGAGCCTCTTAATTAGGCACTTAGGTCACTACACCTAGTGACACAATGCATCCTTCTTAGATTTGATTTAACCTAATGGGATCAGGTGGATCCAACCCAAAACACAATTATAAACAAAGAATTAAATCAATTACATCCCATTTGGAACATTCGATTTCGAATCTGAATCCATTTGGGTTTAAAGTAAGATGATTAGAGTGGTTAACTAATTATCTTAATCTCAAAGGCACCTAAACTTACAACAATTTAAATGAAATCAAAATTGAAATAAAATCATATAAAATGCATTAGAGTCAATGCAAGAATCAAAATGAATATAAAATTAAAGCCAAATGAAAGTCAAAGATGGTCAACCCTTTGACATGAAGTTGACTTATGTGGGCCCCATTAGGTCAAAGGTCAACCCACCAAAATTTGATCAAATAAAATTTTTCTAAAGACTCCAGATGATAAAATAAACATGTTTAAACATTAATTAAATGAATATAAATCTAATAAGGCCTTAATTAGGCTAATTAGACCACTTGATCCAAATGGGCCTAAATGGACCTTATTGAATTCAAATTCAAATTCAAATTAAATTGAAATCAATTCATATTGATTGGAGAACATTATTAAACAAAATTCAACCAATCATTAGGTCTAATTTGACCAATTTGGTCATTTGACCCAAATTAATCCAACTTAACCCATTAAGCCCAATTTGGGTCAAATGAGTTTAAATTGAAATTAATTCTAAATCAAATGAAATTAATTACTCCAAATCATCTCACACATGTGATTAAACATGATTAGAGTTCAAACATAACTTAATTGATCCAAATTGGTCATTATACTCAGTTGAACTCAACTTAACCCACTTAAGTCAAAATGGGTCAAGTTGAATAAAATCAAAATCAATTTAAAATCTAAAAAAAATCAATCAATTTAAAACATCATAAATCATCAAATAAGCATAAGAAGATGAGGTGGTGATGCCAAAAGTTAAGGAATTCCATGTGAAGTGAAGTTATAAGAAGATGAGGTATAGCCATGGCAAGAGAGTGGGAAATTCATACAAAGAAGTAAAATCCCATTTTCTCTCCTCCAAATCTTATCCACTTCTTCACCATCATTGATTTGGATTTTCTCCAATAAGTTGACCACCCCTTGGAGCTAGCCTCCAAAGGTGGCCATCACCCTAACAAAAAAATAATTTGTTTCCTCCATGAGATAGCTCATAACCAAGGTAAGGAGATGGAGGAGAAGGCTTCCTCCTCTGAAGGAATGCATCTCAACATACTCATAAGGGAAGGAGAGGCCAAACTAACCTTTTAGCTATAACCCTTGCCACTGGTGGATAGAATTCGGCCACCCCAAGCTTTCTATATATAGCTCTCAACCATATAAGGAAAAGTAGGAAAGAAAATTCCTCTCACAAATCCAATCATTTCTACATGATCCATAGGTGAAGAGAAACTTATTCAGAGCCTCATCCGAGCCTCTCGCCATTGGCAAACTAGAAATTGGCCATAGTTGGGGCAAAGAAGAGCAAAGCTCTTGTCCAAACATAAAAATCTAGGAGGACTATTCCTCCCCCTAAATTGACCCTTCCTACACATTCTATGGGAAAAAATGAACTAAATCGAGCCATTGCTTGATCTTCTCACTACCAGCGAACCATAAAACCATCAAACCCAATGGAAGAGAGGTGAAGCTTGGTCTCCACTGTGATTGGCTAGGAGACAAGTCAATTATGCTTCACTGGAGGTTCATCTCAACCCAAGGATGATTTTTGAATCAGAAAAATCATTGAAAGTAGCTTCGATGATGTACTCCCTAAACTGACTGTGTATTCCTTTGTGGTTTGGTTCTTTGTTAAGTGAATTTATGTTTGGTAGAGATCAAGCCATGTGGATCAATTTTCAGTAAATCCATGATCATTTTGAAATTAAAAAACATGAAGAATGATAGCTTAGATAAGTGGAAATCACCATCCAAAAGGTGTAAAACTCTTGGTTCTTTGGTAAAGCTCAGAGATGAAATCTTCACCATTCATTCCTTTTGTTAGGAATGGAAGGCTGAGATCTGGTCATACGATTTGGTTTAATTACAATAAAGAAATACAAGTGAAATTTCTAACTTCTAATCGAAATTCAGATGACTGTGATGATTCATTCTGCCCCCACTTGCATGTTGGCTGGATCCTCATGGATCCAACTTGCCAAATCGGGCATTGCTACATGTAAAGTGGTGCCACGTTGGCACTGCAAGGCACCGCCCATTAAATCAAAATTGTTGATTTTATCAAATTCAAAAATGTTAAATAATACCAAAACTTTAAGAAATCATAAAAAACAAAATACTTAACAAAAAATTCAAATAAGAGCTCTATAGATTCATCTTAGTAAGTGAAATCCATGAAAAAAACAAAATCCCTAATTGTTATTGTGTAATTTTTGATTAATTTGGGTTAAAAAATAATAAACTCAAATTAAACTCAAACCATTCATCCAATTGATTTCAATCTTTGGTGAAATAAAATTAGGGTTAAAATACACTTTAGCAAAATTTTTTAAGATTTATTATAAAGTAAATATGAAGATACTTAATTTCTAACCTTAAACCCTAATTTTATTAAAATAAATTAATTTTAAATTAGAAAAATCATGAAAATTTATGAAAATAATAAGAAAACTATAATATTGAATGAATCAAATCATTTGAAAATAAATCAAACAAAGAAATATTTAATCAAATTAAAAAAATGTGAAGAAGAAAAAATCTTAATTAAATTCCAAAACAAAATCCAAGCTTTAATTAAACCAAATCTAGCTTAAAAGAATTCAAAAGAGGTTATTTAAGACATTTAAGATCTTAAGGTTGACCTCCTTAGAATGAATCTTCACCTTAGGATGAAGACTTCATTCTATTAGGATTTATGATGTTGAATATAATGGATTCCACCTAAAGTGGAACTTATTTCAATCTTCATTTTTGAAAGCTTAAATTTCACATCAACATAAATTGAACTTAAAATGAAAATAAAACCATGAAATTAATTAAACCACTTAAATTGAAATTATCCAAATGTAAATTAAACAAACATTGAAGCAAAAATCAAATCCAAATTAAGAAATGTTTAGTAAAGTCATACCACACAAGCCCATTTTTCTTCACACACTAGATTAAGGTCACTGACCCTAGACTTAGGTTAGGTTGATCTGTGATGTTCGATGATGTGATGTGGAATGCTTTTATTATTTTGTGGTGTACTGTTTTAAACTAGATGACTAGGATTATTTGTTCTAGATGCTAGGACGTTCTTTTCAGGTTAACATTATTTTCAACAAGGAGTTGTGTTAAAAATACTTTTATAATAATAAATAAATGTTATTTTCTTACTAGTATCATTAAGTCCTTAAGCATAACCCATTAGGACTGGTGATATTGGCAAGCAACTAATGCGAAACGTGTATGTTTACTTATATAACTATTGGAATGATATTTGTATTTTTTTTAACATCTATTTTGTAAGGTTAAGAATTTATTTTTAGAATTTTAAATGTAATTTGTTGGTTAAAATTAGGTTAGGATTTATGGGGTCTAAGAACAGTAGGAGCTGACCCTACTAGCTGGTGGTCTTGTGTCAGGCTCATGGAGGTCCCTAAAGAAGGATATGATCCTAAAGAAAGAATCCCATAGATTTATACTTTTAGTTCTAGGTTGGGTTGTATATAGGCAGATCTCGGCTGTAAATTTTTCTCTTTCTTTTGAGGTGTACAATGGTCCTCAGTTGCATTGGCCTGTTCTTTTAAATGAAATTTGGTATGATTTATTTTTGGTGCATAATAAAATTAACTTGCTTTTTTAGGTTTCTTTCTATGCTATATTTTTTTGGAAAAGCCTAGACATTGTCCTCTTAGGGAAAACTAAATTTTTTACCCAACTTAAAATTTAAAAATTTAAATAAACATTAAGAAATTCATAACTTCATAGATAAATTAAAGCCTTAGGAATAACATAAAATCATCTAGAAATAATTAGCTTTTTTGAACCATGCTAGCATATTATTCTAACTCCTTGAATTGGGCGCTTCACCAATTGCACATAATGGGAATTTGACCTTTGAGGATGACCACCTTCTTTGGGAAGTGTGCATTCTTATTTTGATTTTTCCCATCCTCGCTTCTAACTAAATCTCGTTATAGACATACATTACATTCCCCAAAAGCCTTAAATGAATCATGAGGAAAGATATAAAAAATGAAAAATACTGCATTAGTTAGGAGCAATCATACCTAACATAATCCCATGGATTAGGGAGTGACTTTAGGTTCTTAGAATTTTTCATAAAATACAATAGTCCAACCATCTTGCATAACATAAGACTAAATTCATGGGTTTAAAATTCGTTTAGGTGGTGTTAGCCTGTAGCCCTTCTAGGCGGGTTATAGTCTAGAAGAGTTAGGGATAGGTTTCTTTTCTCAAGTTAGAGAAAGAGCATATAATTCCCAAAAGTTTAATTAGGTTGAGCCCTGACTTATGTTAGAAGCAATTTTAGACTTAGGTTATGAAGCATCCTTTCATGAATAAGGATTCAACCTTAGGCATTTCTACAGTCTTGTGCTATTAGAATCTAGGTCCTAAATTTCTTATAAAATATCAATTCAAATCTCAACAAATTATATCTTAAGACATAAAACCCAATTGTAGGATAGTTGAAATACTTATTAGATATTCTAGTATCTATAGGCATTTCCTACTTGAAGTGTTCACTTTTGAAATTCAATTAAACCATCCTTTGGAACTAGCTTTGAAGTCCATAAAAATGAGAGCTTATTTTTTCAATCGATAGAATTATTAGGAAAATATTCTCATTCCTAAGATGTAATAAACTATAGGGGCTTACCTTTATAGGGAACTAAGATCTCAGTATAAAATATACCTTATTCTACTTTTCCATGTAGTTCAAGGGAAGAATCTCTAGAATATTAAAAAGACCTATTAGCCTTAGGAGTCCTTGTTTAAGTTATATAATCCATTATAGGATAATATGTTTATCTTCTAAGATAATATGTTAATTATTCAATGACAAATTTGATTACCCAAATAAGAAATTTCTAAAATCTATATGGTGTCATAAATTTTTCACACATTATCAACAAGGGGAGCTCCATTAATATCATCTTGAAATTCATACTCAACAAGTTGAATTTAGTAAGTTCAAAACTCACCCCAACAAGGGGTTCAATCTATGTATTTTTTAGAGAAATGAGAGAAAGACAAAAGGAATTATCAGTCTCTGAATAAATTATGGAGACCAAGAAAAATAATTTACAACTATGGGTAACTTCATTATTGTAGATACACCCACCATGTACAATGCTATTTTTAATTGACCAATGCTCAACCCTTTTAGAGTAGTAGTAGCAATTTATCATGTGGTAATCAAGTTCCCAACAGGAGGAGATGAAATCACAGTCAAGATAAACTTGAATCAATATAGGGCCTGCTACTTATGAGTTGTTATCGTTTGCATAGGATTGAAAAAGTTTTATAATTAGAAGTCTCATGAATTAGAGTGGAAACCACCAAGGGCCGATAACCTAGGATCTATAGCGAGTGCTAAGGGTTAGCTTGACCTTTAACAGGGAGCATGAAGAAGCTCTTGTTCAAGCCCTTTAAGAGGACATAAATGTTTTTACTTGTACAGTGACCAAGATGCTTAGTATTGATATCAATATTGCTTGCCAAAGGCTCAACATCAAAAGTGATTCTTGGTCAATTAAGCATAAGATGAGAAAAATAGTGGCTTTTCTTGTTGAACTGATCAATAAAGAAATTATCAAGCTATTTGAAGCTCACTTCATTTGACAAGTTTAACACTCATGGTGGATATCCAATGAAATCAATGTACAAAAGTCTAATGGTAAGTGGAGAATATGTGTAGTCATCTCTAATTTAACTTCCACCTATCCTAAGGATGGTTACACACTTCTTATAATAGATGCACTCATTGACTTAATAATGGGTTACCCAATGATGAGCTTTCTAGATGGCTTTATAGGGTAAAATCAAATCCAAATGCATTTTCCTGACTAAAAAAAATAGCCTTCATCACTACAAAATGCTTATATTTCTACAAAGTGATGTCATCTGAACTGAATAATGCAGGAGCCACTTACCAAAGCATGATAGATCAAGTATTCAAAAAACAAAAAAGAGAAGTGTAGAGGTTTATCTAAATTACTTTCTAGTTAAAATCATGTTTTCTAACAACCCATTAAAGATTTTAAGAAGACCTTCTCAACTTTAAAGATGATAATATTCATGTTAACTCCTCGAAATAACATTTGGTCCAAGGTCAAGTAAGTTATTTGGATGTTGAGCACTCTTAAAGACATAAAGATAAATCCTGATAAGGTTAAAGCAATACTCAACATAACATTTTTGAGAACTAAAGAGATATAGTAACTTACTAAGCTAGTCATTAGATTAAATGGGTTTATTTCCAATGTAAGTGAACATTGCTGGTCATTCTTAAATGTATTGAGGAGTGAGAAAAAAAGCTTTGAGGGACATTAGAATGCATGAAAGCTCTCAATAACCTCAAATGCTTACTCACCTCACTGTCATCATTGTAAAGTTAAAATGAATATGAGATACAACTATTATATTTGGGTGTCGGTGAAGATTTTGTAAGCTGAATTCAGATCATAGAAGAAGGGGAAAAATAATAGTCAATTTATGATGTGAGCAAGTCATTAAGTGGTGCTAAGTTGCATTACTCGATCATGAAAAAACTTGCACTCACACTTATCGTATCTCCCAGAAAACTTCATTTGTATTTCTAGGCCCATTCAATTCAAGTCATCAATGACCACCCATTCAAGTCAATACTCACTAAGCCAGATCATTAAAGAAGATTACTAAAATGGTTAATGGAGTTAGGTGAGTTTGACATATCTTATTTGCCTTGGATGGTGATCAAATCAAAAGCACTAATTGAATTTTCTGTAGATTTCAATGAGTCACATATTATACCCATCAACCTAAAACTTTTATGGTAGTTGTATGTGGAGGGCTCGTCAGGGAAGTAAGGAATGAGAACATGAACTATGTTGAAGAGCCTAGCATGAATCATTATGAATCAGTTAGTGAAATTCAAATTTTAAGGATCAAATAATCAATCAGAACATGAAGCATTACTCGTTGGATTGTAATTTGCTCAATGGTAGATGTTAGGCATTTGCTGGCTCATTCAGATTCATAACTTATGGTAATTTAAATTGATAGAGAGTATGAAGTAAAGGATGAGTCACTATAAAAATACCTACTTAAGAAAGCAAAAACTGGATGGATGGAATATTTCAAGATCAAGTAAGTCTCATGTGATGACAATAAACTCACTGATGTTCTATTAAGAGAAAATAGTTTTTGGGAACAACGTGCCATCTAACTTGTACAACCAAGCATATAGAAGAAAGTGAGTCCATGTTAATTGACAGTAAAAACTTGCCTAGTTAGATTTATCCCATCAAGAAGTACATGCATACTTGTAAATTGGAGGGCTTGATGGAGGAACCAAAGACCCAAAGAGATTTAAAATTAAAGTCGCCCAATATCTACTAATTTGTGATGAATTATTTTAGTGGTTATCTACTTAATTAAACTACGCATGTGTAAAAAAAATAAGCAGAGTAAGGTAGTTAGTGAAATACATCCAAGAGAGTGTGGAAGCCATTTAGGAGGAAGAACACCTACACACCAAATTCTATGACAAACACACTCAAGACAAAATGTGAAACAAACTTGGAATGCAAAGGACTTGAAGAAGTTCTACCCATATGGGATGCACTATTCTAGTACTTATTTTCTCATTGCCAAGTTATTATTCTTTATTTTTGATTTATTATTCAAGAGAATATAAGAAAAACACTTTGATGATTAAAATTAATTAAAATAATATTCTCATTCTCAATCTCCCAATAGTTTTTGTGATTCAAAAAAATGTTTTATTCAAAATTCAAAATACGTGACTAAGGGTATGAAAAATGCTTGGAGAGTTATAATAGCCTAACTAACTTGATGAGCTATAATTGGCCAAATTCACTCAACATGTTACTTTGGCCCAAGTATCACTTGATGAAGTACTTTTTGGCTCGAGTGTATAATGATTGACTCGACATACTAAAAAAATCATCTAAACTCACTCACCTTAATCCGCTTCATAAAATATCATTGGAATACAAAGACCAAAACACTATGTGGTTATCAACTATGAATAAAAGACCAACACTCTATATGGTTGACAACTTAAGTCTAAGACCAACTCTCCATGTGGCTGATGACTATGAATAAAAGACCAACACTTTGTGTGATTGATAATTATGAATAAATAATCAATACTCTATATGACTGAAAACTATGAATAAAAGATCAACACTCCATGTGGTTAGCAACTAAAGTTTAAGACTAACACTTCATGTGGTTGGTGACTATGGATACGGAAGCCAACACCTATGTGGTTGCCAATTATGAACAAAGACTAAAACTCTATAGTTTGTGATTAAAGCATAAGACCAACACTTCATGAGGTTAGCAAATAAAAACTTATGCTTGGCATTTTATAGTTGGGGACTTAGTATTATTCCTCTAATAAAATGAAATTATTATTTAAAATAATTAATCATGTTTACATTCAACAAGTATACTTGTTTCAATGAATTCTCTTATATTCATTTAACAAGTGCACTCATAAAGTGAGTATATTTACAAGAAAATTAGTGTAAAGTTGAATAGCATGAACAATTTTTTTTTTCAATAAGAAAAATGTGTACAAAAGTGAGTAGTGAGTATACAAAAAATTAAATGTTCAATTATGAAAGTACAATGAACAAAATTACAAGATAAAAATTGCAAGCTAGTGCTTTCTTCCAAAGCACTCTCCTTGGAGTCCAATTCCAATAGAGGGAGCACATTATTAAAGTCCAAAAAATTGGCATCCAGTTGGACATGTTTTACTAACTTATAAATGATGAAGTCAATGCCTTTCTTAAACTTATGTTGCAACAAACTCTTGTACTCATCAGAGTTAAGATGGCTACACAATTTGGCTTTTGTCGATTGAAACTTCTTAGTGTGGTGAGAAAACTTCACCTCTAATTTTTTATTCATATTAAAGTGCTGAGTCAGTTCCATAACTTCTCAATTCTTCTCCTCCGCTTGTCACTTCCCCTCCTCATGAAGCTTAGTTAGCTTGTACTCATCGCTCTAAAACTTATCCACCATTGAGTCGTGCTCTGACTTGGCAACTATAAGAGAATTTATTTTGAACAAAAAATTTCTATTAAGCTCCTAGGTTAACTACCCTACAATTTTTTAAGTGGTTGCCCTTGTTACTCTTCTTCCTTGGTGAAGTACAAGGAACAACACTCACTAGCCTCTTCCTAGTCTTTGTTGGAGTAGAACCTATCTAGTTACACTCGCTTCCTTGGCTAATTTCTCTAGAACAACCTCGGCGAGAACAAGATAACTCTCATCTCCCTCTCCATTCTCAAAATTGCCAAGAAACCTGACAACCTTAGGATCAGTCAAGAAGAGAGTAAAGACATCATCCTATGAAAGAGGCAAGCACTAAGATTAATACAATAAAAATCAAAAGAAAGATAATAAATCTCTATAATGTTGAGAACTTATTATAAATATGCAAGTGGGTTTTCCCAAACATGAGAAAAATCTTTATGCAAAGCATCTAATATGACAGGTTCTCTAAAATCTCAACCTCCTTTACACTGCTCTAAAACCACCATTTTGTCAGTGGCGAAGGTAATTTTCACTACCCACCCAATTGAGCACTTGAGGGAGCAAATCTTAAAATGTGAGTTCCTAACTTTGTTTGGGGAACCAACAACTCACAAGCAGATTATCATGAAAATCATAGTCACATCCTTGTCACCCTTATTAGTTAAAGCATGGTGAAAAGGTCAAGCTTTAGGACAACCCTTCTTGCCTTAAGAGCAAAATAAAGGCCATGAGACTCTATCATATTTGACAGCACCTAAGCGAGCACTAGTCAATAGAAATTAAGAATCTTAACCAACTCATCATAGAGAGGAATTGAAGGGCATACTAAAAAATGGTCAAAGGTGATGCAAAGCTCCCCCATCAGTATTGACTCACTCACCTTCATCAGTTAATCACACTGAGTAGTTTGAATCCTTCATAGTAGTATCCATTGATAGTAAATAGTTTTATCTCTAAGCTAAAAGCTGAAGGTTCATTCAAGAAAGTCTCTATGAAGTTGGTGGATGCTTTCTTTAAAGTTGTCATGACCATAACCATGAAGGAACCCACTGAAAGCCAAAAATATTTGGGAGAAATAAGAATGGAGCTTTCACAAGATGAGAACTACTCTCTCAAAAATCAAAGAAGTAATAAAATAAAGCTTCACTTAATATTAATCGATGGAATTTATAGACATAGTGAAAATTCTTAGAAATATGGGCATCATGTCAAGCATTTAATGAAGAAATTATTATTAAATCCCATAGAAATCTTGGAGCAACACATCATGACCAAACTTTCAAACAGTTCATTGTTAACCAAATAAAGAATTTAATGATCTCAACATAACTAGAGAGATAAGTAAAGCTAAAAATATTCTTTTATTAAAACAAATATTCTTTTATATTATAAAAAAACTCTAAACACACTCATAATACACTTTTTTCTTGCATTATTCTTTTAAATAGCCTAACTATTAGATTAGAATGCTAGTTGATGGTGAGTGCGCCTTTGTTAGATAAGTATTCAAATATAGAATTGGTGCACATGATGAAGAGAGAAGATCCACTCAATTCAACATAATAATTAATTGAAATCAAATCAGTTTTCGTGATCACCAACTTCTTCTACAACTTAGCTTATATGACTGCCAGCTTACTATATAACTCAGCCATTGCTTATCCTATTGAGTTAGAACCTTCCTTAGGGAGAGTTACTCTCCTTTGTAATGAAGCAAGCTTGATAGAAGGAGTAGATGGTTGAGGTTCCCCCATAACATTGTCTTCTCTTGATGAGAAGGAATCATTCTTCTCTAACTTGACACTTTCACAATAAGTCAATGAAGGAAAACTTGCTCGATAGAAGGCAAACTAAAGCAAAGCTAGACACTCTAATGGTTGAAGAAGCTTCTTTTAATGTAGGAAGATCCACTCCTAAAGAAAAAGTCAGATCCACAGAATCATCACTAGTAGATTCACCTGGAGATCAATAATAGTAGGAACCTTTTCTATTAAAGTTATCCTTACACAACCAAAAGCAATATCATCAACTTGAAATAAAGGAATCTCTATAAGGCATTCGGTCAAGGGAGCCATCTAGGGAAATGAAAGCCATTGTTTAAGAAAATGAACTTTCTCATGACTAAGATGATGTCCAAACAATTCCCTTGTGAGATGAATGATCATCTTAGATCTACCTAAGGATTTCAAAGGCATGTCCATGGGAACCAGTGACTGGCCAACATCTCCCTTTCTAAACTTATGAATGCTTGATACACTAAGCTGTAATAGTAAAAGGACCATGTAAAATTATAAATAAATAACAAAGTTACAAAAGGTGGAATTCATATCATGGTGAGACATTCTTTCGCAATCTTTTGTTGAGAAGGGGTTCTCACCAACCTACATAAGATCTTCCTTCACTGAGTATGAAGAAAATCTTCTCCAACTTTCCATAGCTCACTTAACACCATCTTCATGCTCTTCTGAACAAGGGGATCCACTAACTATGAAGCAACACTCATCTACTCAGGAGTCTATGGTTTGGGGATTAGTCTTATTCCCATCGATGCCACTACCGCTGAAGAGCTCAGCTCATTAGGAGGCACTACAATAATTTCTTCAGCAACCTTCTTAGCCATTTTCTTCTTCATTTACAAAATTGATCAAAGCTCATTGGGATTTATATCACCATAAGTCTTCCAAAGTCCATGCCATGTGTTAGCTTTAATCAAAAATAGAAGTCGATAAGAGAAAGTGAGATGTATTTCCTAAATATCATGTTAAAAAACTAGTTATAGGACTTAAATTCTTTATATAGCTCAAACCGTGGAGAAAACTACAAAAGAGAAGGTTAAACTAAAGGTGATGTGACCTAAATATTAGAAAGACTTTTTGAATATATTTCTTAAATTAAACATTAATAATTCATGACTTCTTTCATTCTTCTGCTCTTTTTTGCAAGTTGTTTATGTAAGGAGCAGAAGAATTGAGGAGCTAAAGGTGTATGTCCATAGAGCATGCATAGATCCAATGAGGACCCATTGACACAAGAGCGCCCAATAGTGAGGAGCGTAATTCAAACAAGTGATTTACTCACCTATAAGGATTCACTCTAAGAGGGCAAACAAAAAGACTAACCATCATAATCAAGTGACCAACATCAAACAACTCGCCTCAGATATAAATACTCGGCCTCATACAAATGACTATGCATCCAGATACTCGCATCATACCACTCACGTCACTAGCACTAGATACCATAATTGGTAGCTCATCACCTACCATACATCAGTTGCCCAATTTCTAAATTGTGGATGAGACCTTTATGTAACTAATATAGCCGATGTATACTTTCTTTATGTATCCATCTCCCAATGGTAGAATTCAAAACAGGTGAAGACTTCTATAGCCTTCTACTTTTTGACTTTCTTTTAAGTATTCGAGGGGATATGTGAAGGGATACTTTTAATCTCGGACATAGTGAAATTTCTCATATTTCTTACACTTTCTTATTCTATTTTTCATTGACTTTATCCCACCTGGTTTAGTCCTACTTGCTGCATACCTAAAGAAAGGTCTTGCATTACTTCACAAACAAAAATGGATTTAAAATTATGAGTTTTAGTTATTATAAAATAATAATATTACTGTAATTTTCTATTTTTGAATATTCACACTTTTAGAAATTTAAATTTTGACTTTTTTTATTCAAATTTTATTTTTTATATTTTTGATTTTCAAATATAGTTGGAATAAAATTTAAATTCAAATGAAAAGTTATTATGTGATTTAAAATTTTTATCCTTTCATAGTTGACCACGAAACATTTTAAGAGGCACTTACACATTGGCTAACTAAGGGTCCATTTGGGGCAACTGTAACTTTTTGAGAAGCAACTGTGAAGCTACTACAGAAGAAGATGGTGGCAGGAAGCTGCTGTTGCTGTAGCTATGATTCTATTTGAAAAACTCTGTTTAAAATCTGTTGTGCTGCAGCTATTTGTGCAGAAATGACTAAAATATCCCTGTGGCTATATAAGCTGAATAAATTTAAATAGAATGAATAAAAATATGATAACTAATACTCATATGTAGTTAGAAGTCAACTAATAAATTATATTAATAGATTGCACATCACTTAATAAAAAATACTACCTAATTAATAACATTAATATTAAAAGTATAAGTACAATAACTAGTGCGATCAAAATATTAAGCTTAATATCCTGTTAATCAAATCTTTTTAAATTTTTTTTCCATTGCTACCCTCTTAGCATTATCACTGTTTGATGTGTCACCCTCGTATTTGTCAATCCATTTGAAATAGTTGCAATCATTTCTTGTTCTATTTCTTGTACACCTGAAAAATCTTCTCCCATAATTTCTTCCCTATGTGAAGTGAATACATAACATTACAAATCATAGTTGCAATACATAACTCTAGACTCAGCAGAGCTCCTTGAAGTCATATTTCCTGATAAAGTAAATTATGTAAGCAATAAAAATATTAATATGAGGATTGGTGACATTATATAATATTTTTAAAATTAAAATGAAATGGCAAAATATTTATTTCCCTAAAAAAGTGATAGATATTTCATTAAGAAAAATAGAAGGGTTACAATTATTAACAAAAAAAATAGAAATTTGACTAACTAAAAGTAGTTAACCACTGCAAGGCTTCGCCATATACAAATACCTTCAAGAAGCTCAAAAAAGACATAAACAAATGTTGAAAGATACATTAAAGTAAATTATAATGGCTCAGGCTTCCCAAGGATCAACATTATATGTGAGCATCCAAACTTCAAAAAGAAGGGTTACAATCACATAAAATGCTACCAGCCTTAATGATAAAAGAAGTCACATCAATGCCATCATAGCCATTTCCTTCACTATCAGGGAGAATCAGCCACCAAGCAGTTGTTCTAGATACCACATAAGCAGGAATAATAGTACAACCAACCAAATAAAGAGTTTCCAAATATATTGTGTATGATGATAAGAAAGAGATAAAAGGGCAACCACACCTCCACCAAAATAGACAAATAGCAATACCAAAAGAGCATCCAACAAAGAGCCAAAACAACCTTTCAAGATACCAAACCAAGTCACCACCACCCCAAGTAAAACAATACTAAACACTAAAATACCCAACCAAAACAAGAACAAACCCTAAACCAAGATCAAAAAACTCATAGTAGTTAACCAGGAACAAAACAAAAGCAAAAAAACCAAAAAACACACCAACCAACCCAACTAGGAAATAAACAACCAACCCAAGTATAAACAACCACCTAGCACTAATTTTGTAAGATAATTGGGTTGTTATTATTTAGAAAGAGACTAAAGTCCTTAAACCCACTCCCTAAGAGACTAGAACATGAGTGGTATGAGAAATGACTTAGTCTAATGCAAATCTTTTCAATTTTTATTTGATTTTGGACTCTTCATTTTGACAAAGGCCATAGAATTTTTAATATGTCTAATTGTATGATGAAATGAAGTTATTGGCTAAACTAGAGAGAAAGGGGTGTTTTCTACCACAGAGGAGACCCTCAAAGGTCAAGTCTTCCCTTATCGTGCAAGGATGGAAATCCTCTTTTAGCAAGAGTGAAATAATATGGATGCATGATATTAAGCATACAACATTCAGCTAAGGGATTACTAAATCTTTTAATTATCTTGATTTAATGCCTAGGCTTTAAGTGAGGTTGAGTTATTTAGAAATTTTAGTTATGAGTTATAGTTGGGGTAGAAAATTTATTTTTTCCTGAGAGCCTAAACGGATCTAGGCCAAACACTAAATCACCATTCATAAATAAACTAGAAAAAAGCATGGTGTTTCTATTATGCAATTTAAACAAAACATCAAATAATTTTTTAAATATAACGTAAAAGAATAATAGGTCGGTGCGATCGGTACCGCCTTACGACCTGAAAATAGAAATGGGTAGCTAAGCTCTACACTTATACAACCTTGTATATGAAATAATAATTACTATTTTACAAATGAATAGATGCTATGGGGGTCTTCTTATCTTCATTCCTTCATATCTCTTTCACTTCTCATTTAGATGTGCTTGTTTCAAAGACATCACAAGGCATTGCAGGATAAAGCCTTCTAGCCACTGCTAATCCTAATCCCCCATAACACTAATACTAATTCCTAATGAAAAATTACATTAAAAATAGGAAAAGTAAATCTAACAACACCTGTAAAATAAGTATTAGCTAAACACACCATACAACCCAAGCAGCTATATGAATGATTTGGACTTAGCACCCTACACATGGGTAACCAAGTCCGCATGTCCTAATTTAGATTGTGCTTAAGGGTTAAGCAACTTGCAAACGAGAGTATTTATATTTATTTTAAGCACCCTTTAAGCACAATCTCCTGCATAAAATATGATTAGGCTAATCACGGCCTAATATCCAGTCTATGAAGTATATACCCTAACATCAGTCTACAACAATACATCATAAAATAAGACATTCATCACATCATGCACCGCCCTAACATAAAGCTAGAAGTGGTGACTTAATTCTAAAGTGTGTGTATTAAGGCTTATGTGGTATTCCTTAACTAAGCTTTGTTAGAATTTTCTAAGTATACTAGGGTGTTTAATCATTAAGGATGGTTTCACTTTAAATGATTTAGTTAATTTGGAAATTTTACTTAATATTTTCTTTGTCCCACACTTATTACATTCATTTTTAATTATTCCTAGGTTTAGGTTCACTTTAAGTAATCTCGTTCAATAAGAAAGGCATCTTAAGATTAATTGGAGTTAATTACTATCACATAACACATGTTTATTCATTTCTTTCCATCATATGTAGCATCATTTCTTTCCATCATATGTAGCATGCATATGACTAAGTCATAAACATATCTATACATGCAATATATGTTGGCACACTTAAATGATAAATATGAACATGTACAATTAAAGTTTATATTTTCCTTTTGATTGAATTATTTTTATTATATTAATTTAAAGCTCTATCTATATTCTTATGCAAAAAATACAAAGGAATGAAGTCAAACAAGTACATGTCATTGTTAACCAGGGAAGTGAGGTAATCAAATGACCTACTTGGGGTTAGCTAAAACCTCATATTCCCTGGATGTCTAGACTAAATACCATTTGCATTCAAACACATGTAAGTTTGCATACATGAATGTAAGAAAGAGAACTTTTAATCACATGATTAATTTATTATATCACTTAAACAATTGCAAATGCATGTGTTTTGGTAAAATAAAGAGGGGTTTTGACTCCATAATTAAGTACACACACATGTATGAGAGACATAAGCCAATACATGCATTGTTAACTAGGGAAGTGAGGTAATTAAATGACCTCCTTGGGGCTACCTAAAGCCTCATATTCCCGGGATGTCCAGACTAAATATTTGCTTTTCTCAAATACTAATATATATATATATATATATATATATATATATATATATATATATATATATATATATATATATATATATATATATATATATATATATATATATATATATATATATATATATATATATATATATATATATAGTTTAGAAAGAAAACCATGCAAAAGTTGTGTTTTTATTTGATTGAAAAGGTTTATGCACATGGAGTAAAGTCTTATACTTTTAAGCTATAATCATTTGCATTTCCTATGTATTTATAACTAACATTCATAGCATATGTAATCATTTATTTATAAGATTTGGATTTAATAATGATAGTAGCCACACATATATTAATTTGAATCAACACATGCAAGCTTGACATAAAAGAAATTATTTATTTTTAATTAATTTTTAATGAAATGAATGCATGAATAAAGTGGCATACAACATTTTAATATAATTGGAAAGAAATAAAAGATGCAAGCATGTAATTTTATTCAATCCAACTAATTTCTAAGGTCAATGATATTAAATAAGTTTATTTAAAGTAAACAAAAGCTTCTTAATGTCACTTTTGATTTTATGTTTAACTTGATTTAAGAGATGTGAGAAAAATTTACTAATCCTAATCCCATTCCTCATATGTGTGAGTTAATTTGATTAAATAATAATAAATTAGATTGATTTTATGGATTGATTAAGTTAAGCATGGATTAAATCAATTAATTTACCTATGTTTAAGGTAATTAATTAAATGATTATGAGCCAATGTAATATGCAAATAAGTTGAAAAGTAAATAGCGATGCTCTTATGAAATGAAAAGGGCCTAATACAATTAGCTCATAATCATTTATTAATTAAGCTTAAGGAATTATTTTAATTACTTTCATGACTTTCTCACTCATGTGAGCTAATCATAATTTTATTAAACCTCTTTAGGTTCTTGAACACCTAAAGCTATACCCAAGAGTAATTAAGGGAAATTTCATTTTCAATTAGGTTTTTAATTTAATTAAATGATTAATCCATTAATTCATATCTCTTTAATTAATTATCAAAGTTAATTGATTATATTTTGAAATGAGATGGGCTTAAGGAAAAAGGTAGGGAAAGAGGTCCCAACTTAATTCCATAAGCTACCCACTTGGTCAAGCATGATTTAATGTGATTTGAGTTTTAACTTAACTAATTAAGCTATTAATTAATTATTTAATCATTAATTAGTATTTTTGATTGAAAAGAGAAGGAAACTTAGGGAAAAGATTAGAGGGAGGCCCCAATCCAATTCTTAAGCCCTTACTATTCAATAGTGATTAGGGAGCCCAAAGAGTTAATTAATTATTATCATATGCTTAATTATCTCTTAATTAAGTTAAGAAGATAATTAGGGCTAAATTAATAAATCCTCCTAATTTAACAAATAATAAATCTCAAGAAAATTAGAGGAGGTAGAGGTTATCCTCTTAAATAATCTCAGAAATTTTTGATCAATCACTTGAATGATTAGAGAATAATTAAGCTAATTAAGTTTTTAATTAAACTTTAATTAAGCTATATTTAATGTTTAAAATTATTAAATCCTCCTCTGAAATACATTTACAATGAGCCATTATTTATATTTTTTTTGAATTTTCTACAATTAGTTATGAATTATGAAAGTTTCTACCTTAAAAACACATTATTTAACCTTAATTACACCTAATCTCACTAGCGCCACGTGGCGCGCTAACGCGGTGTGCTTTCTGTGTGCCACCACAGGATTGGTTATTTAATATGTCACATCCGCATCACCGAAGTTAGTGGCGATTACGTGGTATTGATCTTCACCGACTGATCAGACAATGTAGATCAAACCTACGACATAAAGGAAAGAAATTAGGGAGATCTAGCAGGGTTTGATCAAGGCCATTCATTCCAATCATGCAGAACAGATGACTCGTGATCTTCCTTCCCGCGATGAACCATGAGCGCCCCGCCATTGATTGCTTGATTCGAGCTCACCCGAGCTCAGATTCACTCCAAACTCAACCCACACCTTAGCATGAAGGATCTACAAGGAACCAATGGCTAGGATGAGCTAATATGCAAATTTTCTTCATAAAGGACCAACCAAATTTTCTTATATCTACAGTTTTGAGGAATTACCTCACTGGAGCTCAAGACCGGCGGTGGGATCAACGGAGGTAGCTTCATCTACTAGTGACGAGGCCCTGTTGAGAAGCAATCAAGCCAATTCCCCTTGGTTCGCTCAGTTGGCCAAGAATGGTGTTTTGGAGCTTCTACCTTTATCAACTCCTTGCTTTAGTTGGTTTGGAACTTGGGGGAAGATTTGGGTAGCCTTGATGAGGTATGGAGATGGTGTAGGAATGTGTAATTGATCTTTGGTGAAAAATTGAGGGAGCTTGGATTGAAGATGGCCTCCCCTATTTCAGTTCTGCATGGGAAGAGGGATTGCCGAAGGTGGGAAGCTTGGGATCAGTCTAGAACTCGTAAAGTAGCTCAAAATTATGTTAGGAAGCTCGCACGAAGTGAATTGATGCAAATCTCGTTCAAATTGAGGGGGTATACCCTTTGATTTGTGAGTTAGATGGAAGAGATGGCTTCCCATTTTTCGGTAGACTAACAACCGTCAGAGCACTGTAGAGGTCTTAATCGAGTCCACGTGGCTCAGTTTGGTTGGAGGAAGTTGTGGGAGGTGGCTCAAGGCCTGATGTGGGGAGGTCTCTTGGCTTGAATCCCTTGGGTGCTTGGGTTGCATGGGAGATGAGTTGGCTCACCTCCCATTGGTCCATTAGCCCTCTCTGTGGTGGGCTAGGAGGGATCCCTCATTTGAAAGTTGGATGGCTGCCAAGGTGAAAGGAGGGTGGACTTTGACATATTTAGCAAACTCCCACATGGTGGAGAGGATCCATGGAGGATTTGCATTGAGCTTGGCTCCAAATGGGTTTGGATTTATTTTGGGCTGACCATGGTTGAGTTTGGGATTGTTTGATACACCAAGGTCCCATGGGTTGGTTTTATGGGTTTTGGCTTCATTTGGTCAAATAGGTTCACATGGGTTCGGGTTGGGTTGACCAATTGGTCAAATTGGGTCAAACCAAGGCTTGGGTTAGTTTAAATGGTAATTTGAAGAGTTTTGGTTCAAGTGATTTCAATTAATTTGGCCTAGGCTTGATTTTGGCTCATATAGGTCAAATAAGTTGACCAATTTAACCAAATTGGGTTGGGTTGGTTCATGTTCAATTGGTTAATTGAAAATAATTGTAGGTTTAGGTTTGAATAAATTTGGGTTTAATTTAGATTTTGGCCAATTTAATCCTTTAGGTAAATTTGGGCTAGGTTGGGTCAAGTTGACCAATTAGTCAAATTGGGCTCAATTATGGCTTTGCTCAAGTTCAATAGTCAATTTGGAATGATCTTGAGCCATTGGTTGCAATCAATTTGGGTTAGATCATGATTTGACCCATTTTGGCCGTTTAGGCCAATTGGGTCAACTTGGGTCAGATAGCCAATCGGACTTGGTTTGGCTCAATTGAGGGTCAAGTCATGTTCAATCATTAATCATGAGTTAATTTGAATAGATGGTTTCAATTAATTTAGTGTATGGTGGGTTTTGGCTAGTTTAGGTTTCATTTGGGCTAAAGGTTAACTTGGTCAAAGGACCAAGTTGACTTGTTTTGAGCAAATTCAATGTGGTCATCCTAGGGTGATTTTTGATCATGATATGAGGCTTGGATGGGCTTGGTTCAATCCATTTTGGGTTGGATTAGAACTTGGCTCAAAAAGGTCCTTTAGGCCACTTTGGGTCAAATGGACCTACATGGGTCAATTGGTTTGGTTTTGGTTTGATATAAGTTTAGTTGAACTTATATATCGCCTTAGATTAAAAATATAAATTCAACTACAATCAATTTGGAGTCTAGTGGATTTTGGCTCATTTGAACTTTTCAAGCTAAAATGGCTAACTTTTTGACTTGGGTTGACTTGAGTTTGGTTTGATGATTATAAGTTTTATTTATATTTGTATAAATGATTGAAGGAATGATTGATTCAAGAGAAAATCCATTGGTTTGTACTTGATTTGGATGGGATCTAGCCAAGTCCAAGAAATTGGCTTAAAAGACTTGAATTGGTTTGATCTTGATTTGGTTTTTTATTATTTATATTTCATTTATATTTGGGAATATAAATGAAAATATAAATAATTTATGAGAAAATCACTTGAGTTTGGAGTGATTTAGAAGTGAATTTGACCAAGCTTAAGGATGTAGGTCAAAACGGTAAGAAGAAAATCAATTTAGTTTGATTTATTTTTGGTCATTGGAAGGTGGGTTTCATTTATATTTGTGAATATAAATTAATGAATAATTGATTTATAAAGAAACTAATTGATTTTGGGTTGATTTGGGTTAAAATTTGATTAAGTTTATGGAGGTAGGTCCATAGGGCCAAGGAAGAGATTTGGCTTGGTTTGATTTAGTTTGATTTGGTTTTGGTCATTTGAGTGAAACTTGCAAGATTATTCTAATGACGAATGGTTGGCTGCTAATCTTAGACTTCAAGGAGTTTGGTGACTCATCCATTCTTAACATTTTGTTCATTATTCATTGATAATTTTTAAAAAAAATATTATCTTCATATATTTTTATTCCCATATCTGATCACTATAATCCCATGCAAATTTCATAACATCTTTAACCTTAAAACCTCACCAAATCTATACTGAAGTTTAACCGGTTATACCAATATTTACTTATTTTATTCAAAGCCTTTATAAACCATTATTAAAGGCTTAGAAAATTATGAACTGCTTCAGAACTACTTAAGACACATCCCATTAAATATTCCAGGTGCTTTTATGACTTTTTTTTCTACACAAAAATTCTAAACTATAAAATAAAGCTCACGTTAAAATCTCTATCCATTACTTGGTTGACCCACTCCGGTTTGTTATCATAACAAGTATCCTCCTTTAAGATATCTATGGTCTCTACATCATTAATAGCAAAAAATAAAAACAAAAAAAATAGAAAACAAAAATTGATTCTAAACAGTGCCTTAGCTTTTTGAATCCCCTCTAATGGTATCCTCCAAAATCTTTGCCTTAGGAACCTCCAAACTCTAAGAAAATGATAAGAAAAATTACTGGAGACTTCAAATTCATCCATTACTCTAAGAAAATTAAGGATGTTAGGCTGAGGTCACATTAACCCAAATCAAATCCCTTTTCTTAGATTGAACCTATTCAGAGGAAGAAGACAAAATCATAAATGCTAGATTGATGTATATAGATTATAATGGGTGCAATCACGCCAGATTGTTTTTCCATCCGACAACCCGTATTTTAAGGTATTTTCACTTGATTTTGGTTATGAATAAATTACTAAATCAAGTTAAATGAAATTTAAAACTTAATCTTTACTTCAAGTGAAAAATTAAAAATATCACTTCTCAAAAATTAATATATTTTCTTTTTAAATATTAATTATCATTTATTTTAACTATATAATATTTTAAATGAACTTTCAAAATTCTTAAATCTTTTGAGATGGTATAATATAACTTTTCCAAACTTTTCATATAATTTCTAAGTCCATTTAAAAATTGCTCTAAAATTTATGACTTTTCTAACGGGTATAATCAATATTTCAATTCATAATAACAAAAAATAATTTAAAATCTCTAAGAAATGTAAGAGATGTTCCTACAATGTTTTATTTCTTCCTTCAATTTTATAACAACAACAACAAGCCTATGTCCCACTACATGAGTGTGTTACATGAATCTTTAAAGCCCTTTAGTCATCTCTATCATTAAAATAGCCATCTAATGCATCTACTCTGTGGGTCATCAATATATATATATATACAAACCAAATATCTAATGTGTCTCTATATAATCTATAACTATATATTTTATAATTATATATATATATATATGATAGATTATTTATGGTAAAGCTACTCATCTACTTAAGCATCCTCTTCTTGACAACACCTAATTTTGTGCTTCTCTTTTATTGGCCATTATTTTATGCCATAAAACATTCTAGGTCACACCACGATCTTATAAAATTTTCTGTTAAGTTTTAGTTGTACATTTATATCACATAATAGACCCATTGCATTCCTCCACTTCAACTGTCTAACTTGATTTCTTCTAATTATAACTCCATCTTTTTCACCATCACTTAGAAAAATAAACCCATGATATCTAAAACTTTAAATCTTTTATTAGTTTTATATTTACTCAAATGAAAGCCATTAGACTCTAAGGCTGACCTCCATAATTCATATTTATCTTGAACTCCCTCTCTAGCCTTATCAACTAGAAGAATATCATTAATAAAAGCATACACCAAGGTTCATCCATATATATATATTAGTAAGAACATACATAACTAAAGCAAAAATATTTGGGCTTAAAGCTGATGGTTGATGTAATTCAATTGAAATAAGAAAAATACATTATCAAACCTAATTGTGTTTGAACACAACTAACAACTCTAATATACATTTCTTTAATGGCTTGAATACTACATTGTTTTGTTGAACTCTCCAAAGTACTTCTCTTAGAACTCTGTCATATGCTTTCTCTATATGAATTAATATCATATGTAAATTCTCCATTCTCTCTCTATATTTCTCCATAAAACCTCTTAACAAATGTATAGCATTCATAATATTCTTACTTAGCATGAAATAAAAAAAGGTTTTAAGAAACTTTGTTTCACATCATAACGTACTCAATTACTCGCTCCAATAATTTTAAAGTATGACATATTTACTTAATTCCTCTATATTTTGCACACTCTTATGCATCATCTATATTCTTTCAAATATAACCGACGAACTCTTTCTTCACTCATTGAACATCTTTTAGTATTCAAATACTATTAAAAAGATTAGTAAGCCAAGAAATTCCTTAAATTCTTAAGAATTTTCACACTTTTTTTTTCAAATATCATTAGGTCTTGGTTTTTTTCATACCTAATTTTCTTGATGCACTTTGCTTGAACTAATTTTTTTCTTCTCCTATATTTTTTCTTTGTTAACTTATGCATACATCATTTGCCATATTTAGTATACAATCTATTACATGACTCACTAAAAGTTGAATTCCTCACATCACATATTGATTTCTTAGAATCTGTATGAGTCACTCTATATCTTTCCCACTTTTTCAAGCTTTCGTTCAAAATAAATTTTATAACAAACCTTATTATTTTTTAATCTTTCTTGAACATCTTGGATCCACCACCAGATATTTTACTAATATGAGTTGTTTTACCTTATATTCTCCAAAAAAGTTTTTTTTTTTCTAATTTGCATAATATTACTTGCTACCTTGTCTCACACAATATTAGCTTTTTCTTGAACATCCTAAAGTCTAAGATCTTGTAGCTTACTCTTTAAAATATTTTATTAGCTTTCTTTAAGAACCTCTTCTAATTCTAGGACAATATCTTGACTTATTCTTAATCGTACAACCCTTCATCTTAAAATTCAAAATGAATAGTCAACGTTGGGTACTTAAATTTTTACTAGAATGACTTTACAATCTTAGTTGTCTAAATGATTTACTTTTCTTATTAGAAAATAATCAATCTGTATTTTATTAGATTCATTCTTATAAGTGATAATATGCACATCTATTTTTTAAAATAAAGTATTAGTAATTACCAAAACATAAGCTAAAGCAAATTTTAATATGTTTCTACCATACTATGAATTCTTTTAAAATCTTTTACAACTCTAACAACATGATATAGTGTTTATTTTTGGTGTGTATGGGGAACACGATGCAGATCTGAAGGTGTACTTATTGAGATGATCGGGTATGACATCAAGAAATGGTGCACTATCTCAAAAGATAGACATCACCACCCTACAATGGACCTAATCACCTAATAAGAACTCCTAATGCATGATGGGTCTTCGAATATACCAGAGATTTTCCCCTAATTTACATGGATGAATAAAGTAGGGTTTATATTAAATCTGGTTCTAAAGTTCCTTATTGGAGCAAGCCCCCATAGTTAATTATATTCTAAGAAAAGTGAAGTCCTTAGGAATACTCTCGATTAAAGTAGACAATTATTATCTCCAAAGATTTCAAAGATCGAACTATCAATAAATTGGTTATACTTAGAAAATCAATTGGGATAGATCAAAAAGAAGAGAGACTTATTATTGAATAAAAAGGAGATGAATATGGAATGCTCATGATATAAGAAAACCTAGTGAGCATTCCAACCTATCCTATGGTTGGGCTTTATATGTTTAAAATTGAAGAGAATTATATGTTTGAGTTAAAATTTATTAAAAAGACTTATAATTTCACAATACAAGATCATGGAAATGCCTAAGAGGTGAGGATTTTTGCTTGTAGCATGAGGGAAATAGTAACCTTAGATCCTAAATCAGGGAGCTTTAATGAGGGCCAAAGCACGTCATAAATTTAAGTGAAGATGGGTATATGGTTTACCTCCACAAGAGAGAGTAACCCCACCCGACTGTTGGACTTATAACCACCTAGAGTGATAGCCAGTTAACTCCTCATATGCTTTAAAACTATGTGGTCAAGTCATATGATTTTGTAAGATAATTGGGTTGTTATTATTTAGAAAGAGACTAAAGTCCTTAAACCCACTCCCTAAGAGACTAAAACATGAATGGTATGAGCAATGACTTAGTCTAATGCAAATCTTTTCAATTTTTATTTGATTTTGGACTCTTCATTTTGACAAAGTCCATAGAATTTTTAATATGTCTAATTGTACGATGAAATGAAGTTATTGGCTAAACTAAAGAGAAAGAGGTATTTTCTACCACAGAGGAGACCCTCAAAGGTCAAGTCTTCCCTTATCGTGCAAGGAGGGAAATCCTCTTTTAGCAAGAGTGAAATAATATGGATGCATGATATTAAGCATACAACATTCAGCTAAGGGATTACTAAATCTTTTAATTATCTTGATTTAATGCCTAGGCTTTATGTGAGGTTGTGAGTTATTTAGAAATTTTAGTTATGAGTTATAGTTGGGGTAGAAAATTTATTTTTTCCTGAGAGCCTAAACGAATCTAGGCCAAACACTAAATCACCATTCATAAATAAACTAGAAAAAAGCATGGTGTTTCTATTATGCAATTTAAACAAAACATCAAATAATTTTTAAATATAACGTAAAAGAATAATAGTTAGGTCGTCGGTCAGCACTACGACGACAATAAAATGGGTAGCTAAGCTCTACACTTATACAACCTTGTATATGAAATAATAATTACTATTTTACAAATGAATAGATGCTATGGGGGTCTTCTTATCTTCATTCCTTCATATCTCTTTCACTTCTCATTTAGATGTGCTTGTTTCAAAGACATCACAAGGCATTGCAGGATAAAGCCTTCTAGCCACTGCTAATCCTAATCCCCCATAACACTAATACTAATTCCTAATGAAAAATTACATTAAAAATAGGAAAAGTAAATCTAACAACACAGTAAAATAAGTATTAGCTAAACACACCATACAACCCAAGCAGCTATATGAATGATTTGGACTTAGCACCCTACACATGGGTAACCAAGTCCGCATGTCCTAATTTAGATTGTGCTTAAGGGTTAAGCAACTTGCAAAGCGAGTATTTATATTTATTTTAAGCACCCTTTAAGCACAATCTCCTGCATAAAATATGATTAGGCTAATCACGACCTAATATCCAGTCTATGAAGTATATACCCTAACATCAGTCTACAACAATACATCATAAAATAAGACATTCATCACATCATGCACCGCCCTAACATAAAGCTAGAAGTGGTGACTTAATTCTAAAGTGTGTGTATTAAGGATTATGTGGTATTCCTTAACTAAGCTTTGTTAGAATTTTCTAAGTATACTAGGGTGTTTAATCATTAAGGATGGTTTCACTTTAAATGATTTAGTTAATTTGGAAATTTTTACTTAATATTTTCTTTTTTCCCACACTTATTACATTTTTTTAATTATTCCTAGGTTTAGGTTCACTTTATGTAATCTCGTTCAATAAGAAAGGCATCTTAAGATTAATTGGAGTTAATTACTATCACATAACACATGTTTATTCATTTCTTTCCATCATATGTAGCATCATTTCTTTCCATCATATGTAGCATGCATATATAAGTCATAAACATATCTCATGCAATATATGTTGGCACACTTAAATGATGAATATGAACATGTACAATTAAAGTTTATATTTTCCTTTTGATTGAATTATTTTTATTATACTAATTTAAAGCTCTATCTATATTCTTATGCAAAAAATACATAGGAATGAAGTCAAACAAGTACATGTCATTGTTAACCGGGGAAGTGAGGTAATCAAATGACCTACTTTAGCTAAAACCTCATATTCCACGGATGTCTAGACTAAATACCATTTGCATTCAAACACATGTAAGTTTGCATACATGAATGTAAGAAAGAGAACTTTTAATCACATGATTAATTTATTATATCACTTAAACAATTGAAAATGCATGTGTTTTGGTAAAATAAAGAGGGGTTTTGACTCCATAATTAAGTACACACACATGTATGAGAGACATAAGCCAATACATGCATTGTTAACTAGGGAAGTGAGGTAATTAAATGACCTCCTTGGGGCTACTTAAAGCCTCATATTCCCGGGATGTCCAGACTAAATATTTGCTTTTCTCAAATACATATGAATATATATATATATATATATATATAACTAAAGGAAAGAAAACCATGCAAAAGTTGTGTTTTTATTTGATTGAAAAGGTTTATGCACATGGAGTAAAGTCTTATACTTTTAAGCTATAATCATTTGCATTTCCTATGTATTTATAACTAACATTCATAGCATATGTAATCATTTATTTATAAGATTTGGATTTAATAATGATAGTAGCCACACATATATTAATTTGAATCAACACATGCAAGCTTGACATAAAAGAAATTATTTATTTTTAATTAATTTTTAATGAAATGAATGCATGAATCAAGTGGCATACAACATTTTAATATAATTGGAAAGAAATAAAAAGATGCAAGCATGTAATTTTATTCAATCCAACTAATTTCTAAGGACAATCATATTAAATAAGCTTATTTAAAATAAACCAAAGTTTCTTAATGTCACTTTTGATTTTATGTTTAACTTGATTTAAGAGATGTGAGAAAAATTTACTAATCCTAATCCCATTCCTCATATGTGTGAGTTAATTTGATTAAATAATAATAAATTAGATTGATTTTATGGATTGATTAAGTTAAGCATGGATTAAATCAATTAATTTACCTATGTTACCTTAAGGTAATTAATTAAATGATTATGAGCCAATGTAATATGCAAATAAGTTGAAAAGTAAATAGCGATGCTCTTATGAAATGAAAATGGCCTAATACAATTAGCTCATAATCATTTATTAATTAAGCTTAAGGAATTATTTTAATTACTTTCATGATTTTCTCACTCATGTGAGCTAATCATAATTTTATTAAACCTCTTTAGGTTCTTGAACGCCTAAAGCTACACCCAAGAGTAATTAAGGGAAATTTCATTTTCAAGGTTTTAATTTAATTAAAATTAATCCATTAATTCATATCTTTAATTAATTATCAAAGTTAATTAATTATATTTGAATGAATGAGATAGAAAATAAAAGAAATTTAATGATTTAAATAAAATAAATTAATTAATTTATTTTAAATTAAAAAAAATTAAAATATTAAGATCCAACTAAGCCACTTATTCAATAGTGATTGGGAGGCCAAAGAGTTAATTAATTATTCATATGCTTAATTATCTCTTAATTAAGTTAAGAAGATAATTAGGCTAAATTAATAAATCCTCCTAATTTAACAAATAATAAATCTCAAGAAAATTAGAGGAGGTAGAGGTTATCCTCTTAAATAATCTCTAAATTTTTGATCAATCACTTGAATGATTAGAATAATTAAGCTAATTAAGTTTTTAATTAAACTTTAATTAAGCTATATTTAATGTTTAAAATTATTAAATCCTCCTCTGAAATACATTTACAATGAGCCATTATTTATATTTTTTTTGAATTTTCTACAATTAGTTATGAATTATGAAAGTTTCTACCTTAAAAACACATTATTTAACCTTAATTACACCTAATCTCACTTGGCCATTGGCAGCTTGTGTGCTTTCTGTGCCACCAGGATTGGTTATTTAATATGTCACATCGCGGTTAGCTAGTGACGGCGGTATTGATCTTCCGTCCGATCTTGATCGGACATGTATCAAACCTACGACATAAAGGAAAGAAATTAGGGAGATCTAACACGATTTGATCAAGGCCATTCATTCCAATCATGCAGAACAGATGACTCGTGATCTTCCTTCCTGCGAGCGATGAACGACGGAGCCCGTCTGCCATGGATTGCTTGATTCGAGCTCACCCGAGCTCAGATTCACTCCAAACTCAACCCACACCTTAGCATGAAGGATCTACAAGGAACCAATGGCTAGGATGAGCTAATATGCAAATTTTCTTCATAAAGGACCAACCAAATTTTCTTATATCTACGGTTTGAGGAATTACCTCACGGAGCTCAAGGCGGTGGGATCAGTGGTAGCTTCATCTAGTGTGAGGCCCTGTTGAGATGCAATCAAGCCAATTCCCCTTGGTTCGCTCAGTTGGCCAAGAATGGTGTTTTGGAGCTTCTACCTTTATTGAACTCCTTGCTTTAGTTGGTTTGGAACTTGGGGGAAGATTTGGGTAGCCTTGATGAGGTATGGAGATGGTGTAGGAATGAGTAATTGATCTTTGGTGAAAAATTGAGGGAGCTTGGATTGAAGATGGCCTCCCCTATTTTAGTTCTGCATGGGAAGAGGGATTACCGAAGGTGGGAAGCTTGGGATCAGTCTAGAACTCGTAAAGTAGCTCAAAATTATGTTAGGAAGCTCGCACGAAGTGAATTGATGCAAATCTCGTTCAAATTGAGGGGGTATACCCTTTGATTTGTGAGTTGGATGGAAGAGATGGCTTCCCATTTTTCGGTAGACCAACAACCATCAGAGCACTGTAGAGGTCTCAATCGAGTCCACGTGGCTCTGTTTGGTTGGAGGAAGTTGTGGGTGGTGGCTCAAGGCCTGATGTGGGGAGGTCTCTTGGCTTGAATCCCTTGGGTGCTTGGGTTGCATGGGAGATGAGTTGGCTCACCTCCCATTGGTCCATGGCAAGTCTTAGCCCTCTAGGGTGGGCTAGGAGGCTAAGGGATCCCTCATTTGAAAGTTGGATGGCTGCCAAGGTGAAAGGAGGGTGGACTTTGACATATTTAGCAAACTCCCACATGGTGGAGAGGATCCATGGAGGATTTGCATTGAGCTTGGCTCCAAATGGGTTTGGATTTATTGTGCTGACCATGGTTGAGTTTGGGATTGGTTTGGTTATACACTAAGGTCCCATGGGTTGGTTTTATGGGT
Organism: Cymbidium sinense; assembly: GCA_021442155.1. Lineage (NCBI taxonomy): Eukaryota > Viridiplantae > Streptophyta > Magnoliopsida > Asparagales > Orchidaceae > Cymbidium > Cymbidium sinense. The sequence continues at coordinate 54,071,745 of CM038215.1, forward strand.
TTTGGCTTCATTTGGTCAAATAGGTTCACATGGGTTCGTGTTGGGTTGGGTTGACCAATTGGTCAAATTGGGTCAAACCAAGGCTTGGGTTAGGTTTAAATGGTAATTTGAAGAGTTTTGGTTCAAGTGATTTTAATTAATTTGGCCTAGGCTTGATTTTGGCTCATATAGGTCAAATGGGCTAAGTTGACCAATTTAACCAAATTGGGTTGGGTTAGGTGTTGGTTCATGTTCAATTGGTTAACTGAAAATAATTGTAGGTTTAGGTTTGAATAAATTTGGGTTTAATTTAGATTTTGGCCAATTTAATCCTTTAGGTAAATTTGGGCTAGGTTGGGTCAAGTTGACCAATTAGTCAAATTGGGCTCAATTATGGCTTTGGTCAAGTTCAATAGTCAATTTGGAATGATCTTGAGCCATTGGTTGCAATCAATTTGGGTTAGATCATGATTTGACCCATTTTGGCCATTTAGGCCAATTGGGTCAACTTGGGTCAAATAGCCAATTGGACTTGGTTTGGCTCAATTGAGGGTCAAGTCATGTTCAATCATTAATCATGAGTTAATTTGAATCGATGGTTTCAATTAATTTAGTGTATGGTGGGTTTTGGCTAGTTTAGGTTTCATTTGGGCTAAAGGTTAACTTGGTCAAAGGACCAAGTTGACTTGTTTTGAGCAAATTCATTGTGGTCATCCTAGGGTGATTTTTGATCATGATATGAGGCTTGGATGGGCTTGGTTCAATCCATTTTGGGTTGGATTAGAACTTGGCTCAAAAAGGTCCTTTAGGCCACTTTGGGTCAAATGGACCTACATGGGTCAATTGGTTTGGTTTTGGCTTGATATAAGTTTAGTTGAACTTATATATCAGCCTAGGATTGAAATATAAATTCAACTACAATCAATTTGGAGTCTAGTGGATTTTGGCTCATTTGAACTTTTCAAGCTAAAATGGCTAACTTGGGCTTGACTTGGGTTGACTTGAGTTTGGTTTGATGATTATAAGTTTTATTTATATTTGTATAAATGATTGAAGGAATGATTGATTCAAGAGAAAATCCATTGGTTTGTACTTGATTTGGATAGGATCTAGCCAAGTCCAAGAAATTGGCTTAAAAGACTTGAATTGGGTTTTGGTTTGATCTTGGATTTGGTTTTGGCTATTCGAATTTATATTTCATTTATATTTGGAAATATAAATGAAAATATAAATAATTCATGAGAAAATCACTTGAGTTTGGAGTGATTTAGAAGTGAATTTGACCAAGCTTAAGGATGTAGGTCAAAACGGTAAGAAGAAAATCAATTTAGTTTGATTTATTTTTGGTCATTGGAAGGTGGGTTTCATTTATATTTGTGAATAGAAATTAATGAATAATTGATTTATAAAGAAACTAATTGATTTTGGGTTGATTTGGGTTAAAATTTGATTAAGTTTATGGAGGTAGGTCCATAGGGCCGAGGAAGAGATTTGGCTTGGTTTGATTTAGTTTGATTTGGTTTTGGTCATTTGAGTATGGATTTCATTTATATTTGTGAATATAAATGAAGGAATAATTGATTAATAAAGAAATCAATCAAGTTTATGATGACTTAGGTGGGGATTTGGCTAAGTTTATGAGAATGGGTCATATGGCTTAGGAAGGAATTTTGGAACTTGCTTTTGATTTTGGGATTGAATCATCTGTAATCCAGTTTGGATTTGGATTTGATAAATGATTAAGATACTGAATTGATATTTGAGAAAATCAATTGAATTTGGATTGATTTGAATTTGGTTAAGGTTAAGTCCATAAGATGAAATCAAATGGCTTAGAAAGGGTTTTGAATTCAATCATAAGGTTGATGGAGAATTTTGAGCTTGAATTTGATCATGAGATTGATTATAAGTCTTGGAAATTTGGTTTGGATTTGGAATGAATTTGAGGTTTGTTTTGAGAAGGAAAGCATGGATTAGGTTTAGGCCATAGGGTAGTCAAGTCTTCCTAAGTACCTAAGGCATAACCTATTCCTATGGCTAACTCTTCTAAGTCTCTAGTGCTTAGGTTACGTGTTCACCTAATCACTAGAAGTGTCTTAAGACTAAGGAGATCTTAGTTTCTGTAAGAGTCCTAGATCTATGATGAGAAAGTTGAGAACTCACTTCAAAAGTGAGGTCACTTATTTCAATCTCCTCTAATAAACACTCTTTTTTTAAGAGGCATCCCTTATAGTAATCCTTCTAGGTCATTCCAATTTTTTTCTTTTGAGCGTACATCTAAACTTTCTTAATGGTCATAACCACTTATAATTATAAAAATCTTAGCATCAATAATAATATTTAATGCTATAATTCTATCTCCAATCTTATTAAATTCTATAACATTATCTTTTAAATTCTTATTTACAATCATAATTACACTATTTTCAATATGACTCCTACTTGAACAACAAAGTTTAAACATAAACTATTAATCTCTTTGGCCTTTTCCCCAATTGATTTAGTTTCTTGAAATCATAGGATTTTTAACTTTTTATAAATCATAATATCTACTAAATTTATTAACTTATCTATAAGGGTTCCTATATTATAAATTCTTATCCTAATCTTTGTTTCATGGACTAACTTCTTTGGTTACATGTGTCCATAATATAGGAACTCTTGCTTATTTAACAGTTCACCTAGGTCTTGATGTAGTGGCCCTTGCAAACTTTTCACTATATTCAGGACTGTTGAACTCATTTTTGGATAAGGTTAACATTATCTCTAAATAAATAATTAAGGATATCCAATCTTAGATTAAGAGCCTTCTGATTAAGCACCTAGGACACTATGCTTAGTGACCTAATATATTCTCCTAGAGTTTGACCTAAACTAATGGGATTAGGTCGATCCAAACCCAACACAAATCTAAATAAATAATTGACCTAAACACACTCCAATTGAAAACTAAATCTAATTGAACTTAGGCTGAAGTAATTGTGATGGTTAACCCCAATACCATTCTTAAGCTCAAAATCACTTAAACTCAAAAAAAATTAATTAAAATTAATACAAATTTAAATCAAATCAAATAAAAAGTATAAAATTATTACATGAATGGACTTAAATCCAAATGAAAGTCAACCATTAAACATGGAGTTGAGTTATGTGGGTCCCACTATGTCAAAAGTCAACCCACTAAAATGTGACCAAATTAAGTCATTAAAAAGACTTAAAATCATAAAATAAACATGTATACTCATGAATCAAAAGATTATAAAATCAATAAGACCTCAAATGGGATAATTAGATCATTTGATCTAAATGACCTAAATGGACCTTATTGAACTGAAACATAAATTAATTTGAAATTAACCAAAATTGAATATCCAAAATCATTTGGATATCATCATTAAACATACTTCAATCAATTATTGGGTTTAATTTAGCTAATATGAAATTCATTGATATAGGTTTGAATTCATTAAACCAAATTTTAATCAAAGTGAATCTAAATTCAAAAATACCATCAAGACCAGCAGAGCATTTCTACGGTTTACGAAAAAATTATCTCATCAGAGATCAAGATCGATAGTCCAATGACTGAGGTAGCTTCATCTTTAAGAGATGAAAGCCTATTGAGAAGCTCATGAGTTGCCTCCATGCTGGTAGCTCTATGGACCAAATGGCATCATAATAGTCATCAGAGTTCATCTAGAAGTGGTCTCCGATGCTCGAATCGATTGAGAATTGATTTATTTTGCCTCATCGAAGCTTGGGGAAGGTGTGGGAAAATTCAATTAAAGTTTGGTGGAGTTTAAGAGGGGTTGGACAGAAAGAGGGATCAGTTTCACTCGGGTTTGGTCTCGCCGGCCATGTGGAGCTCAAGGGGGATTGGGAAAGCTCTATTGATGCTCGCCTAAACTCACTGAAGCTCTTTGTGTGGTTTGAATTGCATGGGGAGGAATATACCCTTCTCCCCAATTGATCCAACAGCTAGGATCAATCAGCTTTTGGCAGACGTCTGGCCGGTGCAAGTGGTCGGGGATGCAATGATGGGCTAAGGTGGAGGGTCTTAAGTGACTAGGGGAATGGCAGGGGCTAAGGTGGTGCGTACCTCCTCCCTCAAGTGTTCCAATGGGAAGGCTTGGGTTAGCTCACCTCCACTTGACCCATGGCTGACCCAATTAGCTTTGGGTCAGGTGAGCCAGTGGTCCACATGTCCGAAATGTGCTGAATGTGGCTGCCAAGGGTTAGTGGGTAGGTATGACCATCCAAATGGGGATTTTGTCTCATTTAGATGGGTTTTTCCAATGAGTTTTGGCCTAATTCGGGTCAACCATGGGTTGGGTTTATTTGGACTGACCCATGGTGGCCCAAGGATGGGTCATGCCAAGTTTGGTTGGGTTTGTGCTTAGTTTGGATGGGTTTAGCTCCATTTGACCCATATAGGTTAAAATGGGTTCAAATGGGTTAGGTTGACCAATTAGTCAAATTGGGTCAAATTGATGACTTGGTTAAGTTCAAATGATCATTTAGGATGTTTTGGTTCAATTGGTTTGGTTTAATTTGAAGTGGATTTGGATTTGGCTCATATAGGTTCATATGGATCAAATGGTCTACATTAACCAATTTAGTCAAATTAGTCAAATTGGCTTGGATGGATGGTTAGTTTAGATTCAATTGATGATTTAAGAATGATTGTAAGTGTTGATTATAATTTATTTGTATTTGGAAATGATTTAGCTCAATTTGACCTTTTAGGTCAATTTGGGCTAAATGAGTCAATTGGGTTGGTTTGGTCAAATCATGTTCAATTGAAGGTTAGAATTCATTTAGACTCATTCTAGGGTGAATCTAGAATGATTAATAACCAAAATTAGCAAGTCCAAGTCCATCCAAGAAAGAAAAATATACTATGGAGAAATGAGGTGGAGCATGCAAACAAATCCTCTCCAATTTAAGATATCTTCTTGATTCCTTCTTCTCCCTTCATTCTAACTGCCTTGGACTAACCTCAATCAATTAACCACCCCTTGGAGCTATCCCCCAAGAGTGGTAATCACCATAAGCAAAATCCAACTTGAATTCCTCCCCATGAAACTCTCGGCCATACATAAAAAGACAGGGAGAGCTTTTGATAAGCCATTATGACCATTCACAAACCATCCCCAAGAAAAATGAAGAAGATCACACCCTTCCCCTGATCCCCACGTTGTAGGCAAGCCGTAGTTTGACTAGACCCTCTAGAAAATGAATGGACCTTGGCTTATAAAGTAATCTATGAGGTAATTCAATTCCTTGTATCCAGAGGCTTGCCACTTCTTCACAAAGCTTTCAGAATCATCCCCGCCATTAGAGATCACCACCAGTGAGGTATGACCCATTTTGCATTCGATGTAGATCCTTGTTGAAATGAACTTGATCTCAAGTGAGGTCAAGCCATGTAAATGCACTTTATTTAAGTTCTTGATGGATTTACAATTGAAATCAAGTGATTTCATCAGCTAGATTGCCAAAAATCACTTCGATTCAATGGATGGCATTTGGTTCTCACCATCGATATAGGAGACAAAATTTCTACCGTTCGTTTCTTCTATTAGGAATGGACATTTGAGATCTAGTCGAATCTTTGATTTAAAATTTATTGGCGACCTCAGAATGAATCCAAACTATCTAATCTTCAATCGGATGGCCCATATTAAACCATATTCCACTGCCAAAATAATGGAATCCACGTAGATCTCATGTAGTCTAATCACGAGCTACTATGTGTAGAGTAGCGCCACATCAGCACCATGTGGCACCAACATGGATAAATTGGAAAATCCATATTTTCTAATTTAAAAATTTTTAAAAAGTACCAAAAACTTTAAAAATTTATAGAAAATAAAATGCCCAACCAAAAAATCTAAATAAGAGCTCTGTGGATTCAACTCAGTAAGGAGAATCCATTAAACTCAAAATCTCCAATTTTTATTGAATATTTTTGAGTTAATTTGGGTTTAAATAAAAATAATCAAACTAAAATTAAATACATACCATTAATCTGATTAATTTCAAACTTTACAGAATTAAAATTAAGGTTAAAACACACCTTAGATATTTTTTCAAAATTTATTAGCAAGAAACTAAAATACAAAATTTTCAAGTCATAAACCTTAATTTAATAAAAAAATAATATTAAATTAAAATTTTATGAATAATCTTGGAATTAGCCTAGATCATCATAATAAACACCAATAAAGCCAAAAATATCATTAGAACGCTATGGAAGTTAATATACCCCAAACTGAGCTAATTAAATAATTAATTAAATTAATTATTTTAATTAATTAATTTAAATTTTATAAACTCATATAAAATTAATCAAAACTTCAAAAAATTTAAAAAAACTTTCTATGGATGCATCTTCGAGAGAGGAATTCAAGAAAATTAAAATCCTAATTTAATTTTATGTAATTTAGGCTTAATTTTGTTTTATTGAAATAATAAAAATCATAATTAATCATAAATTACACATCTAATTAGCATGAAACATTAGAAAACTTAGATTTGCAAGGAACCCCATTTGTCAAAAAAATTTCAAGGTCAAATGACCTCTCAATTTGAGGTTGTTAAATTTCAAATCTCATGGTCAATAAAAATGAAATAATAAATCAAACAAACTACAAAAATTATAAAAATTCATAAAATCATCTTGAAATATTTTCATTAACATCAGAACACTTAAAGAAAATTTTTCATCTGAAGTTAAGAAATTTAATTAATTATACACTTAGAGTTTAATGTAATAATTAAGAATATAAAAATTAATCAAACTTTAGGTTAATAAGTTATTAAATTTACATTGAATTAATTAATCAATTGAGTTTCAACATTAATTAATCCTTAGATTTCACACTTAAGATATGAAATTCATTGATATGAAAGGTCCTTAAACTCACAAATAGCATAAATCCAAGTATGAATAAAAGTAAAATGATTAATTGAAACAATTAAATTCAAATAGTCTAAAGAACTAAAATAGTCTAGATTTAAGTTGGATACCCAATGTAGCTCATTTCTTAGGCTTCCTAGATCTTGATTAGTTAATAAAACTTTATCTTAATAAATTAAACCAAGTAATGAAGCTTTAACATATAATGTTACATTAGAAGGCATAAGATAATGAATTCCTTAAATGATGAAATCAGAACTTTGTAAGAATTAATTGAAACTAAGTGAATTAACTTATCCAAATTCATAAACACAAACATTAATGAAATGAATGAATGAAATCAAAAATTGAAACTAATTAAATTAACTTATCTAAATCCATAAACATAATATTCGTGAAAATAATTTAGATACAGTAACCAAATGATTAAAATACACAAGTAAGATCAAATAAACTAAATGATTAAAATACATAAGTAAAATCAAATGAACTAATCAAATGAAAAGAAACATAAGATTAAATATGGAGAAACTAAGTCATAATAAATAGTATAAAACATTAAATAACATAAAAGATAAATGAACCAAATAAATTAAACTAACCTAAAGTTAATTAATTAAGTTAAACATAATCATTATATGATAACATGAACTTTTAATTAAGATTTAAAGAAACATTTTAAATTTTAATTAAAGGTAATAAATCAAATTAAGGAAATAATTAATCAAAGTAAAATAAATGAAATAAAAAAAATTGAAGCCTTCAAATCTTAATGAAATGAAATTAAATTAAATTGTATAAATCCTAAACTTTAACAGAATAAAGCATTAATCAAACCAAATTTAACATAAAATATATGAATTCAAAAGAGGTTAATTAAGATACTTAAGACCTTAGCTTGATCCTTAGAATGAAACTTTGCCTTAGGATGAAGATCTCATTTAGGATGTTGAATAGAGTGGGTTCCACCCAAAGTGGAATTTTTTTTATTCTTCATTCTTGAAAACTTAAATTTCATTTTAACATAAAATGGAGTTAAAAATGGAAGTAAACTTGTAAATCTATTAAATCACTTAAATTGAACCACCTAATGGAGAATTGAAAAAAAATTTAAGAGTAAAATAAAAGAAATAAAAAAAATTTATTTTATAATTAGCAAGCATATGGTATATAGTCTAGACACCTAAGGTCACAGCGTTACCATTCTAAATGAGGTCTTGATACTTCAAACATCTAGTTTAACAATGACACATACATATGAAGTAAAATTATGAAAATTGAAAGATCAAATCTCAAATCATCTTAAACCAAACTTTGAATCTGAAAAAAAAAACCTAATAAAGCCATACCACATAAGCCCATTTCTTCACACACTAGATTATTAAGTCAAACCCTAGACTTATGTAAAGTCGATGTTCTATGATAATGTATGATGTGATATAAAATGTTTTTTCTGATTTTGTGGTGTATTATTTTAGATTGGATGGCTAGGATTGTTTGCCCTCTAATCTGGATGGTAGGATGTTATTTTTTGGCTAACACTATTTTCTGTAGAGGGCTCTGCTAAAAGGGACTGCTGTAATAAAAATATATAAATATTGTTTGCTCACAGGTATGATTAAGTCTCTAAGCATAGCTCAAGAAGACCAGTGGGCTTGGTAAGCAATTAATGCTAAGCCCATATATTTGCATTATAATTGCTAATATGCTATGTCTATTTCCTAACGCTTATTTTGTAGGGTTTGGGAATTTATTTTTAGAATTTTAAATGTAATTTGAGCTTAAAATTTGGTTAGGATCTATGGGATCTAGGAATAACATGAGTTCATCCAACCAGTGCATGGTTTCAGTGATCCACTGTGAAGCCCGTGGAGATCCCTGAAAAGGTGACGATCCTAAAAGAAGACCCTCATAAATCAAACTTTCAGTTCTAAGTTGGGTTGTATAAGGGTAAAGCTCAACTTACCATTTTCTCTTTCTTTTGGGGTGTACAGTGGTACTTGGTCGCATTGGACTACTATTTTATTTAAATTAGTTTGATTTATTTTGGGTGTGCAATAGAAATAACCTGCTTTCCTAGGTTTCTTTTTGTGACATATTTTGTGATGAATTTGCCTAGAACATTAAGCTCCTAGAAGACTAAATTTTCTATCTCATCTAAATTTAAACAATTCAAACATAAGCTTAAACAAACTCAAAACCTCACATTATTTAACGCCCTATGAACAACCTAAAAGCAACTAGAAACTATTAGCTTTTGTAAAAAATGATAGCAAATTATTTGTATTCCTTGAATTGGGTGCTTCATAAGGGGGCATTTGGCCTTTGAGGATGACCACCCTTTTTAGGTGAAGCATGTCTCCTCTTTTTTGTTTGGCCAACAACCACTTCTAACTATATATCATTGTAGGCATAAATTGTGTGCCCATGACCTTAAATAAATTATGAGTAAAAAATATGTAAAAGATTAGATTTGTTGCATTAGTTAGGTGCATATCATACCTAACATGATCTTAAGGATAAGGAGTGAATTTAGGCTCTTAGCCTCTTTCCTAAATACAACAACCTAGCCATCTTGCATAGCATGAAGACCAAACTCATAGATTTAATAATTATTTAGGTGGTATTAGTTTATAGCTCTTCCAGGCAGGTGATAAGTCCATAAGAGTTAGGGATAGGCTCATTTCCTTAGGTGAAAGAAAGAGCTAATAATTCTCAGAAGTTGAAACAAGGTGAGCCTTTAACTTATGTTAGAAGCACTTATAGACTTAATCCTAATTGATCTATTTTGGAATAAGTCTTCAACCCTAGCAATTTTTATAGTTTTGTGCTACTAGAATTTAAGTCTTAGATTTCTAATAAAATGTAATTCAAACCCTACTAAATTCAATTTCAAATTTGTAAAGCCCAATGGTAGATTAGTTGAAATGCCTACTAGACCTCTCAGTATCTATAAACATTTCATACTTAATTCCAACTAGTCTCCAAAAGAACTCTTTCTCGTTTGAAGGTGATCCTTTTTGAATTTTTAACTAACATTCCTTTTAAAACCAACTTCAAAATTCATAGAAATAAAATTCTATTTCTTTAATCAAGAGTATTTTTAAGAAGAAATCTAACATTTTTAAGATGTAATTAACTATAGGAGCTTTCTCTTATAGGGAACTATGAACCCTACAATAAAATAAACTCTGTCCAACTTCTCCATGCAGTTCAGGAGAAAAATCTCTAGTACATAGAAGACCTATCAACCTTAGGAGTCCATATTAAGTAATTGAATCCATTATATGGTAATATATTTATCCCTTAATGATGTATTTCTCATCTAGGACTTAGGGCCCAACAAGATAATGTTCTTCCTAGAGTTTTAAGAGAAATTTTAAAATTATTTGACAAATCTAATTAAATAGAAATATACATTTTTCACCATTTCAAAATTTTTTAAAACTCTTTGATAATTTATATAAATAATATAAAAAAGTTAAAAAAAAGTTTCTAATGATTATAGCCAAAAGATACCTCCTTAAATTTTCTCACTTTTTAGTTAAATTATTTACATACTATTTGTAATTTATTAAGTTAAAAAAAGTCATTTTTGCAAAAATTATTATTTTATTCTTGTTTTCCCCAAAATCATGGAATATTTCTAGACGTGTAATATGGTGTTTAAAATTTAATTTGATTTATTAGATCTAATTTAATATATTTTATAACTTTTCATAATATAAGTATTAATTTTGCAACAATTTTAAATAAAATATGTCGAATACCTTTACATTTTTTGAAGTATAAGCATGTTATTTTATAGATAAAAATGCTTTAAAATAAAAATTTAATCAAATAATTTGAAATAAGCATGAATTCCTTAAATTTAATAATCATTTTTTATTTTAAAGAAAAATATAAATTAATTATAATGATATTATTTAATTTTTACCAAATAGCCTAATCATTTTAAATCTTAATCATCATTTCTTTTAATTATGATTGAAAATTATTTATAACGATAAGCTTATTAGAAAATTGTGCCACTATGCTTGTATTTCTTGGTTACATCCATCCAATAAACTAGAAACATATAATTCATTATACTATCATAATAGTTTTTCCATTGATTAATTTGTTCTCAATGTCATTTTCTTATATGGGATAAATTACATCAATTGATCCCTTCGATACTAATATCTATGCACATAGGTTGGTTTACTAAGTTGGTGAGTTAACTAGGTAGGGAACACATAATTTAGGGTTAATATTTAAAACGTTTTTATAGTTTGCATCAACAAAATCATGCATATTGCTATACTTCCTTAAGCTAATTCCATAACCTAATACTATATTCTTTATAAAGTTTCAAAAATTGATTCTTTTAGTTTAGTTTTCTTACTTATACAAGCCTATTTCTTTTAGCCAATACTCCTCTTATCTCCTTAGCATGACAACTTAATTGAAAAGTTATTATAGGCTAGTCATTAACCTAAATGACCTAGTGAATTATTGATTATACTTTATTATTTACATTACTTATACATCTTAAGTAGAGCTTGACTACTCCTTTTACTTTTGTTATATATATATATATATATATAATCCTTAGTTGGATATGATTTTAGTTATGTCTAAAAAGTCTTTGTATGATAAAATGTGTTATCCTAATCTAAAAATGATTCTTAGTCCAAAGTTAAGTGGCTCTAATTGTGTATATCTAATTTTCTTTATTTTTATAAAAATTTATTTACTTTTTTTATAGATTAGAAGTCCTATATCATTTCAACTTTTTTATAAACCATATATAACTATGAAATTCATAGTTTCCCCTTTTTAGTTTATGGTCATGAGATCAACTTTAAAAGATTGAATTAATAGTTATTGATAAAAATTCTTACAATTGGGTTGGATCAAACAACCTTAATGAGCTAAATGATCTTGGTTTTGATAGCCAATGATGTTAGTCCATATAATTAAGACTAGTGATATTTCTACCATTTTCTTAACTTCTTTTACTTACTTATCTCTCTAAGCTCATCATACTCTTTATTGAGTCTTTGTTGATTATGTGATTATTATAAAATAGGCTTTCTATATATTTGAAAACCATTTTGTTCATAAAACTCTAGAAATTCATTGATAAAAGAGTTAGTGGCTAACATTAGGCAAACCCAATCTATTTCCAAAAGCAAGTTGCTTTACAACATCATATGAAAAAAAGAGATGTGGTTAACCTACTTAATCTTTCCCTACTTGCTAGATATTCTGATACTCTATTGCTTTCTTTATAAATGTGAGTGGGTTTCATATTTACTTATGAATTAAATTTCTAAATTTCTATGAGGATATAAGTCAGCTGCCAAGGGGACTTCTTCTAGTGGAATATTGTTGGCAAGCTATTGGAATTAATTTCAAACTAAACAGTATTGTGGAAAATAAGGACTAACCATCCATTGAGGGAGTTCATAGCTCTACATGGCTTGTAAAAAGCAAAAATAATCATTCTATTCTAATCCCTTACAATTCCTCCTCATCCAGCAAATTATTACTATTCTTGAAAGAGCAATCAAAATTACATTTTAGTCATGGAGCATAAAGTTTAATCCGAAGAAATAGTATGTATTTAATCTCTTTATTTATATTTTCAAATTCCAAAACCTACAAATAGACTTCTCCCTTCAAATAATAGCTTTGAGAATGCCATTGAGCTATGCTTTCTACAAGTAAATGGAAACCTTTTGAACAATAAGTCTTGGGTCTTTCTTCATGTTGTTTTGTTTAGAATGGTCTTGTCAAGCTAGGTAAACTAGAAGACAAGGAAGAATGTGACTTAGAACTATTATGTGGTTGCTTGAAGCATGTTCTTTAAGTTCTTATGCACTAGCAAGAGATGTGCAGGATCTATCAATGTGTGCTTTTGTATTTGGATATCAAAGTGCTCATTTAGTATTCTCCAAACAACATTAGTTTTATAACAATGCAAAAATAAATTATTTATCAATTTAGCATTGAGGCAATGTTTTCATTAGGAAATTAAGGTGATCCCTTTCTCCATAAATCAACATCAATTGGTAGGGCCTTGTTAAAGTGTCGCCATAAGAAAAACAAAAAAGATGGTTTACAACATTGGTGCCATGATATGTTTCTCCAATAGTATGTTGTATGAGATTTAACCACCATGTAGAATGCTTTAATGAGAGTTTGTTGATAACTATCTAAGATGATTATGGCCTTATCCTTGCATCTATGCTCAATTAAATTTCAGTTGATATCAGCTACTATTATAGGTGGTTGAAGTTTAAGAAGGTCCCTTTTATTCCAAACAATTAGATCTCCCTATTGTTTGAAGGTGTCTTTAACCAGCAAGTTGTTTGTATGTTTCTGTTGAAGGGTTGAAAGAGCCTAATCATATAACCATATGTATGCCAAAATTTTACTTTTACATTCCCTTCCCAAATCTGCCATCTATTAAAGGATTAGACATTACTTCTAAATTTTAGAATATTCTTCTGACAAGGTAAATCCTTCTTGTTTGGTTGCAGTAATAAAGGGTGTGTTTTATAGTAATAGATTTCTATTATGACTTTAGCATAGTGTGATTTATTGCCAATATTTGACCCAAAGTTACATGGCATTATAGGAAATAATGTCATGAAGAGACCTAAAATGGAGTCCACCTTCCCCGTCCTCCAAGTAGTCCAATGATACCCATTTATGTTTCCATTCTAATGGAAGGTGTTGAATAAAAATTTAATTCTTCTTCGTATACTCAAATGCATGTTTATAAACCACAAAACATGCAAGAGGATTGAATTAAGTATATTTTTAATAAGTGTTAGTCTGCCACCAAACTACTTTGAATTATACCAAAGTAGTTTTCTATTCTAAACTTTGGCAATTATGCCATCAAAATTTATCACTTAACCCATCTAATAAATAAAGAGTTTCTCAAGTATTTTGTTGGGAAACATACAATTTTCAAACCAGTGTAATGTTGGATCCATCTTCAGTTTGCATAAGAGATTTTGCTACCGAGGAAACTATTTGACATGTCCTTATTGAAGAGCATTCCAATAGTGTCCTCAAACTTCTTAATGACTTCATAAACTTTTTTTTTCAGTTTTCTTGAACCATTATAAAAAATGAGAATGTTGTTGACCTCATTTCTGAATGAGGTTGAGAATCATTTTCAATCCTATTAATTAGGATACCTAATCTTAGATTAGGGATTTCCTATCCATACATTTAGGACACTATACCAAGTAACCTAGTGAAGCCTCCTATGCTTTAGCTTAACCTAATGGGATTAGGTGAATCCAAACCAAACTTAAATTTAAACAAATGAATTAATCAACCACATTCTAATTGAAATCTAAATCCAATTGAACGTAGGTAATTGAGATGGTTAACCTAATTAACCTATATAAACTCAAAATCTCTTAAATCTAGGAAAATTCAAATAAACTCGAAGCAAATTAAAATTAAATTAAATAAAAGGCATAAAGTCATTACATAAAAATAAATCGATTTAAAACTAAATCCAAATGAAGGTTAAAGTTGGTCAATCATTTGACATAGAGTTGACTTATGTGGGTCCTACCAAGTCAAAGGTCAACCCACAAAAAAATTGACCTAATTAAATTATTCAAAAGACTTAAAATCATCAAATGAACTTGTTTAAACATAAATTTAAAAAAATTTAAATCTCTTAAGGCCTTAATTAGGTTAATTAAAACACTTAATCTAAATAGACTTAAATGGACCCTATTAGGTCTAAATGCAAATTAAACTAAAATCAACCCAAATTAAATATCCAAAATCATTTGGAAATCATCTTGAAACATAATCTAACCAATTATAAGGTTTAATTTGATCAATTTGATCATTTTACTCAATCAAACCACGTTGACCCATTAAACCCAATATAGGTCAAAGTAAATTCAAAATTCACTTCAAATGAAATAAAATTTATTAATTTAAATCATCTCAAGAACTTGAAAAATATAATTAAAGCCTAAACCTAGATCCAATCCATCAAATGGAACAAACCAAGTTAAACTAAAGGTAGGAAATTCTTAAGTGAACTAACCTCAGGTATTTGTCCCTAAACTCAATTGAAATGAGTTTGTTTGACTCATAAATCATCTAAAATATGATTTGAATAATTAATTGTCCATTTAAATCAATGAATAATAAACATTTATTACACTTAGCTTAACCTGAATCAAGTCAAACTCAGATGGAATGTTTTGGAATATATGGTGAAAAGTTCTGGAGTTTAAAGGCATTTGTTTGAAGGAACACTCAAAAATTATATATATATATATATATATATATATATATATATATATATATATATATATATATATATATATATATATATATATATATATATATATATTGTTTAAACTATATTGAAAGATCACTCTAGATAATAAATTTTAAATCTAGTAAATGGATAGAAATAATGATGGAGGGTTACCCTATATGTTAGATTTTATGATATAGTAAGTTAAATTACAATTGATATTATGGAGTAAATAAAATTATTGCTTAGTTTAACTAAGAGCTATATGGAAGTGATTAGATTGATTATGAGGTTTGGTTATTCAGTTGTTAGGCTTAAATGATGCTTATGAAATGAAATAAGAGTGGCAATATTTTAAAGTAGATGTCTGAGAGGATGATGAAGTGTCATTGATGTTATGGAAAGGATAACACATTAATGTGCTTAGAGCTAGAGAAAATGAAATATTTTAATGATTATCTAATTGGAGAATTAGACTATTATAAATAATCATTATGTTAAATAAACATGCTTAATTAAATATTTCCAACTAACACCTCCTACTATTTAGAACAATATGAGCTGGTTATATGTAAATACAAGATAGCTAGGTTATTATTATTAAGAAAGAATCTAGTGACCTAAACTCACTCTCTAAGAGACTAGATTATGATTGGTGTACAAATTATGACTTAGACTATTGTAATATAATTTTATTTCATTTTGACTCATTATTTTGGACTCAGGCTTAGAAAAGCATATGCTAAATGCATGATGAAATTAGATTATAGGCCAAATCAGCGAGAAAGGGTGTTCTCCACCATAAGAGATTGCTCTCATGGGTCAAGCCTTGTCCCTTATCATGCAAGAGTGGAGATCCCTTATTTTCAAGAGAAGAAGAAAAGATGCATGTATGATATTGAAACATAAAACCATACTGCTAAGGGGTTGCTAAATCTAAGCTTCAAAGTGAGGTTGTGAGTTTATTAAAATTTAATTGAAATTGATTAATTGGAGTAGAAAATTTAAGTTTTTTTAAAAGTTCTATCGCATCTAAGCCATAGTGCAAACAATAAACATTAAGAAATCTATGAAAAGTATGTCATTTCTATTGCATAATCAATATAAACACATCAATCTAACATCAATCGCTTAAATGAATAAAAGATCAGTGCAGCCGTGTATCGGCATACACCCTAGAAAAGAAAAGAAATTAGATAACTAAGTTCTACCTATATACAACCCAGATTACAATTTATTTATAAATGAAATTAAAACTTTAAGGTCTTCAATCCTTTGTCTTTATCTAATCTCATGGATTTGATGTACACCAGGCATTATAGGGCCTCCCAATTTTGTACTTTCTAGTCACTATTTATTCTAAATCCCATAGCACTAATCCTAATCCTATTACCAAAATTGCATTTTAAAATTTAATAAATCTAACTAAAACTATAGAATAGAGGTTAGCTTAACACACATTCAAGTCAAGTAGTTATATTTCATACAATTAAGCTTAGAATTCTTCCTTGGGTCTCTAAACTCACGTGTTCTAATGGATTATACTTAGAGACTTAAGAAACACCTGGAAGTAAGAAGCATTCATAATTTTTGTTATTATAGCGATCTCTTAAGCATAATCCCCTACAAAAAATATTATTATTCTAATATCATTTTAACAACCAGACTATGCATAAATAATCCTAACATCTAGTCTAAAATATCACATCATCAAAATAATCACCACCCTAACTTAAAACATGGATTGGTGGCTTAGTATTCAAATGTGTGTGCTAGGTTTGGTGTGGTATGCCATGATTAAGCTTTAGTGTTTGAAATTTTCTTATAATGAATGTTTACGTTCCTTATTAAGGTTGATTACACTTTATGAGATTGATGATTTGAAATGATTTTTTGGCTTAAATTTTAATTATATATTGTGTTTCATTCTTAATTTGAAGTTGTAAAGAGAAGAAGGAGGATTAAGTCTTTTTTAATCCCTACCCTTATATTAACTCTAAGAATTGAGTTTTATAACTTTTAGTGAGAGATTTATGAATTTTATTAAATCTTTATGTTTGGATTTGACCTAAGAGACTTTATTCAAATATGAAAAAGGCATCTAAGGATTAATAAAAATTTTTTTGATTAATTCAATAATGCTTTCTTGGCTTCACGTCATCTTTTTTAATAACCATTAAGTTAAATAAACATGCTTAATTAAATAATTAAATTTAGTAAATATATATTATATTTGAATTATTCCACACTAGATGCATGAATGGAATTATACACATTAGTTGATATGTAGAATATGATGTGTGAGCTTTGTTGAAGAATATAATTTAATCATACACCTTATACACATACATATACATAAGTATATGGAATTTATACAAGTATGTGCCATTGTTAAACCAGGAAAGTGGGATAATCAAAGACCCCCTTTGGACTACTTAAAGTATCGTGCACTCTAGATGTTTCGATTATGTACTTGTTAATTTATATACACATATGTATGTATAAGTATAAGGATGAGATTATAGATTTTTCAATTTATTTTAGTTATGAAAATTCTAATTTATCCTTAATATGCATCTCATTAAAAGAAATTTAAATTTTATAATTTGATATCAAAACATATTTAGATTAATAGCTACATTCTTTATTACTTGAAAAAATAATAATTTAGAATTTACTAGTTATAATAGTTGCACTATTTAAACCAAAGGAGCATGAAATTAAATGCAATCTTTTATTTTTAATGATATGAACACATGGGAATATGAAATATAAGTTTAAGAATAAATGAAGCAAAGTAATTAATCATTACTAAATAATTCATTTAGCATCACTAATTCTTAAAGACATTCATATTGAATAAACTCCCTCAAACCTAATCAAATTCATTAAGGCTTGATTGATTTTTTGAATTTGAGTTATTAAAATTATCCCTTTGACCATCACTATTCATTAAGTGGTCTAAAAGGGATTTGGGTGAGATTTATGATTTAATTAAGATTAATTAAATATTTAATTAAATTAATCCCAAAGAGGCCCATAAATTCAATTCAGCCTTGAATATAAGCCCAAAATTATGAAAAATTACTAAAAATGCATAAATATAAAGTAAGCATGCCCTCAAAGTTCTAATGCAATTAGGCCTATAATGAGGGTTAATTAAATAAATGGGGAAATCCAAAAAATTGGTAATTGCACTCAAAATATCCCAAATCAATTACGGATCTTGATTTTATTGGAAACCTCTTTATTAACTGAGCATAAAGAGGGCTGATCAACATTTTTAGTGATCTACATTAATTATAAAGATTTTTCTAAGTTCTAGGTTAATTAATGATTTAATTAATTAAATAAATACCTTTTAAAGTGATTTTGGTAAATAATTAGAAGAAAGGGACCTAATTAATTTCTCTAATCGCCCTTACTATTTTAGTGTATATTTATGTTTCTATAATTAATTTAATAATTTTCTTAATTTCAAATAATTATTCGATGCATAAATGACTAATTAAGGTTTCCCAAATTACTTGGCAAATTATCTTGAGAAAATTATGAGAGCGAGAGGTCATCCCAAGAAATAATCACACCAAATTTCAAGTCAAATAACCAAGTAATTAAAACTTAATTAAATTAATTAAATAAATTTTATAACTTAATTAATCATTTTTCTCTTAATAAAAATTAGAGCTTTTATTTTTTTTCTAGATTTTTCTCTATTGAAGCTTTTCAAAATGAGTTTATTGGTACTTTTTAGATTTTTATAATTAGTTGTGATTTTTCTAACGTTCTGGCTAATTAAATCATATTTTAAATTCTAATTAATCCATTTACATAGTTGACAATACATCAGCACTGATGCGGTAATGCTTTTCACATGGCATCATAGGATTAGTTATTTAGAATATCCCACGTGGGCGGTTGACTCAGCAGTGGCAAACACACTATCTTTTCAGCCATTTGATCATAGATTAGATGGTGGAGATTAATCTTGTTGTTTAAATTAAAAGCTTTAGTGTGATTAGTCATGATCGTCCATTCTACGTAACAGACCGTCGATGATCAGTCCTCAACATGTGGAGAGAGACGAACATTGTCTGCCTTCTGTCACTTGATCTAATGTCATTCGATTATTGAAATGAATACAAAGTAATTAGGGAATGAATTTAAAGGGGATCCTATGGCTTGATTCATAAAAAAATACAATTTCTTTCACAAAGGATCAAGAATCCTACATTTTTTTAAAGTTTGTTGAAATTTATCTCGCTGGAGCTATAGATCGATAGACTAACGAGTGAGATAGTTTTGCCTTGAAGAGATGAAGCCCTATGGAGAAGATCTTAAGTTGCCTCCCCGTCGATCATCCTATGGACCAAGCACCATCATAAAGCTCATCGGAGTTGGTCTTGGAGTACTTTTTGGTGCTTGAATCGAAGGTTTCTCAATTTATTTTGGTTCATCGGAGCTTGGGGAAGGTGTAAGGAGAATTAATTGGAGTTTGATGAGGTTTTGGTGAGGTTGGATGGAAGGGAGGCTCGGCTTTGAGGTGTTGTTGTCATCGACTATGGGGTGCCCAATAAGCTCTAGTGAAGTTTGAGGACTAAAGAGGGAGCTCTAAAGAACACCTATGTGGAGTTTTAATGGGGAGGAGAGGTATACTCTCCTCCCCAAGTGAACCAAGACATAGGATTGCTTCAACATTTAGCAGTTGTCCGATCGGTGTAGGTGGTCGAAGATGGTGCTAGACTGATGAGGTGGATGTGCCTTAATAGCTGAGAGAGCTTAGTGGCCTGCCATGGGGAGTACACCTCACTAGAGGTGAACCAATGGCCAGCCAAAGGGAGGAGGTCCTCCTTTTGGTCAAGGGTTGAACCTAATAGCCTTGGGTTAGGTTGGGTTAGTGGTACTATGTCCCAAGAGAGCCAAAGGTGGCTGTCATGGGCTAAGGGGGTGGGTAGGCTTTCTACATGGGGATTTTGTCTTATTTAAAAAACTTGGTTTACTTGATTTCGGTCAAACGGAGTTCACCATGAGTTGGGTTCACTTAGGCAAGTCAAGGGAGGCTTAAGGGTGAGTCATGCCAAGTTTGGTTGGGTTTGTGCTTAATTTGGTTGGATTTAGCTTAATTTGATCCATATGAGTTAATTTGGGTTTAAATGGGTTAGGTTGACCAATTGGGTCAAAAGTGTTATTGGATTATGTTCAAATAATCATTTAGAATATATTTGTTCAATCAATTTGATTTAATCTAAAATGGATTTGAATTTGGCTCATATGGGTTCATTTGGGTTAAATGGGATAAGTTGACCAATTTAGTCAAATTGGATAAATTGTATTGGATGAGGGATTGAGTTGTGTTTGATTGATCATTTGATAGTGATTTGGGGTTTTAATTTGAATATATTTTGTTTAGAAAAGATTTTGATTCAATTTGATCTTTTAGGCTAAATTGGGCTAAATTGATCAATTGGGTTGGTTTGGATGAATTGGCTTCAATTAGTGATTGAAGAGTATTCAGTAGTCAATTTATGATTGATTCGAGGTATTATTTGCAATCAATTTGGATTGGAATAAGTTTTGGCCAAAATATCCTTTCAAGTCAAAATGGGCCAACTTGGATCAAATGACCAAATTGGCTCAATTAGGTTCAATTGATTACAACCAAGTGATTGGTCATGATCGATAATCATTTTAAAAGGGACAAAATAAGTTGATTTGGTTTAATTGGGGTTGAATTATGATTTGACTTTAGGCAAAATTGATTCAAATGGCTTGATTGGGTTAAATTGGATCAATTGAGCATTAAGAGATGTTTAGTGATGAATTTAGAATTAATTTATGGCTTTGGTTGCAATCAATTTGGATTAGATTGGATTTTGGTTCATTTGAACTCTTTAGGTCAAATGGGTCAAATTGGGTTACTTGAATTAATTGGTGGAATTGGACTAATTGAGATGAATGAGAATGTTCAAGTGTTTATAATGATCATGAGACTTAAATTGATTTAAATTGGCTTAGAGATAAAGTTGAAGTGAATTTTGGCCCTATAGGATTCAAATGGGTCAACTTGGGTTATAGACTAATTAGGTTTAATTAGACTCAATTGTGTTGTAATCAAGGTTCAGTCATCAATTGAAGTTCAAATGAGTGTTGGTGAGCTCAATTTTAATTGGATTTGGTTGATTTTAGATTTAGCCCTCTTAAGCCCAAATGAGTTGGATTATGTTAACTTAGCTATTAGGTCAAGTTTTACTTTAATAAATCAAGTTGGTTTTGGAATCAATTTGTGTTGGTTAAGGTTGAGTTTGTAACCAATGGGTTTGGATTCAAGAAGTTGGTTTAGTATTAGGTTTATTTAGGCCTAGGGTAGGTGGGCCTTGTCCTAGATTAGGATCTAATTCTATGGCTGAACCAATCAAGTCCTCTAGGCTAGGGTTAGTGTTCTCCTAACTACTAGAGATGTCCTAGTCCTAGGAAGATTTTAGTGCCTAGATAGATCCTAAGTCTAAGGAGGGGGATGATCAATCTCACTCCAAAAGTGAGATCAACACAAACTTTTATAACCTTTCTCAGAGATTAGTGTAAGTTATATGTAGCAACCTTCAATTATAGTACAAAGAATTTGGTGGTTCAAGTATCTTCATGAGCCTTATCCCCTAATCCTTCAAATTTCTTTTCTCAATGGAATATAAAGTTTTCCAAAGTTGATGAGAAGATGATATTATGTTCCTATGTAGCTAACTTAATATAGTTATTCATATTCATTTAGTGTCTATTTGCCCAATTCATGTCGTCTCACTAGTTTGTTTAAGCATGGGACATTCCCTTCCTCTAATATTTTAACTAAACTATAAATGAGGAATAAGAATAGAAGAATAGAGAAGTACATACAATGGCAAAATGTTTAGAATGAATAGATATATATTCATATCTTTTTAATTTGCTTAATATCAAAGCATTTGATTATCTAGTTGCACATTCTAAGAAAAAAATAAATTTAAAAACCAATCTTTCCACCTTTCTTAATATTTTGGAGGTTTAAAAATGATGACTCCTAAGCGAGTATGAAACTAGGAAGGTAATTACCATTGTTGTTGTCTAACACAATTTAAAATCCTAATTGCATTTATATCATAGATTTGCTTGTGTACATAATTAAAGATAAAAATTTAAAAGAGTTTAATGGTTGAGATATTATTGACGAGAAAAAGTAATTTGTCAATAAATGTGATTTTTACTTTTAATGTGCCATATGTAGAGCACATTCCTCCACATGTGCATTTGATCTTCAAGTTTCTTCACATAATACTTCACTAATACATTGGGTGGTTCAAGTTTCTTCTTTAAATTGGGTTAAATGCACTTAAAATACCACTAAGAATTATTAATTTTAATAAATATTATGTGAACATAAGGTATACTTAAGTTGTTAGCCCATTATAGAACTCAGTTTAAACCAAGTTGTAATTCACCAAGTGACAAATGATCAAGCCCCAAACCAAAGTAGCTTACAATAAGGAGCTCCTAACCTCACTAGAAGTGCTCATTGTAGCTCATCAAGCTAACTTGCTTGAAGTATCTACCAAGGATACTAGACTAGTGAACTCACAAATTACTCATCTAAGGTTTAACTCTACAAGGGCTTATACATTGCATTTACCATCTATACAAGACCAAGTGAGGCATCCTAATTGGAAGACCATGCCAGCAAAAGACCGACTTCACCAACATATCATACTATTGTACTCATTTTTGCATTAGGTAGTCTATCATGTTTGTACCCATCATTTTTATTACGCTTTTAATATTAGTGTAGCATTTTTATAATTCTCTAATACTATAAAAATGGGTCAAGAGAGATATTTTAGACTTTTCTCCAACATAATTACATGTGAAGTAAGACTTTTATCACACTCTTTTATGTTTTGTATTATGTACAATTATGAAATACTAATAAAATGGTTTCTCAAATGTTTTCTTGATATAAGCCTACTCGTCCAAGCTTCCTCTCACAACCATTCCTTTTCTCTCATTTCCTCTTGCCCTCAACAAGCTTGAGCAAAGAGCGATATCATTGAGAGGCAATCCAAGATCTAATATTTCAGTTCATGTAAACATATGTTATTATTCTTACACTTTAATGGAAAAATAAATTCAAATTGTAGTATATAATAGAATATAATGAATTTTTTTAAATTAATTTAAGATGCTATAATGCAGCTACTATTATAAAGATTTACAGACATTGGTTAGAAATCACGCAAACAAACATTGAGTGTGTGAAAAGTTTTGAAATGATGGCATTGATTATTATTAATATATTTACTTATGAATTCTGCATAGAAATTTTAAAAAAAAATACCCACTGTCTCTTAGCTTGGTTGGTGGGTGTGCCGGGAACCAGGGGCCGAAGTTGAATCCTCTGGCGGGCCTTTGTAATAGTGGGGAAATCAAGAGGACTGACATACGTGTGGGTGATGAATGTAGCTAGGCCATGATTAGTACGATATCCTACTACAAGATGGGTGGAGTGTTGGGTGGATACCCATTCTAAAAAAAAAAAACAAATAATATGGTAAAAAGTAATCAGTACATAACGATCTTTCTTGCTGAAAGCTTTTATTTTATTTTTTATTTTTTTACAAGGGGTATCCACCTAATATCTGTTTATCTTGTGAATTATTGTCTGAACTATTCATCACTATGTCGGGCCACTTCTACCCGAGATATAGCCGCCGG
Source organism: Cymbidium sinense (assembly GCA_021442155.1). Taxonomy (NCBI): domain Eukaryota; kingdom Viridiplantae; phylum Streptophyta; class Magnoliopsida; order Asparagales; family Orchidaceae; genus Cymbidium; species Cymbidium sinense. The sequence continues at coordinate 54,095,678 of CM038215.1, forward strand.
AGAATTACTCGATCCGATTCCACGGCCCCATCAACTGAAAGCTCTTACTTCAATATCAATTGGAGTTCTGGTGATGGAGAACGATTCTTTACAACGCCGTTGAGTTTGATTCATGTACATTCCACGGATGAGTCATTTACGGCATTGATCTTAATGTTATCGTTCGTAAGCCTGGCTAATATATTCCGGTAATAGGAAGCACGTGGGCGACTTTCCTCTTCGCCGTCTATTTCTCTCGCTAAAGTTATTGATAAAACATAATTAAACATATTTTTATCAACGACTCATTCAACAAAAATATTATATTAGAATAATATAATGTATTCTTATGTTAGAACGACAATCTTTTTAGGGTACATATCTCTTATTTTTCAAAAAAAAAAAAAACAAATATGATTTAATTGTTTGACAAAAGAATTAAATACCTACACATTAATAACTATTATTATAAATAAAAAATATTTATTGCCTAATAGTTTAACTATATTGTCTGATAATATCATTGCATTTTTTAATAAGTTAAGATCAATTTGAGAAAGTTATAGTTGTATAAAAAAATAATAATATAATTACTACAGAAGAAACTGCGATGAGTATCGTAAATTTCTGCCGCAACTTAGCAGCTTATTTTAAATGCAGGCCTACCACAGTTTCTAAACGCCTAAAATGATGCGGTTTAAACCACACCATAGGCTGCCCCAAAGGGGGCCTTAGTTAACTAATATACTAATTTTTCTTGTATTAAAAGGTAATACATGACCTATGAAGTTGTGGTCAATCTTAAAAATACTAACAAAATATTCTAGATATTTTCTTTATTTAAGATACTTTCCTTTTCACGTTTTGAATAAAACGGCATGCATTTTGAAACTTCTCTGCAAAATTTAGACAAAATTTCCGACGAATTATTTTCAGCTATTCTGTGGTTGTGAGTCTAAGATACTGTCAACAATGACATTACTCCATCTCCATCGGCATTTATTATGCACTGACTTTGTGTTTGATTTATGTAGAAGTTATTTCGAATATAAAAATAAATTTTCTGTTTTAATGACATGAATAAAAAGAATGGAAAAAAAGAGTTATTTTTCTGATTTTATGATGTGAATGCTTCTAATTTGTTGAAACGATGAAAATTAGGAGGCTGTTTGGAATCATTTTTATTTGTTATTTATTATTTTATTTTATTTATATTTTTTGAGAAAATTTATTTATATTTTCTTTGATGATAAAATATCTTTGATGATAATAATTATTTTTAAAAAAAATAATAGCCATTTTTAAAAAATTCAAAATATACAAAAAATTATTTTTAAAATTTGTAAAAGTTATTTAATTTATTTTAAAAATAAAAAATATTTAGAAATATACTAAATAAATATATTTTTAAAAATAATATAAAAGTTAAAATATAAAATAAAATTGACCTCAGAGTGGCCTAGATAAATAAAAGGTAAACTGAAACATTTCTTTATTAGTACATTATTAAAAGTTAAAGTAGCATATATGATGTATTCATTACGTAATTTAAAGCATAGTTGAGTTAGAGTGTAATAATTCTACTATCTTCTCAAGCCGCCAAGACCCACCTCCATACGTAGTTACTAAAAAAGAAAAGCATCATCAAAACCCTTATGATTCCTTGCTCGTCGGCGTTGCTTACTTTAAAACTCCAAAGTTGAATATTACAACACAACTTCAAATTTGTCCTACATAAATCTCCTTTTCAGAAATTGGATTTTTCATTAAGCACCTCATAAAGATAAAGATTGAGTATTTCAGGTTGCTTCTAAACTTTCAAAGATATATGTGACTTCATCATCAGAATATTAACGTTGAGTTCATTGTATGTGAGCAACAAATGGCACTATAGCTATCATGAAATAAATTATAAGTAGGTACATATCGAATTAAAATGATGATGACGATCCCGATCTTAATAAGTTGAAACTTGTCCTTAAAAAAAATTACGCTATATTTTTAAGAAAAAGAATGGTGATATGTTGGAATGCATGAAAAGTCATCCAAGTTTCACGTCTAGTGCCGCGTTACCATCCAATGATTTCAAGATTTCAAAAACTTTATATCTAGAAACACTAAAGATGATATGATATGACATATTTAGATGGGGGATTTACATACATAATACTTAAAACTTATATATTATATATTTAACACCTAAACTTAAAATAGTACACATATAGCATCCTAAATATCTAAATTAAACAAAAATAACACTTTTTGTTAAAATATTCCAATCCCGTCATGATGTTGTTTGTGTTGTTGTCGTTCATTGTCCTTCCACCTTCGTCACCCTTCTCATTCGGTCATGGCAACCATGACACGACAATGAACATTCTTCTCATAGGTTAGAAGTTGTATTGAGGCGGCAATCTCCTCCTATTTCAGAGTTCTAATCTTGTCAACTTTGATGGGAACTGAGATGCCATCTTCTTAAATAGTGGCAATGAGGCCCTCTGACACACTGCTGATGGCATGGAGAATGTACGCCACCTTGCTAGACCTTAATCCAAACTTCAGTTCCAACAGGGGATGAATGATCCTTGGTTCGACGATCCAAATCCTATTACCTAAAGCTTTATTACTTTTCTTTTAAAAAAGACTTTCGTTACTTCCAATGGTGTTTTGTTAGCTTATCACAAAGAAGAGCAAAAGTTTTTCTAATGTCTCCTATGGAACTACCAGTTATTTAAAGGAGAACGCTAACTGCTTTCTTCTTCTTGCCTCTTCATCGGCATATTTGTTGGGATGATAATTCCGCTTTCCTCTTGCCTGTTCAACCAGCTCCTCTAACAAGGTGAGATCTTCTTCTCCATGGTGGCTTTTTGATTGCCCTCTTTCTATTCTACATCAGTGCACTCTCCTCTTGGAATTTCTCATGCCCCCTGCCACAACTACAATAATGCTCACCTCATCTCTCCAGCAGACCCGCTCACATTCTTAATCAGTGACTCCTGATCATTAGCTAGCAGAATGGCTCACTCTTCTTCCTCTCATTTTATACCATCCGAAGAAATTGGTTGAGCAAATTGTAAGTGACCCATCCATGATCGTGAAGCTTTGCTTACAATGCCAGAGCTAGCTTCTTTCATTTATCTCTTCTCTGATTGTGACCTTATGTTATTCAATTTACAAAAGTCAAAGAAGGGGAACAACATTCTTCAAGCGATGTTGTGGTCAAGGGTCATTTGTCCATCAAGGCCTGTGACCAAAGGTGATGATTGGTGGCGAAGGGCAGTGAACGACAACAGAGCAGGCGATGTGGTGATGGGATTAGAGATTTTAAGAAAGTGTTATTTTTGTTTAATTTGGTTGTTTTGGATGCTATAGGTGTATTATTTTAAATTTTAGGTGTTAATAAGTAATATATAAAGTTTTGTGTGTTATGCATGTAAATCCCCCTATTTAGAAATGTCAACCTAGATAAATCAGAATGATTCATCATAGCGATAATGAGGCTTGAAATGTTTTTGATGATATATATCTTTTTTGTTAGATAAAATCAAATAATATGGTGGATTAAATATGTGTTAATGGAGATAAAATATTGGGAGTATGTATTTTGTATGAATGGTCTTTCTTGTTGAATATAATTTATCATAATTGATGTATTTATTTTTCTTCTTTGGTCAAGGTTCTCAATGTCTTGTAAAAGTAATATATTGTAGAGACCTTTGATTGATTGGTAAAATATTATATATGAGAAGAATATTGTTTTTACATCATTAAAGAATAAAATTCATACTAGAAGTAGCTGTACTACATAAAAAATAAGCGTTTGGAGTTCAAAAATTGGCTTTTGCAAGGAGTTCACCACCATAAAAATGTTAGCAAACTATTCTGAAACCACCACACAAAACCAATGTATTTGCTATTATTTTGTGGAGCTTGTTTTTTTTGGTGTGCAGCACCTAGGCACTAGAAGATGAAGATTTTGGCTTCAGAGATAGAGGAGATAGCGCTTTAGTGGTAAAATGATAACACCACAGTGTTGGATTTGTACTAGGGAGACAGGATGGACAGCTTCTCGATGCTACAGGAGACAGCATTGTGGTGCTATGATCAGTACACCAAGAAAAAATGACAGAGAGGCCAGAGCTTTGGTGCTAGCACCTAGTCACCACGGTCGCGATGCCACAATGCTATGAGTCAAGAGACTTCATATTTAGCTAATATTTTTACTATTTTTCTAAACCTTTTTTCAACCTTTCTATTATTTTCTTCTATGTGAGAGTGAAGTGCATGCCCTAGAGTGAGTGAAGTGTGGAGAGGCTAGATAAGTGTAATATGTATAATTCTCATCAATTTTTCTTTCTTATTGGATTTCTTGGTGGACTGGCTCCATGATTTTCCCATTCTTGGGTTTATCCAGTTGAAATTTGGTGACTTCTATATGATTGCTTTTACTTTGGTATCATTTATTTTAGGTATGCTCTAAAGCACTTGAACTGATTTTCCACGCATACTTTATGATCTATCTACCAACATATGCTTTCCATTGTAAGAAATTCTAGCAATTTTACATCTATTGAGGATAATTTTTTAGTATTATTTTTTATAATGATTTAAACTATCATAAATCTGTAGCTTTTGTATTAGTTTAAATTTTCACAAATGTTCTAGATTGGTGGCTATTTAAATTGCCACAAAAATTATAAAATTTTATTTAAATCAAATAATCAATTAATTCCATAATGATTTGAATAGTAAAATTCTAACAGAAGTGTTTCTAAGTAACCTCATTATGTGTTTGATTGCTAAAAAAACACCTTGGAAGTTGCTCTCCGCTATCTTTATTGAGATGGGCAGGAGTATGTTCTTTTGTGAGGAAAATTGATATATATTCAACCAATTTTTCCCTGACATTATGTTAGAGTTTGTTTAGATCTGGGTTCTACTTCCTATGGAAGCAAGCCTCCATAGTTAATTATCCCTCTTGTCATAGTAAGAGGGAACTCTTGATTAAGATTGGAAATAAACATATCTTTGTGATATATGATGGTGTCTTAGAGGTGTGTGTGGCATAGATGACTGTTATGTATGATTCACATAGAAAATAAGGAGATTGGGCTTACATCCCTTCGGAATGCCAAAATATAATTTAAAATATTCATATAATAAAAAATACAAGCATTTAATACATAGTATATATTGAATAATGAGTGAAGATATTATAAACTTAAAGCATATGTTGGGGGAAATGATGATATTATTGTTGAAGATCCCATGGTTTTGTCATCCCAGGCTATTGTAGTCCTTGGGCTACTTAACCACAAAAATTATTTATAGTAGAAGAATCCATATTAGCAACCATTGGTTGCATCATCCAAGGTGTTCTTATAGACCTAGGGTGGAATTTCTCTAAGAAGACAAGCTTAAGTCAACCTTGAGTAACATAAGGCTTTTTTACAATTGAATGTATTCCATGATTCATAGATTAAGGAGCAAAGCCATTAAAGAATATATTAGGCTATTGCTATGACCTAGACATAGTGAATCTATATAGATGCCAAGCCACCTGGTTAGAGGGTTTTGGTCTTCTCTACATTTCCTGTGATGCCATTTGATGGAAAAAATCATGCAGACAGATGACATAGGCCATTTACTTATCAGCACATGATTATTTAAGTATGAACATAGTAATAGATTTAATTTGACATTTGCTGCTATTATGAGAAAATATTTTTCTTAGCTTATCATCCTTGACAAATGATGATGGATAGATGGATGATTGTTTACTTTAAGCTATATTGAATGATGAGCTTTATTTAATCTAAACATATATCCTCTTCGGATGATTAGTTTTACAATCTGCATGACCATCATCAAGGAAAGGTTAGGTTTTTCTAACAAGAACCCACTCATACAACCTAACCAAAGAATTATCCCATGCAACATCCTCAAACACTAGAGTTAGATTTTTTTACATATGTCTAGGAACATGTGAGAAATTCAAGTTTATTTTATGTTAACCCATGAAGCATCATTAGGCAGTAGATTTAGGCAATTATTATTATGTTGGGGCCTTATGGTGTTTATTTTTAAATTATGTGTATATGGGGGGACTCCATGTAGATCTGAGGGTGTACTTACTGAGGTGATCTGGTACAATATTAAGGAATAGTGTACTATCTCAAAAGATAGAAATTACTATCCTATAATGGACCTAATCACCTAATAAGGACTCCTAAGGCATGATGGGTCTTCAAATATACTAGAGATTTTTCTCCTTCTTTACATGGATGAATAAAGTAGGATTTATTTAAACCGGTTCTGGTTCCTATGGGGCAAGCAAGCCCCATAGTTATATCCTAAGGAAGGTGAGTTCCTTAGGAATACTCTCAGTTAATGTAGGCAATTATTGTCTTCAAAGATTTCAAAGATAGGACTATCATTAAATTGGCTATGCTTGGAAAATCAAGTGTGATAGATTAAAAGGAGAGACTTATTATCAAAGCTAAAAGGAGATGAGTAAGGGATACTCATGATACTAGGAAACCTAGTGAGCATCTCAAACTATCCTATGGTTGAGCTTTATATATTTGAAATTGGAGAGAATTATATATTCGAGTTGAAATTTTTTTAGAAAGTTAGGACTTATAATCCCATAATACAAGATTGTGGAAATGTCTAAGAGATAAAAATTTATACTTGTAGCCCAAGGGGAAATAATAACCTCAAGTCCTAAATCTAGGGAGCTTTAGCGAGGGCCAAAGTACATCCTAAATCTAAGGCAAAAATAGGTATATTGTTTATTTTCATAAAAGAGGGTAAACCACCCGACTGCTGGACTTATAACCGTCTAGAGTGGCAGCTAGCTAGCTCCTTCTATATTTTAAAACTATGTGGTCAAGTAATATGTTTTGCAAGATGGTTAGGTTGTTATTATTTAGAAAGAAACTAAAGTTCTTAAACCCACTCTCTAAGAGACTAGAGCATGAGTCGTATGAATAATGACATAGTATAATACAAATTTTATCAAATTTTATTTGATTTTGGACTCTTCATTTTGACAAAGGCTATAGGATTTTATATGTCTAAATGCATGGTGAAATAGGGTTTCTGGCTAAATCAGAGAGAAATAGATGTTTTCCACCACATGTGAGTAAAGTCTTCCCCTATCATGCAAGGATGGAAACCCTCTCTTAGCAAGAATGAAACAAGATGATATGCATGATATTTAAGCATACAATATTCAGCTAAGGGGTTACTAAATCTTTTAATTATCTTGATTTAATAGCTTGGCTTTAAATGATGTTATTAGTTGTTTAGAAAATTAATTATGAGTTGTAGTTGGAGTAGTAAGATTATTTTTTTCTAAGAGTCTAATCGTATCCAGCTTAAACATAACTATACTTGTAATTTAATTTTGGCACACTTAGATGCAAAATGCATAAATGAGTTTTATAGAAAAAGGGGATTCTCATTCATTAGCTAAATACACATTCAAATGTATGAAAGTTCTAAGCAAGTACTTCACCATTATTCTACACCAGGGGAGTGAGGTAGGAACCTCCTTGGGGCTACTTACAGCTGTGCATCCTCGAAATGTCCAGACTAATATACCCATAATTCTTAAATATATATGGATGTATAAACAACAATAAGATGAAAATCATGCAAAAATTGTATTTGATTTGTTTGATTTATTTGTGTGAATGAATTAAAACTCTATCTAAATTATAATGTCAAAATGCATAAGAATGAAATCAAATGGGTACGTTGCCATTGTTCTGCACTAGGGGAGTGAGGTAGGAACCTCCTTGGGGTTATTTAAACTCATGCATCCCCGAAATCTCTAGACTAATATATCCATTAATATTTAAACTTATGAAAATTAACATATGAATGTAAGAAAGAGACTTCACTTCATCTACTAAGCTTATATTCACATGCACCTCTTATGTATATCTAGCTAAAGTCACAATATATATTATTATTCTTTAATAAGCTTTTGAAAATACCTTTGAGATTTAATAGTGATAATAGCCGCACATATTTCTAATTAAGTCAACACATGTAAATTGACATGAAGGAAATCATTTTTATTTAATTAATTTGAAAGAAATGAATGCATGAATACAAGTGGCATACAATATTTTAATATGATTGAAAAGAAATAAAGAAACACAAGCATGTGATTGCATTCAATCCAACAAATTCCTAAGGACAACCACATTAAAAAAGCTTATTTAAAACAAACCAAAGTTGCTTAAAGCCATTTATTATTTGATTTGAAAGATGTGAAAGAGATTTGTTAATCCTAATCCCATTCCCCATATGTGAATTAATTTTGTTTAATGAGAAGCAATTAGCTAATTTTTATGAATTAATTAAATCAAGTATGAATTAAATTAACCCTACATCACCTAATTTAATAATGATCCAACATTAGATAACTAAAAAATGTTATAAAAAATTAAAAAATGAAGAAATGAATACATATAATTAATAGTTAATTAAGCTTAAGAGATTTGTTTAATTACTTTTATAATTTTTATTAAAATTTCTTTAGACTATTAAACATCTAAAGAACTACCCAAGGTTGATTAATCAAAGTTAGGAATGAAATAGATTTTAAATTAATTTAATTAAGCCCTTAATTGGTTAATTAAATCCTTCGACTATATTTTAATTATGATAATGAAGTGAACTTAGAGAAAGAGATCAAGGGAGAGGCCTCAATCCCAATCCCTAAGTCATGTCAAACAATCAATTAAGCTCTGAAATAATTAGACTCCCTTTTCTTTTAGTTGATTAATTAAGTGGCTAATTAATTATTTAAACTTTAATTAATTTGGAACAAATGAAGAGACTTAATAAAATGGTCATAAGGAGTAAACCTAAATCATTTTCTTAAGACTTTTCACTATTAATAGATGGAAATGAGCTTAATTAGTGGATTATTTTACTGTTCATTTGCTTAATTATCATTAATTAAGGTCAGTGAGTAATTAAGGCTTAATCAATCAATTTCCCTAATCAACTATCCAATAAATTCCAAGAAAAATCAGGGAAGCAAAGGTCATCCCCCTAAATATTTCTAGAAAGTTTGAGATTAATTGGATAATTAATCATAGAGTAATTAGGCTAATTAAAATTTTAATTGAACCTTAATTAAGCAAAAATTACTATTCAAAATTAATTAATAATAATTTTATTGGATTCTCCTTTAAAATACCTTTAAAATGAGCCCTCATTTATATTTTTTTAGATTTTTCTACAATTAGTTATGAATTTTGAAAGTTTTAACTTTAAAAATTGATTAATTAACCTAATTAAAGCCCTAATCTCATCGGCGCGACATGGCTACTGACGCATCACACTTTCCACATGGCACGACTGGATAGCTATTTAAGTTGTCACATTACACGACTGAGTTAGCCGATGATGGATGCACTTTCCAGTGGACTGTCCAATCTAAGATCAGATGGCCATGATTAAATCCCACGGTTAAAGAGCAAACAGAGGGGATCTAAGCATGATTTGATCACGACCATCCATTCCAATCATGAGGAATGAACGACCCATGATCTATCCTCCTATGAGAGATGAATGATAGAGCCCGTCCACCATGGATCGCTCGATCCAAACTCACTCAAGCTTGGATCCACTCCATACTCAACCCACACCTTCACGCAAAGGATCCACAATGATCTAACAACTAAGATGGGCTCAAATGCAAGTTCTCTTCAAAAAGGACCAACATATTTTCATACAAGGATCAGTTTTAAGAAATTACCTCACCAGAGCTAATGTCCGGTGGAGGGATCAATCGAGATAGCTTTGCCTAGTTGAGGCGAAGCCCCGTTGAGGAGCTTGGGCTATGATTTTGGGGTAGATCCCTCGGTGGACCAACTCCCATACTCAAGAGTCTCGGCCTTAATCAAACTATGGCTTCCGGCCACTTTGGAACTCAAGGGATGATTCAAGTAGCCTCGAGGGAGTATGGAGATGGTGCACACAAAAGGAATTGGAGTTTGATGTAGTGGGGAAGAAGTATGAATCAAAATGGAGATGTCCTATTTCAGTTTCACATGCAGAGGGGAAATGTAGATCGAGGGAGGTTCGGGGTGCTCTAAGAAGCTCTCTGGGAATTTAAAAACACTCAGAAAACTCACTTAGTGCGAATGGTCATGAATTCCACTCGAATTGAGGGGGTATACGCCTCAATCGTGTGTGATGGACGGACAGGATCCGTTCTTGAATTTTGGCTAATTCACCACCGTCAAGGTGCCGGAGGGGTCTTCCTCAAGTCCACATGGCACGCTAGGGTTGGAGGAAGCTATGGCATGAAGCTTAAGGTATTATATGGGGAGATTGTGTGCTGATTTCCCATCCTTGAGCCCATTGGAACGTCCATGAGTGAGGGGGAGGGATCATGCTTCCTTTGGTCCATGGTAAGTCCTAGGCATGCTTAGGTTGGGCTAGGCAGGTTAGGTGTGCCATGTTAGGAAGTTTGATGGCTGCCCATGATAGGAGAAAGTGGACTTTGTCTCTTATGTCAAGAATCCTATACAAAAGGGCTTGTCCAATGGTTAATCCCCTTGGATTGGGTCCCACTTGGATTTGGGCTAGTTTGGGAGTGATCTAGGACTGGTTTGGGTCATGTTTGGTTAGCCCTTAGGGTCCCATGGGTTGGGTTTGGGTGTTTTGGAAAATGGGTTCGTATGGGTTCATGTTGGGTTGGGTTGAACAATTGGTGAAATTAGGTCAAACCAAGGCTTGGGTTAGGTTTAAATGATGATTGAAAGAGTTTTGATTCAAGTGGTTTTGATTAATTTGGCTTAGGTTTGATTTTGGTTCATTTGAAATCAAATGGGTCAAATGGGTCAAGTTCACCAATTTGACCAATTTGACCAAATTGGGTTGGGTTAGGTGTTGGTTCATGTTCAATTGGTTAATTTGGATTTTGGCTAATTTTACCTTTTAGGTCAATTTGTGCTAAGATGGGTCAAGTTGACCAATTGATCAAATTGAGCACAATCATGGCTTTGGTCAAGTTCAATTAATGATTTGTATTGAACTTGAGCCGTTAGTTTCAATCGATTTGGGTTAAATTATGATTTGACCCATTTTGGCTTTTTAGGCCAATTTAGGTCAACTTAGGTCAAATTGTCAATTAGACTTAGCTTGCTCAATTAATGGTTTGGTCATGTTCAATCATTGATTATGAATGGGTTTGAATCAATGGTTTCACTCAATTTGGTATATGATGAGTTTTGGCTAGTTTGGGTTTCATTTGGGCTAAAGGTTGACTTGGTCAAAGGACCAAGTTGGCTTGGATTGACCCAATTCAAGGTAGTTGATCACCCTATGATGATTGTTGATCATATTAAGAGATTTGGATGGCCTTGGTTCAGTCTAATTTGGGTGGGATTATAACTTGGCTCAATTAAGGGTTTGGTCACATTGGATTAAATGGACCTAAATGGGTCAATTGATTTGGTTTTAGCTTGATTCAAGTTTTGTTGAACTCATATGTGAGCCTAGAATTGAGATATAATTCCAACTACAATCAATTTGGAGTGTAATGAATTTTGGCTCATTTGAAATTTTCAAGTCAAAAAGGCTAACTTGGGCTTGACTTAGGTTGACTTGAGTTTGGTTTTATAATTGTAGTTTATATTTATATTTGGGTGAGTGACTGAAGGAATGATTGATTCATGAAGAAATCTATAGGTTTTGAATTGATTTGGATAGGATTTGGCCAAGTTCAAGAAATTGGCTTAAAAGGATAAAATTGAAAATTTGATTTGATTTGGGTTTGGCTTTGGCCATTTGGATTTATATTTCATTTATATTTATGAATATAAATGAAGGTATAAATGATTCATGAGAAAATCACTTGAGTTTGGAGTGATTTGGAAGCAAATTTAACCATGCTTAGGGATGTAGGTCAAAAGGGATTAAATAGGGAATTGATTTAGTTTGATTTTTTTTTGTCAATGGAGAGTGGGTTTCATTTATATTTGGGAATATAAATGAATGAATAATTAATTTATAATAAAATCAATTGAGTTTGGGTTAATTTGATTGAGAGTAGGTCCATATGGTTTAGGAAGGTCTTGATTTGGTTAGATTTAGTTTGATTTGATTTGACTCATTTGAATTTAGATTTTATTTATATTTGTGAATTTAAATGATGGAATGATTGATTTATAAAGAAATAAACCAAGTTTGATTTAGTTTAATGGGGGTTCTAGCTAAACATATGAAGGTGGTTCATATGGCTTAGGAAGGGATTTTGGAATTTAAATTTGATTTTGGGTTTCAATCATTTGGAGTTGGAATTTGGGTTAGAATTTGATTTGAGATTGAATTGGTATTTAAGAAAATCAATTAAATTAGGGTTGATTTGAATTTAGTTAAGGCTAAGTCCATAAGATAAAATCAAAAGGCTTAAGAAGGGTATTGAAATTTGAATTTGATTATGGGTTTCAATCATTTGATTTGGAATTGATTCATAATTTGGATTTGAATTGGATTTAAGGTTTGAGGAAGAAAGAATGGATTGGGTTTAAGCTATAGGGTAGGCAAGCTTTCCTATGTCCCTAAGGCATAATCCATTCTGATGGCTAATCCTTCTAGGTCTCTAGGCTTAGATTAAGTGTTCACCTAATCACTAAAAATGTCTTAAGACTAAGGAGCTCTTAGTGTCTACAAGAGTCATAAATCTATAATGAGGAAGTTGAGAACTCACTCCAAAAGTCAGGTCAACAGGCCCATGCGGATAATTCAAGCTTATCTCAAGCATTGCGCCTTGGCGTTACAAATATGATGCTGATATCGTTGACCATGTTGACCACTTTACTGGTGCCTCGACACTGATTATGTAGCCCCATAGTGCTGGTCAAAAGTTGGTTTAATATAACTAATAAATGTTCAGGCTCTTTAATTATTTAGGACAAACTTTTTGACCGTCATTGTGGCATTGTGTCAGAGTGTCATAGTGTTATATCAATGTGACATGTTATTTTTTGTTTAAAAATTTATGATAATTAATGTCCCTTTTGACTAGCATAGTGATGACTTGACCATCTAACCACATGGCATTGCATGTGAGCACCATAACATTGGCCGATGTTTCAAAACCTGAGAGGTTAACACCTCAGTGTTGTCTTTGTAGCGCTGTTGTGCTAAGCTAAGCTTGTAAATATTGGGGAAGCTAGAGCCTCAGCTTTCCTTAGAGATTTCTCTCCCTCTCTTTTTTCTAGTTTATATTTTATCCTCCACCATGCTGGTAAAATATTTTAGTAAAGGCAAGAAGAGGGCAGCCTTTAGTGACACTAATAGATTTGTTAGTTTGAAAGCTGAGGAAAGGTACCACCATGCCCTCATACACAAGCATCTGATCCCAGAGAGGAGCTTCTATAATCTAGGAAGGCACGTGGAGAGTATCATTACCTAGTGAGGCTCGGAAAAATTAGCCGAAGATAATAAATTTGGTGTCATCCCCATGGTGTAAGAATTATTTGCCAATGCAAAGGAGCACCAAAATAATCAAGTTTTTTACTGGGGAAAACTAGTAAGTTTTAACAGTACTGCCATTAACGCATATTACGGTCAACTAAAGATAGATTATGACCAGTATCATTTTTATTATAGTGATCATCCTAACTTCAATGAAATCTTTAATTTCTCCACTGTTAGAAATTCTAATACCCAATGGAAGAGGTGGGAGTAGAAAATTATTAATTTTCCTATCATTGGACTCACTATTGAGGCTAAAGCTTGACATTATTTTATTTTTTCCAAGCTGATTCCCACTAGAAATATCAGTGAGGATACTAGGGATATGGTCATTTCAAATTTGTAATTCAGAAGAGCTTTACTATGGATGAAGGAAAGATTATTTATAATATGCTTGAGGGTAGTAATACAATAGGCTTTGGTCATCTTTCTCTTATTTATGCTTTATGTTTTGAGGCGAGTGTGATAGGGGATCCTGATGATGATATCTTCATACTAAAGGCTCCCTTGACAAAAAAAAAGTCATTGAGGGGTTTGGTCTGAGGGTTGAGATGGGGGATAGCTCATGTGCCACTTAGTCCTGGGCTAAATCTTCCAATACCATAAATGAGAAACTCTAAGAAATTGGAGGACAAGCCTCAGAACTAAGGAAAAAAGGTCAGTGAGACTAGTCAGAGCCAGCAAGAACTAGAGAGAAAATTTGACCATCACATGAGTCACCAACAGCAACAGCTTTCATACATGGCCAAGTTTAATACTTTCTTGTGCACATGTTTGAAAATTATGGTTGTGGTTCCTTGTGAGGATTCCTTTTATGTGGTGCCTCATTATCAACCTTATGTAGGTGCCCTATTAGAGTTGGAGGAAGAATAGGAGGAGGAGGAGGATGATGACCATGACTACTAATTTTTCCCTCTTTTTTATTTCTTCTCCTTCTTTTTTTGTATAATTTTTGTAACCCCTCCTTTTTATATCAATAAATACATCATTTTTTATGTATTTACATTTCTCTATGTATACATTTTCTAAACATTTGGAAAGCTCCAAGATTAAAATAATAAGATTTTTTCACTCAAAAAGAATAACATCAGAGAGGTAGCATCGCAAAGATATTATTACAGTGCATCGATGCCCTCATGCAGTAGATGTTAGGCTTAGAACTCGAGAGTGCAGCACCTCAGTGCTTGTTATGTAGTGTCGTGGTGCTCTATAAAAGTTCACTTAATCATCTACCCAAGTGCGTGGTGCCTCAGTGCCCATTATGCAACACTGTGATGCTCTGTAGAGGTTCACTTCATTCATCTACTTGAGCGGGTGGTGCCTCAACATTTGATGTTCAGCGTCATGACGTAGTTATAAGAAAAACTCAAGTGTATATACTTTTTAAGATGTCCCAAAAAGCATTAAAATATTACAATGTCGTAGTGCTTGATATATGAGACTGAGGCACTGATGGTATTCTTCATACGGGAAAAACAACAGAAGTTAGCACCGTGGCACTCATGATACAGTGCAGAGGTGTTGTTAAATTAATGCTTATAACTGAAATTTTCAGCAACGTAACTATTGACCTCACATTTGGAGTGAGGATTTCTCACTCCCATCCTAAGTCTAGGATTCTTCTAGACACTTAGGTTTCCTTAGTGGTAGGACACTTCTAGTAATTAAGGGAACACTAAACCTAGGTCTAGAGACTTGTAGGCCATGACCCTAGGCCTAGAGTTTACCTAAGGACAAGTGGACTTCACCCACCTTAGGGCCTAAACTGACACTCATACCCATCAATTCATTGAAATCCAAACTCATGTGATTGAAACCAAACCAACCCAAATGCATTTAATTTCAATTGTTCTTGATTGAATTTGGTTTCTAATCTAAGCTCGAAACCAAATTAACTTGAATCGTAACCCAAGTTAACCCACTTTAATCCTATTACTCCATTCAATTAAAGCAAACTAAACTCAATTTAATTCTCTCAATCATTTTAACTTTCTAATGGTTCATTTCAAACTATTCCAACACTTACAATCAAGACAATTACATCAATTAAACTTAATTATCCCAAGTTAGCCCATTTGGCCTAAAAGGTTCAAATGATCTAAAACCCAATCAAATCCAAATTAATTGCAGTCAAAGTCACTAATCAACTTCAAATTTATCATTAAATATATTTCAACCATCCAAACCTAAAATTGGTCCAAATTGACTTGACCAAACCACTTAACCCAAAGTAGCCTAAGTGGCCCAAATAAGCCAAACTTCAATCAAACATTCATTGGATCAAACGAAGCTATCCAATCTCTTCATTGATGATTGTAAGTCACTATTGAATACTCTAATATAATAATTAGACCTAACCAAACTAATTTCGCCCCTTAACCCAAATTGACCCAAAGTGACATAAAGGGTCAAATTGGGCCAAATTATATTCTTAGCCAAATTAATTGCAATCAATGACTCTCATCAACCACAAATTGGATATTAAACATGACTCAACCACCAATTGAAGCTAATTAAACATAACCAAGCCAATTTATCTTTTTGACCCAAGTTGACCCAATTTTACCTAAAGGGCCAAATTTGGCTAAATTAAATACTAAATCAAATTGATTGAAACCAATGCTTCTAATCAATCACCAATTGAATGTTGGACATGATCCAACCTTCAATTGGACCTAATTTGATAAATCCAACCCAATTGACCTACTTAACCCAATTTTATATAAAGGTCAAATTGAACCAAATCACTCTTTAATCCAAATCAATTCAAATCAACTCTTCTAATCATGTACCTAACTCATACTCAAGCCTACTTGGCCAATTTGGTCAAATTGGTCAACTGACCCATTTGACTCAAATTGAACCATATGAACCAAATCCAAATCTAATCTAAATTAAAAAAACCAATTGCACTAACTCATTACAAATGACCAATTAAACTTAACTAAACTCCCACTTTGACCCAATTTGGTGAAAATGGTCAATTGATCCCAATCAAACCCATTTGATCTACATGAATCAAATTGATCCAAACCCAAGCAAACCAAGTCTAAACACAACCAAACTTGACAAAGGTGGTCATCATGAAAGGTCAGATGCCCCTTATGATGAAATGGGTGAAGCACCCTATTCAAGAATTTAGAACAATATGCTAGCTTGATTTATAAAAGCTAATTATTTCTAGTTTCTTTTAAGTTTTTTTAGGATTTTAATTAATGTGAAGTTTCAGGTTTCTTTATTTTAGTTTCAGTTGGTAAAAATTTTTAGTTTTCCTATGAGCCTAATGTCCCGGCATCCATAACAGAAAGCACATCACAAAAATAAACCTAGAAAAGCAGGTTGATTATATTATGCACCAAAAATAAATCAAGCCAATTTAAATTAAATAATAGGTCATTTTGACCGGGTACTGCTGTACCCCATAGAATAAATAAAAAAAGGGTAGTCGAGTTTTGCCCTTATACATCCTGCCCTAGAACTAAAGTCTAGATCTATGGGGGTCTTCTCTCCAAGATTTTTTCCTTCTTCATGGACCTCCACTAGGCATCACAAGGGACCACCAGCTAGTAGGGTCAGCTATTATTATTCTTAGATCCCATAGATTCTAACCTAATTTTAGGCTCAAATTACATTTGAAATTCAAAAAGAAATTTTCAAGCCCTCCAAAACAAATGTTAGGAAATATAAATAACATAGCAACAGTTATATTTTCAAACATATGGACTTAGCATTAGTTGCTTTCCAAGCCTACCCATCCTTTTTGGATATGCATAGGGACTTAAGTATATCTGCAAAGAAATAACATTTTTATATAATTTATTACGATGGTCCCTTTGTAGCACAATCCCCTGTAGAAGAAAGTATTAGTTCTAAAAAGACCGTCCTACCATCCAGTCTAACGAGCAAACAATCCTAACCACCTAGTCTAAAAATTTCACCACTAAATAATAAAACATCACATCACATAATAGAACAACACAGATCGGCCTAACCAAAATCTAGGGTCGGTGACCTAATATTCTAGTATGTGAAGAAAATGGCCTTGTGTGGTAAGACTATACTAGATCCTTTAAGTTCAAGTTTTGGTTAGGGTTTCAAAGTTTTTTTATTTATCATTGGATGGTTTTAATTCAAATGATTTAATTATTTTTAATTTTATTTCCATTTTTAAGTTCATTTTTATGCTGAAGTGAAGTTTAAGTCTTAAGAAATGAAGAATAAAATAAATTCTACTTTGGGTGGAATCCATTTTATTCAACATCCTAAATCTTAATAGAATGAAGTCTTTACCCAAAGGTGAAGATTCACTCTAAAGGTCAAACTAAGATCCTAAGTATCTTCATTAACCTCTTCTTGAATTCTTTTAAGTTGGATTTAGTTTGATTATATTTTTATTTTTAATTTGGATTTGAATAAGGTTCATTCTTCTTTTTATTTCTTTCAACATGATTAATGTTTCTCAATTTGATTAATGTTTGGATGATTTGGATTATTCATTATTTTAGTTTTTATATTTTTTTGATTAATTATTTATTTATTTTCAAGTGTTTTAATTATTTAGTTTGTTTGATTTAAATTGGTTTCATTTATTGATTGATTTATTATTTACTTCCTTCAAGTGATTATATTTACTTGAAATAATTATTTCATTAAGATTTATATCCATTAATGTTTTTGTTCATTTAATTTAATTTGTTTAAGTTGGTATTTTTATTCATTCTTAGTTTAAGTTTTGGTTCTACTAGGTGTTAAGATTTTATTAATCAATTTGTTTGATTTTATTAATTAATTTATAACCCAGGAGACTTAAGCTAGTTTTGAAAACTAACTTAGGCCATTTTAAGCTTGTAAGTATTTAGGTTTAGTTGATTTGGTCAATCACCATTATTTACATTTGAAATTATGTTATTCAATAACCCAAATGGATTTAAAGAATTTTCACATTAATGGATTTTCACATTTGAAGATGAAATTCAAAGGCTAATGAGTTTTGGTTTTCACTTGATTAATTAGTTTATCATGGCTTTGATAAGTTAGTGTTTAGGGTTTTATCTTTCTTTATTCCCTTAAATCCTAAATATATGATTAATCAAATTCTTTAATTTCAGAGGATTGGAAAATTTTCTTTAAGTATTTTGATGTTAATGTAAATGTTTAAGTTGATTTTCTGAATTTTCATAATTTTCACACTTTTTTGATTTATTATTTCAATTATATTAACTTTAGGTTTGAAAATTCAATAACTACATATCTAGAAGTCAATTAGATTTAAAAATTTTTATGGCAAGTGGGGTTCCATGCCAATTTGAGTTTAATAAGGTTTAACATTAATCAAATTTGTAATTTTGGAATAATTAAAGTTTTAATTATTTTAATAAAATCTAAATTAAGAAGAATTAATTAGGAGTTTTATTTTTCTTAAATTCCACTCTAGAAAATGCATCCATAGAGGTTCATTTAGAATTTTTGGAATTTTGGTTGATTTATTATGATTTTCTTAAGTTCAAGTTAATTAATTGGATTAATTAATTCAATTAATTAGTAAATTAGGGCATTTTATGGTTTGTTGGATTTCAGAGAGTTTTAACAAAGTATCTAGGTTCATTAAAGTTTGTTATGATGATTTGAATTATTTTCAAAAAATTTCATGATTTTTTTAATTTAAAATTAGTTTATTTCATTAAAATTAGGGTTTAAGGTTGAAAATTTCATATATTTTTATATACTTTGCAGTAAATTATGAAAAATTTACCAAATGTTTGTCTTAACTCTAATTTTATATCCCAAAAGTTTCAAATTAATTAGATGAGTTGTTTAAGATTAATTTAGGTTTGACTATTTTCATTTAAACTCAAATTAATCCAAAATTTCACAAAATAAATTAGGGATTTGAGTTTAATGGATTTCTCTCACTAAGATGAATCCATAGAGCAACTATTTTTATTTTTTGATTTAGTATTTTTTATAATTTTTGAATTTTTTAAATTTTATGATATTTTTTAATATTTATTTAGTTCAAAAAGTTAGGAATTTTTCGTTTTAACAATCGGAGCCACGCAATGTTGATGTAGCGCCACTTTACATGAGGTGGCACCTAATTCAACTTGTTGAATCAATGTGGATCTAGCTCAGATGGTAGAGGGGATCATATAATTGGTTCAAACATCTGACCTTTGATCGGACGGTCTGGATTTCATGCATGGATTCTTAAGGGAATTTAATCAAGTGGTGCTTCTAAATCTCGATTGACTAGGACTTCAGCCAAGGGGTTGACTAGGTCTCTTCTGCCCATGGGAGTGTATTAGAGTGAAATCCTTAAGGGGAGGAAGCCTCCTCCTCCATTTTCTCACCTTGGTCGTGAGCTAGCTCATGGAATCCATGGCTTTTTCCCATGAGAGGGAAGTCAACTATAGTTGGCTCCTCTGATACCCACCTTTGGAGACTAGCTCTAATAGGTGGTTAACTAATTGGAGAGAGTCCAAATCAGTTAAGGTATGGAAGTGTATGAGGTATGGAGAAGAGAAAGTAGGACTTGCCTTCAAGCACCTCTTCTTTGTCATGATATATTTCCTTATTTTGAATTGAGTTGAAATTGATTATGTTGCTTATGCTTGGCTACCAATCACCCTTAACCCATCTTAAGATGAGTTTGGATGTGTTCCAAGGTGTTTGGTTCAGGCTTTGGTTAAAAATGTGTTAATTATTTCATTTAGTGAATTCTTTAGGTAGGTTAATCTAGCTTGCTCCATTTGGTGGATTAACATTAGATTGATGCTTTAATTACATCAATGTAATTCTTTATGTTGTTTCTAATTAATGACTTTTATGGAATTTAAAATTAATCATTAGTTTATTCCATATTTAACTCATTATGGTTTAGTGAATTTGATTGAATTGAATTGAATTAATCAATTTTCCTGGCTCAATTACAATGCATTTACCTTTCAATAATGTTAATCCAAACAATATGGGATGCATTGGATCAATCAATTTCACTTACTTAAAGCTTAAAACTCACTTTGGCCCATTTTTTGCTTAATGGGTTAAGTTTCCATTTATTAGGTTAAATGATCATATTAACCAATTTAATCCCATTAATTTGGGTTGATTTTGGTTTGATTTGAATTTGAATCTAATAGGGTCCATTTAGGCCCATTTAAGTCAAATGACCTATTTAGCCTAATTAAGGCTTTGTTGGGTTTATATTCTTTTAAATTCATGTTTAAACATGAATATGCTATCTTTTAAACCAATTGAGATGATTTTATTTGATCAAGTTTTAGTTGGTTGACCTTTGACTTGGTGGGACCCACATAAGTCAAACTCAAGTCAAAAGGGTCGACCACCTTGATTTAGATTTGGATTCATTCATGTTCATGTCATTATTTTATTCTTTTCATTTAAGTTTATTTGGATTTATTTTGATTTAATTTGAATTTCTTGGGTTAATGTGATTTTTTGCTTAAATAAGATAATTATGTTTATTTCCCTAAATTAAACCTTAATCTAAGCCTAATTAAATTCAAATTTCAAGTGGTGTATGTTTTGATTTAGGTTTAAGATCTGGGTTGAATTTACCTAAACCCATTAGATTGGATTAAACCCAAGGAAGATGCACTACGTCATTAAGTGTTGTATTTTTAGTGCTTAATAGGAGATTTCTAATCTAGGATTAGTTATCTTGATTATTAATTTTAGAAATGATATTAACCTCATCCAAAAATGAGATCAACAAATTGACCCCTAATATGTGTAGTGAACTGACTAGAGTACACTGCATATAGTGGGTTGACCAAACTAGTACTAGGATAAGCTTGAAGGAGTTCAAATTTGATTATAAAATTTGGAATTTTAATTTTTTTCATTTTATTTCAAATTTTGTTTTAGAGTTGAATGTCAAAGATAGACATAAATATACTTAAATTTATTTGGGATGACTCATTCTTAGGAGTTAAGTTCTAAGAATAGGAATGCCATTAGGAATAGACTCAATGTAAAGTCTATTCCTAACATAATTATGATAGTTAGAGAATATACCTTCAAAGGACTTACTCCAATCTGAGAATAGTAATTGAGAGGATGCTAATATGGACACTTACTCCTAATCCAAACTACATGAAATTTTAACCAATGAATAATGCCACTAGGGGATTTACTCCTATCTGGTTAGTTATTAGGAAGGGGTCTTTGAAGACTTGATTCCAATTTAAATAGTTAAGCTGGGGAGAAAGAGCTTTAATAGCTTAATCCTAAATCTCATGATTTTGACTACTAGGCAGGGGTCACATAGACTTAATTTTTGGTCAGAATAGTCCATAGAAATGGGCCAACAATGGCTTATTTCCACTCATTGGTTTATTTTGTTTTGCACTAGAAAAAGAGTCACGAAGACTTGAATTTTATTTTAACAAAATTCAGCTAATAGGAAGGGGGCCTTCAATGTCTTAATTCCAACATGGATAGCTTGAAAATAAAAAGGGTCATAATGACTTTATTCTAACCTTATAAGGATGCCTGCTAAAGTACTTACTCTTATATGGTTAGCTATTAAGAAGGGGCCTTCAATGCCTTAATTTCTTCTTGAATAGCCATAATGAGAAAGATGGATCTTAATGACTTATTCCTAAACCTCAAATTTTTTACTAATAGGAAAGAGGATCTTGGTGACTTATTCTTGACCTAGATAGACTGTTTGATAGGAAAGGAGTCTTAGTGACTTAATCATATCCTTATCTTCCAGAAAGAATGCCTACTGAGGGATTTACTTCTTTTGAACTAGCTATTAAGAAGGGCCCTTTAATGTCTTAATCCAACCTAAATAGCTCGGGTGGAGGAAAGGGGTCTTTGATGACTTGATCCTAAAATTACATTTCAACTAATAAGAAAAGGGTCTTGGTGACTTAATCCTAACCATGTAGTCTATTTGATAGGAAAGGGGTCTCTTGACCTCACTTTTGGGAGTGAGCTCTTAACTTCCTCATCATATATCTAGGATTCTTGTAGACACTAAGAGTTCCTTAATCTTAAGACACTTCTAGTGATTAGGTGAACACTTAACCTAAGCCTAAAGACTTAGAAGAGTTACCCATAGCAAGAGGTTGTGCCTTAGAGATTTAGGAAGACTTGCCTACCCTAGAGCCTTAAATCCAATCCTTGCTCCCTTCTTCCAAACAAAACCTCAAATTTAAATTCTAAATCATAAATCAAATCCAACTCCAAATGATTGAAATTCATGATTGAACTCAAATTCCAAATCCCCTCCTAAGCCCTTGATTTTATCTTACGGACTTAGCCTTAACCAAATTCAAATAAACCCCAATTCAATTGATTTTCTCAAGATCTTAAATCCAATGTTAAATCAAATCCAAACCCAAATTCCAAATCCAATCCCAAATAAAATGATTGAAACCTATGATTAAATTCAAACTCCAAATTTGCCATTGATTTATACTTATTCCTTCTTATATTTATAAATATAAATGAAATCTAAATTCAAACCATTCAAATCAAATCAAACCAAACCCAAACCAAATTAATTCCCTACTTAAGCCATTTTAGCCTACATCCCTCAATTTGGTCAAATTTGCATCCAAATCACTCCAAACTCATGTGATTTTCTCATGACTCATTTATATCTTCATTTATATTTACAAATATAAATGAAATATAAATCCAAATGGCCAAAACCAAACCCAAATCAAATCAAATTTCACATTTTAGCCTTTTTAGCCAATTTCTTGAATTTGGCTAAATGATATCCAAATCAACTCAAAACACATGGATTTCATAATGATTCAATCATTACTTCAATCATTATTCCAAATATAAACAAAAACTATAATTATCACTCCAAACCCATGTCAACCCAAGTCAAGCCCATGTTGACCCATTTTGTCTTGAAATTATCATATGAACCAAAATCCATTTCGCTTCAAACCACTTGCAATTATATTTATATTTCCATCCTAAGTCCTTATGTGAGTTTAATTTAACTTGAATCAAGCCATGATCAAGCCAATTAACCCATTTAAGTCCAATTGACAAAAAGTGACCTAAACGGCCTTTTGAGCCAAGTTCTAATTAAACCCAAATTAGATTGAACTAAACTCATCTAAATCCCATATTATAATCAACAATCACCCTAGGTTAATCAATTGTCTTGAATTGGGTCAAACTAAGTCAACCTAGCCCATTGACCAAGTCAACCTTTACCTCAAATAAAACCCAAGCTAGCCAAAGCCCACTATATCTCGAATTGATTGAAACTATTAACTCAAACTCACTCATAATCAATGATTAAACTTGACCAAACCCTAAATTGAGCCAAACCAAGTCCAATTGGCCATTTGACCAAAGTTGACCCAAATTGGCCTAAAAATCCAAAATGGGTCAAATCATGATTTGATCTAAATTGATTGCAACCAATGGCTCAAGTTCATTCCAAATCACTTATTGAACTTGACCAAAGTAATGATTGAGCCCAATTTGACCAATTTGTCAACTTGACCCAACCAAGCCCACATTGACCCAAAGGGTCAAATTGGAAATAACCCAAATTAAATCTAAATTAAACCAAACCAAAGCCCACAATCATTTTCAATTAACCAATTGAACTTGACTCAACACCTAACCTAACCCAATTTAGTCAAATTAGTCAAATTGGTCAACTTAGCCCATTTGAACTATTTGAATCCAAAAGAGCCAAAACCAAAATTAAGCCAAATTAATCAAAACCAATTGAACAAAAACATCCCAAATCATCATATGAGCCTAGCCCAAGTCTTGGTTTGACCCAATTTGGCCAATTGGTCAACCCAACCCAACCTAACCTAAATGAGCCTATTTTGATCATATGAAGCCAAATCACCCAAAACCACCTTATGGAACCTTGGTGATTGACCTAACCCAACTCAAATAAACCCTAGGTCAGCCTAAAACTAGCCTAGGTCCATGTGGGACCCATTCTAAGGGGATTAACCAATGGACACCCCTCTTTGCATTGGATTCTTGCCTTAAGAGGCAAAGCCCACTCTCCCATCTCCATAGTAGCTATCAGACTTCCTAATGAGGAACTCCTAGGCCACCTTAGCCCATCCTAAGCCATCCTAGCATTTACCATGGACCAAGGGAAGCAACCCAAGCAACCACCTCTCATGGCCAAACCCCATGGGCAAGGGCAAAGAACCAACATCACACAATCCTCCCATATCAAGCCTTGAGACTCTAGCCACCACTTCCTCCACTCTTGGCGAGCCACATGGAGCTGATGGCAACCCCTCTGATGACTCGATGGTGGTCCATTGGTAGATTTTTAGGGATCAATCTCATCCATCCATCAAGTTCAATTGAGGGGTTTACCCCCCTCAATTCGAGCAACAAACGACACCAATTGCTTTGTTTGAGTTTCCTAAGCCATTTCAAAATCCCTCAGAGCTCCCTAGAGCATCCCAAGCCTTCCTAAATTGACATTCCTCCTTCCCGAGCAAAGCTAAAATAGGACAACATCCTTCGAAGAAATACTCATCCCATACTTGATCAAATACAAATTTCTTGCACCTACACCATCCTCTTAGTTCATCGAAGCCAACCGAATCATCTCCAAGGCTTCTCGACCATCGAAGATTAGAGTTTTATCAAAGCCAAGGCCTTTATGCATGTGGATTAGTCGACCGAGAGCTCTACACCAAATCAAGCCCCAAGCTTCTTAATAGGGCCTCGCCTCAACTAGGCAAAGCTACCTCCATCAATCCTACCGTCGGACATTAGCTCCAGTGAGGTAATTTTACAAAATTGAGCCTTGTATGGAAAATCAATTGGTATTTTGTGAAGTAAATTTGAATGTCATGAGTTTTTAGCCATTGTATGTGTGCGCATCCCCTCTCTGAAGGTGTGGGATCAATTTGGAGGCAATCCGAGCTCAGGTGAGCTCAGATCGAATGAGGAAAGATGGATGACATCTATCTTTCACCGCTCAAGAATGGGATGGATCATGGACCGTTTGTTCCACATGATCGAAACAAATGATCATGATTTAATCCCACATTAAATTCCTTGATTCTCTTCTTAAACTGTGGATTGAATTATGGTCGTCCAATTGTAGCTCGGACGGTCCATGGAGTTAGCGTATCCACCGCAATCTGAGTCAACAGTGGATATGACAACTTAAATATCCAATCCCATTATGCCATGTGAAAAGCGCATTGTATCAGTCGCCATGTGACCCGACCGGATTAAGGCTTTAATTAGGCATAAATAATATGTTTTAAACTAAAACTTCTAAAAACCATAACTAATCTTAGAAAAATTCATAAAATACAAATGAGAGCTCAATTTTAAAGATACTGCAAAGTAGAATCCATTAAAATTATTATTAATTAATTTTAAACAATTATTTTAGCTTAACTAAGGTTTAATTGAAAATTTAATTAGTTTAATTATTCCTTAATTAGTCACCTAATTGATCTCAAATTTTATATGGATGTTTAAGGGGATGACCTCTGCCTCCCTCATTTTTCTAAGATTTTATTGGTTGCTTAATTAAGGAAATCAATTGATTAAACCTTAATCACTCTCTTAATTTAATTAGTGATAATTAGTGAATGAACAGTAACTTAATCCATAAATTAAGTTCATGGCCCTCTATTAACAATGAAGAGTCTTAGGGGAATGGTTTAGGTTTATTCCTTATGACCATTTCATTAAGCCTCTTTATCCATTTCAATTAATTAAAGATTAAGTGATTAATTAACCTTTTGATTAATTAACTTAATTAAGATATGAGCTATTTCAGAGCTTTGTTAATTGGAATGACTTAGTGATTGGGATTGAGACCCATCTCTTGATCCCTTTTCCTAAGTTAATTTCATCATCATAATTAAGAGATATAATCAAATGATTTAATTAATCAATTAATGACTTGATTAAAAATTAAACTTACTTTAAAATCTATTCATTCACCTTTAATAAATCTTGAGTAGCTCTTTGGCTGTTCAATAACCTAAAGAGAGAGCTAATGAAATTATGGTTAGCTCACATGTGTGAGAAAACTATAAAAGTAGTTAAGTGAGATCCCTTAAGCCTAATTAACTATTAATCATGAGCCAATTGCATTAGGCCCATTTCATTTCTTAGGAGCATTGCTAATTTACTTTTTATGTGGTTGCATCTCATATTGGCTTATTATTAATTAGTTAATTAACTTAAGGTGATGTAGGTAAGGGTTAATTAATTGACTTAATTCATACCATAACCAAATTAAGATATAAAATCAACCTAATTACTCTTCATTAAACTAAATTAACTCACACATGGGAAATGGGATTAGGATTAGCTAACCGCTTTTAGATTTCCTTAAATCAAATCAAACATATAAATGAAATGACATTAAAAAATTTTGATTTATTTTAAATAATCTTATTTAGTTTGATTGTCCTTGGGAGTTAATTGATTTGAATGAAATCACATGTTTGTGTTATTTCATTTCTTTCCAATCATGCTAAATATTGTATGCCACTTGTACTCATGCATTCATGTCTTTAAAATTAATCAAGTAAAATAATTTCCTTTATGTCAAATTGCATGTGTTGATTTAAATTGAAAATATGTGAGGCTAATATCATTATTAAATCTCTCTAGTATATTTTCAAAAGTTTATTAATAGTTGTATATACATATATATATATATATATATATTATAAATTTAGTTATATATACATAGGGAATGCAAGTGAATATAAATTTAGTGTATGAAATAAAGTCTCTTCTTTACATTCATGTGTTGAATTGCATAAGTAAGAATGTTAGCGGTATGTTAGTCTAGACATCCCAGGGATGCGCAGCTTTAAGTAGCCCTAAGGAGGTTCCTACCTCGTTCCCTTGGTGTAGAACAATGGCGATGTACCTGCTTGATTTCATTCTTATGCATTTGGAAATTAGAATTTAGATAGAGCTTTAAGTCATTTACATAAAAATAAATCAATCAAATCAAAATAAAAATTTGCATGGCTTTCTATTCTTGTAGTTGTTTATGCATCCACATGTATCTATAGATAGTGGTATATTAATTTGGACATTCCAGGGACACATGATTTTAAGTAGCCTCAAGGAGGTTCCTACCTCATTCCCTTGGTGCAGAATAATGTTGATGTACTCACTTAAAAATTTTATACATGTGGATGTGTACTTAGCTAATGAATGAAATCCCCCCCCTTTTTCTATTAAAAAGACATGCATTCGTACTTTGTTTATTTGGTTGAGTTGATTAGTCATGTGATTTAAGGTTCTTTCCTTATACTTTTGCATAAGAATTTAGATAGAGCTTTAAATTAATATGATAAAATCATTCAACCAAATGAAATATCAATTCCAAATACATTTACTCATATTCATAATTTTAAGTATGCTAAGATACAAATTACAAGTTTGGCTTTCATTTAACATAACTAATTTGTTAAGTGAGAGTCTCATTTCTAAAACATTAATTTGACATTTCACTTGACATATCAAAATTTTTTAAGTGAGGGTCTCATTTTCAAAACATGCATTTGGCTTTCACTTAACATACCCAATTTGTTAAGTAAGAACCTCATCTCCAAAACATGAATTTGACCTCGACTTAACATACCAAATTTGTTAAGTGCGGGTCTCATTTTTAAAAAAATATAAAATTGACCTCCACTTAACATACCAAATTTGTTAAGTGAGGGTCTCATTTTCAAAACATACATTTAGGCTTTCACTTAACATACCCAATTTGTTAAGTGATAGTCTCATTTTCAAAACATAAATTTGACCTCCACTTAACATACCAAATTTGTTAAGTGAGGGTCTCATTTTCAAAACATGCATTTGGCTTTCACTTAACATAACCAATTTGTTAAGTAAGAGTTTCATCTTCAAAAAATATATTTGGTTCCACTTAACATACCAAATTTGTTAAGTAAGGATCATATTTCCAAATCATATCATATTTGGTTCCACTTAACATACCAAGTTTGTTAAGTGATAATCATATTTTCAAATCATATCATATTTTTTCCACTTAACATACAAAATTTGTTAAGTGAGAATCCCATTCTCAAATCATATTATATTTGGTTCCACTTAACAAACCAAATTTGTAAAGTGAGAATCATATTTTCAAATCATGTCACATTTGGTTCTTACTTAACATACCAAATTTTTTAAGTGGAGAACCTCATTTTCAAATCAAACAAACACATGATCAATCATCACAAGAAAAGATTTTTCATAAGATTTCCAAAACATACAACCACAACCTTTCCTTAGCATACCTAAATCAGCTAAGTAAAGTCTTTGAAAATTAAAATATTTTCAAACAAGATAATGGCACAAACATCTTTAAGTATCTAAACCCCACCCAACCTACTTAAATTTATTGAGTATGGGTTCTAAATCAAAACCAAATGGAAAAAGCTCTCCTCATATTGTCAAAATCTCTCCACTCAACCCCGCTTAAGATATTTGAATTGTTGAGTGTGGGTTTAGTACTCCAAATCTCTATTACTCTCTTGGGAAAAGTATTAAAGCAGAGATCTGATTCAAGTTACATTTCAACACATGTAGAGATATAGTGCAGACCAGTCAGTTAATTAATTTTTTCAATTAGTATACATGGCCTCCTAGAAGTTCATCTTTACCTTTTCGTTCAGGATGGATTTGGCCTTGGATCGGGCCAGCCTCCTTCAGACTGACTCCACCCACTTGGTTATCTTTGGCTGAGGATTTGAGGGAGCCTGCATTACATGTGAGGGGGTGTCCCTCACCACTATCAGTTGGGATGAGGTGGTTGGGCAGAAGCCAACCATCCACATTGACTTGCCTTTTGATGCTAAGTATCCTTCCTTGAAGAGGAAGGCGGTCGAGGTTCCACTAGTTAGTTTAGTTCCCACGTAGTTAGTTTCTCTTATAGCCTGTCAAGTGCATGCTAGGACCTCCTCATTGGTCCCCTCTAAGGGGAAGGCTATCTTGACTTCAGAGATAGTCTCCCCTACCTTCGAGGTAGGATCTAGTTCTCACACTACCCTACTCAGCCGCACATAATGCCATATAAAATGTCGCAACAGGGGCACAAGATCAAACAACACCATGAGCATGCAGCCCGAGAAATAGACACATCATCCCATGTTGCTGAGGAGGGATCTCCCCATGAGATCTCTCCACTTCTTAGTGGCAATAGGTTTTACCCTCTCTCGTCATTAGATGTAGAGGAAGAATACAGGAGGATAGTTGCATCGCTTCCTCCGCTCGAATTCCATGAGGTTTTGGCTAGGGACATGAGGAAGTCCTATGCCAATCTATGGATGGTACTACAACAGGTTGGTAGAGAACATGAACACTTAGAGTTTGACACATATTTGATTTGAGGATGATCATCCCCAGGAGTGTTACTAGACTGATTCACAGCGATAGAGCATTAGAGGCTAGAGTAACAACTCAATCAAGGAGTAGGGAGCGACGGAGGTTTGCCAAGTAATTAGTGACCTCTGCTATAGTTGATTTCCTTGGTCATCGAGCCACCGGGGTCGATAGGACCAACAATATAGTGTTGACGGGTACCACCAATTGCAGGGGGAAAGCCCCAATGAGGGTGGGGCTGGTGTCATCTCCACCACACCAATCCACTCCTCACCTACCATCACCAGTTCAGGTCCCGCCATCCACCATTCCCATAAAGTCATGAATTCAGCTTCTGGGGATAAGAAAGTCCCTTTGGTGATCTGGCTACAGCCAAAAGATCTCACTCCATCTACTCCATTGACTGAGGTGAGGGTGAGTTCCCCTACTCGACCTCCTACTTTAGTCTTGGTTAAGAAGGAGTGGCAACCTCACAGCATCGTGGTCGCACCACCACCACCACCACCATAAGAGCTAGTGATAGCTACAGTAGCAGATGGGGAGGGAGACAATTTTGTAGTCCCTATGGCAGTAGATCCTCCTAGAGATAGCACTCCATCGATTGTGGAAGTCATGAGCATATATCTTCTAGCGAGCACAGTCCTCTTAGATATGGCACTCTAGTGGTAGGCAACATTAGATGTATTTATATTAATGACCATAGTCCTATTATCGGTCCTTAGCAAGTCTTTATTTCGGTGCAGCCAGGCAAGGTAGGAGATTATTCCTTGGATGAGATTGTAGCAGCCTATTTTATCAAGAAGAGGGAACTCTTAGGCAGTGATCGCATAGATTCAGAGGATGAGAGGGTAGCATTTGATTCTTATGAAGATGACCTTCTTGAGGATTCAACCAAAGTCCACATGGTCGATATTAAGAGCTCCCTCCATAGAGACTAGTAGACCTAGGAAGGTATTATAGCTGAAGAGGATGATGCCATCCATTCAACTCAACACCACATCCACCAGCTTAGGTAGAGAGATGATCATATTGATAAAATGGGGAAGACGATTGAGGAGTTGATGGCAATAGTTTCAGCATTACAAAATTCAACCCAGTGTCACAACCTTCTCCCATAACAGCCGATAGAGGAGAGTTAGCACATGCCTTAGATCATCCTAGGTGCATTCCTGTAGAGGAAGATAGTGTAGCTTGCATAGGAAGGTGGTGGATAGCACCTCCTTGCATGAGAAGGATATCAAGCAATTGGTGGAGTAGCAAGTGAAGGATGCATTGGAACAAGTTCAAGGTGGCTCATCTATTCCAATGGGTAGACCATACTCGGAGGAATTTGATGATGTCCAGTATCCTAAGGGCTTTGTACCTCCTTCCTTCAAAAATTTTGATGGCAGTGGGAACTCTCGCCAACACACTGCACATTTTAGGGCCGGTTGTTGCAACGCCGGAGGTAGTGATGCCCTTCTTTCGATTATTTAACAGTAGCAGTGTTGCTGGTATGCCAAATTGCCCAATGGTTCGATAAAGATATTTGCTGAGTTTGAGCACCTCTTCATCAAGAGGTTTGATGTAACTCATCAAAGGGTTACTATAGGCGATCTTGTTATAGCGACGCAAGTCCCTAATGAGTCTTTTGTTGATTACATTCTCAGGTGGTGAAACTCGAGTATGAAATGTAAATCACAGTTTTCTGAATAGCATGCCATAGAGATTCTCTTGAAGAACATCCATGGACCAGTTGCTTTCATGCTCAAGAGTTTTACAATCAAAACCTTTGAGAAATTAGTTAACAAGGTGGCTAGTCTACAAGAAGACGCCAAACAGTTGCCTTTCCAGGACCAGTCAGCCAAGCCTAGACCTCAGAAGGCATTTGAAAAAAAATTAAGGGTAGTCATAGTAGTTAAAAAGTGGAAGCAACTAGTTAAGGTTTATTCAGTTAGACCTCGACCTCAACAGTCTCCTCTGCCACCACCTCGGCCATCATACCGACCACCTCTGTTACTATAGCTTCCTCCATTGCCGCCTCCTCATCAGCATCATCAACAGTAGTATTCCTACCCATCGCCAGGTAGCTATTACTTACCTACACTTGCAATAGATTAAATAAACCTTATTCATTCAAGAGGGAGGTAGCCAGGAAGACCTTTAAGAATCTCTTAAAGAAGCCTGATTTCCAATTACTAGAGCCTAGGAGGCTGGAGGAAGTGGGCAAGAGTCATGATCCAAACTATAACCTTTACCATCGCATGCTAGGCCATATCTTAGAAGATTGCATTACATTTAAGGACTAGCTTGAGCGTAGATTCAAGTCGGATGCCATTATCATCCCCAAGAAATACTTATTGGAACAACCTTTTAGTTATATTAGGGTAATCCTTGGGGATACATGCGATCCTCTTAAGACAAAGGAAGGTTGGGATATCGCCCTATCCCGAACCACCAAGAAAATTATTTCTAAGATTAGAAAATTACCTTTGCAGGTGCCTAAAAAAGATCAAACCTCCAACTCTAAGGAAGATTTGAAAGTTGCTAAGGATAACTTGAGGGAGGTAGGAGCCTAGGATTAGTAGCGATAACCTCCACTTTCCTATGATAGCATAGTAACGCTACCATCGATCGATTTCAACACTCCTTCCATAGTTGTAGTTATAGTTCCTCTAACCAACTCTTCTAGCGCCATATTGTATC
This sequence comes from Cymbidium sinense, assembly GCA_021442155.1. Lineage (NCBI taxonomy): Eukaryota > Viridiplantae > Streptophyta > Magnoliopsida > Asparagales > Orchidaceae > Cymbidium > Cymbidium sinense. The sequence continues at coordinate 54,128,234 of CM038215.1, forward strand.
AGTGAGGGTGCCATATCCTCACTCTATTTACTTTACTTGATTTCTACTTTGTACCTCCATCCAAATCTAAGAAATCAATGAAATGAGCCGATTCCGCTTACATTTATGTCACTTCTGATAATCTGCCTGATTTTATTCCTATAGATAGCTCTCCAAGTCTAATTAATAATAACTCTAGTTTTGATCATTCTTCTTCTTTTGATTTGTAGATGGACTTTCCATTCCTAAATCATTTAGGTTTGCTAATTAAGATTAATTTAGAGTCATCCGACTCTAATGATCCTATAGGAGAAGCTGTAAGTGAAATAGATGAGTAGATAGAACTTTCCACTAAATCGTCTCATGAAGTCACTGAAGTCAACCTCCGCAATGACGAAGTTCTACCTCCTAGGGTAGTACCTTAGGATAAGGGTAAGCAACTCATTAGTTCTAGTGATCAAGAAGCCCCTCCATAAGATGCCCCGCCTATGGATATGCTTGCGGAGGACCAGCCAAAAGTTGACTATAATGTCTTTGCTCACCTAAGAATGTTGCCAGCAAAGCTAAGCATATATGATGCCCTTGTCTTATCCAAAGAGATGAGGGAGTCATTGATCAAAGCCCTTCTTAATCTAGAAATATGCTTAGCTCAGTTTTTCACTATTGGAGAGAAGGCATGTTATTCAAGAGAAGCCTGTGGAGTTACATTCACCGATGAAGACCTTCTTTTGGGGATAACCAAGCATAATTGTCCCCTCCACATCACAATGGACATAGGCAGATTCAGACTATCCAGGGTATTAGTTGATCTAGGTGCCTCAGTAAATATTATGAGTCTAAATACCCTTGCCTACCTGAGGATTGAGATCTCTGAACTCTGAGGAGATCGAAAGATGTTGAAAGATTCAATGAGCAAGGCTAGAGGGCTTTAGGCTCTATAGTGTTATCATTAGATATAGATGACTGGAAGAAAAATGCCATGTTCCACATAATTGATTTAGATACATCTTTCACTACTTTGCTCGCTAGGCTTGGATACATGGATACAACATGGTTCCATCTTCTTTACATCAATGCATCAAATTCTGAAGAGGTGAAATTGAGTATTATGTTAAAGGAGACTTGAAGCCATTTTCAATTAGGGAGGTCGAGATATATCAGGATGCAACCTACTACCTTCCTCAAAAACAAAAAAGACTATTTTTGTGAGCATGGTCAATGCTCAAAAATAAAAGAAGAAAAAAAAAGAAAAGAAAATTGAAAATGAAAATGAATTAATTACATCCTAAGGAATGAGATCCCTTAGAAATACTCTCGATTAAGGTAAATGATCATTGTCTCCAAAGGTTTCAATAGGTAGGATTATCAATCGATTAGTTTATTTTAGAAGATCAAATGGGATTGATCGAAGAGTGGGAGTTATTATCGAAGCCAAATGAAGATAAGTAGGAGATACTCATATTGCTAGGAAACCTAGTGAGCATCTCAAACTATCCTATGATTGGGCTTTACTTTTTTGAAATTGATTTAATTTGTTTGAGTAAAATTTTCCATTAGAACTTTAGGACTTATGATTCCATAACACAAGATTAAGAAAATGCCTAAGAGGTGAGGATTTATACTTATGGCCCATGGAAGGGAGAAGCAACCTCAAAACCTAAATCTATGGAGCTTTAGCGAGGGCTAAATGCACAACCTAAATCTAAGGCAAAAATGGGTATTTGGTTTGCCTCCACAAGAGAGGACAAATCACCTGACTACTTGGACTTACAACTGCCTGGGGGTGGCTGCCAACTAACTTCTCCTATGGTGTTAAATTCATGCAGGCAAGTCATATGCTTTATGTAAGATAACTAGGCTGTTATTTATTTAGAAAGAGACTAAGTCCTTAAACTCACTCCCTAAAGAGACTAGATCATGTAAGGGCATGCTTCAAATGACCTAAATCTAATACAAATCATATAACATTTTTATTTTTCATTTTTTTGGACAATCATTTTGACTCAGGCTAATAGGATTCATATGCCTAATGCATGAGAAATGAGATTATTGGTCAAAATCAGTGAGAAGGGAGAAGGTGTGTTTCCACCATGGCTCTCAAAGGTCAAGCTAAGTTTCTCTGGCAAAGGTGGAAGCCCTCTAATCAAGAGTGAAAATAATATGAATTTATGCATGCTGTTATAAAAGAAATACTCATCCAGCTAAAGGGTTGCTAATTCTTTTATCTTGATTTTTAACCTAAGCTTTAGGTGAGGTTATGAGTTCTTTATTTTAATTTTTGAATTGTTAAGTGTGGTAGAAGATTTATTTTTTCCTAAGAGCCTAATCCACATCTAGGACATACATAAAGCAAGGAAGAAACTAGGAAAATGATGCAACTTAATGCATAAGCTAAATAAATCATCAATTAATTTATAAAGTTAATCACAAAAGAATAAGAGGCCATTGTGGTTGGGTACCACCGCACAAACTTGAAAATAAATTGGGTAGCCGAGCTCTACCCTTATACAACCCGAATAACAAATGAATTAAATACAATTAAGCAAGGAACTCATTATTATGGGGGTCTTCAAGCTTCATTTCTTCATTCATCTTTTCTCTTTCCTTCTTCTTTTTTTCTTTTGTTCTTTCTTATTTGATTCATTCTTTTGGATGGTTCAAAGGTGGATTCTCCAAAGGCTTCACATGGTGTAGAAGATAAAATATTTTGACCAATGCTCATCCTAATCCCCATAACAATCATTCCAAAATTCTAATTGCAAAAATTACATGAAAAGGAAAAGTAGATCTAGCTAACACCTGCAAAGCAGAGATTAGCTAAACAAACCATACAAGTCCCAAGCATGTATATTGGACTTATCACCCCACACATGGGTGACTAAGTCCACCTGGCCTATTGGATTATGCTTAGGGGTATAAGCACCTTCACAATAAAAAGCATTTATATTTTTATTTATCACAGTGTCCCTTAAGCATAATCCTCTGTAGAAAATAATGATTAGACTAAATCGTCCTATCATTCATTATACGCACATACATCATAACATCCAAACTAAAATATATATCACAAAACAAAAGCAAGCATCAAGCCATGCACTGCCCTAACCTAAAGTTAGAAGTGGTGATTTAGCCTAATGTGTGTGCTTTAGAGGATTGTGTGATATGCCTACCTATGGCTTTAAGTTAAAATCTTCTAAGTTTGAAGAATGTTCAACTTAGAAGAGGGTTTCATTCAAGTGGTTTAATTATTTTAGATTGATTTTATTTTATGTTTTGATTAGGTTCAAATAAATCCTACAACTGATTACTAAGTTATAAAGAGAGGGAAAGAGAAGAGAACTTATCTTTCCTTCCCTAACCTAAGTAATTTCAAAAGTGGATTTATGTTTTGGTTTTGTTTAGTGAATGTTTTATTATGTGTCTTAATTAATCCTAAGTTTAGATGAACTCTAAATAAAACTATTCAAAAATAAAAGCATTTTAGGATTAAGTAAAATGAACTAAATTCACAAAACATGCATCATTTTATTTCTTTGCCAATATGTATAACATGCATATGAATGAGTCATAAACATATCTATACATACAAATGAGAATGTTTAGCATACTTTATGATGCATGCTGAGTAATTCAATTGAGAAAATTTAAATGTTTATGATGCATGATTTTCAGTAAGTAGCAAAGGGGTTTTTTATCCAATCTTTCACATGCACACATGAATGTATGAAAGACATAAGTGAGTACGACACCATTGTTAACAATGGGTCTAAGATACAAGACCTACTTAGGGCTACTTAAAGCCTCGCAACCCCAGGGTTGTCCAGACTAATATACCACTTTTCTTAAATACAAGCATGTGTACAAAAGAAATGAATGAAAGAATGCACAAGTATAGGAATGACTAGGATATGGAATTAGGCAAGTGTTAGGTTCTTTTCAAATGGACTACACACTTTGCCAAATCCTATACAAAACTATACTAAAAGAGAGGAGAAGGAAAACCTACACAAAGCACATCCTTATGTTTCACTCACATGCATACTTATAAGTAAGATATAAGTAGCACACTTTCAGTTTTGATAATTGGTTCATATATTTTGAAAATAATTTGGGTTAAATAGTGATAATAGTCACTCATATTCTTTCTTTAGCAAACACTTGCAATTTGATATAAAGGAAACATTTTTATTTAAATTTAATTTTTGAAAAGCATGGATGCATGAAACCATATGACACACATATTTATCATGTTGGGAATAACTAAAGCAATGAAAGCATGTAAACACATTCACCTTTATTAATTCCTAAAGGCAATCTCATAAAATAAGAAAGCTTAAAGTAAATCAAAGTTTGTTTAATGCGATTTTTGTTTATTTTTGAATTTGATTTAATTTGAAAAATATTAGTGAGTTTGTTGTTCCTAGCCCATTCCCACATGTGTTTGATATTTGTTTTTTCAATTTTTAGGTTATTAAATTCATTTTATATTTTGATTAGGTTAAGGTATGAATTAAGCATGTTAATTACCCCTTACCTACACCACCTTAGCATAGTTAATCAAATAATTATGAGTCAATGAGATGATGTAAAACCTCATAAGGAATTTAAATTTGTAATGCACCTAGGAAGAAAGGGGTCTAATGCAATTTGTCTCATGATTAATGATTAATTAAGCTAGGGGGTTTAACTTAAGTAATTTTAAAACCCCCCCTCACACATATGAGTTGAATTTTGATTTCCTTAATTGAACTTAGGCTCTTGAACACCTAAGCATCTACCCTAAGTAGATTAATTGAATTTTGGAAAGGTTTAGACTTTTAAGAAATTAATTGAGAGGGTAATTAGTGAATTAGCACTTAATTAAGAGAGGATTAAGAAAGAAAAAGGGGTTTAAGGAATAGCTTAGGGGAAATGCCCCAAAATTATTCCCTAAATCTTTTATTCACTAAAACAGACCTTAATTAACTTCAACAATGGATTAAACCACTAATCAAACCCTTAATTATTCTCAATTACCTTAAGGGGATAATTAGAAATGAATTAGCAATTTTTCCAATTAAGCCACAAATAAATCCCAAGAAAATTAAGGGAGGCAGAAGTCATTCCCCAAAGTATACCCAAGAAGTTTAGGAATAATTAGTTGGTTAATTAAAGAGTAATTAAAAAATTGAAAATTTTAATAAAATCCAAAGTCAAAGAAAAGATGTATTCAAAATTAATCAAAATTAATTTTAGAATATTCTTTCTTCAATTATCTTTCTAATGCAATTTATTTTATATTGTCTCTAATTTTTTTAGGTTGAGATATGAATTTTAGAAGTTTAGGTAATTAATTAGAATTATTGAAACCCTAATTTATTCCTTAATCCCTACGGCGTGCCGCGCATGAGTTGATGTGGCATCCCTTCACATGCACTTTCCCTCAGCCGTCTGATCAAGGATTAGACAGTTGAGATTAAAGTCGCCATTCATAGGGGATAAAATTAAATCTAAAGGGTGTTTTATTCTCGGCCATCCATCCAAATGTGCGAATGGATGGCCAGAGATCCTCCCTGTTCTTCCCTGTGATAAATGGGGACTGTCCACTTTCGAAGAGAAGATCTGAGCTCGATCGAGCTCAGGTTGGATTGAAAATCAACCCACACCATCTAAACCTAATGGCAAGCACATCTAATGGAAAAAATTCCATGAAATTAAAATTTCTTTCACAAAGATCCACACCACATTGAGTTTAATGCTCATAAAATGGCATACCTCATCAGAGGTGACCACTAGTGCTCGATTCCTTTGGAGAAGCTTCGTTTGGTCAGACGCTTTGGTGAAAGTCGAGGTAGGCTGATGATCTCTCATGGGTCACCTCCTCCTTAGCTTGAGCTCAATTTTGATTGAAGTGGATCTCCTCTTACTTTAAGAACATGGAAGAGAGCTTAGGCAAGCTCGATTAGGCTCTCTGATGGAGTGTGCAAAGTGAATTGCAATGATTTTGAGTGTGGAGGAAGTTGGAAGTTTAATTGAGCTCCCATATTTTCAAAGGATGAAAATCGAGAAATGCCAAATTCAATCTCCCTCTAGGAGGCTTAGGATCACTTGTAAATGGCTCCTATGACTCACGAGACTTCAATCAACTATGGCTCTCTTGGAATTGAAGTAAATTAGCGGGAGTATATCTCCCCCAAAGACAATCCGACGGCTGAAGCTTCACTTACTATTTTGGATCAATTTTCCTGATTAAAAGGGTTATTTGAGCTATTAGAGGTGCCATGTGATTCATTTTAGGTTAGGGAGTGGATTAGTGAAGTCCCCATATGCTCCATTTGAGTGGAGACATGATTCCCATGTGCCCATTTCCATCCACATGGTCAGTTTGGCCCTTGGGTCAAGTTGGGCTGACCCAAACCCATTAGGTTGGGTGCACCACCCTCTCTAGTGTTCACTTGACCTATTAGGAGAGTATTAAGTAGGTATGAAGAGGGTTTGACCAAATTCTAAGTGGAATTGGACAAACATTGTTCTATGGCCTAGGGGTAAAATGGTCATTTGGCTAATTTTTGAATTTGGATATGTTGGGTATGTTGGCAAAATAGGTTTGGCCAAGTTTCATTAGATTTAGAGTTCATTTGGTATGGTTCAGCTCATGTTGACCCATTTAGGTCAAAATGGGTCAACTTAGGTCAAGTTGACCAATTGGTCAAATTGGGTCAAACTAAGAGTTGGGTCATGTTCATATGACCATTTGAAATGTTTTTGTTGCTTTGGTTTGATTCAATTTGGTTTAGGTTTGAATTTGGTTCATATGACTTCATTTAGGTCAAATGGGTCAAGTTGACCAATTTGACCCATTTGACCTATTTGAGCTAGGCCATGGGTAGGTTTAGGTTTGGTTAGTCATATGAAGTGGATTGATATCTTTATTTCTAATCAATTTTGGTTAATTTTGAATTTGGCTCAATATGACCCTTTAGGGCAAGTTGGGTTCAAAGTTAACTGGGCTAGGTTTGGTCTAGTTGGCCAATTGAGGCTTTGGTCAAGTTAAACAAGTGATTTAGAATGAACTTGACCCATTGGTTTCAATCAATTTGGTTTAGATCAAGTTTTGACACATTTTGACTTTTTAGATCAAGTTGGGTAAACTTGGGTCAAGTGTCCAAATGGGCTAGGTTAGGCTCAACTGTTGAATTGGTCAAGTTCAAACATTGATCATGAATGAACTTGGATCATTAGTTTCAACCAATTTGGCTTCTGATGGATTTTGACTATGTTGGGTTTCATTTTGGTTAAGTGTTGACTTGGTCAACCCATAGGTTTCACTTGGTTTGACCCAATTTGAGTGACTGATCATCTCATGATGATTGTTGATCATGATGAGAGGTATAGGTGAGTTTGATTCAATCCAATTTGGTTAGGATTAGAACTTGGCTCATAAGGGTACTTTAGGTCACATTGGGTCAAGTGAGCCTACGTGGGTCAAATAGCTTGGTCAAAGCTTGATTTGAGTTTGATTGAACTTGTATATGGACTTATGATTGAAATATAAATCCATTTGTAAGTGATTTGAAGTCAAATGGGTTTTGATTCATTTGATAATTTCATGTTCAAAGGGTGAACATGAAATGGATTTTGGCTTGACTTTTGACTTGAGTTTTGGTTAAGTGATTGAAGTTTGTATTTATATTTGGATTCAAGATTAAAGGATTGATTGAATCATGAAGTAAAATCAAGAGTTTGGCTTGATTTGAAGTTGATTTGGCTAAGTTCAAGATATTGACTTGAAAGGCTTAGGTTGGATTTTGAATGAGTTTTAGTTTGATTTTTGGAGGTGGTTTTGATTGTTTGAATTTATATTTCATTTATATATGTGAATATAAATGAGGATATAAATGGGTTATGAGAAAATTTCATGAATTTGAAGTGATTTGATCATGATCTAGGCTAAGTCCTTAAGAGAAAATTTAAAGGACTTAGGAAATTTTGGAGTTTGGAACTTGAATTTTAAATTTGATTTGAATTTATATTTCATTTATATATGTGAATATAAATGAGAATATAAATGAGTTATGAGAAAATTTCAAGGATTTGAATTGATTTGAAGATAATTTTGGCTAAGTCTTTAAGAGGGAAATTAAGGACTTAGGAAATACTTGGAATTTTTGGATTTATGTTTTAGCTAGTTTGGTTGATTTGAATTTATATTTCATTTATATATGTGAATATAAATGAGAATATAAATGAGTTATGCGAAAATTTCAAGGATTTGAAGATAATTTTGGCTAAGTCCTTAAGAGGGAAATTAAGGACTTAGGAAATACTTGGAATTTTGGAATTTTAATCATGTGCTTTAATCATAGATTTCAATCATTTGGCATTGATTTGAATTTGGAGAAAATCAATTAGGCTAGAATTGATTTAAATTTGATGTTGATTTGATTTGGAGTTTGACTTGAAAGAAGGAAGGTGAGGAGTGGTTCAAGGTAACGGTAGGAAAATTTTCCTAGCACCCGTAAGGCATGACCTACTCTTATGGCTAACTCTTCTAAGTCTCTAAGGCTAGGTTGAGTGTCCACCTAATCACTAGATGTGTCTTAAGACTAAGAAACTCTTAAAGTTTAAGAGAAGTCCTATATCTAAGATGGAGGGGTTGGGAGCTTATTCTAAAAATGAGGTCAACAAAGGGCGTCCAATAAGTGTGGTGTGATTGACAAGGAACACTGCACGTATTGGTGTTGACCGAAATGATCAACAGCACTAAATGATCACAAGTACTAACAGAGATGCTTTACTCCTAACCCAAGGTGTTGAAGGAATCTAGAACTTAATACAATGTGGCTCTACTTATGTCAAGGACATAAGAGAGAGATGGAGGAATCCACTCGGGATAGAATATGTGAACCTTCCACTAAGGAAGCAGGTTCAAGTCATCCACAAGGGGATGAGAGGTTCGATTTGATTTAAGTCTCACTGGGGAGAAATTTCCATTGGGGAAGAGGGTTGAATTTGTTTCAATTTTTTTTTTTTAGATTTGTATATTGAGATGAACCCTGTTGGATTGCGATGGATTGCATTGAGTAGGACCCATGGAGGCCAAGACCTAACTCAGATTTATCAATCCAAAGGGGTAGTCTACTAAACATGTAGAAGGTCTAGCCAACCAAAGGGATGCCTTTCAAGACAATGTTGTACTAGAAAGCATAGACTTACATCCTTCAAAGTGGGACCAATTGTGGTATCTATTGGCAAAAATTGAACCCAACCTAGGGCTGACTATTGAGTGAATGTCATAGGATGACTTAGATCAACTCAAAGATAGTCAAGATTAATTTCATTTTTTTAATTTGTTTTGATGAATTCTGTTGGTTTACTATGGATCACACTGAGAAAGATCTTATATCAGCCTAAGCCTACCTCAGATTTATTGAACCAAAGAGAGTAACTTTCTGGCCGATGGGAGAACTTTTCGACCAAAGGAGTGCCTTTCATTTTGTAATGATCAATTCAAGAGAAGAATGCTTAGAGACTCACATCTTCTACTACAAAAGACCACTGAGGTGATTGGTTGCTTTGGGCAACTAATCAAACCCTACCTAAGGCTGCCCATCAGTTTGTGACAATCATGTTATAAAGAATAAGTCATAGTCTTACATCTTTCAAAGTAGAATGACTACCGGGGTAACCTTCTTTTGATAAAAAAAGATTAAACCTAACCTAAGGGTGACTACGGAGTGAGTACCAACCCAGGAATTTATCTCAACTCTGGTAGTCAGGCAATTCCTATAGGGAGTTCCGCACTACCAGATAGGATGCTGAAAAAGGGACCTTTTTTAAATTCTTAATCCACAAGTGAATTAATTTGTTTATTTTGTTTAGTTTGTTCATTTATCATGAGCCCTGTTAGTTTATGAGGGATCAAATTGAGAAGGAGTTTATATCAGACCTATGTTAGATTTATCAACCAAAGAGATCCTGAATCAATAACAAATTCTCCAACCACAGGGGTGGCTACTAAGAAAGGGGACTGTCCAATCCAAGAGTAACCCGGGTAGTGTATAAATAGGGTCACAAAGGACGTGATCCAAGTAGAGTGCCCGCAGGGGATGGGGCCACAAAAGGCTTAATCCAAAACCCTCGAGAAGATGACATGGCTAGTCATATATCAAATAGGTATTTGGTGGCAAACTCAAGGAGAAAGCTCGGGGACTCACATCTACCAAGAGTGGTGTGTCCACCGGGTGAGTCGCTGTCAACATAGTGAACATCAACCAACCTAAGGTGTCCATTAGTTTATACACCGCCTAGAAGAAAGCTGGGACTCACATCCTCCCATATGGAATTGATTATGAGATAGCCGTTGATAAAAGTATCCGACCTAGGAAGACTATGGAGTGAATGCCATTAGAGGACTTATATCAACTCAAATGTAGTCCAGAGGAAAGGATTCCCTGGGGGACTTATCCTAAATTTCAAATATAGTCGACCTAGTTAGATCATGATGATTAATTCAACAAGAAAGCACGGGGACTCACATCTTCTTAAACAAAATTTAACATGAGGTAGCTTACTGGCTGGGCAATAAAGACTATCAAGTTAACAAGGTGCTCATTAGTTTATAATGATAAAAGTTAGGAAGAAAGCATGGGGACTCACATCATCCAAATAAGTGACCATTGGGGTGACATACTAGCGAAGTTCATGTAGACTGACCTAGAATAAATAAAGGCTTGCTCCCACACCAGATTTGTGTGCATGTGTTAAAGGAATAGGGGACGGGGACCTACCTTAAACATTTAGGGATTTGATGAAATTGTGCAGGATGGAAAATAGAATTCCTAAGGGTGCCACTGGGTTCTCGATCTAACTTAATCAAATAGATGCCTCTTTTACACCTATTCTAATAGTGTCATGAGATTGTGTTCGTGTTATGAAAGAAGGATATGATGCCACTGGGGGACTTTTACACCTACCCTAAATGTGTCATGGTAGATTCACAAGATAAGAAAACAACGCTTAAAAAGAAGAGAAGATTTGATGAATGGAATCTGATTTTTATTCTTTTTATTAATAATTATTTTCAAAGATGATTTATTTCATGGGTAATATTTCTTTAGATAGAGATTAAGAAGCATTGTTCCCCTTTACAATCAATAAGCTGATAAGATCCTCCTTGGTAGGACTTCTCTATGATATAGAGGCCTTCCTAAGTGGGTTCAAACTTACCTCCTATCTTTTGACGAGAAATAATTGGTCTCCTTAAGACTAACATAAGTTCTCCTACTCGAAAAGACCTAGGGTAGACTAGCTTATTGTAGCAAAAAATCATTTCCTTGTACAACTCGAGGTTCTGGAACACTCGTAGGCGACTCTCCTCCAAACCTTTGAGGTCTTCTAACCATAACTTTACATTCTGCTCTGTAGTGATCTTGCTACCCAATGGTATCCTTAGTGACGGGAGTTGAACTTCTAGAGGTATAATCACTTCAGACTCATACACTAAGGAAAATGGGGTAGATTCAGTTGGAGTTCGGTATGTGGCATGGTAGGCCCACAAAGTTTCAACCAACTGCTCATTCCACTATCATTTATTGTCATCAAGAGTCTTCAGTATCTGGATGGGAATTTTCTTAAATGCTTCTGCTAAGCCATTTTCTCTTTGGTAGTAGATGGTGGAGTATCTCAAATCTATACCGTGTTTTCTGGCGAAGCTGTTGATCTTGGTGCTTTTGAATGTAATACCATTATCAGATATAATTTGTCGAGGCACCCTGAACCTATATACGATATGGTTCCTAAAAAACTAAAGCACATGATGAGCTGTGACCTCTCTGAGTGGGATGGCTTCTGCCCACCTGGAAAAGTAGTTGGTGGTAACTAAGATGAACAGATGACCCTTGGAAGAAGGAGGATCAATCAGACCCACAATTTCAATACCCCAACACTCGAATGGCTAAGAGGCCAATGTAGGGTATAGAATGTTGGGTGGTTGGTGGAGGACCACACCATGTACCTGACACTGATGGAATCTTCTAGTTACATCCATACAATCTGTAATCATCGAAGGATAATAGTCTTGATCTTCATCTTCATCTTTGGACAGATTGATGCGCTCTGCATAGACCTGATGTACCTCAATTACAATTCCATGGGCTATATGTTTGTATAAATAGTGTAATCACATTTGGTCAAAGGACTAGTGGTACAAGGTGCCATCAACGAGAGCATAGGTGAGAGCTCTCTATTTCACCTGGTGAGCTTGTGACTTTTCTTGAGGTAGTTTATCGGTGTTCAAATAATTTATAACCGATTGCCTCCAATCTAGCTCCTTGTCCTTATAGGAAATGATAACCTCCCCTTCAAGAGAAAGTCTCTCGATGAGTTCAGCATCAATAAGGGATAGGACTTGTCTATTTTGGACCCTTATTGAAGTGGACTTGTCTTCCAGATATGCAAATTATTTGGAAAGTTTGGCCAAAGCATCTGCTACTGTGTTCTCTGTTCGGGGAACCTTGTAGATGGTGATTTCAAGAATTTGGGCCAACAGCTTCATGGTATACTCATGATAATGATGAAGCTTGGGTTTAAGAACCTTGTAGAACCCGAATTGATGACCAACTGAGAATCCCGAAAGATGTTGATGCTCTTGATGCTAATTATGATGTCTAACTCCAGACTGACAATCAAAGCATGATACTTTGCTTCATTATTTGTGCAGGGATTGGAAAGATAGTATAAGAATCTCATCACATCATGGTTTAGAGTTAAGAGAACTATTCTAGCCCTTGCCTTTCCTGGGAGAGTAGATTGTGCTATTTCCCCTTTATGAAAAAGAAGTTGCACCATCAAAATATATCTCTCATCAATGATTGTTAACCTCCCCTAAGTTTATGATTTGTTCTCCAGGGTGTGCTGCTAAGAAATTCGCTAATGCTTATCCTTTTACCTCATGAAGGAAGGGGTATGAATGTGATATCAAACTATGACAGAATCACAGACCATCGTGCCAAACATCTGGATAGCGTTGGCCGTGTCATGAGGTATTATAGTGGATTTTTTCTGGATATCAAGTTCACTTTATGAGAAAGCATATAGTGTTATAGCTTTGGAGAAGCAAAGATCAAAGCTAGATAATTTTTCTCAATAGGAGGATAGTTTTCTTCAGGAGGAATCAGATAATGACTGAGGTAGTAGAGAGCATTCTCTTTCCCTTCATTGTTGGCTTGGGCCAATAAAATACCTAGAGAGTCATCCAATGCAGCAGTGTAGAAAATGAATGGCCTACCCAGGATAAGGGCCGCTAGAACTGAAGGCTTTACCAAATACTGCTTGATATCTTCAAAGGCATGCTGACACTTATCATCCTACTTGAACTTGGCATCCTTTTTGACAAGTGCTAAAAATGGCTTGCATCTCCCAGATAGGTTGTAGATAAAGCATCTTAGATATGCCATCCTTCCTTGGAAGGATCTGAGTTGAGTTAAACTCTTAGAAGGTGGCATTTCTAAGATAGCTTTGATCTATTTAGGATCTATTTCTATTCCTTGGTATCGAACAACAAACCCAAAGAATTTCTCTAAAGTTACTCTGAATGCACACTTCAGGAGATTCATTTTGAGGTTATATTATCTTAACAGACTGAAAATTACTCTCAAGTCAAAGAGATGGTCTTCCTTTTCTCTGCTCTTGACTATTAGATCATCAATGTAGCACTTAACCTGATGATGGATGAGTTCATTGAAGATCTGAGTCATGGCTCGTTGGTATGTAGCACCAGCATTTTTAGGGTCGAAAGGCATGACCCTATAACAAAAGATTCTGATTGGGGTTCAGAAAGTAGTATTTCTTTCATCTTTAGGAGACATCTTGATTTGGTTATAGCTAGATGACCCATCCATGGAAGAGAAGAATGCATGAGATGAGGCGATGTCCACCATTAATTCTGGTATAGAAAGAAGAAACTAATCCTTAGGACATGCCTTATTTTAAGTCCCTGAAATTGACGCATATGTGAATTTGATCATTCTTCTTCTTAACTAGGATGACATTGGCTAACCAGGTAGGATATTTTTCTTCCCTGATGAAACCAACATGGATCAGTTTCTTGACTTTAGAAATGACCTGTTGTTCAATTTCTAATTGCATGCATCTAGGAGCTTGCTTAATAGGGGTAGCATTAGGATCTATTGCTAGCTTATGGACTGCTATGTTAGGAGATAATCTGGGCATCTCTTCAAAACTCCATGCAAAGTAGTCTTTAAACTCAGTCAATAGCTCAACTAAGTCATTGGTTTCTTCTTCATTCAGTAATGAACTAATATATGTCGGGCATGAATTTTCTTCTATCTTGAGGTTAATTTCTTTAAGCTTGTCAATCATTCAATGAATCTCCTCTTCAAGTTCTGGCAGTGCCTCTTTGATTTAGAGATCATCTGAATCATCTAAGGTTTCTAAATAGACATTCTCATAAGAGTTGATGTTGTGTGAAAAGAACCTATCAGACTCCAAATGGTTGGTAACAACTAAGCAATTATCATCATCATCAACTGGATCCACTGTATCAAATCCTAGTCATGCTCTAGATTGTGCTTCTATACTTGTATTGTTCCATAGATTTTCAAAGTACTCCAACCTGTGCGTGGATCATGTGTGAGGAACTAAACCTTTTTGTATAAGATTATGAACACAAGGAAAGTAAAAGTCAAATGAAAATTCCATTAATTATTTAAATGTTTCCTCCTCAAGTTCTACATCAACTTCAAGACTTAAAGATGATGATCCCAAAAAGAATCTCTTCAGCTTCATATCACTGGAAGACTTAGGGATTTCCTTAACTACTAAGCCTTCAACTATCTGAGATGTAAGTGAGGTTAGAGCTAAGGTTCCCAACTGCTACCTAATAGTCTGACATAAACCTGATTGAATACTTTGCTTTATCTAGAGGCCCAATCTTTGTCTCTATTTAGATCGAAAGTCACCTCCAATGGAACCTGCTGAAAGGGGTTGGCTGGTATACTAATCACATTAGACTCATCCTCTGAATTGGATTCCAAGTCCATGTCAATAGTAGGGGTACTCCTATAAACTAGAACAAGACCTCTGTTGGCTGATAGCCAACCAGGGGTTCTTCCACCTCTAGAATTGCCTCTATTTTTGCCACTGCCTCTTCCTAGCGGAGGTTGAGTCATCCTACCCACATGTCCATATAATTGAATGAACTATGAGTGGAATTTGATATGTGGATCTATTTCTTCCTCAATTCCCCTTTCTTGTTCACTTGAATTTTCATTTTTCTTTACTTTTTCTTTTGCCATTTCTTTTTCTTCATTTTCTTTTTCTTTTGCTCTTGAGTTTTGTCCAAGTTCACAAGAAAGGGTGTCTTGAGGATGATAGTAGGTCACATCCTCATAAATCTCAACCTTTCTAATTGAAAATGGCTTTTCATCTCCATTGACACGGTATTCAATCACATCTTTTCTAAACATGATGCACTAATGGAGGGAGGACAGAATTATCTTATTCTAATGCATCCAAGGACTACCGAGCAAAGCAGCAAATGAAGTATTCGAATCAATGATGTAAAACTTGGCTTCAGTATTTTAGTCACCTATCTGCAAAGGTAACACTATGGAACTTAAAGTTCTTTCACTTTATTCATTGAATCCTCTCAAAATCACCCGATCTCCTCGGACTGTGGAGATGTCAATCCTCAAATAGGCAAAGGTCTTTAGACTCATAATGTTCACTGATGCACCTGGATCGATGAGAACTCTGGCAAATCTAAATCTGCTCATGTCAACTGTGATGTAGAGGGGATGGTTGTGCTCCAAGTCCCCCAGAAGAAGGTCTTCATCTATAAAGGTGATCCCCTGAGCTTCTTTTGCATAATGTACCTCCTCACTAATAGAGGTCAGCTGAGGTAAGCATATTTCAGGATTAAGGAGAGCTTTGATTAATGATTCCCTCATCTCTTTGGATAAGACAAGGGCATCGTATATGCTTAGCTTAGATGGAAACTTTCTTAATTGAGAGAGGACATTATAGTCCACCTTGAGCTGATCCTCCATAAGAATATTCATTGGTGGAGCACTCTGTGGAGGGGCTTCTTGATCCTCTATACCAATGACTTATTTCCCATTATCTTGAGGTGCTACCCTAGGAGGTAGAACCTTGCCACTATGGAGGTTGACTTCGATGATCTCTTATGGTAGGGTAATGGAAGGTTCTACCTGCACGTCGGCTTACCCACAACTTCTCCTATGGGACCCTCAGAATTGGATGATTCCAAGTCTATCTCAAGAGGCAAACCTGTAGTATTTAGAGTAGAAAAGCCTAACTCTGAATCAGAAAGAGGGAGATCAAAATTGTTATAGTTATTTTGACTTGAAGAGTTATCGTTAAGAATAGAAGTAGACAACCCATGAGAAGTGACACAACTATAATTCAAGCTAGCTTTATTCTTCAATTTCTTGGATTTGCTAGGTGGTATAAAGTAAAAATCAAGTAAAGTGGGGTAAAGGATTTGATGTTCTTATCCACCGATACAAGAGCTCTACTAGTATAAGAAGAAGAACAAGCTAAAGTAGAGGAATTCATAGATGTGGTAGCGATAACGATAGACTGGAGGCTGGACTTGATCGGTGGTTGTGCTACTAGGCTATCTCAGTACTACATGTTCTTGTTGCTCCCCTTTCCCTGAGTTGGCAACTTGTAAACCTTCCTTGATGTTTGGGTTTGAGTGACTGCACTTGAAAAAGCTTGATCTTCTGGATGATCTTTTTAGAGGTTTTGGATAAAGAGATATTTCAACCTTCTTTAGTTTTGGAAGGATCACATGTATCCCCAAGGATTATCCTAATGGAACTGGATGATTATTCCACAAGGTATTCCTTCGAAATAAATACAGCACCGGTCTTGAAGCTATGTTCAATCCAGTCCTTAAATGTGAAGCAATCCTCCAAAATATGGCCTAGCATGTGGAGGTAGGGGCAAAAGTTAAGATCATGATTTTTGCCTACTTCCTCCGATCTCCTAGGCTCGAGTAGCTAAAAATTAAGCTTTTTTAAGAGAATCTTAAAGATCTTCTTGATTACCTCTCTCTTAAATGAATAAGGTTTGTTAAGCTTATCTAAAAGAGTAGGTGGACCATAGCTACCTGGTGGCGGGTATGTGTGCCACTATTGCTGATGGTATGGCTAAGGAAGTGATGGTCCTGGCCATGGAGGTTGCTGTGGAGGCCGGTACGGCTGCCTCGGTGGTGGTAAATGAGGTGGAAGAGAAGGCTGCTGATGTTGTGGCCTCTCAGACTGATCTCTAGCTAGTTACTTCCCCTTATCTATCACTATCACTGTTCCTGGCTTCTTCTCATAGACCTTCTGTGGCTTTGCTTTAGGCAACTGGTCTTAAAAAGGTAACTATTTTTTCTCTCCTTGTAGACTAGTTGCCTTGTTGATTAGCTTCTCAAATGTTTTGATAGTGAAGTCCATAAGCATGAAGGAGACCAGGCCATGGATATTCTTTAGAAGAATCTCAATGGCATGTTTCTCAAATAGTTGCGGCTCATATTTCATGCTCAAGTTATGCCATCAAATAATATAATTAATAAGGGACTCAACTGGGTGTAGTTGTGCTACAACAAGATCGCCCACATTAACCCTTTGCTGAGCTCCAACAAATCTCTTGATAAAGAGTTGCTCCAACTCAATAAATGTCTTTACTGAACTGTTGGGAAGTTCAACATACCAATCGAGAGCAATCACTGCTAGGCTACTAACGAAGAGGTAGAATAATAAAGCATTGCTGTACCAGCATTGCAACAACTGGCCTTGAAGTGTGCAATGTTACCACAAGTTTCCACTGCCATCAAAACTTTTGAAGGAAGGTGGCATGAATCTCTTGGGATATTGGACTACATCAAATTCCTTCGGGCAGGGTCTACCCTTTAAAATTGATGATCCTCCCTAGGCTTGAGCCAACATTTTCACTTATTGTTCAATCATATATCTGATGTCTTTCTTCTGTATGTAGGTACTTTCCACTACCTTCTTATACCTGCTAGTGCTACCTTGCTTAACAGTAGGTAAGGTCTTGATTGGGTCCAAGACATGCACTAACTCTGGCTGACTGATATCAGCTGTAGTAGGATGAACTACTGGGTCTTATTTTGGAAGTACTAAGACTGCTGCTAACAAGTCCTCAAGCTACCTCACCGTCTTATCTATTTATTCATCTTTCTGCTTCAGCTGATATCGGAGGTGTTGGGCTGATTGGGCTGTGTCTTCTTACTCAACCTCATCACCTTCTATAGCCTGCTGCTCTCTGAAGAGGGATCCTCTGGTATCTACCATGAACACCCCTATTGAGTCTTCCAACAAATCATCTTCATTAGGATCAAAGCTGATCTTCTCCTCATCAGACGAGTCATGCCCTAGGATTTCTTTATTTTCTACAAGATAATATTCTACTATCTCGTCTAAAGAATGATCTATCTGAACAGACACAAATGCCTTTGGCTAATCGGTGTGATCATTGTCATGTACTGAGAGACACTGGACCTCCCCTGTTGTTGGAGAGTCAATCCTATGAGGACTGTACTCACTAGAAGAGACACAATCTTAACTGTCACTAGCTCTGAAAGGGGTGACACTCCTTGGAGGTCCTACTATCATCGATGTAGCTAGGCTATCATCTGCTCTCTCTGTAATAGCTGCAACCATCTCCATGTCTTATTGAACTAGTGGTGTTGGTGAAGGGATGACCACTATGCTTGCCACTCTCCACACCACCAGGGCAGGTCAAGGAGAGCTCGGCCTCACAGTGGTGTAGATGGAGTAGGATCCCTCGGCCGTAGTTGAATCACCAATGAGGTACGCTTCTCCCCGGATATGGCCTTCATGGCCTTTGGTGGAACTAGAGATGTTGTGATGTGAATAGGTGATGGTGGATGAAGGGTAGAGTGATGTGGTGGAGACACCACCGACTCTCTATGAAGCGAGTTGTCCTCCATGATGGTAGTCCTAGTAGCGAATGATATCGTATGGTGCAGTGGCGCGTCGCTAGAAAATCAACAAGTGCAAAAGCTATCGACTGGAGACTGAACCTCTGCCTCTCCCTACTAGTGATATGAATAGATATGTGGGCCTCTCTGGGCCTCTCCTATCATAGATGTTTCCCCATGCTCCGGGGGATGATGGATCTCAAATTAAATTGAGCTCCAGACTCTGAACATCTGTAATCTTCGCCAACCTAGAGTAAGACTAATCGAAGTCTGGCATACGACCTCCTGCTCTGAGTAATTGAGGACTGGTACTGAATCACTAGTGGAGGTGAAGTGAGGATCTTCCTAGCATCCTCTCTATTTGACCCAGAGAGAGGATGAAACTGGTTCGCTGTAACTAATGGGGTGATAAGAGTAGGTACCTCCTCTGCAATTGATCGCGTAATGGCCTCCATCTCCTTAGAAATCCTAGTATGATAGTGCTTGATCATGCAATTTTTATTTCTACTCTGTGTCCAGGTAGAATGAGTAGAGTAAGAACTAGACCTAACCTCAAAGGCTGGGGAGGCAATCTCTGGAATCAGAGGAGCCTTACCCTTAGAGGGTGCCAAAGAGTGGGTGCTAGCCAGGGGTAGCAGAAACCACGGGCATGCGAATGCTCACTCTTGAAAAGGTGGGACTACTACTGCTTTCCTCTTTAACAAGGGGAGGTTAGAATCTGAGGGTAGACTGATCTGGATGACTGGCTTCTTCCCGGCCACCATAGTCCTACTAACAGTTGTGAGGGGAGTGCCCTTATAGGTGATCTTTACTCCCTCAAATCCTCTACCAAAATGGATAAGGTGGGCATGGTCAGCTCAAGGGAGATTGGCCTGATCTAAGGCCTAGTCCATGTCGTGTGGGAAAGTGAACACAAACTTCTGTGATCCTGCCATTTCTAATCAACTGCAAAAACTAATAGTCTGAATTGTAGCTATAATTGTGACTGATGTTGAGAATCTGCAATATAGGAAATGAGCTTGGATCAGATTTCTTTTTTTTTTTGTTGATTTCAAAATTTGAATTTAGAATTTTAACCCACATCCAACATCTTGGAAGTTTTAAGTTGGGTTCAAATGGATTAGAGAAGATTTAGAAATTTGATTAGAAAGAGGAATTTTTTAATATGAATCCAATTTTAACAAATTTGGGTATGTTGAAAAATGGATTCAAAGATTTTTAGAAAGATGCTTCCATAGGTTCATGTTTGAAATTAGATTTTGATTTGATGACCCTTTCCTTTAACAAATTTGGGTATGTTAAAGTAAGGGTTAATTAGTTTGGTTTTTGATTTGGTGTTTTTGGAATTTATTCACTTAGCAAATTTGGGTATGCTAAGTGAAGTGTTTGAAAATAATTGTTCCTTTTGTGAATTATTGTTGATTTTGAAAATTGGAATTCCCACTTAGAAAATTTAGGTATGCTAAGTGAAGAACACAAGTGTGTTTTTTTAAAGATTTATTTTTTGAAAATAGGATTCTTAGCAAATTTGAGTATGCTAAGAAAATCCTAAAGTGTTTCATTTATTTTGGATATTTTGATTTTTGCAAAAGTAGAATCCTTAGCAAATTCTAGTATGCTAAAGAAATCCTAATGTGTTTTCTTTTGGTTTTGATTTATTTTTGATTGAAAGTGGGGACTATACTTTAGCAAATATGGGATGCTGATGATGAAGTTCCACTTAATTTTGTCAAATGGAGATTTCACTTAGCAAATTTGAGTATTCTAAATGAAATTCCAAAAGATGTGTTCAAAAACTTTATGTTTTGGTTTTGTTTTGAAAATGGAAACTTCTGTTTGGCAAATTTGGTATGTCAAAGAATGAAGTTCCAAAAGAACTTGAGAATTTTTTGGTTTTGAATTTGGAGACTTCACTTACCAAATTTGATTATGCTAAATGAGGTTCCAAATGTTCTTGAAAATTTTTGGTTTTGAATTTGGAGACTTCACTTAGCAAATTTAAGTATGCTAAATACAGTTCCAAATGTGTTTGAAAATTTTGGTTTTGAATTTGGAGACTTTACTTAGCAAATTTGAGTATGCTAAATGAAGTTCCAAATGTGATTGAAAATTTTTGGTTTTGAATTTGGAGACTTCACTTAGAAAATTTGAGTATGCTAAATGAAGTTCCAAATGTGTTTGAAATTTTTTGGTTTTCAATTTGGAGACTTCACTTAACAAATTTGAGTATGCTAAATGAAGTTCCAAATGTGTTTGAAAATTTTTGGTTTTAAATTTGAAGACTTCATTTAGTAAATTTGAGTATGCTAAATGAAGTTCCAAATGTGTTTTGAATTTTAAAAATATGATTGTTAAGTCTTGATTTTTAAAAAGAAGACTTCCACTCAACAAATTTGGGTATGTAGAAATGGAAGTCAATCTTATTTTTACAAATGTGAAAATTTTGTTTTGTGTGTGATTATTGATTTTTGAAAGAGGGAATTCCAACTTAACCATATATGGGATATGTTTAAGTGGGATTTCCAAATGATGTTATTTTTATTTGGGAATGAAATCTTCATTTGAAAATTTTGGGTTTATTGAATAAAGATTTTCATATGTGCTTTTGAAAAATTTAGCCTTGTTTGAAAATGAAACTTCCATTCAATAGGTGTGGGTACATTGAATGGAAATGTTCATGTGTGCTTTTTGAAAGTTTTATTTATTTTAATTTTGATTTTGATTTTTTGAAAGATGATTGTTCATTTTATTCTTGAAAATGAAATCTTCATCAAAATGAATTGAGGGAAGATATTCATTTGTGCTTTTGGAAAATATAGTTAATTTTATTTTTGAAGATTCCTGCATGTAACAATTATTAGAATTGTTAGATGAGGGTGATTTAAAAAAATTTTGTGAAAAATATTTTATTATGTGCATTTTTTTAAAAGAGTACTTTTTGAAGAGCAAGATTTTTATGAAAAATATATTTTGTCTTTATTATTTTAGAATGAACCTTTCCTTATCATAAAAATGATAAGGACAAAGTCTTTAAAGGTTTTCTTTTTTTATTTAGATCTTTTTAATTTTACCCATTGGAGAACCCAACGGGGGTTTTAATACCAACACTAGGTGAGGTCCTAAAACCTAAAGATGTTGGCTAGCTTAACTTAAGAATGAAATACGCTTAGTGCCAACAGAACAAAAGATAGTCTTGGATTCATACCAAAGTATAAACCCACTATTGATACTTGCAGATAACAATCATTTACCAAAGTTGGAGAGAGGAATCATCCCTAGTAGAGTCGCCAGAAAAATCTGTGCTGAAAATTTTTAGTATAAGATTTCTAAAAGAATAAGATATATACTTCCATCTTCACTCTATGTGGGATGAAATGAGGATGGAGATATACATTTCTTTCTTTTATGCAATTTGACACCAAGTAGATCTGCAGATGTTCTTATTGAGGGTGATTAGGTATGAAATTAAGGAGAGTTATACTATCTCAGAAGATAGAAGTCACAACCCTATAATAGACCTAATCACCTCAATAAGGACTCCTAAGGACAATGAGTCTGCATGTGTACTAGAGATTCTTCTCCTACTTTACATGAAAAGTAAAGTAGGGTTTATTTTAAATCGGGTTCATTAAGTTCCCTACAGGGGCAAGCCCCCATAGTTAATTACATCCTAAGGAATGAGATCCCTTAGAAATACTCTCGATTAAGGTAAATGATTATTGTCTCCAAAGATTTCAATAGGTAGGATTATCAATCAATAGTTTATTTCAGAAGATAAAATGGGATTGATCAAAGAGAGGGAATTATTATCGAACCCAAATGAAGATAAGTAGGAGATACTCACGATGCCAGGAAACCTAGCAAGCATCTCAAACTATCTTATATTTGGGCTTTATATCTTTGAAATTGATTTAATTTGTTTGAGTTGAATTTTTCATTAGAACTTAAGGACTTATGATTCCATAACACAAGATTAAGGAACTGCCTAAGAGGTGAGGATTTATACTTATGGCCCATGGAAGGGAGAAGCAACCTCAAAACCTAAATCTAGGGAGCTTTGGCGAGAGCCAAAACCACAACCTAAATCTAAGGCAATAATGGGTTGGTTTGCCTCCATAAGAGAGGACAAACCACCTGACTGCTTGGACTTACAACCTCCTAGGGGTGGCTACAAATTAACTCATCCTATAATTTTAAATTCATGTAGGCAAGTCATATGCGTTATGCAAGATAGTTAGGCTTTTATTTATTTAAAAAGAGACTAAGTCCATAAACTCACTCCCTAAAGAGACTAGATCATGTAAGGGTTTGCTTCAAATGACCTAAATCTAATGGAAATCATATTACAATTTTTTTTCATTTTTTGGACAATCATTTTAACTTAGGCTAATAGGATTCATATGCTTAATGCATGAGAAATGAGATTATTGTCCAAAATCATCGAGCAGGGAGGTGTGTTTCCACCATAGCTCTCAAAGGTCAAGTCAAGTTTCTCTTGCAAAAGTGAAAGCCTTCCAATCAAGAGTGAAAATAATATGCATTTGTGCATGATGTTACAAAAGAAATACTCATCAGCTAAGGGATTTTTATTTCTTTTATCTTGATTTTTAACTTAAGCTTTAGGTGAGGTTATGAGTTCTTTATTTTAATTTTTGAATTGTTAAGTTTGGTAGAAGATTTATTTTTTCCTAAGAGCCTAATCCACATCCAAGCCATACATAAAGCAAGGAAGAAACTAGGAAAAAGATGTCACTTAATGCACATGATAAACAAATTATCAATCAATTTATAAAGCTAATCGTAAAAGAATAAGAGGCTATTATGGTCAGGTACCACCATACAAACCCGAAAACAAATTGAGAAGCAGAGCTCTACCCTTATACAACCTGGATCACAAATAAATTAAATACAATTAAGCAAGGAACACATTGTTATGGGGGTCTTCAAGCTTCATTTCTTCATTCTTCTTTTCTACTTCCATCTTCTTTTATTCTTTTCTTCTATCTTCTTTGGTTCCTTCTTTTGGATGGTTGGAAGGTGGATGCTCCAAAGGCTTCACATGGTGAATAATATGAGATTTTATGACCAATGCTCATCCTAATCCCCATAACAATCATTCCAAAATCTTAATTGCAAAAATTACATGAAAAGGAAAAGTAGATCTAGCTAACACCTACAAAATAGAGATTAGCTAAACAAACCATACAAGTCCCAAGCATGTATATTAGACTTATCACCCCACACATGGGTGACTAAGTCCACCTAGCCTATTGGATTATGCTTAGGGGTATAAGCACCTGCACAGCAAAACACATTTATATTTTTATTTATCGCAGCACCCTTAAGCACAATCCCTACAGAAATCAATGATTAGACTAAATCATCCTATCAGTCATTATACACACATACATTCTAACATTCATTTGAGAAAATTTAAATCTTTATGATGCATGATTTTCATTAAGTAGCAAAGGGTTTCTTATCCAATCTTTCATATGCACACATGAATGTATGAAAGGCATAAATGAGTACAATGCCATTGTTAACCAGGGTGTAAGGTACAAGATCAGCTTAGGGCTACTTAAAGTCTCGAAACCCTGAGGTTGTCCAGACTAATATACCACTTTCCTTAAATACAAACATGTGTACAAAAGAAATGAATGGAAAAAACTATAAAAGTTTATGTTGGTTGATTTATTTTATGTTTATGTAATTTATATGTACAACTATAGATATCCTTCTTAAGTAATAGCATAGGAATGATTAGGATATGGAATTAGGTAAGTGTTAGGTTCTTTTCATATGAACTACACACTTTGTCAAATCCTATTCAAAATTATACTAAAAGAGAGGAGAAGGAAAACCTACACTAAGCACATCCTTATGTTTTACTCACATGCATGGTTATAAGTAAGATATAAGTAAAACACTTTCAATTTTTATAATTGTTTCATATATTTTGAAAGTAATTTGGGTTTAATAGTGATAATAGCCACTCATATTCTTACTTTAGTCAACACATGCAATTTGACATAAAGAAAATATTTCATTTTAATTTTGATTTTTGAAAGCATGGATGCATGAAACCATATGACACACATATTTAACTTATTGGGGAAGAACTAAAGCAATGAAAGCATGTAAAAACACTCACCTTAATTAATTTCTAAAGGCAATCTCATGAAATAAGAAAGCTTAAAGTAAATCAAAGTTTGTTTAATGTGATTTTTGTTTGATTTTGGATTTGATTTAATTTGGAAGTGAGTTTGTTGTTCCTAACCCATTCCCACATGTGTTGATATTTTTTTTCAATTTTTAGGTGATTATATTCATTTTATATTTTTATTTGGTTAAGGTATGAATTAAGCATGTTAATTACCCATTACCTACACCACCTTAGCATAGTTAATTAAATAATTATGAGCCAATGAGATGACATAAAACCTCACAAGGAATTTAAATTTGCAATGCACCTAGGAATAAAGGGCCTAATTCAATTTGTCTCATGATTAATGATTAATTAAGCTAATGGGTTTAACTTAAGTAATTTCAAAACACCCCTCACACATATGAGTTGAATTTTGATGCCCTTAATTAAACTTAGGCTCTTGAACACCTAATCATCTACCCCAAGTAGATTAATTGAGTTTTCAAATGTTTTAAAATTTAAAGAAATTAATTAAGAGGGTAATTAGTTAATTAGCCCTTAATTAAGAGAGGATTAAAAAAGAAAAGGGGGTTTAAGGAATAGCTTAGGGGAAATGCCCCAAAATTATTCTCTAAATCTCCTATTCATTGAAACAGGCCTTAATCAACTTCAACAAAGGATTAAACTAGGAATAAAACCCTTAATAATCATTAATTATATTAAGGGGTAATTAGGAAATGAATTAGCAATTTTTCTAATTAAGCCACCAATAAATCCCAAGAAAATTAGGGGAGGGAGAAGTCATCCCCCAAAGTATACCTAAGAAGTTGGGGGATAATTAGTGGATTAATTAAAGAGTAATTAGCAAATTAATATTTCTAAGAAGTATTTATGTTTAATTATCTTTCTAATGAAATTTATTTCATATTTTTCTAATTTTTCTAGGTTGAGATATAAATTTTAGAAATTTAGGTAATTAATTAAAATTATTTAAACCCTAATGAATTCCTTAATCCCTATGGCATGCCACGCATGAGCTTACGTGACATCCCTTTACACGTGACACACTCTGATTGGCCACTTAAACGTCCCATCATAGTGTCGTGTGGTGGCGACACCACACGCTTTTCTCTCATCCGTCTGATCAAGGATCAGACTGCTGAGATTAAAGCTGCCATTCAGAGGGGATAAAATTAAATCTAAAGCGTGTTTAAATCCTGACCGTCCATCCAGAATGTGCGGATGGATGACCAGAGATCCTCCCTATTCTTCCCAATCAAAAATGGGGACCATTCACTTTCAAAGAGAAGATAAGAGCTCGATCGAGCTCGGATTGGATTGAAAATCAGCCCACACCATCTAAACCTAATGACAAGCACATCTAATTGTTAAAATTCCATGGGATTAAAATTTTATTCACAAAGCTCCACACCACATTGAGTTTAATGGTCAGAAAATGGCATACCTCGCCGGAGGTTATCACCGATGCTCAATTCCCTTGGAGAAGCTTCATCTGGCTGAGACGAAGCTTTGGTGAAAGTTTGAGAGGCTGAGGTTGACTAGATCTTCTTATGGGTCACCTCCTCCTTAGCTTGAGCTCAGTTTTGATTGAAGTGGATCTCCCCTTGCTTCAAGAACTTGGAAGAGAGCTTAGGCAAGCTCGATTAGGCTCTCTGATGGAGTGTGCAAAGTGAATTGCAATGATTTTGAGTGTGGAGGAAGTTGGAAGTTTAATTGAGCTCTCCTATTTTCAAAGGATGAAAACTGAGAAATGTCAAATTCAATCTCCCTCTAGAAAGCTTAGGATCACTTGCAAATGGCTCCTATGACTCTCTAGACTTCAATGGACTATGGCTCTCTTGGAATTGAAGTGAATTAGGGGAAGTATATCTCCCCCAATAGGAATGGGATGACCAAAGCTTCACTTCATTTTGGATCAATTGCCTTGAATAAAAGGGTTGTTTGAGCTGTTAGAGGTCCCATGTGATTTTTTTTAGGTTAGGGAGTGGAATAGTGAAGTCCCTATGTGCTCCATTTGAGTGGAGACATGATTCCCATGTGCCTATTTCCATGCACATGGTCAGTTTGGGTAGTTTGGCCCTTGGGTCAAGTTGGGCTGACCCAAACCTATTGGGTTTGGTGCACCACCCTCTCTAGTGTTCACTTGACCTATTAGGAGAGTATCAAGTAGGTATGAAGAGGGTTTGACCAAATTCTAAGTGGAATTGGCCAGAATTTGTTCTATGTCTTAAGGATAAAATGGCCATTTTGCTGATTTTTGAATTTGGATATGTTAGGTATGTTGAGAAAATAGGTTTGGCCAAGTTTCATTAGATTTGGAGTTCATTTGGTATGGTTTGGCTCATGTTGACCAATTTAGGTCAAAATGGGACAAGTTGGGTCAAGTTGACCAAATGGTCAAATTGGGTAAAACCAAGGGTTGGGTCATGTTCATATGACCATTTGAAATGTTTTAGTGGCTTTGGTTTGATTCTATTTGGTTTAAGTTTGAATTTGATTCATATGACTTCATTTTGGTCAAATGGGTCAAGTTGACCAATTTAATCCATTTGATCGATTTGAGCTAGGTCATGGGTAGGTTTAGGTTTGGTTAGTCATATGAAGTGGATTTGTATCTTTATTTCCAATTAATTTTGGTTAAGTTTGAATTCGGCTCAATATGACCCTTTAGGTCAGGTTGGGTTCAAGGTCAATTGGGCTAGGTTAGGTCTAGTTGGCCAATTGACACTTTGGTCAAGTTCAACAAGTGATTTAGAATGAACTTGACCCATTGGTTTCAATTAATTTGGCTTAGATCAAGTTTTGACACATTTTAACTTTTAGGTCAAGTTGGGTCAACTTGGGTCAAGTGGCCAATTGGGCTAGGTTGGGCTCAAATGTTGACTTGGTCAAGTTCAAACATTGATCATGAATGAACTTAGATCATTGGCTTTAATCAATTTAGCCTATGGATGATTTTAGCTATGTTGAGTTTCATTTTGGTTAAGTGTTGACTTGGTCAACCCTTAGGTTCGACTTGGTTTGACCCAATTTGATTGATTGATCATCTCATGATGATTGTTGATCATGATGAGAGGCACAAGTGAGTTTGATTCAATCCAATTTGGTTAGGATTAGAATTTGGCTCATAGGGATACTTTAGGTCACTTTGGGTCAAGTGAGCCTAAGTGGGTCAAATGGCTTGGTCAAAGCTTGATTTGAGTTTGATTGAACTTGTATATGGACTTATGATTGAAATATAAATCCATTTGCAAGTGGTTTGAAGTCAAATGGGTTTTGATTCATTTGACAATTTCAAGTTCAAAGGGTGAACATGAAATGGATTTTGGCTTGACTTTTGACTTGAGTTTTGGTTAAGTGATTGAAGTTTATATTTATATTTGGATTCATGATTGAAGGATTGATTGAATCATAAGGAAAATCAAGAGTTTGGCTCGATTTCAAGTTGATTTGGCTAAGTTCAAGATTTTGACTTGAAAGGCTTAGGTTGGATTTTGAATGAGTTTGAGTTTGATTTTTGGAGGTGGTTTCGATTGTTTGAATTTATATTTCATTTATATATGTGAATATAAATGAGGATATAAATGGGTTATGAAAAAATTTCATGACTTTGAAGTGATTTGATCATGATCTAGGCTAAGTTCTTAAGAGGAAATTTAAAGGACTTAGGAAATTTTGGAGCTTGGAACATGAACTTTGAATTTGATTTGATTGATTTTAATTTATATTTCATTTATATATGTGAATATAAATGAGAATATAAATGATTTATGAGAAAATTTTAAGGATTTGAATTGATTTGAAGATAATTTTGGCTAAGTCCTAAAGAGGGAAATTAAGGACTTAAGAAATACTTAGAATTTTGGGATTTGAGTTTTGAGTTTAGTTTGGTTGATTTGAATTTATATTTCATTTATATATGTGAATATAAATGAAAATATAAATGAGTTATGAGAAAATTTTAAGGATTTGAATTGATTTGGAGATAATTTTGGCTAAGTACTTAGGAGGGTAATTAAGGACTTAAGAAATACTTGGAATTTTGGAATTTCAATCATGGGCTTCAATCATGGATTTCAATCATATGTCATTGATTTTAACTTGGAGAAAATCAATTAGGCTAGAATTGATTTAAATTTGATGTTTATTTGATTTGGAGTATGACTTCAAGGAAGGTGAGGAGTGGTTCAAGCTAAGGGTAGGCAAATTTTCCTAACACCCCTAAGGCATGACCTACTCCTATGGCTAACTCTTCTAAGTTTCTAAGGCTAGGTTAAGTGTCCACCTAATCACTAGATGTATCTTAAGACTAAGAAACTCCTAAAATCTAAGAGAAGTCCTAAGTCTAAGATGGAGGGGTTGAGAGCTCATTCTAAAAATTAGGATAACACATCTCAACAAGGCCTCATCTCAACTAGGCGAACCTACCTCCATTAATCCAACACCGGACATTAACTCCGGTGAGGTAATTTTACAAAATCGAGCTTTGTATAAAAAATTATTTGGTCTTTCATGAAGTAAATTCGTATGTCATGAGTTTTTATCTGAAAAATTATTTCGAGCTTTGTATGAAAAATTATTTTTAGATGTTCATGTTCTAATCTCATGTTAGATCCCTTGATTCTCTTCCTTAATGGCAGATCGAATCGTGGCCATCCGATCATAGATCAGATGGTCCATGATGTTAGGACGTTCGTTGCAATCAGAGTCAGCGATGGATGTGAAAACTTAAATAGCCAATCCTATCATGCCAGGTGGAAAATGTGATGCGTCAGTGCACCGTGTCAGCCGCCACATCGCCTGATGAGATTAAAGCATTAATTATGCTTAAATAATCTATTTTTAAGGCTAAAACTTCTAAAAACTATAACTAATCCTAGAAAAATCCAAATAATTACAAATGAGGGCTCATTTTGAAGATATTGTAGAATAGAATCTATTAAAACTATTATTAATTAATTTTAAATAGTTATTTTGGCTTAATTAAGGTTTAATTAAAAATTTAATTAGTTTAATTATTTCTTAATTAATCACCCTATTAATCTCAAATTTTTTGTGGATGTTTAGGAGGATGACCTCTGCCTCCCCCATTTTTTTGGGATTTTATTAGTTGCTTAATTTAAGAAATCAATTGATTAAGCTTTAATCACTCTCTTAATTTAATTAGTGATAATTAGTTAATGAACAATAAATTAAGTTCATGTCCCTCTGTTAACAGTGAAGAGTTTTAGGGAAATGGTTTAGGTTTATTCTTTATGACCATTTCATTAAGCCTCTTTATCCATGTCAATTAATAAAAGATTAAGTGATTAATTAACCTTTTGATTAAATAACTTAATTAAGATATGAGCTATTTCAGAGCTTTGTTAATTTGAATGACCTTTCCCTAAGTTAATTTCATTATCCTATTAAGAGATATAATCAAAAGATTTAATTAATCAATTATTGACTTGATTAAAAATAAAACTTAATTTAAATCCATTCGTTCACATCTAATCACCTTTAATCAATCTTGGGTAGCTTTTTGGTTGTTCAATAACCTAAAGAGAGAGCTAATGACATTATGGTTAGCTCACATGTATGAGAAAATCATAAAAGTAGTTAAGTGAGATCCCTTAAGCCTAATTAACTATTAATCATAAGCCAATTACATTAGGTCCCTTTCATTTCTTAGGAGCATTGCTAATTTATTTTTCATGTGGTTGCATCTCAAATTGGCTCATTATTAATTAGTTAATTAACTTAAAGTGATGTAGGTAATGGTTAATTAATTGACTTAATTCATACACTAACCTAATTAAGACATAAAATCAACCTAATTAATCTTCATTAAACTAAATTAACTTACACATGGGAAATGGGATCATGATTAGCAAACCTCTCTCACATTTCTTTAAATCAAACCAAACATAAAAATGAAATGACATCAAAGAATTTTGGATTGTTTTAAATAATCTAATTTAGTTTGATTATCGTTGGGAGTTAATCGATTTGAATGAAATCACATGCTTGTGTTATTTCATTTCTTTCCAATCATGCTAAATATTTATGCCACGTGTACTCATGCATTCATGCCTTTAAAATTAATTAAGTAAAATAATTTTCTTTATGTTAAATTGCATGTGTTAATTTAAATTAAAAATATGTGTGGCTGATATCATTATTAAATCTCAAGTATATTTTCAGAAGTTTAATAATGATTGGATATATATATATATATATATTATAAATTTAGTTATATATACATAGGGAATGCAAGTGAATATAAATTTAGTGTATGAAATAAAGTCTCTTCTTTACATCATGTGTTGATTTGCATAAGTAAGAATGCTAGCGGTATATTAGTTTAGACATCCCAGGGATGCATGGCTTTAAGTAGCCCTAAGGAGGTTCCAACCTTGTTCCCTTGATGTAAAATAATGGCTACCTACTTGATTTCATTCTTATGCATTTGGATATTAGAATTTAGATAAAGCTTTAACTCATTTACACAAAAATAAATCAATCAAATACAAATACAATTTTTGCATGGCTTTTATTTTTCTAGTTGTTTATACATCCACATGTATTTAAGGATAGCAATATATTAGTCAGGACATTCTAGGGATGCATGGCTTTAAGTAGCTCCAAGTAGGTTCCTACTTTGTTCCCTTGGTGCAGAACAATGGTGACGTACTAACTTAAAACTTTATACATGTGGATGTGTACTTAGCTAATGAATGAAAAGCTCCCTTTTTTACTATTAAAAAGACATGCATTCATACTTTGTTTATTTGGTTGAGTTGATTAGTCATGTGATTTAAGGTTCTTTCCTTATGCTTTTACATAAGAATTTAGATATAGCTTTAAATTAATATGCCAAAATTATTCAATCAAATGAAATGTCAATTCCAAATATATTTACTCATATTCATCATTTAAGTATGCTAAGATACAAATTACATGTATAGCTATGCCTAGGATTTAGTCATATGTATGATATGCATGATGGAAGGAAATGAATAAACATGTGTTATGTGATAGTAATTTCATTCCAACTAACCTTAAGATGCCTTTCTTGTTTAATGAGTTTATTTAAAGTGAACCTAAACTTAAGATTAATTAAAACATGTAATAAGCCATCCGCTAAAGGGATTGATTAATTAATTTGCTTTAGATGTGACATAAGGTAGGGATAAAAGAGAGTGATCCACTCTTTCTTTCTCTTCATAACACTTAGTTGTTTTGTGTAGGTCAAATGAAATAAAAGAAAATGTTAAGTAAAATTTGCAAATTAATTAAACCATCTAAAGTGAAACCACCCTTGATAATTAAATGTCTTTTATACTTAGGAAATATTAACTCTAAAGCCTAGTTAGGACATACCACATAAGCCTTAAGTCACCACTTCCAGCTTTATGTTAGTGCGATGCATGGTTTGATGTATATTTTATTTTATGAGGTAATGTTGTAGACTGGATGTTAGGGTGTATGTACGTAGACTAGATGTTAGTCGTGATTAGCCTAATCTTATTTTCTAAAAGAGATTATGCTTAAGGGGTGCCTAAAATAAATATAAATATTTTACTGTGTAGGCAGCTTAACCCCTAAGCATAATCTACATTAGGACAGGTGGACTTGGCTACCCATGCAGGGTGCTAAGTCCAAATTATTCATATAATTGCTTGGGTTGTATGGTGTGTTTAACTAACACTTATTTTGCAGGTGTAGTTAGATTTACTTTTTCTATTTTTAATGTAATTTTGCATTAGGCATTAGGATTAGTGATATGGGGGCTTAGGATAAACGTTGGTTACAAGACCAAGTCTTAAGTACCATGTAATCCTATGGAGTTTGCCTAACCAAATGAAAGAAGGAAATGAAGGAAAGAAGGAGCTTTGAAGATTTGAATACCCCATAGCTCCCATTCATTTTTTGTAATTTAATTGTAATTATTCATTCATTATACTAGGTTGTATAAAGGTAGAGCTGTACGACTACCCATTTCTTTATTGAGCTGTACGGCGTTACCCGACCACACTGACCTCTTATTCTTTTGCGTTAGCTTTATAAATTTTTTTGATATTTTGTTTAGCTTATGCATTCGAAAAAGTATTTCTCTTCATAGTTTATTTATGATTGATGATTTAAAGTGTGGTCTAGATGCGATTAGGCTCTTAGGATAAAATAATTTTTCTACCCCAACTACAACTTATAACTAAATTTTCTAAAATAAACTCATAACCTCATATAAAGCCTAAGCATTAAATCAAGATAATAATATATTTAGCAACCCCTTAGCTGGATGTTGAATGCTTAATATCATGCATATCATTTTGTTTCACTCTTGCTAAGAAAGTGTTTCCATCTTCACCTGATAGTAAAAAGGCTTAACCTTTGAGAGCCTATGATGAAAAAACACCTCTTTCTCTTTTGATTTAGCATATAATCAACTTCATCATACATTTAGGCATATAAAAATTCTATAGTCTATGTCAAAATAAAGAGTCCAAAATCAAATAAAATTTGATTAGATTTGCATTATACTAAGTCATTATTCACACTACTCATGCTCTAGTCTCTTAGGGAGTGGGTTTAAGGACTTCAGTTTCTTTTCTAAATAATAACAACCTAGCCATCTTGTAAAAAGATAAGACTTGATCTCATGGCATTAAATCATAGGAGAAGTTAGCTAGCTGCCACTCCGGATAGTTATAAGTCTAGCAGTCGGGTGATTTACTCTCTCTTGTGAAGGTAAACAATATATCTACTTTCACCTTAAATATAGGTCATGCTTTGGCCTCGTCAAAGCTCCCTAGATTTAGGATCCAAAGTTGATGTTTCCCTTTACAACATAAATCCTTATCTCTTAGGCATTTCTACAATCTTGTCTTGTGAAATTATAAGTCCTATATTTCTAATAAAATTTTAATTCAAATATATAATTCTCCTCAATTTTAAACATATAAAGCCTAATCATAGGATATTTTGGTATGCTCACTAGATTTTCTAGTATCATGAGCATCCCCTACTCATTTCCTTTGACTTTAATAATAAGTCTTTCCTTTTAATCTATCCCATTTGATCTTCCAAATATAATCAATTTATTGATAGTACTATCTTTAAATTCTTTGGAGATAACAAATACCTGCTTTAATCGAGAGTATTCCTAAGAAATTCACCTTCCAAAGGATGTAATTAACTATGGGGGCTTGCCCCCATAGGGAACTTTAGAACCCAGTTTAAATAAACTCTACTTTATTTATTAATGTAAAGTAGGAGAAAAATCTCTAGTACATTCGAAGACCCATCATGCCTTAGGAGTCCTTATTAAGTGATTAGGTCCATCATAGAATAGTGATTACTATCTTTTGAGACAGAGTGCACTATTCCTTGATGTCGTACTTGATCATCTTAATAAGGACATCTTCAGATCTAAATGGTGTGCCTCCATACACACACCGTACACATCAAACCAAAAATAAACACCACAGGGTCTTAGTGACTTAATCCAATACATGCCATCTAAAAGGATCCTTACTAAGGGACTTACTACTATTTGATTAACTATTAATTGGGGCCTTCAATGGCTTAATCTAACTTAAATAGTTAAAAGAATGAGAGAAGGTGTTTTTGATAACTTGATCCTAACTTTAAATTTTTACTAATAGAAAAAGGGTCTTAATGACTTAATCCAAACCATATAGCTTATGTGATAGGAAAGATTTAATCTTATCCTATGAATAATAGGAATGGCACCATGAAAGGCTTACTCTAAACCTACAGGAAGTTATAAAAGGGTGCCAAAAATGGGCTTACTCTCAACTTATAGAAAGAAAGAGTTATGCCATAAAATGCTTACTTCAAGCATATGAGAATGGTTCACAAAGGCTTACCCCAAACTCATAGGGAAGACATGAGAAAGGTGCCACAGAGGGCTTACTCCTAACTTATAGATAATATGACTATGGAAAAAGTGGTTTTAGTGACTTAATTGCTAATCCTCAAGTCATTTGACTAATAAGCAAGAGTCACTTAAACTTAATCCCAACTTGATTATTCAAACTAGTGAGAGGTGTTGGAAAAGGTTTGCTTCCATTTCTTGGTTTCACAAATGCTTCTTACACATGAAGAAGTTTGGTGAGAAAGATTTCAAAGAGTTGAAGTATATTTTTAAAGAAGGATTTGGGTACATTTTGGACCCAACGTTTAATATGACAATGCCATAACAATAAAATTTCATCATTTTTTTCTTCTCTCTTTTTTTAATCTCAAAGTTACATATGTCCATATTATATGTCTAATCCACTTTAGGAAAGATATCATATGGTATTAACTTGAGAATTTTTCCTTTTGAGCTTGCATGTGACTTTCTAATTCTTAAGTAGAAAAAACAAAAGTCAAACAATGCTTCTTAAATGAAATTTTTTTTATTAGCATGAATATGTAGCCTTTATGACACATTCTTGCTTTTCTTTATTGACTTAAGTCAATCAAGCTACAATTGATATGTATTTCATTTTTTTGTTGACATGAACATACAGTTTATAAGGCCTTATCTTAGATTCAATAAAGATTAAGAGATTTCTTTAAAGCTAGAATTGATATAGTTTACAAAAGTGAATAAGAATCAAGGTAAGCATACTCTTAGATTCTCTTGAAGATATATATATATATTATTCTTTTACCCCTAATCAATAATGGATTTGAGAGGGTTAAATTGTTTGAGAAATTAAAATTCTTTTAGTAATTTTGAAATAAATTTTCTTAAGTTTAATTATTGTTATTTAAATGTTTTATTGAATGATATTTCATAGATGGCTTTAATTAATTCTTATTTATTTTTTTATCCTTCTAAATTCCACTACAAGTTCTTTGAAATTACCTCAAAGGTATATGTTAGGAATCTACATGTGGTGAAATGATCATTTTCATATCATAATAAAGTTTCTTTTTTTTTTCTTCTTTTCATAATTTATCAAATTTCAGCAAGATTTTCAATAAAACACATCACTTTAATAAAAAGTTAGGTTATTAGAAATCTTGTTCATGACCCTTTGGTAAATTGCTTTTATATTTTGAGACCAATTGATATGACTATGTAACAAAACATTCTTGTAAGGATTTCGAATGCCGTATTGTGTGCTTTCAATTTTCTTTTCTAGAATTATCTTGACTTGACAATATTTTGATAGTCATCCTTAATGAGGATAATCTTATACATAAAAGCTTTATTGATTTTGAAATAAGGTATGGGTAATAGGAACCCATTTTCAAGGTAAAGATTTATTCTAGTCCCAAGATGTGACATATGTAGATTTGATCTTTATTCTTTCTCTTTTTCTCTTCTTTGTATTTGCTGTGATGTTGTTATCCAACCAAGAAGAATGTTTTCTTCTCATGTAAGGCCATCATTGACTAGTTTTTTTTTATAGTCTACCAACATCTTACTTTTCTTTTGAAGTTTAACTGCATACGTCAAGGGAATTAGTTTATTGAAATGGCATCAAGCTTGAGCTTATAAACTGCTACATTTGGAGAATATTTCATTTTACTTCTAGATAAAGTAGTTTTTAAATTCTAAGAATATGTCATTTAAGTCATCAGCATCTGACACATTAAAGAGCTAGATTATTCATACTAGTTGTAGATCAACTTCTATTTGTAGACTTATTTCTTTTAGCTCATCAATTATGGATTTAAATTTTTGTTCAGATTCTAGGGGTGCATCTTGAACTTGAAGACTATTTAGGTCTTTAGAAACATCTAAACAATATTCATTTAATATGTTAGAGTGCCTTTGAAAGGAAAGTTAGGACCCTGACTATTTAACATTTCTCATCTTGCAATGGCTCTATAGTTTTGAATCTCAAATCAACTTTTTATTTCAAATTCTTGAATGCTTCATAACTTTTCTTTCTTATGATTCTTATCTATAGGCCACTTCTAATGGGATTAAATTATACTCAATTAGATCTTTGATAGACAAAGGATAACGATTCTTGGAAAAGAAAATCCATTATCTATTCGACATTTGTATTTTTGAAGTTTGCACCTATTTTAAAGATGAAGGTGTAAAATTGATTTATTTTATTTTATTTTATTTTTACTTTCAAGCTAGGGCCAACTTTTAACTTCTAACCCTACCATCTTATTTTGATATAGAAGAGTTTAGAGTTAAAGTACCCACATACACAGCTATTTCAGACTTCACCTTTTAGCTCTTGGATCTAGTCCTTTCTATTTTCTTTCTTTTTTATTCATTCTTTCTTTATTACTTACTTCCTTTTTTTTTCTTTTTTTCTTTTTTTCTTTTCATCGAAAGTTTAATCACATTTTGACTCTTTGTAAGATGTTACATTTGATGTTTTTTTCTAGATACAACATTCCCTAGGATATTGGTCGCATTCGACACTTTATCTAGATACAACATTTGTTAGGATATTGGACACATTTGATTCTTTGTCTGAATACAATATTTGATGTGACACTTTATATCAATTTTTTGTTTTGATTGATTGATAATATTTCATGGTAGAACACTACCTAATTCTTTGACTGATTATAACACTTGGTGAGGCACTAAACAAACATTTTTCCTCATCCTTGACTTTAGTTTTGTTGTTCTTCTCAACAAAGAAGGTTGCTTTGGATGTAATTTGTTAATGTGCCTCAATTTTATAGAGTTAACTAAAGACTCTAAACTCTTGAATACATAATGGATATCCTTTCATAATAATTATCGCTTTTTTCTCTTTTCCTTTCTTTCTCTTTTTTCTTTATTTGGGTTGGATAAGACTATCCAAGAGCATTAAAGATGTTCCTAAATCCCTAAGATTTTTATTTCAATGTCTGAATTATCATCTTCAATCAACAAAGTAATTGAGATTAAGTTTTTCAGAATGAGTTTCCAAGATTAAATTTTCATTGAAAACTCACTTTCTCTTCTTGATTAAATGCACACAACAACATCTTATTAGAATTAGACAAAATTGGGCTCGTGTATACTCACCTTGATTTTTGGTTACAATTAATGTTGACCGATGCACCATCATCAACAAACATTCTGGAGACTTTTCTTTAGAATTTTCCATCATGGACTGAGATGTTGATTATATTTAGTAGTTCTTAGTACTATATCTTCATCATAGAAGATAACTGTAAAACATTCTCTTCTTTTTTTAGTGGAATGCCACATTGAAAAGTTGCTAATAATCAAGAAAGGAAAAAATTACAGAACTACATAATGCGTTGATTAATGACCATTTTCATTCATTTCATTTCTTTCTTTTTTCTATTATTATTTTTATTTCACTCTCTCTTTTTAGAGCATAACAATGCTCAATTTTGCAAGCAACTTTTCTATGATGGAAAAAAACACCATAATCAACATTTTAAAAAAATGTGCATAATTTTATTATTTTCTTCTGTTTATGAATTAAGAAAGTATATTCTCAATGTTTCAAAATAATTTGTTTTCCTTTTCTTTTCTATGTTATTTGATGCAGTTTGACTCTACCATTTTAAATTTAATTTCAATAAAGATTTTTATTACGTAGGGAGGGAGGGTAGGGTCAACTCTATCATCAATGGATCTTAGTGTTCTTTTATTGACCCCATCAGAGCTGAATTTCATATTTTTCACCCTGAAGGATAGAAGCTTCACTATGAAGACCCAATCAATTTAATTATCTCGTGGTCATGAGATTAAAATAATGTTTTAGAAGGATCAAAGTCTTCATTGATTTTTTCTTTAGAATGTCTTCAAAATTAATTAAAGCTATTTATTTAAATATCAATTGTCCAATGAGAGGGGATTCCCATTAAGAGAATTGATTTAAATTTAGAAGATTAAATTTCATTCATTTTAACTTTATCACAAGAATTGGAATTCCTTATTACGACCTTCTTTTGATCAATGATTGGGAGCAAAAGTTGTATAATTTTTATTCATAATGTATGTTCATCTTCCCCTTTTGACTTTCTTCAAAACTCCTAATGATTCATGGTTTCTAGAGGGTCTAAAAGGGGTTATCTCCAATTCACTCCCTAGAACTAGGTAATCAACCCAAACAATTGATTTTCAAGTTTTTGGTGGATGTTGAGAGAAAATTATAAAAACATTTAAAGCAATATGATTAAAGTTGAATTACCTTCCATAGAGATAGAAGTCTCATATTTGGTTTTCTTGATCAACCTCTACCCAATGTCAATAAGGCATTCTTTTGAGATCATATTTATCAATTTTTTAATGTTCTTTTGAATTAATTTTTTGTAGAATGAAACTCAAGCTTCAATCATGGTGGTAAGGGCTAATAGGTAAGACTATACCCACTTCTTTTTTATTTCATGAGTTTTCTCAAGATTTTAAAGAACTCCTTCATTATTATATATTCTCTGGTGTTTACTATCTTTCAATATATTAGAACAATGGGGTATCATTTTAGAGACCCCATCTTAATTCTTTTTATCTTTTTGTATAAAACTAAAATAAAATCAAGAATAAATATAACTTTGAGATTTGTTTATTTATTTTTTAAAATTTGAAATGATTTTCAAAATTTTTGAATATAATATTTCTTTTCCACAATGGAATGAAAACAAATCTATTTTGACCAGAATTAGGTCTAAGATAAATGACATTATTTTCATTTGTTTAGTTTTATAGGAGGTTGGCTCTAGGACCTAGTCATTTAATTGTGACAAATAAAGAGTTCTAGAACCTAAGTTAAGGATGTTGGATGAGCACTACCAAGGATGAAATGGAGAGGCATCCAATGGAAAGAAAGGCAATCCTGATCCATGAATGACACAATTACATTACCGATGTATAGAAATAAGAGCTTATTTCTAAAGATAGAGAGAGGAACCATTCCCTAGCAAAGTAGCCAGAAAATATCTCCATATGAAAATTTTGTGACACTACATAGAATTTATGAATTTCTTATTTGGGTAATCAAATTCGTCATTAAAGAATAAATATATTATCTTGAAAGATAAATATGTTATCTTATAATAGATTTAATCACTTAAATGAAGGCTCTTAAAGCTAACAGGCCTTATTAATATTCCAAAGATTCTTCTCTTGAAATATATGAAAAAGTAGAAAAAGGTTTATTTTATACTAGGATCATGATTTTTATAAGGGCAAGCCCTTATAGTTAATTACATTTTAGGAATGAAAGATCTCTTCCTAAGAATACTCTTAATTAAAGAAATAAATTATTATTTCTATGAATTTTTAAATTGGTTTTGAAAAGAAACAATATTTAGAAAATTTAATTAGGAACATTGTAAAGTAGAAGAGTTATTTTGGAAGCCAATAGGAATTAAGTAGGAAATGTTTGTAGATATGGGGATACATAATGGACAATTCAACTATCTTATTACTGGGCTTTAAATTTGAGTTAAAATTTAATTAGAAATCTAAGACTTATATTCTAATAGCACAAGACTGTAGAAATGCCTTGGATTGAAGACTTACTCATGTAGGATGTTTCAAATCCTAAGATTATAATTGTTTCTAACACAAGTCAGCGGGTCGACCTAGTTTCACTTTTGGGAATTATTAGTTCTTTCTCTCACTTGAGAAAAGAAACTTATCCCTAACTCTTATGGGCTTAGAACCCACCTAGAAGGGCTTCCAACTAAAATTACCTAAGAGAATTCTAAATTCATGATTTCAAGTCTCATGAATGCAAGATGGCTAGGCTGTTGCATTTTTAGAAAGGAATCTAAGATCCTAGACTCACTCCCTAATCTCTAAGATTATGTTGTGTATGATATGAACCTAACTAATGCAATAAATTTCTCAACTTTTATATCTTGACCCACACTTCATTAAAGGCTTTTGGTGTACGTAATTTATTCCTATAATGAGATACAATTAAAAGTGGTCATGGACCAAATTAAGAAGAGAAGGCAGACTTCTCCAGGAAGGTGGTCATCCTTAAAGTTTAGATGCCCCTTATGTGCAAATGGGTGAACCATCCAATTTAAGAATTTAGAATAATATCCTAGCATGATTCACAAAAGCTAATTATTTCTAGTTGCTTCTAAGTTTTTCCTAGGGTTTTAATTAATGTGAAGTTTCAGGTTTCTTTATTTTTTGTTTAAGTTGATTAAATTTATGTTGGGTAGATAATTTTATTTTTCCCAAGAGCCTAACATCCAGGAATCCATCATAGAAAGCACATCACAAAAATAAACCTAGAAAAGTAGGTTGATTCTATTACGCACTCAAAGTACATCAAGCCAATTTGAATTAAAGAACAAGCTTTTTTGGTCGGGTACCACTATACAACCCAAAGAAAGAGAAAAATGGGCAGTCAAGTTCTGCCCTTATACATCCTGGCGTAGAACTAAAGTCTAGATCTATGGGAGTCTTCTCTTTAGGATCGTCTCCTTCTTCAAGGACCTCCAATTGGCTTTACAGGGGACCATTAGCTAGTAGGGTCAACTTATATTATTCCTAGACCCCATAGATTATAATCTAATTCTAGGCTCAAATTACATTTAAAATTCAAAAAAAAAATTCCTAAGCCCCGCAAAGCAAATGTTAGGAAATGCAAACAACACACCTATAGTTATCTTTGCAAACATACGAGCTTAGCATTAGTTTCTTGCCAAGCCCACCTATCTTATTGGGCTATGCTTAGGGACTTAAGCATAACTTCAATAAAATAAAATTTATATATAATTTACTACGGTGGTCCCTTTTAAGCACAACCCCCTACAAAAGATAGCATTAGTTCTAGAAAGAACGTCCTACCATCCGATCTAATGAGCAAACATTCCAAACCATCCAATCTAAAACATTTCAGCAAAAAATAATAAAATATTACATCACATCATAGAACATCAGAGATCAGCCTAACTTAAATGTAGGGTCAGTGACCTAATATTTTAGTGCGTGGAGAAAATGGGCTTGTGTGGTAAGATTGCAGTAGGTCTTTTAAGTTTATGTTTTAGTTTGGGTTTCAAAGTTTATTTATTTACCATTGAATGGTTTTAATTCAAATGATTTAATTATTTGTAATTTTATTTCCAATTTTAAAGTTCATTTATATGTTCAAGTGAAGTTTAAA
Source organism: Cymbidium sinense (assembly GCA_021442155.1). Lineage (NCBI taxonomy): Eukaryota > Viridiplantae > Streptophyta > Magnoliopsida > Asparagales > Orchidaceae > Cymbidium > Cymbidium sinense. The sequence continues at coordinate 54,170,427 of CM038215.1, forward strand.
TTGCAAAGAATGAAGAATAAATACATTTCACTTTTGGTGGAACCTATTTTATTCAACATCCTAAATCTTAATAGATTGAAGTCTTTATTCATTCTAAAGGTCAAACTAAGATCCTAAGTATCTTGATTAACCTCTTCTTGAATTCTTTTAAGCTGGATTTGGTTTGATTAAAGTTTTAATTTTAATTTGGTTTTGAATTAAATTTTATTCTTCTTTTTATTTCTTTCAATTTGGTTAATATTTCTCAGTTTGATTAATGTTTAGATTATTTGGTTTATTCATTATTTTAGTTTTTATTTAGTTTTGATTAAATATTTATTTATTTTCATGTGATTTAATTATTTAATTTCTTTTATTTAAATTGAATTCATGTATTCATTAATTTATTGTTTGCTTCCTTCAAAATGATTTGATTCAAGTGATTATATTTATTTGACTTAATTAAATCATTAAGGTTTATATCCATTAATGTTTGTAATTATTTAATTTATTTGAATTTAATTTAATTCATTTAAGTTGGTATTTTGATTCATTTTTATTTTAATATTTGGTTCTATTAGGAGTTATGATTTGTTAATCAATTTTTTTGATTTTGTAATCAATTTTTTTGATTTTGTAATCAATTTTTTTGATTTTGTTAATCATTTTTTTTATTTTGTTAATCAATGTATAACCTAGGAGACTTAAGGTAATTTGGGCACCTAACTTAGGCCATTTTAAGCTTTAAGCATTTAGGTTTAATTGATTTGGTTAATCACCTTCATTTGCATTTGAAAGTATGTTATTCATTAACCCAAATGGATTTAAAGCATGTCCATTTTAATGAATTTTAACATTTGAATATGAAATTCAGAGGTTAATGAGTTTTGGTTTTCACTTGATTAATTAATTTATCTTAGCTTTGATAAGTTATTAGTTTAGGGTTTAATCTTTCTTTATTCCATTAAATCTTAAGTGTATGGTTAATCAAATTCTTTAATTATAGAGGGCTGGAAAATTTTCTTTAAGTATTTTGATATCAATGTAAATGTTTTAAGCTGATTTTATGAATTTTCAAAATTTTCATAATTTTCTAATTTATTATTTCAATTATATTGACCATAGGACTGAAAATTGAATAACTTCATATCTCGATGTTTATTTTATGGCAAGTGGGGTTTTCTTGCCAATTTGAGTTTCCTAAAGTTTTAGTTTAATTAGATATGTAATTTGGGATTAATTAATATTTTAATTATTTCAATAAAAGCCAAATTAAGCTTAAATTAAAAAAAATTAATTAAGAGTTTTAGTTTTCTAAAATTTCTTTCGAGAAAATGCATCCATAGAGGGTTCATTTGGAAATTTTAAAGTTTTGGTTGATTTATTATGATTTTTTGAACTTTAGGTTAATTAATTGAATTAAATGATTCAATTAATTACTAAATTAGGCTATTTTATGGTTTATTAAATTTTAGAGAGTTTTAATGAAGTGTTTAGGTTCATTAACGTTTACTATGATGATTTGAATTATTTTCATAAATTTTCATGATTTTTCTGATTTAAAATTAATTTATTTCATTAAAATTGTTATTTAAGGTTGGAAATTCCTTATCTATTTATTTACTTTGCAAAAAATTATGAAAAATTTATAAAATGTGTGTCTTAATTGTAGTTTAATTTTTCCAAAGTTTTAAATTAAATGGATAATTGGTTTGAGATTACTTTGAACTTTATTATTTTCATTTAAACTCAAATTAATCTAAAATTACCAAAAATTAATTTGGGATTTTGGGTTTAATAGATTCCTCTCATTAAGATGAATTCATAAAGCCCTTATTTGCATTTTTGGTTGGGCATTTTATTTTTATGATTTTTAAAATTTTTTGATATTATTTAATCTTTATTTAGTTCAAAAATTCAGGAATGCCTCGTTTTAACAGGAAGTGCCATGTGGCCCCACTTTACATTTAGTGGCGCTCTAATTTGGCCAGCTAGATCCACGTGGATCGAGCTTCGATGGTGATGGGGACCATGGAATTTATCTCGACCATTTAATCTTGGATCGAACGGTCTAGATTTCATGTGTGAATCCTTAAGGGACTTTAATCAAGTTGTGCTTCTAAATCTTGGTTGTCTATTCCTAATAGAAGGAACGGATGGTGAAGATTTCTTGCTAGTGAGAGGCATGGACTGTCCACATTTCAAGGTCAAATTTTGGTGAACTAGGCCATGATTTCATGCAATTTTGGTTGTAAATTGATCAAGAGTCAATTTGCAACTTATATAAATGGCTTGATCTCACTTGAGAACAAGTTGACTTTATAAAAAACTAAACCTAAATGCTTTGGAGGTTGATTTTGAAGCATACCTCACTGGCAGGGATAGTTTATACACCTTCGTGGGGATGAGTCGAAGCCATGGTGAAGAACTCTCAGCTTGTCTCTCAGTCAAACACTTTAGAGAGCAAAGCTCCCCACCTTGCCATCGAGTTTATTGGTTTTCCAGCTCACCGATGATGATAAACCTTGGGAAGCATTCATTCGAGCTTGCCTCTATCCCTTGAACATGTAGAGAATGTCAATATAGCTTGAGGAGTTCAATTTTCTATGTTTCCATATTTGTCTGAGAGATTGGCCACTGGCTTTGGCTGATTTCAAGCCTACCGATGATGAGAGGCGCAGGGAATGCTTCATTTCTCCTTCTCTTCACCTTAATATTGTTTGAGGATATTACGGTTGCTTAGAAGATTCTCCCTTCCTCTCTTTCAATCTATGGCTGAAAGCCATATATATAATAATTTAGGTGGTTGAAATCCAGCTACTCGTGGTGAGGACTGCAGCCAAGGGGTTAACTAGGTCTCTCCTGCCCTTGGGAGTGTATTGGAATGAAATCATTATGGGGAGGAAGCCTCACCCTCTATTTTCTCACCTTGGACGTGAGCTAGCTCATGGAATCCATTACTTTCTCCCATAAGAGGGATGTTAGATTTAGTTGGCTTATTTGATTGCCACCTTTGGAGACTAGCTTCAAGAGGTGGTTAACTAATTAGAGAGAGTCTAAATCAGCTAATGTAAGGAAGTGGATGAGGTATGGAGAAAAGAAAGTGGGATTTATCTTCATACACCTCTTCTTTTCCATGGTATATATTCCCTTATTTTGAATTGAGTTGGAATTGATTATGTCGCTTATGCTTGGCTGTCAATCACCCTTAACCCATCTTAGGATGAGTTTGGATGTGTTCGAAGGTGTTTGGTTCAAGCTTGGGTTTAAAATGTGTTAATTATTCCATTTATGAAATTCTTTTGGTAGGTTGATCTAGCTTGCTCCATTTGATGGATTAACAATAGATTGATGCTTTAATTACATCAATTTAATTCTTTATGATGTTTCTAACTAATGGGTTTTTAGGAATTTATAATTAATCATTGGTTTATTCCATATTTAGCCCATTATGGTTTAGTGAATTTAATTGAATTGAATTGAGTCGATTGATTTTCCTGACTTAATTAAAATGCATTTTCTTGCAATAATGTTAATCCAAACAATTTGGGATGTAGTGGATTAATTAATTTCACTTACTGAAAGCTTAAAACCCACTTTGGCCCATTTTTGGTCTTAATGGGTTAAGTTTGGATTAATTTGATTAAATGACGATAGTAACCAATTTAATCCCATTAATTGGTTAATTTTTGTTTATTAATCATTTCCAAATGATTTTGTACAATTAATTTTGGTTGATTTTCATTTGATTTAAATTTGAATCCAATAAGGTCCATTTTGGCCGATTTAGGTCAAATGCCCTAATTGAAGCCTTATTAGATTTATATTCTTTTAAGTTCATATTTAAATATGAATATACTATCATTTAAATCAATTGAGATGATTTTATTTGATCAAATTTTAGTGGATCGACCTTTGACTTTGTGGGGTCCACATAAGTCAAACTCATGTCAAACGGTTGACCACCGTGATTTGGTTTTGGATTCATTCATGTTCATGTCATGGTTTCATTCTTTTCATTTAACTTGATTTAGATTTTATTTGATTTGATTCGAATTTCTTGGGTTTATATGATTTTTAGCTGGTAATTAGGTTTGATTCCTTAAATTAAACCTAACTCTAAGCCTAATTAAATTCAAATTTCAAGTGGTGTATTTTTTTTTTATTTAGGTTTTAGATTTGGGTTGAATCTACCTAAACCTATTAAATTATATTAAACCCAAGGAGGATACACTAGGTGACTAGGTATAGTGTTCTTAGTGCTTAATTAAGAGATTCTTAATTTAAGATTAGGTGTCCTAACCATTAATTTCAAAAATAATGTTAATGACATCCAAAATGAGGTCAATAGGACTAGTTTAGTATTTTATATTTTATGGTTATATATGCAAAAGCCTATCTCCAAGAAGAAAGAGAAGGTGTGGCGGGTCCACATTAATCATAAATGACTGACTCCTATATGAGTCTCCTATGGAGCAACATAGGAACTAGAATGGGTCCCCAAGCAAAGTGTGAAGGTCCATGTTGTAGAGGTTGTGGCTAAACAGGTTGTTATTGGAGGTTCCCCCAAGAAATGTGTATCTATTATATTCATTATCACTGGCAGTCTACATATGAGTGTAGCCTAAGTAAATCCGAACTATCTAGCCATCCTATTGGGGTTGTAGCCTTCTAGGATTACAGATTCATCATGGTGATAGCATAGCTAAGTGGGTGTCAGCCCAATATGATATTGTACAATGTTTTCATATCCAAGTTTTAATGATAGCAATGGGGTGTCTCTATCAATGAGAGAATCTATAAATTTTTGTTCTATACTTTGAATAGATAGACTATAAAAAGATGATTTGTGGATGATTTGAAAGCAATCTATCATGCGCACTAGGGCGAACATGAAGGTTCAATCTAATTTCTATCTATAGAGACTATAACTCTGTTCAGTTGCATAATCATGGGGAAATTTTACTCTCTGAAATAGGATGGTGTCTCAAGATAACTGAAGGTTCTTGAAACATGAGCATGAATCCATCCATGTAGATAATGCCAAGGGGCATCCATGTCATAGCATCATGAATCAGTCATGAAATTTACTCAGCCTAATCCATGAAATAAGTAGGTCAATGCTGTGGGAGCCAATGATATCCTTTCACCACGAGCAAGTATGCTAGCCATCAGTAAGTTATAAGGATGAAATAGTTTATTGTGCCTAGGGAATACAAAGTAACATAGCTAAATGGCGATGAAAGCTACTAAAAATAGCTCATCATCAATATTCCATGCTAATATTTGATAAGGATTGGCTCTTCCCTTTGGTTCAAATTTGTTATATTAGATGTATGGAATCCATTGTTAAATAGGTCTAGCCATACAAAATATGGTAGATGTACCTCTAAATGGAGGAAGCTTTTTGACCATGTATCTAGAGTGATCATATTCTGATGTCTGTAACATGTCCTCCATTCTTTGGATAGTCTTTGATAATAAACTAAGGAATGATGCAATCCTGAAGAATATTTATAACTGCCTCTCTCACTTTGGCCATTTGATTAGCTTTGGAAAAGCTCATGATCTGGTGGGATGCATTCTTCATAGAGAGTCCCTATAACTAGAAGTCCTACTATATCTTGCATGTCTGCCATAGTTATTATCATCACATGTGGATCAATCCAGTAAGTATTTGTGGCTCTATCTCAGTGTTATACTATATTTCTAACCCATGTGAAAGGAAGATGACTATAGTCAAAGAGTGAAAAATAGACTTCCTAATATATGCCAGCCTTTCTAAGAACATCACCATGCATCTGTAAGTGGTGTTGAGCTTAGTATATCTTCAAAAAGGGTCATGCCAGCCTCAAAACATTGATCGAAGAAAGTGTGAAGATTATGATAAAGATTATGATAGTGTCCGAAGTGCATATCTTCAAAAAGGGTCATGCCAGCCTCATAATCATGAATTTCTTGAAACACAGATCGAAAATAAATTGCACAGATTTAATCCAAAATAGTTTGATGAATATAAATGTTGGTTAGAGTATAGTATTGTAAAAGATGCAACATATTATTTATTTTGTTATTTTTATAGACCTGATATTGGTGAACAAGTAAGTGATGATGGTTTTGATTCTAAGATATTTAGAAATTGTAAAAAAATGATATATATGAAGTTCATATTGGTCAAGTTAATAGTGCTCATAACATTGATCGAAGAAAGTGTGAAGATTTAATGAATCAAGATCAACACATTGCATTTGTTTATGAAATAAATTTTGATCAAAACGAAAGAGAATACAAAACATGAGTAAGTGCTATGATTGATTGTATAAGCTTTCTTTTACACCAAGAATTAGCTTTTCGTGGTTATAATGAATCAGAGGATTCTAAAAATCAAGAAAATTATCTTTAACTTCTACACTTTTTGGCTAATCATAATGAAAGTATTGAGAATGTTATTCTTGAAAATACTCTAAGAAATAATAAATTAATTGCTCCTGAAATTCAAAAGGATATTACGCATGTATCTGCTATTGAGACTTCAAACATTATTATCAATGATTTGGGTAATTAGTTATTTGTAATTCTTTTAGTTGAGTATCATGATGTATCGTTTAAAGAACAAGTGGCTATTGCGTTTCGTTATGTTGACAAGAGAGATTGTATTATTGAGCATTTTTTTGGAATTATACATGTTTGTGAGACAACTATTCCAACACTTAAATGCACTATTGAAGCACTTATCTCAAATCACGAATTGAGTATATCATGAATACGTGGTGAAGGTTATGATTGAGCAAGTAATGCATGATTAGTTTCATGAATTAAAAGCTTTAATTTTGAAAAAAAATAATTCAGCTTATTACGTTCATTATTTTGCTCATCAATTACAATTAGCACTGGTTGTTATGACTAAAAATCATGTACAGATTATTAAATTTTTTAATAATATAGCTAATTTGATAAATGTTGTTGGAAGTTCTTGTAAAAGAAGAAAAATTTTATTTGAAAGACAATTAAATGAAGTTGTTGACCAATAAGGAGTGGAGAACTGCAATATGATAGATGTTTAAATCAAGAAATAACTCTTCAACGAGCTGGAGATATGCGTTAAGAATCACATTATAATGCATTGATTAATATACTTATTTTATTTTAATATATTATAGATGTTCTTGATATAATTATCGAAGATGGTTTGAACAATGAATAAAGAGGTGAATCATAAATGAGTTATCTTAGCTTTTACAAAAAAAAAGATCAAGATATTATAAATATCATGGCTTTGATTAAAGTATCATAACAAAGACTACAAAATATGAGAGATGATGATTGAAATAATTTATATGAAGTAATTCATGCATTCTGTGAGAAAAATAATATAATTATACTAAATATGAGTGAAAGATTTATTATACATGGGAGAGGTCAAGAAGATATGCTCAAGGAGTCACAAATTTACACTATTATCAAGTTGAGTTATTTTATTCTATTATTAATATGTAACTTTAGGAGCTTAATAATAGATTTGATGAGGTCAATAATAAGTTACTTTTATATGTGGTATGCTTGAATCTATGCGATTATTTTTCAGGTTTTGATAAGAAAAAATTAATATATTTGGTAAAATTCTATCCTGCAGATTTCTCAAAAGTTGACTTTATTATTTTAGAAAGTGAACTTGAAAATTATATTATTGACATGAAATCCAATGATGCATTTTTGAAGTTGAAAGGGATTGAAGAGCTTACACAAAAGTTAGTAGAAATAAAGAAAAATGATGTTTATCCTATTATATATTTGCTAATAATGTTTGCTTTGATATTGTCAATCATTACAATAGCTACTGAACGAGCATTTTCTGCAATAAAGATCGTAAAGAATCATTTGTGCAATAGAATGAGAAATTCTTAGATGAACGATTGTATATTTATTGAAAAAGATATATTTAAGAGTGTTGATAAAGAATTGATTATACAATGATTTCAAAATATGAAAACTCGAATGAAAGAGTTATAAATGGTATATAATGTGAAAAAAAATTTATATTATTGTGAGTTTTTTTATTTTATTTTATTATATGAGATGCTCTATTTTTATTTTTATATTATAATAAATTATTTTTTATCTTATCGTACCTTCACTAAAATAAATTTCTGCATCCAGCCCTCAATATATAAGGTCCTTTTTCTTTCTTTGTCCATATCTTGCAACTGTGCTACATAATTGCCTTTTTTCCTCCGGGGAACATTTTACATCTTGAACTCTATTATGTCCATCTCTAATGGCTGAGATATTAAGCAACTTGAACTAGTTTCGAATTATTACACTCTAATTCAAAATATGAAAGTTAATATATATATATATATATATATATATATATATATATATATATATATATATATATATATATATATATATATAAAATCCAATTTTAAAATTTCAGTCTCATCAATTCGCTAGTTGCAATTATTTAATTTTACTACACATCATGAAGCGAAAAATTAAAATTTTCTGAAATTTTTGGAGAGAATGTTGAAGGATGCTTCTGTAATCATAAAGGCAGTCCGCCCACGTCGCTGTATATACACGAAAGAATTCATGTGTCCAAAGTACTGCAAGTTTTTTTTTTTTTTTGGAAGAGTATTCACCCAACATCTCACCCATCTTGTGGGTGGAGATATCATTAATCAGCGCTTAAGCGTCGCGTTAATCATCATCGTCAATTCTGATGTTCTCATGCTCATCTGGAGAGGAATCGAATCGTTCGGGGGTTGTCCCGGCCATCAACCGAGATAAGAGACGGTGGGTAAGTACTGCAAGTTTAAGGCCAATGGAATAAATGATGAACTCGTGTCTTATAAATGGATCAAACTCGACGGCTGAACCGTTCGGTATGTAAACAAGAACTACGAATCGTTCAAAAAATTCTCTTTGAAATTTTATGTTTTATGCGCAATGAGGTAGTTACCATGTGATTGCTTTTGTAGGAATTCATGGGTCAGGCGGTTGACGAAGTAAATGTCTCACCCGTGGATTATAATTGAATCAATCTCAATGGCGTTGAAGATACTATCTCCGTACAAAACCGAACTTATATTCATACTGGAAAAAAATTATATTAAATAAAATGAACAATGAAAATAGAAAAATAAAAATAAAAAATTAAATTAAAAATACGTGGACTATTTTTTTAAAATTTTAAGAATTGTATCAAGGCATTATAATGTACCAGTAAACTTAGGCGTAACTTTAGAACTTGTATTTATCTGCTTGTCTAGTTGCGAGTATTCATTATTGTTAATATTTTTCTTAATAGCACCATTATAAAAAGAATCTTATTCTGGCGCAATTATTGATTTTAAAAAAAATCCGTCCTACAAATAAATATAACCTCAATCAAATAAATAAAATAGAAAATGTTTTTATAACTAAATAAAATAGGAAGTGTTTTCCAAGTAAAAAAAATATACCTGAAAAATATCATTAAGTATTGCCTGAATAATTAAAATTAAAACCAAAGGAGCAATATCAAAGGAGCATGTTGAGGAGTGCAATAACTCCTTTTAGTATATGAAACTTATTATCGCGGATCGTCGCATATCGTCATTGTCATTCATTTAATAGCAATTCTGGGTTCGGTAAAATAAAACTTCACGTCTTAGCTTCGTTGGGAAATTCAGCATGCACACAAAACTAAAGCATTGAATTCTTCCAAAGCCTCACCTTGATCTATGTGCTTAAAATTTTATTTGATATCTTTCATCTTTTATTAATAGTGATCCCAATAGAACACATTGGCCTAGCTGCTTGCATGCCATTTCCTCTGTCACACTCTCTATTATAGCCCCCTCGTTCATTCACTTTCATCTTCCTATCGTAAAGTTGTGTTTTTAAGGTCAAACCAATCATGTTACCCCCTTAGAGATAAAATCTAAAGCTGCTCATATCTATCATTTTCTTATTGGTTGAATAACTTCATTGAGAATCCCTGAGGCTAGTTCCTCTTGCATTTCTCCGTAAGTTATCTAGTATTTTATTTTTTTTCCTTTGCCTCCTATTCCTCCTCATATACATAGTGCTCCTTTATCAAAAACCTCTCTAAAGGTGTCTCTGGTACTGTCGTAACCATATGCTTACTATCACCCTGTAGAACTTCAATCATGAAATTTCTTGCAATTGGCTCTATTTCGGACCCTTAATTTGGATGCATCCCGTGGATCTTTAGCCCTTTTTAAAGGTTAGTTTTTGATCTTCATCTATTATCATATTATCTTTGAACACTTTTTTCCTAAAAAATCGTATGCTACTGCTATAAGATTTGGATTATTATTTGTTTATGCTCATTTTAATGGTATAATCCATTTCATAATTGTTATGATATTTTAAATAGTGGACCAAACTAGCAATTCGATGGTGAACCAAACCATATGACTGATCTAGTTTTTCTAAAAATTGGCCTTCACTTTGAACCCTCAAAAACCAGTCTTACCTGCCCGCTCAACCTAAGGTTGTTAGTTTAGCTCGGAAATTGAGGATAGCTCGAAAATCGAACCGAGATCGAATCGATTACATTGAACCGAGCTATGAGCTAAAGATTTGGATCAAACTTTTTTTTTCGAGCCGATCTCAAGCCTAACACAGATCGGATTGAACCAGCTCGTGATCGGATCGAATTTATCTATTATTAAAAATATTTAAATTTATATATAATACTTTTAAGTTTGTAATAATAAAATTATTCCTAAAATTAAGTGTATAGAGTTATAACTTATAATCTTTTAAAATAAATATAATATATTTATAAGTATAAATATTATTTCTTTAAAAATCATATGTATTTTTTATTTCTTGTACTTAATTCATTTTTTTTTAATTCTTTAATAATCACTTTTATTAAATTCAAGCAACTCAATCAAAATGTGCCAACTTCATTCAAATTCGAGCCAAAAAAAGTTTAAAATGTTCAATTCAAGCAAGCTCGAAATCAAAATGAGCCAACTCGAAATTGAGTCGAGCTGGCTCGAAATCGAATGGTTCGATCCATAAGCCAATCTAGAGCCGCTCGAAAATATTTCGAACCAATTTTGAGCTAGCCTTAGATCAGCTCCTTAAGAGTCCTAGTTCAACCGGTGAACCGACAAACCAACCATAGTTTAGAAAACTAGTGGATTCAATTAAATTAGTTAAATTTATTAAATAATTATATTTAAAGATTAAACTTAACAAAATATATAACTTAAATAATTTTTAAAGAAATCTTATAAATTTTGGAACTATTATTATTATTATAATGAGGTTGAACTAAATTTATCATAACATATCCACCAAATTATAACCCAAGTAATGTTATAAGGTCATGCTTTGAAACTCTACTTATCAATATAAAGAGTGTAACACTTCTTTTTTGTGATGTGAGACTAAAAAATTGAATCTTGTAAAACTTATTAAGTTGGGCTTTAGGATTAAGAAATTTGAAACATATGATGTGGGCTTTAATACTATCAAATGGGCATTGAAATATTAGAATATAGGAATAATATACTAAATTTTAAGTTTATATTTATATTATAAATTATATTTTATAATATTAAAAAGTTTTTAAGAATATAAAAATTAAAATTATATTTTATAAAATTTCTAAAATACTTTTTGTCTTATAATCTTATATTTTCATATTATAAATTATATTTATATTCAAAAATCTATATTATTATAATTTAAAAATTTTAAATATTTTTAATATACATATATTGTGATTTATAACAATATTTTTAAAAATTTTATATATTATTATTGTGGTTATTAAAAGAGGAAGTGTGTAAGGATTCCACTCATCAAAGTGGAATGCCAAAGAAAGATCACAAAATCTCTCGAAAAAATAAGTCACCAAGGTCCAACCAAGAATTTTCTCTCCAATTTCACAAGCACAAACATCAACTCTATTTTATTTTCCACTATTAAAACATTTTATATAAATTCACAAGTTCCCAAAAGGTGTGTCCCTTCGGAATAACTCTCAATTAGCACTGTAAATCATTCTAAAAACTAGACTAGGTGACTCATGACACCTAGTTTCTAGAATGCCCACACCTCTATGCTGTTCTTTATGTCTCTAAACACAAAATATAATAGCTGTAGTACCATGATGCCAGATGATCAGTGCCTAAATGCTAGGATAACTATTACATATTAATACCTGATTTCGACCACAACACATATACAACACTTGGACATGACAAACATATCTTTTAGTATAAATTATCAAATATAAAACATGTATGACGACTCATAGTATATGTCCCTAGCTTGGGACCTTGTGATAAGCTCTCTTCTTTCTTTCTTTTTTATTTTTTTTTCTTTTTTTTTTCTTTTTTTTATGTGCTACATCACCTCCCTGGAACCTTAAAAAACTCTTCTTGAAAGAGTGGAGATCATAGAGATCTTCCATGGTTTTTAGGGGCAAGGTTCTACAGTTTATTCAAAGTCAATTATGTATCCTTACTTAATGGTTTACCTTTCTACTTGATTAGGATTTTTTGACTAGTACTATTATTAGATGATGTCTCAACTGTAATGATGTCCTCCACTTCAAAGTATGTTGGCTAAATAGAACCTACAAATGATTTTTATTTTCTCTTACAAAAATGTCATCTTATAAATTTAGAGGTTGGGTAACTCCTTGAAAAGAAATTAGATCTTCCACATTAAAAGTATGGCTAATAAGCATGTGAGGGGGCAGTTCAAAAACATAAAATTAAGTACCAATTCTCTAATAATTATAAATGGCTCACACGCTCTAACTTGTAACTTTTTTATGTTAGGTGAAAAGAAATCTCTCAAGATGAATGCATTCCAAGACATAATTGCCTACTACATATTCCTTAAAAATCTTATTTTTGTTTTTTCATTTAACATACTTAGCATTTTATTCTATATATATATATATATATATATATATATATATATATATATATATATATATGTATGTATGTATGTATGTATGTTGAATCAAAGAATATATAAGTGTGCTAGTGAGATCAATAGGAATCTTAGGATTGTAGCCATAAACTATCTCAAAAGGTGACTTGTGGGTTATCCTGAAGATGATACTATTGTAAGAAAATTCAGAGGTAGGTGATCGCTTTGAAAAAAACATCCATAGAACGTTGCGGTCCACCATCTTTAAATGGTGATGGCGATGGGAGCATGTTCTTTCATGAGGCAGATTGATATATATATTCAACGAGATTTCCCCTAACATTATATTAGGGGTTGTTTATATCTAGATTCAACTTCTTATGGATGCAAACCTCCATAACCTCTATAATTAATTACCCCTCTTACCGCAGCAAGAGAGAACTCTCGATTAAGGTTAGAAATGAACATATCTATCTGATATGCATTGGTGCCTTTAGAGGTGTGTGTGATATAGATGATTGCTCTATATAATTCACATTGTGAATAAAGAGATTGGGCTTATATCCCTTTGGAATGCCAAGATATATCGCACTATGAGAAGTATAAGCATTTAATGCATATCATATGACAAATAATGAATGAAGACATTATGTAGCTTAAAGCATATGTTGGGCGAAATGATGATACACCTTATCAAGATCCCAAGGTTATGCCATCCTGGGCTATTGTGGTCGATAGTTTACTTAATTAGAGAAATTATTCTTGGCCGAGGAATCTTTGTCAGTAGCCATGAGTTGCGTCATCCAATGTGTTCTTGTAGACCTATGGTGATATTTATCTAAGGAGACAAATTGAATCAACCTTAGTTACCATAGGGCATTTTGCTTATTAAATATATTCCATGATTCATAGCTCAAGGAGCAAAGCCATTAAAAAATATATAGGCAATTGTTGTGATTGAAGTATAGTGGAATTGTACAGAATGCCAAGCCACCCGATCAGAGGGTTCTCGTCATATTCGTATTTTTTGTAGTGCCATTTGATAGCATTACCACAGACAGAGGAAACCTACCATGTCCTTACTAGCATGAGATTATTTAAGTATGAACATAAATATATTCATTTGATAGAGGCTCAATTATGAGCTAAGATTATTTTATCTTTTCATCCCTCATGGATGATTGTTTCCTTTAAGTTATATTGAAAGATGAACTTCATTCAATTTAAACATATTTCCTCCAGATGAATTTTATGATCGACACGACCATCATCCTACAGAGATTAGGTTTTGGTAATTCAGACCCAATCATAGGACCCAACCAAGGAATATCCCGCGCAGCATTTTCAGACACTAAAGTTAAAATTTTTTTTATGCATATGTTGGGGCACATGCGAGAAATTCAAGCTTATTTTTAACCTACAAAGCATCCTCAGGTAGAAGATTTAGGCGATTAATATTGTGTCAGGGCCTATGTGGATGATTCATACATATATCAAGCATAGCGTCTCGACATTATAGCTCTAGCATCATGGTACTGTATGGTTAGTGTCATGATGATGATGTCATTTACCCTGTTGATCACTTTACTTGACGCTTCAGTTTTAGCACCACAGAGTCAGTCAAAAGTTGATTCAGGATAACTACCAGAGTTTCAAGATATTTAATGACATCAGATGAACTTTTTGACTGGCGCCATGTTAGAGTGCTGTGATGCACCATTTTTTGTTTAAGAATTTATGATAATTAATATCTCTTTTCGATCGGTGCAGTAACCCCCTTGACCATTTGACTAGCGCCACAGCGCTGCATTGAGCGCCATAGCACTAGGCTGCTGTCTTAGAAATTGAAAGGATAGTGCCTCGGTGATGCATTTATGGCATCGTAGCGCTAAGTTTGACTTATAAATAGACCACTTGGGCAGCTAAAATTTTCACTCTACATTCCCTTTGGAGCCTTTCCTTAGGGTTTCTCTCTCTCTCTCTCTCTCTCTCTCTCTCTCTCTCTCTCTTCTAACTTATACTTTTTCATACACCATGTTGGTAAAATATGTTGGTAAGGGCAAGAAGAGGGAGGCCATTAGTGACACTAATAGCTTTGTTAGTTTGGAGGCTGAGGAGAGGTACCACCACGTCCTCACACACAAGCATGTAATCCATGATAGGAGCTTCTACAATCTAGTAGGGCGCATGGAGAGCATCATTCTAGAGCAAGGTTGGGCAAAGTTGGTCTACGACAATAAATTAGGTGACATCCCCGTCATGTGGGAGTTCTTTGTCAATGTGAATGAGCACCAAAATATTCAAGTCTTCATTTGGGAGAAACTAGTAAATTTTGCTAGTACTGTCATTAACAGATATTATAGTCTACTGAAAGTAGATTATGATCAATATCTTTTTATTATAATGATCATCCTGACTTTGATGAAATTCTTAATTTTCTCACTATCAGAAATTTTTTACCTAGAGGAAAGGGTAGGAGGAGAAGAATATAAATTTTTCTTCCTCCGGCCTCACTACTGAGGCTAAAGCTTGGCACTACTTTATTTCTGCCAAGCTAATGCCCACTGAGAATATCAGTGAAGTTACTAGGGATAGGGTCATTTTGAATATTGCAATTCAAAAAGGCTTTACTATGGATATATGGAATTTTATTTATAATTATATCTATAATATGCTTGAGGGTAGTACTATAATAAGTTTTGGTCATCCTTCTCTCATTTATGCTTTGTGTGTTGAGGTGGGCATGGCAAGGGATCTTGATGAGAAAGTCTTTATACAAAAAGCTCCCCTGACCAAAAAGGATATTGAGGGGTTTCGTTCTAGGACTAAGATGGGGGAAAGCTCACGAGTCTCAAGCCAAATCCTCCAAAATCCCAAATGAGCAATTCCAAGAAATTGGAAGAGAAGTCTCAAACCTGAGGAAAAAGGTCAATGAGACTAGTTGGTGACAATAGGAACTGGAGAGTAAATTTAACCATCACATGGATCAGAAGCAGCAATAGTTTTTATACATGGTCGAGTTTAACACCTAGTTTGTGCACATGTTTGAAAAATATGGTTTCCATGCAAGTCCTGGTGAGGTTTCTTTTCTTGCAGTGCCTCATTTCTAGCCTTATGTAAGTACCCCGTCTAAGCTAGAGGAGGGAAAAAAAGGAGGAGGAGGAGGATGACTATGGCTACTAGTTTTTTCCATTTTTTTATTTTTTGTATTTTTTATTTTTATGTGATTTATATAATGCCTTTTTATATTAAAAATACATCAATTTTCTTTTATATATTTATTTTTTTTCTCTATGTATATGTCTAATTTCTTATCATTTTGGATGCTCCACCATCAGAGAGGGAGTGCCACGGCCTTGTCGTTGTAGGGCCTTCACGCTCTCATGCAGTAGGGGTTAGCCTTAAAACTTGAGAGTGCAACACCTGATATTCAACATCATGATGCCCTTTATATGTTCATTTCTCCTTATTTACCATAGAGCGAGGTGCCTCGGAGCTATTTACTTATAGGACTTAGGCTTATAACCCGAGAGGGCAGTGCGTTGCCGCCCGATATTTAGCGTCGCTGCACCATCTATGGGTTCATTTTTACTTATTTACCCAAGAGGATGTTGCATCAACCCTTGATGTTCAGCTCTACGGTGCCGTCAAAGAGTCTATTTTTTATTTTTATAAAGAGAGCAGCACCTAATCGCTATACTTCTAGTGCCTCGACACCGTTGTCTTATAGGACTTTGGCTCATAACTCGAGAGGGCGGTTCCTCGGCACTTAATATTCAGTGTTGTGGTGCTAACTTAAGTGAAACTCAAGTGTATATTTTTTTAAATTGGATGTCCCATATTTTACAGAAGTTTTAAAATATCATAGCACTATGGCACTCCATATGTAGCGTTGAGGCACTAATAATACTCTCCATAAGGGTTGGACTCGAGAGGATAGTACCATGGTGCTCTGAGTATAGTGTCGAGTCGTTCACTTAATGACTAATATTAAAAATTCCTGTAGCATGATGCCTGAGCAATGCCAGATTTTCTTACATGTTCAGTGCAATACACTCTTCTCCCTTATTCAGAATCTAAGATCAACAGAGGGAGGGCTTTGTTTTATGCCAAAACTAAGTTTGATAGTGGAACATATTGCATGTGGCTAAATTTAAATCAAGTCACAATATGGGCTCATAGTCGCATGACACATTTGCACTAATGGCCATTAAGCTAATGAAAAGAGTAGAAAGCTAAGTGAGTTGGGAATGCAATTTTAAGAGAATAATTCTGATTGAATTTTCTTTAATAAAAGGAGTAGTAGGCTTTTTAGAGTGAGTTATCTTTCAATGAATCTGTTCTAAGAAGCTAAAATTTAAGAATCAAGCAAAGAGAGTAAAGCTAGTAATGAATGCAATAAAACATAATTTTTTTACCTTTAGTAGATTTTTTGTGAGAGATTTCAATGAATGCATGTTCCCCCCAAGAACTCCTCTGGAAAATTTAGGGGAAGTAATCATGGAGAGAAGCAGCAATTCTTTCTTGCTTCTTTAAACTGCAGATCATTTTCACAATACCTCAGCGTTGTAATGTTTGTGTCGTGGTGCCAAACAAATGGTTCTCCAATTGAGCTAACAATTATTCTTCTGGAAGGACTGTTTTAGCGATGTGGTATCACGCTCACAGCACCGCGACACTGTGGACAAATAATTTATTAATTGCATTTTTTATGCAAATAGTATGTGTTGACCACACTTTTGGAGTGAGGATTCAATCTCCCCATCATAAATCTAGGAGTCTTCTAGACACTTAAGAGTTCCTTAGCCATATGATACTTCTAGTGATTAACTGAATACTTAACCTAAACCTAGAGACTTAAGAAGATTAGCCTTAGGTTATATTATGACTTAAGAGTTAGGTAAACCTATCTAGTCTATAGCCTAGCCTAACCCATGCCTATTTCATTAGCCAAAATCCAACCTCAAATCCAAATAACCAAAATCTAATTGAATATCAATTTATATCCAAACTCCAAACCAAAACCAAAACCAACATGATCTAAACCTAAGCCCATGATTCAATCCTATGGACTTAGCCAAAATCCCTTTAATCCAAACTTAACTTAATTAATTTTCTCATAATCAATTCAATCCTTTAATCATCATTCCAAACTCTATCAAAATCTATAACCAAAATGAATCAAACCAAAATTAATTCAATCAACCTAGCCTAACCCATTTGACCTAAAATATTCAAATGAGCTAAAATCCAATTGAACCCGAATCAATTGCAATCAAAGCAATAAACCAATCCCAAATCAATATTCAAACTCAACTCAACTTGATTTAGCCCAAAACAATTCACTTGACCCATTAGGCTCACTTGACCCAAAGTGACCTAAAGGACTCATTTGAGCCAATCTTCAATCCAACCGAAATTAGATTGAACCAAATCACCCAAAATATCTTACAATGATTGTTGATCATCCTTGATTGATCAATTACAATCACTTGGGTCAAACTAAGTCAATTTGTTCATTTTATCAAGTTAACACAATTAACCTACATGAGCCAAATGAACTAAATCTCATCCTATTCCAAATCAATTGAAATCAATGATTCATACTAATCTAAAATCAATCCTTGAACATGACTTGATCATCAGTTGAGCTAAATCAAACTCAATTGGCCCTCTTGGCCCAAGTTGACCTAACTTGACCTAAAGAATATTTTAAAATTATATCTCAGTATTATTTTATCTCTTTCATAATAAATATAAGAAAAAATAATATAGATATTATAAGCAATTTACTAATGATCAATACAAATAAGATTACAGCAATATTTGTCCCCAATCATGTGCCCTTAATAGAGTTTTAATGGCTACAAGATTGTAAAGAAGGGAAGAAGAGCCAAGAAATTATAAGAGGAAACTCAACCATTAAAAGTCATAAAGGGAAAATAGTTGTTTATAGAATTCTTTTTTTCAACTTTTTTTGAGTTTATAATGTTGGCCAGCAATTGTCCATAATGGTGACTATCAACAATGGGAACTAGCGGCTGTCAACAATAGTAGTTAGGGGACTATCTCCTTTCACATTTTCACTTCAACTGAGCTTTTGATACTACATAGGTTATTTCATCGAGGCCATGGATAGTAGATAATCTGTAGACCTTACTATTGTGAATGCTACCCAACTCTGCTAGGGGCCATTGCTTCTATTTCCCAACTAAAGCTATCACCCAAGACTCAACTACTCGGAGGCATAGCCCTTGAACCCCATTTATGCCTTCGGTATCACTAATGATCAAATGACATTATTTGATGTACAGGATTAAAAACTTGTTGATGTTAACAATGAGGGTGTGGACATTGATGATATATCAACACTAAATGAGTTGACTCGTGAACTGACTTGAACTCAAATAATAATACTCGAGCTCAAAATAAATTAATTAATTCTACTCAATGTGAAGTTAAAGGTGACTCGAGCTTAGCTTGGCTCATTTACATCATCACTTAATGGGCCACAAAAATTTAATAGGAACAATTAAAATGATCATAGGATGGAAAGAACTAAATAGCAAGACTGAAAATTTTTATTCATGTTTCTCTTCCATTATGCCTAAAATCTAAAATTTGTTAAATTTTGATTCTCCACCATTTAATTTTTGGTCAGACTAGAGCAGCAAAGAAAAAAAGCATGATAATTATGGTTGAATATTATATGATTCTGTCAATTTTTGATTACATGAATTTGATTTAGTAACCCATATTTCCATTAATATGCCAATCCCATGTTTATTGGTGTGTAGGTAATCGATAGATGCACATCAATATGCAAGCATGCATTTATGCTAAATTTATTAAATTTTATAATCTTTTTACATATGCCATTGATCGTGAATTTTTAATTATGTTGAATACGGTAAATGATTACCAGGTCCTAATGGTCATGGAGTTGTAATAGACTTTCTTTTTAATATTTCATCTGCATTGCTTGTCAACAATATCTTTTATGGATGCAAAAAAGTTTGAATACTCATGTGAGAAACATAAAAAAGAGACTCTTTGAAGCAGCTAGCTCACAATTCAAGGAATATAATGAAGAAGCTCCCAACACTGAAGGTCAAGATTTTTATAATTTGTTGAGTGCAACACAACAACCATAATTTATTGAGTGCAATGAGATTAATGAGTATTAAAATAAATTTTAATATGCCACATGAATTTTTCAATCTAGAAATTGGGCAGCTTAATGAGACAAATCAACCAAATAATCTAGTTTCATTTAATTTTTATCACACTAAAAGAATTAGTTTCTAAAGTAGGATTATTTGCAAAAAAAAGTATATTACTTTATTAATAATTATATGATTTATTATAAGGAAGATGGTTCAAGGAATGTCCAAATATTGTGGTTCTCTAAGAAATAAATAATAAAGCAAGAAATAATATAAGTAAGAAGATGCCCTATAAAAGAGACTATTTTTTGTGCCTTTCATTTCTGGTCTACAAAGTTATTTTGCATCAAAACGTTCTATTTAGCATATGAAATAGTCACAAATTTTGAGTCATCCATTGGATGTGAAGTCATGGAGCACATTGTTCACATATATCCAAATTTTACTGTTGAACCAAAAAAATAAATGCTTGGGTTTATGTGTCAATGGATTCATGCCTTATAGTCAAGCCAGGACCCCTTACTTATGTTGACTAGTGATTTTTTTGCCATAGAATATTCTTTTAGGGATGTGCTTGAAAATTCCATGCTATTTTCTAATGCTTATTATTCTTTAGCCACATAATCCAAAATTTTATGGAATAGGTGTGCACTAGTAACTTCTAATTGATAATCTAAAAATTTTATGGGAAGTAGGTTCCCTAATATATACTGTCTAAACAAATAAAAATTTTCAAATGAGGATAATACTAATTTAAGTAATTTGTGATTTTCTAATATATGACATGTATTAAGGTGGAAGTACATTATAGAAGCTATTTTGGTCATATTGTGTAGAGTCATCAAAAGTATTTATATTGAGGCATGATGGAAAAAATTCTTGCTTTGATTATAATAAAATATTTTTGTTTGTAAATCATCCAATTAGAAGAAATAAAGAAGCTTTCATGAAAAATTAGCTTAAAAAGAGTACTTTGTTGATAAGTGTATTTATGTAGTGAAATTTTTATAATTAAAATGTGTATTTTGTGTTTATACATGTTATTTACAGGTTATTTTAATATTATTTTAGGACAATCTAAAAAAAAAAGAAAATGACAAAAACTATAGTCAGCACTTAGGCATTGCACAAGTAGCACCATGGCACTACAATTGACCTACTTTATGGCAAACAATAAAAAGACAATGTCGATGCACTGAATCATCAGTGCCGCGATGCCCATAAATAGTGCACAAGATAGAAAAGATAGCACTGAGGTGCTATTTTTTTAAGAAAAATGGCTAGGATATTGAAGGACCAGCACTGAATGTTGACCTACATGTATGCTCCATCAGTCAAGTCAAACTCATGAGCCGAATTTGATGGACTTCCGATGCAACGACACATAAATCAAAGCTAAAATACACTTGACATCATTAAAACAAGTCAAAATGATCTTTGATCGATGAACGGCCTTCACCATCACATTCAGAATGTCAAAATTGATCAGAATATACATATTGCATAATTCAACAGTCAACTGATCAAGAGAAAAATCCGTTTACGTGCCTACACACATATCAAAGTCGAGAGGCTATGACGATACCCAAATGACCTCCATTCATGAAATTGATCATAATGTTAGAGTCTAAACTTCAAAACCTATTAAATGAGGCTGTCCACACTCAATTCGGATGAGTCTGTGCGAATGTCGAGTGGTCAGAAACGATAATGCACATTTTTCAATTGAAATCGATCCGATTCGGTGCCGACTTAAACCAAACAAACATCAAACTGACCACGCAATGTAATGTCAAAATAATCTAAGATTAATACATATATTAATTATATAATTTTATCATCAAAAAAATTAAAATCGGGGTTATTTTTAATTTAGTAAATGAGCTTATAAATATCTACTTATACCTAATCCTAAGGGGAGGATGGACAACCCTAATTCCTATTCACAACCACATAGCTCACTCTTCCCTTGTCTGTCTCTCTCTTTTTCTCCCACTCTCTAACCCTCTCTCGACTGAGTGCTCGCTCTCTCTTGCTCCTCCCGATTTGCTCGATTTAAGGAGTCGAAGGTAACTCTCTCGTTAGTCTCTCGTCCGTCTCTATCTCTTTCACCCTCTTACGCTCTGTTGTTGCCCGAAAAATAGAGAAGGGAGATGTCATCAAGGCATCTTCGTCTTTCCTCCCACCCCGTTTCACACACTTCTGCTTGTCTAAATCTCATAAATTAGCCTACCTGTAGGATTTAATAAATCTAGATTTAACCATGGAAAAGCGGCTTTAGCAGATTTCACAGCCGTGGATTTAACACGTCCAAAAACACCTTTTAGCTGGATTTAAGTTAATTTTGGCTTAATCCTACTCAAATCCTGCAGCCAAACCGCTCCAAAACTTATTCATAATTCCAAGGAGACACTCTAGCAATGTTACTGTAGCATGACACTATAGCAATGCTATTATAGCACTGAATATATATATATATATATATATATATATATATATATATATATATATATATATATATATATATATATATATTTTCTCTTTTTTGCTCATTTTGCTTAAACTGTCCACTGACATCCTCTCTTGGCAACCAAAAGATAACTCTGCCATCAGACAGGTTCCTCTCGGTAGCCACTCGCCTTCCCTTTCTACTACCTAGAATATAACTGAGAGGTAACTCTACCATCAGGAAGGTTATACTCAGCAACCACTATTTTTCACAGCTGAGAGGCAACTCCATTGTCAGATAGGTTCCCCTCAGCACTATCTCCTACAGCTATTCTGTATCCCCTCTTGATTGGAGTCCAATTCCTTTTACCACAGCTAAGAGGAAACTTCGCCATCAGGCGGGTTGCTCTTAGTTTTCTGCATTTCCCCCACATAATCAACCCAATAATCTCTCCTATTAATTTCTTTCTAGTCGAAGTCATGCAAAATTATTATTGTTGCTATTTGTGGATGTATAGAAATGCTTGATGTGTAAAAAAAAATTATATGTATATGTGTGTTTCTTTATGCAAGTTTGAAGATCTCGTCACACTCATCTCGACATGACGAGATTAAAATTGGCCGAGGTATTTCAAAACACTGATCGTCACACCCTGATGAGTGTGATGAGATTTATTAAAAGAAAAATCAATCACATAAAAAATAAACAATCTAAAATACAATTTGAATGTGTAGAAGTTGTATATATATTTTCTTTTATGCAGGTGATTGAAGGCCTTATTATGCTCATCAGGGCATAACGGGATTGAAATTCGATCGAGGTGCTTCAAAATATCAACCGTCACGCTCATCAGAGCGTGATGAATAATAATAGTTCTCATACTGCGTGGAGATAACACAAAAAAATCTGAAATCTTTGTATCCAAATTTCATAATTACAAATATAAATTTAAGCTAAATAAATAGCACTGCCTAAGCTCGCTAAGATAAATTGATATCAAATTGGATTTTGAATTATAAATGAGAATGAATTTGAAGATTATATTTCAAATAAAGAAAGATGGACTGAACTCAAATACCCACATGGGCCTCGACACTTATAATAAGTACCTAAACTTGATGTCTGAGGATGCTGAACGGGTTTAAAAAAAGGAGAAGAATGATGAAGTCAATTCAATCATTTATAACTATATGCATGCAAGTTAATGAATGTCATCAATGTTAATTCAAGCCAATGAAATATATATATATATATATATATATATATATATATATATATATATATATATATATATATATATATATATATATATATATATATATATATATATATATTACTCCATAAAATGTGATTACAGTAGGGATAATCTTCTATACTTGAAATAGAGTTGATAAGGTCTATTAAATGATCAACTTCTAAATGAATTCAAATTACATTAGATTATAAGACCCAATCCCTTATATTTGTAGTAGAGTTGATAAGGTTTGTTATGATATTACTTTCTTAAAGAATTTAAATTATACATAAGTCATAGACTCGATCTTCTGCTACCAAATAAGTAGAGGTGACAAGGTCTGCCTCAATGATAGCTAAGTTGATTGAAGATATCAACTGAGGGATAACTATTATCAAAATATTTATGTTACTATATTAAATATAATCAAATTCAAAATACTCAAAATATAAATCTAAATCTAATCCTCTATTATTAAATTAATAGAGTCGATAGGATCTGAAATAATAAACTAAATGATTAAGCAGACTTATATACCTGCATGAGCCCCGACACTTATACTAAGTACCTAAACTTGGTGTCTGAGGATGTTGTGTAAGTTTATAAAAGGAGAAGAATAATGAAATCAATTCAATCATTTATGACTATATGCATGCAAGCTAATGAATGTCATCAATGTTAATTTAAGTCAATGAAAGATATAGATATTCAGCTCCATAGAATGTCATTACAGTAGGCCTAATCTTTTATGCTTGAAATAGAGTTGATAAGGTCTACTAAATGATCAACTTCTAAATAAACTCAAATTATATTAGATTATAAGACACAATCATCTATATTTACAGTAGAGTTAACAAAGTCAGTTATGATATCATTTTCTTAAAGAATTTAAATTATACATAAGTCATAGACCCGATCCTCTACTAGCAATAAGTAGAGTTGACAAAATCTGCCCCAATGATAGCTGAGTTGATTGAAGATATCAACTGGAGGGGTAAATATTATAAAAATATTTATGATATTATATTCAATATTCTTAAATTAAAAATACTCAAAATATAAGTCTAGATCTGATCCTCTATTATTAAATTAATAGAGTCAACATGATCTGAAATAATAAATAAACAGACTTATATACCCCGATGATGGCCGTGTTGATTGAAAATCTCAACTGGAGGGGATGTTATCATCAAAAGATACTAAAATCTAACTAAATTTATCATAAAACTAAATTTCAACTAAGTAAACATCTGAACTAAATAAATTTATCATTTAAACACTCAAAGCAAATAATTCATCCACCCATCCACCATCATTTGTTGGCAATGACAGATTAAGAAAACTCTAGCTCATAAAGGAGCTAATGTCAAGTCAAATAAATCACTATATTCAAACTCAAATAATCTCATGCCAATAAGGATGTGACCCATGTCCTCTGTCCTTGTGGATTGGCCAGTAGGCTCAACATATGATGCGATTACGGCCAGAGTCCTCTGATCGAGTGGTTATCGCCAAATGCTTCGTAATATTACGACCATAAATATAGCCCATATGTTCCCCAATGGCTCAGCCCTTTGAGTTCATAATCATAGGGTATATTTAATAGGAATAAAGCTCTTTTGTCAGGTAAGGTAGATTTAAGATTGTCTCCTTAGATAAATACCACCTGAGGTCTTCAAGGATTACTTAGATGACGTAACCCATGGTTACAGATAGGGATCCTTCAGTAAGATTGGGATGACTACCTCCTCTGACTAAGTAGACTAGGGACCATGAAAGCCCACAAAGACGGAACCATGGGATCTAGATCAAGCACATCATCATTCCACCAACCAATGCTTTAAGTTAAATAATAGTGAATTTCATAAATTCTAAACCGTAAATTTTAAACTCCATATGCTGTTATTATATGCTACGTATTTAGCAATCTAATGACTAGTCTTAATCAAAAGTTCTCTCTCACCATTGATAGGGGTAATTAACTATAGGCTTTTACACCTATAAGAAACTTGGAACCAAATCTAAAGTCCTCACAAAATGAGGACAAAATCTCTGGGTAGTGTCTTATCTATTATTTCATTTACCTTCTGAAAGTATGACTGACATTTAAATCAAACTCTCTTCATCAAGAGGTCGATGGTGAATTTTCAGACCCCACAGAATTCTGGCGACTCCACTGGGGACTGGTTTCTCTTTCCGTCTTTGGCTAGTCAAATTTGGAGTATAGTAGTAGTGGAGTATAAGTAATCAAAATTGACATTTAATCATAAGATAAAACATCTAATGAACATAATAGTTTATTGAGTATGATTTTATTTGCTCAAAATTTTCTTTTGAATATGTTATTTTATTTTTTATTCTATTATATCTCTGCATTTTGAAAGTATGGGGGTAGAATATTTATTTGTGATTATTGACCCCTATCTTTCATTTGTGTAGATGGACCTACAGAATACTCCATTCATTATGAAGCTGAGCTGCTGGTCTAAGATCCATCTAGCTAATGCTATCATAAACACTAGAGAGCTAGAGCTACCATTCAATTTGGTAGTTGACTTTCCAGCAATTGCAACCAAAGCTAATGCCACATCAATCCAGGATACATCTGTATGTCGTGCACATCAGCCAGTGCAACATAGAAAATTTATTGAAGTAGTTACTGCTAAAGCTCCCAAAAGAGAGCTTCTGTGTTTCGAATATTGGGATATTCTAACACTTTGATTATGAAGAGAACAATTATTAGACAAAAAGTCTCAATCATGCCTGTAAACACCACTCTGCCAATTGAACCTTTCGTACCAAGAAAGTATGATCATGAAGCTTCCTCATCTAGACAAAAATTAACAAAAAGGCAGAGAAGAAGGATGAATAACAAACTATGAGCTCAACAACTACTGTCTAAACAACATACCATATCGTTAGCCTCTGAACCAGAAGTGAGTATTCCCACCCAAAATAAATTTAAGAATTTGAAATGGATAAAGAGGAATAGCTCTACTAGTGAGCTAAAATAATCTTTTTGGGACTGACCATAGCATTAAGCTCTAATTCCCAAAAAAAAAAAATCCTAAAATTTTATTTGCCAAAGTGCATTAAGAGCTGAAGGTTGCCAAAAAAATAGGCCTAATGAAAAGAAGAGTCCAAAGGCCTATGATAATTGAATTTGATAATGTTTAATCTGGTAGACTATCATCTATTGTGATAGCTTGTGACCGATTTAAGCAATTTTGATATGGTGAGCATGGAAATGTGACACCCCGACCATATATCTGGGAATCTGCTTTCAGAAGGTCCCAATGGGATGGAAAATAAGCTTGGAGCCAAGGCTTCGAAGAGAAGTTGTTGAAAATAAAGGAAAAAATGCGTGACATCTAGTTCGCACTCCCAAAAATCTGCCAATGATAAGAACTGACAAAACTGGGTTAAAACAAAGAAATCTTCTAATGATGAATTACAGGATGGTCAACACCCATGTGAATAATCCAAGGAATCCCATCATCGGTCAACTAAATATCCATGAAAGAAAGTTAACTTTGATCGTAGCCCTTGAAGAGAGGTTTGTCTCAAATATAGAGATAGAAATTCATTGAAAGAGATGTTCTGAACTTAGATTACAAGAAGATGAAGAATATTATAAGGATACTATGGAGGTGGAAGTACTATATGTGGTACAGCATGTCGGTGAACCATCTAGTGCACGATAGCACCAACATAGATAGCATGGAGCTGCACCTTCTATTCATTTTGAAGAACTAGCTCTTGAGCAAATAGAAGGGGGAGCTTCAAACATGTCCTCAGGTGATGGGGAAGAAGAACTAAAAAGAGAAGAGGATAACTCTTTCTTTGTTGACACAACCACGTTAGCCCAAATACAGAAATGAATGCAATGAAAGATGAAGGAAAAGGATATAGAGTTCATCTAGTTAAGTGCAAAGATGAATCAAATGATGGCACAAAAGCAGCAGTGCCAGCATCTATTCCACCTATCAACCATCCGACAACTAATGCTACACCTACTGATTCACTAGTTGACTCAGTGCCTCAAGCTTCCAGAGCATATAATGCACCCGAGGGGAGAAATAAAGTCAGTCAACTAGCTCCTCAACCCATCCCTCAAGATGTACTTAACATATCTGAGCCTGTGACAACAGCTCAATTGAAAACAATTATAAATGAAAAGATCAAAGTTGTCATAGCCACTGATTAGACAAAAAAATTGGTAAGCAAAGGTCATCCACACTCGGTAGAGTACGATCAAGTGTTATACCCTAAGGGCTATTTAGTACCTAAATTCAATACATTCAATGGCATTGGAAACCCCAGACAACACTTGGCACAATTCAAAGTAACTTATGGCAATATAGGAGGCAATGATGCACTACTATTCTGCCAGTTCGTTAGTAGTTTAACCTCAACTGCTTTTGAATGGTAAGCTAAATTGCCTAATGACTCGATCAATACTTTTGCTTAATTAGAGATGATGTTCATCAAGAGATTCACCAATGCAACTAAAAGGATTGCAATTGCTGATGTCACCTTAGAATGAAGAAAGAAAGATGAGTCAGTGACAAAATATATTTCATGTTGGGGAAACATGAGCAAGAAATGAGAACAACAGCTAGAAGAAGAACATGTAATTCAATTGTTGATGGGTAATATCGATGAGGAGATGGCACCATATCTATGCATTTCCTCTATCTCAATATTTCAAGAGTTATTAGGCTGAGTTGCATAGTTGAATAGCTGAATCGCTCAAAACCTGAGGGTCACTCAGAAAAGATAAAAAAGAATAAATTCTTAGACTCGAGGAGGAATGAGTCTCACACAACCTCCTATAGCTCGAGCAATGGAAATTGAGAAACATATAATGTTGATAAAGGAAAATAACCTGTTTATGATGAAGGAGGAAAGCAATCAGTTAACTCCCAATCAAAGCAATCAATAAGCGATGATGAGTGAGTGCACTCATCTCTAGAAGATAAGATGAGTAAGGAATACTCTTTTAAGAGGGAGAGTGTGGCTAAGTTATTTCTCTAAGTGCTTAAAGCAGGATTAGAATTACCAAAATCCAAAAGACCCAAAGAGTCAGGTCAAAATGATAATAAAAAATATTATCCATATCCTCGGGTAATTAGCAACCCAATTGAAGATTATTATATTTTTAAAAATTGGTTGGACTAAAAATATAGAAAAGGTGAATTCACATTGTCTGATAGTGTTCTCGTTCACCCTAAAAGAGAATCTATCAGAGTGGTTACGTTCATTTCAGTACCATTGATGAAAGGGAAGGCAAAAGGAAAAGCAATACAAGATGAGCAATGGGAGGCAGTGAAAATGTTGAAGCATCTAAGAGACGCCCCTAATATTAAGTGGAAATCACCACTTGAACCTATATTGGACTTAAAAGAAATGCCTAAATCAAGCATTTGATCTTCTAAGCAGTATTTTAATAAAGCTACTTCATCACACCACGAGGAGCAGTCTGCTAAACGTAGGCCTCATAAGTCAAAGTAGCCAGCTAAGAAAAAGAAGACCAAGAAGAGAACTATAATTCAAAAGATCATCAATAATCTGTAGGAATATCATCAATTAATGAGACAGACTATCAGGCTTACTGAATACATGTTGGGACTTTAGATCACTGAGTCTAATGAAGAAGGAAATAATGATAGACTTGTTTCTTAGAGAGGCATGTCGAGCTCTTTCGGTGGTGTCGAACAACCCCCAATATGATCCATGCTTGGATAATTGGAATCAAACAACTTTGAAAATGCAACATGCAAGAACAAATTCAAGAAGTTTTTCTTGCCAAGTAGGAAAATTCTTAAGCCTATAGAATCAAAGTCGTGCTTGATGGAGTGATAAACAGAAGATAGTTCAGAAGAAGATTTATATTTTCCTAATGAAGATAAGTCTGAGCCTTCAAAGACACCCCAAATAGGCCGCTTGAAGCTTGACAGTGACTCTGAAGCATCTGCACAGTCCTCCAGGGTAGATGGTGACTTTGAAGGACCTACCTCATTTGAAGAGTTTGAGCCAAATAAAGTAGTCCAAGTGCAACTAAGGAGTAGCAATATACTACCACCTCTATTAAATAAAGGGCTATCAAATAAGTACAAAACAAAAAATGAAGATAAAAATATTGAAGTTAATGAAGATATCATCCCTAAAGACCCTAAGAAGAAAGAAAATTTAAGTGGAGGAATTGATTATAATATCCTATCGCATCTGAGAAAGATCCATGCATAATTGTGTGTGTACGAGGCTCTCTTGATGTCGAAGGACCTCAAGATCTTTAAGATCTAGAGATATCTTTGAATGATGCATGCAGAGAGAGATCCTTCTTTGAAGAAGATCTTATCTTTATACCCAATTGCCCATTATATGTAACTGTAGAAAGTGATGAAATTATAATTAATTGAATTCTAATTGATCCAAGTTCATCAATAAATCTTATGAGTTTGTGAGCACTTAGGTGGTTGTCCCTTGACATTCATCATTTGGACGATGAAATTGATGGTCCATGGCTTCAATGAAATGGGGGCAGAGGATTCTCAAATCTTTTACTCTACCACTTAGGTTTGGAGAACTCTATACCCAAGCTAAATTTCATGTGATAGATGCCAAAACCTCATTCAAAGCTCTATTAGGCTATCCTTGGCTCCATGAATATGGTATGGTTCTCTCTACTCTACCTCAATATATGATAAGAAATGGACTAGAACAAAAAAATTCTTGGCACTATTCAACCATTTGTAGTTCATGAGGCAAAAATTTAGGAGAATACAAAATATTTTGTTTCAAAAGAAAGGAAGTCTCAACAATAATGAAGCTACGCATGAGGCTTTGATAGCTGGTCTTGAAGAAGCTAATGCCGTAGGTATCCAAAATCTATAAATTTTTGGAGACTCTCTGCTGATCATCAATCAAGTGTTGGGAAACTATAAGATTACCAAGCTTGAATTAGCCTATTATCATGAGCGAGTTCCCAAGCTAATGACTTAAATTTTAAATGTTACATTAACTCGTGTCTCTCGATCCAAAAATAGTAAAGTAGAGATCTTAGCTAAACTAGCCAAAGAGATGGACGACGAGCACGTGTTGATAGAAGTTTTCACCCATTGAGTTCTAAAGCTAGTGAATCCACATTCTTCACTGGAAGAGGGATCATCAAGTGTAAACTAACATGATGCAATTCTGATTGATCCTCAAACTCCATCAAAAATATTTAAAACTAAACAATATAAGCATGCTTAAAAGGAACGTAAATCTGAAGAACCTTTAGAAGTATAACAAGAAGCCTTCATAGTAGAAGAACCAGATGATTGAAGATAACCCTTCATCAACTATTTTAAAGAAGGAAAATTGCCAAGCAGCAAATCGTTAGCCTCATAAATGGAGAAGAGAATACTATGATATGCTTATAACAATTATACTTTATATGACAATTCTTTTAAACTAATGTGGCTATGATGTTTTAAAAAGGAGGAAGCTAGTAAAGTGATATCTGAAATTTATGAAGGACTTGGTGGTGCACATCATTCAGGTCCTAAGATGGCAATCAAAATCAAGAGGATGGGTTATTATTGGTCATCGATGGTGAAAGAATATATCGACCATGCAATGTCAAGTCCATGACAATATCATTCATCAACCTCCAAATCCACTGCATCCAACTATTGCATATTGGCCATTTGAGCATTGGGGAATAAACATAATCGAACCTATTGATCCACCATCATCAGCAGGTCATCACTTTATCTTAGCAGCAATAGACTATTTTTTCTAAATGGGTCGAAGCAGCTCCATTTAAAGAAGTTACTACTGATCGAGTCGTCGACTTCTTCACTCATAATGTTGTCTATAGATTTGGTATACCATGGTGAGTCATCTCAAACAATGACCCAACATTCACAAGTGCAAAGATTTATAAATCCACGATCGATACAAAATTGATTAGCGATATTCATCAATTTATAATCTAAGAGCCAATGATTAGGCAAAAGCTTTTAATAAAATACTGATCAAGCTACTCAAAAAGATCCTCAAGAGGAACAAAAGAGAGTGGCATATAAAAATGCTTGAGGCATTATGGGTATATAGAACTACTTACAAGACGCCAACTAAAGCCACTCCTTACACTTTAACTTTTGAAGTCAACGCAGTTTTTGCACTAGAAGTCGAACTACCATCACTTTGAGTAGCTATGCAGTATAATATCACTCAAGAAGAGAATGTCTGTTTATGGATGGAAGATCTTGACATGCTTGATGAAATCAGACTTCAATCCTAATAAAGCTTAGAAATCTATAAAGCAAGAATGCCTAAAGCCTTTGATGGAACAATGCGTCCTTGAACTTTTCAAAGAGAAGAGTTGGTCTTAGTGCTGAGAAGAGCAATAATCCCTCTCAAAAGAATCAGTGATACTTGAGAGGAGAAGTAAACTGTCGATCGCCTCCTCTTCCTATTTTTTCTTGGTTTGAGGGAGGCGCAATCAGACAATCCAACCATTTGATGGTTCTGCGACTAAGGTATTACTTTCTGGAATATATTCATTGCTTTCTTGTGGTTCTAAAGATCTTGCATGGAATGGTTGAGGTTTTGCTTGCTTTTAGTTGGAAATTCTTTATAGTTATTTTTGGGTTGATTTTAGGGTTTCTAGGGTCCTATAGTAAGATTTAATTTTTATGATTGTGTTTGTATATATGAGGTTATTGCTTAGTTAACTTTGTTTATTTTAGCTGCATGCTTGCTTTAACCTCAATTTTTTTGCGGTTGCGATTTTCCTTTTGGGATCATGTTTTTTGCTTTGAATAAGCTGTGTTTCAATTTTTGTAGTCTTATCCTATTTATGGTTATTTCAGGTCCTCATTTTCCTAAGTCCATTGAAGGCTTCTATAAACAGTTTTGCCTTTTCTGCTCTTTTGATTTGGTTTTAGTTTTTTTTTTAAATCATGTTGTTTGAGCTTTTAATTTTTTTGTGATAAGGTCTATTCTGAAATTATTATTTTTTAGAAATCTCTAATCACTTTACATAGATTTATTTCATCTAGAGGTGTTAAGGATATAAAAAACATTTGTTTTCAAGGATACAACGATGATTGAGTAGGATACCATAAGGACTATTCCAATAAATTCAAGTCTATATCTTCACTCTATCATTTGAACACCTAATACTCTAGAAAGAACCTAAGTTTAAGAGATAAGAAAGAAATAAAGAGAATCTTAGAACCAGTCCATTTTTAGTTTCCCAAAAATGTTAAGAGAATCATTTTATATATATTCTATTATAAATGATGTCACAAAGCTTATAGTGGAAGATTTAATTTAAATTAATCTCATAGGTTACACTCTTTCAAATTAAAATGATGATAAAAAAGGTGTCCATATTCACTAATTAATTAGCTAGAATTGCATTTGATTGACTAGATATAGCTGCTTAAATTTCTCATTTATTTGTCCATTACTAGAGTTATTAATTTGTTAAAAAATATGCACATAATCAAAATTGATAAGGCAAGATTTGATCAAATTTTTTTTAACAACATGAGAATATTTTGAAAAAAATTCTCACATTCAATTTTGGATTCAACATAAATTAAGTTCAAACTTTATTAAAAAATATAAAAATAAAAATTACAAAATGTGGTCTGCATGAGGGCAAGTTTGATGGATCAATATTCAATTTGCTTGCATCATGCGGGTGCACACATTGATCCTTTAACTCAATGGGCTTATGATTTGATTTTTTGATGTGCAATTCAGGAATAAATTCTTACCCAAGCACAAATATATATTCTCATTTAAACTCCATCAAGACAAGTTCCCTTGCAATGTTGGAGTTTACATTCTTATTAAATTCTGCATTGAAAATAATTTCAGTATGCACATTTTGGGTATTAATTTCTCATTCAACCAATTTCCATTTTGACCATGTGAATACATTTCTATCCCCTTGTAATGGATGACACAAATCTACCAATACATGTCACTTCCACAATGTTTGTTCAATTCAAATTTGGGCTTCAAACGACCCTTCATCTTGGGTTTGCAAACTAATTAACTAATAGTCCCAAAAAATGAAGTTGATAAATGAGAAGTGAAAACAAAGACTTGACTTAGTGATAGAGTTCTACAATTATCATTTATAAATAATAGGTATTAAACATGATAGGACTTCACATTCACTATAGATTTTTAATGAAAATCAATTTCAATGTGCACACTTTGAGCATCAATTTATTATTCAACTAATTACCTATTTGAATGTGTGAATATGTGATTTTAATCTCCCGAAGGATCACATAAATCCACCAATGCTTTCCATTACTATGTTTAATTCAAATGTGGACTTTAAAATTGCTTCTCTTTGCAGTTTTACAAATTATTTTTTAAACAATCTTTATATAAAAAAATATTGATGATGAGAGAAAATAAATACTTGACCTAACGATAGAGTTCTACAATTAACACCTATAAAAGTGGGTAGTTGCTAACCCTTGAAACCTTCCCTTGTTAGAGTTTATTTACTTTACAATTGACTAGCATTGACGGTGCCAATGATTTATTTTATTGTTTGTGTAATCAATCATTTACCTCACATATATCTTTTTGTGTCAAAATGCTAGTTCTTATTATTATGTTTTTTTTTGCCCAACATTAGCCTACTTCAGTGGGAGTTTCTAAAGAACTAAATTTTATAGTATTATAATTTGAAGTTGCCCCAGTTTTCTCATAGAGGTGATCTTTAATCAAGAATAATCTCACATTACTTTTCTCAAATTCTCAAAGTATAAAGATCATTAAAAGTTTAGCTTATCCTTTTAACTATGGGTATCCCCACTTTATCATAAGAATGGATAGAGGCATAACCCCAATAATGATCTCATAGAGTTATTACAATTGCGTAGCTCCTTTCAACCGAGATCTTGGGTTATTTAGTTAACTAGGTTGGATTTTTTCAATTCAATATTATTCTTTCATGTGCTTATGTCTTATTCCTTTAGCTTATTTTTCAATTTGATATTTATTCAAATCTTCGATTAGCAAATTTCTATGTTATCTTTTGACATTATACGGTCAAAATGATGATTCTAGTTATGGGCAGTTGTTTAGCGGGTGTTGTGGTATTATGTCAATAGTACATGCCTCTTGACTTATCATCCTACAAAATATTTTGTGATCTATCAATAGCAGAGTGGATATCATAGTGCATACATGTTATGGGTAGAGATTTTAGCCACTTGGTCTCTTCACCACTATAATTTAGAGCTATAAATTTATGCTTAGAGGATTTTCAAGGTAAAGTTCATTTAGACCTACACAAGCAGTTGATGGGATAATTCAAGTACAAATGGTAAATTGACATGGGTTAGATGTGATAATTCTCAAAATTAAGTTAGAAAAAAGAAATGTCTTAATCACAACTGAAAATCAATCAAAATGTCTTCCAATCAAAAAATAGACCGCAGTAAGGCATTTAGACCATAAAAATTGACTAAAAATGACTTATCACATCAATTAATTACCATCCATAAATGAAAATAAACCACAAAAGTAATTTCGTGCATATTAGAGTATGGAGGCATCAAAGTCATCCAAATAAGCTTTTTTTGCAAAACGGATTGTCTGATGTCGCTAAAACATCGAAACCTATCAAATGAGACTTTTCGGGAGTGATTTGATGTGTATAAATGGCAAGTAGTAGAATGCAAAGATGTTTAAATTGAACTCAAATTTGTCTCAATCGACCTCTATGTTTCCCTAATGACTTTTGATCACATAACAAACTACGTAGTTTAGAATGTCACTTTTACCTAAAAGCTACACTCATATTATATAGAATCAGTTTCGACATAATTCACATGTATTTTTGTTGTTATTCCATATAAATTGAGTCACATAAAAAGGAGGATATGTGAAAATAGTATTCATTTGATTACAAGTAAAGCAAACCAATTCTTCTTTAGAATTTTTTTGCTATTTTAATATGCCCCCATAACCAAGATTAGAAGTATCAGTTTCAATAATTTTAAAACTGTCTAGATCAGCTAAGTTAAGACATGGAAGGTTCTTAACTCTTTTCTTAATTTTGAAGATGGCCATGGTATGTAAATCAGACCATGGTGATGGTGATTTTTTTAATTGGTCAAAAAGAGGGGCAGAATCTTGTGTTGAATTCTGATAAAAATTGGCTACGTAGTTTAAGGCTCCTAAGAACCTTTGTAGCTGAGTTTTATTAAGGATAACATTAAGTTTATCCACAAATATAATGCTTCTATTGATTGGAATAATAGAGGCATTAGAGATGTTGTGCCCCAAAAATCTAATTTCACTTTGAAGTAATTTGATTTTGGGTGCGGATAGAACAAGACCATTTTTCTAAATGACCCATTTAAGGGTTTTTAAATCAGAAAAATGCTCATCAATGTAGTTAGAAAAAATAAAAAAATCATCAATATAAAAATAATATATTTAACGTAATCTACAAATATATTATTCATGATGTGTTAGAACTTATATGATGCATTTTTGAGACCGAATGTCATAACATTCATTGATAATATCCAAATGGCACAGTGAAGGTTGTTTTATAATGATCAAGTTCATTAAACCAGATCTGCCAATACCTAGATTTTTAAATAAAATTTAGAGAAGATTTTGGCATTATGAAGACTATTAAGAAGATCTCTTTTATTAGGAAGAGGGTACCGAACCCACTTAAGAACTTGATTAAGTGGCTTACAATTAATTACAAGTCTAGGTTTTCCTCTTTCCTTTTCTGGAGCATTCATAACATAAAATGTGGTGCACATCCAAGGAAAATAGGATTTTCGAATTATTTTTTTGGACAATAATTCGGCAATCTCAGCTTCACATAATGAAAGATAATGCTCATTCATCTGACAAGGATGATCCTTAGCAAAAATGTCTCGTTCATTGAAATTATCAATGTATGGAAGTTCCATTGAATGAGTTTTTCTATCCGAGAAGGCGATTGGATTTTCACTGCAAACGTCCTTTTAGAAATCTTGTAAACAAAATTGAATTTTGTTTTTTATTTGAGGAGAAGAAATTTTTTGTTTAATAGGTAAATCAAATATTTCTTCTTTTAGATAACTTAATTGTATAGACT
Organism: Cymbidium sinense; assembly: GCA_021442155.1. NCBI lineage: Eukaryota > Viridiplantae > Streptophyta > Magnoliopsida > Asparagales > Orchidaceae > Cymbidium > Cymbidium sinense. The sequence goes on from CM038215.1 coordinate 54,207,302, forward strand.
TTTTATTAAGTCTATTTATTTCATTTATAATGATTTCTTTAGGGTTGGTGATAACACGGAATGTAATCTCTTTATTCTAGAGTTCACATTGAATCTAGTATCATCAATCCTTCTTATGGGCATTATTTTAAGAAGAAAATGAATTCCCAAAATAAGATTATATGTTAAATTTTTACTAGAACAAAAGACATTTGAAGACAAATATCATTTTGGCATATAGCAATAGATGATAGTTTGTAGTTGATTTGTAAAGACTCACCATTAGCAGCTTTAAGCTTTTGAGTGGTTTTTTTAAAATATTTTGAAGGAATGAGTCCTTCTTGCATGTAATTTAAGTCTGCTCCATTATCAACTAGAGCAGTTAAATTTGGTAAAATAAATTCTTTATTAATAATTAATTTAATGGAGATGTACCATTTTTGGTATATCAATCTTTTGTATACTTTGTAAAAATCCTGGCTCTTGACTAGAAGAGGCTTCAGAATCATCGTTAGAATAGGCCGTCTTTTGGTTTAATTCTAAATCCATAAGGCATCCATTCATATTATCTTGCTCAACCTTAAGATGTTGAACTTCTTGTTGAAGTTGCTTTAACTCAGATTTTATATCAGTTAAAGAAACTATCATAGATAGTGAACTAGGTTCAATTCTTTTCTTATATACTTCTTTCATAGAATATATTGGAGGTTTAAAAGAAATTTTTTTAGTTTTTTTCATTAAGTAAATTGATAATCTTATTTCAAGTTCAAGAATCTTCAACTTGAGTTAAGATTTTAATAAGCTGGTCCTTTTGCTCAATAGAAAGAGTATAAAGTTAGCAAATATTAATTATGTTTTTATAATAATCTATTTGCTGGCAAGAATTATAGCAATTAGATTAATTATCGGTAGAAGATAAAGAAAAGGTATCTTCTTTGACGGATTCATTTTCAGAATCAGAGGAAGTAAGAGGAATCTTCATTAGGGTTTGTTTTAACCCTTCACCCATCTGGAATTCATTTAATTTTTTCTTAACAATACAACTGTTAGCATAATGAGCCATACAACCACACTTATAACATTTGATCTTGCCTTTTCCTTTAGGTTTAGACCTAGAAGTTTTAGGATTTTTTGGTTTTTGTTTGGATTTATCATGTTTAGGGAAGAATTTTGATTTAGTCTTTCCCTTTTGTTTGATTGAAGAAGAGCGCACATGAGGCTCGCAGGAAAACTATTTACAAAATTCTTCAAGTTGTCATCTTTCAAGAAGGTGTTCTCTTTCATTTGTTCTTTAAGTTTAATATCAGAACATATAGTTAATCATGTCTTAATGTAGACAGAGATGAGGTTTCCATATGTAAGTTCTTCATAAGGAATAGTACCATCAAATAAATGAGGATTAGTTTTTTACTTTCTCAGCAAAAAGATTAGGAAGACCTTTGATGAATTTTTGCTTCCAATGAAGATTATTAATGTCATAAAGAGCCATGACTCTAGTAAGAAAAATATCCTTATACCATCTAAAATGTGTTAAGGAAGGAGAGTGTAACTTTTGGAGTAAGGAATGAGTCTTTTCTCCTTGATCTCCCACAAATTCGAAAAAATGATCTATGATAGCCTAAAGAAGATTATAGACACAGCTGTCATTAGGTTTATGCTAGTCTTGAGATAAATTCTTAGTGCTAAGGTCAATTTCATAAGAAGATCCTCACATTGAGGTAAGGTGAGATAATGATCCCACCAACCTTTAAGGACTCCAGAAAAATCAGCAACAATAGCTTTGACAGAATTTAATGATTGAGCTGTATGATGTTGAGACTGTATGACACAAGCAAACGTGAGCATGCGATGGAGCATATGATGGATCTGTTGTTCACAAAAGCCATCAATATTTTATTCATAGAGAGAATCACCATCATAAGAGTTACTTGTGAAATTTGTGGTTTCTTCAAAGAGTAAACGGCGTAGGCCATTTATAGTAGTGCTTATCTAGGTTCTTCTTTGGATAGGTTAATTTTTTTATATCAAGAAGATGCTGGATTTGAAGATCTTGAAAGAGTCCTTGAACCTTTTCAATATTATTGTCAGAGTAATCTTCAGAAAATTCTTTAAAAGTTTTGTCCGATGTACTAGGGATATTATCCACTAGGGTGCCTATAGTTCAGTCTTTTAATTTAAGTATCAAATTCTGAATATCTTTAGAAGAAGGTCCTAAATTTAATGTAAGTTTAGGAGGAGGCTAAAAAGAAGGTCTTATCAAAGGAGTAACACTTATTGAGGTCTTTTTAGAAATTCTACTAATATCTTGGCTAAGAGTTTGTTGTTTAATCAACTAATCAATTTTAGATTCAAGGTTAAAAAAATGATCAAAAATTATTTGAAGGATACTATTGCTATAATTAAGCTGTCTAATGATAATAATAAATTCTTTTAGAATTTGAGGGTCAGAATTAATTTTTCCAAAAGCTGCTATATCTAATGGTTTATCATCAACCATTTTAGCAACTGGTGGTAGATACAAAGTCTCAATCACCTTACCATGCTCAGTTAGCCATTTCTTATTGGATAAGATTACTACTTGAGTAGATTGAGTATAGTTTTGATGAAACCAAGCAACAAAGGGAATTGTTGCTTTACTTTGCCCATTTCATTCTATCATTTTTTCTGAAATATATATCAGATATTTCGATTCGTTGTTCATCTGAAATAATATTTTGATACCATGTTCATAAACTATCATATTTAGATTGAAAATATTCTTTCAAAATGGCTTCTCTAGCCTTAGATCCTATTTTTTAATTCATTAAGACTAAAGTTCATTTCTGAAGGAGTGGAAGATCTATTTTCTCTCACTAGGTGATAAATATGATTTGATTTAATCGAAGTACTTCAGTTGATGGTTAATCTACCGATGTAGGAGAACCTGTAGATCAAGCTTTTTTAGACGTTTCAGAAGGAAAATATACTATCAAAAGGGTTATAGTTCTTTGAGGATTAAATCTAACTTCAACACCATCATCAAATGTTTGACTAATTTGATCGATGTCTTGATTAATGGAGGGTCTTGGTGTGACCGCAGATGGTATAGTCCAAGAGTCTGGAAATATCACCTCATTCCATTTGATAACTCTGTTAGTTGCTATGTGAGAGGCTTCCATATTTGTTTCTATTAGGGTTGTTCGTTTGGCTAGTTGAAATGCCCTTTTAACCTTAGGATTCAAAGTATTCTGAACATGAAAATGGATTCTCAAGATTAGAGCAATAGTTTTAGATCTAGAAAGAAAGTCATAACCATGAAGTTATAATTATAGTTTAACAACTTCAAATAGATTTATGTTAGATAAGGATAAACTCAAATTAGAAAAAACATTAAAGTAAACTGGTCTATGATAGAGGCTAGTTTTAATAACACTCATAAGAGATTGAGCCCAGTGGAGGCATCTACCATTTCTTAGGCTAGCTAAAATGGAGGCATTTAATCCTTTCATGGTTAAAGGCTTAAATGCTATTTGGATCATTACAATATGAATGTATTTAAAGTTTTGCATATAACAATGTAGATCTTCATGAGTTAATAGATAAATGGTTTTATCCATTTGATCTTTAGTGATGGATTGTTGGACAGTTTTAATTGAAGTTTTATCCATTAAATTCCCTAAAAATTTTATTCTTTCATTGAATTTCAGCATATTTTGTATTAATAATTTCAATTGATTTTTGACACTTTCATGAAGACTTTATAAATTATTTGCAAATGTAAATATAGTCTCAAAAAATATATGTGAAGGGATGCTAGCAAGGTTAATGGATTTCTTAATATTGTAGCCATAGGCCGTCTCAAATGAAGTTTTATTTGTAGTCTTGAAGATAGTATTATTATATGCAAACTCAAGAAGATATAGGTCCTAATTTTCTAAACTTCTACTCACCCAACTACTTAAAGGTTTTGAAAGTCATATTTACTACCACTATTAGGCTATCAGTTGGGAAGTGAAAATTTGAGGAGAATTTTATGTTGTGTTCATAAGCTATCATAATATTTTCTAAAAATAGGATATGAAATTACATTTCTATCTAAAATAATTATGGAAGAGATTTTATGTAATTTAACAATCTTCTTAAACAACAACCTTATTATATATGCTAGAAATTGAGAGATATTTTAGTTATAACTATTTTTACATAACCAATATCTTATTAACTCCATTTTTTATAGTATACAAATATTATCTTAAGTTTATATTGTGATACTTGAAGAATGCTAATAATAATATTTTTAAGAGTAAACTACAAGATATTAGGTTTTGTAATGTTCATGAAGAATCTAATGTTAGGTGAGAAAGACTAGCAAATGATATTAAGTATGCTACAAAAAATGTGATTCGAGAATTAAAAAAATTTCTATTAGTAAAAATAGTTAATGGTGGAGTCAAAATATACAATTTAAAATAAAAAATAAAAAATGTTGTTATAAAAATTAATCTAGATGTAAAAAATTAGAGAATTAAGAATGGTATAGAGTAGCATATAAGTATTATAAGAAAGTAATACATTATGCAAATAATTCAACAATTAATAATTAGATCAAAACCTAATTTAACAATTTGACCAATCCAATCAATCCAACTTCTTACAAAAAGATTACTGATAATCAAATTGCAACCAATTGACCATAATCAAGCCAATCTGGCCTCTTGATCCATGTTGACCCAATTTGACCTAAAGGGCCAAATTGGGCAAAATCTCATCCCAATCCAAATTGATTGTAACTAATACCTCTAATCAATCATAAATTGATTATTGAACACCCTCCAATCATCAATTAAAGCTAATTTAACCAAACCAACTCAATTGACCCATTTAGGCTAATTTTACCTAAAGGATCAAATTGATAAAAACATATCTTAATCCAAATCTAATCAAATCAAATCAAATCCTCCAATCACTCTTAAATTATCAATCAAACATAAATCAACACCCACTAAACACAATTTGGTCTATTTGACCAAATTGGTCAACTTAACCTATTTAGCCAAAATGAACCCATATGAGCCAAATACAAATCCACTTCAAAGTGAATCAAAATAATTGCACCAATACATTTCAAATGATCATTGAAACATAATCTAATAGCCCTCTTGATCCAATTTGGTCAATTGGTCAACCTAACCCATTTGAACTTAAATTGATGTATATATGTCAATTGAGCTAAATCCAACCAAACCAAGTCTAAACCCAACAAAACTTAGCATGACTTATTCTTAGGTCTCGATTGACCGCCCAGGTGAACCGAACTCATGGTGAACCTAATTTGTTTCAATCCAAGTGAACCAAGGTTCCAAATAGAATAAAATTTCCAGTAAAATGCTTACCTACCTCCCTACCCCTTGGCAGCCACTTTTGGCTCTTTTTAGACATAACTCCACTAACTTAAACTAACCCAAGGCTATTGGGTCCAATCATTGACCAAGGGGAGTACCTCCTCCCCTTGGCCATCAATTTGTCCACTTCAAAAGAGGTGTACACCACACGACAGGCTACCAAGCTCCTCAAGCCACTCAAAAGCATATGCCTTAGTAGCCCCTTACCATCTCCAGTCACCTATGTCATTTGGATGGTTGCCAAAGGATGAACCAATCCCATGGCTTGGTTCACTTAAGGAGGAAAGTATACCCCTCCTCTCTTAAGAAAATTCAACACACATGTTCCTTATAGCTCATCTATCAGTTCCCCAGCTTGCTTTAAGCAATTTGAGTACCACATCATCGATGAGATCAAGTTCCACCTCTACCCAAGTCTCCATTCCATCCAACCTCATCAAAACTCTACCAAACCTAAAGTAACTCTTCCTACACCAATCCCTAACTTCGATAAGTCAAAATGAATTGACAAGCACTTGATTTGAGCATTAGAAGGCACTCCAAGACTAACTCTAGAGAGCTTCATGGTTGTGCTTGGTCTAGAGGATGATTAGCAGGGAGACAACTCATAATATTCTTAGCAGGGCTTTGTCTCTTCAAGGTGAAGCTATCTTAGTCAGTGGATCACTAGTTTTTAGCTACAACGAGGTAATTTTTGGTCAATCATAGAAAATCATAGGATTGTTAGTTTTTTGTAGAAAAATATGCATTTTGAGTTGACTTCACCGTATGATCCCCTTTATAATCTTTCCATGATCAATTTTGCATTAGAATACACCGTCGAACAAGCTCCGATGAGCTAGGATTGAATGAAAAAATGCGGATAGTGTCTATTTCTTGCTGGAGGTGGACAACGGATCATCGACCATCCGTTCCATGTGATTAGAACAGTTGGTCGTGATTAATCATGTTAAATTTATTTGATTTAATCCTTTAAAACTAAGGGATTAATCTCTTCCATCCGATCCATGATAAGATGGTTAAGACGAAGGTGCATTTGCCCCTGCTAAGCCAACAGCTACGTTGGATGATTTAAATAGCCAATCACGTGATGCTATGTGGAAAGCACTACCGTGTTAGCAGCCACATGACACCGACTATATAAATGGGTTAATTAAGGATTACAATGTGTTTTAATTAACCAAAAATTTAAAAAATTATAACTAATTATAGAAAAGAAATTAAAAAATACAAATAAACTCATTTTAGAAAGCTTAAATAGAGGAGAATTAAGAAAAAAAATTTCTAAATTTTATTCAATGAATAGTGACTAATTAGGGTTTAAACTTTTACTCAATTACTATAATTAAATCATAATTACTTGGCTATTTAGCTTGGGACTTAGTGTGATTAACCTTGGGATGACCTTTGCCTCCCATAACTTTCTCATGTTAATTTGTTAAGTGATTTGAGAAATCTAAATTTTTAAACCCTAATTAGCCATTATTGCATTTAATAATTATTTAAAATTTTAAAAAAATTATGAAATTAATCATGGAAGGTTAGGTAATCATTAGAATAGTAAAAGTAATCAAAGAAATTAGTTAGAACCTATGGTTCTAACTATTTCCTAAAATCACCTTAATAAACCATTAATTAATTAATTAATTAAATCAATAATTAATTGAAAATTTTAGAAAATCCATAATAATTAATTAAAATAACATGAGATTTTGAGTAAACCCTCTTTGTGCTTAGCAAGCAAAGGGCTTCCTAATGAAATCAAAATCCCTAATTTGTTTGGGTTATTTTGAGAGTAATTAATAATTGTGGATTCTTCCTATCAATTTAATTAACCTTTAGTTACAAGCCTAGTTGCATTAGAAATTTTTGAACATTTTTATTTTATATTCATGAACTTTTAGTGATTTTTTCATAATTTTTAGGATTACATTCATGGGTTAATTAAATTTATATGTCTCTTTAGGCCTAATTTGATTAAGAGCCTAATTATCCTCAATTAAGTCATAAAAATAACTCAAGATAACTTCAAACTACTTAATAAATAGAGATGGGAATTAGTTGGATCATAATTATTTTATCTCCTCTTTAGGATTAAATAATTCAAACCCTAACATTAAATCTTAATTAATTTGATTTAACTTAAGGAGTGTTTATTTAGTATGAATGTCCTTAAGTCCTAAAGAAGCCAAATAAATCATTTGGTAATATTGAATTACTTTGCTTCAATTATTTATAAATTTGCATTCCATTTGTCTTATACATTTATGTTTTAAAGAAAAATTAGAATATGACATTTAATTACATGGTTGTGGACAAGATTGTATAACTATTATTACTAATAAATCTTAAATTATTTTCTTAAATAATTATGATATTGTTGACCTCACTTTTGGTGTGAGTATTCAATTTTCTCACCATAGATCTAGGACTCTTCTAGACACTAAGAGCTCCTTTGTCTTAAGACACTTCTAGTGGCTAAGTGCACAATCCACCTAAGCCTAGGGACTTAAAAGGATTAGCCAAATTCTCTTCAATCTAGGCTATGCCTTAGGACCTAGGGAGACTTACTTAGCTTATAGCCTAACCAAATCTACACATATCTCCTTAGCCAAAATCCAACATCAAACTAATACATCCAATTCCAATTAAACCCCAACTCAAATTCAAATCTCTAAAGCATGATCAAACTAAGCTTGTGTCCATGACTTAATTCTATGAACTTAGCCAAATTCTCTTCAATCTAAATCCTAAGCTCAATTGATTTATTTTTCATAATCAATTCAAGCCTTCAATCATCACTTAAAATCCTACCCAGAACTACAATCAAAGATAATCAAATCAAATCAAATCAAACCAAATCAAACCAAATCAAATATATCCTAAGCCATATGATTTAATCTTATAGACTTAGCCAAAATTCCCTTCAATTCAAACCAAACTTAAATTGATTTTCTTATGAATCTATTCAATCTTTCAATCACCATTACAAACCAAAATCTACAATAAAATCACATCCAATCAAACCCAAAACCAATTCAAATCAAACCAAGTTAACTCATTTGACCCAAAATACTCAAATGGGCCAAAACCCATTCAAACCCAAATCATTTGTAACCAAAGCTATAAACCAATTCCAAATTAATATTTAAACTCAACTAAACTCAAATCAAACCCGAATCAAATCAATTGACCCATTTAGGCTCACTTAACCCAAAGTGACCTAAAAGACCCATTTAAGATAATCTACAAATCAACCCAAATTAGATTGAATAAAATCAATCAAAACCTCCTACAATGATTGTTGATCATCATTGATTGATTAATTACAATCAATTGGGTTAAATCAAGTCAATTTGGTCATTTGATCGAGTTAACCCACTTAACCTACACGAGCCAAATGAGCCAAATCTCATCCTATGTTAAATTAATTGAAACCAATAATTCACATCAACCTAAAATCAATCCTTGAACATAACTTGACTATCAATTGAGCCAAACCAAACCCAATTGGTCCTCTTGACCCAAGTTGACACAATTTAACCTAAAGGGCCAAATTTGGTTAAATGAAAATATAACTCAAATTGATTGCACCTAATGCTCAAGTTCATTCCAAATTGATTATTGAACATGATAAAAGCCTTAATTGAACCCAATTGACCCATTTAGCCCAAATTGACCTAAAAGGTCAATTTGGCCTAAATCATTCTTAAATCCAAATTGATTGAAATCAAATCCTACAATCACCTTCAAATGATCAATCAAATATGAACCAGTGCTTAACCCAAGCTAATTTGATCAATTTGGCCAAATTGGTCAACTTGACCCATTTGACCCATTTGAACCTAAATGGGTTAAATTCAAATCTAAGCCGAATCAATAACACCAAAACACTTCAAATCATCATTTGAACTTGACTCAAGCCTTGGTTTGACCCAATTTGACCAATTAGTCAACCTAACCCAACCTAGCCTAATTTGACTTAAATAGGTCAAATTGAGCAAAACCATTCAAACCAAGCCCAAATCAAATGAAACTTTGCATGGTCTTTCCTTAGGTCACATTGGGTTAGCCCAAATCCAACCCAACCCATGATTGACCCAAACCCAATGGGTAAATCTTTCCAAATGAGGAAAATACCCCATTTGAATGGTCAAACCCACTGTCCTCCACATTGCTGCCTCTTAGGCCTCCACCTAAGCAAGAGGGACACTAGCTCACCTGACCAAAAAGTGGTTGGGTCAACCATGAGCCAAGTGGAGGTGAGTTGACCTCTCTTTCCCCGTTGGAACACTTGAAAAGCTCAAGTTAGCAATATCAACCAAGGATATCCACTCCTCTTCATTTGGCCACTCAAATCGATCCAACTCAGCACCTCCTTGTCACCCACAATCACATGTGGTGGTTAGATAGCCACTAGAATCCATACTGATCCTCACTATCCAATCCAAGGGAGGAGGGGGTATACCCCTCTCATTTTGATCCAAACTGAAGAGAGACAACCTTAGTGAGCTCCCTTAGAGCCAACAGAGAGTTTCTTGAGATCCCTAAGCCTTCCTGCCATCGAAAAAGATCAAACTGAGCTTAATCTAGACCTCATTCCATCTAGCCTCCTCAAAACATCACTTATTTCAAATTAACTTCACACACATGTTTACCAAGCTCTGGTGAAGCAAAATGAACCTTCCCTCGATTGATCCGAGCACCAGAAGCACCTCATAAGCCAACTCCATCGAGGATTCCAATGATGTTTGGTCTACAGAGCAACTGGTAAGGAGCTAGGATGTCATCTTCTCAACAGGGCTTCACCTCTTTAAAGCAAAGCTACCTCAGTTGGTTCACTGCTGGTCTGAAGCTTTGGCGAGGTACTATTCTATCAAACTGAGATTTTCTAATTTTTTGTGCCTTTTCAAAGAAAATCTTATTTGCATGTGAATATAACCATAGGACCCTTATAGATCACTTCCCTGAAGGTGTGGGATAGATCCCTAGCCTCCTCAAGCTCCATTGACCTCTATTTGGGCAGAGGAAGGAGGACGATGCCTGTCTTCGGTCGCTCAAGGGATGATAGATCATCCGCCTTCCATTTCGCATGATCAGAACAGATGGTCGTGATCTTCTGATTAGTTTAATCTTTATTTAATCCTTAGGAATGAGATTAATCTCTACCATCTGAAAGCATGTCTGTCTCTGCCACGACAGTGCTGAGTCGAACAATTTTAAGTATCCAATCCCACGGTGCCACATGGAAAGCACGCCACATCAGCGCTCCATGTGGAACCGATGAGATTAGCCTTAATTATCCATTTTTATTAAAATAGTAAAAAAATCCAAAAATACAAATAAATACTCATTTTAAAGGTAAAATAGAGGATATTTAATTAAAAATATTTCCAAATTTTTTTGAAAAGTAATTAAAGCTTAATTAAGGTTTAAATTTATACTTAATTAACTTAATTAAACTTTAATTACTTTGGTAATTGATTCCCAACTTGGGGAATTGATTTAATTGGATGACCTTTGCCTCCCATGAAGGATGACCTCTGCCTCCCAAGATTTTTTTGGAATTTATTACCTAGGTAATTAGATAAAATGATATTTTAAACCCTAATTACCATATTTAATTAATTTAATGATTAATTAATATTCAACATAGCAAAAAATAATTAATTAGAGCTTACTAATCACTAATTAATAGTAAATGGATTAGGGAGAATGATTACAACCTCCTTTCTAATATCTTTCCTAAGTTCATTTCATTATTAAGAGGATTAATTAAGATGGTAATTAATTAAGTGTCTAATTAATTAATTAAATGGCTAAATTAAATCAAATTGAAATGCAAATCATATTAGATAATTAACAATGAGATTAAATGGAAATCATAAGAGTACTTAATTAGATTCTTTAGTTTAACTAATCTTTTATTATGAGCCAATTGCATTAGGTCCTTTAGGAACATTGCAACTTTTCTTTTCTCACATGTTCATGTCATTTGTGGCTCATGATTAAATGATTAATTAAATTAAAGAAGCATAAGAAAGGATAATTAAGTAATTTAATTAATGTTTTAACTTAATTAATTCATTAAATTCATTTAATTATCTTTCCTTAAACTAATTAAAATTATTAACATGGGAATGAGATCAAAATAAGAAATAATTTCTCTCCTCTTTAAATCAACTCAAATCCAAATACAAGTAAATAATGAACTTTGGTTTTCTTTAAATAATGTTATTTGATGTGATTGTTCTTAGGAATTAATATATTTGAATGAATCGTGTGTTTATATTTATTTATTCCTTTCCAATCACTTCTAAATGCTGTATGTCATATGAATCCATGCATTCATGTTTTCAATTCTAAATGAATTAAATAGGTTTTGTTTAGGTAAGCTTGCATGTGTTGGCTTAACTTAATGATATGTGTGACTATTATCACTAATAAATCCAAATATATTTTTCAAAGTTTTCAAGTTGATATTGATATGTGGAGTGATGATAGTTATGAATACACATAGAACTTGCATGCACTTATATTTTAAAGTATACAGATGTGAAGCTCTCTTTCTTGAATTCATATATAGATTTACATAGATTTGAATGTTTATGGTATATAGTCTGGCTAACCCAGGAATAGGAGGCTTTAGGTAGCCCCAATGAGGTCATTTGATTATCTCACTTCCCTGGTTAACAAAGGCACATACTTATTTGATCTCATTCCTATGTATTTTGATATTAAAATTTGGGTGGGGCTTAAAGTCATATGCATAAATGATTCAGTCAATGAAAAGTACAATCTTTGCATGGCATTTATTCTTCTAATTCATGTATACATTAATGTGTATTTAAGATAACAAGTATATAGTCTCGATATTCTAGAAATACAAGACTTTAAGTATCCCCAAGGAGGTCATTTGATTATCTCTCACTTCCCTGGTTTAAATAACAGCACATACTTTCTTTCATCTTTTATACAAGTGTATGTGAATATGATTAAGGAATGAAAAACTTTCCTCTTTTTTAGTAAAAATACATGCATTCATGATTTCTTAAGTCACCAAAATATGTAGTATGAGGATATAAAGCTTCTTTCCTTCATTCTTATATATGAATATACATATGATTGAATGTTAATAAGTATATAGTATGGACATCCTGGGAATACGAAGCTTTAAGTAGCCCCAAGGAGGTCATTTGATTATCTCACTTCCCTGGTTAACAAAGGCATGTACTTATTTAATTTCATTGGTATGTATTTTTGTATTAGAATTTGGATAGAGCTTTAACCTACATATATAAATAATTCAATTAAGAAAAATATCACTTCTTGCATGACTTTCATCTTTCTAGTCATGTATACATTAATACTTATTGAAGATAATAAGTATATAGTCTAGACATTTTGAGAATATGAGACTTTAAGTAGCCCCAAGGAGGTCATTTGATTATCTCACTTCTCAGGTTAACAATGACACATACTTATTTATATCTTTTATATATATATATATATATATATATATATATATGTATATATATACTTTCTTAATGAATGGAAGTCTTATTTTTCTACTAAGTATGTATGTATCCATTCGTCATTTGACTGTGCCAAAATATGTTGTGTGTATAGGTATGCTAAGTGTTAAATCATGTGCATGTTACATGTGATGGAAAGGAATGGCTTGGTGTATGTCATGTGATAATAATTCAATTATATTAATCCTAAGATTCCTTTCATATTGAATAGGATTATTTAAAGTTAACCTAAATTTATGATTAATAAGAAAATACTTAATAAGCCATTCACTTAAGAGAATTAAGTCATAAAAATGTGCTTTAGAAAGTGGTTTAAGGTAGGGATGAAGGAGGGTAATCCTCTTTCCTCTTTTTATAACACTTAGATGTTAGGTGTGAATCAAACAAAACTGAGTAAAACATAAATTAAAACTCACAAATCAACTAAAAAACTTGAAATGAAACTAACATTTATGTTAAATTAAATCCTTCCACACTTAGAAAATCATAACTCTAATGCTTAGTTAAGATATACTACACAATGCCTTAGCACACACATTAGAATTAAGCCATCACTTCTAGTCTTAAGTTAGGATGGTGTATGAGTGATGCATATTTTGTTTTGTGATGTAATATTTTAGACTAGATGTTAAGGTGTATTTTTCGTAGACTGGATGTTAGGCCGCTTTTAGCCTAATCATGTCTTCTACATTGGATTATGCTTAAGGGATTGCTTAAAAGTAAATATAAATGCTCTTTTTTTAGGTTACTTAAACCTCTAAGCATAATCCAAGTTAGGATAGGTGGGATTAGTTACCCATATATAGGGTGCCAAGTCTAAATCATAAATATAACTGCTTATGATTGTATGTATATTTAACTAACCTCTATTTTACAGGTATAATAAGATTTACATTTTTTATATAAATATATTTTTTGTAAATAGGAATTATGATTAGTGCTATGATAGATTAGGATGAGCAGTGGCCAGAAGGCTTAGTCTCGGGGTGCCCTGTGATGCTTTAGAGCAAATTAAGAACTAAAAAAAGAGAAAGAAGGCATGGAAGAAATGGAAAAATGAAGAAATGAAGACCCCCATAACATGTATTTCATTTCTAATTGTAATTATTCTTTCATATTCTGGGTTGTATAAGGGTAGAGCTCGGCTATCCAATTTTCTCTTTTCTGGGATGTTCGGTGGTACCTGGCCGCATTGGCCTCTCATTCTTTTACGGTAGCTTATTAAAAAATTGTTTGACGTTATGTCTGCATTGTACATTAGGATTCCATCATTTTCATAGTTTCTTTATGATTGATGTTTTAATGTGTGGTCTACAAGTGGTAAGCTATTAGGACAAAATAAAATTTTATACCCTAACTAACAATTCATAGCTAAATTCTAAACAACTTTCAAATTCACCTTAAAGCCTAGGTTTTAATCAAGATAATTAAATAATTTAGCAACCCCTTAGCTGTATGTTATATGTCTCACATTATGCATGACATCTTCTAGCACTCTTGCAAAATGAAGGCCTCCACTTTTGCACTTTAGGAATCGCTTGACCTATGAAAGCAACCCCTCATGGTGGAGATTCACTCTCTTTCTCTTTTGATTTGGCCAACAACCAAATTTCACCATGCATTTAAGCATAAATATCCTAAAGCTTTTGTCCAAATGAATGTGCCAAAATAATATATAATTTGAAAAGATGTTGCATTTTTAGACTAAGTCATATGCGCATACCACTCATTATTTAGTCTCTTATGGAGTGGGTTTAGGGTTTAAGTCTCTTTCCAATTAAATAACAAGCCTAACTATCTCAAAATTTCAAAAGATTAGCTTACATGGATTTATAGGATGTGTTAGCTGACGACCACTTTAGGTGGTTGTAAGTCCAGAAGAGTCGAACGATTTACTCTCTCTTGTGGAAGTGAATCATTGTGTCCCCTTTTATTTAGATTTAGGTTGTACTTTAACTTATGGTAAAGCTCACTAGATTTAGAATCTGAGAGTATTATTTCACTCAGGATACAAACATAAATTCTCACTTCTTAAGCATTTTCATAATCTTGTATTGGTGGATTATAAACTCTAGCGATCTAATAAAAAATTTAACTCAAATAAAATAAATTTCTTCATTTTTAAACATATAAAGCCCCACCATAGAATAGATTGGAGTGCTTACTAGGTCTCCTACTATCCTGAGCATTCCCTACTTATCTTCCTTTGGCTTCCAAAATAAGTCTTTCCACTTAATCAACAAGTATATAGTCTGGTCCCTGCTTACCTCACTTCCCTAGTTTAAAGATGACATGCACTTGTAAAGATTCAATATACGATGTATGCATATATGTGTATAAGGCATAATTAGGTTAAGTTCTCTTATATAAAAATCTATGCATCACATAGTAAATAATGTGTATAAGTCTATTCATGCATCAAGTGAGTATCGATTAAAATGTGACAAATGTATTTATTAAATTAAAGTAAGAATAGAAATAAATGTGAAATAAAAATAAGTATTAATGGGTAATGAAACAAAGCTAGGAATACATTATTGACTTTATTGTAATTTGGCTTTATTAATAGTAAAATTCCTTTCATAATTAAGTAAAAGTTTTATAAGTCTTAATTAAATTCATGAATTCTTCATTAAGAAAAGCAAAAAGTTATGAAATTCATCTCATAGAGTTAACCTAAGGATAGGGTTAAGGAAGGTTCACTCTTCCTCCTCTTTATATATCATAGCAAAAATTGAATTTAGTACTTATTTAAAATCATTAACAATATAAAGTGTAACCACCCCTAATAAGAGATTTAATCATTAAACTTTAGAAAATTCATTACTGTAGGACTTAATCAAGGCATAATACACTAGACCTAACACACATATTAGAATACTAAGTCATTAATCCTAGTGTTAAGTTAGGTTAATATCTTGTTGTGATGATGTGCTATTTTATTTTGTGATGTACTATTTTAGACTGGATGTTAGGATTTTTTGTGCATAGACTGAATGTTAGAATGATATTAGACTAATGATATTTTTTTGTAGGGAATTGTGCTTAAAGGACCCCTGTATTAAAAAAATTATGAATGTCTCTTGCTTGTAGGTGGTGCTTAAGTCCTTAAGCATAATCCATTAGGACATGTGAGATTGGTAATCCAAGGTAGGGTAGTAAGTCCAAATGTATGAGATATAATTGCTTGGTGTGTATGTGTGTTAAGCTAACTTCTATTTTGTAGGTATTGTTTTATTTAATTTTTCATAAAAAATATAATTTTTATAATATGATTAGGGTTAGTGATATGGGGTTTAAGATGAGTAGTGGTTAGAAGACATAGACTTA
This sequence comes from Cymbidium sinense, assembly GCA_021442155.1. Taxonomy (NCBI): domain Eukaryota; kingdom Viridiplantae; phylum Streptophyta; class Magnoliopsida; order Asparagales; family Orchidaceae; genus Cymbidium; species Cymbidium sinense. Next base: position 54,223,527 of record CM038215.1, read on the forward strand.
GGAGGCATCATGAAGCCTGGAGTGTATCAAATCCATGGAGTGAAGGTGAAGATGAAGATTTGAAGCCCCTCATAGCTTTATTATTATTTATAATTTAATTGTAATCCAAGTTGCATAAAGGTAGAGCTCAGCTACCCATTTTTTTCTAGGGTGTATGGCAATACCCGGCCCCACCAGCCTTTTATTCTTTTATTTGATTAATATTTGATTATTGTGTTTACATTGATTGCATAATAGAAATGTGTTGACCTCACATTTGGAGTGAGTTATCAATATCCTCATCATAGATCTAAGATATTTATAGACACTAAGAGCTCCTTAGTCTTAAGATACTTCTATTTATTAGGTGAACACTTAACCTAAGCCTAAAGACTTAAAAGGGTTAGTCATAGGAGTAGACTATGCCTTAGAGATTTATGGAGACTTAACTATCCTATAACATAAACCCAATCCATGTTCTCATTCTCAAACCAAACCCTAAATTAAAATCTAAATTCAAAATCAAATTTCCAAAATCTACAATCAATCCTAAGATCAAATCCAAGCTCAAAATCCCTCCTAAGCCTTATGATTGAATTCCATGAACTCAACCCTAATGAAATTCAATTTAATTCAAATTCAATTGATTTTCTCAAAGATTAATTCAATCCCTCAATAATTTATCAAATTCAAATACAAATCTAACTCCAAATGATTGAAACCCAAGATCAAATCCAAGCTCCAAATCCCTTTTAAGCCATGTGATCCACATTCATATGCTTAGCCAAAATCCCATTCAAATCAAGTCAAAATTAATTGATTTTCTTATAAATCAATTATTCCATCAATCATCTTTATAAATATAAATGAAATCTACACTCCAAAGATAAAAATTAAACTAAACTAAATCAAATTCTCTTCTAAGCCCTATGGACCTACCTTCATGAGCTTACCTAAATTTGTCCTCAAATCACTTCAAAACAAATGGATTTTCTTATAAATCAATTATTACTTCAATTATGCTCCCAAATATAAATGAAATATGCATTCAAATGGCCATAACCAAATCCAAAGTCAAATTAAAACATAATCTAAACCCTTTAAGCTAATTCCTTGGACTTAACCAAAATGCATCTAAATCAAGCCAAAATCAATAGATTTTATCTTGAATCTATCATTTTTTCAATCACCTATCCAAATATAAATAAAATCTACAATCATCAAGCAAAATTAAAATCAACCCAAGTTAAACCCAACTTAGCCCCTTTAACTTGAAAATTCTTATGGTGTTACTTTCAATTTATGTGTATGTGGGTGTATAGGGGGGGGACACCACATAGATCTGAGGATGTACTTATTAAGGTAATCAGGTATGACATCAAGGAATAGTGCACTCTCTTAAAAGATAGAAATCACTACCATATGATGGACCTAATCACCTAATAAGAACTCCTAAGCCATGATGGGTCTTCGAATGTTACATAGATTTTTCTCCTACTTTATATGGATGAATAAAATAGGGTTTATTTAAACTGGGTTCTAAAGTTGCTCATGGGAGCAAGCCCCCATAGTTAATTACATCATAAGGAAGGTGAGTTCCTTAAGAATAATCTCGATTAAAGTAGACAATTATTATCTCAAAAGATTTCAAAGATAGAGCTATCAGTAAATTAGCTATATTTTAGAAATAAAGTGGGATGGATCAAAAGGAAAGATTTATTATCAAAGCCAAAGGAGATGAGTAGGGGATGCTCATGATACTAGGAAACTTGGTGAGCATCCCAAACTATCCTGTGATTGGCCTTCATATATTTGAAAATGAACAAATTGATTTTATTAAAGTTGACATTTTATTAGAAAGCTAGGACTTATAATCCCACAATACAAGATCATGGAAATGCCTAAGATGTGAGGATTTATGCTTGCAGGCTGAAGGAAACAGCTACCTCAGATCCTAAATCAAGGGATCTTTAGTAAGAACCTAAGCACGACCTAAATCTAAGTGAAGATGGGTATATGGTTTACCTCCACAAGAGAGGATAAATCAACCGACTGCTGGACTTATAAATGCTTGGATTGGTGGCTAGCTAACACCTCCTATGCTTTAAATCCATGTGGCCAAGTCATATGAATTGCAGGATAGTTAGGTTATTATTATTTAGAAATAGACTAACTCCTTAAACCCACTTCCTAAGAGACTAGAGCATGAGTGGTATAAGTAATGACCTAGTCAAATGCAAATCTTTTCAAATTTTATTTGTATTTGACACTTCATTTTAACAAAGGCTTTGAGATTTTATATGCATAAATGCATGTTGAAATAAGTTATGGGCCAAATCAAGAAAGAAGAGGGTGAAGTCCTGTCAGTAGGAGTTACTTCTCATAGGTCAAGAGTTTTCCATATGTGTAAGAATGTGGGCCTTCATTTTACAAGAGTGGTAGAAATTGCATGTATGATATTAGACATACAACATTCAGCTAAGGAGTTAAATCTTTTAATTATCTTAATTATTTTCTAAGCTTTATGTGAGGTTATGAGTGATTTAGAAATTTAATTATGAGTTGTAGTTAGTTAGAAAATTTATTTTTCCCTAAGAGTCTAATCACATCCAGGCCATATAATAAAGCTTCAATACAGAAAGAAACTATAAGAGGCATGCAATTTTTAGTGCATAATATAAACAAATCATAAAATAATTTATAAAGTTAGTGCAAAAGAATAAAAGGCTGGTGCGGTCAGGTACCACCGTACAACCCGAAAAGAAAAATGGGTAGCCGAGTTCTACCCTTATACAACCCTGATTACAAAAGAATAATTACAATTAAGAATGAATACATGCTTTGAGAGTCTTCATTTTCTTCAAATCTTTATGTCTTCTTTCCTCATCTTTGCTTCCTTGGTTTGGCTCACTTGAAGGCATCAGATGGCACACAAGACATAGTCTTTCTAGCCAATGCTCATCCAAATTCTTCCATGAAACTAATCCTAATTTATAATTGCAAAATTACATTAAAATGAAAAGATAAATCTAACTATACCTGCATAACAAAGGTTAGCTAAACATAAATTCCACCCAAGCAATTATATTTATAATTTGGGCTTAGCAGTTGTGGTGTTTATTTTTGGAGATGAAGTGACTGAATGTTATTATTAGGTGTTTGTTTATGTGAAGGGACATCACACAAATCCGCAGATGTAATTATTTGGGTGATCGGGTATGAAATTAAGGAATATTATACTACCTCGAGAGATAGAATTCATTATCCTATAATGGACCTAATCAACTAAATGAGGACTCCTAAGGCATGATGGGTCTTCGAATGTACCAGAGATTTTTCCCCTACTTTACATGGAAAAGTAAAGTAGGGTTTATTTTAAAATCAGGTTCATTAAATTCCCTATGGAGGCAAGCCCCCATAGCTAATTACATCATAAGGAATGAGATTTCTTAGGAATACTCTCGATTAAGGTAAATGGTTATTGTCTCTAAATATTTCAAAGATAAGACTATCAATCAATTGGTTATTTTTAGAAAATCAAATGGGATTGATTAAAATGGAAGAGTTCTTATTGAAACCAAAGGGAGATGAGTAGGGGATGATCATGATACTAGAAAGCCTAATGAGCATCCCAAACTATCCTATGGTTGGGCTTTATTTTTTTGAATTTGAAGAGAATTATGTATTTGAGTTGAATTTTTATTAGAAATCTAGGGCTTATAATTCCACAATATAAGGTTGTAGAAATGCCTAAGAGGTGAGGACTTATGCTTGTAGCCCAAAAGGGAAATAGCGAGCTCAGATCCTAAATCTAGGGAGCTTTGGTGAGGGCCAAAGCATGACCTAAATCTAAGATGAAAGAATGGTATATAGTTTACCTCAATAAGAGAGGGTAAACCACCAGACTGTTAGGCTTACAATCGTCTGATGATGGCCACCAACTAACTCCTCCTATGATTTTAAATACATATAGGCAAGTCTTAAGCTTTGCAAGATGGCTAGGCTATTGTTTATTTAGAAAGAGTCTAAGTCCTTAAACTCACTCCCTAAGAGACTAGATCATGAAGGGCATGAATTCATGACTTAATATAATGCAAATTTTGTTAAGTTTTATTTTAAATTTTGGACATTTTTATATGAGACAAGCTATGGGATTTTATATACCTAATGCAAGAAAATTGGTTATGGGATAAAATCAGAAAGAAGGAGGTGTGTTTGTACCATGGCTCTCAAAGGTCAAGCCATTTTCTCTGGCAAAGGTGAAAGCCCTCCATTGATAAGAGTGAAATAATATGATTTATGCATGATATGGGACATACAATATCTAGCTAAGGGGTTGCTAAATCTTTTATTATCTTGATTGATGTCCTAGACTTCAGGTGAGATTATGAATTATTTAGTTTAATTTTGAGTTGATTAATTGGAAAGAAAATTTATTTTTCCTAAGAGCCTAATTGCATCCAGGCCATTCAACAACCATCAAATAATTAAGATACTAGGAAAATCATGCCATTCTAATTACACAATCATAAACATAACATCAATCAATTTATAAAATTAGCGTAAGAAAATAAGAGGCTGATGTGGTCGGGTTCCACCGCACAACCCGAAAAGAAATGTGGGTAGCCGAGCTCTACCCTTATACTACCTGAATTACAAATGAATAATTACACTTATGAATGATAAGTGTTGTGGGGGTCTTCATTCTTTAGCCTCCATTCTTCATTCTTTATTCTTTCATTCTTTCTTCCTTTTGGCTAGGTTGGAATTTGGTTGCTCCAAGGCTTCACATGGTACATAAGGCTTATTCTTATAACCAATGTTCACCTTAATCCCCATAACACTTGTTCCAAATCTTAATTTTTACATCAAAATAGGAAAGGTAAATTTAACTAAACATGCAAAACAAAGGTTAGCTAAATACACCACACAACCTAAGCAGTTATATGATTAAGTTGGACTTAGCACCCCACACATGGGTAACTAAGTCCACCTGTCCTAATTTGGATTATGCTTAGGGGAATAAGCAACCTGCAAAACAAAAGCATTTATATTTTTATTAAGCATAATCCCCTACAAAAGATATGATTAGGCTAAGATCACCCCATCATCCAGTTTACGCACATACACCCTAACATCCAGTCTAAAATATTACATCACAAAATAAAATCATACATCAAACCATGCACTGCCCTAACATATAGCTAGAAGTGGTGACTTAGCCTAATGTGTGTAACCTTTTAAGGCTTGCGTGACATGTTCTAGCTAAGCTTTAAGGTTGGAATTTTCTAAGTGTGAAAGATTCAATATAGATGTTGGCTTTAGTTCAAGTCATTTAGTTGATTTGTTAATTTTAGTTGGTGATTTTATTAGGTTTGAATGAACCTACACTTAATGACTAAATGTTGTGAAGAGAAGAAAAGAGAGAAGAGCTCTCTTTCATCCCTTCCTTAAAGCATTTCTAAGTAGACTGATTAATAAATTTCTTTTAGTGAATGGTTTATTATATGTTTTAATTGGTCTTAAGTTTGGGGTTCTATTTAAATAGTCCTATTTAATAAGAAATGCCTCTTAGGATTAGTTATAGTGGATTACTATCACATAACACACACCCATTCATTTCTTTCCATCATGTATACCATGCATATGAATAATCCTAAGCATACCTATACATGCAATGCAAATCTTAGCACACTTTGATGATGAATGCAAAGAGATGTGGCTTAAAAAATTTGGATATTTCATTAATGCATGTCTTTATTAAGTAGAAAAGAGGGATTCATTTATCCATTAACTGAATGCACATCCACATGTATAGAAGTTATAAGTGAGTACGGTGCTATTATTTTCTACACCAGGGGCATAAGGTACAAGGCCTACTTGGGGCTACTTAAAGCCTCGCAGCCCCAGGATGTCCAGACTGATATACCACTTTTCTTAGATACATGTAGATGTACAAAAAGAACCAAATTGATGAAGAATTATTTAAAACATAGATTTTGAATAGTAATTATAGCTTATTTAGTGTTTAATTAAAAAATTAATTACTTTAATTACTCCTAATTAATTAATTAATTAACCCTTTCTCAACTGGGTGCTCGCTCTCTCTTGCTCCTCCTGATTCGTTCAATTCAAGGAGCCAAAGGTAACTCTCTCTCCTCAGTCTCTCATTCGTCTCTCTCTCTTTGACCCTTTTCTGCTCTATTGCTGCCCAAAAAATGGAGAAGGGAGATGTCGCACAGGCATCTTCATCTTTCCTCACACCTCATTTCATGTGTTCTGTTTGTCTAAATCCCATAAATTAGCCGACCTGTAGGATTTAATAAATATGGATTTAACCATCGAAAAGTGGCTAGCAAATTTCACAGTCGTGGATTGAACACATCCAAAAACACCTTTTGGTTAGATTTAAGTTAATTTCAACTTAATCCTGTTCAAATCCTATAGCTAAACTGCTCCAAAACCTGTTCATAATCCCGCTAGCATGACATTGTAGCAATGTTACTGTTGCACGACACTATAGAAATGTTACTTTAGCACAATATATATATATATATATATATATATATATATTCTTTTTTCTTGGCCCTTCCTTATTTGCTACAGTACTCGAACCTCTCCTTTGACATCCCCTCTTGGCAACCAAGAGATAACTCTACCATCAGGCAGATTCCTTTTGTCAATCACTCTTTTTTGTAGCCGAGAGGTAACTCCATTATTAGATGGGTCCCCCTCAACACTATCTCCTACAGCTTTTCCATATCTGCTCTTTGATTGATAATTCCCTTTGCTAAAGCCAAGAGGGAACTCCATCATCAGGTGGGTCCCACTCAAATTTTGGCAGTTCCCCCACCTATTCAACCCAAATAATCAATCTAATAATCTCTCTTATTTAATTCTTTCTAGATGAACTTATGCAAAATTATTATTACTACTGTTGGTGGTTATATAGAAATGCTTGAATGTGTAAAAATATTTTGTATGTATATGTGTATTTTTTATGTATGTTTGAAGACCTTGTCACACTCATTAGAACATGACATGATGAAAATTGGCCAAGGTGTTTCAAAACACCGACTATCATGCACATCAAGGCGTGACGGGTAGGCCTAAGAAAATTGTTAGATGTAGCCCCTATGCCGAAATGCTGTTGGAATTTTAACTAAATTTTAGAGTTAGAAAAAAAGGGGGGAAGAACCAAGATTTATTTAAAAAAAATCAATCACATCAAAATTAAACAATCTAAAATGAAATTTGAATGTGTATAAGTGGCATATATATTTACTTTTATAGAGGTGATTGAAGACCCCATTATGCTCATTAGGGCATAATAGGATTGAAATTCGGCCGAGGTGCCTAAAATCATCAACTTTCATGCTCATTAGGGCATGATGGATAGGCCAAAATAGTTTTGATGTAGCCCCCTATGCGGGGATAATGCCGAAATACTTCCAAAATGCTACCGAAATTTTATCCAAAATTCATACTCATAAATAATATTCAAGCTAAACAAATAGTGCTGCCTAAACTCGCTAAGATAAATTAATATCAAATTAACTTTTGAATTATAAATAAGAATGAATTTGAAGATTAGATTTCAAATAAAGAAAGATGGACTGAACTCAAATACCCACATGGGCCCCGACACCTATACTAAGTACCTAAAGTTAGTGTCTGAGGATAGTGCGCAAGTTTAAAAAGAAGGAGAAGAATGATGAAATTAATTCAATCATTTATGACTATATGCATGCAAGCTAATGAATGTCATGAATGTTAATTAAAGTTAATAAACAATAAAGATATTCAGCTCCCTATAATGTGATTACAGTAGGCCAAATCATCTATGTTTAAAATAGAGTTGATAAGGTATACTAAATGATCAACTTCTAAATGAACTCAAATTACATTAGATTATAAGACCCAATCCTCTATTATTGTAGTGGAATTGATATGGTCTATAATGATATAAATTTCTTAAAGAATTTAAATTATACATAAGTCATAGACACGTTCCTCTTCTAGCAAATAACTAGAGTTGATAGGGTTTGCCCTAATGACAACTAAGTTGATTGAAGATATCAACTGGAAGGGTAACTATTATCAAAATATTTAAGAAATTATATTCAATATTCTCAAATTTAAAATACTTGAAATATAAATCTAAATTTAATCCTCTATTATTAAATTAACAGAGTTGACAGGATCTGAAATTATAACCTAAATGACTAAGCAAACATATATACCGACATTGGCCCCGACACTTATACTAAGTACCTAAACTTGGTGCATGAGGATGCCGCGTTTAAAAAAAAAGAGAAGAATGATGAAATCATTTCAATCATTTATGATTATATGCATGCAAGCTAATGAATGTCATCAATTGTAATTCAAGTCAATAAAAGAAATAGATATTCAGCTCCATAGAATGTGATTACAGTAGGCCTAGTCTCTTATGCTGGAAATAGAGTTGATCAGATCTAAATGATTAACTTGTAAATGAACTCAAATCACATTAGATTATAAGACCCAATCCTCTATATTTGTAGTAGAGTTGACAAGTTATGTTATGATACCAATTTTCTAAAGAATTTAAATTATTCATAAGTCATAGACCTGATTCTCTACTAGCAAATAAGTAGAGTTGACAAAGTCTGGCCCAATGATAGCTGAGATGATTGAAGATATCAACTGGAGGGGTAATTATTACCAAAATATTTATTATATTATATTCAATATTCTCAAATTCAAAATACTCAAAATATAAATCTAGATATGATCCTTTATTATTAAATTAATAGAGTCGACTGGATCTGAAATAATAAACTAAATGGTTAAGTCGACTTATATACCTTGATGATGGTTGCGTTGATTGAAAATATCAATTGGAGTGGATATTATTATCAAAAAGTACTTGAGCTCTAAAATAATTCACCATAAAACTAAATATCAACTAAGTAAACATCTGAACTAAATGAAATTTATCATTTAAATATTTAAAGCAAATAATTCATCCACCCATCCACCATTCTTTGTTGGGGATGACAGATTAAGAAAACTCTAGCTCATAAAATAGCTAATGTCAAGTCAAATAAATTACTATTTTTAAACTCAAATAATCTCATGGTAGTAAGGACATGGCCCATGTCCTCTATCCACGTGATTTGGCCACTAGGCTCCACATATGATGCAGTTACGACCATAGTCCTATGATCATGTGGTTGCCGCTAAATGACACCATTATATTATGGTCATGACTGTAACCCATATGTTCCCTAATGGCTCAGCCCTGTCATTCTGAATCATAAGGTATATTTGATAAGCACAAAGCCCTTATGTCAGTTAAGGTAGACTTAAGATTGTCTCCTTAGATAAACACCACCCTAGGTCTACAAAGATTACTTGGATGATGTAACTCATGGTTACTGACAGGGATCCTTTGGTCAGGTAAGGTTGACTACCTCCTTTGACTAAGTAGACTAGAGACCACGATAGCCTGGGATGATGAAACTATGGGATCTAGATTGGGCACTTCATCATTCCACCAACCATATGCTTTAAGTTAAATAATGGTAAATTTCATAAATTATAAACCCCAAATTTTAAACTCCACATACTACTACTATACACTACGCATTAGCAATCTAATGACTAGCCTTAATTGTAAGTTCTCTCTCGACATTGAGAGGGGTAATTAACTATGGGTGCTTGGGCCTATTGGAAACCTGGAACTAGATCTAAAGTCCTCCCAAAATGAGCATGAAATCTCTGGGTAGTGTCTTATCTACTATTTTATCTACCTTCTAGAATTTTAATCCACATTTGAATAAAACTCTCTTCATCGAGAGGTCGGTGAAGAATTTTTGGAGCCCACATTGAATTGCTAGAATTATAGTACCATGATATGAATGACTTAGAAGAAAATGTAGCATTATACAAAAGAGTTAGTGTCAAGGCACTAATTATAAGCGTCGCAGCACTATACCCAACATCATAGCGAGATAGCCAGATAGAATGGTTTCGAGCAATTGTATTAGTCTGTTCATGTAATTTTTAAAGTAGATTTAAGGGGAGTGAGGGAGGAAAAGATAGGAGGATCAAAGTCTATAAATAGGGAGTGTTTTGTTGGAGTAAAAAGTTTTGTCAAGTGGTGCAGTCTTAGTGTGAGTTGGAGAGTGACACTTTAATTGCTATGTGTGTGTTTATCTTTGTTGTTTATGAGGTAGTGTGCAAGGTTGTTGTTCATAGAGGCAGGCTTTGAGAAGAATATCCAATTCAAGGAATTGCTATGCAGTTCCATCAAGAAGTAGAAGGAGGGTATATGGAGTGGAGTTAAAAGATTTACTCAATTTACTCTTTCTTTTTCTTTTTGTTATCTTAGGTCTTTATTATAAATTTCAAAAATGTTAATCTTCTCCTCTAACATAAGTCACAAAAATTATAAGTTCTCTATGCTTCTGTATTTTTAAGTTGATGTTCTTATACCAAAATTTACACTTATGAATTTCTATAAGAAAAATATTTGTGCTGTTATAATGAATTATGATATAGAGATATTAAAAACAATCCTAGAAGAATAGTTAAAAAAACATATTTACTAAATAAACATATGCATATACTATTTTGGATCTATAATCTTTAAAGGGAAATCTCAGTAATGCAATCATAAAATTTATGCTAATTAAGGAAAGTAGATTGGTTATATTGATCTTGGAATATATGATATATTATTAATGTTCCTAATTAACAACAACAAATTTTCAAATAATTTCAATATTTATTTTGAACAAGATATCAACTTGAATTTAATTAAATTTAAAGTACTATTTTTAATAATTAGGAACAATACTAATATTATTTTGAAAAAATCTTTAAAAAATAGATTTTCAATATTTAAATATACTTTTAATTTAATGCTTTTAGAATAGTTGAATAAAAATAAGTTAAGTATAAGATTACTAGTTAGCTTAATTTTAAATTGCATAATTACTCAATCCTCGAGTGAATGATATTCTAATCAACACTATATTGCTTGAATGACACGTACAGTTGCATACACTGTGTTAAGTCAGTCATTTGCTATCACAACTGACTAGAGATTACTTATGAGAGATGTTGAAATCAATACCAATGATTATAGAGTTTTATATTTATCTGAGACTACATTGCCTCATTATGGTGTTACTTACAATTTAATAAAACATAGAATTTCTAGGATTTATCATATTATAAGACAAATTTAATATGCCATAACCTTGATATGATGCACATTAAGAAGAATTTATTTGATACTATTTTCAACACTAAAATGGATATAAAACATAGAATTTAATAAAACATAGAATTTCTATAATTTGATACTATGTTTTATATTTATCAGACACTACATTGCCTCATTATGGTGTTACTCACAATTTAATAAAACATAGAATTTCTAGGATTTATCATATTATAAGACAAAGTTAATATGCCATAACCTTGAAATGATGCACATTAAGAAGAATTTATTTGATACTATTTTCAACAGTACAATGGATATAAAATAATAAATGATATTTTTAGAGCAATAATGGACTTGTTGGAATATTACAAAAAAAAAGGAGCTAGAGCTAGCTAGTGGAAGCAAGTAGTGCAAGATTTTTTAAGCCTGAAGATAAGCATGTGCTCACACTAGAGTAAAGAAGAGCTATGTGTGAGTGGATCTAGTCTTTGAAGATGTTAAATGGGTACACATCTAGTTTATCCTTGTTTGTTGATATTAAGTAGGGAAATCTATTTGGGTTGAAGAGCTAAGAATGGCATATCTTGATGGAGTGTCTACTACTAATTACATTTGTTATATTATCAAAGTAAATTTAAAATCCATTAATAAAATTATGCATTTTTTCAAAACATTTATCTCCACTATCTGAGTATGGATTAGCTAATGCCATACAAGAAGAACATTTCAATGATTTTACATAAATTGAAAAGAATTATGCGACCTGAATCTTTTGACATCATTGCACACTTACTAATTCATTTATCTTATACACCAAATCATGAAGGCCCTATCTAATATCATTGTATGTATAAAATCTAAAGTTGAAATAGGTTATTAGTATTTTCTCCAGCATATAGTTTATATTTTTGTAATCTTATTAAAGCACAAACAACTTTATAGATTTTTCATTAAAAATAAGTAGATTGTGAAGAATAAATCCTACTGAGAAGAATTTATTTCAAAGCATACTTCACATAAGAAATAATACATTATTGCTCATATTATTTTGATCCTAATGCACAATGTGGTCTAACTAGAGTACTTCATAAAAAAGATATTGATAATGGGTACAACACTCACTCTTCATTGTCAAATTTTCAAGGAAATGGTAAAGCATGAAGTAGGTGTATATAAATATATTTATCTGATAAAGTGCTTACTATGGAAACATTATACATTTTACTTAAATGTGAAGAAGTTCAACAATTTATATGCTAAGTCATTTGAATTTGAATGATATTTGCATCATATTATAAAACTTTGAAGTTATTATATTTATTTAATATGTATTTATAGACTATTATTATAAATTAGTACATTGGGAATATTTAAGAACTTGATGTTGAGTAAGAGGATTGAAGAAGATTTTTAATTTAGTCTTGGACATATTTTGATAAAAATTAAAGTTTTCTATTACAAGATCCTGCTTATTATTTAAAGTGATAATATACTTTTAGGTTCATTATCTACCTAACGGAGTTAAAAATTATGAGTTACCTGACTTAACTTGTGCGATAATGAGATCAAATAAGATAGTGATGTGGTACATCAAAGGAAAAAAATGACCTGTCATTAGGTCCCAAACCTAAGATTGAACTTAGGAAGATTTTAGTCAACTTCATTTATGAATTTATGTTTCATATGTTGTATTATATAGTAATGGATGTATTAATCATGTGTAAGTGTTGAATTAGAGTTATGATTGAAAACATGTGAGTTTATGTGTTTAGTTTTAAAGATTTGGGTCTAGAGTCTCGGTGTTACACTCTGTAGGTTCTACGATTTGGGAACTGAGAAGTTGATGCTTTAGCACTAGGATATTGTGCCATGGTGCTAGACTATGGTGCCACAACATTGATTCATGGTGCCCCAGTTCTACAAAATGATTGTTTCAACTTTTTTTAGTTGTTGGTAGTTTCCACCCTAAGAGATGTATCCTTTGAAATATTATACTTATTTAAGTACATCTTCCAACCTAGTGAAGACCTTTTGGCATTGCGTGTGACATTTGGAGTGAAAACTTGTTGGTTGGAGCGTAGTGGTTGGCCATCTGGGAGATTCTGTGATCTCTCACTACCTTCTACTTGGGTGAGTAGAACTTCAGACTTCTTCCACTTTGGTGAGTGGAAGATCTTCATATCTCTTCCACTTTGGTGAGTAAAAGAACATTGGCTGATCTATTGCTTCACATATGTTGCAACATTCTTCCCTCCATGATCGTGCATCACTAATTTTTGGTATTAGAGCCAAGATTTGGAGGCATGGAGAATGTGTTTGCAAAAATCCATATAAAATCCAAGTAAGGTTAGTTTAGTATTTTGGATATTGTGTAATTTGTTTATAGAATTGGTGATGTCGCTTGGAAACACATGCTAAATATATGTGGTAGGTAATTCTATTAATGTTTATGTTACTACCAACTAGTTGTCTCTACTATAAGGCCTAGTTTTTTTTTCTGCCTAACTTCACCACAAGCCATCATACTTAAGTGATAACTTAAGGGAGAGTTCATTAAAAAGCCTAGCCTAGATACTAACCTTACATAAAAAATAAAAATCATATCCTTAAAGATTTTATGTTTTTTTCCTATGTGTGTTTAATTTTTTATAGCATCCATGTGTTCCTTTGTGTTTATTGAATGCAAGTTATTTTAAAAATTATGCATCTCATTTGTCTTAAGTTTAATTCACACTTTACATATTTAAAATCATCATTTGGAGTGTCATATTACATCTTTGTGTTTACATTATGCCAATTAAATCCATTAGTTTAGACTAATTAGAGGACTTAACTAGAAGAGTAGATGATATTTTCATGAGAAGTGAAGAGAAATTCATTAGGATAGAAGAACTACTTATGAATTTCATTACACAAATTCAAACCTTGAGTACTAGGCTTCAACCCCCATCAACTACACTCCGTCTAGATGACTTAGAGCCCGTAAGAGGAAATACATTAAACTTTTTAGAGAAAAGCATCCTGTGAGAAGTCCAAACCAAAAGAACCCCCTTAGATAAGACAATCTTAAGATCTATTAAATATCATAAGAACTAATAAAATAAGTTAAGATAGAAGCCCTAACATATGATAATGTTTATGAACTCAATAAATTTTTAAATTGGTTAACCCAAATGGATGACTTCTTTTTTTGGCATTATATGGATAATTACTCACAAAAAAATTTACTATAATAAAACTAGTAGGCCATGCGAAGATCTATTGGAATAACATTTTAGCTAAAGAATGTTGACTATTCACCTTTTGATGATGTCAAGAGGGGGAGAAATATTGATGTTGTTGTATATCATAAATGATGTTGGTTAGAATTTTAATTTCTCTCATAAGAATTTAGTGATGGGGAGAAATATCTTATCATTATTATTACCCTTCACACCAACCTCAGTTTCATCAACAAATAGGGGAGATTGTTGACTATACAGCTTGTGTATCTCAACATTTAATTTGATGATAACAAACTTTGTGTAATAAAACTAATTATCTCTTTGTATGATAAATTATTAACATTAATCATTATGAATGTAATTCTTAATTTAGATTTATATTGATGATAAATATATATATTTTTGATGCTACTAATCAACTTAAATCTAAGTGTGCAGAAAAATTCTTTACCTCCACGTTCTTCAGTCAATTCACAATGCTAAAGCTATTGGATAAGAACTAGGTGGAAATTTTTCTATGATTAACTATATTAAAGCAAATGAAAAGCTCACTAAAATAAAATAATTCATTCATTCATTTCAAAATAATTTATTTGAGAATTATTCATAAATTCTACATTTCATATTTATAAATATTCTTCAAATTATTCATTTTGGATAATGTGAACTAAATGCATAAACTTTGTTCCATTTATTGTGCTTCCATGCAACTTAAATTAAGTTCACATTTCATTAAATCATTCTCATGTTCATTATCTATTCATTCAATGCATGAATCTAAATTAACCAAGAATTATTCAAGGTATTATTTTTCTCTCTCATATTGTCCTAGTCTTCTCTCTCCTATCGTATCTCCCATCCTAAACCTTTTTGGCAGAATTTTTTCATAATTATTTGCTAAATAAATTATGTGAGAGTTATTTAAATTATTTCCATAATTATCTCATATTTTTTCTAAATTAAAAAATTCATTTATTTGAATCTTTCATTTGAATTATTTTTGAATTCAAATTGAATATTCTCTTGATTACATGTGCAAATTTGAACTTAGCTTTTCATCGAATATTTGTGGCTAATATTATGCTACTATAGTTAAAATAATTTTACTTAATTTGAATTTATTTTAGTTAATTTATATTTAATTAAAATAAGCCAAGAAGTTATCCTCTTTCTTTCTATATAAATACTATTTTTGGAAACCTCCTTTGGCAAATTATATATTTACTCAAATTCAAATTAATCTCTTAATGGAAATCAATTAAGACTTTCCTAAGATCTGATTCATCATCTTTTAATTCAAATTAAGTACATTAAAAGAAATTTAATCTATGTTATCTCTTTTCTTCCTTCATTCAATCAAGATGAATTGATTGAATATTCGATGATATTTTTATTAAATACTAACTGAATCCCATCATGGAAATTTTCTTTTTTGTCAACCATATATCATGCTTAATTTAAATTAATCAAAATTTGAATTATTAACTTTCTCACATGGACAATTAATTATGTCATGACTTGTTTGGTAATAATTCAAACTCTTCTCTCCTCTCTCTCTAGGCCAACCCACATAAGCATTAACTTCCTAATTACATTAGAAATCAGGTCATATGATGAATCGATTCAATTTAAATCTCTTTCCAAATTTATTTTTCTCCATATACCCTTTCTGTCAATTTTCTTCATCATGCTAAATTAATTTAATTTAATTGATTCAAATTGAATCACTTACAAATTAAACTTTCTCTCTTCCTTGCCTTCAACGAAATCCCTCTTATATAATTTGAATTTCAAATTAATTTTTAATTAAACCAACCTTCTATATTAAATTCCCTGATATTTATTTTCGGCTGAATTTTTATCTCATTCCATTTATTTTTATTTTTAATAGTTTATGTTTAAATTAATTCCAAATGAGTTTCCCTCCTATTTTTCCTTCTCTTGGCTGAACCTCATGATCCCTTATCTTATAAATAATATTTCTTAGACTTGGTTAACTTTTCTTGGAAAAATCTTTCATAGAAAACTCTCTCTTGGACGAATTTTTGCAAAACCTTTAAAGATCTCTTCTTGGTCAATTTAGTACTATTTTCTTCATCATTTTTCCATCCTCAAACCTACAAGTAATTGGCTTGAGGATTGCACAAAAGAACCTAGAGGATTGGTGGATTTCCTTGTCACCGAAAGCTTAATAAGGTGCTTTCATTCTAGTTTACGATTTTACATGCTAAGTGACCTTGTTCTCTTTCTTAGCTTGAGTTTCTTATGCATTTAGTCAATTTTTTTTAGTGCTTAGCTTACTTATTTCTATACTTTCTCAAGTTGGTTGAAAGCTTCATGGTTGATGAATTAAAGTGTATTATTGCAAGTTATTTTCTCTTCATTATTCCTACATGTTTTAAAGAGATATTATTGCCTTTGTGATTATTTCATATAAAATACTTGTGAGTAACAAGTTCTATTACTTATAAATCATCTCATTTTTTGCATAAATAATAATTTCTTTAAAAAGAGATTTCATTTGAGTTAATGTGATTTAAGTTTTTATTTTCATTTGATCTTTTGGAAAACTCTAAGTCTCTTTCTAACAAGTGATTGATTCAAGTTTCAAATTTCAATTCAAATCATAAATTAAATCACCTTGAACTCAAGATCATCACTCATTTACATTAGAAAACCAGTCCAGAGTTTTTAGCGCCTCTTTATAATATTTTGTTTATGAAAGAATTAAAAACCTTCCATGTATTTGTACTAAGAGCACAATTATTGAGATCACTATATAAGAGAGGACCAACATTAAAATCTGTGAGATGGATTAAAATGAACTCGCTAGAGGATCTTGAGCTTCTTCTTCCTCCTTGCTTAGGCTTTTCCTCTTCTTCCTTGTTTGGATTCTTCCTCTCTTCCTTGTTTGGATTCTTCCTCTTCTTCTTGCTTGGAGGATCAATAGGTCAATGGTGGTTGACGTTTGAGTGGCTCCTCTTCACTTTTTCAGCCTCCTCTTCTTCCCTTCTCCTTCATGTGAGGGATAGAGTTATTTATAGATGGGAGTTTAATTTATGCAAAGTCCGTGTACCCTCTATGCTTAGAATGGTTCCTTGATCATTTGATGTATTTTGAGCATTTGGATGCCCAAATGAAGTCAATTATGAGATCTTAGGCTATAGATCTGAGACGCCGATTTGACTATAAACACTCTATATTTAAGAGCTATTTTGGGATGTAATTGATATCCCAAAGATTCCAAGGATATTTCAAGTGCTTAATCTCGATGGTTTGATTCAAATCGTCGCTTTTGATATTAAGATTCACTTTGATTACGGTATTTTGAGCACCATATCACATATATATATATATATATATATATATATATATATATATATATATAAATATATTTCAAGCTTAATTATTGTTCAAATTTAAATATTAATTAGAGTGAGCTATCTTTCATTCCTTTGAATTCATTTGCCTTAATATTATTGTAGTTGGGTTGTGAGAGAAAAAATATTTTAAAATTGAGAGTTAGATTCTTCTTTCTGCTTTTTCTTATTTTATTGTTGGGTTGTACTTGCCCATTAAGGAAAGTATGTTGTTGGATTGCACTTGCCCATTAAGGAAATTATATTTTTCGGTTGTACTTATCCGTTAAAAAAAGTATGGTGTTGGGTTGTACTTGCCCATGATGGAGAGTATGAGAGATTTGTTGTAATATTATTTTGATTTAGTGAATTCCTAGCTTGGGTTATTAGGCATGCGTGGTTTGTGGTGGTAGTAAAATCTTTATGTTTTTTTTTTTGCACTTTACTTTTTTATACTATTATTGATTGTTATTTTATTTCTCTAATGCTTTATCATTAAAGATTTAAGTTTTATACACAAGTTTAAAATAAAGTTTCTGAAATTATTTTTTAAAAACCAAATTCAGCCCACCTATTTTGGGTAGGGGTGTAAACGAGCCAAGCTTGAGATAGTCACACCCTTGTTCGTGTTTGACTTGTTAAAATTGTTTTATTCGTATTTGGCTCGTGTTTAAAATGACTCAAAATTTCACTATTCATATTTGGCTTGAATTGTTCGAAATGGCTCATATTAGCTCAAAATGCAACAATCTAAAAAATCTGTAAGGGTATGATTCGAACATGGGCCAATCTTTTGTATAACAAAAGCTTTAACCACTAAGTTGCTTCACTATATATATATATATATATATATATATATATATATATATATATATATATATATATATATATATATATATATATATATATATATATATATATATATATATATATATATATATATATGTTTGTATATAATAATAATAAAAAATATATAATAATTATTATTTTTGAGCTAAATAGAGCTGAACACTAGCGAACAAAAGATTGTTCATGTTTAGCTCATTTAGAAATCGAGCTTGAAATATTTGTTCATGTTTGGCTCGCTTAGTTAACGAACGAGCCAAACATGAGCTGTTCATGAACAATGAACTTTTTGACAGCCCTACTCTTGGGTGCCATAGCCTTTTAACAAAGAAGAAAGATACGATAGAAATCTCATGATGTGGGTAGAAATGATAGAATCATAAGAGAAAAATACTATCCTAGAAATCATGATAAAAGATTCCACAAATAATTGACTAATCTTAAGCAAAGAACCATATCAATAGTGGGATATATGAACATATTTGAGGACTTAATAGCTAGAACCCAATGCATTGATCAAGAGGCAAAAATAGCTAATAAATTTGTTATTAGATTAAGAGGTGATATTAGAACTGAAGTACCTTCATGATCTCTAAAACTTAGAGGATGCCTTTCACTATATTATACTCCTAGAAAAGCACAAGAAGGTTATATCCACATTTAAAATGAATGCTTAAATATCTTGTAAATATCCACCTACATCTCAACCTCAAAAACCTATCATTAGACCTAATCCTTCTACATCAAACAAACCCTCTAAAATAAACCCCAATGAAACTACTTATAAAATGTGAAAGATATATTTTGCTTTAAATGTCATAAGAAAGGCCATTTGCAAAACTAATGTAGAGAAAAAGTTTATATTACTAGATGAATTAAAAGATTTAGAAGAAGAAGAAGAAGAAAATATTGAACAGATATGATACACCTTATCTGAGGAAGAAGTATATCCAAATAGTGATAATCCAATATCAGTTATTAGGTGTATGATTGTTTTTAGAGAGAAAACTTAAATAAGGAGCAATATTTTATCGATGTATATTTTATGTAAGGAGAAGAGGTATAAGATAGTGATAGATGGAGGTAGTTCTTTGAATATAATTTCTATGCTATCACTAGAGCCAATCATACAACTGAACCTCACCCAGAACTATCCCAAGTCAATTGTGTAAATTACACATCCCTACTTATCACTAACAGATGTCTTATTCTAATTAAAATAGGTAGCTATAGTGATCAAATTTAGTATAATGTTTTTCTAATTGAAATAACTCATATCCTATTAGAAATTTCATGGCTTTATGACTTGAATGTGATCCATTATGGGCATGAAAACACTTATGTATTCAAGCATACTAAAAAAATAATCAAGTTATTTTCTATAAAGCTTACTAAAAAAGGCTAATTACACCCCCTCATAGAATTCTTCCTACATCTCCTCATAAACCTAATTTTGAACTTCAACCTAAACCAAATCAATGAAGGAATGCAAAAATCTAGTTGACAATAATATGACCATCCAACGATAAGAAGGATACTTCTAATATACATTCTAATACATGTAAATCTCTTAGAATTCAAATTATAATTTTAAGGTTTAGATGCTTAGCTAGAGAGTTCAATAAGCCCACTTCTCTATTTATCTTGCACATGTGGGAAATCCTTATTAATACTAAGGATCACAACATGCTTGTTGTAATCTTAGATTAATTATCTGAATTTATTGATTTGATCTCTGATGACATACCTAATGAGTTACCATCATTAAGGGATATACAACATAATATAAATCTAATTCTTGGTTCACAACTACTTAACTTACCTCATTATAGAATGAATCCAACTGAGCATATAGTAGCCTAATATTACACTTATTGTCAAGCAAAAATTATCAAATATATGGTGGGTCATTACCTATTCCTTCTAGACCATGGGAAGATCTATCCATAGATTTCACATTATGTTTGCTTAGAACACGTCGTGGGTATGATAACATTTTTATCATAGTAGATTGATTCTATAAGAAAGCACATTTCATACTCTATTCAAAATCAAATGATACATCTTACATAGCAAGGCTACTCTTTAGAGAAATTATCAGGTTGCACAGAGTATCACCCACTATAGTTTTGAATATAGACATTAAATTTATATCATATTTTCAAAAAAATCTTATGGAAACTACTTGGAACATAATTGAAGTTCTCCTTTGGATTTTATCCTCAAACAAATGGACAAATAGAAGTAGTCAATAGGATATTAGAAAAATCTTCTAAGGTGTTTAGTTAGAAAAAATTTAGAATGCTAGGACTTAGCATTACATATGTCTAAATTTGCATACAATAATGTTTTTTAAACGAACAACCTATAAATAATCTTTCAAGATAGTCTATGGATAAAATTCGAAAATGACTATTGACCTAACTACTATACCTATTCATGCATTTTCTGATTTATAACATACATTTACATGTGATTTTCATAGATTCAAGATAAAGAAATAGTTGAAATTATAAAATACTAAGCATGTTGAACAAAAAAATAAGGATTAAAATTTTAAGAAATATGAAGTATGTGATTATGTATTGGTTCATATCCATCTAGAGAGATTTCCTTCCACAAAATATAAAAATTTACAAGTGAGAGCATGTGGGCCATTTAAAATTTTTAGGAAATTTGATACTAATGCTTATGATCTTAAATTGTCCCCTCACATGTTTATTAACCTAATTTTTAAATATTTTTAAAGCAATTATCCAACCTCCAAAGTTGTAAGATGATACTCTTACAAGAGGAGATATAAATTATTTATAGGTATACCTATCCAACCAACATTCTTTGAGGTGGAGAATATCATCTCAATTGAGGCACCTATAGGTGGTAGTACTCGAAAAAAATTCTTTGTAAGGTGAAAATACAAGCCACTATGTGACAATACATAGGTGACTTTGGAAGAACTAGAAAGCTTTGCCTCCAAACTTCTTGAAGATCTTTAGAATCCTAGCTCTTTGGAGAAGAGTTCTTTGAGGCCAGAGTGAATTGATGTGTCACATTAAAGAAGGAAAGGACCGATCACTAAATCCTAAATCAAAAATTGAACTCAAGAAGATTTTAGTAGACTTCAAGTACAGATTTATGTTTTATATGTTGTATTATGTAATAATGGGTGTATTTAATAATGTGTTAGTGTTGTATTAGAGTTATGGTTTAAAACATGTGAGTTTATGTGTTTAATTTCATAGGTTTGGGTATAGTACCTTGGTGTGGCACTTTGTAGGCTTTAGTGTTTATAAATCGAAAAGCTAGCACCTTGGTGCTACGATATCGCACCACGACATTAGATTATGATGTCACGATAATGGTTTGATGCACCACAACATTCTGAAATAATTGTTCAAACTTTTTTTAGTTTTTGGTAGGTTTTCCTTAAGAGACGCATCCCTTGGAGTATTATACTTATTTAAACACCTATTTTGACATAATGATGAACTTTTGCCTTTATGTGTGGAAATTGGAATGAAAACTCTTTGGTTGGAGCTTGGTGGCCTGTTTGCTTGAAAGATTCAGAGATCTCTCGCTACTATTCTATTTGGGTGAGTAGAACTACAGACTTCTTCCACTTTAGTGAGTGGAAGATCTTCATCTCTCCACTTTGGTAAGTGGAAGAATAATGGAGCATCACTTTCTCCACATATGTTGTGACATCCTTCCCTCCGTGACCGTGCTTCATCACGTAGCTTATATTTCAAACTATTGGTTTCAGATTTCTCTTTAGTTTTTGGACTGAAGAGGAAAAAAAATCTAATAATAGTAGAGTTTGTGTTATAGGGAATACTCATGCAAAAGGATGAAGGAGACTATTATAGTGTCTTACAAAGATAATCATGTTGCATTATCCCATCAAACATTTAAGAGCATTAGTCTTACTTAACTATGATTTGTTTGGCCCAACTCCTAATTGAGGCATAATAGTAAATAAAATTTATGATGTAATTGAAGTAAAAAAGAAATAGAAGGTATGATAAGTATGATCTAGTTGTACTAGCTCAATAAGCATGTTCGATATATTATGCTAGATATCTAAGTAGAATGAAAGAAAAGATGAAATGATCTATTATAAATGAAAATAAACAAAGAAGAATAGTTGAAATGAAAGATGTTAAATTTCAAGAGAAGAAAATTCTTGTATTTCTATAGTTAATTCTTGATATTGATCAGATGGCTAATTTATTTGATAGAAAGATTCCATATCATAACTTGATTATTTTTGGAAAGAGGCCTTTGATAAAGAAATTGATGAAAATGAAGAGGAGGATGAGAAAGAGTTAGAGGCTTTTGATGAGTAGTTAGAGGAAGAAACTTACTGAGTTGCTCTTATTAGATTTTTCATGGTATTACTTTACCTTTTTGTATTTTTTATTATTATATTGTGTCATGTTAGAACACTTTCTTTTTTTTCTTCTAATGTGGCACTCTAATGATCTCTTACATTATGTTTAGTGTTAACTCCATGAGCCTCTAAATAATATTAAATGTTTTGATGATCACAAATAATTCTAGTGGAATAATTATTTTCATTGATCAATTTTTATATGTAAGCTGTGGTATGCTTTCACTATAAGAACTACAATTAAGTAGCCTAATGAAGATTGACTGTGAGAGCATGAACAACAATTAGTTTCAAAAGTCTGATCCATAAATAGATCATGAAGATAGTTCAAATGTTGTGTTGTCATCCATGATATTTAAATTTTATTGTCTTAATGTATTTAGCATGTAAATGATGACAAACAACCAAGCAAACACACATCTCAAAGAATATAAAATAAAATTTTGTAATTTAATTATTTATAAAAATCATACTATATGATCCCTATTATATTTGATGATTGTTCATATTTGTATATTAATTTTAACAACCATGATTAAGTCAGTTCTCTATAAATTGACAAATTTAAACTAATCATACTAGATGATCATGATTGTACTATATAATTATCAATTTTTTAATTTTGTTGCTCTGAAGATTAAGTTGGTTAATTATAAAATATATTTAATTTTATTGATCGCATAATACAATAAAAATCATCTAGTACTAATTTATATGGAAATTACCTTATTTAATCTAGAATTTGTGAGATATAATTTTTGAGAATTTTATTTTAATATGTTTATATTGTATGATGTGTTCATAAATAGAGAGCATAATTTCTAGTTTGTATTAATTGTATAGTACAATCCTTGGTTGTACATTATGAATAGTGGTAGTTGATGGGATGATCACATTATATATAATCCCTAAACTTAATAAAATGTATCGATAGTACAGTATAGTTGGATTGCTTTTCCAAAAATTAAGTTTTTAATTTTTAATTCATCTCTCTCCCTACAAGTACCCATTATGGGGAGCATAACCAAAAGCTTGAATGTGAGAAATTTTAGAGGAGGCTTAGGAAAGAGTGTTCATCTTAAGAGAAAAGTGGGTAGATTTCTCTCTTTTCTTTTTCCTTAAAGATTCTGTGTTGGTAAGGTTGTTGTATCCCACGATAACTAAAGGCTTGTTACCTACATGGCAAGCATAGGAAGAAAGTCAGAGGAAGGAACATGGACATTTGCCACATAGATGTAGACTCACCCATAGAAGGCAAGTTTTCAAAGTAGAACAGACATTTCAAGGTGACTTGAGCCCAACATGCCCCTATAAAAGGGATAACAGCCACACATGAAATGAAGCCATTGGATAGACCATGATTCTCATCACTTGCCTATGAATACTCACTAATGAGTTTTTTTGTGTAGATGAGTGATACTCTTTATACTCATCTCTTATACTATCTCTTCCCCAAAACATTATAAATAAGAGGAGGAGGGGCTCTTTTTTAGGGGTTGGCAGGCTTAGTTCAGGATAGACCCTCACTCTATCATCTTAAACTTATTGTCTTTTTCTATCTAGAACAAGGGAATTCTTCCCTCTTATATTAAGAGTACTTAAAAGATAATAAAATTAGATCTTCCTCTAATCCAGTCCATTACTTGTTGTTCCTCTCTTTACTAACCATGCTTTCTAGGTGTCTCTAAAGGTTCTACCTCAATCATAGAATATTTAAATTTCACATATTTAAGATACAGTGAGCGTGGATGAAGCCAAGAACTATGAGTCAAATATAAGTGAAGTAGGACATTCAATCATAGTAAAAATGGAGCCAAATACTCAGTAATTTACCACTTAGTTGAACTTAAAGGATATGAAGGACAAAATCACTCACCTAATGTAGGCGGCCTTAGAGAGAGCTAATCACAAGCCAAGGATGATGAATCAGGAAGGATCATCAGGATCGATGATGCACTAAACTCAACAAGCAGGGAGAGAACTATCTAGAACTCCCAGCTTAGATGATGAGTCATATTACTCTAGTGAGGGGGAAGAAGGCATGTGTAAAAGCAGGAAACTCCTACCAATGCTTTCTCCATAAAAATCCCTCAAGCTTGTCCCCCACATAAGTTCAAATTTCTACATTTGGATTCATAAAGAGGTCAAAAAGCCCCAATGAATAATATTGCATATTTTGAGTGGATAACATTGTTGTTAGACCTAGATGACACAATAAAATATAAATTTTTCTTCATTACCTTCAAAGAATTGACCTTGAGGTGGTTCTCACCAAGGTTCTTGCTATGGGTCATCATCTCTTTCTCTGATTTCAAGAAGATGTTTGTGAAATAATTTGCTAGTTCCCAAAAGCCATAAAAGAGCTCCTAGGCTCAACCTCAAATAAGGCAAGACCCTGATGAGTCCTTGAGAAGATTTATCACTCACTTTTGTCATGAGATACTATAATTCAAGGATTGAAACTTATGGTGGCTCAGGCAGCACTCATCTAAGGGTTGAAGGATGGGCCATTCAGTATGCCTATGGCCTCCAATATCCCAAAATAGTCATTAAATTACTTGAGATAGCAAATAATCATGTAAATGCCAATGATTATAATGAAGACACTTAGTTGACTCCATTGAATCATACCAATGACTTGAAGAGACCATATTTGGGACAATTACCTAGAAAGAAATTTCGAGCATGGAGATCAGATAAGAGAAGGTGACTAGAAACACTCACACTGTGGAGAGACATTAGGATCCATACATATCACTACTAAGAGAACGAGTACATACAGCTCATCATAGTGACTCTATTATTGCTGAGAGCATCTTGAACAAGGATTTCTTCAAAAGATCACCATCGTTGAGGCCTAATAGTGTGCATGATTACTCTAGGCATTACACCTACCATAGAGAACATGGACACAAAGGAATGCCGCAACTTGAGAAGCTTGGTCAAAGAGTTGATAAGAGCTGGGAAGCTCAAAGAGTTCACTAAGAGGGAGGTGAAGAGATTGTTGAGACGAGTAATGAACTTGCCCCAGTACAGGCCATCCATATCATAGGAGTAGTACCTACCATCTTCGAGGGAGATGGAGAGTCTTAATAAAGGGTAAGTCTTAAACAACTATGTTCTAGAGAAGTCTACCATACAAACATGGTGTGAGAGCCTCACACTTCAATAAAGGATGGATAGAAGAAATCCTTACAATGATGTAGTGATTGTCATGATGTTAATCACCAACTACCAAATTGCAAGTATATTGATTGACACAGGAGCTCGATCAATATCATCTTCAAATCTATTTTGAAAAATTAAGCTTGGTAAGTTCCAAACTCTCTCGTACTGAAGTTCCATTATTTGGATTCTCAAGAGAAAGGATGAAAACTGAAGGTGTGATCACTCTCCATGTGACCTTAGGGGGAGAATGAAAAATAGGAACGATAATGCTTGACTTTGTCATAGTGGAACTACTTTCTACTTATAATGCAATTTTAGGCTGGCAATTGCTCAACACATTTAAAGCAGTGATATCTACTTATCATGTAGCACTCAAATTTCTTCTAGGGGAGAAAAATCACTATTAGAGGTAATCTTAACTAATCTAGAACCTACTACCCAAAATTATGGGTAAGTCTAAAAATGAGGATGAAGTTCTATAGTTGGACATTGCATGAACTGGAATTAAAATTCTTAAGGAGATAGAGGAAGTGTCGACCTCCTCTAATCATGATCGAGTCTTTAGGATTTGCCTGACTTTTAGTCTCAAGAATAGGGAAGCCCTTATTCAAATAATTGAAGAAGATATTGGTGTATTCACCTAAACCATAGATGAGATGCCAGGAATTGACATTAATGTCACCTACCATTGTGTCAATGTTCATAATGATGATTGGCCCGACAAAAAAAAAATAAGGAAAGAAAGCTCCACTACTCACTAAACTTATCAAAGAAGATGTCACCAAATTAATGAAAGCTGACTTCATCAAAGG
This sequence comes from Cymbidium sinense, assembly GCA_021442155.1. NCBI lineage: Eukaryota > Viridiplantae > Streptophyta > Magnoliopsida > Asparagales > Orchidaceae > Cymbidium > Cymbidium sinense. The sequence continues at coordinate 54,250,523 of CM038215.1, forward strand.
TGTCTAATACCCCGAATGGGTATCAAACATGGTCATGGTGCAGAAGTCTAGAGGATATGCATTGACTTCACTAGCCTAAACTCGATGTGCCCAAAACATAGATGCCCCTGCCTCCATATAATTCACTTGTTGACTCAGTAACATGTTTCTATATTTCATCAACACTACACTATAGTGCCTAGGCACTCCATAAATGCCTGATAGAAGCCCAATATATGTTTGTCAGTTACATCATAATAATAATTAATGTACTTCTTCATGGGAATAAGGACTACTTGGACCAATTGACTAGCGCTTGGGCACTGCATGCAGAGCATTGTGGTGCTATACTTTACAAATTAGAACAGAAAAGCTAGCGCGATATTTTGTCTATAGATATGGATCCTAGGTAGCCAAATTATTCATTCCGAAGCCCTATTCTTCAAATTCTCATTCACCCTTTCTTCTTAACATTTCATCAATCTGAAAGCTGAAGTGTCAGTCAAGTATGTAAATAAGAACAAGAAGAGAGTAGTCATAAGTGGCTTCAATCACCTTATAAGCATTAAGGCAAAAGAGAGCTGCCATCATGATATTATCCACAAACATCTCATTCTAGAAAGGGGATTCCATAATTAGGGTGGGAGCTTGAAAAAAATTATCGATGAATGAGGCTAGGAACATTTTTCCTACAACAACAAAGCATGCATCGTCCCTGTAATATAGGAGTTCTTTGCCAACACGAAGGACATTCGGGACAATAATTTTTTGTGGGAAAAAATGAATATGTTTCAATAATTTTACCATTAATGCATATGATAAATATCTTTCTTATTGTAATAGTCATATATATTTTGATAAAATTTTTAGATTATTCACTATTATAAATGTCAATGTTCAATGGAAATGGTGAGAGGAAAAGATTATCAATTTTTCTATTAGTGACATGACCACCAAGGCTAAAGCATAATATTATTTCATTTGTGCCAAGTTTATACCCATAAGGAATATCAGTGAGGTAACTAGGGATAAGGCCATTTTAAACTATGTTAATGAAAAATGTTTTTCTATAAATGTAAGAAAGATAATTCATAATTCAATTTGTAATATGTTTAAGAATAATAATATAGTTGGTTTTGGTCACCCCTCTCTTATTTATGCTTTATGTATTTTGGCTAGTGTGGTGGAGGATCATGTTGAGGAAGTTCTTATACGAAGGGCTCCCCTCACAAGAAGGTCAATTGAAGAATTGGGATAAAAAATTAAGACAAGAGAAAGTTCACACACTCCTCAATCTAGATCTTGATCCTTTAAAATTTTAAATGAGCATCTATCCTTGGAAAAAAGTTTAATAAAAGTAGTAGGAGGTAGTAGGAATTAAAAAGAAAATTTGATCATCATATGGATTAGCAGAAACAACATTTTTTTTATATGGTTGAGTATAATTTAACACTTGTTCACATTTTTGAGAACTACAAATTCAACATTGGCCTAAACCAAATTTTCTTTCCTGTAGTGACAATACCAACCCTATGTCAGCACCCAACTAGAGCAAGAAGAAGAAGAATAAGAAGAACAAGAAGAAGAACAGGAGGAAGAATATTAGGAAAAATGTTTTTGTGTATTTTTATGTATTTTTGTGTGCATTATATTTATTTTTATTGTAGTTTAAAATTTTATATATTTATATTTGTATTTATTTTTGTAATTTTAAAGTTAAATATTCATTTTTCACATTTGTTTTATTTAAATGTGTTGTTCCATAATATTGGTTAGTAACCCCAAACTTTAATTATAATATTTTTTAAAATTAATAAATTTATAATTTAAAATTTGAAGTTAATTTAAAAATTATTAAAAAATTATTGGAAGCTAAAATTAATTAAATAAAATTTCAACTAAAAAATAGTAATTTACATTTAAGGTTTTATTTAATCATTGAATTTCTTTCAAACTAATACAAGCTAAAGATCTTAGAAAAGAATACTAATTTTTATTAAGTTAAAAATTTTCCTTAAGCACACACAAGATTCTTAATGAATTTAATGAATTGTTATTAAGATAAATAGAAATGCATATAATAAGAAATAATTTAATTTAAACTTCTATTAATTGGAACTTAAGAAAATTTGTTAAGTAAATAAGACCATATTGAATTTAGTCAAGATTGTAGCTTATTTATCATGGGTTACAAAGCCAATACGGTGTACTTCAAAATAAAAATATATAAAAATAATATATCATTAACAAGAGAGAGTAGAATTGAAGAAAAAAGAAATTAGAAGGTTTCACTTGAGGTCTAGTATCATGATTGAACTTTAAAATTATTGTAATTTAAACCAATTCAGTGAAATTATAGAATAATAATAATCATAATTTCAATTGAGAAAATAAAAATAATGCTTATTTCTATTATATGGAAAACTATTTGTTAAACTTCGAGTCATTTATCTACAAAAGAATTAACTATGATAATATTCACAAAGGAAATTTCAACTTAAGAAAAATATTAATTTATAATAAGAATTTGAGATATTTTAGTTTGAAATGATGAAATGAAAGAAAAATATTAAAATGTAAGTTTTATTTTTAGTAAGAAATTATTATTTAATTATTTTAGACTTTCAAAAATTCAACATTACCAACTAACTCAAAGTGGCAATATCTAAGCATATGTTTCAAATTACTTGAGGACAAATAATGGTTTGAGTTTGGGGGTACTAGATATGTGATAAAATTATGAAAATTCATATAATTAATGTCTTTATCATATTTTTTATATGTTAAAATATGTTTATTCTAAGTAGTTGCAATAGAAAAATTCTTAGAAATATGAAAAGGAAGAAATTTAGGACCAACATTGCGCTGCTGAAACTGAGCTAAATTGGAGAAATTTTATAGTAAGGCCAACACCTAGGCGCTATATCAACATCGCCATAGTGTTGGATCTAATTAATTTTTACATGATTTTATAGCAAGCTTAGTGCTTAGGTGCTACAAAATTAGCGACACAGTGTTATACTAGAGTAAAAAATAAAGTAGAGGCAACAAGCATAGAAGCAGAGCAGCGCAGTGCCAGATCAGCAGTGTTGCAGTGCTACTTCTAGCTTCGTAGTGTCGCAACACTACAATCCGATAGAATAGATTCGTGTTGGTTTAGTGTCAATTTTGAGCAATTTTTGAAGTAGTTATGGCAGGAGCATTAGGGAAATCAACTGGGGTTTATTTTAGGCTATATATAGGGGACATTTACAATGGAAAAAAAACTTTTTACCTTTCTTTTTTTGAAAGAGGGTGAGTGTGTGTGAGCTCTTTGCTAAGCACTTGGAGAGTGACACTACAAATACAATGAGAGTGTTATGAGGGTAGTGTGGAAGAGTACTTTTCTTTAGCAAAAGGTGGAGAAGGAGATCAACAATCAAGGATTTTCAGTAGGGGATGTTGAATATTTCCACGATGAAGCAGTATAGGATCATGAAGAGTGGAGTTTGAAGACTTACTTGATGTGCTCTTTCTTTTCTTCTCTAGTTATCCTATGCCTTATTTTACAATGTTGAATAAGATTTCCTTCTTTCTCTCTATTATAGAGCACCAATTTGTAAAGTGCACTAAATTTATGTGAACTTTTTGGATGTTCGTATTCTATTAAACTATATTTTGAGGACTACTATAAGAAAATTATTCACACTTTTAATGAATATGGTATTTTTCCATTCTCCATGCTTCATTTATTTGTGATATAGCTAATTATAAAGTTAAAATCTAGTTCAATTTATAGATATCAATGAAGTCCTAGAAGAATAATTAAAAATTAAGACAAACAAATGTACTAATAATCATTAATGTTCTAGATAGTCTAGATGTGCTAAATAATCATTAAACGTATGATTATTTTTTGGATTCACAATCATTTAAAAAAATATGGGTAATGCAACTAATAAAAATTGCTTGGCACTAGGGATAAAACTAAGTAATAGGATTTATTTTGTTGTACATGTCTAGGCATAGATAGCAAAACATTTTTGCTCATGGTTGACACTATAAGATTAAAATTAATTTACTACTTAGTTTACTAAAATACATAAACTAGGAATTCTATTAAATTCACAGTATTAGTTTTAATACTAACAAAACACTTATATGTTCTATAAAAAATACAAAAATTAGTTCTTTTATTATCTTGCAAAATAGTAGATAGTCATTTTACTTAAGTACTTTACTTTTTGTTTGATAAAATTTAAGTTTTAAAGGACTAGTACTTAACTTAATATAAAATCAATATAGAATTTTGCTCTAATCCTTGTGGGAATGATACTCCACTAATTATATATTGCTTGATTCGACACATACACTTATATATAGGGTAAAAAATACCAATCATTGCCCAACAATCAACATTTACATTTGTTTCAAAGTACCATTCGAATTGTAAAAATCTTGAAGAGTACAATACAACATAATCATTCAAATAGAAAGCATTATAAGTACTTTGCTAAAAAAAATGGTATATATTTTTCATTTATAAAAATAACATTTACAGATGGAAAGTAAGGGATAACATGGGGTGATTCTCCTCTGCTAACTTGCAACAAAAAAAGATAAAATAAGAAAAAAAAAAAAAAAAAAGGAGGGTCAACTCATGTTTCTCTCGTTGTTATCAGAGTCTAAGAGGGTGGCTATGTTGGAGAAGTGTAAGAACTTGGGGTTCAAGTGATCTTGCTTCACAAGCTTAGGGATTATGTAGTCGGTGCATGCCTTAAACTTTTGCTTCTAGTGCATGCACCAAATTAAGTTATATAATGATAAGTAGAGTATCATTCTTATGAGAATTGAGTATCAAATTTCTAAGTTAGTTACTAGTCATCTAAGTTATACATTTTATCTAATTAAGTAAAAATGTAAAAGTATAAAATCTTTTTAATTTTAAAAATATTAAATATTTATATTTTAATGAGAGGTAGATTTGTTATTTTTAATAAGTTAAACTAGTACTATGCTTTTGTGTAAATTTGATGTTATCCTAATTAAATTAAGTTTATGTTGGGCACAATGTTGCCACATTGAAATCCAACTCCTAAGTGTTGATTCTATTTTATGCTTTTTAAATTATTAGTTTCGGTCATGAGCATAGATGCTATCTTATCTATCTCAAGACTAATATAACCAAATGAATCTCTTTAACTAATTTTTTTCCTAGTGTCGATTAAATTTTGAAAGATTATTTTTCCCATTGTCTCCCTTAAATGTACTGAGGGTTTTGAAAATTAAGTGTATCAACTACACCCATTATTTTTCCTTACTGTTCTTGTAGGACTCTCTCGATGATTGTAGATCACAATAAATTTTAATATTAAGTCAATGAAGCTCAGAGAATATCAAAACACAATGAATATTGAGAGTACAAATAATTTTCTTATATTAATATTTCACAAGCAAGATTTAATATAGAATAAAGCTCAAAATCCCTATAAAATTATAGAAAAATTAATTTATCTACTCATAGTACAAGGAAATAGAACCATGAACAAGACCAAAGTGATAACCAAAGGAAAACGGAAGAATGAACCAAGTAATTCTTCTAAATCCACTTCTGGATGCCTCTTTTCTACTTTCTAATAGAGAACCACAATGAATTCAACATGCACACACTATCTTAGACCTTCTTAACTTCAACAAGAACAAACACACCTTGCACTGCTTTAGAACTCACTACAACACACAGACTAACACACTCTATAGCACACAACACTTGGAGTTCTCCAAGTGTTCTCACTGCACAACATTCACACTCACACTCTGCCAAAAACTTTTTTACACTGAAATATTTATAGATTTTAATTCACTTACATAGTTATTGGTCTAATCTTTCTTGAAAATTGCTTTAAAAATTTCTTAAATAGTTTTCTAGAATTTTTAAAATTGCTCTGTTCAGGCGATGGTGTTGCGGTGCTAGTTATCTAGTTCCTAAGTGTTGTGCACTCTAATTTTTGGCTTCAAATTTTTTATTTTAGCACCTTGGCACTTTAATGTAGAGCCTCGGTGTTGGGTCTAACACATTAACTTTGCAAATTTGACACCAATGTGCTACCTTTATTATCAGAGTACATAGAATTGTGACACTAGTTTCAACACCTATGTACTCTGCTTGCTTTCTTTATACTAAAATTTTCTCGGTCCCCCATCCCACGGTATAGGTTTTCCAGTGCTTTGGTGCTATGCCTCTATTTTGGGGTTTTAAATTGATCTGATTCCATGGTGCCTAGTCCAGTTTTTATAATTTCTTCTATAATTTGATATTTTTCTATTTTAACACAAAAATAAACTACGAAAGCATATTTTCACATATTTTAAGCATAATATAAGCTTAAGTCATAATAAAATTTTCACATAATTTACCCAAGTAAATTATCCCTAAACTTAAACGATTACTTATCCTCAAGTAATCAAATACTTTTAATAAATCCTTAAAGTTTTTGTATGACATAAATTTTGAAAAATTAAATAATCTTAGAATTTCTTTAAATTAATGTTTTTAAGATTTACAATTAAACTGCTTATGGATAATATTAAATTATTTTTAATAAATATCATATCTTTTTTGTTAAATAATCATAATTTAATTATTTTCCCTTGAAGTCAATACATTAAGTTACTTGTAATAAGTTTATTAATTTGCTAATATTTTAGATGACTATTAATAAATTTATAAGTATGATAATAAGTAGTGTATCATTATCATGAGAACTACGTGTCAAATATCTAAGTTAATTACTAGTCGTCTATGTTTTACTTCATATCCAACCGAATAATAATGTAAACACAAACTCTTTTTAATTTAAAAAATATTATTATTTTTATTTTAATGATAGGTAGGTGTGTTGTTTTTAATAAGTTAAATTAGTACTATAATTTTGTGTAAATTTAACATTATCTTAACTAAATTAAGTTTGTGTTGGGCACAGTGCCACGACACTAAAAATGCAACAATTAGGTTTTGACTCCAAATTTTTTCTTTTTAAATTTGTAGTGTTAGCCAGGCATAAATGCAATATTATCTATTTTCCTTACAACATGTTTTTTTCCCAATGTTGATCAAATTTTGCAAGGAAACTTTTCACTTTATCACCCTTGAATTCGTTGAGGGCCATAAGAATTAAGTGTGTCAAATTGTCACCTAATACTACACCCGTTTTTTTTTTTCTTTACTATTATTCTTTTCTCAATAACTCTAAATCACTGTCGACCTCACTTTTGAGTGAGGTTGACAATCATCTTCATAAACCTAGGATCTGATCTAGGCACTAAGGTCCTCCTAGATCTAAGACCCTTCCAATGGTTAGGTGAACACTAATCCTAAGCCTAGAAGACTTATAGGGCTCATCCCTAAAGTTTGACGTCGACCTAGAATAGGCAAGACTTACCTATCCCAAACACAAACCAACTCCCATGACGAAATTAATTTCTCAAACCAAACCATTTGACTACAAATCAAACCTCAACCAAGACCAAAAAATTTCAAACCTAACTTAACCCATTAGGGCTCAATTTGGCCAATTAGTTAGTTAATCCAATATGCCCCATTTAAGCTTAATAGGGCTAAACCCAAAATTAATCCAATCCCTTTGAAATTGAATTCACCTAAGCTAATTTGAAACTTAATTGAACTTGATTGGAGCTTAATTATGATCCAATTAAATCAAATTGAACCAATTTGATCCTTAACCCAAGTTAATCCAATTGGATGCTATAAGACGAAAATCCAATTTAATTTGACTTAAGCCAAATTAAAACAATCCAAGCCTAATGGCCACTCCAATCACTTAATCAAATATTATAATTAATTCCAATCAATTTAATTTGACCAATTGATTCACCTACCCTAATTTAACCCAATTTGGCCTAAATATCCAAATTGAGTCAAAACCAAATTCAATCAAAATTTAATTCAATCCAAGCCATTAATCTCTTCTAAATTGAACATTGAACATATCTCAACCCTTAATTGATTCCAATTTACCCAATCAAACTAATTGACTCACTTGATCGAATTTGACCTAAAATGCCAAATTGAGTCAAATCTTGATTGAACCCAAGTTGGTTCAAACCAATCCCTCCAATCAATTTCAAAATAATTATTAATCATGACTAATCACTAAGTTGCATCCAATTAAACCTAATTGAACCAATTTGGGCTTTTAACCTAAGTTGACCCAATTTGACTTAAAGGGTTAAATTGAGGCAAAGCTTGATCTAAGTCAAATTAGATTGAACCAATGCCTACAATTATTCCTAAATTGATTACTGAACACTTTTATATTATCAATTGAAGCTAATTTGGCCAACCCAACCCAATTGACTTATTTAGGCCAATTTGACATAAAGGGTAAAATTGAACCAAAACTCATTATAAGCCAAATTAATTCAAATCAAAGCCTTCAATCATTTTTAAATGACTAATCAAACATGACTTAACCTTTTATTTAAACCAATTTTGCCAATTTAACCAAATTGGTCAACATAGCCCATTTGACCTGTATGAACCCATATGAGCCAAATTCAAATCTAATATAAACTAAATCAAATCAACTACACCAATAAGTTCCAAATCATCATTTGAACTTATTCCAATAACTCTCAAAACCCAATTTGGTTAATTGGTCAATCTATCCTAATTGAACCCAAATTGACCTATATGGGTCAAATTGAGCAAAATCCAACCAAACTAAGTCCAAACCCAACTAAACTTGGCATAACTAACCCTTAGGTCCTCCTTGAATTTCCCAAGTAAACTCAATCCATGGTGAACCAATTCAGCTTAGACCAAGTGAACCAACCTATGCATATGGGCCAAAACCCAAAATAAGAAGGTCTAACCCCTCCCTTTGCCTTGGGAAACCACCTTAGCATGTATTGAGCTTTTACATGCTGATTAGACCTGACCCAGAGCTGTTGGGCTTAGCCATTCACCAAAGAGAGGCCACCCTCACCTTGGCTAAGCCTTTTTTAGCCATCAAGTCTTGTCCCTCTCACCACTGGCCACCAAACTTCACCAGCCACTAGGGAATCTCCACCTGATTAGTCCCATGCCATTTCTAGCCACCCTCACTAGCCAGCCAACTATCACAACCTGAACCAACCATTTTCATTGTTGCACATGGAAAGGAGGGTACACACCTTCTTGCCCATTCAAACTTCACAAATACTCTTCTCACAAGCCTAGAGCCAGTCCCCCAAGTTTTTAGAGCCTTTTGAGCACTCTGCCACTAATGAGGCCAATTCCTCTCTCATCCCGAGCACTTTCCACGTCCAACTTCATCAAAACATCACCAAATGTAAATTAAGGCTTCCCACACCTTTCCCTAGTTCTGGCAAGCCAGAATGAATCAGGACTTACTTGATTCAATCATTATAATATCAATTTCAATCAAACTTCAATGAGTGATGGTGAAGCTTGGTCTCAGAAGCATTCGACGAGTAGGTAAGGGAGGATCTTCTTAGTAAGGCTTCTCCTCTTTAAGGCAAAGCTACATCAATCGATGGAATGTCAGTCTTCACCTTTTCTATCATAATCTTCTTAAACCATAGACATGACCCTCTAGGTGCTGGTCTTTTATGAATTGAATCATGGTTTGATATGAATCCAAATGTAGGATTCACTTAGAAACATTGCCTGATCATTTTGGAGTCAATTCTGCCATTAAATGAGCTTCAACAAGCTTGGATCAAGCAGCAAAGACAAAAGGTGTTCATCTCTTGCCGGAGGTTGACAACGGATTATTCGCTATCAGTTCTACATGATCAGAATGGACAACTCTAGTTATTGGAGCTAGATTTTTTTATTTAATTGTTTTTAATTCAAGAGATTAATCTCAACCATTCAATCATGATCAAATGGCCGAGATGAAAGTACGTATGTCATCCCTAAGTTAGTTTCCATACTAGATGTTTTAAATAACTAACTACGTGGATCCCTGTGGAAAGCATCGATGTGACCCTGACTGTGTAAATCATTTGAATAGGTTCAAAAATTAATTTAAATATACAAAACTTCAAAAATTGATATAAAATTATAGAAAAATATTTAAACAAAAATAAATTCATTATGGAAAGCCTAGAAAGAGAAGAATCTACAAAAAATAAAAGCCCCAAATTTTATTAAGTGTATAGTGACTAATTAGGGTTAGAAGTTTTTCTTAATTGGTGTAGTTAAGCTCTAATTGCTTGGCTAATTAGCTTGAAACTTTGCTTGATTGTTCTATAGGATGACCTCTATCTCCTATAATTATTTAAAGTCAATTAGTTGGGTATTTTAATAAATCTAAATTTTCAAACCCAAAATAGCCATTTTATACATTTAATAAATATATATAATTATAAAAATCATGAAAATTATTATGGAAGCTTAAATATGTTTTAGAACCAAAATGGTGACTATGGAAATAAATTAAACCCCTAATCCTAGTTATTTTTAAAAATCATCACTAAGGGGCATTTATTAAATAATTAAATCATTAATTTTTTTAGAACTTAGAAAATGTATAGTGATTAATATAATTCTCCAAAATTTTTGTCCAACCCCTCTTTGTGCTCAACTAATAAATATGTTCTCAATGAAATCAAAATTCCCAATTGGTTTCAGGTATTCTTAGTGTAATTGATGATTTAAAAATTTTTCATTTTTTCAAATAACCCCTAATTACAAGCCCAATTGCATTAGAACTTTTAGGGCATGTTTATTTCATGTTCATGCATGTTTAATAATTTTCTAATAATTTTTGGTTCATATTTAGGGCCTACATAAATGTTTAGGTTTTTTTGGGCTAAATCAGCTAAAAAAATTAATTAATCTTCATTAGTTCATAAAAATTACTTAAATCACTTTTAAATCACTTAATGAACAGAAGTGGGTTAAGGGTTAATTTCAAATATTTTATCTAACATTAGGATTAAACAACTCAAATTACAAAATTAACATTAATGTGCCTGATTAGGCTTAAGTGTGATTGTCTTAATATAAATTTCCTTAGAAGTTAATGACTTCAAATGAGTTATTTAATGATGTTTAATTAGTTTGCTTCAATCATTTATAAATTTATACTCATATGTTCCATGCATTCATGATTCAAATAAATGAAGAATTTCATTTTATTGCATGCTTTGGAATAGTAGTGTGGCTATCATCATTTGTAAATCTCAAATTACTTTCTTTAATAAACTTAAGATATATATTAGTGTATATTTACATTAATCTTAATAATTAAAATTTAATCTAGTCCTATATGTATAATCTACATGTTTGAAAGGTATATAGTTTGGACATCTTACGAACGCGAGACTTTAAGTAGTCCCAAGGAAGTTTTTGATTACCTCACTTCCCTGGTCTAACAATGACACACACCTCAAAGTTAGTAGTGAAATACATAGTTAAGCATTAAATTATTTTCACTTATATATTCAAGCATCTTAAAATCTATACAACTCATCTTTAACTTATATATTGTGCATGTGTATATGAATTAAGGCTAAATTTTTAAAATAAGCACATTTAAAAATATAATTAGTGGATTATGCATTAAAAATTTTTAAAAGTAGGCACAATCTTCATTTAATGGGCAACCCGACACGTATGTAGTCGATTGCAGTTACTGTTAAACGGCGCTCGAGAGAAAATTTTTTTAAAAAAAACTATGGACCAGCCACGTTATTTTGGCTGTGTCGGAGTCATCCATTTCATAATTTAGCAAGCTTAGTATCATTGGAATTGGCATAAAATTGTGCACAACTTTCATGTTGACCAAAAAAGGAGATTTTGGCTCATTGCATAGTAGATTTCGCTAATGCGCGAAAAATCAGCGGCGCAGTTTTTAGTAGTGCGACCAGCCACAGTATTTTGTCCATACCGGAGTCGTCCGTTGTCAAAATTTAGAAAGTTTAGTATCGTTAGAATCAGCACAAAATTTCCCATGACTTTCATGCTGACCAAAAAAGGAGATTGTGGCTCCTTGCATAGCAGATTTTGCCAATGCCCAAAAAATCAGTGGCGCAGTTTTGAATTGTGCAACCAGCTGCGGTACTTTGGCTGTACCGGAGTCATCCATTGTCAGAATTTAGCGAGCTTAGTATCGTTAGAATTGGAAAAAAATTCTCCATGACTTTTAGGCTGACCAAAAAAGGTGATTATGGCTCGTTGCATATCAGATTTCGCCAATGTCAGAAAAATCAGCGGCGTAGTTTTGAATTATATGACTAGCCCCAGTATTTTGGCCATACCGGAGTCGTCCATTATCGGAATTTAGTAAACTTGATATCATTAGAATCGGCACGAAATTCCCAATGACTTTTATGTTGATACAGAGATGCTATTTTGGACCATTGCGCAACAGTGTTTGTGGATATGTATGGATTCAAAATAGCAGTAGTTTTTGTGGATATGTTGCGGGGCTGCCGGCGGCGGAGCTTGGCCGGCGATTTCATGGGCAAATGGGATCCTCAGTGTGGAGGGGCGACGTCTCTAAAAGCATGATCAGGAAGCAAAATAAATCAGGTTATGTCTCGATCTTTTTTCAGGTTTTGTTTAAAAAATATTTTAGGCCAGTCGATTGTTTAACGGGCGACTGAAACAGATTGTGCAGGTACAGTGCCTAGTTTTAATTTTTTTTTAATGCCTAATCCGCTAATTATATTTTTAAATATGCTTATTTTAAAAATTTAGCTATGAATTAACAAGTATATAGTCTAAAAATTCTAGGAGTGCGAGACTTTAAGTAGTCCCAAAGGGGTATCTAATTACCTCATTTTCTTCATTCAATAATGACATTTACTTGCATAAATTTAATACATCAATGTCTATGTATATGTATAAAAAATAATTAAATCACATTTTTTACAAAATTCATGCATCATATACATATTTATTTTCATAAATCTTAAATTGAACATTATAAACAAAATTTATTAATTCATTCATTCATCAATGTATGAAATATTCTCATGATGTATACAAACACTTATTAAATTTAATCACCTTTTATTAAGTATGCTATTCCATCAAAATAATATTGAGAGATGATTGAAGCAAAGATAAGTAAATATCACTAAATTGATAATGGTTTAAATTTATTAATCTTGAGATATTATTTGTATTTAGCTAAGATCATTTATGTCAAATCTAAACAAATAGTTTAATAAGAAAATTAATAACCCTTCATTAAGATGATTAAAAATTATAAAATTCATTTTTAGATTCAACGTAATGTTAGGGATTGAAATGGATTCCACTCCTTCTCTTTCCCTTTAAAATTCTAAATTCAAATAAAATCAAAATTAAAATCTATAATTTACTCTAAATCATTGATCACTTAAAGCATAATCATCTTTTAACGGTAAATTTAAACATTCATCTAATAAGTGTAAAAATTGTGAATTTTTTTTTTGGTGATTTTAATGCCTTTATCATATGCTTTTTATGTTAAAATATATTTATTCTTAGTATATTTTGTGTTGTAATAGAAAAATTATCACAAAAATAAAAAAAATAAAAGAAATTTAGGCTCATCTCCTAGGTGTTACAAAAGCAGCACCATGGCACTATAAATGACCTAAATTAAGGCAAATTAATAGCAAGGCCAATGCTTAGACGCTATATCAATAGCACCATGATGGAAGATTAGACTCATTTTGGGGCAGTTTTAAAGCAAACTCATCACCAAGGCACTACATAAGTAATGCCACAATGTTGTATCAAAAGAAAAATATGAGGCAAAAGCAGCAAAAATTACGCCACTGCACCGGATCAACAGTATCAGAATGCCTCTTCTAGCATCATAGAACTACATCAGTAGCACCACAGTGCTATAATTTGATAGAATAGATTCATCACAATTTAGTGATAGTTTAAAATAATTTTTGAGACACTTATAGTAGGAGCATATGGACAACCGACCAGAGCTCTATCTAGGCTATATTTAAGGTACATTTCTAAGGGAGAAAGATCTTCTTTCAGATTTTTTTTCTTTTTCATTTTATTTGGCTAGAGGGTGAGTGTGCATATGAGTTCTTTGTGAATCACTTGGAGAGTGACACTCCAAGTGTTGTGAGAGTGTATAAAGATAGTGTGAAAGAGTATTTTATTAAGCAAAAGGTGGAGAAGGACATCAACAATTAAGGATTTTCAATGGGGATGCTAGATATTTTTACGAGGAAGTAGTAATGGATTATGAGGAGTGGACTTAGAAGATCTACTTGGTGTGATCTTTTCTTTCTTATATGGTTATCCTACATCATATTTTACTATGTTTAATATGATTTTCTTTTTTTCTCTATTATGGATCACTAATCTATAAAGTGTTATAAATTTATGTGAACTTTTGGGATACTTGTATTGTAGTAGACTCTATTATGGATTAATATAAGAAAATTATTTGTATTTAATGAAAATATGCTTTGCTTCTTTTCATGCTTCATTTACTTGTAATCTGACTAATTACAAACTTAAAAATAATTGTGATCTAGACTTATTGATGGAATTCTAGAAGAATAATTAAAAAAAAGTAAAAAAAGAAATAAATAATCATTAATGTACTCAATAGTCTAGAAGCACTAAATAGCCATTAAATGTATGATTATTTTAGGATTTGCAATCATTTAAAAGGAAGTATGGGTAAAGCAACCAATCAAAATTTAATTAGCATTAGATAAAAAAATAGGAAAAAGGATTAGTTTGGTTATACTTGTCTAAAGATAGAGATTATAGCATTTTTGCTTCTCGTTGATACTACAAACTTTGGAAATATACTATAAATATAATGTGGATAATTAATTCCCCAAAAGACTTGAAAAATAAAAATGTGGATAATTAATTTTCTAAATTCTTAGAATTATTTATGAAATTATCTATAAATATACTATTTGCATAAGCTTTGGAATAAATTCTTCCATATGCTAAATTTATAAAGGGCATTTTATATAAAAGAAGAAAATTAGGGGAAAATGAAATAATATTTCTTATTCATGAATGTAGTGCAATAATTCAAACAAAATACCTCAAAAGCATAAAGATCTAGGGAGTTTTATTATTGCTGGCCCTATAGGGGATTAATTTTTTGGAATGGCATTATGTGATTTAGGAGCTAGTATAAATTTATTGTCGTTATTAATTTCCAAGAAACTAGGACTAGGAGAAGTACAACCTACATGTGTGACTCTATAATTAGCTAATAGATGATTGACTTATCTTAAAAACCTTCTAGTTATGGTAGATAAATTTAGATTTCCTATGGATTTTATAAAATTAAATATAAAGGAAGATAAAGAAATACCTCTCATTTCAGGGTGACATTTCTTAGCTACTAGAAGAATGATGATAGATGATCAAAAAGGAGAATTAACAATGAGAGTAAATGATTAAGTAGTTAAATTTAATTTGATTAACTCTATAAAAGTTTTTGATGATAGAAATAAAGTATGTTATAAGATTGGGTTAAGTGAAAATAAAATAGAAAAATAATTAGATTCTTATATCATAAATAATTTTATAGAATAAAAATGTGAAATGATGATGGAAGGATATGAAGACATTCAATTGCTTAAAATTACACTCAATCAATTAAAGATAAGTTTGAACCATTAGAAATGTTTATAGAAAAAAAATAATCTCAAACTATCAATAATAGAAGCTCAAAATTTAGAGTTAAAGCTATTATCAAATCGCTTGTAATACCTAGGGAAAGAATCAACATTGTCAATAATCATTTTAGCAGATTTAGAAAAAAAATTAAGAAATTAAATTAAATGAAGTTCTTAGAGGACATGTAAAAGCATTTGGATGGGAAATAGCTGATATTAAAAGAATTAATACCTCAATAGTACATGGGTAAGTCCAATCCATTATATGCCTAAAAATGGAGGAATGATTATTATTACTAATGCAAATAATGAAATCATTTATACTAGAAAAGTCGCAAGATGGAGGATTTATATTAGTTATAGGAAGCTAAACAAAGCACTACGAAAGATCATTTCCTTTTCCTTTTATTGATTAAATGTAAGATAAGTCCGTAGGTCAATTGTATTATTTCTTTTTAGATGGGTATTCTAGATATAATCAAATTTCCATGAAACCTAAGAATCAAGAGAAAATAACATTCACTTGTCCTTATAGTACCTTTCCTTTCATTATAATGCTCTTTAGCTTATGTAACGCACCTGCTACTTTTTAATGTTGTATGATGGCAATATATTCTGACTTAATTGAAAACTACATTGAAGTGTTTATGAATGATTTTTCTATTTTTGGTTTAACATTTGAACATTACTTAATACTTAACTAGGAGAAATTATATTTTATTATAAGCAAAGGAATAGTACTAGGTCATATAATTTTAGAAAAAAAGAATAGAAGTGGATAAGAAAAAAGTGTAAATTATAGAAAAACTTTTAGCACTAAGTAATATTAAAGGAGTTAGAAGTTTTTTGGACATACTTGATTTTATAGGAGATTTATCAAGGATTTTTCAAAAATATCAAAACCATAGTGCAATCTATTAGAGAAAGATATGCCATTTGTTTTTACAAAGGAATGTTCAGATGCTTTTGATCTATTAAAAGTCAATTTAAGTTCAATTATGATTATTATTATCCCTGCTTAGAATTTATCTTTTGAATTGATGTTTGACACAAGTGACTTTGCAATAGGCGTAGTCTTAGGATAAAGAAAAGCAAAATTTTTCATGTAATATACTATGCAAGTAAAAAATCTAAATAAAAATCAATTAAATTATTCAACAACAAAAAAGAGTTACTAGTTATTGTCTTCACCTTTGATAAATTTAAACCCTATTTAGTGAGAACATAAGTGATTGTATATATTGATCATGCATTAATTAAATATTTATTAGAAAAAAAGAGGACAAGCCTAGATTAATTAGATGGGTATTATTATTGTAAGAATTCAAGTAGCTGAAAAGGATCTGAAAATCAAGTAGCTGACCACTTGACTAGATTAATGGCTAAAATAGAATTGAGAGTTAATGGAGATACTAATAAAAAATTATCAGTTGAGCAACTATTCGCATTTAAGCATAAAGCTACTCCATGGTATGCATATATTGTGAATTGTCTATTGAGTGACGATATACGCAATAAAATCAATTATAATAAAAAGAAGAAAATCTTACATGATGTAAAATTTTATTTTTGGGATAAACATTATCTTTATAAGAAGTGTCTAGATCAGATTCTAAGAAGATGCATTCATGATAAGGAAATTTTAGAAATTATAAGATCTTATCATGATTTTGAGTACCGAGGACACTTTGGAAGTAATAAAATAGTTAGTAAGATATTGACAATATAGATTTTATTGGCCAACTTTCTTTAGAAATTTTCATGAATATGTGAAAAATTGTAGCAAATGCCAAAGAATGGGAAATATCTCTAAGCATCATGAAATGCCCTTAAATTATATTTTAAAGGTATAAATCTTTGATGTATGTGGAATAGATTTTATGGGACCATTTATTTTTTTATATGAGAATGAATATATCTTAGTAGGAGTTGATTATGTGTCAAAATAGATAGAAGCAATAGCTACACCAAAAAATAATTTAAAGGTAACTATTAAATTTTTAAAGAAAAATATTTTACAAGATTTGAAATGCTTAGAATCATTATTAGTGATGATGGTACTCATTTCTATAATTAATATGTGAAATAATTTTTAAGAAAAATATGGAGTATAGTATAAAATAGCTATTGCATATCATCTCCGAACAAGTGGCCAAGCTAAAATTTCAAATAGGTAGATAAAGAGGATTTTTGAAAAACCTGAAGGCATTCTAGAAAAAGGATTGGTTACTAAAATTAGATGATGCATTATGGGCTTATAGGACTACATACAAAACCCCTATTGGAATGTCTCCATATAGATTAGTATTTGAAAAGGCTTATGACTTACCATTAGAATTAGAGCTCAAAGCATTCTGGATAATTAAGAAATTAAATTTTGATATAAAAATAAGTATAGAAAAGTGACTCATAGATTTGAATGAGTTAGAAGAAATAGGTTTGGGCGCATATGAAAATTTGAGGATATATAAGGAACAAATGAAAAATTGGCCTAGTAGGAAGATCATGAAGAAATAGTTTAAGCCTAAAAAATAAGTACTACTATTCAAATTTAAATTAAAATTATTTCTAAGAAAACTATGATCAAGATGGTCTGACACTTTCTTAGTTGTTAAAGTTTATGGGCATGGTGCTATGGATATCCAAGATGTAAAGACAAATGAGATTTTGATGTGAATGGTCAATGACTTGAGACATACTATGAAGGAATTGGACTCATTTTAAAGAGTCCATTAATTTAGTTGAAGAGCTTAAAAATTAGAAAAGTTACGTTGGGTAGAGGTTGTTAAACTAAGCGCTTGTTGAAAGGAAACCCTATAGGGTCACAAAGACTTAAATCCTAATATAGTGAAGTTTAGCTAACAAGAAGGGGTCTTTAATGGCTTATTCCAACCTAGATAGCTTGAAAAAGAAAAAGGGTTAATGACTTAATACTTTCCTAATTTCCTTATGAGGATTCCTACTAAAAGACTTATTCTTATAGGATTAGCTATTAAGAAGGGGTCTTTAATGACTTAATTCCTTCTTAAACAACTATGATGAGAAAAAGGGGCCTTAATAACTTCATTTTAAACCTCAAATTTTTGATTAATAGGAAAGGGGTCTTGATGACTTAATCTTAATACTTATAATTTGAAAGATTCCTACTAAGGGACTCCTTTTTTAATTAACCATTAAGATGGTACCTTTAATTGCTTAATCCAACTTATATAATTAAGAGGGAGGAAAAGGGTCTTGATGACTTAATACTAAGTTCAATTTTGACTAATAGGAAATGGGTCTTCAAGACTTAATCCTAATCCTTATCATTTGAAAAATGTCTACTAAGGGACTTACACTTAATTTTTTTTAAAAAATTAACTATTAAGATGGGGCCTTTAATTAATTAATCTAACTTATATATCTAAGAGGGAGGAAAGGGGTCTTGATGTCATAATCCTAACCACAATTTTAACTAATAATAAATGGGTCTTAGTGACTTAATCCTAACCTAAATAGTCCAATTCACAAGAAATGGGTCATAATGACTTAATCTATCCTATGAATAATAGTAAGAAAGGGTGTCACAAATGGACTTTCTCCCAACTTAAAGAAAGAAGGAGTGATGCCATAAAAGGCTTGCTCCAAACTTATGGGAATGGTGCACAATGGCTTACTCCAAATCCAAGAAATTTATAAGAATAGTGTCACAAATGGGTTTACTCCCATCTTATAGGAATGTAGAAGTTGTGCATTAAAGGGTTCAAGAAAATATGTAAAACTTTAAAAGTCATTACATAAAATTTAAAATAGAATAATGTTTATATCTAGATAATTTTGAAAAGATACAAAGATTTTATTGATGATGATTTTTGAAACTAAAATATAATTTATATATAATATTTCTTTTTGTAACATCCATTTATAGGTGGCATTGGACATTCACCATTACAAGTAATCAATTGATAATAACCTCCTTTATAGACTTTTTCCACCATAAACGGTCCTTCGCAGGTTGGCTCGAATTTGTTGTCCATCCTGTGATGCACTATAATTGGTCATATAAAAACCAAGACAAGTCTCTGATTTGGAAAGTTCTAAGACAGACAACTTATCATGTGCTTGAACCATACGAGATTGGTATAGTTCAAGTTCTTGTTAAGCTTTCAGATGCTTTCCTTCAAGGCTTTCAAGTTCTTCCAATCAGATTTTTTGATTCTAATCTAGTGTAATATTCTTATTAACTACTATTTTAATGAAGATAGTTTTACTTCTATTGACCTCACTTTTGGAGTGAGGATTAATCTTTCTTATCTTAGACTTAGGAAATTTCTAGACACTTAGATTTTCTTAGTGCTAGGACACTTCTAATGATTAAAGGGACACAAAAACTTGAGCTTAGAGACTTAGAAGGTGTGACCCTAAGCTCAGAGTCCACCTTAGGACCAATAAGTTTTATCCATCCCATGGCCAAAACCAAGACTCATACTTATTCACTCATCCAAACTTAAGCTCATGTAGATGAAGCTAAACCTACTCCAACCCATTTAATTAATCATACTTGAATTTGGTTTATAATCCAAGCTCCAAGCCAAATTAACTTCAGCCTTAACCCAAGTTAACCCCACCACAATCCTATAACTCAACTCAAGCCCATTCAAGCAAACTAAATATAAATTAATTTTCTTGATCACTCTAATTATTCAATAGATCATTTCAAAACATTCCAATACTTGCAATCAAGCCAATCAAACTAAAAGAAGGTGACCAACCCAAGTTAGCCCATTTAACCTAAAGGTTTCAAATGAGCCAAAACCTAATTCAGCCCAAATCAATTACAATCAAATCCATTAATCAACTTCAAATTTATCATTGAACACACCCCAACCATCCATAGCCCTAATTGGTCTTAGTTGACTTTACCAAGTCACTTGACCCAAAATGACATAAAAGGGGTATTTGAATCAAACTTTAATTAAACTCCTATTAGATCAAATCAATCCATCTGATCCCTTCATTGATGATTGTAAATCATTATTGAACACTTCACTATAATCATTTGGACCTAATCAATCCAATTGGACAATTTTACCCATGATGACCCAATTTGGTCAAAAGGCTCAAATTGAACAAAATAAAATCCCAAACCAAATTAATTGAAACCAATGCTTCCAACTAATTATTAATTCAATATTAAACATAATACAACCTTCAATTGGATCCAATTTGGCCAACCTAACCCAATTAGGCAACTTAGCCCAATTTTCCCTAAATGGTCAAATTGAACCAATACACTCCATAATCCAAATTAAGTAAAATCAAATCTTCCAATCAATCACAAATAATCAATTGAACATATACCTAACCCATGCTCAAGCCAGTTTGGCCAATTTGGTCAAATTGATCAACATGACCCATTTGACCTAAATTGAATCATATGTGCCAAATTCAAATCTAGCCCAAATTTAATCAAAACAATTGCACTCATTCACTCCAAGTGATTAATTGAACTCACCAAATCATCACTTTGGCCTAATTTGGTCAAATTGGTCAATCTAACTCATTTGAAGCCATTTTACCCATGTGGGTCAAATTGAGCCAAACCCCACCAAACCAAGACCAAACCCAACCAAACTTGGCATGACTCATCTTTGGGTCACCATGGGCTTGCCCAAGTGGGCCAACCTTTGGTGATCTTGGTTTGGGTCAAACCCATTGAACCAAGCCACCCAAATGGAATAAATTCCCCATTTGGATGGGTTTCCACCCCCTTACCCCTTGACAGCCATCTTTTCCTCTTCTTGGACAAGAGGACCATTGATCCAACCTAACCTAAGGCTGTTGGCCTCAGCCTTTAGCCAAGAGAGGGTGAGCTCACCCATGAAAACCCATAAGGCCACCTTAGAGAGAGTGTACACCTCATGCAAGCCCACTACACTCCCTCAGCCTCTCAACCATCTCAACAGTCCCCTACCATCTCTGGCAACCTTCCTCGGCTGGATAGCTGCCAAAGCTTGAACCAATCCTAACACCTGGTTTAGCTGGGGAAGAGAGTATGCTCCTCCCCATGGATTCAAACCAAGAAAACACCTTCCTAGAGCATTTCACATAGTCCCAAACCCTCTCCCGAGCTCTTCGTGCACTTCACCGTTGACGAGATGAACTCCTTATCAAACCCAAGAGCTCTGTCTATCCAAGTTTCCAAAACCTCCACCAAATCTATATTACTCTTTGCCCACTTTCACCTCACTCTGATGAACTAAAATGAATCATTTCTTGAGCAATTTGACCACCAGAAGGCATCTCAAGACCTACTCCAGCAAGATTTGTTGTGACATTTGGTCTACAGAGTGATCAACGGGGATGTAGCTCGTAATCCTCTCAACAGGGCTTCATCTCATCAAGATGAAGCTACCTCTATTGGTGGACTGTTGATCTATAGCTCTAGTGAAATAAAAATTTAGCAACCGTAGCTTTGGCTCTTAGGTGTTGGTATATTTTGAGGTGAACCATTTTTTCGTGTGATTTCCATTATAAGATCCCTTAGATCCATTCCCTGGTCATTTTGGAGTAAATTTCATCATTGAACGAGCTCTAGTGAGCTTGAATGGAGTAGTGGAAGACAAACGGTGTTCATCTTTCAGCGCTTATAGGATGATGGATCACGACCGTACATTCCACGTGATTAGAACAAACGACCATGATTAAACTCATTGGAAGTTTTTATTTAATCATTTTTAAATCAATGGATTAACCTCGACCATTCTGTCTGAGATTGGACAGTCGAGATGAAACTGCGTCCATCACCACTGAGTTAGTTATCGCATCAGATGATTTAAATAACCAATATTGCGATGTCACGTGGAAAGCACTGCAGCATTAGAGTCTGCATAACACTGATAGTTTAAAAGGTCAATTAAGCTTTAAAAATCTAATTAAATGGCCAAAACTTCAAAAATCATAACTAATTGTAGTAAAATCTAAAAATTGCAAATAAACTCAATTTGGAAAGGTTAGATAGAGGAGAAATTAAGAAAAATAAAATCTCTGATTTATGTTCAGTGAATAGTACCTAATTAAAGTTTGAAGCATAAAGTAATTACATTAATTAAGGCTTAATTACTTGGCTAATTAATTTCAAATTTGGTGGGATGACTCCATAGGATGCCCTCAGCTTCCCATAATTTTCTTTGAATTATTTGGCATGTAATTTAAAGAATTTTGAATTTAAATCCTAATTCCCATCATTAATTAATTTAATAATTATTAAAATTGATAAATAGTAAAAAATTAATGATAATTAATGATTATGAACAGTGAGAATAGTGAGAAGTAATTAAGACCCCTCTCCTAATTATTTTTTTCAAATGTATTTCCTTAAGAGGGTTAATTAACATATAAAATAATTTGGGATTAATTAGGAAAATTAGTTTTAAAATAGAAATCAAACAAAGTTAAGGACTTGTTGAGATAATTCAAATATAATCAATCAAATTGCCTTTATATATTTAATAATATAAAGTTATTAAGAAAATTATATTTAACCCATTGCTATGGGAAAATCATAACAGTACCTAAGATAGATTATTTCCTTCTTTAATATAATTAACTCTTAAACATGAGCCTAATTGCATTAGATTTCTTCAGGTGCATTGCAAATTTTATTTTCCCAAAAGCATATCATTAAAGGCTCATGATCAAGTAGTTAATTAAATTAATGATGTTTAGGGAAGGGTAATTAAATTGATGTGCTTAATGACTTGAACCTAATCAATCCATAAAACCCATTTAATTTCTTTCTTTAAATATGTTAAATCACCAACATGGGGTGGAGTAAGTATGAAGTATCATCTCTCATCCTTAGGTTTCAATAACTCAAATATCAAAATCCAACCTTATAGAAACTTTAGTTAGTCTTGCAGAATATTTATTTGGCTTGATTATCCTTAAGACCTAATGTAATTAAATATGTTATGTGGCAATTTTTAATTATTTTTTTCAATCATTACAAATGTGCATGTCATTTATTTCATATGTTCATGTTTTTTTTTCTAAAAGATAATCAGAAAAATATGATTGCATTCAAGTTGCATGTGTTGGATAAATATTATTATATGGTATGGCTATTTTCACTAATAAATCCCAAATTTCTTTTCAAAACTATAAGCTATTGATGTAAATTTTAAGCTAATGTTGGTTATAAATATTCAATAAAATTTACATTCATAACTTAAAAATTGTAAAGGTCAATTTTGTTTTCATGATTCATGTGTATGTTTACATATGTTTTTAGTTAGCAAGTATATAGTCTAGACATCTTGTGAACATGAAGCTTTAAGTAGCCCCAAGGAGGTCTCATATAATCTCACTTTCTTGGTTTAACAATGACACGTACTTGGTTAATTTCATTCATGTGTATTCATGTGCTAGAATTTAAGATAGAACTTTGCTTTTCATGAACAAAAGATTTGGTATAATATAATCTTTGCATGATTTTCATTCCTATGTTATGTATATGCTTATATGTATTTAATTTGGCAAGTATATAGTGTGGGCATCCCAGGAATATGAGGCTTTAAGTAGCCCCAAATGAGGTCTTAGATAACTCACTTTTCTAGTTTAATAGTGGTTTGTACTTGCTTAAATCTCTAATACATGTTTACAAATCCTTAACTAAGTAATTAAATCTTTCTTTTCTATCAAAATACATGCATTAATGACCATCAAGTGTGCAAAATATAAATATCTATTGTATGTATAAGTATGTGTACTAAATCAAATATTATGAACAATAAAAATGAAGAAATGTGTATGCTATTGATGATGGAAAGAAGTGGTACAATGTTATCCATGTAATAGTGATTTAGTTTTATTAATCCTAAGATGCCTTTTATATTTGAATAAGGTTCTTTAAGACTAACCCAAATTTAGGCCTAATAAAATTATTTAATAAACAGTCAACTAAAGAAATCAAAATCGTAATAATATTCCTTTAGAAAACAACATAGGATAGGGATGAAGGGCGTCAAACCCCTTTCTTCTCTTTGTAATAATTAGAAATTAAGTAGGCATCAAATGAAACAAGAAAGTGTAAATTAAAATTAATCAATTTATTATTAGATTTGAAGTGAAACATCCCCTAATGTTTAACTTAAAAATTTTTGAAATTTAGATAATCACACTTCTAAAGCTTAGTTAAGACACACCACATTAAATCTTAGCACACATACTAGAATGCTAAGTCACCAATTCTAGCCTTAGGTTAGGCTGGTGTATGTTGTGGTGTTATGTTTTATTTTATGATGTAATATTTTAGACTGGATGTTAGGAATGTTTACATATAAACTAGATGTTAGGTCACTAATAGCATAATGATATTTTCTACAGGGGATTATGCTAAGGGGGTCACTGTAATAATAAATAAATATTAATATTCTTGCTTGCAGGTGCTTCTTATACCCCTAAGCATAATCCAAATAGGATAGCTGTGCTTGGCTACCTAGGTGCAGAGTGTTAAATACAAATATGTGAATCATAATTGCTTGGCTTGTATGTTTGTTTAACTAACATTTATTTTGCAGGTGTAGTTAGATTTCAAATTTTTTTATAAATATGTAATTTTTATAATTGGATTAGGATTAGTGCTATGGGGTTTAGGATGAGCAGTCACTAGAAGGTAAAGACCTGGGAGGCTCTGTGAAGCATGGAGCAAACTAATCCAAGGAAAAGATAGAAGAGAACATGATTGAATACCCCCATAACATTCATTTTAATTATAATATTCAATTGTAATCTTAGTTCTATAAGGGTGGAGCTTGGCTACCCAATGTTTTTCCATTATTAGGGTGTACGACGGAACTCGACGCATTGACCTCTTAATCTTTTATGAAATTCATATATTTGATTATTATGTTTAGTTTTTTGCATTAGAAATGGCATGCTTTCATAGGTTTTTTAAAAGAATGATGGTTTGATGGGTGGCCTGGATGCGGTTGGCTCTTTTGGATAAAACTAAATCTTCTACCCTCACTAAAAACTCATAACTAAATCCCATTGCAACTAATAACCTTATTTTAAAGCCTAGGTTCTTAATCAAGATAAATAAGAGATTTAAAAATCTCTTAGTTGAATGTTGTATGTTATCACACCATGCATGTCATATTATTTTACTCTTGAATAAGGAGGGTCTCCACTCTTGCACGATAAGGGATATACTTGACCTTTGAGGGCACCCTTGTAGTGGAGAACACCTCTTCTTGCTAATTTGGCCCATAACTCTACTTCATCATGCATGTAGGCATAATTGTCCCAAGCATTGGTCTAAAATGAATGTGTCAAAATGGTTTAAAAAGTTATAATTTTGCACTAGTCTAAGTCATGTTTTCATACCAACCATGATCTAGTTTTCTAGGGTGTTAGTATAGGACTCTAGCTTCCTTCCCAATTAAACAATAGCCTAGCTATCCTGCACTTTCCCTAATTGGATTATGCTTAAGGGCAAAAGTTGCACCTACAAGCAAGAACATTCATATTTACTTATTATTGTAGTGACCCATTTAGCATAATCCCCTATGAAAAATATCATTAGGCTATTAGCGACTTAACATCTAGTCTACGCACAAACAATCCTAACATCTAGTTTAAAATATTACATCATAAAATATAATAAAACATCACAACATATATCAGCCTAACCTAAGGCTAGAATTGGTGACTTAGCATTCTGATGTGTGTGTTAAGGTGTTAAGGTTTAGTGTAGTGTGTCTTAATTAAGATTTAGAAATGTGATTATCTAAAGTTCAAAATTGTTTAAGTTAAACATTAGGGGAGATTTCACTTCAAATCTTTAAATGAATTAATTAATTTTGATTTAAAATTTCTTATTTCATTTGATGCATACTTAATATCTAATTATTACAAAGAGAAGAAAGGGGTTTGGCCCCCTTCATCCCTATCCTAAGTTGTTTTGAAAGGGTATATTATTATGACTTTGGTTTATTTAGTGGACCATTTATTAAATATTTTTATTAGGCCTATGTTTGGGTTAGTCTTAAGGAACCTTATTTAAACATAAAATCCATCTTAGGATTAATAAAATTGAATCACTATTACATGGATAATATTCCACCACTTCTTTCCATCATCAATAGCATACACATTTTTTTCATTTTTATTGTTCATGATATTTAATTTAATACACATACATATACATACAATACATATTTATATTTTGTACACTTAATGATCATTAATACATGTATTTTGGTAGAAAAAATGTTTTCATTCTTTAGTTAAGCATATGTAAACATGTATTAGAGATTTAAGCAAGTACGTGCTATTGTTAAACTAGGGAAGTGAGGTTATCTAGGACCTCTTTGTGGTTACTTAAAGCCTCGTGTTCCTGGGATGTCCAGACTATATACTTCCCAAATCAAATACATATAAACATATACACAAGCGTAGGAATGAAAATCATGCAAAGATTATAATAGCAAATGTTTTTGTTCATATAAAGCAAAGTTCTATGCTAAATTCTAGTACATGCATACACATTAATGAAATTAACCAAGTACGTGTCATTATTAAACTAGGTAAGTTAGATTATCTAAGACCTCCTTGAGGCTACATAAAGCTTCGTGTTCCTAGGATGTCCAGACTATATTCTTCCCAACTCCAAACATACATAAACATACACATGAATCATGAAAATAGAAATTTTTAAGTTATGAATGTAAACTTTATTGAACATTTATAACCAATATTAGTTCAAAGTTTACATCATTAGCTTATAGTTTTAAAAATAATTTAGGATTTATTAGTGATATAACCACGATATAAGAATATTTATCCAACACATGCAACTTGAATGCAATCATATTCTTTTGATTCTCTTTTTTTTTTTGAAAAACATGAACATATGAAACAAATGGCATGCACATTTGTAATGATTGAAATGAAGTAATTAAACATTACCGTAGAATATATTCAATTACATTAAGTCCTAAGGACAATCAAGCTAAATAAATATTCCTTAAGACTAACCAAAGTTCTTATAAGGTTTGATTTTGATATTTGAGTTATTGAAACCTAAGGAGGAGAGAAGATACTTCATACTTACCTCACCCCCATGTTGGTGATTGAACATATTTAAAGAAAGCAATTAAATGGGTTTTACGGATTGATTAGGTTCAAGTCATTAAGCACTGCAATTTAATTACTCTTCTCTAAACTTCTTTAATTTAATTAATTTCTTGATCATGAGCCTTCAATGATATGCTTTTAGGAAAATAAAATTTTCAATGCACCTAAAAGAATCTAATGCAATTAGGCTCATGTTTAAGAGTAAATTATATTAAAAAAAGGAAAGAATTTAAGTTAGGTACTCTTATGATTTTCCCATAATAATGGGTTAACCATAATTTTCTTAATAACTTTATATTACTAAACACATATAGGGAAATTAATAGATTATATTTGAATTATCTAAACCAATCATTAATTTTATTTGATTTCTATTTTATCATTAATTTTTCTAATTAATCTATAAATATTACATATGTTAATTAACCCTCCTAAGGAAATACATTTGGAAAAATAATTAGGAGAGGGGTCTTAATTACTTCTCCTCAATATTCCCACTATTCATGATGATTAATTATCATTAATTATTTAATTTTCAATGTTTATCAGTTTTAATATTTATTAAATTTTTTAATGAGGGTAATTAAGATTGAAATTTCAAATTTAATAAATTACATGTCAAATAATTTTCAAAAAAATTATGAGAGGCAGAGGACATCCCACAGAATTATCCCACAAAATATAAAATTAATTAGCCATGTAATAAGACCTTAAGTAAGGTAATTAGTCTAAGCTTCAAACCTTAACTAAGTACTATTCACTAGACATAAATTAGAGATTTTATTTTTCTTAAATTATCCTCTATCTAACCTTTCCAAAATGGGTTTATTTATATTTTTTGGATTTTCTATAATTAGTTATGATTTTTTTAAATCAATTATATTTTCAAATCCTAATTAACCCTTTAAACCATCTACACCACATGAACGCTAATGCAGTAATGCTTTCCACATAGTGTCACGGTATTGGTTACTTAAAGTGTCCAATGCAGAAGCTAACTTAGCAGTGGCAGACGTAGTTTCTTCTCAGCTGTTACATCTTAGAGCGGATTGCCAAGGTTAATCTCATGATTTCAAAAGATTTAAATAAAAATTTCTAATGCGATTAATCATGACTATCTTATCACACAAAATGGACGATTGATGATGCATCATCCCACGAGCACCGGACGGACATCACCGCTTTTACATTGATTAGCTCAAAGCTCATTTGATGGAAAAATCAACTCCAAAATGATCAAGAAATAAATCTAAGGGGATCTTATGGTGCAAATTATATGAAAACACGATTCACTTCAAAAGAGACCAACACCTAGGGGACAAAGCTACAGTTGTCAGATTTTTACCTCATCGGAGCTATAGACTGGCGGTCCACCGATAGAGGTAGCATCATCTTGAAGGGATGAAGCTCTATTGAGAAGATCAAAAGTTTCCTCCCTGCCTTCTGGTTGTCAAATCACTCAGGAAATGACTTTTTTTTATTTCTCTAGAGTGAGGTGAAGGTGTGGGAAGAGCTAATTTGGATTTGGTGGAGGTTTTGGAAACTTGGATGGATAGAGCTCTTGGGTTAGATTTGGAGCTGGTCTCGCTAGTAGCGGAGTGCACGAAGAGCTCAGGAGAGGGTATGGACTATGCAGTATGCTCTAAGGAAGGTGTTTACTTGGTTTGAATCCATGGGGAGGAGTATACTCTCCTCCCCAAGTGAACCAGGGCTGGGATTGGTTCATCCTTTGATAGCCATCTAACCAGGGTAGGTGGTCGGAGATGACAAGGATCTGCTATGGTGGTTGAAGGTGAGAGGCTGAGGGAGTGTAGTAGGCTGGCATGAGGTGTACATTGTCCCTTAGGTGGACCAATGGGTTGCCATGGGTGAACTCACCTTCACTTATCCAAAGGATGAGCCTAACAGCCTTGCGTTAGGTTAGGTTAGTGGTCCTCTTATCCAAGAAGAGCCAAAGGTGGCTACCAAAAGGTAAGGAGGTGGAGAACCCATCCAAATGGGGATTTTATACCATTTGGGTGGCTTGGTTCAATGGGTTTGACATAAATCAGGTTCACCATGGGTCAGGCCCACTTGGGTGCTCATGGTGACCCAAGGATGAGTCATGCCAAGTTTAGTTTTGTTTGGGCTTGGTTTTATTGGTTTTGGCTCAATTTGACCAATATGAGTCAAATGGGTTAAATTGGGTTAAGTTGACTAATTTAAACAAAATTAGGTCAAAGTGATGATTTGGGTGAGTTCAATTAGTCACTTGGAGTGAATGAGTGCAATTGGTTTGATTTAATTTGTGTTAGATTTGAATTTAGCTCATATGTTTCAATTTGGGTCAAATAGGTCATTGTGGTGTTATTTTCATATGCGTCGGGTGGACACCACGCAGATCATAGAGGGTACTTATTGAAGTGATCGTGTATGATATTAAGGTATGATGTACTATCTTAAAATCTAAAAATATCACCATACAATGGACCTAATCACCTAATAAGGACTCCTAAGGCATGATAAGTCTTCGAATATACTAGAGATCTTTGCACTACTTTACATGGAAAAGCATAGTAGTATTTATTTTAATCAGGCTCTTTAGTTTCCTATGGAGGCAAGCCTCCATAGTTAAATACATCCTAGAAAATGGGATTTTTTAAGTGTGGTGTTTATTTTTGAGATGTGGGATACCACATAGATCTTATGGGGTACTTATTGAAGTGATCAAGTATGACATTAAGGGAATGGTGCACTATCTAGAAAGATAGAAATTACAACCCTATAATGGACCTAATCACCTAATAAGGACTCTTAAGGCATGATGAATATTCAAATTTACCAAAGATTTTTCCCCTACTTTATATGGAAAAGTAAAGCAGGACTTATTTTAAGCTGGG
This sequence comes from Cymbidium sinense, assembly GCA_021442155.1. NCBI lineage: Eukaryota > Viridiplantae > Streptophyta > Magnoliopsida > Asparagales > Orchidaceae > Cymbidium > Cymbidium sinense. The sequence continues at coordinate 54,281,125 of CM038215.1, forward strand.
TTTGTTAAGTTCCTTATGGAGGCAAGCCCTCATAGTTAATTGTATCCTACAGAATAAAATTCCCTAAGAATACTCTCTATTTTAAAGTATAAATTAAAGTCTCCAAAGATTTCAAGGCTATACTATCAAAGGATTGGTTGTATTTGGAAATTCAAGTGAGAAAATGCAAGGAGAAGACTTACTATCAAGGCCAAAGGGAATGAATAGAAAATTCTTTTGATACTAGGAAGCATAGTGAGCATTCCAATATATCTTATGGTTGGGCTTTATATATTTGAAGTTGAAGAGATTTATTCAATTAAAGTTGATATTTTATTAGAAAGCTGGGACTTATAATCCAACAACACAAAATTATGGGAATGCCTAAGAGGTGCGGATTTATGCTAGTAGCCCAAAGGAAATAGCTACATTAAACCCTAAATCTAAGGAGCTTTGGCATGAGCCAAAGCATGACCTATGTCTAAGCAAAGATGGGTATATGATTTATTTCTATAAAAGAGGGTAAACCAATTGACTCCTGAACTTGTAACTGCTTAGAGTGGTAGCCAGCTAACTCCTCCTATGCATTAAAATCATGTAGGCAAGCCATATAATTTTGCAAGATAGTTGGGATATTATTTATTTAGAAAGAGACTAAAGTCCTTAAACCCGCTCCTTGTAGAGATTAGAGCATGAGTGGTATGAGGAATGACTTAGTCTAATGAAAATATTTTAAATTTTTATTTGATTTTTTTACTCTTCATTTTGACAAAGGCCATATGATTTCTTATGCCTAAATGCATGTTGAAATGATATTATGGGCTAAATCAGAGAGAAAGATGTGTTTTCCACCATAGAGGAGACCTTAAAGGTCAAGTCTTCCCTTATCATGCAAGGATGGAAACCCTCTCTTAACAAGAGTGGTGCAATATGAATGCATGATGTTAAACATACAATATTCAACTAAGGGGTTGCTAAATCTTTTAATTATCTTGATTTAACACCTAGGCTTTATGTGAGGTTATGAATTATTTAAAACTTTAATTATGAGTTGTAGTTGGGTAAAAGATTTATTTTTCTTTAAGAACCTAATCGGATCTAGGCCACACATTAAATCATCGTTCATACAAAAATTATGAAAAGGCATCCATTTTTATTACACAATTTAAACAAAACATCAATCAATTTTATAAATCTAACATAAAAGAATAAAAGGCTGGTGCGGTCGGGTACCATTGTACAACCCGAAAAGAGAAATAGGTAGCCGAGCTCTACCCTTATACAACTCAAGAAATAAAAATAATAATTATAATTTACAAATGATAAATGCTATGGGGGTCTTCAAATCTTTTCATTCTTCATGTCTTTGTCCTTTGATTTGGTGCATCAAAATCACATGGACCCCAAGATAAAGCCTTCTAGCCAATGCTCATCCTAAACCCCCATAGCACTAATCCTAATTCCTAATATAAAATTATATTAAAAATAAGATAAGTGAATTTAACTACACCTGCAAGATAAGTGTTAGTTATTCACACAGACAACTCAAACAGTTATATTTATAATTTAGACTTAGCACCCTGTACATGGGTAACCAAACCCACTTGTCCTAACTTGAATTTTTCTTAGGGGCTTAAGCAACCTGCAAGCAAAGCACTTATATTTATTTTTATAGTGGCCCCTTAAGCACAATCCCCTGTAGAAAATATGATTAGGCTAATCATGACCTAACATCCAGTATATGAAATAACACCATAACATCTAGTCTAAAACAAAATATCACAAAATAAAATATACATCGCACCATGCATCATCCTAGCATAAAGCTAGAAGTGGTAACTTAATTCTAATGTGTGTGTATTAAGGCTTGTGTGGTATGTCTTAACTAGACATTAAGGTTATGATTTTCTAAATGTGAGAAGATGTTTAATCATAAGAGGTTGATTTCATTTTAAGTGACTTAATTGATTTGAGAATTTTGCTTAGTGCTTTCTTTTATTTCATATGGCTTACACTTAGCAACTAAGTGTTATAAAGAGAGAAAAAAAGGATAGTTCTCTTTCATCCCTACCTTAAGCAACTTCTAAAGTATATTAATTTGATTTAGTTCTCTTTAGGGAATGGCTTATTACACATTTTAAAGTAATCCTAAGTTTAGGCTCACTTCAAATGATTGTGTTCAACACAAAAGGCTTCTTAAGATTAATTTGAGTGAACTACTAACACATGGCATACATCACATTATTCCTTTCCACCATATGAAAAATGCATATGATTGAATCCTAAGTATAACTATACATGCAATATGTTTCTTTTAGCACACTTTAAATGAAAGATGCATATGTGCATTTTATAGAAAAATGGGATCTTCACTCTTTAGCTAAGTACACATTCAAGTGTATAAATGTTTTAAGCAAGTACTTTGCCATTGTTAACCAGGGGAGTGAGCTAAAGGCCTCCTTGAAGCTACTTAAAGCCCTACATCTCCGGATTGTCCAGACTAGATATACCCACTATTCTTGAACACACATGAATGTACAAGTGGCTACAAGAATGGAAAATCATGCAAAAGTTGTATTTCTTTCAATTGAATTATTTATACATATGATCTAAAGTTGAAAAGGATATTTTCATTCATTAACTATATGTACATATAAGTGTATACAAATTTTAAGCAAGTACTTCACCATTGTTAAACCAATGGAGTGAGGTAAAGACCTCCTTGGGCTAACTTAAAGCCTTACATACCCAGAATGTCCAGACTAGATATACCAACTATTCTTGAATATACATGAATGTATAAGTGACTACAAGAATGGAAAATCATGCAAAAGTTGAATTTCTTTTAATTGAATTATTTATACATATGAGCTAAAGTTGAAAAGGAGATTTTCATTTATTATCTAAATGCACATACAAGTGTATACAAGTTTTAAGCAAGTACTTCACCATTGTTAAACCAGGGGAGTGAGGTAAAGACCACTTTGGGGCTACTTAAAGCCTTACATCCCCGAAATATCTAGACTAGATATACCCACTATTCTTGAATACACATGATTGTATAAGTGACTAAAAGAATGGAAAATCATGCAAAAGTTGTAATTCTTTCAATTGAATTATTTATACATATGAGCTAAAGTTGAAAAGTATATTTTCATTCATTAGCTAAATTCACATGCAAGTGTATAAAAGTTTTAAGCAAGTACTTTGCCATTATTAAACCAGGGGAGTGAGGTAAGGACCTTCTTGGAGCTACTTAAAGCCTTGCATCCCCAGAATGTCCAAATTAGATATACCCACTTTTCCTGAATACACATGAATGTACAAGTGACTACAAGAATGGAAAATCATGTAAGTATTTCGTTCAACTAAATTATTTATACATGTGAGCTAAAGTTATATCTAAATTGTAACATAGAAATACATAGGAATGAATCCAAACAAATGTTGTGTCCTTTTCAAATGGGCTATACACTTGTTAACATTCAAACTTTATGTAGGTCCCAATAAATTAAGGAAAGAGAACTCCATATCACGTGGTCTAAGTCATAGACACATACAAGCTTATAAATATCTATAACTATTATCACTTCAAATATTATAGTTGACTCGTAAACTTTTAAAAATAACTTTGATTTAATAGTGATAATAGCCAAATATATTCATAAGTTAATCAACACATGCAAGCTTGACATAAAGAAAATTCATTTAAATTTAAATATTTTGAAAACATGAATGCATGAAACCACATGACACACATCATTTAATATGGTTAGAAAGAAATAATAAGACATAAAACACATGTTTCATTCAATCAAACTAATTCCTAAGGATAATAATCTCAAATAGAAGCATTTAAAGAAAGCGAAGACATTTTAATCATCAATTTAAGTTTATGTTTTGATTTGATTTAAGGAAATGAGGGAAAGTTTGCTAATATTAACCCATTCCCATGTTTATGATTCAATTTAGTTTAATGAAAAATTAATTAGGTGAATTTTATGAGTTAATTAAGTTATGATATGGATTAAATCAATTAATTAACCCTTACCTATGGCACCTTAAGATAATTAACTAAATAATTATGAGTCAACATGATATGTAAAAAAAACATTTGGAAATTAAATAAGCAATGCTCCTAAGAAATGAAAGGGGCCTAATGCAATTGGCTCACAATTAATAGTTAATTAAGTTTAAGGAACTAAATTAGGCATACTTATGGTTTTCCCACACATGTGAACTAACCATGATTTCGTGAAGATTTTCTTAAGTTATTAAACACCTAAGAGTCTACCCAAGAAACTTAATTAAATGAGATCTCGAATGATTATGATTTCAAATTGATTAATTAAACCATTTAATTAATGAATTAAACCATTAATTAATTTCCATTCAAGGGAAATGAACTTAGGGGAAATATTAGAAAAGAGGTTCCAATCTCATTTTCCCTGACCATTCACTATTCCACAATGATTAGCAAGGTTAATTACTAGTTTCCTTATTATTTAAAATATTGATTAAACCCTTAATTATTTAAGAAAGTAATTAATACTAAGATAACCAATTTTCCTAATTAACCAAATAATAAATCCTAAGAAAATTATGGGAGGAAAATGCCATCCCATTAATCAACCTTAGAAAATTTGGAATTAACTACTTGGATAATTAGGGAGTAATTAGGCTAATTAAGTTTTAAATTAAACTTAAATTAAGCTGTAATTACTATCCAAAATTAATTAGGATTAATTTTAAATTAATCTCCTTTGAAATACCTTTAAAATGAGTATTTATTTGCATTTTTCTATTTTCCTAATTTATAGTGAATTTATGAAGTTTTAGCCATTAAAATGCATTTAATTAGCCTTAATTAACTTTAATCCCATCGGCGCCACATTGCGTGCTAATGGTACGAGCTATCCACGTGGCATCGTGGGATTTGTTTTTTAAGTTGTCACATCCACGGGCTGACTCATCCAGTAGTGGGACTCAGTTTCTCATGCCCCATCTGATCTAAGATCAGATGACCATGATCAAAGCCATAGTTTAATAGGATCAGTCAGATTAATCTAGCACGATTTGATCAGGATTGTCTATTCCCATCGGGCGGAATGGACGATCCATGATCTGTCTCTTCTTGAGCAATGAGAGATGAAGATCATCCATCATTCATCGCTCAATCCGAGCTAACCTGAGCTTGAATGAAGATCAAATCAATCCCACACCATCAGGGAAACAAAACAAAGAGATCCAATGGTGGAAATCTCGTGACATGCAACTTTTCTTCATAAAGGACTAAACCATTTTAAGCTAGAGGTTAGTTTCAATGGCATACCTCACTGGAGCTAAGACCAATAGTTCTACTCAATTGAGGAAGCTTTGTCTGGTAGAGATGAAACCCTGTTGAGTGATATGAGCGTTGATTTGGTTTGGTTTGCTCGAAAGGCCAATGCACTAGTCGTATGTGATTGGCTTTAATCGAACTCCCACTTTTAATGGTTGAAGATGATGGGAAGCAATTTGTTCTTGCTTTTCTAGCTCCAAGGAAGGTGTGTACAAAGTTAATTATACTTTGGTGGAGATTTTAGCAAATGGAAATCGGAGGTGGCTTCCCCTATTTTGATTTTCTATAAAGTTGAGAAGGAGAAAATTGGGGGAGCTTGGGAGCCTTGGAAATCACTCTAGGATGTGTGTCTCTAGATACTAGGGTTGAATCGAGTGCAAGTGAATGGATTTGAATGAGAATACCGGGGGGGTGTATACCCCTTCATTCCTTGGATCGAACGGCCATGGCTAGTTTTTCCATTTTGATCAAATGGCTGGCAAAGGGAGCTCGAATTGGGTAAGGAATCACCTTTGCTAGTTTTACTTGAGTGGAGGAGGGTGTGAGAATGCAACCAAGGCAAGGGGAGTGGGAGTCCTTGCTTGCCACATGCTCTAATGGAAATGGGGAGGTGATTTCACCTCCCATGGGTCATGGCCGACCCAACTAATCCTTTAGTCAGATTAGCCAGTGTCCTAGGTGCCTAGGTGGAGCAATGGATGGGTACCAACTGGCCAAGGAAGAGAAATGACCATTCCACCAAGTGATTTGTCTCATGTGATGCCCTTAGCCAAAGGGTATCTTGGTCATTTAGCAATAGATTTGATTTAGACAAATTTGAGATGAGTCAAAAGTGGGTTAGCCTAAATTTTAAGTGATTTGGAGTTAATTTAGTTTGATTTGGCTTAATTTGACCTATTTAGGTTAAATTGGGTTAGGTTGAGTCAAGTTGATCAATTGGTCAAATTGGGTCAAACTAAGGGTTGGGTCAAGTTCACATGACCATTTAGAGTGCATTGGTGCCATTGGTTTGGTTCAATTTACTTTGAATTTTATTTTGGTTCATTTGAATTCATTTGGTTCAAATGGGTTAAGTTGATCAATTTGACCCAATTGACCAAATTAGCTTGTCATGGCTTGGATTGGATTTGGTTAATCATTTGGAATATGTTGTGCACTTTAGTTGAATTTAATTTGGATCTGATTGGGTTTTAGGTTGGTTTGACCCTTTAGGTCAAGTTGGGTTTAGTTGGTCAATTAAATTTAGTGAGCCAATTGGGATCACTTGAGGTGTTGTTCAAGTTCAATAATCAAATTGGAATGAACTTGAGCCATTAATTGCAATCAATTTAGATTTGATTTTGATTTGACCCATCTTGGCCATTTAGGTCAATTTGGGTCAACTTGGGTCGAGGGCCAATTTGGTTTAGTTTGGCTTAATTGAAGGTCAAGTCATGTTCAAATGTTGATTTTTGGTTGGTTTGAATCATTGGTTTCGATGGATTTAGCTTAGGTTGCAATTTGGCTAGTTTGGGTTCATATGGGTTAAAGGGTTGACTTGGTTTAACCCAATTTATATCAATTGATCATCCTAGGATGATCAATAATCATTTCATGAAGTTTGGATTGGCTTAGTTCACTTTGATTTGGAGTGAAATTGATTTTGGTTCAAATAGGTCACTTTGGGTCAAGTGAACAAATTGGATTTAGTTGGCTTGATTTGGGTTGAGTTTGATTTAGTTGAGTTTATATATGGATTTGGGATTGATATATAAATCCAATTGCAATTGGTTTGGGTTCAAATGAGTTTTGGTTCATTTGAATATTTCAAGCCAAATGGGATAAGTTGAGTTTGACTTGGGTTGATTTTAGTTTGGCTTGATGATCATAAATTTTAGTTATATTTGGATAGGTAATGGAAGGAATGTTTGATTCAAGAGAAAATCCATTGATTTTGGCTTGATTTAGGGGATTTTTGGCCAAGTTCAAGGAAATGGCTTAAAGGGTTTGAATTGGGTATTGATTTTATTTTGGATTTGGTTTTAGCTATTTGAATTTATATTTTATTTATATTTATTAATATAAATGAAGATTTGATTGATTCATCAGAAAATCACTTAAATTTGGAGTGATTTGGAAGCGAATTTGACTAAGTTCATGGAGGTAGGTCAAAAGGGATTAGAAGGAAATCGATTTAGTTTGATTTAGTTTTGATCATTTGAGTTGGTATTTCATTTATATTTGTGAATATAAATGAAGATATGATTGATTCATGAGGAGATCAATCAAGTTTAGATTGAATTGGGTGTAAACTTGGCTAAGTGCATGGAATCCAATCATAAAGCTTAGGAAAGATTTTGATTAAGTATTTCAATCATGGGCTTCAATCATTTGATTTGGATTTGAATTTGGATTTTGATATTTGAATTGAATTTGGGGTTTGGTTTGAGAAGGTGAACATAGATCAGATTTAGGCTGTAGTGTAGGTAAGTTTCCTTAAGTCCCTAAGTCCCTAAGGTATAGATTAATCCTATGATTATAGGCTTAGGTTAAGTATTCGCCTAATCACTAGAAGTGTCTTGTGACTAAGGAAGTCTTAGTGTCGAGAAGATCCCTTGGAATACGAAGAGGAGATTAAGAACTCACTCTAAAAGTGAGGTTAATAAAAGGACCCCCAATAGGTGTGGTGTAACTGACAAGGCACACCGCACGTATTGGTGTTGACCTAGACAATCAACAATGTCTAGAAGATTGCAAACGCTAACAAAAATGTTCTATACCTAAACCTAGAAGGTAGATAGAATCATGATCTTAGTATAAAGATGCTCTCTTTATGCCAAGGACATAAGACAGACAGAAGGAATCTGTGGGGGATTGGGTATGTGAACCTTCCACTAGGGAAACAGGTTCGAGCTATCCGCTGGGGATAAGAATTTGATATATGATTTGTTTGGGGGTGTATTCATTGAAGATACAAGTTTTATTGGATTTTATTTAATTTAAACTCCACTGGGGAGGTTGGTTTAATTTGTTATGGCTCCACTTGGGGGAATGGTTCTAGATTGAGGGCATATACACTGGGGATGTATACTCGGTAAGATTTGTTTAATTTAGATTTAGGCTCCATTAGGGAAGCTAATTTGATTCGTGCCTCACTAGTGAGAAGTTTGGTTTGCTTGATATATTTGATTTGACCCTACTGGGGAGGTTGGTTTTAAATTTGGTTTATTATGGACCCTGTTGGTGTGCGATGGACCGCACTAAGAAGGAGCCATGGAGGCCTTGGCCTGTCTTAGATTTATAAGATCCAAAGGGGCAGTCTACCTGCCATAGGGTAGGGCTATCCAACCCAAGGGTTTCTTTTTAGTGTGAAATGACTATGCTAGGAAGAAAGTGTAGCAAATATACATCTTCCAAAGCATGGAAAAGCCACTAGGGTGATCTGTTGGATGCACAACAAATTGAACCTACCTAAGGCGACTACTGAGAGAGTGCCACTAGGGATCTTACCTCAACTCCATAGTAGTTAAAATTAATTTCATTTTAATTTGATTTGGTTTGAAATGATTTGATTCGATTTAGTTTGTTATGTTGTGGACCTATCAGCGTGCGATCGACCCATTGAGAAGGGGCTATGTTGGCTTGACTGTCTGGTTATAAATCGAATGGGTAGTCCACCGACCCTGAGGAGACTATCGACTTAAGGGTTGCCTTTGATTGTGCAATGGCTAAGGAGAAAGTGTGGTAGACTTACACCTTCCAAAGTGGGGGACAAGTATTGGGGTGACCTATTGATGGCGCAATAAATTAAACCTGACCTATGGTGACTACTGAGTGAATGCTGTTAGGACTTATATCAGCTCAAGAGTAGTCAGGATTAATTTCATTTTAATTTTATGGACCCTATCGGTGTGCGATGGATCGCACTGAGATGGGCTATGTCGGCCTTGGCCTATCTTAGATTTCTCGATCCAAAGGGGTAGTCTACCGATAGTAAGGTAGGAATATCCCCCCTAAGGGGTGCCTTTCTGTATGTAATGGTTGTATTAGAAAGAAAGCATAGCACACTTATATCTTCTTGAGCAGGAACCAACCGCTGGGGTGACCTATTGATGTATAATAGATTGAACCGGACCTAGAGCTTCCTATCGGTATGCAATGGTCATGTTGGAAAGAATGTGTAGCAAACTTAAATCTTCTAAAGCAAGGATGATCGCCAAGGTAACCTATTGGTGGTAGAATAGTTTGAACCTGACCTAAGGGAGACTACTGAGAGAGTGTCACGGGAGACTTATCTCAACTCAAGGGTAGTCAGGAGATTCCTATAGGGAGTTTTGCTGACACTACCCTAAAGATAAGATACCTGCTTGGGAAAGGTCCACTAGGGGTGTTATTTCCTAATCCATAAACAAATATATTATTTATTTATTTATTATCATGGACCTTGTTGGTGTGCAAGGGACCACACCAAGAAGGGGCTATGTTAGCCTTGACCTATCTCAGATTTATTGGATGAAGGGAGAATCTGTGCATCCATGGAATAAAATCTCTAACCATAGGGGTGGTTACTAAGAAAGGGGAACTGTCCAATCCAAGAGTAACTAGGGTAGTGTCTAAATGGGGTCACAAAGGACGTGATCCATATAGAGTGCCCATAGGGGAGGTACCACTAGGGGCATTATCTTGGACCCTATAAATAAGAAATCATGTAGGTATTCGGTGGCTAACTCAAAGAGAAGGTGTAGCAGTCTTACATCTATCAAGAGTGGTCTATCCACTAGGCGGGTCATTGTCAGCATAGCGAATACCAACCAACCTAAGGTGCCCATCAGTTTGTGGCAATCAGTCTAGAAAGAAAGCGTATATACTTACATCTCCCTAAATCAGAACTGATAATCGGGATAGTCTGTCTTTGGCTCAACAGGTGCTATCCGACCTAGGGCTGCCCATCAGTGTGCAATGGTTGTACTTAGGAAGAAAGTGTAGTAGACTTACACCTTCCAAAGTAGGGACCAACTGCTCGGGTGACCCATTGATGGCACAACAGATCAACCCGACCTATGGGTGACTACTAAGTAGGGAGTTACAAAGAAGGACTAGACCCAAACTTGAAGTAGTCAAAAGGAATGGAGCCACTGGAGGAATTACCCTAATCCTCTACTCGGCCAAGTCAGTTCATGATGGCTAGTTTATGAAGAAGGTGTAATAGACTTACATCTTATTAAATGAAGCAAACATGATGGTAGCTTACCGACTGCGCAGTAAGTCCTATCATGCTAACAAGGTGCTCATCTGTGTTCAGCAGCCAAATCAAGTAAGAAAGCATAGTAGACTTACATCTTTCTGAATGAGGGACCATAGGGGTGACGCACTAGCAAGGAAACACATCAACCCGACCTAGAGCAGCTAATAAGTGAGTGTCATAGAGGGAATTATCCCACATCAAAGTAGCCCGAAACAAAAAATGTGTATTTTTATGTTATGTGTGAAGTTTGTGTTTGTGTTGTATTGATGAAGGATAGGATGCCTCTTGGGTTCTTTTACACCAAACCTAAACATGTTATGGCAGATTCGCAAACAAGCAAATAATGCTTAAAATGAAGGGAAGATTTGATGAATTGGAAATGGAATTTTTATTAATGATAATTTCTTTCAAACATGAATTCATGGATAATATTTCATTAAATAAAGCCCATTGATTGGGAGCATCGGGAGCTGTCCTTTATGGTTTATCAACTGATATGATCCTCCTTGGTAGGCCTTTTCTATGACAAAAGGCCCTTCGCAAGTTAGTTCAAACTTGCATCCCATGTTGGGACAAGAAATAATTTGTCTCCTTAGAACTAAAACAAGCTCTCCTACTTGAAAAGCTCTAGGGTGGACTAGCTTGTTGTGAGCTTGAATCATTCTAGATTTATGCAACTTGAGGTTCTAGCATGCTCGCAGGTGTCTCTCCTCCAAACCTTCGAGCTCTTTTAATTGCAACTTGGAATTCTACTTCATTGTGATCTTGTTACCCATAGCTATCCTTAGTGATGGGAGTTCGACTTTTAATGGTAGAACAACTTCGGACCCATATACTAATGAGAAAGAGGTAGATTGAGTTGGAGTTATGTATGTGGTGCTGTAAGTCCACAAGGCTTCAACTAACTACTCATGGCACTTTTGCATTCAATACCATTATCGAATATAATTTGTCGAGGCACCTCGAACCTATATACAATATGGTTCCTAGAAAACTAGAACACATGCTGAGCTGTGACCTCTTTGAGTGGGATCATCTCCACCCAATTGGATAAGTAATCGATAATAGCTAGGATGAAAGAATGACCCTTAGAATAAGGAGGATCAATCAGACCCACTATGTTGGTACCCCCCAACATTTGAATGGCCATGAGGCCAATGTAAGGTGTAGAATGTTGGGTGGTTAGTGTAAGACCACACCGTGCACCTAACATTGGTGGCTTCGTCAAGCTACATCCATGCAGTCGGTGATCATCGATCGCAAGTAGTATCCTAGTATCTTGATCTTAGCTTTCATCCTCGAACTGGATTGGTGTGCTCCATATAATCTTGAGTGTACCTTAATCATGATCTTATGGGATTCGTGTCTGTCCAAATAACTTAACCACAAATGATTGAAAGATTGTTGGTACAAGGTATCATCCATGAGAGCATAAGAAAGTGCTCTCTACTTCACCTGATGTTCTAGTGACTTCTCTTAAGGTAGTTTTCCCATATTTAGATAATCCATGAATGGTTGCCTCCAATCTCACTTGTCATCCTTTTTGGCAATGGCAACCTCCCCTTCAAGAGAGTACCTTTTGGTGAGTTTAGCATCAATAAAAGATAAGGCTTGTCTATTTTGGTGGACTCAATTTTCGAACATGCCAACTGCTTTGCAAGTTTGGCTAAAGCATTTGCTATGACATTTTCTCCTCGAGGAATCTTGTAAATGATAACCTTTTAGATTTGAGCCAACAACTCCATAGTGTACTTGTGGTAGTGATAGAGCTTAGGCTTTAGAACCTTGTAGGACCCAACGATTTGGTTGACTTGCTGAGAATCCCCATAGATGTTGATGTTCTAGATGTATAGCATAACTGCTAACTCTAGACCGGCAATCAAAGCCACATACTCAGCTTTGTTGCTGGTGCAAGGGTTGGAGAGATGATATGAGAATGTCATCACATCGCAGTCTAGAGTTAGAAGAACTATTCTTACCCCAGCCTTTCCTAGGATAGTAGATTATGGTTATTCTCCTCTTTGAGAGGAAGCTACACTATCAAAGTACATCTCTCAGTGGTGAATGCTAGTGTCCCCTAAGTTCTTAATTTGTTCATTAGGGAGTCATCACTAAGCGGAGAGTCTGCAAGAAGTGGGTGTGCTGCTAAGAAATTAACTAGTGCTTGTCCTTTCACCTCATGAAGGGGTATGAAAGTAATATCAAACTGTGATAAAATCATGAACCAGCGTGCCAACTGTTTGGATAGCGTCGATCGTGTCATGTGATATTATAGTGGATTGATTTTAGATATCAAGTCTCCTTATGAGAAAGGATGTAGTGTCATAGCTTTTGGGATGCAAAGATTAAGGCTAGGCAATATTCTTAATGGGTAGATAATTTACTTCAGCAGGGATTAGAAGATGGATGAGGTAGTATAGAGCATTCTCTTTCCCTTCATCATTGGCTTGGGCCAACAAAGCACCAATCAAGTCATCTAATGCAGCGATGTATAGGATGAGCTACTTCCCTAAAATAGGAGCTACTAGAACTAGAGGTGTCATCAGGTAGTGCTTGATGTCTTCAAAGGCATGCTAACACTTATCATCCCACTTGAACTTAGCATCCTTTTTGAAATGTGCTGAAAATGGCTGGCATATTCCTGATAGGTTGGATATGAAGCATCTTAGATGTGCTAACCTCCCTTGAAATGATCTTATTTGAGTTAGACTTTTAGGGGGTGGCATTTCTAAGATTATTTTGATCTTCTTTGGATTGATCTGATTCCCTGGTGTCAGACAACAAACCTAAGGAACTTCCCTGAAGATACTCCGAATGCACACTTCGGGGGGGTTCATTTTGAGGTTAAATTTCTTTAATCATTCAAAAACTACTATTAAGTCAAAGAGATGGTCTTCCTTTCCTTTACTTTTGACTACGAGATCATCAACATAGAATTTGACTTGATGATGAATGAGTTTCTTCAAAGATTCGAGTCATGACCTACTGGTAGGTAGCTCTGACATTTTAAGGCTGAAAGCCATGACCTTATAGCAATAAATTCTGATCAAAGTTCGAAAGGTGATATTTTTCTCAACTTTAGGAGCCATCTTTATTTGGTTGTAATGAGATGAACCATCCGTTAAAGAGAAAATTGCATGAGATGAGACAATGTCCACCATTAACTATGGGATTAGTAATGGAAATTTATCTTTTCAACATGCCTTATTGAAGTCTCTAAAATTGATGCATATATGAATTTGTCCATTGTTCTTTTTATTTGGGATGACACTGGCTAACCAAGTAGAATATTTTTCTTCCCTGATAAAATTAACATCAATCAATTTCTTGACAACAGAAATGCCTAACTATTCGATGTCTAATCACATGGGTCTAGGAGCTTGCTTGATAGGGTTAATATTAGGCTCTATTACTAATTTATAGACTGCTACATTAGAAGATAAACTTGTCATCTCTTTATAACTCCATGGGAAGCAGTCTTTAAATTCAGTTAATATCCTAACTAAGTCATTGGTTTTGATTTCAATCAACAAAGAACTATTGTATATCGGATGTGGATTATCCTGAGTTTCTAAGTTGATTTCTTTGAGCTTATCGATGGCTGATCTTATCACCTTTTTGAACCCTAGTGGTGCATCTTTGACTTCAAAATCATCTTGAGCATTTAAAATTTCTAAGTACACCTCCTCATATGAGTTAATATGATTTGAAAAGAACCTATCAGATTCTAAATGATTAATAATGACTAAGCAGTAATCATTATCATTAACTAGACTCACTATACTAAATCTTAGTCCTGGTCCTGATTGAGAGCTTTTGTATTTGTTCTTCCATATTCTTTCAAAGTAGTCTGACCTATGTTTAGACCAAACATGTGGAATCAATCCTTTCTTTGCTAAATTTATGACACATAATGAGTACCAATCAAAAGGTAATTCTATTAAATCTTTATATGAATCATCCTTAAGTTCTACATCAACTTCTTGACTTGAGGATGATTCTCCCAAAAAGAACCTCTGAGTCTTTACATCTGTGGATGACTTAGGGGCTTCTTTAACTACCAAACCCTCAACTTTTTATAAGGAAAGTGAGGTTAGAGCTAAGATTCCCAACTGATGCCTAACTATTTCACATATAGACTTGGATACATTCATGCTTTACTTTGGAGCCCAGTCTTCATCACTGTTCAGCTCAAGTGGCACCTCAAAAGGAATCTGCTGGAGAGAAGAGCTGGTTGGTGTGCTAACCATATAAGACTCATCCTCTGAACTAGATTCTAAGTTTATATGGATAGCAGGTGCACTCTTGGTGGCTGGGACATACCTCTTATTGGGTGGTGAATAAGGAGGCTTTCTACCTTTGGGCTACCTTTGAATTGTTCTCTTCCTTTTCCTGGTGGAGGTCGGGTCATCCCACCCATGTGTTTGAATAGAGTAACGAAGTGTGGGTTGAATCTAATGTTGGGCTCCACTTCTTCCTCCAAGTCTATTTCTCGCTCTCTTTTATTTTTTTTTTTCAAATTTTTTTCATTTTCATTTTCTTTTTCTTTTCTTTTTATTTTTATTTTTGAACTTTGGCCAAGTTCACGTGAATAGACTTGTTCATTTAAAGGAGGTAGGAGGCAGCATCTTCATATATGCCAACCTTGTGATCTGTAAATGGCTTGAGATCTCCTTTAACATAGTAGGCGATCCCACCCCTCACAAACTTTATACATTGATGTAGAGAGGATGGAACTGTGCTATTTTTATGTATCCATGGTCTCCCAAGAAAAGCATTGAAGGATATATCTGAGTCTATACTATGAAACCTAGCTTTAGTTTTCCAATAATCTATCTCCAAATGCAACACTATGGAGACTAAAGCCCTCTCACCTTGCTCATTAAATCCTCTCAACATCATCCTTTCTGAACTAAGTTTGGAGATATCAATCTTTAAATAGATAATGATTTTTAAACTCATAATGTTGGATGATGCACCTAGGTCAACCAACTCTCTTGATATCCTGAATCTCCCATGTCATTGTGATGTAGAGGGGATGGTTGTGTCTAATCATTCTTAAAAGTAGGTCTTCATAAACTCCTGGGACATCCTTTGAGTAATGAGCCTCCTCTCTAGTAGCGCTCAGTTGGGCTAAACAAATCTCAAGATCAAGTAGAGCTTTGATTAGAGATTCTCTTATCTCTTTGGATAAGATGAGGGTGTCATATATGCTTAGCTTAGCAGGAAACTTTATAGGGTGAGCTAGGACATTGTATTCAACTCTAGCTTGGTCCTCCATAAGCATATACATAGGTGGAGCATCCTGTGGAGGGATATCTGCTCGCTAGAACCAATGACTTATTTACCCTTATCCTGAGGTGCTACCATAAGAGGTAGAATTTTGCCACTACGAAGGTTGACTTCGGTGACTTCATGTGGGAGGTTAGTGGAAAGTTCTACCTGCTCATTGGGCATACCTACAGCTTTGGAACCCTCAGAGTTAGATGACTTTAAGTTAATCTCCATAGGTGAACCCGATTGATTCAAAAAAATAAAGTCCAATTCTGAATCATAAGAGAATGGATCAAAATTATTTATGTTATTATTATTATTTTGACCTATAGAGCTTTCAATTGAAATGAGATCATCATGACTATCAAATGTAGAGAAGATATAAGTGGAATCTGCCTTCTTCATTGAAATGGAAGTACATGATAAAAATCAAGTAAAGTAAGTAAAGTGAGGGGTTTAGTACCCTTGTCTGTAGATACAATATTTATGATAGTAGAAAAAGAGTTGGATGAAGTAGTAGTATCTACAATGGTGGAGGGCATGCTCAACTTGGTCAGTGGTTGCGCTACTGGCCTATCCCTGGCAACTTAGGGCTAATGCTGCCACAGAGCTCCTACTTTCCTCAATCTATCTTTGGCAACTGGCAAACTTTCCTTGGTGTTGGAGGTTTGAGCTGCCTCAGGCACCTACAAGGAGAGTTTTTTTATCTTAGAAACAATTTCTTAAAGGTTTATGATAAGGAGATATCTCAACCTTCTTTTGTCTTGAGAGGATCACAAGTATTCCCAAGGATTACCCTAAGAGAACTAAATGGTTGTTCTAACAAGTAATCTTTAGGGATAATTATGGCACCCGACTTGTAGCTGTACGCAATCTAGTCCTTGAAAGTGATGCAATCTTCTAAGACATGACCTAACATGCAATTATTAGAGCAAAAGTTAGGATCATCACTCTTGCCCACTTCCTTTGGCCTCTTAGGCTCTGATAATTGAAAATCAAGCTTCTTTAAGAGGTTCTTAAAGATCTTTCTAACTACCTCCCTCTTAAATGAATAGGGTTTGTTTAGTTTATCCAAAAGAGTAGGTGGGTAATGTACCACTTACAGGGTGGCCATTGGTGTGGTGGTATGATGGTGAGGCTGGTAGAGCAGGTGGAAGTGAACGGTGCTGAGCTCCATGTCTCTCAAACTGAACTTTGGTTAGTTACTTCCCTTTATCAACTAACACTACTGCCCCTGGCTTCTTCTCAAAAGCTTTCTACAGTTTAGACTTGGGTGGCTAGTCTTGAAAAGGTAACTATTTGACTTCTCCTTGCAGACTAGACAACTTGTTAATATTTCTCAAAGGTTTTAATAGTAAATTTGTTGAGCATGAAAGCAACCAGACCATAAATATTCTTAAGAAGAATTTTTATGGCATGCTGTTCAGACAGCTGTGATTCACATTTCATACTTAAGTTTTGCCACTTGAGAATATAATCAATGAGGGACTCATTAGAATTTTGTTGTGCCACAATGAGATCACCCATAGTTACCCTTTGCTGAGCTCGAGCAAATCTCTTAATGAAGAGTTGCTCCAACACAACAAATTTCTTTACCGAACTGTTGGGCAATTTGACATACCAATCAAATGCAATCCCTGATATACTATTGACAAACAAGCAAAAAAGAAGCATGTCACTACCACCGGTGTTGCAACAGTTGGCTCAAAAGTGTGCTATATGCTGTCCAGGGTTCCTACTAGCATCAAAAATCTTAAAGAAGGTGACACAAACCCTTTGGGATACTGGATTGTGTCAAATTCCTCTAGGTAGGGTCTACCCTTTGGAATGGATGAGGTACCCTGGGTTTGCACCAACGTTTCTTTCACTTACCATTCTGCCATTTGTTTGATGTCCTTCTCTTGCACAGAGGTACTATCTACAACCTTCCTATGCAGGCTTCCACTATTCTGATCCATGGGAGATGCACTCTTGGGAGGATCTAAATCATGTAGGAGCTCAGGATGATCAACCACCATAAGACTGGGCTATAAAATCTTGGCTTGGTTCTATAGTGCAAGAACTACTGCTAATAGGTCTTTGATCCTCCTTTCCATTCTACTGACTTGCTCGTCCTTCTTCTTGAGCTATTGGAGGAGGTATTGGGTTGAATGAGAGGTGCCATCCTCTTCAACCACAATACCTTCCTGATTGTGATGGTCTCTAAGAAGGGATCCTCGGATATCGACCATATGAACTTCTGTTGAGTCCTCAAATAGATTGTCCTCATCAGGGTCGAAGGCTACCTAACCCTCTTCCAGATCTAAATGATCGCTCCCAAGAAGTGTTTCTTTTTATTAAAGTAGTCTTCTAGGATGTCATCTAAAAAATGTTCTCCTACTCTGCTAAGCTGGGCTGGCATAAAAATTCACTGACTATTGACTGTAAGGCTATGTTCATTTGACTTTATGCATCTGACACTGCCTACTGAACTACTGCCATGGGAACTGTGTTGTCATCCCCTCTTCCTCTACTACTACTGATGGTTACATAGTGGAACGATGATGACACTTTCGGGTCACCACTCCTTCTTTGCTACAGCTGAAGTGGGAGGTTGAATGTGGGAGCTTGAACCTCAGCTGATGGCACAGATGGAGTGGGATACTTAGGCCATAGAGGATCACTAAAGGGGATCTCCTCTCTCTGAATGTTGACTTCTAGATCATGGCAAAAACAATGGAATGGGAAACTTGAATGGGTGATGATAGATGAGTGGAGCAGTGTGATGGTGGTGATGCCGACTGCCTCTCTGCTGGAACTCTCCTCCAACAATTGGTGGTGCCAGTCAATACTATGCTATCAGTATGATTGGCCCTTGTGGTCCGCCGATTAAGAAAATCAACAGGGCGGAGGCCATCGACTGTCAGACATACCTCTATCTATCCCTCTTGCCCACTTTGGCTGCTATTCTGGCCTTGGTGGCCTTCTCCTTATGGATCTAACTGCTGATGCTCCTAGGGATCACAGATATCAAATCAAATAGTGCACCAGACTCTGAGCATCTATAGGCTCTGCCAACCTAGCAAAGAACTATCTTGAGACCAGCATTGGGTTTCCTCCACTCCCTAGCTGGTACTTCATAATGAGCCGGTGGTGGAGGTGATGCAGCAATCCTCCTAACATCTTCCTCTCCATCTGAACCAGAGAGGGGGTGGAATTTGCTACCACCCAAGAAAGGGGAGACCTCCTATTGGGGAACCTTCTTTGGCAATGTGAGAGGCAGCGTCAACCACCCTTGCTACTCTCTCATGGTGTCGGTTAATCTTCCTATTCTTATTACAGCATTGGGTGTGGGAGAGTAGGGCGGTATGAGAATTGGAACCTACCTCAAAGGTAGGGGAAACTATCTCAGATGCTAAGTAGCTATCCCTTTGAGAGGACCAAAGAGGAGGTGCTAGCTCACACCGAGGATGTAGTAGGGACAACAACAAAATACTGAACTGATAGGGGAACCACTAGCACAGACCCTGCTAGAACTGACATAGAAGAAATTGGAACTGATGTTGATGTGGGGAATTCAATAGCCTTCCTCTTCAGTAAGGGGAACTTTGAGTCAGATGGAATGTCAAGATGAAGAAGTGGCTTATGTCCATCCACCTCCTCCCTACTAACAATCGTGAGGGCTGGTCCCTCATAGGTGATCCAGACTCCCTCAAAACTGTGGCCGAAGTAAATCAGAAGGTGGTATCGATCAAGGTGAGATTGGCTTAATCCAAGGCTATATCTACACCAAAATAGAAGAAGAAAACAAACTTGTTGGGAGCCATAGAAGTTGAACTAACTGAAGACTAAGAAAGAACTCATTATGCTGATACCTCTACTTTTGCTAAGATATAATTGAGTCAAACCCTTGCTTTGATATTTCTCTTCAAAAATTGATTTCTAATGTAAACTTAGAATTTTGAACCCACACTTAATAAATTTAAGTATGCTAAGTGGGGTTCATTGAATTGGAGAGATTGAGGAGAGACTTTTGCCATTGAATTTTGATTTTGATTTAGAACCTTCATTCAAAAAATTTAAGTACATTGAATGAGGTTCATTCCATTTTGGAGAGGCTTTGGAGATGTATTTGTTTTGTTTATCCTTTGTTTGAAAATTTTGATTTCATGTTTGGAATTTTCACTTAGCAAATTTAGATATGCTAAATGAGACTGAAGTGTATGTTTGAAAATATTTTTGAAAACATTTTTATTTGTTTGCAATGATGTGTGCCATATGTTTAATTTGTTGAATTTGATTTGAAAATAGGATCCTTACTTAAAAAATTTAGGTATGCTAAGTAAGGCCCAAATGTGTTTGATGTATCTTTATTTTTCCTTGATTTGATTTTGAAAAATGAGACCTTTACTTAACAAATTTAGGTATGTTAAGTAAGGCTCAAGTGGATTTGATGTCATTTGTTTTGTTTTATTTTGATAGAGGGGAATTTCTATTTAACAAATGTGGTATGTTAAATAAAGTCCAATTTATTTTCAATTTTCAAAAATGGAACTCTCATTTGACAAATTTGAGTATGTCCAATGGAGTTCAAGTGTGTTTGATTTGTTTGTGATTTTGAAAAGGGAACTCTACTTAGCAAATATGGGTATTAAGTAAAGTCCAAATTGTCTTGATTTTTGAAAAATAGAAACCCCATTTGACAATTTTGGGTATGTCAAATAGAATTCAAGTGCATTTTGATTTTGTTTTGAAAAGGAAAACTCTACTTAGTAAATGTGGGTATACTAAATTAAGTCCAATTTGTCTTGATTTTGAAAAATGAAACTCTCATTTGACAAATTTGGGTATGTCAAATTGATTTCAATTGTGTTTTTATTTTTTGTGATTTTGGGAAAGAGGACTTCCACTTAATAACTTTAGGGATGTTAAGTGGAAGTCAATTATATCTTTCTTTTTTATTTTGAAAAATGGAATATTTGTGTGTGATAATGCTTTTGAAAAGGGAAATTTTGACTTAGCATATGTGGAATGAGCTAAATGGAATTTCAATTTTATGTTATGATTTCATTTGGAAATGGGATCTTCATCCAACAAACCTAGGTATGCTGAAATGGAGATAGCTATTTTCAAAAATGTGCTTTTGAAAGAGGGGATTTTAAAATTATTTGATTTTGTTTTGAAAAGAACCTCCATGTAACAATTGTAGACATTGTTAAGTGGGGTTTGGTTATCTTTAAATCTTTTAGAAAATTTTATGTAAATCTTTTGGCATGTGACTTTTAATTAATTTGAAAAGTCTTTTTGAAAATAATATTTTTTCAAAGGATTTATTATGAGATGAACCTTGCCTCACCAAGAGGATGGTAAAGAGGTTCTAAAACTTTTTATACATCTCTTTTAGTTTAGTTAATTTATTTTTACTTGTTGGGGGAACCTAATAGGGGTTTTATGACCTACACAGAGTGAGGTCTTAAAACTTAAAGGATGTTGGTTATCTTTGCTTAAGGATGAAATAATCTAAGTGATAATGAAAAGAAAGATAGTCTTGGGCTTATATAAAATATATGTCTAGTATTATGCTTGGAGACAATAATTGCTACTAGTGATGGAGAGAGAAACTACCCCCAGCAGAGTCACTAGAAAAATCTATGATGTTTATCTTTGAAATGTGGGACACCACACAGATCTTAGGGGATTCTTATTAAAGTGATCAGGTAATGGTGCACTATCTCAAAAGATAGAAATCACCACCCTATAATGAATCTAATCACCTAATAAGAACTCCTAAGGCATGATGGGTCTTCAAATATACCAGAGATTTTTCCCCTATTTTATATAGAAAAATAAATTAAGGTTTATTTTAAGTCGGGTTTGTTAAGTTCCCTATGGAGGCAAGCCCCCATACTTAATTACATTCTAGGGAATGAAATTTCCAAAGAATACTCTTAATTAAAGTAAAAATTAAAGTCTCCAAATATTTCAAGGCTGGACTACCAAAGGATTGGTTGTATTTGGAAATTCAAGTGGGGAAACTCAAGAAGAAGACTTATTATCGAAGCCAAAGGGAATGAATAAGAAATGCTCTTGATACTAGGAAGCTTAGTGAGCCTTCCAATATATCCTATAGCTGGGCTTTATATATTTGAAGTTGAAGAGATTTATTCAATTAAAGTTGACATTTTATTAGAAAGCTAGGGCTTATAATCCTAAAACACAAAACTATGGGAATGCCTAAGAGGTGTGGATTTATGCTAGTAGCCTAATGGAAATAGCTACCTAGGATCCTAAATCTAAGGAGCTTTGGCATGAGCCAAAGCACGACCTAAGTCTAAGCAAAGATGGGTATATGATTTATCTCCATAGGAGAGGGTGAACCACCTGACTGTTGGACTTATAACCACCTAGAGTGGCAGCCAGCTAACTCCTCTATGCTTTAATATCATGTAGGCAAGTCATATGATTTTGCAAGATAATTGGGCTATTATTTATTTAGAAAAAGACTAAAGTCCTTAAACCCACTCCTAAAGAGACTAGAGCATGAGTGGTATGAGTAATGACTTAGTCTAATGCAAATCTATTCAATATTTATTTATTTATTTTACTCATCATTTTGATAAAGGCCATATGAATTCTTATTCCTAAATGCATGTTGAAATGAGATTATGGGCTAAATCAGAGAGAAAGAGGCATTTTTCACCACAGAGGAGACCCTCAAAGGTCAAGTCTTCTCCTATCATTCAAGGATGAAAACCCTCTCTTAACAAGAGCGAGACAATATGAATGCATGATGTTAAACATACAATATTTAGCTAAGGGGTTGCTAAATCTTTTAATTATCCTGATTTAACACCTAGGCTTTATGAGGTTATGAATTATTTAAAACTTTAATTATGAGTTATAGTTGGCTAAAAGATTTATTTTTTTTTAAGAGCCTAATATGATCCATGCCACACATTAAATCATAATTCATAAAAAAACTAGGAATAGACATGTCATTTCGATTACATAATTTAAACAAAACATCAATCAATTTTATAGATCTAACACAAAAGAATAAAAGACCAGTACGATCGAGTACCGCCGTACAACCCGAAAAGAGAAATGGGATGCTGAGCTCTACCATTATACAACTCAAAAAATAAAATAATAATTACAATTTATAAATGATAAATGCTATGGGGGTCTTCAAATCTTCAAGTCTTCATGTCTCCTTCATTTCATCATATATTTTTTTCTTTGATTTGGTAGGCTTCAAGGCATCGCATGGCACCCCAAGACTAAGCCTTCTGGCCAATGCTCATCCTAAACTCCCATAGTACTAATCCTAATTCCTAATGCAAAATTATATTAAAAATATAAAATGTAAATCTAACTGCACATGCAAGACAAGTCTTAGCTAAACACACATACAACCTAAGTAGTTATATTTATAATTTAGACTTAGCACCCTGCACATGGGTAACCAAGCCCCCCTGTCCTAACTTGGATTAAGCTTAAGGGCTTAGGCAACCTGCAAGCAAAGCACTTATATTTATTTTTACACCGACCCCTTAAGCATAATCCTTACTTAAAATATGATTAGGTTAATTATGGTCTAACATCTAGTCTACGAAATATACACCCTAATATCCAATCTAACTAATACATCATAAAATAAAGCATACATCACACCATGCACTATCCTAACATAAAGATAGAAGTGGTGACTTAATTCTAATGTATGTGTATTAAGGCTTGGGTGGTATGTCCTAACTAGGCATTAAGGTTATGATTTTATAAATCTGAAAGGATATTTAATCATAAGAGGTTGATTTCATTTTAAGTCGTTTAATTGATTTGATAATTTTAATTAATATTTTGTTTTATTTTATATGGCTTACAGTTAGCAACTAAGTGATATAAAGAGAGGAAAAGAAGATTGTCCTCCTTCGTGCCTGTCCTAAGCCACTTCTAAAGTATATTAATTTGATTTAGTTCTTTTTAGTGAATAATTTATTACATAATTTAAATTAATCTTAAGTTTAAGCTCACTTTAAATGATTTCATTCTACATGAAAGGCTTCTTAAGATTATTTTGAGTGAACTAGTAACGCATGACATACATCACATTATTCTTTTCCACTACATGTAACATGCATATGATTGAATCCTAAGTATAACTATTCAAGCAATATATTTATTTTAGCACACTTTAAATGAAAGATGCATACGTGTATTTTATAAAAAAATAGGATTTTCACTCATTAGCTAAATACACATTCAAGTGTATAAAAGTTTTAAGAATGTACTTCACCATTATTAACTAGGGGAGTGAGGTAAAGACCTCCTTAGGGCTACTTAAAGACTTAGATTGCTAGAATGTCTAGACTAGATATACTTACTATTCATGAATACATATGTTTGTACAAGTGACTAAAAGAATGGAAAATAATGCAAAAGTTGTATTTCTTTCAATTGAATTATTTATACATATGAGATAAAGTTGAAAAGGATATTTTCATTCATTAGCTAAAGCACATACAAGTGTATAAAAGTTTTAAGCAAGTACTTCACCATTGTTAAACCTGGGGACTAAGCTAAAGACCCCCTTTGTTTTTAAGAAAGTACTTCACCATTGTTAAACTAGTGGAGTGAGGTAAAGACCTCCTTGGGGCTACTTAAAATCTTGCGTATCCAAAATGTCTATAGTTTGATTGAATACACATGTTTATACAAGTGACTACAAGAATGAAAAATCATGCAAAAGTTGTATTTATTTCAATTGAATTATTTATACATATGAGCTAAAGTTGAAATGGAGATTTTTATTCATTAGCTAAATGCACATATAAGTGTATAAAAGTTTGAAGCAAGTACTTTGCCATTATTAAACTAGGAGAGTGAGGTAAAGACCTCCTTGGGGCAACTTAAAGTTGTGCATCCCTAAAATATCCAGGCTAGATATACCCACTATTCTTGAATACACATGAATGTACAAGTGACTTCAAGAATAAAAAATCATGCAAAAGTTGTATTTCTTTCGATTGAATTATTTATACATGTGAGCTAAAGTTCTATCTAAAGTCTAACACAAAAATACATAGGAATGAATTCAAACAAATATTGTATCTTTTTCAAATGGGCTATGCACTTGTTAACATTCAAACTTTATGTAGGTCCATATAGATTATAAAAAAGAGAACTACATATCATATGTTCTAAGTCATAAACACATGCAAGCTTATAAATATCTATAACTATTATCACTCCAAATATTATAGTTGACTTGTAAACTTTTAAAAATAACTTTGATTTAATAGTGATAATAGCCACACATATTTATAGGCTAATCAACACATGCAAGCTTGACATAAAGGAAATTCATTTAAATTTAAATATTTTGAAAACATGAATGCATGAAATCACATGAAACACATCATTTAATATGATTGGAATGGAATAATAAGACATAAAACACATGTTTCATTCAATCAAACTATTTCCTAAGGATAATCATCTCAAATAGAAGCATTTAAAGAAATCCAAGACTTTTTAATCATCATTTTAAGTTTATTTTTTGGTTGGATTTAAGGAAATGAGGGAAAGTTTAGTAATCTTAACCCATTCCCATGTTTATGATTCAATTTAGTTTAATGAAAATGTAATTAGGTGAATTTTATGGGTCAATTAAGTTATGACATGGATTAAATCAATTAATTAACCCTTATCTATGGCACCTTAAGGTAATTAACTAAATAATTATGAGCTAACATGATATACAAAAAATATTTGGAAATTAAATTAGCAATGTTCCTAAGAAATGAAACTGGGCTAATGCAATTGGCTCACAATTAATAGTTAATTAAGTTTATGGAACTTAATTAAGTACACAATTAACAATGAAAGGGGACTAATGCAAATGTGAACTAACTATGATTTTCTTAAGATCTTCTTAAGTTATTGAACACCTAAGAGTCTACCAAAGATACTTAGTTAAATGAGATCTAGAATGATTATGATTTCAAATTGATAAATTAAGCCATTTAATTAATGAATTAAACCATTAATTAATCTCAAATTAATTAATTTTCATTCAAGTGAAATGAAGTTAGGGGAAAGATTGGAAAAGAGGTTCCAATCTCATTCCTCATGCCAATTCACTATTCCACAATGATTGACAAGGTTAATTAATGGTTTCCTTACTATTTAAAATGTTGATTAATCACTTAATTAATTAAGAAAGTCATTTAGACTAAGATAATCAATTTTCCTAATTATCCAAATAATAAATCCCAAGAAAATTATGTGAGATAAAGGTCATCCCATTAATTAACCTAAGAAAGTTTGGAATTAATTACTTTGGTAATTAGGGAGCAATTAAGCTAATTAAGTTTTTAATTAAATCTAAATTAAGCCTTAATTACTGCTCATAATCAATTTGGATTAATTTTAAATTAATCCCCTTTAAAATATCTTTAAAATGAGTATTTATTTGCATTTTTTTAATTTTCTGCAATTTATGGTGAATTTATGAAGTTTCGGTCATGAAAATGCATTTAATTAGTCTTAATTAACCTTAATCCCATCGGTGCCACATCGCGCATTGATGCGGCACACTTTCCACGTGGCACTATGAGATTTGTTCTTTTAGTTATCACATTCACGGGCTGACTCATCCGGTAGTTAGACATAATTTCTTGTGTGCTGTTCGATCTAAGATCAAATGGCCATGATCAAAGCCATGGTTTAATAGGATCAGTTAGATTAATTTAGCATGATTTGATTAGGACCATTCATTCTAATCATGTGGAATGGACAACCTGTGATCTGTCTTTTCTTGAGCAGTGGGAGATGGAGATCGTCCATCATTTTTCACTAGATCCGAGCACACCGGAGATCAAATTGATTCCACACCATCTAGGAAGCAAAACAACGATATCCAACGATAGAAATCTCATGACGTACAACTTTTCTTCAGAAACAACCAAACCATCTCAAGCTAGTGGTTGGTTTCAATGGCATACCTCACTGGACCTAAGATCGATGGAAATTGATTGAGGAAGCTTTATCTAGTTGAGAGAAAACCCTTTTGAGCGGCACAAGCTTTGATTTGGTGTGGTTTGCTCAAAAGGCCAATGCACTAGGCGTAGGTGATTGGCTTTGATCGATCTCCTATTTCAGGCAGTCAGAGATGACAGGAAGTGAGTCATTCTTACTCGTCTAGCTCCAAGGAAGGTTTGTGTAAAGTTAATTTCACTTTGGTGGAGATTTGAGCAAATGGGAATCAGAGGTGGCTTCCCCTATTTCAGTTTTTTATAAAACCAAGAAGGAGAAAATTTGGGGAGCTCAAGAACCTAGGAAATTTCTTTGGGATGTGCGTCTCTAGCTACTAGGGTTGAGTTGAGTGTAAGTGAATGGATTTGAGTGAGAATGAGTGGGGTATACCACCTCATTCTTTAGATCAGATGACCATGATCGGTTTTGTTGTTTTGATCAAATGGCTGCCAAGGGGAGCTCGAATTGGGCATGGAATCACTTTAGCTAGCTTCACTTGAGTGGAGGAGGGTGTGATAATGCATCCAAGGTAAGGGGAGTGGGAGTCCTTGGTTGCCACATTCTCCAACAGAAATGAGAATGTGATTTCACCTTCCATGGGTCATGGCCGACCCAATGAACCCTTGAGTCAGATTAGCCTGTGTCCTAGGTGCCTAGGCAGAGCAATGAATGAGTATCTATCTTGGATATTTGGAAATATATTTGAGATGAGTTAAAAGTGGGTTATCCCAAATTTCAAGTGATTTGGAGTTTATTTGGTTTGATTTGGTTTAATTTGACATATTTAGGTCAAATTGGGTTAGGTTGGGTCAAGTTGACCAATTGGTCAAATTAGGTCAAACCAAGGGTTGGGTGAGGTTCACATGACCATTTAGAGTGTATTGGTATCATTGGTTTGGTTCAATTTGCTTTGGATTTGATTTTTCTTCATTTGAATTCATTTGGGTCAAATGGGTCAAGTTGACCAATTTGACCCAATTGACCAAATTAGCTTAGGTCATGGCTTGGTTTGGGCTTGGTTAATCATTTGGAATATGTTGTGAGCTTTGGTTGAATTCAATTTGGATTTGATTGGGTTTTAGGGTGGTTTGACCCTTTAAGTCAAGTTGGGTTCAATAGGCCATTTGGGTCTAGTGAGCCAATTGAGCTCACTTGAGGCTTTAATCAAGTTCAATAATCAATTTGGAATGAACTTAAGCCATTAGTTGCAATCAATTTGGATTAGATTTTGATTTGACCCATCTTGGCTATTTAGGTCAATTTGAGTCAACTTGGGTCATGAGGGCCAATTATGTTTTATTTGGCTCAATTGAACGTCAAGTCATTCAAATATTGATTTTGGGTTGATTTGAATCATTGGTTTCAATGGATTTAGCTTAGGTTACAATTTGGCTAGTTTAGGATCATATGGATTAAAGGGTCGACTTGATCAATGGGCTAGGTTGACTTGGTTTGACCAAATTTATATCAATTGATCATCCTAGGGTGATCAAAAATCATGCCATGAAGTTTGGACTAGGTTAATTCACTTTGATTTTGAGTGAATTGGATTTTGATTCAAATAGGTCAAATTGGTCACTTTGGGTCAAGTGAACCAATTAGATTTAGTTGGCTTGATTTTGGGTTGAGTTTGATTTAGTTGAGTTTATATATGGATTTGGGATTGATATATAAATCAAATTGTAATTGGCTTGGGTTCAAATGAGTTTTAGTTCATTTGAATATTTCAAGCCAAATGAGCTAAGTTGAGTTTGACTTGGGTTGATTTTGGTTTGGTTTGATGATTATAGATTTTATTTATATTTCGATAGGTAATAGAAGGAATGATTGATTTAAGAGAAAATCCATTGATTTTAGCTTAATTTAGGTGGATTTTGGCCAAGTTCAAGGAAATGGATTAAAGGGTTTGAATTGAGTTTTGATTTTATTTTGGATTTAGTTTTAGCTATTTGAATTTATATTTTATTTATATTTTTGAATATAAATGAAGATATGATTGATTCATGAGAAAATCACTTGAGTTTGGAGTGATTTGGAAGCAAATTTCACTAAGTTCATTGAGGTAGGTCAAAAGGGCTTAGTAGGAAATCGATTTAGTTTGATTTAGTTTTAATTATTTGAGTTTGTATTTTATTTATATTTATGAATATAAAGGAAGATATGATTGATTCATGAGGAGATCAATCAAGTTTGGACTAAATTGGGTGAAAATTTGGCTAAGTCCATGGAATCCAATCATAAGGCTTAGGAAAGATTTTGATTAAGGATTTCAATCATGGGCTTCAATCATTTCATTTGGATTTGAATTTGGATTTTGATATTTGAATTGAATTTCAGGTTTGGTTTGAGAAGGTGAATATAGATCAGATTTAGGCTATAGGGTAGATAAGTTTCCTTAAGTCCCTAAGGCGTAGCCTAATCCCTATGATTAACCCTTCTATGTCTCTAAGCTTAGGTTAAGTATTCACCTAATTACAAGAAGTGTCTTATGACTAAGGAAGTCTTAGAATCTAGAAGATCCCTAGGACTAAGAAGATGAGATTGAGAACTCACTCCAAAAGTGAGGTTAACACTAAGAATCCTCTCGATTAAAGTAGTCAATTATTGTCTATAAAGATTTGAAGGTTAAGACTATAAATAAATTGGCTATATTTGTGAAATCAAGTGGAAGATTTATTTTGGAATCCAAAGGAAACAAGTAGGAAATGCTCATGATACTAGGAAGCCTAGTGAGCATTCCAATCTACCCTATGGTAGGGCTTTATATATTTTAAAGTTATTTATTTATTTGTATTGAATTTTTATTAAATTGATAGTGCTCATAATCCATCAACATAAGATTGTAGAAATGCCTAAGAGGTGAGGATTTATGCTTGTAGGCTAAATGAAATAGATACCTCAGATCTTAAATCTAGTGAGCTTTAATTTAAGTTAAAGCATGACCTAAATCTAAGCAAAAGGTGGACCTAAGGGTTTATCTCCACAGAGAGAATATAACCTGTCCGACTTCTGGACATACAACAGTTTGGAGTGGCCGTCAGCTTCTATAATTCAAAACCATGTAATATGGTCTTATGAAATTACAAGATAGTTAGGATTATTATTTAATTGGAAGAAAACTAAAGTCCTAAACCCACTCTTTAAGAGACTAGAGCATGAGTGATATGAGCATATGACTTAGTCTAAATACAAAAATTTATAATTTTTATTTCATTTTGACACATTATTTTTGGACAAAGGCTTTATGATTTTTTATGCATAAATGCATGATGAAATAAGGTTATTGGCTAAATTAGAGGGAAGAGGGTGTTCTCCACCATAAGGGATGCCCTCACAGGCTAAGCATTCCCCTATTGTGCAAAGATGGAGATCCCCCATGTTCAAGGAAGAAGGAATATGACATGATACAGCTATGGGGTCACTAAATTTTTTAATTATCCTGTTTAGAGTCTATTCTTTATGATGAGGTTGTGAATTATTTTAAAATTTAGTTATGAGTTATTAGTTGGATAGAAAAATTAATTTTATCCTAAGAGCCTACCACATCCAGGCCACACATTCAAACATCAAATATGAAGAAAATTTGAAGAAGATGCAATCCTATTGCACAATCTAAATATAACATCAAATTATTTTATAGACTACTGCAAAATAATTAAAATCCTAGTGCGGCTAAATTTTGTACTTGTAAAGTGTGAATGCTAATATACGCAATCAAAAAAGGGTAAGATTAGGACCTTCGTTCTTCATTTTAAATGAAAAACCCTAAAAAAAGGGAAAAGAATGGGTAGCTGAGCTCTACCCTTATACATCCGAAACATAAAGGAATATTACAATTATAAATGAATACATGCTATAAGAGTCTTTAGTTTTTCATTTCTTCTTGTCTTCCTTTCTTCACTTGATTTGATTTGCTCCAAAGGCATCCCATGGCACCCCAGGACTAAGCCTTCTGGCCATTGCTCAATCTAATCCCCATAGCACTAATCCTAGTTCTTATTGCAAAAATTATATTTTATAGGAAAAACAAATCTAACTACACCTACAAAATATGGGTTAGTTAAACATACATACAATCTAAAGCAATTATATGAAATAATTTGAACTTAGCACCCTACACATGGGTAACCAAGACCACTTGTCCTAACTTGGATTATGCTTAGGGATTTAAGTAACCTACAAGTAAATTATTTATACTTATTTTTAAGCAACCCCTTAAGCACAACTCCCTACCAAAAATGACATTAGGCTAAGAGTGGCTTAACATCCAAGCTATGAAACATGCAACTTAACATCCATTCTAAAATATTACATCACAAAATAAAATATACATCACATATGCATTGTCCTAACTTAGGACTAGAAGTGGTGGATTAATTCTAATGTGAGTGCTAAGGCTTTGTGTGGTATGTCTTACTAAGCATTTGGGTTATGATTATCTAAATTTGGAAGAATTTAATTTAACATAATGGTTAGTTTCACTTCAAGTTGTTTACTTGGTTTGTGAGTTTTAATTTATGTTTTGGTTTTGTTCCATATGATTTACACTTAGACTTAGTTCTCTTTAGTGAATGGCTTATTAAGTATTTCCTTATTAATCCTATGTTTGGGTTAAGTTTAAATAATCTTATTCAATATGAAAGACATCTTAAGATTAATATAATTGAATTATTATCACATGACATATATCAAGTCATTTCTTTCTATCACATGTAACATGCACATAATTTAACACTTAGCATATCTATACATACAACATATTTTAGAATACTTAAATGATGAAGGATGCATACATACTTATTGGAAAAAGAAGGCTTTCATTCATTAAGCAAGTATACATGCATATGTATAAAAGATATAAACAAGTATATATCATTGTTAACCAGGGAAGCGACATAATCAAATGACCTCCTGGGGCTACTTAAAGCCTCGTATACCCAGGATGTCCATACTATATACTTGCTATCTTAAATACATATTAATGTATACATAACTATAAAGATGAAAGTCACACAAGAAGTGATATTTTCCTTAATTTAATTATTTATATATAGATTAAAGATTTATTCAAATTCTAATAAAAAATACATAGGAATGAAATTAAATAAGAATGTGCCTTTGTTAACCAGGGAAGTGAGACAACCAAATGACCTCCTTGGGACAACAAGGATGAAGCTCAACCTTCACACGTGCAACTTTTGGCACACACATTTCTATCCCACCCCTGTCTAAGATGCTTTCTCTCTCTTTCCTTATATAATCAAACATCACAACCCTTCAAACACCATTGCCAATCTCCAAAACCTCTCTCTCTCTCTCTCTCTCTCTCTCTCTCTCTCTCTCTCTCTCTCTCATGCACAAAAGAAGGTAAATGCTTTTATCGATATTTTATATATATGCCTAATACATAATGCATATTAAAATGGGCTCAGTATGGGAAATATGATCTTATATACGAAATGAATTTCTTCAATATAAATTACATATGGTAATATATATTTTTAAAATTATCCATGTGGATAAATTTCATTTTTTATCAAATCAATATTTTTCAATTTTGTTTTATATTAATTTTATATCAAAAATATTCAACTCATGCAAAATTAAAAGGAAAGACTCACTCAAAGTTTATGAGTTTAATATGCAATGGACTTGTAAGAATTTTTAGTTTTGTAGCTATCAAATTTGAATAACTATGATTATTTATGCACATTTTATCTTCAATAAAGATATACTTTTCAAAATATTGAAGGATTCTTTTCTTAAGTTGATGAGGAAATATCAAGAGAAAGAGAGAGATACAAATGTTGAGTGAAATAAAGTAGATTCATGTTCATCACTTAAAAGAGCTTTTTTGTTTCCTTCTCATTTCACTATGTTGTGCTATGTTTTTCTCTGTTTCAATGATTTTCTTCTTCTCTCCCTCTCATCATCAGACAAAAAAAAACTAAAATATAGGATCAGAAGGTGCAACCAAGGATCAGTAGCAAGGGCCCGTCTCTTCCATGGACATGTCCCTTGAGCTTGTATACCAGCACCTCTCTCCCAATGCCTTGGACGATGATGACCGCCCCAGAAGAACTGGTAAGTCCATTATCACACACTTACCATTTCCCAATCCACTTCTCCCCTACTTTTCCTTCTCCAACCTAACACAAATTTCTGATCTTGACTAGGAATGTTGTGGACGTCGAGCACCCACACCATCATGGCGGTGATCGGCTTCGACATTCTTTCCCTCGCTTGGTTGATTGCCCAGCTCGGATGCATAGCCGACCCAATCATTATGATTATCTTTATATTTGTTATATGCTACACCTCTCCTCTCCTCGCCGACTGCTACTGCTCCCCATCACTGGGGGGATTTTTCTAAAATATGTATCCTTTTAAACTTAATTTGGGAATTAATATCATTTAAAAAACTTTAAAAATTAGGAAATTAAGTATCATCAATTATGGAGGTCAA
The DNA here is from genome assembly GCA_021442155.1 of Cymbidium sinense. NCBI lineage: Eukaryota > Viridiplantae > Streptophyta > Magnoliopsida > Asparagales > Orchidaceae > Cymbidium > Cymbidium sinense. The sequence goes on from CM038215.1 coordinate 54,314,425, forward strand.
CCTTAGGGTCTGTAGGTTTTCATTTAAGTAGAGATAAAACTAAATATATAGATTGTAATTTAAATTGTACAAGTTATAGTGTTAGTGTTATGACATTAGGTGAGTAATTCAGATGATTCCTTATAGAAATGAATTTAAGTTCTACAAGTCATTCCCAAAAAGTGAGTACAAGTATTTATATAAATGGATGATTTAAAAATAAAAATAAAATAAATAAGAATAAATACTGTACATACGCACAAATAGACTATCCTAAATAGCTAATGCCTCCATCGTCTGTGTGGAATCGCACCACTCCTAGGTATGTACTGGTCAGGTACACGTGATGGACGATCACACAGCTGATGGTGGCCCTCCAATGCAAGATCTTTGAAAGTCTGTGTAGGATAGTCCTATGACGAGAAGATAGGTGGTTATGACTCATATGTAGGCTGGTATGTAGAAGGACCCAGATCAGCATATATAGATGGACCTGGATTAGCATATGTAGATGATTCGATGCCCCAGTCATGCTGTGGGACATCCGTCAAAGTAAAAATATCATTGTCTCACTCTCTCGTAGTTTGATATATCCGTACATACTCATTAGTAGACAACATCTGACTTTCATTATCAATATTCTGGAATGAATGATTTTTTAAAAGATCATGACTGGCTACATTCCCAACCATAGTAGCTTCTAATCCAAGTGAACAATTATCATCACTAATATCCTGCTCAGAGTCACAACTTGAACCACTGCTCATAATCTCATACTCATCATCACTTGTAGCACTCTGAGGCACATACAATTCCTCTAAATGATAAATAACATCATCGCTGCCACAAAACTCAAAAGTAGGGTGGTACACTTTGATATTAAATATTATAAGTATAAACAAGAAAAGATAGATAATGCCTGTCGCTCACAAGAGCATGTGCGATGAAATCTTGTATATGCGTCATTGGTATATTTGCTAACTTTACTACCGAATCAGCTGATGTGGATGCAACATTAGCATCCTCCACTTTCAATACAACACTAATATCTGACGGGAAGCTTTATCCAGTGTAACATCGCAAACTTCATCATCAGATATAACATATGCTATAAATCTATTACCGACCAGATTATGACATGTAAGACAAACAGAGTGGTGCTCTGAATCAATGTACAAGGACCTCATAATTTGTTGTTTTAATTCCAGTAAGGTACTATGCCACAAAACCTTAACTAAATGATTTTGACCTCCCACATAACTTGGAGTGAACTGCACATCGACACTTAGTTTGCCTCCATAGAATAAGATCAGTAAAATAAACTTTCTACTCATCCCTCAAATAACTAGAGAATAACCAATCATATCAATATTTCCTAAATCTAGAAAAATATTGCGCATCCAAATTTATTTGTAGTACAGACTACATAAATCAAATAGAATTTAAATAAATTGACTCGTTATGCGAACGCCTCCATCTAAGGTGACTAGCTCTAAAGATAATGGGGCTCTAATCTTATAAGTCTATAATAACTTGAATCCAACTCATATCATTCATAAATATTTCACAGTCATTTATAATAGTATACTCGACATATATTAAATGTTAAAGACTATAAGACTATATTATCACATAACAAATCAATTACCTGAACCGCAATGCTAACCCAAAATTATAAATCAAATCCTACTATAAAACTCTAACCATGTAGCTCTAAGCCCTAGAACACACAATCTACTAATTTATAAATGAGAAAAAATTATGGATTTATCTGGTGTTTACGAAGAATGACATGATGTGCGCTAAAAACTATAGAATTCATCATAAGCAACTTTCTCGAAAGGAACAGAGGCGCCAGAATCATTGCTAGAAGCTAATGTTGGGTTCTAAGGGATGTTAGCTTGAGAGGAAACCTAACACACACAGTGGACGAGGCTCGAGGCAAAAAAAATGAGATGGGTTTGGCTAGAAGTAGAAGATGGAGTAATGTCGATGGTTAGAGAAAGGCTGACGGCTGTTGGGAAGGTTAAAGATGAAGTTGAGCATACTCAGAAGGGAGAAATGCAGTGGGCAGCTCTCATGGAGGCGTTGGACGTGACACCGGGGTCGGATCGATGAAATGAGAGATCGCGAATAGGGTTGATCGATCGATCGACCCTATTTGTTTAACCCTCGCCTAGTCGCCCACTAAGTAGGAGACTAGCTTTAGCTAAACATGCTGCCATGTCGAGTTACATGTACTAGTCACCCACTTAGGTAACTATACCTATTTCTAAAAAAATTTTAATGATACTTATTTCTCTAATTAAGTTTAAAAGAATACTGATTTTAAAAAAATTGCCCATCATTGGCAAGCATAACTATACTTACATGGAGGTTGTCCATGCCAATCTCGGTCAGTCCTGAAGTTCAGATCCTCAACTTATCAAGGTCGCTGAACTTGTCACTTAGATCAACTCAGTATGATTTTTTCTTTTTCTGAACAAGTGGGCTTAACCTCTTCGGCGTAGCGATTACACCGTTGTCGCATCCATTAGAATGATGTCAATAGTACTTTTTCTCTTCTTGCTATCTCTAAGAAAAAAAAAGAGTTTTAAAATGTTATAAAATAAATTTGAATTAAAAGACTAACTTTTTCTACTTATAAAATACGTAATTAATAGGTTCATAAATGATTTTAGTCGTTCAAGCCTATTTTTAGGATCAAAGTCATTTCAAGTGTTTCAATTTTTTGGAATCCATTTTAGCATAATAGGCTACAAGAGAGATTCAAAGGAAATTTTAGCTATTTTGAAGCATTTTCCATCAAATTATTTTTGCAATTTCATCATGAAAGAAGTGCCAACTTTGCCAAATAGTGAAATTAAATCTAGGAAAGTTTATTTGATTCAATGTCACAAATGGAAGTTCATATTATCATCTAGGAAGTAGTCATGCCTTAAAATTCTCCTAACATTATAATTATATGCCTCTATATTTAAGGACAAGATAATTTTGAAGTCAAACATTTTCACATCCAACAATATAAATGACATACCAATAGAAATTTTGATTCGATAAGAAGTTTGATGGCATTCTATATGTAATATGTGTCAACTAGCTAGGAATAGTGGCTCAGTGATCTCAACATCTTCTTCACACCCTAGCACACCTCTTAAGGGCCCAACAATCATCCTATCGATTTTCAATCACCAAATATGATAAGTTTTCCATTCATTGTGATTTATACCTTGTGATATCCTCCCTAATAATTTTTTATGAGGATTAATGCACACCTTTCTCCTTCACTCACCACAATGTGCCATCCAAAGCTTGGTCGACCCATTTTTTGATATTTATAACAACTCTATAGGATACAGCACATTGAGATAAGCCAATTTTCTCAAGACAAAGATTGATGATTTTTTAAAAGAGGTGTTAGTAAAAAGGTAACTAAACAAGATGGTAAAGGGAAAGTTCTTAAGATAAGACATTGAAAAGGGGTGGTTTCCTATCCTGAGTCTTCTAAAAGGACATTTTTTAGGGAAGAAAAGATGTTAACTAAAAGGCAAACATTGAGAGGTTGCTATGAAGGGTGGCTTCTTGGGATGAGTCATCAATAGAGATGGAAAACTTCCTGAGAATAGAAGTTTTCAGTCAACAGCTATCTAACAATGGCTCTTCAAGAGGGGGCATATTCTTAGGTAATTGATTGGTTGAGTTAAAAGAAGAATTACTAAATGAAGGGTTGATTATAGCCTTGAAAATTCTACTCTGGTTTCTTTGTCTTGCTTGACTACTCCAAAAAACTAGAATGGAATTTTATACAAATTAATCTAAAATTTGGGAAATGTAAAGATTTTATTTATCCTAGGCGATCTTTTGGAATCATAAACGTTAGATTAAAAAAGTCAAAGTTCTTGAGATAAACATATAAAACAAATAAATGGGTTGGTTTAATCTCAAGTGAGGGGTACAAAGAGCTGAAAGTTGAAATGAAAATCAAGATACCTCTTAATGTTAAAAAAAGAGGTCAGCTAACATAAATTCTACTTGATTTACTTGTGCATAATAGTTTTTATTATTTTAAATACATCATTCACATAATTTAAATTTATTGAACACTATTATTTTCATAATTTAAAATCATTTGAAACATATGAGTAAATGATAATTCAAACTTAATGAATTTAGTTAAATAATTTCCTCTAAATTTTAAGTCTCATCTAACAATTCATTCTAGTGTTTTTTATCAAATGAATACTAAAATAATGACATAGTAATAGAGGAACACTATAATGATTCAAATTCATATGCATCAAACTGTGTTGAAAATAAGTTTTAATGAATTTATTTCATTTAGTTTACTATTTTTCAACTAAATCTATGTCTTCCATCTTTTAATTTTATTTCATATCACTTCCACACACAATTTGCATGTCACCCTCTATTGACTATATTAATTTTATAATTTTTGCAGTTAGTTTTTTTTCTTATTATGTCTATCTTTGAAACTCTAAAAACAAGCAAGAAGAATAAGTCATGTTTCTCATTCCTAATCTTAAAGTACAATATGATGGGAAAAGCTTAATATCATATTTCTTACTTTAATTTTGGTCATCTATTTGGCACTATCTCAAGGATTCAGTTAAATTACACCTAATGTTCATGTACTCAACTTGTATTTAATCCATTTAGATTTGATCATTAATTCACTTTGTTTGTGGTTCCATCTTGATCACAGTTTACCAACAAAGTAGTTTACATAGTTCACCTATTTATAATCTAATCAAATAAAACATATCAAATAGCTTAGATTACAGTTCATATAAATAAGTTTGTAAATAAGTGTTCCTTCCTAAATCCCCTTAAAAATCATCTCCCACTACTTTCTAGTGATACATACAAAGATGATGATGAAGTAGTCTTTTTTGTCCACCTAGCTTCTTAAATGACTTAATAGTATTATTTAGTGCCAACTTTGATTTAGTGCTACATAGGGCATTTTGGTATCATCAATCTTACAAAAGAATGTAAAAGTCTTTCCACTCTTCTTTAAGAATCCATGCAAAATTTTCTTTGCATCTTGGGAATTTTTGTTGCCATCCATCATGATATGATACTTGAGCATCATAATATCATTTTATGCTTTAAAAATGATCTTTTTTTATAGCTTTTATTAAGTGTATAATGCTACATGTCAAGTTCTCTATTTATATGCCCACCACTTATTATGCACCAACCACCACCAATCAAGCACCCTCTCTAGATGCATGTCATATCATATAATAACTATCATCAGTCAATATTCACTCCATCTTGTGACATATATCTCTCTTCCTATCATGGTATTATATTTTTATTTTAATTCTTATAGTTCAAATAGTTTTCTATTTCATGATTATGTAAAAAAATAACATAACAAAATAAAGTTAGCCAGGAGATTGGTAAATATGTTTAATTAAGCTCTAATAAACTATGTTAAATCTAATTTTAGTATTTATTTGAAATGAAATGCAAAAAAATAGTGAAATAATTCTTTCATTAACTAAAACAAATATTATTTTTTAACAATAAATTACAACAATATCATATGCTTTGATGATCTCATCTTTCAATATTATTTGTAAATCTTCAAGCATGAATTCATATGATAACTTTTGCTTAATAATATAATTTGAAATGTAGTATTAATATAAACATTTTTATTATCATCACCAAGCTTTGCTGTACGAGAGATGTACAAATTGTTTAAAAGTAAAATAATCCTTGATATCAATAAATTACACTTAATGTAATGTAAACATATAACAAAATAAATTTGGTTATTTGGGTAAACTATGAAATTAAGTAATTTTAATTCAATAAATTTATTTTAGATTAAACATAAAATACATCTTGCACATAAATACTTTTTTTTGAAATTTAAACCAAATGGCTAGAAACCAAATAATATTATTGAAGTTTTGCTAAATTATGCTTCAAACTTCCATATTCATTTTTTTGGGCTCTATCAAAACTTCATTTGGACTATTACAATCCATCATTTATGATCAATTAGTCCCAAATTTTGATCTTCTCAATTTAGTTTGGTTTGTTTTCTCCATTATTTTAAAGAAAAAAATTTTAAAATCATTTTTTATTTTAGAAGTAATATTAAAATAAAAAAATATTACATAGATAATATCTAAATCATTATATTTATTGTTATATAATAAATATATTTTAAATTAAAAAATATAATAATAGCTAATTATGCAACAAAGATCCACCTGCTAGGACCATGCATTAAGAATGTGAGCTTCTTAGTTGAGTTCATGTTGTTGTAATACATAGAGGTGTGATGAAGGTCATTGATCACAAAAAAATTAGGGATTTTCAAATAAGTCATCACAATCAGTATCTACCTCATGCATCATTTACTTGAGCTCCTACTTCATCAACGCCTATCTCAGAATGTCAAAGATGACACCAAGCTTAGATGATGAGATCATTGCATTGACATTGAAGTTGAACTTGTAGAACACATACACTAGCTCTTCATGCATTACTACTTCATTTAGAGATTTTAAGTTTAATGATGACTTCGATGTGAGGTCAACAATGATCATGTTCTTTAATTTATGATATTTGAGATGTTGTGTCAGGTTCTCCACATTTATCATGATCAAAATCACTACCTAGCCTTTGAAAAGGATCTTGTCTCCATAGCTTATCCACTAAGTGCTTTCTTTCCTCTAACTCATACAAATGTCTAACTAGATAAGAAGTTACCATTAGTGTTGGGTTAACAAAATAATTAAGATAACTATGGTGTTATTTTAAATGGATTTAAAATATTTTTGTGCATAAGATAGGTAATAGCAACGTTTAGTTGGTAAACATACAAATAGGTAAAATTTTAAAATTATTCTTAAAAATCTTTCCTACTTTTATTTAAATGCATTAATAAATTTAATAAACATTTTGATTATTTTCAACTAGCAAGTAAAAAAGTCCAAATAATATCAATACATCCTAAGCTTAAAATATTTTATGGATATCACATTATGTTATAATAATACTATATTTATCATATGCATAGGAATTTATATATTAATAAAGTCAAACTATTGCATATTTCTAATAATAGTTTGCTTAAATGTTGCATTTGTAAGTCATTTATAACACAATTACCTACAAAATCTATAAATATTTTATATGTTATATTAGCCTCTCATGAATTGAGAGTAGTAAGAAGTTATGTACATTTCTCTAGGTTACAACAACACATTATTCAAAATGATTATAAGATCATATTGAGGATGATCTACCCTAAATAAAAAAATTGAAACTCAAATGATTAACTTTGCCTATCAATTTAGTGTTGTTCAATCAAGATCAAAATGGAGCTCTATCTAATTGGCTACCAACTTTTTAATTCTTGAGAATGATTTTAAAAAAGGAAAATGAATTTGGTTAAGGAATAATTAATATAAGAAGGGGGTTATGTCTTAAGCCCATGCTAGATATCTACAAAAGTTGCTAAGATGCACTTAATTAGATGCAAATAAAAGTGTGCAAAGATAACTTGCCATCTTGTTTATTAAAACATGCTCATATTCCCATGATTCCATGGTTCTTGGGTGAATCAAAAGTCATAGTATAGTTGGTCTAAAATAATTCATGTCATGTCAGATCTTGATGCTAAAGATAGTCTAAACTTTTATTATTATTATTATTATTATTATTATTATTATTATTATTATTATTATTATTATTATTATTATTATTATTATTATTATTATTATCATTATTATTTAAGGATTGAAGTTTATTTCAAATATTTTATTAATTAATAATAATATGTAAGATAAATTTTAAATAGATATGCATGAGGTTATTTACAGATAAGGAGCAAGTAATAATGGATACAACTACTTATTTGGTTCTAACTATTTTGGTTCTTGCTTATTCTATATGCATTATAAATTACATTAAATTTTGATCTCCTAAGTTTATTTTGTTAATCCACAAACATTTTTCTTATATTTATTTGGTTGAAAAATGAAATACATTATAATTTTGATTTTTTTTCTAGTGCATGGTAGGATGGTGGTGTAAGATCTTAGATTAGTATTGGGGCATAACGACAATGGAGTGAGCTCCTGAGATAGGGTTGTAGGTTAATTGTAAATGTAAGATTACTAGCATAGCGTTAGTATCATTGGTGAAGACTGTGGTTGATGATGCAGGTTGTGGTCATAGATGTTGGGTTGGGATTGTAGCTTTAAGAGGATGATACAAACTAAAGGTGAATATGTGAGGCAATGCATTTAGAATTATTCGAATTGGATCAAATTTTAAATTCATCAAAAATCATCTTACTAGTAGATTAAAAATCTCCACAAGTTCACTCCACACTAATTTACTTCAAACCATACATTGTAAATATTAGAATTAAACCATTTATTTCTATTAATTAAGAACCTAATACGTACATCAAACTAAATAACTACAAAATTAGATTTTATAAAGGAAAATAGTGAAAATTAATTTTTCAAGATGGTCATTGATCAAGGCATGTGATGCCTAATCATGGAGTATACTACTTGAACTAGATCTCTATGTTGTTTATTGCTTGATTCAAGTTATTTATAATGAATCATAACTAAAATATAATTGTTGACATGCTACACTTTTTTTTCTTCTAACATTTAATATTAATTTATAGTCTGTTACTAGTTTGGGTGTAAGCAAATAATCATATTAATAATAGTGGTGAAGAAGATAAACAACAACTATATTGTTAAAAAATTTGATCAAAATCATTAATAAACTCTTCTTGACTTCCATCAAATGAAAATTGACTCTTCAATATTGTTATGCAAGAATGTAACTCTTTATAGCATAAAAAACTACACAAGAAAAGAAAATTGATATAAAAATTGAGTCAATGATTTATATGACTCACTCAAAAATACTTAACTTTCTTATTTAAAGTCTATTATTTTCTTATGATAAGCCTGTTGGTTCTATAATAAAGACTTTTATTAATCAAATTATTTGAGTTTTACATATTAGGCTCGTTGTTGATTTAGACTTACTCTCTTATGGAATTTTAGCCACTAACTGAAGAAGTATCATTATTGAAGAAGAAGAATTTAATCATCGAAGAGATAAGAATAGCATCACACTCGCATTATGTGCCTCTTATAGAAGAAATGATAAAAGAATATTTCAGGAAGAGATGAGAAAAAAATTATATCATAATGTTTTTTTTTTTTGAGTTAAGAGCTTTAAGGCAAATGATCATAATATAAGAATATTTGTTTTGCAATATAAAATATTTATATGATAATTATAGGATTTTTTTTTTGACACTAAGGGACTGTTTGGGGTCACTTTTATTTTTTTATTGCTTACTATTTTTAATTAATTTGTTAACATTTTCTTTCAAAGTAAATCATATTTGATGGTAATGATTATTTTTAAAAATACTCAAAATACCTAAATACTATTTTGAGTATTTTTAAAAATAAAAAATAAAAACACTTGAAAAACATACTAAATAAACATATTTTTAAAATATCATATATATATATATATATATATATATATATATATATATATATATATATATAATAAAATTGATCCCAAATTATTCATAAACTTTTTATTAATCTTAATATAAAATGATAAATCTTGTATCATCTAACTTATATTTTTGGAATGAAAATCTAGAATTCTTCTTTTATTTTGGAACATTTGCATACCACACAATTCTTATTTATTTAAATATCTAACACTTAAACATATTATTTACATAATATTTTTCTATGCATGTAGAAGTATATTTCACTTTTCAAAGTGACAATGATATTTTTATTTGATATTAAAAATGTAAGTATTATGTATGTAAATAATAAAATGTAGGAGTTAGATATGTAAATATATAAGAATTAAGTGTTATGTGTATAAACCTTCCCTCCCCATTGTGCCCCACCCCACCCACCATCATCTTCATTTTATTGTCCAAAGGTAGGGTTTATATCTTGAAAAAGTTTGAGAAATGTTATTAAAAATGAAGAAGCAAAGCAAAGCATCTTAGCCAAGTGATTGAGAGCTTATGCTTTCAACTAAGAGATCTTGTTATATGTTGTATGTGAGTTTGACATTACATTTTGGCTGAAATGATATTATATAACCGCAAATCAATTAGCTTAGTATTTGGAACCAAAAATCAAACTGTAAGTTTATAAAATGAACCAAACTAACCAAATAACATTGGTTTGGTTCAAACCGGTTAATGCACACCCCTAGACCCTAATTGATGTCTTAGATTAAATTTTTATATCATGAATGATTGTTTATAATTCTCAATTGCAAAGTTGGATTAGCTCTACAAAATTATCTCCAATAATAGTTTCAAAGAAGTTGTAGATTGTTTTTTTACAAACATATCTCTACCATCATGTTTCTTTTGGTGAATTTGATAAGTAATAAAACATACAGTCAATCAATAGTTAGATGGTAGTATAGATGGTTGTACAATAAGTACAAGAACATACATTCAATTAAGTTAGATGAATTATATGGTGGCATGATATTTAGTGGAGATCAAATGTATGAACAACACATGTAGGTAGTTAATTCATGTTTCTTTTGGTGAATTAGATAAGTAGTAACAGATAAAAATTTAACATTTCATGGAACATATAATGAGTTCCATGCCTTTGTATGCTTCTGATTCTACTCTCTGTGATAGTGAAGAGACATTTTTTTCTTTACATTACTTGCATTATTTCATTTTTGAAAGTTATTAATGTGTGTATAAAAGAATAAATTGTCATTTCATTACAAGAAAAATATTTCATTTGTAGAAAAAAAATTCATTTGTGAAAAACGTAAAATCCATCGATATTGAATATTTCTGATGGATTTCTGATGAATTGCTGACAAACAAGATTCCTATTGTAGACAACAGAAAATAACATCCCATTACAACGTACAAGATCAATCGATGGAAATTTCCCATGGATTTGTTGATGGAAAAAGCACCAAAAATTTATACACAAATTTCCAATGGACATTTCTATCTAGTTTCATCAGTTGATGAAAAATAACATTATTCTTGATAGAAATTTCTTTGGAAACCTATAGAAAATATTTAAAATATGTTTATTTTACAATAAATTATATATAATATATGTCATATTCAATTATATTGCAATACCTGATATATTCAATTACATCACAATACATTGTACTAAGCAAGCAACACAACAATTAATCCAAAAAACATTGACAAAAAACTCTACCTAATAGTATTAACATGAACTTAAACTTATCGTACAATAATACAAAATATGATGTATTACAAAATAATATGAAATTGTTAAAGTCATATAGATCCAACATAAAAAATTAATACTAAAAAACACTTTGTCGACTAAAAAAATTATATGTTTTATCTTTTCTTTGTTGGGTTACATTTGTAGTTCTACCACCACGGTCTACATCGTCATTATACAAGCATTCATGACTTTAACTAAATCAATAATTTGCATTATGTCTAGCTCATCAATTATACCATCTCCAGTGCCTAAGTAAGATGTTTTGGAAGACTAGGCATCATGTGTTCTTTAGGAACTTAGCCCATAAATTCTCCACTTCTTCTGGCTTCCTCCAACTTGCTTCTATAAATTGAATTCATCTCTCAATGAAGATGGCTTTTGTTTTTCAAATGATTGACTCAATATCTCTCAAACATATGTACTCATCCTATTAAAGTTCAATATAAGTAATAATAACTTGAAAATACATTGATGATATAATTTCTTTAAACAATAAGCAATACTCATGTAGACTTGTTGGAATTTACTATCAACCCAATATTTACTTTTTCAAAATCCAATAAAATGTATTTATTTGAAAAAGTAAATTATATCATAAATATGTAATTATGGTACTAATCATTCTCATCATATGTTAAGTATGAGGAGCTGAGTCATTAGTACATACTAAGCTCCCTCTATAATTGTATGCTTGATTTTATTTATCTTTCTTTCTCTTTTGGGCTTACTATGGGCAGCCCAAGCTACACAAAGATCTACCCAAATTCATTATCCAACCTATTAGGGACTCTCACTATATTCATTCATGTCTGTGAATAGGTCCCACAAGCCAGTAGTTTCTCACTGTTCAAAGTTCTTTCTTATTTTATCATGATACAAGGCATCTAAGTAAAGTCACATTGTACAATAATTGAATGAGGTTAAGCACTCAATTAACATAATATGCAATTCTATTAAATAAGAACTTCCTACCTTAATTCTTGAAATCATATATCACAAACTTCTATTAGAATATTATTACAAAAATACATATAGAGAATGAAATGTGCTCCTAATTATATCTCTAATTATAAGAATTTCTTTGAATAATTGAACTTGCATAAATAAAAATTATTAGTATATGCAAAATATTATAAGTATTATAACCTAGCTAGAGAAAAACTATAATATGCATATGTGCCACCATCAAATCTATTAAAAATTCTTAGCTCCTTGTTAGTCGATAATCAAATATGATAAAATTATGGTGGATGATGATAAGTTGGATGTACATAGGACGGGTGGTAGTGAGGCTATAAACCAATGTATGGTGGTGATGGTAGTGGGTGTGATTGATATAAAGGGAATGGATAGAATGGGGTAAGTCTATTTTAGATCTATTGAAAGAGTGGTATAGTAGTTGTGATGCTACTAGATCTATTGAGAGATTGGTATAGTGGTCATGATGGTAGTTGTGGGGTTGGGGGGCTTCACAGATGTTGTACTATGCTTATATGGACCAAAAGTTTTCTTCTTCTTCTTAATGGACATAATAGAGAATGCTCTTTTGAGAGGCTCACCTCCTCCTCTAAAAGTCTTTTGCAAGAGATACATAATAAAATATAAATTCATGAAATAGCATAATATAAAAAATACAATAAAAAACAATGCAATACAAAAAAAATTTGGAGACATGAGAGAGTCAATCTATTTTTTTCTTCTAACTCTTATTTAGAAGCCTTTATGTATTTATTATCCTTATATTCATTCTTTTTAGTTTCATCATTAGTCATCTCCATAGAAAAATAGTTCGTGATCCTCACATGAAGTATTTGTATTAGCTAAGGTTGCCTTCAATTCAATATTAAAAATTAACTTTTAAAATCTTGGTATTCTTTTTCATGATGGGCAACTTCAATAATATTTTAATTTTATTCTATCTCTTAGTTTAGTTTTGATAACAACAAACAGTGCATATTTTTCTTATCCTTCCTAGATACCTCTTAAAATACACATGATGTGCTAGTTTGGCTAGTATGAAAGGATCTTGCACAGCATATCTCTGATTCTTTCTTATTTAAATTATCTCATATAATTTATGCACTCTTGTGGCTCGATAAAGAGTAGGGTCAAAGCAATCAGAATTGAAGAAAAAAGTCACATTATAATTGATCTAATTTGTCCCCATATCAAGTTCCGTAATTTCTAGTTTTCAACTCTATTGAGTGGATCATCAACCTAAAAATATTTTATTAAGTAAATAACCTACAATATTATATTATAAATTATGAAAACAATCGTAAACTCAAACTTACATATGATCTAAACTAAGATGAAAATTCTACTTTGATCTTCTTTATTGATCATGTCACTATCTAATATTGGCAATGTGTTAACAATGAAACTATATATATATATATATATAATGATCTTAGAATTTCATATTAGCATGCATGTAATATTTAAAGTGTAGATACTTATTGTAGGGAAGACCATACCTTTTTACAATTAAGTAGTATATACAATGTTGTTGCAGTTAACTCTTTGTTAGACAAATATCATGTTATACAATTACGTAAAGCTTTACTATTTTATGAAAATTTGATGATGAAGACTGAGCTTAGTCCCCACTTTTGATATCTTCATTATGAGGTATTGTAGTTTGACCACATTGTATACAAGGGTTAAAGTAATATGAGTAGAAACATATAGTTTCCTATACAATGTATGTTTTACAAACAGATCTTTCTAGATATGTTTTATTCTTCAGAGTTATCTTAATTTTATTCAAAAATCTATAAAATTCTTTATAAGTTAGCAAGCTTAACCAAACACAAAATTAAATATATTGAATGGATACATATACTGATATTGAGCAGGATCGTCAACTCTAGTCTTGTATGATAAAAGTATTAGTAAGTACTCCATGGGATCAAAAATTTCAAGGAATCTTCACATTTTATTAAAGAATCTATATTTAGATGTACAAAGCAAAAAAAATTTTTTAAAAAATACTCCACTATATTAATGGATTTCAAATTTTCTCTGGTATTGCGACAAATTCAATTAATAATAGACACTATAAAAATTTGACAATTACATCTCTTCAACCCAAATAATTTTTTTGGTCTAATATTAATAGAAGCATACCCATCTATCATTTTAGGAGATTATCCCACCCACACTTAGTTCTTCTTTTCTTTATTATTAGCACAAATTGGATTTTTGACTTTGAAATTCTTTCACTACATGCTTCAACTAGCTCAATCACCCTTATTGTATAGTATTCTTGTAAATTCATTCTTATCCTCTAATTATATTTTGTCTTTCTTTTTATGTCCACCGTAAATTACAAATATTATTAAAGAAAATTTTTTCAATATGCAGAGCATCGAGGTTATGATAGATAAATTTATTTTCTAATATGATACATCAAAAAAAAAAAACTTTGCTTTATCCAATTATGAGGAATGTCATAAAGTGATAACTTGGTCTCTAATAATTTTAAAAACTCAATGATTTTTGGTTTTGTTTGCACTCATTCTCTTAATTCATCTCCAATCAGTGATGGTGGTGGACTACTCTTCTCAACTATAAAATTTATTATTGTATTTTTATTTTTTCCAAATAGCTGATTAGCAAGTAAAAATATTTAATGATAGTTAAACAATTAATTCTTTTTATCATGTCTCATTATAAATACTTTTGATAACTTTTAATCTGTATAACAATTTAACTTCTTAGATGTCCTCATGCTAAAAAATCATTGATTGTCTATATGAGTGTTGATCTTATATAAAAATTCTATTTTATTGAGACATCTAGGCACACCTTCTTTCATAAAATTTTGAGATTATCTATTAATGACTATAAGTATATATCTATTTTTAGCCTTTTAGATTATGTGGCCTATGAATAATAAGCATAAAAATAGATAAAGTCTTATCAACACATCTCTAAAGAAATATTATATAACATATATAATAATTACTAACTAATATGAGTAAGGTGTGATGACTTGATTATAAGGTGTTAATCCATCAGCACAAAGACCTAAGCAAACAATTTTTAGTTCATTAGCAAAATCTTGATATTGGTAATCAAAATTCTTGTGTGCCTCATCATTTAATAGATGACACAAAATATGTGACTCAACTATTTTGTTATGATGCCATATCTTAGTTTTTAGGTTTAACTATTATTATTTTCTTTAAGGGTATGTTGGTGATTTTAAGGGGGTCATTTCCTTAGAATTTTATAATTGCCACCCATTATGAAGGAAAAAGGGAGTCTTTTATTTGTTTTTATGTGATATCTTGAGAGCTTTCGAAGGTGGATTCCCTAGGTCTATGGTAGACTTCCAAAGTGAGTGAGGTAAGAGAGAAGCAGAAAGCCATAATAGATCTTTAGGAGTTGCCAAGATTAGCTTTCTTGATATCAGGTCTCAGACAAAAGATTGCCATCATCTATCTCTTGCATGTGTGGTTTTTAAACTAGAGATCCTGAGCACTAAAGAGGCACAAATATTAATGGAATATATGACAACTAGTTCATCCAGTCTAATGATCAGTATAGAAAAGAAATAAGAAGCAGAATTACATAAAAGAAGGCTACCAAAGGCTGAATAAACCTCAAGAATGACCATAATTGCCTCTTAATTTGGTTTTTGAAAACAAGAATTAGTTAAAACTTGTTGCAAGTAAAAAAAAACTCTTATAAATTATCTCCTTTTAGTTGTTAACCTTTAATTGTACAATCCTTTGAATAATTGCGACCTAAGATTTTCACTCTCAATGATAGGAGTGTGAGAGTAGATTTTTAATAACAAGAAATACTATATTATGTCTTCCAACTATTCTTTCGTTGTTCAACATGGATGATAGGACTACAAGATTTTAACATAAGCAAGATAGTTGAATTTAGCTTGAATTTTTTTTTGTTTGATCAATAATTACCCTAATCATGTTTTCCTCATATGTATTATAGTCAGCTAAGCTTTATTTCTTATTTCTTTAATTCTAAGAGTTCTTGTTTTATTTGGAATTTTATACAAGTTTAGTTAGGAGACACAATAATTAAGGAAGGTCTAACCCAACACTTTAAAAATTTTTGGATAGAGGTTATAGTCTTTGAGGTAGAAGCTATAGGTTGTGGATAGGTTGTTTTTCTTTGTATGGCCTGTACTTATTAATCCGAACAAAAAAACAAAAGGATTAAGATGTTTAATTATATTATTTATTTCTAATTAAGAGTTGTGTGAGATAATTGTAGGGCCTAGTTAGTGATATAATAAATTATTCTTTTAAATAATTAATATTAGCAATTCTTGTGTTTGTATCATATGGTTCTTTATGTCTTTTAACTTATAAATCTCATGCATCATAAGATATTATCATTATTTTCCCCCCTAGATTTAAATATTAGTGTTAATTTACCTCTTAGTATGGTGTCAAGAACCTATTTATGCAAAAAGTCTCAATAAATGTGGATTAAAAAATAAATAAAATAATCACTTTTGTATCCTTTTCTTTATTTCTTACTTTGTTGTTTGTATCATGGAGCACCACAATATTTGCATTCATTCTTTAATGTATGCTCTTTATAATAAAGCATATAATATTAATGTAGCAATCCATTTTTTGTGTTGATAATTCTAATATAATATTAGTCTTTTAGTTCAATAAAAATAAGTTAGAACTAGATTATCTTGTGGTTTTGTTTACTTAAGCAGTCAAATAACCTACTTGAAATATTCATGTAGCATATTGAAATTTTTCTTGATGCTTTCTAATATAACTACCAACAATAACTCTGAGTGATGAAACATCCATACCATAATGGTTGTTACATTGTGCTTAAAAATCATAAATTTTTTTAGCTTTGATGTTAGAAGCCTTTCATGTAATTATTTGATAGGAGTATCAAAAATCATTTCTTATACCTGCTTGTTTATTCCTCATTTGATGATGCATACTTAGTTGATGCAACATAGCAAGTGTTGATATATGACACATACTTATCATGTGATATCCAAATTTAATATTTAGGCTAAAATTTTCTTTAATATAAATCAACTCTAACTTAATTTTGCATTAGAAATTTCTAATTTTTTATTTTACTCATGAACATCTAAACTTTCCCTCATATCTAAAAAATGGCTATTGGTAAACAAAAAAAAATGAAATATTCAACCCCTTCAGTAAATTCCTTAGTTAATCCCTTTCATTCTTAAAAAAGACCATTATATATCCATGACCTCTATCTTTGATATCCATTTACTGAGTATAATATGATTAAAAATTTAAGTTCATTTGTATAGAAAGATTGATGTAAACATTATAAACACAAATGCATGCATACATATCCATGTGTAGATTATGTATATACCTGTCAAACTATGATTGTCAAATCAAATATAACCAAGTCTATATTGTAGCCACTTAGTTAAGTCATGAATTAATGGCTTAAACCATAAAATTCCATTTATATGTCCCAAGTATTCCATTTCTTTGGAATTCATCTAGTTATTCTGTTTCATTTACTCGTGATGATAAAAGCTCTAATGAAAGGTGACACTCATAGTGGCAACAACTAAATCCTAAAATATTAATAAAAATAAGCAAGATAGCATAGATAAGCATTATTATACTCATTTTTGACAAGTAACCCCAAATTAACAATGATCATTTCAAAATAATATTATAGATTATATCATGTCATTTATTTAAGGCATACACATCTGAATGATAGCAAAAAAAATTTTGTCTTCTCTATCACTATCTCTTCAAAGATAAAGTACATAACTTGCTTAGGCCATTTATTTAATAGTGCATTGAATCTATCATGAAGATCCTTACAGATCCCCATCTTCATTAGTGTTTACATATAGACCCCAATCTTTGATTTATGCACTTATTATCTTATTTTTGTGTTCATATTTCAATGATGTTATTCAATGTTTATAACTTTAGCTATCATGGAATTTTGACCTTTTATTCCATGATTAGCGATAATTTATTTTGCATCTAACGCATGGTTTCAAATGACAATTTTCTTGTCTTTTAGATAAGTTTTTGGATAGAAAAACATGATATGGGTCCCAAACATAAATCTTGGAATCTAATGGTAACTCTTTTTTGCTTCTTTTCTTAAACAAAAAACTTGCTTTAGGAAGTTGTTTTCACTAATTTAGATTTTGAACCATAACCTTAGTTATTTGGTATGACTTAGTTTCTCGTTAGACAGCTTGTGATTTGCCTTCGGTTCATTTGTCATTTTATTTTTGAATTCATACTTTTTGTTAATAATTAGGATATCATAAATATATAAAAAATTGTAATAAAACATAGTTATTCGGTGAAGATTTCCAACAGAGATTTTTGACGGCAAGGCCTTCAAAAATCTGTTTGACCAATTTATTGGGAGCCTACGTGTCAGAATGTAGTGTCTAATTGTCCACGAAACAATCCATTGAAAATTTTAATGATATTTTTCTACTTGTATTTGTGTTTTTGGTTGTATTGTGTTATTGTATACTCTTGATCCTAATTTGTAATAAAATTATTTTCTTCAACTTTGAATGATCCAAAGAAAATATTGGTCAATATTTCAATGTATTATTATATGATATAGAAGAATTACATAATGGGTTCATAAAAACTCCAAATCTTCAGCCACCATATAAGATACATTCAAACAATATATTCATGATTTTTTTTATGGTGGGAGAATAAATTTATTTATTTTGCATATTGATATTATGTATTTCTTGTGCTAATTTATGCTATAAAAGCATGACTGTGTTGGAGTTGTAAAGAGAACATACATCAAAGTTATGTCCTAGAAAGAGCATGTAGATGCATTTAGAGAAGAGAAATTTTATTCAAGTTAGAATATGTTAGAAAAAGTAGATTCCAAATTAGGATTATGTGCAACTTAGCTAGTCGGTGAGAGTGGAAAGTCACATCAAAAAGTGAAATTATTACATATAGAGTCCAGACGATTCATATTATTCTTTATATGGATGAATACACTACAAATGTGTGCATGTATATAGCATATTCATAACATGTGCCAACAATCTAGACTGTTTGAACTCCGCACATAATAATTTCTCTAAGAGGGATAAAGGTGGAAAGGAGACTATTTCTTTTAAAATATAATTTTAAAAAGTTAAAATAAGTGCCAAAAATGCTTTTAATAAAAAATGAGAAAATTAAATTAATATACTAATTAACACACTGATTAAATATATAACTAAATCACACTATTAAAGTTAAAAGAAAGTTTGTAGATATACTTACTCACACCTTAAGTTATACAAGCGATCACATTAAATATATATTATGATGATACTAAGGATTATTCTATTAGTGATAGCAATTTAAACTTTAATCACTATATCATTGAAACACTATATAATAGCACAATAAAAAATTCATATTGTTCATCAAATTTATTATATAAAATTAAATAAATAATAAGAAAAATAATCAATAGAGTGATTGTGAAATAAAAACTTTACATGACTCGCAAAAATTACATTTAAAATTCCAAAATAAAGTCTTCACTAAACCTGCAAAATAGAGATTAGTTATAACACACATTCACACCAAATAGTTATATATCACACAATTGGACTAAGTACCAATGGGTGCCAAGCCTACATGTCCTCATGGGTGCAAGCAAGAACATTTAATTTATTTTTATAATCATGGTGGCCTCCTTAATTAAACACAACCCTCTACAAAAGATATCATTAGTCTAATAAATATCATCCTACCATCCAGATTAGCTCACAAACTATCCTAACATCTAGCCTAAAATAGTATATCACAAATAAATAAACTAATACATCACAACAAAGCACTGACCTAACCTAAGTCTAAGATTTGTGACCTATCAACCTACTGTGTGTGCAACGGCTAGTGTAATGAGATAAAAATAAGCTTGAATGTTTGAGTTGTAGATTAAATAATAAGTTCAAGTTATTAACTAAAGGGTGATTTTAATTCAGGTGATTAGAGACTTAGGAAGTGAATTTTTAAATTACAATTCAATTTTTTTTTTTAAATTAAGCTTAGTGTTCTAAAGAGTATGAAAATTCATGAGTTTCATTCAGTGAGAAACTTATTCCTTTTAAACACTCTCACTTAAGGTTAGATCTAAAAATTTATTTTATGATTTTTAAAACTTCTTAATGATGTGCTAAGATTTTTTATTAATCCTTATATTGTATTAGGCTTAACTTGAATTATGATCAAATGAAAGACACTTTATGATTACTAAGAATAAGTTATGAATTACTTAATGATATCCTTCAACTCTTCATTACTTTAATACTTCATATTCAAAATATTTATTTTATCATATTTAATATTTTAATTTAAAATAATTATGTGATAGAAAAGTTCCACTTAAACTTAAGGGAAAATTTTATAAGATGGTGGTAAGACCTGCAATGACTTATGGTGCAGAATGTTGGCCAATAAAAGAGAAGCATAAGACTAAGTTAAGTGGTACAGAGATGAGGATGCTCATGTGGATGAGTGGCTTTACTCTTAAAGATAGAATGCAAAATGAGTATGTTCGGGAAAAAGTTGGAGTAGCTCCAATGGTAGATAAGATTAGGGAGAGTCGCCTTAGATGGTTTGGCCACATAAAGCGGTACAGATGACCGATTAGGAGAGTAGATGCATTAGATTTGCCTTATGTTAAGAAAGGTAGAGGTAGACCTAAAAAGACTTGGTTAAGATGTATAAAAAATGATCTTAGTATACTTGAATTAAATGAGAATTTGACACATAATAGGACAAATGGAGATGAAGGATTCATGTAGCCGACCCCACCTAGTGGGATTAAGGCTTGTTGTTGTTGTTGTGGTTGTTGTATGTACTTATTTTATCACCTCAATATGTCATTTTAATATAATTATGTTTTTATTTTATCATTTTTAGTATTTCATTTCAAAATTATTATGCATTTATTATATCACTTTAATATTTTATTATGTATTTATTTTATTACTTTTTAATTTATTTCAATGTAATCATGTATTTTCATGCATTAATATAAACATGAATATGTGTGAAATGAATTCTTGAAGTTTTTATGATATGAGGTTTAAAATAATTTATACTTCACATGTATTTTGTACACCACTTTTCAAGTACGTGCCATTATGAAGCTAGGGAGACGAGGTATCTCAGACCTCATTCAGCCAGAATATATGGATAGATATTTAAAGAGTGTATATTGTACACATAAATTATACATATAAGTTTTACTCAATTAATAAGCTTAGGTTTATGAATATGTTCATACATTTTGATTTATATGAGGAAGATATTTCATTCTTTTGATTTATTAGTGATAATAGATATTCTATTCACATATCATGCATTTAAATAATTTTAATTTTGAATATGGTAGAGCATGAGCAATGAACTAATCACACATTTATAAATGAATGAATAATGACAAATATATACCATAAAGCATTCTACTTAAACTATTATACTACTTGAGCTTAATCAACATTCAATAAATAATTCATTCTAATTGAAATTGATCAGACCAATTGAGGAGAGCCAAATAATAAAATTATCCCATACATGCCCTTTATTCATTAATAAAATTTAAAAGTGGAATTATCATTTTCGTTAATTAAATTGATTTTATAATTATTTAATCTAATTAATACCCAAAAGACCTTTCAAACTTAGGTAATCACAATGTACAAGCACAAAAATTATGAGAAAATTTATGAACATGCAAAATAATATGAGAAATGAATACTAAAAATTTCAAAGCATTTGGTTTAATATTTTGTGATTAATTTAAGAAAAAGCTTAATTAGGATTTACTATTAAAATACCTGAAAACTATTTGGATATTTTAATTTCTTTGATTAACCCTCTCTTAGCTAAGCACAAAGAGGGTTCATTTGTAATTTTTAAATATTTGTTCAATTAATTATAAATTTTCTAAATATTAGGTTAATTAATGCATTATTTTATTAATAAAAGCCCTCTTAGTAGTGCCTTTGATAAATAATTAAAATCAGAGGTCCTCATAAATTTCTTTAGCCACCATTAAACTTCTAATGCTTATTTAATCATCCATGAAAAATTTTATAAAATTTTTAGTTAAATAAATTTAATAAATATCCAAAATGGCTAATTAAGGTTTGAAAATCTGAATCTCTTAATGTACTCATCCAATTGACTTGAAACAATTATGGGAGGCTGAGGTCATCCCATAGAATGTTCACTTAAAATTTTAAGTTATTCATCCAAGTAATTAGGGCTAAATTACAACATTAATGAAAGCATTCAAACCATAATTTTTCTCTCTATTTAATAAAATTTGAGGGTTTTATATTTTTTTTCTTAGATTCTTTTTTATCTACGCCTTCCAAAGAGTATTTATTTAATTTTTGGATTTTTTAATAGTTAATTAAAATTTTTTAAAGTTTTGAATATTTAAACGTAATTAAAATCCTAATTAATTCATTTGCACAGTTAGGGTTAACGAAGTTGCGCTTTACCTGCGGCACAACAAGATTGGTTATTAAACCAATCCAACGTGGTTGCTGACTATGATGGTGGGGGATGTGATTTCGTCCTAAGCCATATTTGATCAAAGATTAAATGACTCAAATTAATCCCATAATTTTAATTGACTTAAATTAGAAATTCTAATGTTGATTAGTCACGACCATCTATTCTAATCATGCAAGATGGATGGCCAATGATTTGAGTTAATCTTTCTTTATTTTAATTTCACTGATTAACTCTCTATTAACTGAGCAAAAAGAGGTTTCATTAGAATCAACCAATGCTCATTTTATCATTTTATAGCAAAATTGACTCCATTAGAATCAAAATGAAAATTGCAGGGTTCCCTACAATGTGATCAACATGAAAAGATAATTTTCTTCATAAAACACAAACAACTAATATGATTATCTATGATTTGAAGAAATTATCTCATCAGAGCTAAGATTGATAGTGAAACTAAGCAAGGTGGCATCTTCTAGTAGAGACAAAGCCTTGCTATTGAAGTCCCCCTCTACCTCCTCATCATTTGCTCTCGAGACCATGTGTCATCATGTGTTCATTGAAGTTTGATCAAATTCCTATCTCTAGTACTTAAATCGAGTGTTTCTCAATTTTTTCTTGCTCACCATAGTGTGAGGAAGGTGTGGGAGAGATGAATTAGACTAGGGTTGAGTTTCGGTGAAGTTAGGTTTGAGGGATGTACAAATTTGAGAGGAGTTGTCTCGCTAGAGCTGAGATGCACGAGGAGCTCTAAGGAGTCTTAGGAATTAGCTCTCATAGTTTTGTGAGGGTGTGTCAAGCCAATTTTGGATATTTTTCTTCTTGATTTGGTTGAGTTTGTCTCATTGGGAGTTTTATAGATCAAATTGGGTTCAATTGAGTTATGTTGATCAATTGACCAAATTAGGCCCAAAAGGCTATTAGGTTAAGTTCAATTGATGATTTGGAACACATTGGTACAATTGGTTTGATTTGATTTGGAATATATTTGAATTTATCTCAAATGGGTTTATAAGAATCAAAAGGTTTAAGTTGACCAATTTGGTCAAATTGGCAAATTGGGTGGAAGTTGACACTTCATGCCAATTTAGATTAAGTTGGCCAATTGAGTTGTTAATTAAATTATATTCATTTGATCATTGAAAAGTGTTTAATAATCAATTTATGATTAATTATAAGTGTTGATTCAATCTAATTTTAATTTGATTAAGATTTGGTTCAATTTGGTCAATTAAGTCAAGTTGGGTCAATAGATTAAATTGACTCTATTGGGCACAATTAGGTTTTGGGTGATGATCAATAGTCATCTTGGGATAGATTTCAACAATTTGTTTGTTCCAATTTGGATTAAATTAAGATTTGATTCAATTTTACCCTTTAAGTCAATTAATTAAATTGACCTATTTGAATTCAATCGGGTGTTAGAAAATGATCAATAATAACTTCGAAAGTGACTTTATAGATTGGTTTGGTTTGATTTGGGTTGAATTGGAGTTTGGTTCAATTTGATTGTAATTAGCTAATTATCCAAATTAGATTGCAATTGATTATGAGGAATGTCCAAGTATGTAATTATAATGATTGTGAAGCTTTA
The DNA here is from genome assembly GCA_021442155.1 of Cymbidium sinense. Lineage (NCBI taxonomy): Eukaryota > Viridiplantae > Streptophyta > Magnoliopsida > Asparagales > Orchidaceae > Cymbidium > Cymbidium sinense. The sequence continues at coordinate 54,338,853 of CM038215.1, forward strand.
GATTAGCATAATTTGGTTTGGATAAAATTGGATTTGATTTTAACCCTATTAGGTTCAATGGGGTCAATTTAGGCTAATTAATACAATCGGTCAAATTGAGTCTTAATAAGGCTTCAATTAAGTTCAAATGATGTTCTAAAGAGTTTCGATAGGCTTAATTTCAAATGATTTGAATCAAGTTTGGGTTTATCCCCTTTAAGCCCAAATAAGTCACATTGGGTCAACTTGGTCACTTGGCCAAATTAAACACAAATTGGGTATGATTTAGATAGTTTTGGGACTTTGGGTGATATATAATCAATTGAGTTTGAAATATGGGATTTGGTTTGAAATCAGGGTCATGAGGTCCCACTTCCTCCTAATTAGGGTCTAGCCCTATGGTTGAGGATAGGGTTGAGAAATTAGCTCAAAGATCGATAATCGCTCAAACATTAACTCACATTTTGACTCAAATTGAGCCAAATGAGCCAAGCTATGAGCTGAATTATTGGCTCAAATATTTTATCAAGTCAATTTCGATTCATACATAAATCGACTCAATCCATTTTTGAACGGATCGAATACATCTCGGACTCTCGTGGCCTGCAAGTCATTTCACGAGCGAGCAATTCCTGTGGACCCTGAGATTAAGGGCTTTGACTAATGAACGATGGTTATCTAACTTAGAATCAAGTTTATAATAAGGGTTTCATCATTTCAGTCTTCGATGCTTCATGATTTATTTATCTGTTTCTTATCTTTGCGGCTAGGGCTGAGAATGATCCTCTATTCTTTGGTCCTCATGCTTTGATCCTTTATGACTTATTTCTCAGCCCTAGTGGTAGGCTGGCATCCAATCCTCTCTGAGTCACAGTGTCTGCATTTTTTCTCTATCATAAACTCATTGTTACCTTCGTAACTTTGCTCAACTGCTCAGTTTGTTTATTTGCCCTAAACTCATTTTTCTGGCACAGATTTTACTAATATTGGTAAAAAATTTTGGTTAGTTTATGGCATAGATGTATGTTGATTATTTTTTTATATATTATAATTTTAAATCATGATTACTCTCGATCACACTATTGTTGGCTTTCGATTTTTGTTGGTATCAATTTCACGACTTGTTAATTATTAGTCATGAAGAAATATTTTTAGGGGATTGTTCTGTTGCTTTGAGAAAAGTTCTCTTGCTATTAGAGCTCTCGATTTCTTGGTGGTATCAATATTGGAGCTCCTAATTTGCTCGTCTCCTTTATGTGTTCTGTAAAAATAATTTTGGAGAATAACTTATGCTCCTTTCTTGGATTCTCTCGATTTGCTCTTGTCCTTTAAGTATACAGTAAAGTAAAGTGGAGCCTGTGAATTATGATTCCTTTCCTGTGAAGCTCATCTCCTTTCTTGGATGCTCTCGGTTTGCTCTTGCCCTTTAAGTATGCAATAAAGTAAAGTGGAGCCTATGAATTGTGATTTTTTCCTGTGAAGCTCATCTCCTTTCTTGGATGCTCTCGATTTGCTCTTGTCCTTTAAGTATGTAGTAAAGTAAAGTGGAGCTTGTGAATTGTGATTCCTTTCCTGTCAAGCTTGTCTCCTTTCTTGGATGCTCTCGGTTTGCTCTTGTCTTTTAAGTATGCATTTATAAATTATGGTTCTTGGATGCTCTTACTATGGTATTAAACTATTTTAATGTGTTATCAATCTAAATGTGTTAATCATTTCTTGGATGCTCTAATCTTGTTGTGGTACTAAACTATTTTGAACATTCAAGTTCAATGGTACCACTTCATACTGAAATATCTTTTTGATTTTTCACATATCTTCTCTTCTCATTTTATGTCACTATGGGGATAAGCATATTTGATTTTACATGTAGAAAGATTGCTTTATTTGAGGTAATCACTGTAACTTGTAAGATGCTTGGTTTAGTCTCCTTTTTTATTTGAATGAGTAGGTGTACTTCAGAGTTTGGAATTAAAAATTGGCTTGTGTGTACTCTTATAATGAACTTCACAATTATGTTTCCTCATGGATAAATCATTTTTTGACCCGATATAAATTTGGTTGAAGTAAAATTGCATGAATTATTTTTTGGCATCATGGCTTACATAAACATATTCACAATCATTTTGGTTTCAGCTTTCTGATTGTTTCATGATCAAATTAGAAGATTGAATTCCTAATTTATTTGTAGGACATCAAGTTTTTTCATTATTGTTGTCTTCTTATCTTATTCCCAAACATTTTTTTTGTTCGAAATCATTTTTTCACATATAATTTTCAAATATTTGCTGAATTTCATGCGAGTCTATAATTGGATCATATTATTTTTGCATAAATATAATGGAAAGTCACTCTCAAAGCAAATCAAATAGTTCTTCAACTTAACCTCATGCTGAAAATACAAGAAATGCTATTGAAAAGAGACAAAAATGCTAGAGAGAAGAGGCTAAAGTTTTTTTTATCCTAAAACTGAGGACCTTGAAGAAACAGAATCGATTTCTAGTTTGTGTGTTTTAACTATTATGATCATTCCACTTCACTATTGTGTATTTCAATATTTCAGTTATATTTCACTTTTATTCCATACTATGCTCTCTTTGGGTTCTGAAATACTCCAATTTCTGTAATTATGTTACTTATATAGTGCTTTTGTAATTTGGGTTCCCTTTTTATTCAATGTTCTCCAATTCTTGTGGGCTTTATTCTGTTACATGAATATTTACAATTTATGTTTTCTGTAGGCTGTATGCTATAGCTTCTATCTTTTCTAATTCTAAACTTCCAAGTGTCTATTATATGTTGATAATTGTCCTAAGTTTAGGCTTGTCTGTGCGACTGTGCCTGTGCTGTAGCTGACAACAAACTGTTGGATGCTTGGAGCTTGAGGTATTTTTTTTATTTCATAATTTCTATTGTTCAGTTAATTGAGTAACTTCAGTTGGAGCTTGAGGTATTTACTTTATTTCACAATTTTAGCTGTTTAGTAAATTTAGTTGGAGCTTAGCTATTTATTTTATTTTTCTAATTTGTTATGTGGCTTGTGGTATGCATATAGTGGGGGGCCGAGGGCTAGCATAAAGTTGGAGATTTATTTGATTTGCTTATTCGACAATCAGGATTATGATGAGAAGAGGATAACTTTGCAATTTCAATTTTTTCTAACAAAAATTTCTAATATATTATTGCGGCTTTCATTGAACGGCCAGTCAACCTCGCCAATCTATTTTGGGGCTTTCTTTATTTTAACGGTGCTATGGGATGGCCTCGGCAACCTGGTATCTACAAGTGAATTATACAAACTTATATAGATTGCGGATACTTGAAGATGATTATTACTCTCTCTCAGTTCCAATAAGCAATATAAATATGTAATATTGATATTATCTTTTATTTATTTATTTTTTATTTTTTGTAATTTGATTTTTTGTATTGGCTAAACACATTTAAATATGTACAATAAAAAATAAATTGTTAAAATTTCAGTTTATATTTATATTAATATGTACAGTAATATTATCTTTAATTAATTTAAAAATTTTAACTATTCTATTCATTTAAATTTCAATTTTATACTGTTAATTCAAGAAAATTTCTGTTTAAATATATTTTTCTTTGTGCATTAAATTTGAGCTAGTTAAACCAAAACGAGCCAGCTCATTTATATTTTTGAGCTAGAATGATTCAGATTCGAGCTAAATAGTATTGGAATTATAGAAACAAGCCAGCTCAAATTACTTTCGAGCTGGATCGAGCTCGATTCAGATTCAATTCGAGCTGGCTCAAAAGTAAAGAGTACCAGCTAGGATCTGAATTTGAGCTAGCACAAAATTAGTTCGAGTTGATTTTGGGCTGGTCCTGGATCGGCTCGAAGCCGGATCATTCTCAGCCCTGGTTGAGGATTGTGAGTCTTCTAGAAGTTGGGTTGATGTCTTAACTCTAGTTAAGAAAATCTTAGTGTCTAGATCAAGTCTTAGGCCCAAGGAGTGATGAGTGTCAACCTCACGAAAGCGAGGTCAACAAACACTTTAGGGTTACTTCATGGGGGTTTAATTCTATCATGTTAACCCAATTGATCTTCTTTAACTTACTTGACCAAATTGGGCTGATAGCACTTAAATAGACCTAAACATTAAATTGATTATCCCAAATTGAATCAAACCATTTCTCTTGATATCTCACCCATTTAGTTTAATTCATGGGAATGTCTTAAAATGATATGTTAGGCATCCTATTAATTTTCCATATTTTTTAATGTTTTTATTTTATTTTATTTTTATTTTTTAAATTGATAATTCACTTAAAATTTAATAATTAATTTATTTTTAAGTTAGAAAATCATTAAAAAATTTATTGAGTATAGATAATCATTCTAAACATTCCTTGAATTTTTCATAATTTTACAAATTTATTTATTATTTTGGTATTTTTGTAGAGTATCTTTGACATAATAAAATTTGCATAACTTATTCATTTTCATTTAAAAAATTATGAAATTTTTTTCCACAAGCTTAGACTGTTGTTTTAAACATTTTTCTAGTTTTTCATAAACATGTTAAAAATCATAAAATGACTTTATAAATATACATTATTAAAAACATCAATTACTTAACATCAAATATAAAATAATCAATCCAAAAAATCAAATAAAATCCAACAAACCCTAAGGACATAAGATAATTTGAATCCATAAATAATGAAACACCAATTAGAATAAAAGAATTTTCTAAAGCAAAGAACTTGTGTTTCTGGGTGATTAGTAAGTAGGACTCACTAGTTAATACTGGCATTAGATGCAAATGGATTCTTAAAAATATTTTTAATAATCCATGTGCATCTAATGTCGCTCTATTGCTATGATGTTATTAGAATAGATATATTTTTCGTAGGTTCTAGAAGTATGCCCAATAGTTTTACTTTACTTTATAGGAGGTCATGTGTCAAAATAATAACTTTTTATGTTTATTTTGTGATATAGATATTATATATTACTTTTGTTATGTTATAATGGTTCCATTAAGAGTAGGAGTTATATTTATTACAATATTTTTTGGATTTTTGCAATGTAAAAATAAAATATAAACTAAGTTTCTCAACCCTGTAGCTGAAGTCACCATACCCTAAAGGATGAACATATACTTTAAACAAAAGAAGAACCAAGAGTAGATTGAAAAGCTAATTTATATTTTATTTAAGAAATTTTTTTGATCTTATATTTATGGGTAGAGCTCATTACCATTTTTGTACATTTCTTTTATCTAGCTATGTATAAGCAAAAATTTTAGCCACACCGACCTATTGACTTTATTCTTTTACAACCATCACAACACCTGACTTCTTTGGTTACCACATTTACTTATATCGTACCTCTTCCTTTTCTTTATTATAATGTGTTTATTTTGGATTTGTATAATATGATAGACTTTTGTATGAGAAAAACTATATTTTTCTATCAAATTTAATAAAATTTAAGTAACCTTTAAAAATGGTTAGCATATAGCCATTTAAATATTAAAATTAAAATCCTCCCTGGCCAATCTTTTCTAAATTAAAATTCTATCGACACCTTGTATATCTCTTTAAAAAGGCATATAATTGAGCCCATCTAATATTAGTTGCTAGCACCCATCATAGTATGGTCTTAATCTAAGCATGCATTACAACTTATTTTAGGATAGATAACTCGCATATCATGTATAACCTCTTTAAGATAGAGCTTAGGCAAGTATTTTTTCAATGGTGACTAAAAAAGTCATAGTACACTAGGTAGCAGTAACTTGACCCAAACAGTTCATTCTTTCTTTTTTGGCATGTACTTCCATTTATCATTATGTATGACTAGCGATCTACTCATATTTTACTGCCCAAGTAGTTTGGCTAATAGTAGGTCAAGAAGATTGAATGGGATGTGCGGTTTCAGAGGAATACAAATAACCCCCAGTTTTTTTTTAGATTTGGCGAGCATCTAGAATCACTAATGAATTACAACTCCATTGTACTGCAATTGGTGCATTGATCTTTGCATCATTAATTCTTTTTGCTGGTTGGTTCCATTATCACAAAGCTGCTCCAAAATTGGCTTGGTTTAGCAGCAACTTGACCCAAATAGGTTTGTAAGTCTAATCTCAATAATATATTCAATCATTTGTCATCACTTTAGTTATATTTTATCTTGTAAGGGAGTTTTGGCCTCCTTCATAATATGGAGAAAATTGAATAAAATGAGAGATTAATTAACTAAATAGAATAATTAAATATAATTAGAACAAAAAGCCAAATTAGTTAGGATGTGGGGGATGAATGGAAAGAGGTAGGCTTTAGGTTTTAGAGAGAGTAGAAGAGGAGATAAAGTGGTAAGACTTTCTAAAATTGATTGTGAAAAAACTTACTTTATTTACTCATTAAGAAATTAAGAAAGATGTCAAGTGATGAGCACCATGGGTGATCACATGCACAAAATTTTGACCATTAGGTTTTTATCTAAACAATTGATAAGCGTGAACTAAAATATTAGATCTTGACTATTATTGGCCATTGATCAAGGGTAAATACATGGGACATAATGTATTTATCCTTGATTAACAACCATGAGTAGAAGCTAACTTGAGAAGTAAAAAAAAAAACTTAAATTAAAAAATAATATTATATGAAGAAATTTATGCATACATATTGAAGATAGATTAATTCATCAAAATCAAATTTGGCTCAGTGAACTTTTAAATTATTTTAAATCTCATCAAGTCATGTTGTGAATGGAAATGAATAAAAAAACAATCTAAGATATAATGCAAATGATGTTAGTAAATGGTATTTTCTATATGCATAGATGGAGGATGAATTAATCTTCTTGTTTAAAAATTAGACAACTTAATTAAACAATTTTTAGTATATTTATGATCAATCAAAAATTAGTATCAACTACATGTTAGTACTAATGGCATTATATGCACATGGATTCTTAAAAATATTTTATTTGGATCCCAAGGTATAGAGGATATTTCATATTGGATCATCCCTTAATATAACAATTTGTCAAAAATAAAACTTGCAAGAATGTGTTGATCATCTATGATCAACTTAAAAATAATACAAACATTATTGATCAACCAATCTTTATATACTGTGTGTGTTGGATTCTTATTTGGATAGCAAATGGTGATGCTTTATGGAGAGAAACCATTCAATGAATGATAAAGGAGTTATTAGGATGAGATACTTCTTATTACGTGGAGAAGGAAGATGTCTAAAGAAGAAGAAAAAATAGATTCAGCATGTTTAAGGGCGATGGAAACATGTTTAAGTGGTTTAGCTTATAAAAGAAGAAGTTAAAATTAAAGTTAAGAAGTTCATATTTTAAATAAAATTAATAAATGGCAATTACATACATTGAAAATTTCACTATTATAAAACCATCATCTTCATATCTTGAATGTTTAAATTATCAATGAAATATCAAAATTCATAGTAAGACCCCCACCAATATTTTAAAATTTTTATTGAATTCCCAACATTTTGATTGTTAGACACAAAAATAATCTGATTCAATGGTTTAAAAAAAATAATATATGTGTTAATTTTATAAATAGATAATTTTAAAGAGTTATGCATGTAATTTATCCTATTAAAATTCCATCCAATATTTTTTGAAGCCCTGAGGAAAGAATCTTTATAAGCACAAGTGATGTGATCACAAGCTGAAATGACATATGACTATGATAATAGCAGATGGCTTAACATTGAAACATGGAAGCTAACATAATAATGTGGTCATAGTTAGCTGCATAGATGATTAGACACATGGCACTAAAATGGTATTGGAGAGAACAATTAGAGAAGTAATGCACTAATGAAAATGATTCAATGCTAGCATAGTAGTAATGAGTAGGTAAGATTCAATATCTTCCATGTGCCAAGCATGCCCAAATGAAATGAAGATTGACCTTTGAAAGACAAACTAGGCTGAATACTCCAGATTATTTAGTGGTCGAATTGGCCATCAAATAAGAAATCAAAGTAGGTTATAGAAGTTGGGCATGATGGTTGGTTTCGGTACTTGAATATGGTGTAAAGTATAGCATTTGGTTGGGTAGAACTAAGTAGTGTGATATTCCTCACTATATATTGCACTCATAAGGGGATGGTGATAAGTTAGAGCTAATGACCAAGACTAACTAGTAAGTAGGAGCCGAGTGAATGAGAATGAAGCAATGAGGGTAATATTAAGTTTATATGTTTTTTTCTTCATCATGTCTAAATAAATTAGGTATTGGTATGAAGATGCAGTACAAGATCATGCCTTATTCTAACAAAATTTTCTTATAAAATTGAGATTTTTTATTGGTGATTTTCTTTTGGACAAAATTTGGGATAAAATTTTAGTCACTGATAACTCATATGCATAATAAAAATATTATGGTAGCATATTAGTTAAAAGATGTATGAATAAAAATATTTGTTGTTGTATATGATGGATAACCCATTACATGCAATGAAAGATATTTATTATCATAAATATTTTAGATAAAATTTTATCACAAATATTTTGTGAAATATTTTGTTATAATCTTTGATGGATTGTCGATTAAACATTGTTCTTTTTGGTGATGAAATGACCATTGTAATTTGAGATGGAGTTTTTCATCATAAAATATTGGAAGATTTACAAATATACCATACAATTTTTATGCATTTACATATCTAACACCTAAAGTTAGATATTTACTTATCTAGTATTTTTTCTATGCTTAAAAAGGTGCATTTCACTTTTAAAAAGTGAGTGATGATGATATTTTTGATTTGATATTATATAAGATTATATATATATATATATATATATATATATATATATATATATATATATATATATATATATATATATATATATAAAAAAAAATGTTAGATATGTAAATAGATAAGAATTATGGTGTGTATATAAATTCCCCTAAAATATATTATGATGTGTATTTTATACAACAACAACAAGCCTTTATCCCACTAAGTGGGGTCGGCTATATGAATCCTTCGGTCTCCATTATGTCCTATTATGATGTATATTTTATCATAAATATAAATGGATTTAGCCATCATAAAAATTATCATAGTTAGAATTTCATCCCATGGCTAATGAAATTGTATTTAATATTACACCATTTAAATTTTTATTAATGATTTGTCGTTAATAAATCACTAAGAAATAATACAAACTATATGTGAAATAATATTACACAAATGACACTAAATAACAAAATGATAACATCATAGTCAATAATATTATTAAATTAATAAATTTCATCACAAATTATAATAACATTATTATAAGTACATAAAATAATAATAATAATGTATAAACATCATTGTCATCATAATACCACAAGCATGCACAAAATCATAATCCTAATAAACATATTAAATAAAAAATTTACAATTAAATAAATATTATTTTAAAAAATAATGATGAAAAACTAATTAAACAATAAAAAAGAATGTTTATAAATGATTTTTACTAGTGAAACTTCCTCATTGTCATTTGCTTCCTCTCATTTATCTTCATTTCTCCCAAGGTAGTTCCGGTCGTCTGTAATTTTGAGCATAACAAAAGCTAAAAAATCTCCTCAAGTTTATGTCGATGCCCAACCTCATTCATTTTCATATGAGCTTGCATTGTAGCTTCTACTTAATTTTTGGATCTAAGGAAACTGCATGGCTTATCAAAATGCACTGCATATGCAAATCTATATGTTATGCATATAAACGTGACTATATATATAAAAGCAATTCATCATGAGTGATGTGATGGGGGTTTGTCAATTGAATGACATGAATATGTGTTTTTAAAGATGGCATAGCGAGGAAGATTATTACACTCATAGATTGACTGACAATGGAACCAAAAGTGTACTAAGCTGAGAAGTTTAAGGAACAAGTCACCAATTATGGATTTAGTGTTGATAAGAGTCAATAAGTGACCTAACTATCAAACAATCAAGCTGAGTATGGGCAGTTGTTTAGAGATCAAAGTGGGTTTAAAGTAGGGCATTTGGTTGGGTATAATAGATAAATGTGGTAATTTAGTACTATTTATGGTTGGCAATCAATCATGGATGGTGACAAATATTTTTTTATCATAAATATTTTATGATAATTTTCTAGATATTTTGTGATGAGTATTCTATCATAAAAAAGACTAATGTTATAATTAATCATAATAAATCATAATAAATTAGTATTAATAAAATGCTATAATACATGACAAATCATAGCAATATTACATAACTATACAAAATCATGATAATGACATTATAGTAAAAATATCACATTGAATGTGAAGTTTGCTTCGTAAGCAAACATAAATTGATAATTAATCATAATAAATTAATAAAATAAAACAATTGTCTATGAACTAATTTTATTTGACCAATCTACCTCATCACAATTCATCTACACTCCTTTAATAATAAACAATGTGGAGGTGGTGGTAGTAGCTAATAATTCTAAGTATCAAAAAGAATTTATCCTCCAATCTATATAAATGCCTAACCTCCAACACTGACTTTGTATTTTGGCTTCAATTTAATTCTTGACCTTAGGGGTCTAAGCAAGTAAAATTAGTTCATGAGCCATATTAAATTTAATTTTGTTAACAAGCTCATAAGTTATAATCTAAACAATATTAAATCAATTTTTAAGGGTTTCATTAGGATCACTTTTCTTTGTTTTATATTTTAAAATTTTATTTTTTTTACTTGTATTTGTTTCAAACTATAATTCAGCATTGATTGTTGTTTTTAAAAATACTTAAAACATCCAAAAGATATTTTGAGTTTTTTTTTAAAAAAAATCTAATTTATTTTAAAGAAAAATACTTAAAAATATATTAAATAAATATATTTTTATGAATAATAAAAAAATAATAATATAAATGTACAAAACAAAATTGAACCCAAATAGGCCCTTAGCTTTTGAATGTCTTTGTAGATATTGAATGCACTAATGAACTATTATTCAATCATTTAATGGGAACATCCATACAACTCATGAATGTGATTATCTCCCTATCTCCATTTCGTACAATATACATACATACATACAAGCATGCAAGACACACACACACATGGTATTGAGCCTCTTAGATAAGGAATAATAATCCTCAGTTAACACCATATGATGCACCCTTTAGTTGTTCCATGATTCATTCAACATTCATTTCTCCCATTGAGTCGCTTAAAAATTCATACTAATTTTACTCTATGAGCACAATTTGGTTAAATTAAATTTGAATCCATTATAATTTTTTGCGTTAAGTATGGTCCTCATCATCGAAAGTTAAATTAATCCAATTTTGCTCCTTGAGTATGATTTACGTGATTACATCAACAAAATATAAATTCTTCTACACTCCTTTGATAATAAACAAGCCTTCCCCCTTAGTCGTGATTGTTGTTACGCTCAACAAATCACTATAATTAATATGTTGTTGACATCTTTTGCCCAACATTAGTATGTCGATGAATTATGACCTTCATCATAATACTTCTCCAATTCCCTCCATCTTAATTCCTGATGTCTTTTCAATCGGCACATGTTCATTAACTATAACATGTGTTTGACCACCAACTCTCCAAAGTCATTATATCCTTATTCTGCTACCATCATTATCGCCCTTTTCTCAGGTGTCTTGCATCTCCATTTTAAGTGTCACATAGGTGAAATTAAAATATATTAAATTTTTCTATAAGAATTTAATAAATGAATAAAGCTAATAACATAATCACACTGATTAAATCATATTATTAAAAATATCAATAGTTCCTCAATATTTGACTATTAACCCTAAATTTTCAGTCATATTCTTAGGTCCCTACCAACATTGCACTTAAAGAAAGTAAGAAGATTTATATATATAATACATAATTTACGTGTATTTAAAAACCTAATACCTAATTTTTTATAATTATTTGCATAACACTTTAATGTCTTAGAAAATTCAAACTATACGCACAAAAATGTATTTTTTTTTATTTGTAAGAAATTAATATTTGCGATATTTTTATGTGATTTTGTTATTTGATGTATTAGATAAAGATTAAAATTTAAGTGATTAATATGTAACTATATAATAATTACATAGTATATATCTATAATTTCCCTAAGAATGTAACAAAGAGTTAATTTATTGAGAAGCGTAATAGCATAATTTTTGCCCTACTCTTTTGTCGCTTGCCGCCGCTCCACTCCAAGATAGAGATAAACTTCATTTTGACATGAAATTTGAGCTTACAAGTGCAAATTCAGTGTTTTTATAACTGTCACATGGAAAAGGAAAGGAATAGTTTTGTAAGCAAAAGAGCAAGACAGATACGTTATGACTGAAGTACGATCAGAGAAGCTTTCATCTCCAAAAGAGCAGCTGCTCTTCCTATGGCAACCTGACTGCTTGCATCTGCAAGTATAAGAACTAATCCAATCTTATATTATAAACTTTACTGCTATAATTTTCATGCACTTATGTTATATTTCTTGCAATTTGTCCATGTTTCAATAAATTGATTAAATTATAGATCTAAGGGAAAGTGACATAATAACTAGAAATATGAGTTCATAGGATCGTCTTTGTTGTTAGGGCTTTCACATTTTTCTATAGATAAATTAATCTTGTGTTTATAAGCTCATTGAATGTTGAAACAGTGTTTTCTCGACGTTGCTGTGTAAATTGCATTCATTATATTTTTCAACTGAAACAAAGGGCAATATTTGTATGGTAGTGGTGCAAACTATGCAGTAAGGTTTGTGTTTACATATGTTTTCACGCTTATGCAGAGAAAATTACTTGCATATGCTTGCTATTTCTTGAAAAACTAAGCAAAATAATTGTAAGGTTCAACATTTGATCATATAATGTTCTTTGAATCATTATACATTGTTCTCATTTTATTTTATATTACATTCTTACTAATTTCAAAAAAACACAATTTGGTGTTTGATTATTTACTTATAGTTGTTTTACTCACTTGGGTGAGTTGTATTTAGGCTTCTCTCAATACACTTTTGTAAGCTTGGTGTCATGCTACTGATTGATCTAAAATTTTATAGTGAATTCTAATGTCTTGGCATGTAAACCTCAATTTGTCGAATACGAACTCATTTTTGATGAGTTTGTTTATTGGCATTTTTGTTGAAACTAGAAGGTGTTAGTAGATACGTATACCAGAAAGCAAATAACTAAAAATGCTTTAGGAATATTGCCATTTTTGGATGAAAATGACATTACGTAAAAGAGGATGTGCCAAAGATTGTTTAAACCTATAGATACTATAGATCATTCCCTATGCATATGAAAGGATTATTATTATAAGACATTTTGTGCTTGGAATTATTTATTAAATGTTATGAAGAATTTATTAATAGTGATCATTGTAGGATTCTATTATTGTTCATTCTATTTGATGTTTATATTGAGATTTTGCTTTTGCCTCCTAAAGTTTTGGCAATTGGCATATCCAGAAGAAGTAACAACTCAATAAATTTTCTTTTTTGATTTTAGGGTGGCTTATGCCTTAGTTTTATATCTTTCATGAAATCAATCATCTATAAAATTTTTTGGAGAGGGCAATCCTTGCATGTAGTGTTTTTATGGATTATCTTTATTATTTGCATTCAAATTTTTTATTCAATTATGTTGTCTAGCAAACTTGATGTTAATTTATTAGTTGTCACTATTGTAAGGCACCATAGTTGGTGTAGATTTCTTCCTTTAGTACTAGAGGGTTTTTTTTCGTTTTGTTATTAAAACCATCATGGTAAACTTATTGACCTCACAAATTATGGCTTGGAATTATTCTTACACTTTTTTCTTCCTTTATTAATGTAACATATAGGATAATGACTTTAAGCATTAAGCTTTTTTATCTTTGCAACTTCTTGTGGATAAAATCCAACAAATTATGTCTAGTTATACACCATTGAATGAGGTTGTATTCCTTTCCCCTCATATCCATATGTATACATCATCATCATTTAACATTATCACAATTATTTGGGTTTCACATTATGAATCATTATTTTTTTTTATTCTTTTCTATTGAGTAATGTTTGATGTTTTAAATCTATTATTCACAAACCAGTTTGAACGACTTATATCCAAGTAATTTTTTTGATACATTCACTATTTAATTTATCATTCTTAGTTTTTTCGTACTATTATTTTAACATTATCATATTCGTCATACATAGATATCAATTTTTTTGTTATAAGCCCAATATTTAGATCTAAGCACTAACATCAACTTAATTGTGATTTTATAAAATTTATTATTTAATTATTTTGATATTCCCAATGTTTTTATAACTTTTGGTCCCCTTATCACACAACTTTTGAGAATGATTACCAACCTAACAAGTGCATTTGTTATCTTTTGTCGTATATATCTAAATCATCTAAGTTTATTTCCAATTTCCATATCTTCAATAAAATGTTAGTTTGGAATTTACTTAATTTAATCATTCTTTAATTTATCACTTAGTTTTTTCAAGCATTTATTTTAACATTGTCAATTTTTTGACACACTAAGATTGAATATTAATTCCTTTTCTTATATAGACCAATATTCCAATCCATATAATATAACCGACCAAATTTTTATTTTATAAAATATATCATTAAAACCATCTCTTTTCGCACAACTTTTAAGACACTCCTTAAATTTACTCGTCAAGGTTAACACTTGAAGTTATATCCTCATATAAATATTCATCCTTTCATAATTGGTTATGAATATTTAAGTCTATTGCACCTCGATATCGCTTTGATAATATTAAATAATAGTTGTTAATATTATACTCACAAAAATTATATATTATATGCTCAATCTTTGTATAATAAAGTATATAGCCTTTATTTTATAAATGTTTCTTTCACTGTTCTGAGTTTTCATTTATTTGTAAAGATGTCTCACCAATTGGAAATATTTCATTTGCAAAAAGTATACATCAAGACGCCTTATTTTAAATTTTTCTTGTAAGCATCTTTATAATCATTTCTAAAATGTATGAAATCAATTTTAATCTTTTGATCTTTGATGTTAATTGACTATGTTTAAAAATTCTTGGGCAACTCTACAGTTATTTATAGTACTAACTGGTGCGCCATTGCATATTTTTATTAATATCATGATATCTTTGACACACCTTCATGCCTTAAATCCAATCAAATAAATTCATCACATTTCTACCTAAGATTATTAAAAATAAAATCATATGAAGTTTATTTGTTTATCCTCAACACTTCTCCATTAATTATCTTCCTACCATGAAGCCAATGCTTATTCCAAATTAATTTAATTTTAAAAGCCTACATTCCATTATCACTATTGTATTAATCTTAAGTTTAATTTTTCTATAGTTCATTAAAAATTACTTTTGTTCTTAAATATTGGTGCAAAAATATTTTTTTACAATAAATACAAAACAATTTGAACTTTAGCTAATCTGTAATTCCTCATATTTGATAGATGCATATGTGAGAATATTTAACCACCAAATTTTTGTAAATGAGGATAATCTTATTGAGTTGTCATCATGTCATGTATGTAGCAATTGCTAGCTTTAGCATTGGCTATTTCAATGTAAATCAACTAGTTCAGTCCATCTAATATGTGAGACCAACTAGCAATCATCATTTTTGTTGGTTGAGCTATGGCTCTATCTAACGACCTTGTGTTCAACGTGAGTTTAATAATCCTGTCAACTAATTTTGTCCTAGAACCACTATTCGATGTTATTATTGTCCTCAAAACTTATGGTGAACTAATACAATTAACGAATTAATATCCTATCTTCGAGTTGGCATGACTAAACATTAAAACAGCACATTTCCTTCTACAATTTCTAGATTATATAATTGAAATAATTGTTTGTATATGATCTAATGTTTTTATTGTATTGTTAGATTGTCAACTTAAAACATTTACCATTTTGATCCATGAATCAAATATTTGGAGTCAAAACAATAAGGTGGAAGATCACTGGCATAGGAAGAATGAGGTATATCAGCCACATACCTCGTAGGTTCATGAGCAACTTCAGAGAAGGTATGGCATGCAATTATCTAGCATTTTAAACATTTGAGTAGTTTCCTTATTTGGATATCTTTCTAGCATATTGATTTTTTCTTAAGCAACTATGAACTTTGACTTGATAATAGTCAAAGTGATTTATTTGATTTAAAAAATACTATTGCCTATAAAAATCCAAGCTAACCCAAGAAGAGGGCAGTTATTGCTCTTTCTGGTACATTTTATGCTTTTTGTTAATTTTGATGCTAATTGATTTTTGAGCAATTATTTTGTTTTGTCATTAGATTGGCATCAAAAGTTTTATATACAAATTTAGTTTATAAGCTTAACAAAAGTCTATAAGATTTGAAATAAGCCTTATCTTAATGGTGTGAAAATATTGGTGGATTCATGCACATGATTGAATGTCATAAATATAGTGTAATAATTGTTGTCATGTAAAAGACACTAGAAAAGAGTGTATCATTTTATATTTATATATTAATGCCATGTTAATTGTATGAACCAACATTAAAAAAATCTATAATTTGAAATTATTTCAATCTCTGAAAAGAACAATTTTTATTGAGAAATTATATGACTAAAGTCCCTAATGCATCATCAATTGGTTCATTAATATATGCAATTATTTATGTAAGACTGGACATTGCACATGTAATGGAAGCTTTCAGTGAATATATGTCAAATTTAAATATTGAGAGATTGGTAAGTGAATTATACCCTACTTGTGAGGTATAATTAATTGCATATTAAATATAAAAAAGGCTAACATAAATTTAAAAGGATATATTAATACTAGTCTAAGAGGAGACTTGGATGCACGAAGAAGTGCTACTAAGTATATATACTCAAGTGTAAATGTTATCATTTGAGTTTCACATTTATAGAAAATAATGGTATTATCAATTATAAAAGCTGGATATAATTGAAGTGAGAGATTATTTAACTAAAAGACTTTATGACAAAATTGAATCGATCGCATGAAGATAGATTCATATTATATGTCACTTAAGGAGCATTCACTTAGCAGAGAATGTCACCTTTCACATATAAAAAAAGTCAATAAAATCAAGTAACAAATCATATGCATCTTACATGAATATGATGTTTTATCATTTCTTAAAATAAAATAAAAAAAGTATGAAACTTGTTGATATGCTCATAAAAGTGGAATTCATTGAAAAGTTGAGACTTTGCAAATTTTCAGCTAACCTCAACAAATGATATTATGGAGATGCCATATGAAAGGTTGTTTAAATATTAACCATAAGGTAGATTCATCAAAAATATTATATATAAGTGAAAGATTATTAATAGATGAATATAAAAAAAATTTTATGTAACTCGTACAACCTTTTACCTATTAAATTTATCTATCTATTATAAATTTATTACTCGCTATCTACTACCTAACATCTACATTATGATACATATCACTTTCTATTTAATATATCAATCTTGCAATATACCACCTCTTAGAAATATAAAAAAAAGATGGTTCCATTGTGCTAAAGCATCCCATAATCCCAAACAAATAAATTAAAGGAGAGAAAAAGCTGAGAGAAGTGAGGAAGAAGATAAGAGACAAGTAAAACCTTAGTTGTGGTTATTCTCTCAACTTTATTTAATCTTTATTCAAAATTTTATCACTATCTGAACACTAGGTTCATCTAATAATAAAGCCAACATTCTTATATGCTTTTTAATATTTATGATAAGAAAGATATATTTGGAAAATTCGTATACATTATGCAATAATTATTATATTTGCTAAAAACTTTTTTCATATGAAACTACAATACAAATTAATGATGAGATTATATAATATGAAAAATAATTAAAAACAAAAAATGATAATAGAAGCTCTTTGAATTGTATTTGAGTGAAAACCAAATAAAAAAATAAAAATTAAATGAAAATCTTACATTTTGACAAACACATTTTATTCTCTTTCTTAGGCCTTCCATGAGTTAAAGTTGAAACTAGAAATATTTTAATGTTTTTGATGTTATCTAATATTTTCAATACAACCTTCCCATGAAATTAATTCAATAATACTCATTGTGATATTGATATTATTTGCTCCCCCCTTTTGATCCACGCCAATAGTTCTTGTGCATTTTCTCTTGTTATTGAATTATTAAATTCTTATAAAATATTTCTATGTTAGTTTAAAAAATTATATATATATATATATATATATATATATAAAGGGTCACATCCTCACAATAAAGTGTTGTTGTTAATCAATAATATGAGTGAGAAAATTTGAAGAGCAATATATATCTCAATCTTTAATCACATCCTGCAAGTGAAAGCATCCAAGTTAGAAAAATAACTCTTTGTTTTAATTTTTTTCTAGATAAAAATTTATTTTTATTTATATAAAATATGTACTGAAAAAATTTCTATTTCATATATGTATTTTTTTATTTTTGTTTAATTATATAAATTGATTTTTTGGAACATTTTACATTTTTATGTGTGAATATGATATATGCATTCACTTCCAAAGTCACACTTTTCTAGTGACTATATATCATGTTATTACTCATTTTTTTCATTAAAAAGTGTGAAAACACTTTTTAACTGTGCAACTTTTATTTTTAATCATATATTTTTAAGAATTTATACTTCTATCCCTAAAATTATTTGTAATTAAGATAGATATTTAGATACTTTTTAATAAGAAAATTATGGGTAAAACTTTTGGTTATATAAGCACTAAATTAGTGTGATTATAAGGTTTAATGTGTGACTAAAAATATTATTTTATATTTAATCAAATTTTAAATAAAATTGCAATGACAAAAATATTTGGGCATATTTTTAAATCATACATGACTATAACTTGCAATCCTTATAATAACTTTATAAAATGCAACAAAAGTAAATCATTTATGTAATTTTGTCCATGTCCAATAATGTTATTATGAATCTCATAAATATAGAAAAAAATGTTATTCATCTCAAAATCTTTATAATCACGAATGTCATTGCTAGTTCCTATCATCTTTTCTATCTCATCATTCTTTGTAAATCCTCTTCTAATAAGAAATATGCTATCTACAAGAGTTTTTTTTAGCAAGCATGCTACAATAAGATTGATAAATATTTTTTAAATATTTTAGAGAAGACCAATACTCATGCAAAAGAAAAACAAACATACAACCTATTTATGTGTGACTTTTGAAATGTAAAAAAGCATAATGCAAGAGAAGGTAGTGGGCCAACATCACCTTTATATATATAAAAAGAAAAAAAATTAAAGTGATCTCTGGATTATTCATATTGGTCCATTTTAGTCTCAGTCATCTAATGTGTTCATTTTCATTTTTCTAAGTATTCAAATCTGATCCAAAATAATATTCAATTAGAATATATGAATGAAATTTGATAAGTCAATGAACTATTTTGGATCAAATTTAAAGATTCAAGGAACTAAATTGGACATATATGTGGTGTGGAACTAAGACAATCATTTATATATAAGTTAGCGATGATTTTCACTTTCTTAACTCTATATAAAATTATCTTTATCATATATTTATTAAGTGAATGTGAAAAGTGTTTCTTTTTAGGGAATACTTCTAACTAAATGACAAGTAAGAGTATAGATAGCTATAGATTGGTGAAAGTAAAGCAACAATATAACTTGATTTTTTGTTGAAAGTTTTTTTTTTTATTTCTCTTATGCATATATCTTTGAATCTTCTCATTTCTCTTCTCAGCAAAGATACATCCAATATTAAATATCAATTTAATACAGATGTCAGAAGTTAGTGAGGCAATGCTACTACATTTAATAGCTAAGGAATTATTATTGTTATTGTTTTAGATTGCTATCCCTTAACAATTGTTTAGGAATATGAAGAAAATAAAAGTGTACGATATTTTAAGTTAATATTGGCACCATTCTAATAAACCAAATAAATATTTCATCAATCTTTGGGATGTGTTCTTCATTGCTATATGTTGATGACCAAAAAAATTGAACTACATCTTTTAAATAAGATTTATCACATCATTATAATCAATATTACTATAACAATAACTTTATTTTAACTTAGATTATTTTTTTACTCCATTTAATTATTTTATTGTATTATCAAATGGGGGAAATGGTTTTTGAAATATAATGAAGGTCAAAGGTAGGACTTCTTTCTAGGCTAGGGCTTCACAAATCTGTGGGTAATACATCTTTCCCAACATAAAATAAGATTTGTGTTAGGTTAGTTTTATTTAGAAAATTAAAAATCATGAGATAATAAGTTAATTTTCTAAATAAAAAGGATTTTAATAGCATATATTATAATTTTTCATTAATTTTTATTCATAAAAGATATTATAAAGTTGTTCATGAGATTTACATGTTTGGTCAAAATAACTTTAGTTTGCCAACATATTATAATAAAAGGTTGATCATTCAAGAAAGAAAGTTCAAAAAATTAAGAAGTATTAAATGACTACTACTAAAATAATCATAAGATCTATTGATGCTCAGATAATAGAAAAACAATATTTATATGCTTGCATAGTTGTGGCATGTAAAATAAATGAGTGAAACAATGATAGAAAAGGTTACATTTAAAAGTAAATGATTAGAACAGAAGGAAAGGATGATAATTTGAGAAATATTAGGAAAAAATAGATTTATTATACTTAAAGAGCAAACAAGTCATAATCATTCATTGTATTGTGTCATTTATTTGGGGTCAGATTTATGAGTCATCATCATTCATCAATCCCTCCGAGCAATATTGCAAGAGACAACAAACTTATATTTTGAAAAAAATTTGCTCGACTTCAATCAAAGGAATATTTGATACATATTAGAATCACTTCTAATTGCCACAACTTATATTTAATAAATCCTGATTCTATCATCATTTTAATATGATCATTTATTAATATATTATTTCTAATTTTTCAACACATTCATCTTAATATTGCCTTGTTTAACACTCATACTCAATATAATATAATTAACAAAATTAACCTAATTATAATAGAATAATTAGATAAATTTTAAAAACTTAAACCAAAATAATTAAATAAAGTTGCTACTTTAGTGATGTTAATTAAAATATGGTAACAATTCTTATTAAAAATATACCATTTATTTTTTTTCCCAGTTGTCAATGCATTATAATGAAAGGATACATGCGATATATTAGAGGTAATATTTGTTTTCTACAACATTATAAGAAGATGGATGGTGCTAAGTTTAGCTTATAATATCATATACTTCTATTTTATTAATGTGCATGTATAAATGTTCGGTAATAGACATCTACAACAACAATGACAGCTTCACAATAAGTCTTTAATTGTCAAATGCAACAACAGAATCTCATCGAGTATCTAACATCTCCACTCTTGTTGAATCAATATTTAAGATTGGACGCATCTTTGTTGAGAAGAGGAAAGAGAAAAAGAAATAAAAAAATTAACAAGAAAACTAAGATACATTGTTGCTCTACTAGCAATGATCCATGATCATCTCTAACTTTAGTTGTCAATTAAATTATGAAATATCATCAAACAAAAATACTTTCGACATTCACTTAATAAATACATTCTAAACATGATTAATATACTTTAAAATAAACTATCGAACCACCTTATCTTGCATCATATTCTCTAAAATAAAGCAAGCAACATGCATAATAAATGCTAAGAAAATATTTATTTATTTAGTGCCAAAACATTACCCTTCTCTAGAACATTTAAAAATTGACTATCAATCTTATTACAATATGAATACTGAAAATTTTATATTGATAGTAGACCTCATGTTAGAAAAAGGTTAGCAAAGAATGAAGAGTTAAGAGAGATAACAATGCCAAGTACTAACAATCATGAATAAGGACAAGGTGAATATTATTTCAACTCTATAAGTATGATGATATTCTTTTACTTTAGCAAAGGTCTAACTAAGACCTTTAAATATCTTAATTAATCCTTTCAATTTCATTTAGTTTGTTTGAATTTGGATTGATGTTTTATATCTTTGGAATTTAATTTGGATTTTTATTTTTGGTTTAGTTTTCAATTTAGTTTGCTTTGAATTATTTCATTTGATTTTATTTGAATTGGTTCATTTGATTTAATTTATTTCACTTGTTTCATTTGATTTGTATTAATGTTTTGGATTAAGTTATGTTGGTTTCATTTTATTTAGTTCATGTTAACTTAAAGTGTTTAGGTTAAGGTTTGCATTCATTTGGTTTGATTCCAGTTGTTTAATTGCATGTTTAAGTTTCATTAAGTGTTTGTGATTATGATTTTTTTAACTTAAGGCTTAATTAAGCTTAATATGATTTATTAATTTCATTAATCCTTAAGTATGTGATTGATTAAGTTCTTTGACTTAGGATTTTTGGAAAACCTTTCTAAGAGTTTTTAATGTTTAATTGAAATTAGTTGAAGTTGTTTCATGATTTAATGGATTAATGAAATTTTCTTTATTCATTATTTGATTAATATTGACTTAGAAATTTGGAAATTCAACAATTCCCAATTCAAAAATCAGTTGGGTTTGAAATATTTATGGAAAGTGGGGTTACATTCTATTTTTATGTATTCAAAGTTTCATCTTGATTTGATTCATAATTAGGGAGTAATTAAGGTTTTAATTATTTTATTAAAACCCAAATTAAGCCTAATTTGATGAAGATTATTTGAGGGTTTTATTTTTATTTATTCCCCTCTGAATGTTGTTTCCAAAGAGGGTTCATTCATAATTGTTGGACAATTGGTTGATTTATTATGATTTAACTAAATTCTAGTTAATTATTTGATTTATTTAATTCAAATAATTACTTAATAAGCCAATTTGTGATTTATTAAGTTTGGATGAGTTTCATTAGTGTTTTAATGTTCATTAAGGTTCATTAAGTTTATTTAAGGTTGTTTTATTCATTTTCATTAATTACTTTGTTTAATATTAATTTATCTAATTAAAATTGAGGTTTAGGATTTAAAATTTTATTTCTCATGAATTACATTGTAATAATTCATGAAAAGTTTTTCTGAGGCGTGTCTTAACATAAATTTTAGTTCTCCAAAGTTTCATTCCAATTGGATTAATGGTTTAAGATTAATTAAGGTTTAATGGATTTTAATTAAACCCAAATTAAGGCTAAATTACCCCCAAATTAATTAGGGATTTTAACTTTTATGGATTAATCTCAACAAGATGAATCCATAGAGCCCAAGTTTTAATATTTTGGATTCATATTTATTTTTCTATGAATTTTTTAATTTTCTTTGAATTTTAATTAATATTTAATCAACTTTCAAAGGGGATTAGTCATTTAGTAATGGTAGGGTGACGTGGCAACCCCCGTGGCATTGTCGTCATGTGACACGGTGCGAGTGTGCTGCGCAGATCCTACGTGGCATCCGCATCAAAAGCAGTGCCATGTAGGATGATCTCGACCATCCGATCAAAGATCGGATAGTCTGGATCAATTTTGTAGTTCTTTAAAGGCTTAAATCAATCAGCCATCTAGATCAAGACCGTCTAATCTTAATAGAAGGATCAGATGGTAAGAATTCAATTCCGCAATGCACCAATGAGAGACGGATGTCATCCATCTCTTTTGCCTAATCGCTGACGATCATCAGCGAATTGCACCATGATTTTGATCCCAAATCGATCAATGATCGATTTAGGACCTATCTATATGGATAAATCCACTTGGGGATCAAATTACTTTTGAAAAGTGTAAATGGATGGCCTAGAGGATTGGAGAGGGAGCATACCTGGATTCTAGTGATCACTCGCGATGAGATCAACTCCATTAGCTTCATCTCGGCCCAACGAATGTGTAGGTAAAGTTTGGTGGCCTGCATCCCTGTGGATTGCTCCCTAGGCTAACATTGACTTGGTTTTCTAGCAGTGTAGGTCATATTCCAGCTTGTAAGTGGCTAGGGGTCGGGGTGGCAATTCGTTTGAGCTTGCCCTGACCTCTGGAATGTGTTGGTAGGTTTAACTTGATGTGAGAACCTCTACCATGGATTTGTCCATTAGGGGTGAATTTCCTTAGATTAATGATCAAACATGGTTATTTGATCATTTGAGATATTTGGAATGATTTAATTTGGTCAATTTCTTGGTGGGTTGACCTTTGACTTGGATGGATCCCACCTAAGTCAAACTTATGCCAAATGAGTTGACTAGATTTGAATTTGGATTTGATATTACTATTTTAATTTGATTTCATTTTGATTTATTTGGATTTGATTTGAGTTAATCCAAATTTGAAATTTGGGTTAATTCCACCTAAGCCAATTAGGTTAGATCAAACCTAAGGAAGGTGTCCTAGGTCACTAGGTATAGTGTCCTAAGCACCAAATTAGAAGATTCCTATTTGAGATTAGGACATCCTAATTACTAATTTTAGAGTTCAAATTAACCTCATCTAAAAATGAGGTCAACAATCGGTGATATGGGATTAGTAAACATAGATGATTCTACTCAAATTTTGATCCCACCAGCAGTAACTGACCCACAAAAAGGATAGATGGAGAGTGATGTCACCTTAGTAGTATAAAAAGATACTAGTGCTGCTTCCCAATGTCTACTCAACTTGTCAGTAGTGACTATATGAAAATTGAATAAGGTGATGATGATCACCCTTCTTGGGGAAAGTGTGCCTTCTCTTTTTGATTTGGCCCATGACTGGTTCTAATTGCATGTCATTGTAGGCATACATTGCATACCAAAGAGCTTAAAATGAATCATGAGAAAAAAATACATAAAAGAATAAATTTGTTGCATTAGTTAGGTATATAACATGCCAAACATTATCTTAAGTTTAAGGAGTGAGTTAGGCTTTTAGCTTCCTTTTTAAATGCAACAGCCTAGCCATCTTGCATACATAAAATTAGACTCATAGTTTTTCAAAATTGCTTAGGTGGTGTTAGCTCGCAACCCTTCCAGGCAAGTGATAAGTCCAAAAGAGTCAGGGATAGGATCATTTCCTTAAGAGAGAGAAAGTATTGATAATTCCCAGAAAATTTACATTAGGTCAATCCTCTGACTTATATCAATAATATTTGTAGACTTAGGATCTAAAGCATCCTACTCTAATAAGTCTTCAAACATTAGGCATTTCTATAGTCTTGTGTTAATAGAATATAAGTCCTAGATTTCTACTAAAATATCAATTCAAATCATAATAAATTCAACATCAAAATGTAAAGCCCAATGGAAAAATAATCAAAATGCTTACTAAGCTTTCCAATATCTAAAAGTACTTTCTACTAATTTTCAATTGGCCTATGAAAGAAATATTTCCCCTATGAAGCATTCCCTTTTGAATTTCTAAATTTTTTTAAGACAGGCTTTGAAATCCATAGAAATAAAAGTCTATTTTTTTAATCTGGAGTATTCTTAAGAAGAAATCATTTATTACTAAGATATAATTAATTATAGGGGCATGCCCTTATAAAGAACTGTGAACCCTACACTGAAATAAACCCTATTCTACTTCTCCATATAGTTCAGGGGAAAAATCTTTGGAACATCAGAGAGACCCATCAGCCTTAAGATTCTATTTTAAGTAATCAAATCTCTGATAGAGTAATATATTTATCTTTCAAGATAAGATATTCTTCCTTTAATGGAATATTTTATTATCTAAATAAGTACCCCAAGATCTGCATGATGTTCTAAATAAAAATTTCCATAGATGTTTCTAGCGACTCCACTAGGGAATAATTCCTCTCTCCATCTTTAAAAATAGACTTTAATTTCTATACATCGGCAATGTACTTGAACTTTTCATGGGTCAAGATTGCATTACATTTTGTTGAGTATCTCCCTATTTCATTCTTGGAAGAGTATACTCAACATTCACTAAATGGAATATTGAACTTCCTTATTTGTTGAAATCAAATAAGAGGGTTTTATAACTCCTATATTTTCAAAAATAAAATCCATGATTTAAACTCTAGCCATAATAAAAATGGCTAAATTTTCTAATGGGTCAAAAGTTGTTCACTTTTGACTATATTATGTTGATTAAAAGCTCATTATAATTTGATAAATTTTCTTATTTGAAAAATAGAAAATGGTTGGCCAACTTATTTTCACTACTACATCAGGGATTAACTTTTTTATGGATAGTAGCAGATTGCTTGATGGCTCCGTTATCATGTTTGGAGCTAGTTTTGAAGATTTGAACATTACTACTAATGGAGTAACTCTTGCTATTATTAGTGATGTGATTATTAAAGAAAGAAGTTTTCCTTGGAGTTTTCTAGAGTGTCCCACAGTACTTTTGACACTTGCAAGGAGATGGCTATGGAGGCCTTAGGGAGATCCAAATAGGCCCTATACTAAAGAAAGTAAATAATTTCTATTACAGTGACAACTGATTCCCTTTTTACCTATACTTTTAAAATAGGTTCCACTTCTGAGCCATCATTGATGACTAAAACTCAAAAGAAAAATAGATATAGAAGGCTTATATGGCATGTCCTTATGGAGAGAAAATTGAAGGAAATGATAGAGATTGAACAAGTTAGGATGAGGGAGGGGTATACCTTTCGGATACATCCCCTCTCCTAGGAGCTAGCAGACCCTCTTTCTGTAGCCCATGGAGAGGAGGATGAATATAGAATTGTCAATTAATGTAAAAATAGACAAAATTTTAGAATGATAAATAGGGAAGCTCATAGTAGATAACACCAGATCCTTCGTAGAACTTTTTAGTCCTCTTTTTACACTAAAGAAGAGTTGCTTATGATTATGAAGGGACAAATTTCTAGAGAGCTATAGAGAGAAGTCTTATAGATACCCATGACCACTTCATGTAAAAGAAAGGGAAAGATAGTTTTTCTTAATAAAATGGATCCTATCACCCCATGCCTGTTAAACCAGACTGGTATCACCACCTAAGGCGGTCACTAACCTAGCATAAGAATGAGTTAGCTAACTTGAGGAGACATAGGGTTATCCCTAAAAACAATCATGGGGGTTTATGTCAGGAATGCCCCATTGGCCCCTAAACCAAAAAACTCACTCACCATCATGGTCAAAAAGGACACCTGACATCCTTTCTATTGAAGAAAGGCCTTCATCACCTTTGCTTAAGCATTAAACTGAAGGGTCATCTTCATTTCATACTTATAGTAGAGAGATAGAGTAACTTCACCTATTTATTTATAATAAAGAGATTATAGATGAGGGACACCTCATTTTGGGAGCCACTCTAGTGATAGAGGAAGTTCCCACTATATAGAGAGAGACATCTAAGGCAAAACCTAAAGATATAGAAGAAAAATATGAAGCCATCCTTGACAATGATGGTATACCTCTTTGTTTCATAAAAGAAGAAGTGGAAACCATTGTAAAAGAGGATGATGAAAAAGAAAAAATGAGTAAGATTCAAGAAACCTGTCTTACTGGAGGAAATGAACCTATCCCTAACTCTTATGCATATGATTTGCTCCTCTTCCTTTTGATATTAACCTCTATGCCTTCAATGACTTACTTAAACTCTTTAATTTCTTTTATTTTGAGCTAGAAAAGGGGTCCCAAAGACTTAAATTCTAATATAGTAAAATTCAACTTAATAGGAAGGGATCTTTAATGGCTTAATTCTAACTTGAATAGCTTGAAAAGGAAAAGGGTTATAATGACTTAATAGTATCCTAAATTTCTTACAAGGATGCCTACTAATGGGCTTACTCCTATTTGATTAGCTATTAAGAAGGGGACTTAAATGGCTTAATTCCTTCTTGAATAGATATAATGAGGAAAAGGGTCCTTAATGACTTAATCTTAAACCTAAAATTTTTTACTAGTAGGAATGGGATCTTGATGACTTAATCCTAACCATGCAGCTTATTTGACAAGAAAGGGTCTTGGTGACTTAATCCTATCCATGTCTTTCAGAAGGAATTCTTACTAAGAGACTTACTTCTCTTTAATTAACTATTTAAAAAAGGTATTTAAAGACTTAGTCTAACCTAAATAGCTTAGGATGATGAAAGGGGTCTTAATGATAAATCCTAAACCTTAAATTTTGATAAGCAGAAAAGGAGTCTTAGTGACTTCTTCTTAGCCTAAATAGCCTTTTTTATAGGATCGACTTTTAATGACTTAATCCTATCCTGTGAATAGTAAGAGTGTTGCCACAAAGGACTTGCTTCAAACCTATGGAATTCATAGGAAGTGTCCACAAATGGGCATGCTCCCTTCTGATATGAATGCAAAAGTTATGTTCAAAAGGATTTAAGAAATTTTACAAAATGTTTATTGCATAAAATCCATAAATAAAATGCAAATTTAAATGAAATAATAATACATTACAAAGAAAAAAATACTTTGATTGATAATCATCTTTAAAATCAAGTACATTTCATACATAATATTTCTTAAGTAACATTAATTAATAGGTAGCATTGAACATTCACCATTGCAAGTTATCAACTAATAGGAACCTCCTTCATAGACTTTCTTTACAATGAATGGTCCTTCCCATGTTGGCTCATTTTTTTCTATCCTACCATGAGCTAAAATTGGCCTTCTACGAACCGGCCAAGTCTCCAACTTGGAAAGTTCTAGGATGGACCAATCTGTCTTGAGCTTGAACCATACAAGATTGGTGCAATTCAAAGTCTTGTTGAGTCAAATGTTTTCCTTTAAGATTTTCAAGTTCTTCTAGTCAAAGTTTATGATTCTGATCTACTGTGATGTCATTATTGACTACTATCTACAAAGATGGTAATTGTACTTCTAATAGAAGAATAGCTTCAGTTATGTAAACTGAAGCATATGGTGTAGATTAAGTTGGTGTCATATATGTGGTCCGATAGGCCCATAAGGCTTCAACCAACTTTTCATGTCACTCACATTTATTTTCATTGAGCACCTTTTTTAGAATTTGCACTAGAGTTTTATTAAATGCTTAGGCCAATCCATTTGTCTTAGTGTAATGGATGGTCGAGTAACTCCAATCAATGTTATGTCAAGCCATAAAATGATTTATTTTAGTGGACTTGAATGATGAACCAATACCAAATTTGACTCAACAAGGGATTCCATAATAATATATAATATTTTCTTGAAAGAACTTAAGTATGTTATATGCCTTCATTTCTTTCAGTGGAATCACCTAAGACCACTTAGAAAAGTAATCATTTACAACTAATATAAAATGATGCTTTTGATGGAGGGTAAATAGGCCTTATGATGTTTGTACCCCAACTCTCAAAGGGCCAAGAGGTAAGCATCAAATGTAGTACATTAGGTGGTTGATGTAATACTAAACCATATATTTAGTATTGATGATAAGGACATGTAATTCCATACAGTCATTTAACATCAAAGGCCAATAGTATCCAAGTCTTTTAATTTTTAATTTAATCTTAGGTCCAGATTGGTGAGCACCACATAATCCATAGTGTACCTTAGTCATAGTCTTATGGGCTTCTTGTTTATCTAAATAACGTAGCCATATTTGATCAAATGAACTATGTTATAACACATTATTAATTAATACATAAGACAAGGAACATTTCTTAATTTGATTTATTAATGACTTATCTTCAAGGAGACTCCCCTCACTTAGATAGTTAATGATTGGTTATCTCCAATCACATTCTTCTTGACTTTCTCTAAGGGTGCCTATTCATTGCATTTCTATTTTCCTATTCATATAATTTAAATCCATCGGAGAAAAAATTTGTTGATTTTGAACTTCTATAGATATAGATTCTTTTTTGGACATATAATTTATTTGGTAAGTTTAGCCAAAGCATCTTCTATAGAATTATCTTTTTGTGATATTCTATACAGAGTCATGAGGGAACTCTTTTTAAGAAAATTTCATTATATATAGAAAATAGTTGAAAAGCTCTGGGTCTAGAACCTTATAGATTCCACTCACTTGTTTAATAACTAGTTGGAAATCCCCAAAGATTTTTAAGAATTTTAATATCCATAAGGATTGCTAACTCTAGCTCAATTATCAAAGCCTCATATCAAACATCATTATTCATATAAGGTTCAGATAAATAATAAGAATACTATGTTATTTCTTTGACTGGAGTTATAAAAATCAGTCTAATCCCTGCCTTCCCTAGGATAGAAGAATTTAATTTTTTACATTTCTTTGATGATGCTACACCATCAAAGTACAACTCCTAGGTGGCATTAGTTTCCTCTTTAAAATATATGATTTTCTCATCTAGAATATCATCATTTAAAGGAGAACCTCCGGGTAAAGGTTGTGTTGCTAAAAAGTTAGCTACAACTTAACCATTTATAGGATGTAGAAGAATAAATGTGATCTCAAATTGTAAAAAAAATCAGATACCAATGTGCTAGATGTCCAAACAATATTGAGAAGGTCATAAGATATTACAAAGGATTCACTCTTGAAATCAAATTTACTTTTTGTGATAGCATATAATGCCTTAGTTTCTGAGTGGAAAAACCAAAGCTACATAATGTTTCTTCATTAGTGGATAATTCATCTTTACTAGGATGAGTCTGCAGCTTAGATAATAAATAATGTTTTCTTTCTCTTCTCCATTAACTTAGGCTAACATCGCTCCAAGTGACTCATCTAAAGCGGTAGTATACAAAATTAGTGGCTTCTTTGGGAATGGGGCAGCTAAGACAGGAGGAATCATGATGTAGAACATCATGATGATCAATAAATTAGAGCTCAAGGCCCATTTACAAGATCTCAAGCTAAAGCCCAAGAAAATTCAAGAAAGAAGAAGACTTAGCCCATTAGCCTGTTAAGGTCCATTTTATGATTTCATCTTTTTTATTTATGTAATTTTTAAATTTCTTCTAGAAACTCCATGTTTCAAATTTTGCATTTAAAAATTCAATGCATGACATGTGAGGTGGTTGAATCCACATAAAATAATAGCATGTGAAATGGGTGGATGGCATAAAATAATGAGGCAATTTAATGCTTCACATTAATGTGGCCACCCACCTTTCCCTCCATGTTTTGAATTCTTTTCTTTTGAAAGATGCTTGTAATGGCTATAAATAGCCCCTCTTATTAGAATGAAGGAGATCTTTTGGCAATTACAAATTTTTGAGTTATTCTTGTGGTTTGAGAGCCAAACCTTGGCAATCCTTGGTGAGAGCGCTAGTTATCCAACATATCTTCTTCCTTCACCTCCAATACCCATGTTCTCTCAATCTCATCAAAAAAAGAATGCCCACCTCCATCAAATTTGGCATCAGAGCGAAGCCTAGAAGAAGCAAATTTGGCCTAAAGTTTGCTTCAACAAAGGGAGCAACTCAAGTGTTGGACTTGTCTTCAAACATGTGAGTTTTTCTTGGACTTGTGAGGTTAATTAATCTTCTTTTATGTGATAGTTTAAAAGCATATTAGTATCTTGGAAAGATATATATTGCTTGCAAGTTTATGGTGATAACATAAAATTTCAATTAGTAAGCTCCATTATATATTTTAGCCATTTTCCAATTGTGTGAACGTACACACCCCCTCCCCCTCCCCTCCAAAAAAAATAGAAAAAAAAAATTAAGAGAGTACCTTGGTGAGGTAGTTCATCACCTAAAGCAACCTAGCCTTTAGTGCAAATCAAAATCTAATTACTTGCTTTATTATCTTTGTTATTGTTTATGGTTAATTTTAGAAGTTTCTTTGATTAACTTATGATAACTTGCTTTCTTAAAAAGAAAAAAAGAGGCTTGATAAATTTGAGCATTTTTATTTCATTGCATTAAAAAAAATATAAAAGATATATGCATGCATAATAAAGTGTGTTAAACTTGGTGATTTTGGAAGCTAAATAGAACTTTGTCAAAAAGACCTAAACTGTCTAAGGAGAGCTTGGGATTTAAGTGATCTTGTACCCTCCTCACCGAAGTTCTCTTAGCTTAAAATTTTGCTTTGATTGCACAATTATATTATACTTATTTATTATTTTTTTTTCATTGGTCCCTTTTCATATATCTTTTTTTTCTTCCTTAAAAAAAATCTCATGGCACCAAATTCTATCTCTCAAGATCAAGTTGAAAATTTGACTAGATTTGTTGATGCCTTAGATCTTAGGATCCAAGATAATGAATTAAAAACTCAACAAATATTAGAAGAAAGTAAGAATCAAATGCAAGAACTTAAACAACAAATGCAAACTCTTTTAGTGCATCTATAAAATAATAGAGTACCAACTCTTCTCCAATACCTACTCAAACAGTGCCAATAGGAATAGATGAAGAAGATTCATATCCAAACCATAGAGAAAATCAACCACTTAGAAGACAATCAATTGCTAGAAATGGTGGAAGGGGAGAAAATTATTTTAAGACTATAGAAGACTCTAATGATCCATCTCGAAGAGTTAAAGTAGAAGCCCCAACTTATGATGGTATACATGATCCAAATATATTTCTCTATTGGTTAGTTTAAATGGATGACTTCTTTGATTGGTATAAAATGGATGATTACTAAAGGGTTACTTTTGATAAAATGAAATTGATAGGGCATGCTAAAATTTATTGGACAAATATTTTAGCTAAAGAACAAAGATTAGGAAGGACAAACCTCACTTGGATAGAAATGAAAGAAATGTTAAGAGCAAAGTACTATCCTAGGCATCATGATAAGAAGCTACATAGTCAATTATTAAGTTTGAAACAAGGTAATTATCTTGTAACTGAATACTTGAATACTTTTGAAGACCTAGTTTCTAGAATTGATTGTGCTGATAATGATTGGCAATTAGCCAATAAATTTATTATTGGACTTAGGGCTGACATTAGAAATGAAGTTGAATTATTTGACCCACAATATTTAGAGGAAGCATTTCATTATGCATTATTGGTTGAACAATAATAGAAATCCACCTCCCTCTCTAAAATTAAAAGTCAAGTACCTACCATTTCATCCCATAGATCTACTGTTAGACCAGCCCATCCAAATGGCTCATCCCTTTGCCTAAAACTTTAATTGAAGGGAGCTTTAAGAACATTAGAGAAGTAATATGTTTTAATTGTCATAAAAAATGTCATATGCAAAATCAATGTAAAGCTCAAATCTTATTTTTAGAAGAAGTTGAAAATCCAATAGATGATAATCTAGAAGAAGTTTATGATGACACCCCATTATCTGATGAAGAATTGGAATTAATTGATGACCCTCATGTTAATGTGATGAGATATCTTATTGTAATAAAAAATGAGGCAGATGATTGGAGGAGAAAAACATTTTTAGCATGTATGTTTTGTGTAATGAAAAGAGATGTAGGTTAGTTATAGATGGAGGGAGTGCTATGAATGTCATTTCAACACATACATTAACTCGAGCCAACCTAAAATTTGAACCTCACCTTGAACCATTTCATGTTAGTTGGGTAAATCATACATCTCTTCCCATCACCAATCGGTGCTTAGTTCCTATTAACATAGGAAGCTATGAGAATCAAATTTGGTGTGATGTTCTCCCTATGGACATTGCTCATATTCTCTTAGGACGACCTTGGCTATATGATATGAATGTTATTCACTATGGTAGGAAAATACTTATATTTTAAACATAATAATAAGACTATTAAACTCCTACCAATAAAGCCGAGAAAAATACCCTCCATAACACCACAAAACAACTGACTTGCAACCTAAGCCTCTATTGAAGAAAAATGCCAAACTTCAATTAATTATCATAGAAAATTTTACTGTTAGGCCTAACACTATCACTTCTGATCCTTACTTTAAAACACCTACTCTTTCTCCTTTTACCCCAAAAAGAGAAATAATAGGTTTTGGCGCTTTACAAAAAGAATTTTTTGATCCATTTCTTCTTCACATATTACATGTAAAAGAAGTCATACCAGACTCTAATGAGACTCACATACCTGCTGTGGTCTCTTCTCTTTATTATTATTTTAATGATATTGCACCTGATGAGCTTCCTGATGAGCTACCTCCTCTAAGAGACATTCAACATGCTATTGAGTTCTTACCCAATTCTCAACTTTCTAATCTTCCACATTATAGGATGAACCATACCGAGCATGTTGAGATTAAAAGATAAGTTGTGGAATTATTAAGAAAGGGTTTTATTCGAGAGAGTCTTAGCCCTTGTGTAGTCCCAACATTATTAACTCCAAAGAAAGATGGAACATGGCGAATGTGTGTTGATAGTCGAGCAATAAATAAAATTACTATCAAATATAGGTTTTTTATTCCCCGATTAGATGTTATGTTTGATTTAATCTTAGGAGCAAATTTTTTTTCAAAGACTGATCTAAAAAGTGGATATCATCAAATTCGGATTAGATCAAGAGATGAGTGGAAGATGGCTTTTAAGACCCCTGATGGACTATATGAATGGCTTGTCATGCCCTTCGAACTTTCAAATTCTCCTAGCACATTTATGAGATTAATGAATACTGTTCTTAAACCATATATAGGTAAATTTTTGGTGGTGTATTTTCATGATATTTTGATTTTTAGTCCAAGTGAAAATAAACATCTACAACACCTACAAAAAGTCTTTGAACTACTTAGACAAGAGAAATTATACATTAATTTTAAAAGTGTTTCTACTGAGGTAATCTTTTAGGCTTTATTATATCCACTACCGACTTAAACCGATCCTTCTAAAGTGAAAAGCAATCTTAGATTGGCCACCACCTAAAAGTTTTACTGAAGTTAGAAGCTTCCATGGTTTAGCCACTTTTTATCGAAGATTTATTAAGAGTTTTAGTACCATTGTTGCTCCAATAACTGATATACTAAAATTAGATAAATTTTGTTGGACTTCTAATGCATAAAAGGCCTTAGAGCAAATTAAAGTTCTTATCACTTCTGCACCAATCCTTAGGCTTCCTGATTTTTCTAAAGCCTTTGAAGTGACATGGATGCTTCAGGAATTAGGATGGGTGGAATTTTAAGTCAAGGGAATCATCCTATAGCATTCTTTAGTGAAAAGTTAAATGAAGCTAAACAACGATATTCCACTTATGATAGAGAGTTTTATGCTGTAATTCAATCCTTAAGGAATTGGCGACACTTTCTCTTACATAGAGAATTTATACTTAATTCTGATCACCATGCCTTAAAATTCATTAATACTCAATGAAAATTAAGTAATAGGCATGCAAAATGGGTTGAATTTTTACAAGACTACTCTTTTATTCTAAAGCATAAGCCTGGAATTGAGAATAAGCTTGTTGATGCTTTATCCAGGATAAACCTAATGATTTCCTCTTTAGAAATGAGAATCTCAAGATTTGATAGAATTAAAGATGATTATATTGTGTGCCCTAACTTTCACCTAATTTATCTTGAACAACTAGATAAACCAATAACTTTACAAGGGACATTCTTGATAACAAATGGATATTTATATAAAGGAAAATAATTATGCATTCCTCGATCTTCTCTTAGAGAATTCCTTATCACTGAGCTATATGCTAGGGGTGTAGCTGGTCATTTTGGAAAGGATAAGACCATATGTTTATTAAAAAAATAGATTTTATTGGCCTTCATTATAATGAGATGTTCAAAAATTAGTGGCTCAATGTTTAATTTATAAATAGGCTAAAACTATCAAACAAAGGTCATGACAATACATTGCCTTACCTGTTCCTTATAGGCCTTGGGAAGACCTATCAATAGATTTTATTCAAGGATTACCTAGGACAGCTTGAGGACATGATAGTATTTTTGTTGTAGTGGATAGGTTCTCAAAAATGGCTCATTTTTTACCTTGTTCAAAAACAAATGATGTTTCTTATATAGCCAAATTATTTATTAAGGAATTAGTGCGACTCCATGGTCTCCCTTTAACTAGTGTTTCTGATAGAGATGTTAAGTTTGTCTCATATTTTTCAAAAATATTATGAAAATTATTACGTACCAAATTAAAATTCTCTTCTGCCTTCCACCCACAAACTGATGGAAAAAATTGAAGTAGTTAATCGTACCTTAGGAAATTTTCTTAGATGTTTGGTAGGTAAAAGTTTAGGAAATTGGGATTTACATTTACCAACCTCTAAATTTTCCTATAATAGTACTATATTTAGAACTACAAAAAAAATCACCATTTGAGATAGTCTATGGTCAAAACCCACGATGACCAATAGATGTAGCAAACCTACCAACTCATGTATTTTCTGATGCAGCATTGTTATTTGCTAAAGATTTTCAAAGCCTCCATGAAGATATAAGAAAGCAAATTATTATAAGTAATGATAATTATATTTCTAAGGCAAATCATAATCGTTCAATGAAAGAATATAAATAAGGTGACTATGTATTGATTCACATTTGGCCTGAGCATTATCAAACTACTAGATATATGAAATTAAATGCACGAGCTTATGGTCCATTTAAAATTCTCAAGAAAATTGAAACTAATGCTTATCACCTTGATTTTCCTGTTGATATGTTCATTCATCCAGTTATTAATATTAAAGATATTCTATCATATGAAGGAATTAGAAAACCTCCACTTGTTTAGTCTAACTCTTTAGCAGGAGATATAACACCGTACTTGCAGAAGCCCTCTTCCTTTGAAGTTAACTATATTATCACTGAGGAAGGACCCATTAATCCAGCTTCTGAACATCATTTTCTAGTTCGTTGGAAGAATAAGCCACCAGCGGAAGACACATGGTTGACCCGTAGTGATTTGGAGAATTTAGCCCCACAATTAGTAGAAGACTTCTTAGATTTTAACTCTACGGAGCAGAGTTCAATTGAGCCTAGGGGAGTTGATGTAGAACATCATGAGGATCAACAAATTAGAGCTCAAGGCCCATTTACAAGATCTCAAGCTAAAGCCCAAGAAAATTCAAGAAAGAAGAAGACTTAGCCCATTAGCCTGCTAAGGCCCATTTTATGATTTCATCTTTTTATTTATGTAATTTTTAATTTTCTTCTAAAAATTCCATGTTTGAAATTTTGCATTTAAAAATTCAAAGCATGACATGTGAGGTGGTTGAATCCACATAAAATAATAGCATGCGAAATGGGTGGATGGCATAAAATAATGAGGCAATTTAATGCTTCACATTAATGTGGCCACCCACCTTTTCTTCTATGTTTTGAATTTTTTTCTTTTGAAAGATGCTTGTAATGGCAATAAATAGCCCCTCTTATTAGAATGAAGGATATCTTTTGGCAATTGCAAATTTTTGAGTTATTCTTGTGGTTTGAGAGCTTGATGGCCAAATCTTGGCAATCCTTGGTGCTAGTTATACAATATATCTTCTTCCTTCACCACCAATACCCACGTTCTCTCAATCTCATCAAAAGAAAGAATGCCCACCTCCATCAAATAATTTGGTATTGCTTTAAAGTTTTAAATGCACTATGACATTTTCATCCCAAATATATTTGGAATCCTTCTTCATTAATGCCTCCAAAAGTTGGCATCTTCTAGATATATTTTATTTAAATCTTCTTAGACATGCAAGCC
Organism: Cymbidium sinense; assembly: GCA_021442155.1. Classification (NCBI taxonomy): domain Eukaryota; kingdom Viridiplantae; phylum Streptophyta; class Magnoliopsida; order Asparagales; family Orchidaceae; genus Cymbidium; species Cymbidium sinense. Next base: position 54,376,333 of record CM038215.1, read on the forward strand.
TTCCCAATAAGGATGTTAACTATGTAAGACTTCTAGGTGGTAGCATTTCCATGATAGCATTTATCTTTTTTTGAGTCAATTTCAATTCCAAGGTGCCTCCCTACAAATCCAATAAACTTTTTCAAAGTTACTCCAAAAGCACACATTAAAGGGTTCATTTTTAGGTTGTAAAGGAACAACCATTCAAAAATAATCCATAAGTCATTTAAATAATTCTCTTTTTCTTTACTTTTAATGACTAGATGATTGACATATCATTTAACTTGATTATGAATTAAATCATTAAATATTTTAGTCATTGTTCTTTAATAAGTAACCCTATTATTTTTTAGACTGAATGGAATGACCATGTAATAGAATATCCCAATAAGAGTTTTGAATGTTATATATTTTTTATCCTCTAGGGCCACCTTTACTTGGTTATATCTAGATGATCCATCCATGAATAAAAATATCTCATGTGATGAGGCTATGTCCATCACAAATTTTGTTATCGGGAAAAGGAACTCATCTTTGGAACAAGCCTAATTCAAGTATCTAAAATCTACATAAATGTGTATTTGGCAGTTGTTTTTCTTTACCAAGATAATGCTTGCTAACCAAGAAGGATATTGCTCTTCTCGTATAAAACTAGCCTCAATTAGTTTATTTACTTTAATAATCACTTCTTGCTCAATCTCTAGATGCATGCATCTAATAGCTTGCTTTACTAGAATTGTATAAGTTTTAATCACTAGTTTGTGAACTATGACATGTAGAGATAAACCTAGAATTTCATCATAATTCCATATAAAAAAAATCTTTATATTCAGAAAGTGTCAATCAACTCATCAGAATCTTTTAGATCCAGCAGTGAACTAATAAAAGTTGGCCTTAGGTCTTCTTGAGTTCCTACGTTGATTTCTTTTAATTCATCAACATTGGATTTTATCTCTTCTTCAAATTCTAGCAGCACATTTTGAATTAAGCATTCATGTGGATTATTTGATGTTTTAAAATAGAATCTCTTTAAGATGCATCTCCAAAGAGTTGATTAGATTCTATATGATTGCTTATCATTAAATAATATTCATCATTATCTAATGTCCAATAATATTAAACCAATTATTAACTTTAGATTTCAAGTTTTTACTTTTAGTATTTCATAAGCTTTCCATGCTTTGGGCTATACCTTTAGGCCAAACATTAGAAATTAAATTATATTTTATAACATTTTTAACATAGTTAGGGTACCAATCGAACGAGAGTTCTATTATTTCATGAAAAATGGATCTTCAAGCTTTACATCTCATTCTGACCATGAGGATCAGAGTACAAAATAAAACTTTGACTACTTTCCAACTACCCTTGAAAGGCTAAGAGCTTCTTACTACTATATGTGAGATTTTATTTTGAGAAAAAGGAGTCAAAGTCAAAGTATCCACAAACCTTTTCAATTTTTTATAGGTAGATAGCTCAGGTTCATCCTTTGATGCTTGTATTTATTCATTATCTAATTCTAATGAAACCTCAAACTTTATCAAGGCATCCTTTTGATTAGAATCTTTGTCAAAGCTAGATTCTGAGTCAATTTGTATTATTGGATGTTCTTTTTCTTTCTCTTTTTTATTCTTTTTCTTTTCCATCCTTTTTTTTTCTTTCTTCTTTTTCATTTATCAAAATTTCTTCATTTTTTTTCGTAGATGCCTTAATAATGCTAGATTTCAAAAAATTAGATGCTTTCCTTTTGAGGATATAATAGGCAGCATTTTCATAAAGCTCAATTTCATTAATAGAGAATGATTATATATCGCCTTTTATGGAGTATTCTACACCATATATTATGTATTTAATACATTGGTGGAGTGATGAAGGAATCATTCCATACTCATGTATCCATGGTCTACACATGAGGGCATTAAAGATGTCTCTAAGTCAATAATATTGAATTTTGCTTCAATTTTCAATCCTTCTATTTCCAATAATATAGTGATTGAACCTAAAGCTTTCTCACGTATTTCATTGAAACCACTTAATAACATTTTATCTAAACTTAATCTTCATGTATCTATTCTTAAAAATTATAAAGTCTTAGAGTTCTTGATTTTGATTGAAGCATCAAGGTCAATAAAACTCTTGATAATCTGATGTTCTCCACTTTAAGAGAAATATAAATTGGTTGATTATGATATGTGGTTCCCAAGAGTAAATCTTTATCACTAGAATCTATTTGAAGTTGCAAGCCTCATTTAAGGAAGTTGCTGTTAGCTGAGCTAGGCATATCTCTAGGTTGAGTAATGCTTGGACTAATGATTCCTTTATTTCTTTAGGCAGAACAAGAGCATCATAAATGCTGAGTCTAATAGGAAGTTTCTTATGATGGGCTAAAATATGGTAGTCAACCTTGGGAACATGTGGCTTAACTACTGGATCCTTGTCTTTCTACAGAGGTTCAAGACATTGGTCGACAGTTTGTTTACCTTTATCTTTAGGAGGTGGTAGACGAGGTGGTAGGACTTTTCCATTATGGATATTAAGTTCAATGATATCTTTTAAATCAAATGCATATAGCTTGTCCCTTGTCACTAATGTCTTTTACCAAAGACTGAATAAAATTTGAAAATTCTACTTCTATATTTGTAGGATTGTCTAGCAAATTAGCCATAAAACTCTCCTTTCTAGCACTAATTCACAAAGTACATCACATTCAGTATAAGAGTTCCTTTTTTATCTTTTTGTTTTTCTTCTTTCACAACATGATCGATAGAAATAGTAAGAACATAAGAGATGCTTTTAAGGGCAAGCTTTTTATTCATATTTTCAAAATGAGTACATAAAGATATACGAGTATAAGACCTAGCCTTTCTATCCTTATCATATAAAATCCTCTCACATACAACAAATATTCCTCTCTCACCACTCTCACCAAACATCTGGAAATCTAATAATGCAGAATGGGGTTGAAACTAATCGATTTCGGATGATCATGAATGATCATTTTCATTTTATCATGAATGGAATGGAATATCAAATTATTTCTAGAAGAATGGAATGTGTGCTTATTAATGGACCCTTGTTTGAGTCCACCAATTATTCAGTAGGAATTATCACCAAACCCTTCTTATAATTTCTTTTGAGCCAATCCTTGAAATTGAAGTAGACTTTAATAGTATGACCTAGAATCTAATGATATGGGCAATAATTTGGGTCATTCACTTTGCCAACTTCTTCTAGTCTTTTTGGATCAGGCAGCTCAAAATTTTGTTGCTTCTTTAAATTTTTAAAAATCTTCCTCATCGCCTCTCTCTTGAAAGAATAATTCTGGTTCATTCTTTCACTAAAAGGACTACTGGGAGCCTTCTTAAGTGGTTGTGATAATTGTTGTTGTGATGGCCTATAAGGTGGTGGTCACTCTACTTGGACTTGAATTGGATCTTTTCTTTTCTCCACTGAGTTAGCACTTTACTTGGTTTTGATTGTTTCATAGTAGACTGATCTCTCAGGAATGACATCTTAAGGTCTTCTTCTTGCAAGCTAGAGGCTTTACTTAATAGTTTTTCAAAAGTTTTAGAAGTGAAACCTTTTAATAAGAAGACAACAAGGCCATGGATATTTCAGAGGAGTATTTCTACACTGTGCTACTCTTGTAGCTGAGGCTTGCACTTGAGGTTGAGAATTTTCCATTTTAGCATACAATCTATAAGGGATTCACCTAGCTTTAATTTCTTGACAATTAGGTCACCCATAGTGACATGGTGTTGTCTGCCAATGAATCATTTTATAAACATGTTTTCTAGTTTAGTGAAAGTATGCATTAAACCATTTGGTATCTCTACATACTAATCAAAGGTAACCCCAATCACACTATTGATGAACTGCCTAAACAACAGGGCATCACTCCCTTCGACATTATAGCAACTTGACCAAAAATATGCTAAATGCTATTTGAGATTGCTTATCCCATCAAAAACTTTGAAAGAAGGAGATACAAATCCCTTTGGATATGGTACAAAATCATATTCCTTATGGTAGGGTCTACTCTTTGGAATAAGAGTCATACCAAAGAATTTAGCCAAAGCTTCCTTCACCTATTTTTTTACTAGAGACTTCAAGTTGGTTTTATGAGATATATCTTCTATTGGCTTAGGTTCTTGGTGATACTATACTAAACCAAGCTTCATCTCATCTATCATATGAGGCACTTCTAATCTTTCTAAAAAATGTGACTTAGAAGAGGTGGGAACGAGACTTTGGAGTGATTGCATAGTGGCAATCATCTGCTCCATCTTCTTTTCCATCCTTTGAATATGATCATCCTTCTTCTATGATTGAAGGATTAACTGTTGAGTAGGATTAGGTATAGGATCCTCATGTGTTTCTTCTTGTTCTTTCTTAGATGCCCTTGTATCGACCATAGAAACATTCACTATGTAGCTTAGGGTCTTCATCTACTAGGTCATCCTGATCTAATTCAAAATTTTCTTAAACTATACTCTTTTTTTTTTCTTTTCCTCATCCTCTCTTACAATGGTTCCAAATTTTTTTTGTCATAAGAAGAGGGATACCATCCCTTTCAAGGATGGCTTTAAATTTTTCTTCAATATATGTAGGTTTTACCTCAAATATCTCTCTCTAGGTAGTGGCCTCCTCTATCACTAGAGTGGCTACCAAACTGAGGTGTCTCTCATCTATAATCTCTTTATTATAAGGAAATAGGTGAAGTGACTCTATCTCTCTACTAGAGGTATGAAATGAAGACAACCCTTCAATCCGAAGCCTAAGTAAAGGTGATAAAGGTCTTTCTTCAATATGTTAGATGATAGGTGCTCTTTCTGACCATGATGGTGAGTAAGTTTTTAACTCAAAGGCTAATGGGGCCTTCCTAGCATAAACCCTTATAATTTTCTTTCTAGGGATAACCCTATCTGTCCTCAAGTTATCTGACTAATCCCTATGCATGGTTAGTGACCTCCCCAAGTGGTGATATTAGTCTAGTATGATAGGCATGGGTTGATATGTTCTTCTTTTATCAAGGAAAACCATCTTTCTCTTTCCTTTACTTTGAGTGGTCATGGGTCTCTCTAAGACTTATCTCTATAGCTCTCTAGAAACTTATCTTTTCATAATCTTAAGTAATTCTTCTTTAGTGTAAGAAGAGGACCGAGAAGTTATATAAAGGATATGGTGTAATATACTATGAGCTTCCCTATTTATCATTCTAAAATTTTGTCTATTTTCATATGAAAGGGGTGAGAAAGGGAACTCACAATTTTAGATACATCCTCCTCTCTATTAGTTATAGAAAGAAGCTGGAATCTACTACTTGCAAGGAGAGGGAAAGTATCTAGAGGAGTATACCCCTCCCTCACCCTAGCTTGTTTAATCTCTATCATTTATGTTCATTTTCTCTCTCTAAAGGCCTACCTTCTAAGTATTTTTTTTGCCTTTTAATCATCACTAAAGGCTTAGAAGTGGAACCTATTTCAAAGTATCAGGAAAGAGAAAATTAGGTGTCTCTACAATAAGCAATTTTACTTTCTTTAACATTGGGCCTGTTTTAATCCCCCTAGGGGCCTCCATAGCCATCTCCTTGCCAGTGCAAGAGTACTATAGGGAAATCTAACAAACTCCAAGATAGGCTTCTTGTCCTTAATAGTCAAATCACTAACAGGAGAAAGAGTCATTCCATTTGCAGTAATGTTCAAATCTTCAAAACCAATTTCAAACTTGAATACAAAGTCATCATGTTAATACTATCCATAAGGAAGCTAATCCTAGATGTAGTAACAAGAATAAGTTGTTCAACCAATTTCTATTTTTCAAACAAAAATTTTGATTAAATTATAATGAGTTCTTAATCAACATAATGCAGCCAAAAGAGAATAGATTTTATCCCATTAGAAAAATTTAGCCATTTTATTATGGCAAGAGTTTAAAAGAAAAATTTTATTTTTGAAAATATAAGAGTTATAGAACCCTCTTATTTTATTTCAACAAATAAGGAAGTTTAATTTCCCATTTAGTGGATGTTGATTATACTCTACCAAGAATGAAATGGATAGATACTCAATGGAATGGAAGGCAATCTTGACCCATGAAAAGCACAAGTACATTGCTTATGTATAAAAATAAAAGTTTTTTTTCTAAAGATGGAGAGAAAAACTATTCTCCAGTGGAATCTCTAGAAAAATTTACTAGAATTTTTATTTGGAACACCACACAAATCCTAGGGGTACTTATTTAGATAATTAATTACATCATTAACAATGTTTATATTGTCTTGAAGGATATACATATTACCTTATAATGGACTTGATTATTTAATAAGGACTCCTAAGGCTGATGGCTCTTCGATGTCTCTGAGATTTTTCCCTGAACTACATTGAGAAGTAAAACAAAGTTTATTTTAGTGCAGGGTTCACAGTTCTCTACAAGGGCAAGCCCTTATAGTTAATTATATCTTAGGGGTGAAGGATATCTTTCTAAGAATACTCTCGATTAAAGAAATAGACTTTTATTTCTATGAATTTCAAAGCTTATTTTAAAAGAATTTGAAAATTCAAAAGGAATCACTTTAAAGGCGAAAGAGCTCTTTTTAGAGACCAATCAGGATTAAGTAGGAAATGCTTCTAGTTAATGGGAAGCCTAGTAAGCATTTCAACTATCCTACCATTGGGCTTTACATTTTGAGATTAAATTTATTATGATTTAAATTGATATATTATTAAAAATTTAAGACTTAAATTCTAGTAGTACAAGACTATAAAAATTTGTAAAGTTTGTAAGATGCTTCAAACCCTAAGTCTTCAAATGCTTTTAATATAAGTTAGAAGCTCGACCTAATGTAAATTTTTTAAGAATTATTAGTTCTTTCTCTCACCCGAAGAAATGAACCTATCCCTCACTCTTCTAAACATATCGCCTACCTAGAAGGATTGTCAACAAACACCACCAAAGAGATTTTGAAAAACCATGTGTTTAGTATTATGTATGCAAGATGGCTAGGTTATTGCATTTTGGAAGGAAGCTAAGAGCCTAACTCGCTCCCTAACCTTAAGATAATGTTTGACATGTTATGCACCTAACTAATGCAAAAAATTTGTTCTTTTATGTTTGTTGTCACATGATTGATTTTAAGGTCTTTGGTATGCCATTTATGCCTACAATGATATGCAATTGGGAGCCGTCATGGGCTAAATCAAAAAGTGAAGGCAGACTTCCCTCGAGAAGGGTGGTCATACTCACAGATCACATGCCCCCTTATGTGCTATGGGTGAAGTGCCTATTCAAGATCAACGAATAATTTGCTATCATTTTTTGCAAATGCTAATTATTTCTTATTACTTTTAGGTTATTTATAGGACTTTAATTAATGTGAGGTTTTGAATTTTTGTTTATATATTTGAATTATTTAATTTAAGTCAGGGAAGAAAATTTAGTTTTCCTAGGAGCTAATGTTCTAGGAATTTTATCACAAAAACACACCATAGAAAGAAACCTAAAAAAAGGAGGAAATTTTTATTATTCACCTAAAATAAATCAAACAAAACTAAGCAATAGAACAATTCAATGTGGTTGAGTGCTATGGTACACCTAAGAATAAAGCAAAAAATGGGAAGCCGAGCTCTGCCCTTATACAACCTAGCCTAGTACTAAAAGTTTGATCTATGGGGGTCTTCTTCTAAGATCATGACCTTCTTTAAGGATCTCCACGGACTTCACAAAGGACCACCAACTAATAAATTCAGCTCCTGCAATTCCTAGACCTGACAAATCTTAACCTAATTCTAGGCTTAAATTACATTTAAAATAAAATTCAAAATACTACAAAATAAATGTTAGGAAATATACACATACACACAACACACAAGCAGTTTATATTTCAAACATACGGGCATAGCATTTATTGCTTCCCAAGCCCACTTGTCTTATTGGACTATACTTAAAGGACTTATACAGCACCTATAAGGAAACAATAATTATGTATATTTTTATTATGGTGGTCCCTTTTAGCACAGCTCCCTACAAAAATAACATTAGTCTAAAAGGAACGTTCAACCATTCAAACTAGCATTCGAATAATCCTAGCCAGCCAGTTTAAAATAATACAAAACAAAATAAGAAAAAGTATCACATCAAGAATTATGATATATCATCAGCCTAACCTTAGTCTAAGGTTGGTGACCTAATAATATAGTGTGTATGAAAGGGGCTTATGTGGTATGGCTTTACTAGGCCTTCTAAATTCAAGTTTTGGTTTAGTTTGAAATTTAATCTTTCACTTATCATAATTTTGTTTCATAAGTATGTGTCATTGTTAAACCAGAAGTTTAAGGTATCAAGACCTTCAAACCAGTAGTCCTATAACATCGAGTGTCTAAATTATATGTCATTTGATAGTCAATTATGAAAAGCTTTATTTCATTTAAATTTTTTTATTTTAGAATTTATTCAATTTATCATTAGGTAATTTCAATATAAATGGTTTAATGATTTTGTAGTTTATTTTCATTTTTAGGTTAATTTTATGTTAAGATAAAATTTAGATTTACAAAATGAAGGATAAATAAATTCCATTTTGGGATGAAACCATTATATTCAACATCCTAATCCTAGTAGAATGTGACTTGTTTATCCATTCTAAAGCTCAAACTAAGATCCAATGTATCTTAATTTACCTCTTTTGAATTCATTTGAATAATTTATTTTTAAGTTGGATTTGATTTGATGTCAAATGATTTGATTCATTTATATTTTATGCTATTTAATTTTTATATTGTTTAAAATGTATATAGTTTCACAATTTAAACTTATATTTGACTTTATGTTTATTTTAATTTGATTAAAGTTCTTAGTTTGAGTTATAACCTTTAATTAGGATTTATAATGTTTCCTTGAACCTTAACTAAGAGTTTAATTATATATCATGATTAAATTTAATTTGACATTTACTTATGAGTTCTTTTTGGTTTCAAGTGATTACATTTACTTATTTTATGCCATTTACCTTTTAAGTTATGTAGGATGTGCATAGTTTCATTTAGAATGAAATTTGTTTTTCATTGATGAATTCAGAATCTTATACTTAAGAATAAGAAAATAAAGACAAAAAATAGTAGTTTACTATATAATTGAATACTATTAAACATAATACTATTACTAGAACACTTTTATAATAAATTTTAATCGAAAGACTAAATATTCTAATTTATACTCTAAGTTACTATAATGACCATAGAATATATAAATAGAATATTCTATATTAATCTAGAATTTTTGAAAGAATTTCTCCATTAGAATCTTTTATAATTTCTAATGATTAGGAATGGTAATGAAAATGAGTTTTCTTGTTTCAATAACAATTTTTATATTGTTTAAAATGTATATAGTTTCACAATTTAAACTTATATTTGACTTTATGTTTATTTTAATTTGATTAAAGTTTCTTAGTTTGATTTATAACCTTTAATTAGGATTTATAATGTTTCCTTGAACCTTAACTAAGAGTTTAATTATATATCATGATTAAATTTAATTTGGCATTTACTTATGAGTTCTTTTTGGTTTCAAGTGATTACATTTACTTATTTTATGCCATTTACCTTTTAAGTTATGTAGGATGTTTATAGTTTCATAGTTTGGGTTTTTTGATTAAATAATTATTTAAATTTCATATATTAAAATTAATCAATCTATTTGATTTAAATTGATCTTATTCATTTCATTCATTAATATTTATGTTTATTAGCTTAAATGAATTAACTTAATTCATTTAAGTTGATTTTTTTCTGATACAAACTTAATTTAAAATTTTTGGTTTTATCATTTGAATGATTTATTATATTTCAATTTCATAACTTTAGATGATTCATTAATTTATGCATTTTTAATTCATCATTTGAAAAATCATTGTTCAATTAAAGATTTTAAAGTGAATGTTTATTTATCAACTTCAACCCAATAAATTTAGTAAACGAACTACTTTAGGCATCAAACCCAGCATAGGCCCCCAAACTTTTAGCTTATTTAGGTTTAATCAATTTGATTAATCATTTCTTTTTCTTTCTCTCTTTTTATATTTGGAACTATGTTATTCAATAACTTAAATGGGTTTAAGGAATTATTATAGTAATAAATTTCATATTTATGCATGAAATTTAGAGCTTAATTAACTTTTGTTTCAATTAAATAATTAGTTTATTATCATTTCATTAATTTCATAATTCTAGGTTTAATTAATTTCTTATATCTTTAATTATTCCATAAGCCTAAAATATATAATTTATTGAATTCCTTAACTTCAAAGGGTCAAGAAATTTTTTTTGAGGTGTTATAATATTAATAAAAATTATTTAGATTGATTTTATGAATTTTTAAATTTTTGTAATTTCTTGATTTATAATTTCGTTTAAATTTGTTTAGGGATTGGAAATTCAACAACTTCTAATTCAATGATCATTTAACCTTAAAATGTTTATGGAAAGTTAGATTCCTTAGCAATTTAAGTTCCCTAATTTTTCTTCTTAATGAGACAAACAATTTAGAATTAATTAGGGTTTTAATTATTTTAATAAAACCTAAATTTCTTTAAATTAATTAGAGGTTTTAATTTTCTTAAATTCCTTTGTGGAAGATAAATACATAAAGAGTTTATTTACATTTTTTGGACTTTGGTTAATTTATTATTTTTTAAAATAAGTTTAGAAAAATTAATTAGATTAATTAATTTAGTTAATTACCTAATTAGGTCATTTTGAGATTTATTAAGTTTTAGGGTCTAATGATATATTTGAGTTCATTAAGGTTCGTTATAGTGATCTGAGTAGATTTTATATTTTTTTTCATAATTTTTCGAACTTATTATTAATTTATTTTATTAAATTAAAAGTTTATGATTGAAAATTTTATATCTTTGAATTTATCTTCTAATAAGTCCTAAAAAATTTATTTAGCATGTGTTTTGACCTTAATTTTGATTCCCCAATGTTTAAAATTGACTGAATTAATAGTTTGAGTTTAATTTAAGTTTGATTATTTTAATTAAGCCTAAAAATATCTAATAAATTTGTAGATTTTAAGTTAAATGGATTTTTCTCATTGAGATGAATCCATTGAGCCTTTATTTATATTTTTTTGGTTAAATTTTTATTTTCTATGATTTTTTGAAATTTTTAGGGTTTTCTATAAATTTTAAAAACCATAAAATCAAGATTTCCATTTCAAAATGGCCAGCACCACGTTGCACTGATGCGACAGTGTGTGATTCGTCCGTGCAGAATCCACATAAATCCCAAGTTATTAATCAGGATAGGTACGATTCATTATGATCGTCCGATCTTCAATCGAATGATCATGATTTCACCAGTGATTCCTATGTAAGTTTTAATCAAATTATCTAACTAGTTCTCAACCTTCTGTTCCGAATAGAAGGAACAAATGGTGGAGATTACGTCTCCTCCATCAACAGTGGCAATCGAGTACTGTACATTGAATCAATTCATTTTCCAACTATCTAGTCAGTGGAGTCGCTTGATTTTAATTACGAATCCATCAAGACCACATCTACAGAGAATTTATATGATTTGATTTCACTTGAATCAAATTCTTTTCACAAAGGGCAAAACTGAGATGATAGGGGTGTTAGTTTTGAGGCATACCTCACTGGCATCAATCCTAGATAACGGGAACACTTTGACTCCTTTGTGGAGATGTAGCAAACCTCTAAGCAAAAGGAATTGAATTGCCTCCTCACCAATTATTGTGGAGGTCAAGAGCAGGTCTAGTCAAAATTTGACTTATTAATGGCATAGGAATTAGGGAAGGGATTGATTCTTCTTTGTTTCACTTGGGGAAGGTGAGTGTGACATTAAAATGGCAAGAGAAGGTCTCCTTTCTTCTTTTTTTTATGTGGTCAAGAGCTCTTTATGAGGGGAAAGGTCAACTTAGATTTTCCATTGTGATTGCCACCCTTGGAGGCTAAGTCCAAAGGGTTGTCAACTAATTGGGATAAACCCATATCAATTTAGAATGAAGAGGTGGATGAGGCATGGAGGAGGGAAATGGGATATGGCTTCTTTGCATGGATTTCCTACTTTCTTGCCATGCCTACACCTCATCTCTTATGATATCATCTCTTGGTTCTTTGGCACTACCATAATACCCTTTTAGATTAGTGTTTGATTGGCCAAGTCAAACCAAGATGAATCATGGGTCAAACTCAAATCGATTTGGGTTGGATTTCATGACTGAGCTTAGTTGAATGCTAATTGGATATAGATTGATGAAAGTGATTTGATTGTATTTCTTATGATTAATTGATTTTATATTTGAGTTTTAATCATTATTAATTATCTTATAGATAATTTGGAGGCAAATTGATTCATGACATGTGAGGATTTGATGTGATTTAAGCTAAATTTGACCCTTTTGATCTAAGTTGTTCAAATTTGATTTCCTGGCTGAAATGGTCTTTTAAAATTTAAATTTAGGTTCAATTGTGTTTAGTTGATGATTTATGATGTTTGAAATTAATTAATTTCCTTGGATTTAAAATTGATTTTGATTTTAGTTCAACTTTGCCATTTTGACTTAAATAGGTTAAGTTGAGTTCAATTAATCAAATACCAAATCGACTCAATTAAAGCACGTTTAGACTCCAATCATGTTTACACATGTGTGGAATAATTTAGAGTGATTAATTCCATTTGGTTTGAAGTTGATTTCAATTTTTTCCCATTTGACCCAAATCTAGCTTAATGAGTTAAGTTGGACTCATTTGGGTCAAATGACCAAATTGGTCAAATTAAACCCAATGATTGGTTGTATTATGTTTAATTATGATTTTTCAAATGATTTTTGGTATTTGATTTGGATTAATTTTTAATTTTATTTGGATTTTAATTTTAATAAGGTTCATTTGAATTTATTTAGATCAAGTGATCTAATTAGCTCAAATAACACCTTATTGAATTTAAATTTATTTGATTCATATTTGTACATGTTCATTTTATGATTTTGTGTCTTTGGAATGACTTTATTTGGTCAAATTTTGGTGGGTTGACCTTTGACTTGGTGGGACCCATATAAGTAAACTCTATGTCAAATGGTTGACCATCTTTGACCTTCACTTGGATTTAGTTTTAGGTTCATTTTTATTCATGCATCAACTTTATGCTTTTTTTTATTTGATTTAATCTTAGTTTGTTTTGATTGTATTTAAATTTCTTTGGGTTTAGCTGATTTTGAGCTTAAGTGCGATAATTGGGTTAACCATCCCAATTACCTTAGTCTAAGCTCAATTAGAATTGGATTGTAATTAGAATATGCTTAATTCAATCATTTCTTTATATTTGAGTTTAATTTGAGTTCACCAAATCCTATTAAGTTAGGCTATATCCTAGAAGGGTTCACTAGGTCCCCAAGTATAGTGTCATAAAAGTTTAATCATGAGACTCCTAATATAAGATTAAGTGTTCTAATTACTAGTTTAGAGATAATATTAACCTCATCCAAAAAAGAGATAAAAAAACTAATTGATTTTTGTCTACTTTATATTATATAAAAATTTCCCCCTCTTGGGGAAGAACTTTCTTGGAACTATTTCAGGCACTAAGAAATTCTCCCATAAGATTACTTTTATGGCTAAAAAATTGTTTATCATCCTTTTAGTTTAATTTGAGATGAATGTCTCCCAACCACCTCCTTCTTCTTCTTATGCTTGTGGAGCTTTGTTCTTATCCTCGTTTATTTTTTGGGTTCCAACTGGCTTAGTATCTTTACTTTTTTGTAGTTTGGATTGGGTGTGTTGTAATAATATTCACCTTTTCCTTTTTAGGATGTACCAGTATAGTGTTTTATAAGGTGAGTTCCCAATTTTGATAACTCATTTATACCTATTCTTTGAAGATAAAATAATCTTCAATTGGCTTACTTACGAGTCTATGGAATGGGAAATTATTGGGATCATCACCTTTATCTACTTAATCTGGCTGACATGGCTCTAGTAATTGTAATCCCAGTTTTATGGTATGTTTAAAGATCTTAATAGTACATTCTCTTTTGCATGAGTACTATTTAGGCATCTCCTCTTAGAGACTTGACGTTATCCTCTATCAACTGTTGGGTTGCTTATCTTTGGAGGATTTCTCAATGGCACTTGCACTTGCTGCATTGCAATTGCAATTGCCATGAGGTTAAGTTGACCAAATAGCTCATTCATAAGTCCACTCATTTTATTGAGGCAGTTATTGAGCTGACTAATTTTTTTGATGCCTTCTTTGGAGTTGAGAATCCATTTGTCATTATAGCCTTATTACAATATTAGTTTGCTCTTCAGTTACTTCTACTTGAGCTTCACCTTGAATTGTAAATGATTTGGGTCCTTGTGATGTACTTCCTCATTTTGTTGTTTGGGTACCACATTTTTATTTTATAAATAAATATCAACCATGCGAACAACTTTGACTTCCATACAATCCATATCTTCATTATTTTGGAAGTCCAGAATTGGTTGCTCTTCATTGACTAGGAAATTATCATCTTCCTAGTAGAGTTAATTATATGCTTCATCATCCACTGGCTTACTTTTTAAACTGGCATTTCCAATTGATGATAGGAGATTTAGTTCCTTTGCCATGTGGTGGAGCTGGCTCATATTTATTTATCTTATCTTTTATGATTTAGGGTTCTTTAAGTATCCAAATTGATTGGGACCTTCCAGTGGTGAATCTTTAGGAATTCATCTTAGATGCCATACCCTGGTGTTCACCAAATAAGTTATATTATTTTTCCATGGTGGTTGCTGGGACCTCCAACAACTAGCCACTTAGTGTCCTTGTATCTAAGGGCTCGTTGTTGGTGTTCATCGAATATTAATACCGATATATTTTGAGTTTTTCTCTAGACTGGCACAACGTTTTTCAATATTTTCACCTTTCTTAGAGTAAAAATTAGTTGGTTTGTGACAAGACTCAGTAGTTTCTTGATCTTTTTTGAGCATTTCTATTTTTATAGCCTTCAAGACTTCATAGATTTTGAAGGAAATGATCTCCTCCTTTCATGATTGAATCTGTGATATCAGATGTATATGAAATAAAATGTTTAGCATAATCAAATATACCCAACCTATATGAAACTTTAAGCCAAAAGGATAAACAATGGATATTCAAATGATTAATCACTTTGGAAATTAATAACCTTTAGAAGAGACTTCAGCTAAACAAGAAACAAAAGAAATATTCAATGATTAAGCATAAAATAAATTGATTTTCTTATGTTAGCTTTAGGCCAAACAAGAAATCAGAAGATTATCAAGTAGTTAAGTCCACACAAATTGATCTTCTTATGTTTGTTCTTGGCCAAACGAAATCTAAACATTATGTCATGAATGAACACAAGAAAATTTACATAACCTTGTAAAGTTCCAAGCTCAGAAGAAATAAAAGAAGTTTAAGAACTTAAGACCTTAGAAATTTAATACCAATGAATTGATGTTTTCGGCCAAAAGAGAAAACACACAAAATATTAACTTTCCTCAATCAATCTTCTAGCCAAATAAATGTATAAGGAAAAGGGAAGAATGATGGGGAATGCTTGCACTTGAATCACCAAAAATCTCCAAGAATTGCATCTGCAAGAATCGGTCAAAGTGGAGAGGATGAGCAAGAGAGCAAGAGAGTAAGAAAGAGTTTTTAACTTTTTGAAACATTTCTCAAGTTAAAACATGGCTCTTAAATAAATAATGGAGAAGTCTAGGGTCTGCCAACAACTAATCCAATGATAGGAAAATTTATTTGGCATCAATTTGAATTTCAAATTCAAAGGAGAAGGGATCGGCCAAAGAGATCTTCCATAGGCTCCTTTACAAATTTGCTTAAACCCATTAAAAAATGTTTGCTATGTGATTCATGGCAAAGGATAGAGGAATTTCCATAGGAAATTTGGCAAAGGAAGTTTAGATATGAAGGAGAAAATTTTGAATAAAATAAATCCATGAAAAATCCATTCAAGGATTTCGGCCAAAAGGGGTTTCCTAAAATAGGAAATTCTTAAAATGAAGCATGAATCAATTTAGATCAAAGATGATTATATTCTATACCTATTGAATGTTTAAATTTCATATAAATTTTTTTAAATTTAAAGCATAGTGGCTAGCCTCCCTTAAACTTTCCTAAAATAGGTCAAATTGAAAAAAAGGAAAGGAACTGTTTTGTAAAAGAAGGTTAGTTTGAATTTAAATTTAAAATAACTTCAAATAAATTAATTATCTTCTAAATAATCATAATTAATTAGGCTTGGGACGTTCAACATATTCCATAAAAATTTAATTTGATTTAGCAAGTACATGTCATGTATGAAGAAGTTTGAAATAAAGAATAATTCAAAAAATAATTCAAATTTAGAAATTCAAAAAAATGAATTTTAAAATATGAAAAATAAGATAAAATAATATGGAAATATTTTTAATAAATTCACACAATTTATTACTCGAAATGCATTAAAATATTTTTTTCCAAAACAATGCTAAGATGAAAATGATAATAAGAGAGAAGAAAGAATATTAGGAGAGAGAATTGGAGGAAAAATGATAATTTTGGGATAATTCAATTTTCAGCATTAAAAATTATGAATGACTTGGAAATTATTTAATATAGTTTAAACATAATTTATCTTACTTGAACACACATTTGATAGAACATATATCATTAATTTAGTTCATACTATCCAAAATGGATAACTTAATGAATAATTTCCATATTAAGATATAAAAAATGTAATAATTTTAGAATGATGAATATAAAAATGAATGAATCATTTATTTTAATTTAGTGAGCTTTTCATTTGCATTAGTATAGTAATTCCTTGAAAAATTCTCATCCAGTTCGCAATAGCTTTAGCAATTTGATATAATTGAAGAACTAGGAGCTAAAGAATGTTTTTGGTACACTTGAATTTAACTTGATTATCAGTATTTGAACATGTGTTTGTTATCATCAAAATCAATCTCATATGAGATGGGGCTCATGGAGCCAACATATAGCTCATCTAGAGCTCTTGACCCATTAGAGTAGATTAAAATTATTATTAGTGGATATGTTTTCCTCACCAGTGGGTCATACTATTGTTCAAAATGAACGAGTAATCTGGTAGCTCTGCAAAAGGCATTATACTTTCTTTGAGCCCTCCTGGGCATTTTAGTGCCTGAGGAAGATGCTTCATGGTCATTATTACCTAGAGAAAAAGTGGTATATTTTAGGCTAGTAGGCTCCCATGATGCATTTCTATGTGGATTGATAATGATAGACTTCATCTTGAACTTAACAGTCATCTTATCCTTAGTAGGCATTGTCAAAATTGCCTTTGATAGCCTATAAAAAATAGAACCCCTTTTGGAGGTTAAGTCTTTAGGCTTTGGCTCAATAGAAATGATCACATTCAACCACTTTTCTTTATTGAATGCCTTTGCCATTTTAGTACCCTTAATCCCCTCAAGAATCAAAGTGTCAAAGATGGCTACCCCCATTCAAAGTCAGTGGTAGGTAGGCCTAGTTCCCTCTACCATCAAAATGCTAGTCTCTCTTCTGATGATGGTTGACCTATGATAGGCTTAATTAAAAGTCCAACAAGTAGAAACTAGAAAATCTCATAAACTATTTTGAATTGTAGAGTAGCTTCAGTGGAACTAGTTTTGATTACAACTTGAGGGGATTTTATAATGGACCCCTCTCCTAACATGACAGCCATCATGTTTGTAACATTTGCTAATGGAGATTTCAAACATGGTCATAGACCTAAACTTTTAAAAGAATATAACTTGATATTTTAATTTTATGATGACACCATATATTTTAATTTTTTCAATAAGAGAACGAGAGAGAAGTAATCCCTAGAGGAGTCACCAAAAATGTGATCGCTAAGAAAAAATAACTTTGAGGAAGCTCTCTGCCATCTTTATTGAGATGGGTTGTGTTGACCTCATTTTTGGATAAAATTAATATCACTTCTAAAATAGTAATTAGGGTACTTAATCTTATATTAGGAACCTCCTAATTAAAGTGCTTAGGACACTACATCTAGTGACCTAATACATCTTCCTTGGGTTTGATCTACCCTAATGGGCTTAAGAAGGTGCAACTCAAATTCTAAATTATGATTAAATCATATCAAATCTAAATAAATCAAAATGAATTCAAATTAAATTAAATGAATAAATCTAAGTTCAAATCAAAGTCTAGTCTAGTCAACCCATTTGACATAGGTTTGAGTTAGGTGAGCCCCAACCAATCAAAGGGAAACCCACCAAAATTTGACCAAATGAAATCTTTCCAAATGTTTCAAAAGATAAAATAAATATATTTAATCTAAAGAAATTTAAATTGATTTAGGTCTTACTTAGTTTAACTAGACCACTTAGTCTAAATGAAGCTATATGCATCCTATTAGGTTCAAACCCAAATCAAATTGAAATCAATTCAATTTGGTTGCTCAAAATCATTTAGAAATGATAATAAAACATAATCCAACCCATAATTGGGTCTAATTTGGTCAAATTGGTCATTTCACCTAAATGAAACCCAAGCTTAACCCACCAAGCCCACTTTGGGTCAAATGGGTTCAAATTGAAATGAAATTAACCACTCTAAGTCATCACACATATGTGATCAAGCGTGATTGGAGTCCAAACAATATTCAATTAAGTCAAATGGGTTATTTGAACTCAATTAGAATCAATCTTGACCTATTTAAGCCTAAATGGGTTAAAATGAAATGAAATCCAAAATTAAATGAAATCTTAAATGAATTAATCAAATCAATATATAATAAATCATTAATTAAAGATGATTGAATCAAAAATTCAACAAATTAAATCAAAATCAAAACAACTTGACTCCAAATGTTTGAATTACATTCAAATGTCTAATCCAATTCAGATGGATTTATACTTGACTTCAAACTCACATTGGATTTGATTTGGGCAACCAAACACTAGCCTAAGGTCTTTGGTGATAATGCCAAAAATGATAAAAATAAAAATAAAAATCAAAGGGGTGAAACTATGAGTGGAGAAAACTTGGAATCCATGAGAAGAATGGAAGTTTCATTTCCCCTCCTCCATATCTCATCCACCTCTTAACTTTAAGTAACTTGGATTCATTCCAAATACTTGAGGGCCTCTAAAGAGGAAATCAAGTATGACTTGGTCTCCTCCATGAAGAAGAGAAAGAATAAAGCAAGAGAGAGGCAAGGGAAGCCATGCTCTCGACCAAGGGAGGAAAGGTGAGAAACTAACTTCCTCCCCCTCGAATATTTTATCCAAATACACTAACAAGACCAAGGGGGACAAAATCCACTCTTTGGTCGATCCTCCTACTACCAATGGCCAGAATTCGGCCACCTAGAAGGCTGATTACATGGCTCTCAACCATGTATGAGAAGAGAGGAGGGAGAGCCTTTCTTCTCCCTCTTTTCATCTTAAAACACTCACAAAGGGAGGAAAAGAAGAAAGGAAGCATTCTCCCAACCCCTCATTGCCAACAAGCCACAATTTGACCAAATTCGGTGGCCACCATTCGACCTCTAATAGCAAAACACCAGGGGGGAGTATTTCACCTCAAATTAAATTTTCCAACATGTTTTAGAGGTCGAGGCGACCTTAAAAAATCCTCACCATGACCCCTCACCATTGGAGAGTCGGAGAACAATAAAACCTGATGAAAAATGTCCCCATGTTGGTTTCCAAAGCATTTGGTGGGGAGGAAAGCCACCAAATCATGTCCACGGTTTCATCCCATTGAGGCAAAGGTGTTCGAGTCAATCTCATCGCCGGGGATCATTGAGGATGAGTTATGCCTCACAACCAACCTCTATAGCATTCAGTTTTGGTCCTTTTGTGAAATGATTTCGATCCCCAGAAGGATAAAAGTGTATAGATTGATTACAAATCAATCCTTGGTCATTTTACATTCAAAATCATGTCAAAATTGACCTTAAATCGCTGAAAATTCATCAAATTTGATATACGGCAGCTGTCTCTCACTAGAGATGCTCAGTAAGTGATCTATGTCATTCATTCCTTTTATTTAGAATGGATGGCCGAGATCTAACCACATGATCTAATTAACCACCTTAAGGATACTGTATAACCAATTGGGGCCATCCAATCTTTGATCGGATGGTCGAGATCCATCTGCATAGACATGGCGACATGGATTCTATGTGGCAAAGGTGCCACATCAACACTACCATTTTAAAATGGTAAATCCCATTTTAATTAATTAAAATTTAAGAAATAATGCTTAAAACATCAAAATATCATAAAAAATTAAATATAAATCCAAAAAATGCAACTAATGGCACTATGGATTCATCTCAATGAGTAGAATCCATTAAACTCAAAATCCCTAATTAATTTTGGATAAATTTGGCTTAATTTGACTTTAAATGAAATTAATTAAACTTAAGTTAATCTCAACCCATTAATCCACTTGAAATGAAACTTTGGGGAACTAAAATTGTGGTTAAAACACACCTTAGAAAAACTTTTCATGAATTATCTCAAAATAATTCAAGAAATATCAAATTTCAAATCCCAAACGTCAATTTTAATGTAATAAATTAAAATTAAATGAAATAAATCATAGAAATGGATTAAAAAACTTTAAATCAATATAACAAACATTAATGAACTTAAATACGCCAATGGAACACATTGAAACTTAATCAATTGTAAAATGCCCTAATTAGGTAATTAACTAAATTAATTAATTCAAATAATTAACCTTAGCTTAGGAAAATTATAATAAATCTACCAAATTTCCAAAAAAAATATGAATAAACCTCTTTAGAAGCATCTTTTAGAGAGGAATCAAGGAAAAATAAAATCCTCAACTAATCATCATTAAAATAGGATTAATTTAGGTTTTAATAAAATAATTAAAACCTTAATTACACCTTAATCACACCTCTAATTAAAATGAAAATTTGGAAATATGAAATTGGCATGAAACCCCACTTGCCAAAAACATTTTAAACCCAATTGACCTTTGGATTGAAAGTTGTTGAATTTCTAAATCTCTATGTCAATATAAATCAAATAATAAATAAAAATATTCATAAACCACAAAAATGAATAAAATAATCTAAAATAATCCAAATTAATATTAAAAACACTTAAATATAATCCTCCAGCATCCTAAATCAAAATACTTGATCACTTATATACTTAAGGGTTAATGAAACTAATAATGCATATTAAGTTCAATTAAACCTTAAGGTTAATAAACTCATAATCAAACCAATTAATAAAATCATAATCCATAATTAATGTAACACAAGAATGGATTGAAACACTAACCTAAGTGTCATAGGTTGAAATAATTCAAACCAAATGAACATAAAATTGATACACATAAAAATTATTCAAATAAAATATTCATGAAAACAAATGTCAAACCAAATCAAATGAAATAAATCAAACTAAATTAAAAATAAAATAAACCAAGAATGAAAAATAAATCAAATAAAATGAATAAAATGATGAATTAAATTTCAAAACAATTGAAACATTAATCCAAAATCTAAACTAAATTCAAACATAAATCATCTAAATGAATCTAAAAGGATTAATTAAGATAATTAAGGATCTTAGTTAAGCCTTTAGAATGAATCTTTATCTTAAGATAAAGGTTTCATTCCATTAGGGTTTAGGATGTTGAATAGAATGGGTTCCACCAAAAAGTGGAATCTATTTAACTCTTTATTCTTCAAAATCTAAACTTCACTTTAACAAAATTAAAACTTAAAAATGAAAATAAATCATTAAATCACTTGAATTAAAACCATCCAAAGGTAAAAGTCAAACAAACTCAAAACTCCAAATTGAAACTTAAAGTAAAAAAGGCTTAGCAAAGTCTTGCCATATAAGTCTATTTCCTTTAAACACTAGATCATTAGGCCACAAATCGTAGACTTAGGTTAGGGCATTCAATGATTCTATATGATACTCTATGTTGTGATGTGATGTGATTTACATGTCTTTCTGATGTACTATTATAGACTGCATGTCTATGATTGTTTGCCATTAGACTAGATGATAAAATGTTTTTTTTTAAAACTAATATTGTCTTCTATGGGGAGCTATGCTAGAAAGGACTGTTGTCATAAATAAATTAAAAGTATTATTTTCTTGTAAGTGTGCTTATGTCCTTAAGCCTAACCCAATAGGACAGGTGGGTTTGGCATGCAACTAATGCTATTCATGCATGTTTGTAAAATATAATTGTTGTGTATTATTTGTATTTTTTTACATTTATTTTGCAGAGCTTAAGATTTATTTTTGAATTAAAAAAAATAAATTTGAGCTTTGAATTAGGTTAGGATCTATGGGGTCTAGGATTGGCAAGAGGTGACTTTAGCAGATGGTTGCAGTGGTTCCCTATTAAGCTCAATGGAGGTCTATGAAAAAGTAGACAACCCTATAAAGAAGACCCATAGATCTAAACTTGTAGTTCTATGCTAGGCAGTATAAGGGAAGAACTCGGCTACCCATTTTCTCTTTCTTTTTGGGTGTATAGTGATACCTGCCTACATTGGCCTTACTTTAAATTAAATTGGCTTGATTTATTTTAGTGTAATTGACCAACCTTTTTTTGGTTCTTTCTATGTTGTGCTTTCTATGATGAATGCCTAGACGTAGGCTCATAGAAAAAAAACTAAATTTTATACCCAACTTAAATCTAATTAATTGAAACAAAAAATAAAGAAACTTGCCTTAGACAAACCTTAAAATTAATTAGAAATAATTAACTCTTAAAAATCATGCAATCATATTGCTTTGTACTCTTGAATTGTACACTTTGCCCATTGCACAGAATGAGATTCTGACCTGTGAGGATGACTACCATCTTAGGGAAGTCTTCTTTTCTCTTATTGATTTGGCCTATAATCATTTCTAATTGTATGGCATATAGGCATAAAAATGCTTACCTTAAGACCTCAAAAAAAAAAAACTCTAGAGTAAAAAACATATAAAATCTAAAAAAATGTGCTTTAGTTAGTTACATTTCATAACCAACATGATTCTAAGGATTAGGGAGTGAGTCAAAGATTCTTAGATTCTTTCCTAAAAGAGAATAACCTAGCCATATTACATATATAATACTTAGTGTTATGGATTTAAAATATGCTTAAGTGGTGTTAGCTGGTAGCCCCTCTAGGCAGGTTGTAAGTCTAAAGAGTGAGCGATAAGTCTATTCCCTCAAGTGAGTGGAAAGATTGAAAATTCCTGAAGTGTAACTAAGTTGAGCATCTTAGTTGTGTCAGAAGCACTTATAGACTTAGGATCTAAAACATCTTCCTTAGAGTAAGTCTTTAACCTTAGGCATTTCTACAGTCTTATGCTACTAGAATCTAAGCCCTAGACTTCTAAGAAAATATCAACTAAAAATATAAATTAAATTTCAAAATTCAAAGCCCAATGATAGGATAGTTGAAATATTTATTTGGTATTCTAGTATTAATAAGAATTTCTCACTTCATCCTATTTGTCCTCCTAAAAGAACTCTTTGTACTTTGGATCATTTCCAATTGAAAAATCCAAGTATTATTTCTTTGAAAACCAACTTAAAACTCCATATAAACAATAACTTATTTCCTTAATCGAGAGTAATCTTAGGAAGAGACCTTCCTTAAGATGTAA
The DNA here is from genome assembly GCA_021442155.1 of Cymbidium sinense. Lineage (NCBI taxonomy): Eukaryota > Viridiplantae > Streptophyta > Magnoliopsida > Asparagales > Orchidaceae > Cymbidium > Cymbidium sinense. The sequence continues at coordinate 54,400,007 of CM038215.1, forward strand.
TTAACTATAAGGGCCTGCCTTATAGGGAACCATGAACCCAATTTAAAAATAAACCTTGTACTACTTCCTATGTAGTTCAGGGGAAAACTCTCTGGTACATTGGACTCTTTTATTAAATGATTGAATCTATTAAAGGATAACATGTAAGTCAAGATTGATTTTCTTTTCGTTAAATGTCTCTCCATTTCATCCTTGGTTGAGCTCATCCAACATCTAAAACTAAGGTTCTAAAACTCTTTATTTACCATTTTACCATTTTACCATTTTGCCATAGTTAAGTCATTTTTATTAGTTTTAAGCTTGGTCAAGACAGATTTGATATTATTCTAATGTGGAAAAGAAATGTTATATTCAAAAAGTTTGAAAATTACCACAAATTTTGAAAAGTAAATATTGAAAAAAAATCTCAAAGTTAAATTTATATTTTATCCTACTTTTTCTTTGTAGAAGCTAAATAGAATTAGGACAGGGTCCTGAATTAGTACCCTTTGTTCTAACACATTCAAAGCTAACAAACGCCTAATGATGTATATTGAAATGAAGGAGTTCCTTCAAATCCTGAGAAAATCTAAATCAAAGGAAGTGGGCATAGTCTTACCTATTTCCCATTACCACCATGATTGAAGCTTGAATTGCAATCGAAAGAAGAATCAACTCAAAAAAAATTGTATAAGAGGGGTAGATATAATAAATCATCCCAAAAGAATGCCTTATTGACCTTAGGCAGAGGTCGATTAAGGAATTAAATTTTAATCTTCTATTGTTATAGAAGGAAATATACATAAATGCAAATCAACTTTAATCTTAATTCATTTTCATACCTCTACTAGAATTTTGGAAAATCAGTTATCTGAACTGATTTTCTAATTCTAGGGAGTGACTTGAAGATAACAATCCTTTAGACCTTCCAAAACCATGAATCATTAAGAGTTTATGAGAGACTAAAAAGAGGAAGATGACATGATATTATGAACAAGAAAAATAATGACATGATTCACGTTGGCTCCTATTCAATAAAAGAAAAGAGAGGGTGGTGAAAGAAAATTTTGATTCTCCTAATAAAGTTGAAATGATTAAAATTTAAACCTAATAAATTTAAATCAACTTCTTTATTGGGAGTCTTCTCCCATTAAATTTCTAATATTTCATAAATGGCCTTAATTAATTTTAAGGAAAAATCCTAAAAATAAATGAAGACTTCACTCCTTCTAAAAAATCATGACCTTAAGATTGAGTCCTAAGGGTGATATTTCTATCCCTTATAGTCAAAGTATTAAACTTTATCTCTAGTAGGTTGATAGATAAATCTCGTAGGACTTTGTTAGCCCAAATTAATAAAAAGAATAAATCTTTAGTTTTCTCTGCTTAGAAAATAAGGCATTATATGCTTTCATATAGAATGAGTTTATGGTGAATCCATTGCAATATCTTATGGCCTGCCTGACATTGTTTTGATGTCTAGCACGATGGTCAAAGATTTATTGCAATTTGAGATTACTTTAATCCTCTTTATGCTGCAAAAATGTGCAAGTAATGCTTGACTTTTTTGTTGCACATCCTTTACCCAAGGGTTTTACTTAAATAATGATATTCCAAATAAATAGATCGTGAGGTCTATTGATCTTTTGAGGATAGAGTTAGACCTACCCTCCCTTCTTACCAAAAAGGAAATTACTGAAATCAAATTAAAAATGGTAGTCATACGACCTCATATGATATTGAGAAGAAATGGCAAATAAGTCATTCACTTCAAAATTTTAAATATGATATTTCACCCATCTTAGAGAAGTTGCTTACAAAATCAAGCATCATAATTCTCTATAGAAAAATTTTAAAAAAGAAAAGAAAATGAAGAAAAAATGAAAAGCAATGATCATTAAGCAAGGCATTACATATTTATTTAATTTTTCTTCTTCAATTATGAGCAACTTCTTGATGGGGCATTCCACTATAAATAAGTTCTAGGGTTATCTTCTATGATGAAGATATACTACTAAGAACTTATCAACATCTTAGTTGATGTGAAAATTTTGAAAAAAGAATTTCCAAATTGTTGTTAATCTGGGTGCATCGGTCAACATCAATTGTAAGCAAACATGAAAGTGAATATACATAGGCCCAATTCCAATCTAATCCTAATGAGATTGTGCCATGTAGATTCAATCAAATAAAGAAAAGAGTATTCAATTTAATAAAAAAAATTAATCTTGGAAACTAAATTCAAAAGAAGAACTTAATCTCAATCACATTGTTGATTGAAGATGAGAATTTAAACATTGAAAAAAAATCTTATGAACTTAGAAACATCTTTAATGCTCTTGGATGGTCCTTTCTAGCCCAAATAAAAAAATGAAATGAAATGAAGGAATAAAAAGAATAAAAATAATAAAAATAATGATTATGGTTAAAGAATGTTTATATCCATTCTAAATTCATGAGTGTAGAGTCTTTAGGAATGTTATTTTTGTCAATCCTAAATGACCTTACTAAGTCTTGTATTCAATTAAAGAATTAGATAATATCATATCAAGCAATATGATTAATCAATCAAAATAAAGAATTGAATCACATCAAATGTTGCATTCAAATAAAGAGTCCATTGTCCTAGTAAATCTTGTGTCTAGGAAAAATGTCAAATATAACTTTTTACAATGAATTTAACTGTTGTTAAAATGTTGACAAAGAAAGAAAGAAATAAAAGGGATGGAAGGAATAAATCCAAGAGCAAAAGGATGGAGTTTGAAATTTCTGAGTATGTGAGAATTTTAACTTTAAACTCCTCTACATCAAAATAAAGTGGTAGGGTTAGAAGTCAAGAATTGTCCTTAACTTAGAAAAAAATTTTAAAAAAAATAATTAAATGCTCGATATTTTGTCATCATGGCCTTTGCCATGTTGGGTGAGCTCACATGGCAAGTTAAAGAGATAACGGATCTACTTTTCTAGGAATCCATATATTTTGTATGTCAAAGATTCAATTGAGCATGATATGATTTCAATTGCAAGTAGCCTATATATAAACCTATAAATTAGAACAACTATAGAACTGTAGAGCCATTGCAAGATAAAAAAAATTTGTTAAAAAGTCAGGGTCCTGACTTTCTCTTCAAAAATACTCTAATATATTCAATGAATATTTTTAGATGTGTTTGCAGATATATATAACCTTCAAGTTCAAGATGCACCCCTAAAATTTAAAGATAAATCTAAACTCAAAGTTAACAAGTTAAAAGAAATAAGCCTACAAATGAAAGTTGATCTACAATTGATATCAATAATCTAACTCTTTGATGAGTTGGATATTGATGAATTAATCAAGTTATTCTTAGAGTTTAAAGACTACTTTATCTGGAATTAAAATAAATATTCTCTAGATGTAGCAATCCAAGAGCTTAAGCTTGATGCCGATTCAAATAAGCTAAGTCCCTTGACAAATGCGGTCAAAATTTAAAAGAAAAGCCTAATATTGTTATACTAAAAGCTAGTCAATGACCTTACATGAAAAGAAAACATTCTTCTTGGTTGTCTTACATCATTAGAACAACAATAAAAAAGAGAAAGAAAAGGAAAAAAAAGATCAAATCCATGTAAGCAACATCTTGGGACTAGGATAAAATCCTTACTTGAAGATAGGTTACTTTTACCCATACTTCATTTCAAAATCAAAAAAAAAAATTTATGCATAAGATTATCTTCATTAAGGATAACTTATCTAAAAATCTTCAAATCAAAATATTTCTAGAAAATAAAATTGAATGCATATGATATGACATTTAGAATCCTTGCAAGAATGTTCGGTTACATGGTCATATCATTCAATCTCAAAATATTGGGACAATTTATCAAAGGTCATGATCATGATTTCTGATAACCTCACTTTAATTAAGTAGAATGTTATATTGAAAATCTTGCTAAAAAAATGTTGAAGGAAAAAAAAGAAAAGAAACTTCATGATGATTTGAAAACATTCATGTCACTACATGCAAATTCCTAAAATATACCTTTGAGGTAATTTTAAGGAACTTGTAGTGAAATTTAGAAGGAAGAAAATATTACACAAATAATAATTAATCAAACCATTTATGAAATATCATTTAATAAAACCTTTAAGGAATAATAAGTTAACTTAAGAAAATAAATTTTGAACTTATCAAGAGAATATTAATTTCTTTAATAAGTTAACCTTCTCAATTCCCTTATTGATTAGGGAAAAAGAATAAAACAAAAAATGCCTTAATGAGATTCTAAGAGTTTGTTTACCTTAGTTCTTATTTACATTTAAAAGCATTAAAGTAATCTCTTTATCTTTATTGAATCTAAGAGAAGGCCTTATAAGCTATTAATTCATGTCAAAGAAATAATTAAAAAAATAATAAATAAAATGAATTATATATCCAATCAAAAAGAAATGAAAAAATTTTATTTGAGAAGCATTATTTGACTTTAGTTTTTGCCTAAGAACTAGAAAGTCACATGTAAGCTCAAAAATTCAAATTCTCAGGTTAGTACCATATAGTGTCTTGTCTAAAGTAGATGAGACATCTAGCATGGTCATATATAACTTTGAGATAAAAAAAATAAAAAAAGAGAAAAAAGAAAATTGATGAAATTATATGGTTATGGCATATTAAGCATTGGGTCCAAAATGTACTGAAATACTTTTTCAAAAATATCATTCAAATCCTTAAAACCTTCTTCACTAAACTTCTTCATGTCTAAGAAGTATTAGTGAAACAAAGAAATGGAAGCAAACCATCCAATAACATTCACTAGTTAGACTAATTAAGTAAGGATTAAGTCTATGTGACTCTTGCTTATTAGTCAAAAGACTGGAGGATTAGGAATTAAGTCACTCTGACCTATTTTCCTCACTCATGCCATCCATAGGTTAGGAGCATGCCCTTTGTGGCACCTTTCCTATACATACTTTGATTTAGGAGCAAGCTCTTAATGGCACCTTCCTCATGTCTTCCATGAGTCTGGAGTAAGCCTTTGTGCATCATTCTTATACACTTAGAGCAAGCCTTCTATGTTATAACTTTTTCTTATCTTGATTTGGATGCAATCCCTCTATGGCACTTTTCTCATGTCTTCCCTATGTGTTTGGAGTAAGTCTTTATGCCTCATTCTCATAAGCTTAGAGTGAGTTCTTTCTTGCATAACTCTTTCTTTCCATGAGTTAGGACTAAGCTCATTTGTGACACCCTTATAACTTCGCTTAGGTTTGGAGCAAGCCTTTCTTAGAACCATTCCTATTATTCACATGATAGGATAAAGTCATTAAGACCCCTTTCATGTCACATAGGTTATTTAGGATAGGAACGAGTCATGAAGACCCCTTTCCTATTAGCCAAACTTTTGAGGATTGGATTAAGTCATAAATAAAACATATTGTTAGATGTATTGGAAATGTAATTAGCAATTAGCATATCTGAAACACATAAAATATACATTAGAACATCCAAGCATACGTTTGTTATCATCAAAATTAATCAAATTGAACATGAGGCTCATAAAGCCAACATTTGTGGCATGTTATAGACTGCATGTCTCGCATTGTTTGCCCATTAGATTGAATGATAGCAAGTTTCTTTTAGAACTAACATTGTCTTCTATGGGGGGATATGCTAGAAAGGACTTCCATCATAAATAAATTAAAAATGTTTCTTTTTTGCAAGTGTGCTTTAAGTCCTTAAGCATACCCCAATAGGATAGGTGGGCTTGGCATGCAACTAATGCTAAGCTGGTATGTTTGTAAAATATAACAGTTATGTGCTATTTGTATTTTTCTAACATTTGTTTTATAGAGTTTAAGATTTACTTTTGAATTTAAAATGTAAATTTGAGCTTAGAATTAGGTTAGGATCTATGAGGTCTAGGATTAATAAGAGCTGATTCTACCAACGGGGGGCTGCAGTGGTCCCCTAAGAAGCCCAATGGAGGTCCCTGAAGAAGGAGACAATCTTAGAAAGAAGACTCATAGATCTAAACATGTAGTTCTATGCCAGGCTATATGGGGGAAGAGCTCAGTTGCCCATTTGCTCTTTCTTTCGGGGTGTATAGTTGTACCTGATCACATTAACCTTTCTTTAAATTAAATTAGCTTTTATTTTGAGTGTGCAATAGAATCAACCTCCATTTCTATAAAGCATCCTCCTTAGAGTAAGTTGTGCTTTCTATGATGAATGTCTAGATGTTGGCTCATAGCAAAAACTAATTTTTTTACTCAACTTAAATATAATCAATTGAAATAGGAAATAAAGAAACTTTAAAGTTTATACAAATTAAAGCCTTAGGAAAATTTAAAATCAATTAGAAATAATTAACTCTTGAAAATCATACAATCATATTTCTCTAAACTCTTGAATTATGCACCTCACCCTTTGCACATTAGGAGCATCTAACCTGTGAGGATGACCACCTTCTTGGTGAAGTCTTCCTTTCTCCTATTAATTTGGCCCATAACTATTTTGCATACCCCAAGACCTCAAAAGAATATTGAGTCAAAAACATAAAAAATCTATAAAATGTACATTAGTTAGATGCATTTAATACCCTACATGATCCTAAGAATTATAGAGTGAATCAAGGATTCTTAGATTCTTTACTAAAAAGATAATAACCTAGCAATCTTTCATACATAAGACTTAGCATCATGGATTTAAAATGTGCTTAGGTGGTGTTTCCTGATAGCCCCTCTAGGCGGGTTGTAAGTCCAGAAGAGTTAGGGATAAGTCTGTTCCCTCAAGTGAGAGGAAAGACTAATAATTGCCAAAATGAAACTATGTTGAGCATCTAACTTGTGTTAGAAGAACTAATAGACTTAGGATCTGAAGCATCATCCTTAGATTAAGTCTTTAACCCAAGGAATTTTTGCAGTCTTTTATGCTACTAAAATCTAAGCCATAGATTTGTAAGAAATTGTGACTAAAAATATAAATTAAATTTTAAAATTCAAAGCCCAATGATAGGATAGTTGAAATGCCTACTAAGTATTCAATTATTAACAAATTTCCTACTTCATCCTGTTTCTCCTTCCAAAAAATCTCTTTCTACTTTAGATCATTTCCAATTGAAAATTTTAAATATCATTTCTTTGAAAACCAACTTAGAAGTTCATAGAAATAATAATTTATTTCTTTAATCGAGAGTATTCTTAGGAAGAGACTCTTCTTGAGATGTAATTAACTATAAGGGTTTGCCCTTATAGGGAACCATGAACCTAGTTTAATAATAAACCCTATTATACTTCCCATGTAGTTCAAGGGAAACTCTCTAGTACATTAAAGACTCATTAGCCTTAGGAGTCTTTTATTAAATGATTGAATTCATTATAGGATAACACGTTTATCTTAGATAATATGTTTAATTCTTAATGATGTATTTGATCATCTAAATAAAAAATTCCTAAACTCTGTGGTATCATAAATTTTCCCAATATATAAAAGTATGTTTTTTATGAGGTAGATTAATATATGTTCAACCAAATTTTCTCTAACATTGTGTTAGGGTTTATTTAGATGTGAGTTATACTTTCTATGAACACAAGCCTTTATAGTTGATTACCCCTCTAACCTGAGCAAGAGAGCTCTCTTGATTAAGGTTGGAAATAAATATATCTTTCTAAATGAATCAGTGTTTAATGGTGTGTGTGGAATGTAATAGATAATTGTCTAAGAGAAATTAGAGAATAGACCTGACAAATATCTCATGATTCTATCATCATGGGACTACATTATTCTCGTCTACCATCATTAGAGGGTTAGTCATAATGTTGAGGGAGTCTAATTAGTAGCCTTCAGTTGCCTCATTTTAGATATCCCGAGTAGACCAGAGGTTTAGTGTAGGGGTGTTCGCATGGTGAATGTGTAGATTAGACTTACATCCCTTGGAATGCCAGCATGATGTTAGCATGGCAAATGGATAGATTAGGCTTACATTTTTTTGGAATGCTAGATTTGTAGTCATTTCCTTGGACAATGAATAGAATAGTCTTACATCTCTTTTGAATGCCATGTTTAGGGTAATTTGCATGACAAATGGATAGAGTGGACGTACATTTCTTAGGAATGTCATGTTTTAGGATGTTTGTATGGAAAATGGATAGATTGGACTTACATCCCTTAGAATGCCATTAGGGTTTAAAGGGCCATTGTGTGGAAAACAAATAGATTGGTGTTACAGCCCTTTGGAATGAAAATTTATTTATGGAGTTTGCAAGGTGAACATATAGATTAGTAGGATGTTTACATGGTAAAACATTAATTTGTGATTCTGAGGCTACCTAGGCGCTATCATGCTAGCACCTTAGCATTGTTAAAGTGGTTCATTAGCATCAATAATTAGCACTATAGAATTATAAGGAAAAAATTTGTGTCTTAAAATCTAAGGGTTCAACACCTCGACATTATAAGGGCAGGGCCACAACACTTAGGATTGCATGAGATTGAAAAACTTTGATCAAGTTTGACTATTTGATTGGTGCTTTGGTACTCTATTTGGCACTATAAAGCCAATCAAAAGTCGATTCAAGGAATTTGGTAGGTAGATAGGCACTTTAAATTGAAAAAGGACAAACTTTTGATCAATGCTATAGTGTTCTATTGGAGAATCATGGCGCTCAATCAACGTCAAGCCTCAATTTTTGTACAGTATCAGTTACAAAATTAATTACGATAAATAGCAATAAATATTTTTACTAGCACAATAACCTTTTTGACTAGGTAATCAGCACCATAGTGCAAGGACTAGTTTATAAATAGGACCCCTAGGCTATAAAATTTTCATTATGAAGAGCTTTGGTTTCTTTCCAGATTTCTCTTACATCTTTTCCTCTCTTAGCTTTTATTTATTTTTTTTAGTAAGTCAACATGCTAATCAAGTACATCAGCAAGGACAGGAAGAGGGCGGTTGTCAGCAACACTAATAGGAGGGTGGGTCTCAAATTTAAGAAAAAAATTAGTGATACCAGTCGATGACAATAGGAATTAGAGAGGAAATTTGACCACCATATGGGTCTCCAACAGTAGCAGTTTTCATACAAGTATGAGTTTAAAACTTTACTTTTTCACATGTTTGAAAATTGTGGCTTTCATGCAAGTCCTGGTGACTTCTTTTCTTATCATGTCTCTTTATCAGCCTTATGTGAGCACCATGCCAAAGCCAGAAGAAGAAGAAGAGGAGGAGAAGAATGGAAATGATTGTGTTTATTAGTTTTCTCTCTTTCTCTTTTATTTTGTATTTTGTATTTTTTATTTTTTATTGTAAGTATTTTATAAAACTTTTTGTATTAATAAAGATATTTTTATTTGAATGCCTTGTGTCTATTTCTATTATGTAGAATGCTCTAGGATTTAAAAGTATAACAATAAAATTTTTAGTTTGAGATGAATGACATTAGGGACTTAGTGCCTTGGTGCTACCGAACTAGCACCTTGGTGGCATTATGCTGAAAGATAAAATTCAGAACCTGAGAGCTCAACACCTCGGCACTACATGTGTAGTACAGCAGTGCTATAAACATGACTTTGACTATGATATTAATGCCTTGACACTACCAGTTGGGTGCCTAAGGTGAATTTCCTGAAAGTGTAGTGACTCAATGTTGTGATATCAGTGCAATGCTATTGTTAGAAGAATATCATAGTTTAAATTTTTTAAGAGCATAGCATGTCAACCCTAAGATATATGTGCCTTAGTGCCACATAATGCATGCCTAAGCTTAGATTTCTTGAGAGAATGCCTTAGTGCTAAGATATCAACACCATGGCACTGTCAAATGCTTGACTGAGATTCAAGATTCTTGAAAGCGTAGTGCCTCAATACTAGACCTGCAGTGTCATGGAATTGTGTCATCAATGCCTAATATTTAATAACTTTGAAGAAATTTCAAATTTTGGTAGCATAATGCCTTAATAGTGCTAGCTTTCATAATTTTTAGTGCATTAACACCCTTCTCTCTTATTCCAGATCTAAGATCAACGGAGAGAGAATTTTATTTCACATCAAAACCAAGTTTGATGGTGGAATAAATTTTTTCAAAGTAGCTCTTCGGTGTTAGAAAAATAAAACTACAATGCTATTTTAAAGAGGTGAATACATGAGAGCTTAGCACTATAGCACTAAAATATAGCATCGTGATGCTACAAGAATGATATCAACTTGAGAGCTTAGTGTCACGGTGCTAGATATTTTGAACCTCGATGCTATAAGATGAAGTGTCAGAGATTTTATTCTTGAGAGCTTAGTGCCTCATTGTTGGGCCTTAGTATCGTGGCACTACGTAGCGGGAACTCCATTTTTTGAAATAGATTCTTACAGAATTAATAATTTTTATGAAAATTTGGCATCATAATATTGTAGTAGTGCTATATCATTATTATTCAGTGGAGAAACACTCTTCTCCCTTATTCTGGATCCAAGATTGACTGAGGGATGGCTTTTCTTCTCATCCTAAAACCAAGTTCAATGGTGGAGGTCTTTGTATTTCAAGATTTTGGAATTTTGGGCCTAGGACTTTCTTTTTTTGCTCTAGATCTAAGATCAATGGAGATAAGCCTTTTTTATTTCTTACTAGATCCAAGATTGATGAGTGGAATCTTTCAAATTTTTTTTAAGAGAGAAAATAACATAAAGAAAGTATTTTTAAAATTGTTTACCTAGAGTTAACAGTAGTAGGCTTTGAACTTTTCTCATGCATGAGGAGAATTCTCTGCAGTAGAAAAATCAGAGTGAAGGAGACTACAAAGCAAGAATAAGGTGTGGAGAGGGGAGAGTGATTGAAAATGAAGAAGAAGATGAGCAGGGGAAGTTCTCCCCCATTTTTATAGAGGATTTTAAGAAACCGTTCCAACTATTGGGGTAGTTTTCCACTCCATAACCATTCCCCCTGCTCCCCTCTTCGTAGTTATCACTGTTGGGTCAGGAATGATAGTTTTTTTGCTTTTAAAACTGAAGTTCATTGTGATAGCATCGTGGCGTTATATTATTTAAGTAGCCAATTGTCAGGGGCAATTTAAGCTTCTAGATTCTATAAGGTGGAAATAGTCCATAGGCACTGCAATTGCATCGTTGCAGGGCCCCAAATCAAGATGTTCAATTAATTTCATTTTTCAGATACAAAAAAAATTGCCCCTAATGAATATGTTAAGTCAATTACTTATGATGTATTTGTTGCTTTCTTATTTATTTTTTTATTTATGATTATATGCTTCAATATACTAGGAAGGAAAAAAATATAGTCTTTAAGAATCTTGAATCACTGTTCATTGATCATATGAGACAATGACATAAAAGAGGTTGTAACTACAAATAATTGGCATAAATTTATCTAATACAGATAGAGGTTGTATGACCACTATAAGCCATAGTGCACGACCTCTCTCGAGTAAGAATGGGTAGATGGGTTAGAGGGACAGTGAGTGGAAATGAAGAAGAAGATGTGTGGGGGTAGTTCTCCCCTTATTATATGGGATTTTAAATAACCATTCCCACCATTGGGATGGTTTTCCTCCATAATGTTCTCCCTCCCCTCTAGGCAGTTATCGCTATTAGGGCTGGAGCAATAGTTTTCTTACTTTTTAAAAATGAAAGCCATCAAGATAGGGACTTAGTGCTGGGATCACAGCGTTGTGGCATTGTGTTATTAAGTAAACAACCATTGGAGATGGTTGGAGATTCTAGATTCTATAATACAGTGACAATGCCACGGAGCTACACCTAAGTGCTACAATTTTAGCACCATGGCACCCCAAGTCAAGATGTTCAATTTATTTCATTTTTAAAATGTAAACAGTCCACTAGAGACTAGCAATGGGCCTGTTAGATCCACTCCCCATATAGGAAATGGCTAAAGGATAATGATGGTTGCAAAGGTTTTGATGACTGCTACTGAAGTGCTACAAATTTCTAGCATGATATGCATCTTCTCATGAATGCTTTAGCATAATTTCTCAATATGGGACAAAAGTACACTTGTTGTAATATTTTATTATCAAGTGTCATTCCTCTTGAGTGACTACCACACTCTGTAAAATGTATTTCCTCTAGAACTTTTCTCTACTCCACCTCTTTCACACATCTAAGGTTGAGCGAGATCACCGACCTTCAGAATAGTTCTCCTCCCATCAATAGTTATTGTGTTGCTCTAATCTTGAGCCTCCTCAAGTATTTCGTCATTTCTCCAATCTCTCCAATATGCAAGTAGTTCCTAATAGGTTCAACCCAGCTTGGTGAGTGTCCTTGATCTACTTGCATCAGCTCTACTTCTTTGATTTTAGGTTGGGTGAGTTGAATGATTGTGTGCTCCCTGGATAGTAAATCGGCAAGTTGGTTCTCTTCTTCAGGGATTTGTTTGACCTTGAAATATTTTAGCTACTTAATTTCTATTTTTACTTTAAGTAAATATCTCATCAAAGACTCATCTTAGACCTCATATTCTCCATTCAATTATCTTTCCACAAGCTCTGAATCTGATTTTTGGCTTCAAATTCTTGATTCTGGCAACTCGGTGTTATAATGTAGCACATCAGTGTGGGTCTAGTGCCTTGAAGCTACAAATCTGGTGCCACGGTGTTGTCTTATCTATTATGCATAGCTATTTCTTTTTATAGTAGCGTCTTAGCATTGTAATGTAGCATCACAGTATTGTACCATGATTCTGCATTTTCTGCATGACTTTTTTCTCAAATAAGAGATTTTTTGTCATATATACTTAAACTTATAAAAATAAATCATAAAATAATAAAGTTCTTTACTTAATAAATATGCTAATTTAACTAAATATGATCACTTATCAAACACCCCCAAACTAAAATCATTGCTTGTTCTCATATGTATTTTGAAATTAATCCTTAAACTTATTTGGTAGAAAAACTTTTAGAACTTAAAATCATTATATAACAATTTTAATTGAAGAATAAACTTACAAGAAGCTTTATTAAATATTAAAAATAACTTAACTATAATAGCCTAAATTTTGACTCAGACTAACATTTTATTTGAGTTAAGTCATTTCGGTACTTAATATTAACATAGTTGATTCTTTTAAATTTTAGTTAATTGGCTATTATAAATAGTCGTCACTTAATATTTAAATACTCTTAACATGATTTTTTTTCTCTTGAATTTAGCACATTTTGTTACTTTAATAACTTCATTGACTTGATTAGATAATTGGAAGAATTTTTAAGTATTATTATTGTATGATTCTTTTTTTCTCTCTTTTTTCATTAGAAGATAACCTTTTTAGCTTTCCAACCCATACTTCTTATTAATGTTCATGCTATTCTATCCTCTTTATATATCTAACAAAATTCAAATTAATTATTATTTTTCACTAAATGGGCTAGTCTCCAATTAATACTAACCTAAATTATGTTATTGAAATACTAGCCACTTCTATTTATTTCAAGCCAATTACCACAACTTAATAAGAATCTCATATGTTTGGTGTGTGTGAGAAATTTTTAACTCATTTGAAATTAATAATTTTTATAAGAAAAATTAGTTATTAATAGTTTAAGTTATAATTCATTATTTAATAATTTTAATGAAAGTTCTATTTTCAAATTAAAATATTATTTAATTGATTTTAATTTTAATTTTTTTTTCAAAATAAAATTTCAAGTTTTAGGAAATAACACACAATTATCAAGGATAATTAATACCTATAAACTTTTACTATTAAAATAAAACAAATATGATAATTTAAATACTACATTGTATTAGTTCTACATAATGAAACACTTTAACTTTGAATACTCATAGACTTCAATAACAAGAAAATTATCTCTCCCACTCCTCAAAACTCATATATGACTATAATTAAATAATGAAACACACAAAACAAAGGACAAGAACTTCTCATTCTTTAATCTTCTTCTGCTAACTCTTTATCCTCTAGTTTTTAAACTTTTTTTAACAAATATTTAGTATTGTAGGTACTTTCAACAGCACAAAATAATTTTTTAATAATATTATATTTTCACATTAGATGCAATAATAACTCACAGCTATAAATCACACCACTTCACACTAAATTACACAAAAAATGGGTTGTCTCCCATGTAGTGCTTGAGCAGGACTAAACCAAGTTTTATTAATTTTAGATGAACCAATCTAACAGGTATTTTATGTCATAAAGCATCTAATCCACAACTTTTCCAATGATTCCCATGATTTTCATACACTCTTTATTCTTACCATTATGAAAATCATAAAAAATTATGATTAATAAAGATGACAATTCACTTAAGTAGGCATACTTTAAATTACGAAATAATGATTTTAACTCAAAATCTAGTGTCTTTAAGATAGATGACTTAAAAGTACTAACAAACACTTCTAAGAACTTAGATTTTTCTTTAAACTCCCTATGAACAGATCTAAGAAATGGATCATCTTTATTTTCTTACTCAACCTTAACTAAGGCTTATTCTAATGACTTTTCAATCAATAATATCTCTAAATTCTCAATTACACTTTCTTCTTTAAGCTTAAACTCTTCATTTTCATCATAAAAACATTTCATAGTTTTGAAAATATTAAAGTGATTTCTTGACTTTAAATTCTCATTATTAATTACTTTTTCTTCACATCTGTCACAATCCTCTATGTTGCTAAAAAGAGTCTTCTTAAACTAATAAGATTTTTTTTATCTTCATCTATGTCTAACATAATAAAATCTATAGTGAATATGAATTTATTTACTTTATCTAACACATCCTCTATTATTTCATTAGGATAAGTCAAAGATCCATCAGGTAATTAAAGAGTAATAACACTAATGGGTTGGACTTCCTCTAATCCTAATTTCTTGAAATTAGGCAATGGCATCAAGTTTATACTAGCTTCAAGTTCACATAATGCTTTCTCAAAGAATTTATCTCTTATAATGTAAGGTATGTTGACCTCATTTTTGGATGAGGTTAACATCATCCCTAAACTAGTAATTAGGACATCTAATCTTAGATTAGAAGCCTCCTAATTAGACACTTATAACACCACACCTAGTAACCTAGTACATCCTTCTAGGTTTGGTCTAGCCTAATGGGATTAGGTTGACTCAACCTAAATATCAAACATAAACAAAGAATTAAACCAAATATATTCCAGTTGAAATTTGAATCCATTTGAGTTTAAAGCAAGGGGATTAAGGTTGTTAACCTAATTATCCTATTTAAGCTCAAAATTAATTAAATTCAAAGAAACCTAATAAATTAAAATAAAATCAAAAGCAAAATAAAATGAAAAGCATAAAATCAGATCCAAATCAAGGTTTAGTCAACCCTTTTGGCATAAGTTTGACTTAGTGGGTCCCACCAAGTCAAAGGTCAACCCACTAAAATTTGATAAAATGAAGCCAATCCAAAGGCTTCAAATCATAAAATAAACATGTTCAAGCATGAAACAATTAAATCCTAATCTAATAAAACCTCAAATGGGTTAATTAAACCACTTGGTCTAAATAAGTCTAAATGAATTCAAATCCAAATCAAATTAAAATCAACTCAAATTGACTGCCCAAAATCATTTAGAAATCATAATTAAACATAATCCAACCAATTATTGGGCCAAATTTGGCCAATTTGGTCATTTGACCCAAATGAATCTAACTTAACCCATAAAGCCAAATTTGGGTCAAATGGGTCAAAATTTAAATCAATTGATAGTCCATATCATTTCACACATGTGATTAAATATGATTGCAGTCCAAATATAAGTTAATTTAGTTAAATTGGTCATTTGATTCAATTAAACTCAACTTAACCCATTTTAGTCTAAATGGGTCATGTTGAAATCAAACCAAAATCAATTTAAAATTCTTAAACACAATGAAGTTTAAACCAAAAATCCTAAAATGGCTTAATAGATTAGAAAATCTAAGTTGACCCATTCAAGTCAAATGGGTCAAACTAGTCTAAATTACATTAAACCTTGATATTGTATATATTAATTAATTCATAGATTTTTTGTTGAACAATCAATAATGATTGGAATCCAAAACTAAAACCAATCAAATAACTAAACTAAATGAAATTTATTTAGTTAAAACAAAACCCAAATATCATGAAATAAAACATTTGAACTAAACCCAATCCCAAATGGATTTAACCCAAGACTTAATCCATACAAATTTTGTTTGACTTGGGTCAACAACCAATCAACAAACTATGAGATAATGAGGTGGCCATGGGAGTGTTAGGTGTGATGTCCAAACCATCTAAAGAAAAGAGTAACTAAAATTTCAAAGGAAATCAAATCCTACTTCCCCTCTTCCATACCTCATCCATCCACCTTATTACCTCAACTAAATTGAACTCTTTCCATTTAATTGTCCATCTCTTCGAGGAAACTTCCAAGGAGATCAAGGGGATAATGGCCATCACCATGGAAAGCATTGAATATGACCTCTTTCATGCGATAATGGCTCACAACCAAACCAAGAGAGGGAAGAGGGGACTTCCTCCTCACAAGGAGTTCATTCTAATTCACTCATAAGGGGAGGAGAGACCAAGTCCTACCCTTGGTTAGAGCCCTTGCCACTGATGGATAGAATTTGGCCATCCCAAACTTTATGTCTATGGTTCTTGGCCATTTGTGGAAAGAAGGGAAAGAGGCTTCCTCTACCCAATATTTTTATCCCAGCACACTGACAAGATGAAGGGAGACCAAGTTGAAGTTTTCCCTAAGCCTTTACTAGTATTAGGCCAAAAATTGAATTAAGCTGACATCCAAAAGAGCAAGGCTATTGGCCTCTCATGGAAAAATGATAGCAAGGGATCCTCTACCCAAATTAAACTTCCCAACACATTCCAGGAGTATAGACAAACTCGAACAAACTCTAACCCAACCCCTACATCATTAGCTTATTGGAAAATGCCTGAATCGGATGGAAATGGGGCCAAGGTTGGTCTCCATGGTGATCCACATGGACACAAGGTGTGAAATTTCTCCTAGAGGCTCACCACATCCTCATGAAGGTGTACAAATCATCTCTACTACCAAGGATCAATGCCAACAAGGTATTTTTCAAAATCGATTCCTATAGCATTTTTATTTATTCTTTTGTGAAGCCAACTGGATCTCAAGTGAGATCAAGCTGCTTTGATGGTTTTCAAATTGACCCTCAATCAATTTACAGTTGAAATGATATGATTTCATTACTTTCATCATCGAAGATCATCCCTAAAGGATGGACGATCCTTAATTCTTTGGTGGAAGGAGGGGAGATAATCCCCACCATCCATTCCATTTATTTGGAATGGGTAGGCAAGATTTAGGATTACCGCCTAATTATATTCCCTTAAGGATCCGTGTGTAAAATTTAAACCATCCGATCAAAGATGGGATGGTCAAGATGAATTTTATGGTCCCAGCTGCCATCCAACATAAATTTGTGCGGATCTAATTTTCTGAATCAGTGGCCACCACGTGTAAAGGGCACCATGTGAGCGCCGCGTGGCCCCGCCCTTTAAAATGGAAAATTCCTAAAATTTTGAATTAAATAAATATTATAAAATAACAAACAAATTAAAATAAATCATAAAAAATAAAATACTCAATCAAAAAATGCATATAAGAGCTCTATGGATTCATCTTAATGAGAGGAATCCATTAAACCAAAAATTAACAATTAATTTGAGTTTAAATGAATACAATCAAACTCAAATTAAATGAACCACTCATCCAATTAATTTGAAACTTTAGAGAACTGAATTTATGGTTAATACACACATTAGATGAATTTTCTATAATATATTGCAAAGTAAATAAAAATATATAGAATTTCCAATCTTAAACACTAATTTTAAAAAAATAAATTAATTTTAAATCAAAAAATCATGAAATTATGAAAATAATTCAAATCATCACAATAAATTTTAATGATCCTAAATACTTCATTAAAACTCTCTGAAATCCAATAAATTAGAAAATGGCCTAATTTGGTAATTAGTTGAATTAATTAATCTAATTAATTGAATTAATTAACCTTGACTTAAGAAAATAGGTTTCCAAAATAACCCTCTATGAATGCATTTTTTCGAGGGGAATGTGATAAAAAAAAGTTTTAATTAATTCCTCTTAATTTTGTCTTAATTTAAGTCTTATTAACATCATTAAAATCTTAATTAATATCAAATTACATATCTGATTAAAGTAAAACTTTAGGAAACTCAAATTGAAAAAGAACCCCACTTGTCATAAAAATTTCAAATTGAATTGACCTTTGGATATAAATTTATTAAATTTTTAATTCTAAGGTCAATATAATTAAAATAATAAATTAGAAAATTATAAAAATTATGAAAATTCATAAAATCAACATAAAACATTTACATTAAAATCAAAACATTTAAAGAAAATTTTTCAACCCTTTGAAATTAAACAATTTGATTAATCATACATTAGGATTTAATAGAATAAAGAAAAATTAAACCTTAAGCAAATCACTTATCAAAGCCATGATAAATTTATTAATTAAGTGAAAACCAAAACTCATTAACCTCTAAATCTCATATTCAAATGTGAAAATCCATTAATATGGAAATTCTTTAAATCCATTTGGGTTAATGAATAGCACAATTTCAAATGCAAATGAAGGTAATTATCCAAATCAATTAAACCTAAATATTTAAAAGATTAAAATGGCCTAAGTTAGGTGCCCAAACTAGCTTAAGTCTTCTAAATTATGAATTGATTAACAAAATCAAACAAATTGATTAAAAAAAATCTTAACACTTTATAAAATCAAAACCTTAACTAAGAATGAATAAAAATACTAATTTAAATAAATTAAATTAAATTCAAATAAATTAAAAAAACACAAACATTAATGGATATAAACCTTAATGAAATAATTAAGTCAAATATATATATATATATAATCAGTTAATTCAAATCATTTGAAGGAAGTAAACAATAAATTAATGAATAAATGAAATCAGTTTAAATCCAATTAATTAATCAATTAAAATACATGAAAATAAATAAACATTTAATCAAAATAAAATAAAAACTAAAATAAAAATAAATCAAATAATTTAAGCATTAATAAAAAAACATTAATCAAATTAAAAGAAATAAATAAAGAATAATGAATCTTAATTCAAATCCTTTTTAAAATTAAAACTTTTATTAAACCAAATCTAACTTAAAAGAAATCAAGAAGAGGTTAATCTAGATGCTTAGGATCCTAGCTCAACCTTTAGAATGAATCTTCACCTTAAGGTAAAGACTTCATTCTATTAAGATTCAAGATATTGAATAGAATGAGTTTTACCCAAAGTGGAATTTATTTTATTCTTCATTGTCTAAAACTTAAACTTCACTTCAACATAACTTAAATAATTGAAATGAAATTGTAAATTATTATATCATTTAAATTAAAATCATCTAATGGTAAATAAACAAACTTTGAAATCATAACCAAAACTTGAACTTAAAAGGCCTAGTACAATTATGCCACATAAACCCCTCCTTCACACAATATATTTATTTGATGTCATCAATCCTAGATTTATGTTTGGTCGATCTGTGATGTTCTGTGATGTTATATGATTTTTTTTTTTTGTGATGTACTACTTTAGACTGGATGGCTAATATTATTTGTCTGCCAGTCTGGATGATAGGACATTTTAATCTATCATTATTTTTTGTAAGGAGTTATGCTAAAAGGGATCACCATAATAAATTATATATAAATGTTATTTTCTTGTAGGCATGCTTAAGTCCCTAAGCATAGCCCAATCAGAGAGGTGGGCTTGGCAAGCAACTAATGTTAAGCTTATATGTTTGCAAATATTACTGTTGGTGTATCATTTGCATTTTCTAACAATATTTTTCATGGCTTAAGAATCTCTTTTTGAATTTTAAATGTAATTTGAGCCTATAACTATGTTAGGATCTATGTGGTGTAGGAATTATAGGAGTTGATTGTACCATTCTGGTGGACTCATGTGAATCCTGAAGGAGGTCCCTGAAGAAGGAGACGATCCTTGAAGAAGACCCATAAATTTAGACTTATAGTTTTAGGTCAGGCTATACAAGGGCAGAGCATGGTTGCCCATTTTTTTCTTTCTTCCATGGTGTATAATGGTACCCCGACTGCATTGGCATGTTCCTTAATTTAAATTTGGCTTGATTTATTTTGGATGCATAATATAATCAACTTTTTTTAGGTTTCATTCTATAATTTATGTGATGAATGAATGGATGTTTGGCTCTTAAGAAAACTAAATTTTCTACCAAACCTAAATTTGAACAACTTAAAGAAAAAATAATGAAATTCAAAACTTCTCACATAAATTAAAGCCATAGGAATAACTTAAATTCAACCCAAAATAGCTATGTTTTGAGAATCATGATAGCATATTATTGTAAATTCTTTAATTGGGCCTTTCACCCATTGCACATAAGGGGCATCTGACTTTTGAAGATGGCCACCTTCCTGGAGAAGTCTACCTTCTCTTCTTGATTTGGCTTATGATCACTTCTAATTACATCTCATTATAGGCATAAATTGCATACCTTAAAAGAATTCAATGGATTGTGAGTCAAATTATAAAAGCTGAAAGTTGTTGCATTAGTTAAGTACATATTATATGAAAAATAATCTTAGGGGTTAGGGAGTGAGTCTAGGATTTTAGATTCATTTATAAAAATATAACATCCTATTCATCTTGCATTCATGAGACTTGACATCATGGATTTAAAATTCTCTTAGGTGGTGTTAGCTGGCAACCCTTCTAGACATATTATAAGTCCGAAGAGTCGAAATAGGTTTCCATTCTCAAGTGAGAGAAAGAACCAATAACTCCCAAAAGTAAAATTAGGTTAAGCATCTAACTTATGTTAAATACAATTATAGACTTAGGATCTGAAGCATCCTAGTGGAGTAAGTCTTCAAACCTAAATATTTCTACAATCTTGAGTTATTAGAATATAAGAGCTAAATTTTTAATAAAATTTTAACTCAAAATTTAATTTAAATTCCAAAACTTCAAGCCAAATAATAGGATAGTTGAAATGTCGATTCGGGATCCCAGTATCTATGAGCATTTCTTGCTCTATCCCTTTTGTCTTTTAAAAGAACTCCTTTCACTTTGTAGTGTTCCCTTTTAAACTTCCAAATTATGATTTTTCTTTGGAACCAACTTAAAAATCTATAGAAATAAATATATATTTCTTCAATCGAGAGTATTTTTAGGAATAGATTCTTATTTCTATGATGTAATTAACTATAAAGGCTTGCCCATATAAAGAACCATTATTTCAATATAAAATAAACTTTGTCATACTTTTTCACATAATTCAACTGTCAACATTAGGAGTCCTTATTTAAGTGATTAAATTCATTATAAGAAAACATGTTTATCTTATAAGATAATATATTTATTTCTTAATGTTGAATTTGATTACCTAAATAAGAAATTCTTAAACTCTATGTTGGGTCATAAATTTTTCCCACAAGGTATAATAAAACTACCAAGATCTTTAATTTTTTTAGATAATGGTTAATTGCTCAAGAAAAATACATTTGATGAAGCCCCCTCCATCTTTATTGAGATGGGTAAGAGTATGTTCTTTATGAGGTAGATTAAGATATATTCAACCAGATTTCCCTTAACACTATATTAGGGTTCTACCTTTTATGAATGCAAGCCTTCATAATTAATTACCCCTCTTACTGTAATAATAGAGCACTCTTGATTAAGGTTAGCAATAGACATATCTCTCTAAATTGAATTAGTGTCTAGTGGGTGTATGTGGTATGGCATAAATGATTGTCTAAGCGAAATAGGAGAATAGTCTTAATCAAGATCCCATGGTTTCATCATCTTGGGAATATATTATTCTAGTTTGCCAACATCAAAGGGCTAGCTGTAATGTCTAGGGAGTTTAATTAGAATCCATGGGTTGGCTCATCTCAGATATCTTGAGTATACCAGAGTTTTAGTGTAGGTGTGTTGGCATGGTGAACATATATATTAGACTTACATCTCTTGGAATACCATAAGGGTTAGGTTGGACTTACATCCGTTTGGAATGCCAATAGGGTATTCTCATGGAAAAAAGATTGATTAGACTTACATATATTGGAAAGCTGGGTTTATTGAGTCATTTGTATGGCAAATGGATAGATTAGACTTACATCCCTTAGGAATGCTAGATAGGGTTTGGGTTATTCTTACATTACAGGCATGGGTTTACATCAATTAGAAAGTTGTTAGATTGGACATACATCCATTTAGAATGCCAACTTTATAGGATGTCTGCATGGTAAATGAGTAGATTGAGCTTACATCCTTTTGGAATGCCATTAGGTTACTCATATAGTAAATGAATAGATTAAATAGGCTTATATTCATTTTGAATGCCATTAAGATGTACGTATAGTGAATGAATATAATAACTATGCTTTCATCCATTGGAATCTCATTAGGATGTTTGCATAGTGAACAAATAAATTAACTAGGCTTACATCCATTGGATTACCATTAGGATGTTTGCATAGTGAAACATTCATTTATCATTCTAGGGGCAGTGCCTTGGCGTTAAAAATATGGCACCTAGGTGCTATCATGGTAGCACCTCAACCCTAGTAAAATGGTGTCATGGCATTAAGTAATTAGCATTGTAGCATTATAAGGCAAAAATTTGTGTCTTAAAAACTTGAGGGGTCAGCGCCTCATGATTGCTCTGAAAAAAAAAACCCTTTCGAGGATGCTCCTCATCATCTTTGTGAGAAGGGTAGGAGTAAAATTTTTTTATGAGATAGATTGGTATATATGTTAAACCATATTTTCCTAAACATCATGTTAGGGTTTATTTAGATCTAGACTCTATTTCCTATGAATGCAAGCCTCCATAGTTAATTACCCCTCTTACTATAGTAAGAGAGCACTCTCGATTAATGTTGGAAAGCAGACATATCTATATGATATGCATTTGGTGTTTTAGAGGTGTGTGTGGCATAGATGACTATCATGTAGAATTACCATAAGGAGTAAAGAGATTGGGCTTATATCCCTTAAGAATGCCATAACATTACCTAAATATTTGCATAATAGAAAATACATGTTATCTATGATAGCATATAGTGAATAATGAATGAAGTTATCATTTAACTTAAAGCATATATTAGATGGGATGATGATACACCCAATCAATATCTCATGGTTCTATCATCCCAGGTTATTGTGGTCCCTTGTCTACTTAGCTAGGGAAATTATTCTTGATCGAAGAATCTTTGTCAGTAGCCATGGGTTGTGTCATCCAAGGTGTTCTTATAGACCTTGGGTGTTATTTATCTAAGAGAACAAATTTAAGTTAATCTTAGTTAATAGAAGGGATTTTTTACCTATTAAATATATTTCATGATTCATAACTCAAGGAGCAAATCCATTAAGAAACATATGGGTTATTTCCATGATCGAAATATAGTAGATCTATATAGATGCTAACCTACCCAGTTAGTGGGTTCTGGTCATAACTATAGTTTTATGTGGTGTCATTTAATGACAAAAGCCATGTAGACAAAGGACACAAGCCATGTCCTTACTAGCATGAGATTATTTGAGTTTGAATATAGATGTATATTTAATTTTGAATTAACTCTTTTGTGAGCAAGAGTTTTCTTAATTTATCATCTTTGAAAAATAATGATGGATGGGTGGACGATTATTTGCTTTAAATTAATTTGAATGATATACTTTATTTAATTTTAAAGATATATATTTCTTCTGGATGTAATATTCAATCAGCACGACCATCATTAGGGAGAGACTATGTTTTGGTAACTTGGACCTAGTCATTAGACACAACCAGGGTATTAACCCATGCAACATCCTCAAAATTTACATTTAAATTTTTAATGTATGTTTCAGGGTACATGTGGGTAAAAAAAAATATTGATGTTCATATGGTGATTGTGTAGGTTGAAGTCTTATTATTATTATGTTTATATTTATTTATGGGGGCAGTGTCTAGGCACCATCATGATGGAGTCCATTACTGCTTAGGTGGCAGTTTATATGATAGGTGTACATATGAGTTGTAATGCCCAATGCCTCGATGTTGCATGGGTAGCACTGTAACACTAGCATTATTAGCCTTTTGACTATTTAAACAGTGTTGCAACATCGCATTATAGCATCGTGGTGCCAATCAAGGTGGTGGAGTGATTAAAGGAAGAAATGACATGTTCATTTTAATTAGCATCGCAACGCTCAAAGCACCATGGTGCTACAATGCTTTTTGTACCCCTCAGATATGAGATTTAATTTGTTTTGATCATACAGTAAATGATGGAGTGGGCTGACCAGTGCCTCAACACTATAAGTGGGTGACTCGATGCTATGGATGGACCACAATGCTAGTGCCGTGTTTTGTAACTTGAGAGGCCAATGCCTTAGCACCATGTTTGGGGCCGCAGCACTAAGTCTAATTTTTAAATTGAACTCATGGTTGTTAATGAATGCATTCCACAGTTTCTTTCCTTAAATATTTCATTTCTCTCTCTACTTTATTCTTCTCTCAAGTTTACATTTTTATCATGCCTCTTAGAAGGGTAGTGAGTTGGAAGAGGGCATCTAGTGATGCCAACATATTCATCAACACCGATGCCAAGGAGTAATATCAAAATGCTCTCATCCACAAACACTTAATTTCGGAGAGGAGCTTCTAGGCTCCCGGTGGCAATGTTGAAGGGGTGATCGTAGAATGAAGCCCAAGCTAGCATACAATAATAGCTCATGCATCATCCTAGTGGTATATGGGTTCTTCATGAATGCATTGGAGAGCCAGGGAAACTAGTAAATGTTCATGGGAAACTAGTAAGTTACAATAGTAGTCATATTACAATCTTCAAGATATTGAGTATGATCAATTACTTTCTTATTATAACTATCATCTTGATTTTGACGAGATCTTCCATTTTCTTTTCAGAAAAAATGCAAATATGCAATGGAAATGGTGAAAGAAAATAATTATCAACTTTTTTGCCACTAGCATGATAATCGCATCTAAGGCTTGGTACTATTTCATTTTCACCAAGCTTATGCCCACTGGTAACATTAGCGAGATTACCAAAGATAGGGTTGTTGTAAATTTTATTATCTATAGGGGATTTACAATCAATATCAAGAAGGTCATTTATAATTCTATTTATAATATGCTTAAGGGGAGTACTACTATTGAGTACAGTCACCCTTCATTGATTTACAATTTATGCATCGTAGTAGGAAAGGTAGGGGCTCTGATAAAGAGATACTCATTCAAAAGGCTCGTGTGGAAAAGAGATAATTGGGGGATTTGGGTCGAGGTTCAAAGTGCGGGAGAGTTCACGTACCCCACAGCCTTAACCTCAATCTTCTAAGTCCCAAGCTGAGCAAGTCCAAGAAATTGGTAGTCAGATCACAGACTTAAGAAAAAGGGTGGACAAGGGTAGTTGTAGGCAGAAGGCTCTGGAGCATAAGTTTGATTATAATATGGATCAACAATAGATACAATCTTCTTACATGGCTCAGTTCAACTCAGCACTAGCCAACATGTTCCAGAGTTGCAATATGATAGATTTGAATTAGGCCTCCTTCCCTATGGTGCCTTAGTATCAGCATTATGTAACTACCCTACAATCATTAGGCACAGAAGAGAAAGAAGAGGAGGAAGAAGATGCTGACGAGTATGATTATTAGTTTCCCCACACTTATTGTATTTGTCCCCCTTTTCTATAATTTTTATTCTTTTCTAAATTTAAAAATAAAATTTCAGATTTATTATTTTGTATTGTATACTTGCATATGTCTAGGATATAAATAAAAAAAAGATATGAGTGATACCGCCTCAGTGCTATGAACTAGCTCTTCGACACTACGAATAGGCTAAAAACCTAAGAGCTTGGCGCCATGGCATTGACTCTATGACGTCACGACACTGGGGTGACATTATGCCCCTTAGCCAAGTATTATAAGTCTTTTTACTTATGTTAGGGTGATATAACACTAAGGTGTTGGTCGTATGGTTGTGGCTCTAAGAGATATTATGTCCATTTACCCAAAAAAATATTGAAAGTCATATTTCCAGTGCTAAGTAAGCATGGTGTCGTAACCTGGATGCCATGGCACTACGACGTTGAGGTGATTTTGTTAAAGCACTACAACACTGGTTCTTGGGGTCATAGCACTATCTTTATAACATGAAAACCTAAGAACATAGCGCTACAGTGTTGATATCCAACACTGAGGCACTGTGAGTCAAAAATTGAATTTAGTGTAAGAATTTTAAAATATTTTTTAGAAATTTTGATAGCATTTCACCTTAGTAATGCTAGATTTCATAAATTATAGCGCAAAGCCCTCTTCTCCCTTATTCTGAACTTAAGATCGATGGAGGGGAGAGATTTTCATCTCACGCCGGAATGAAGTTCAATAGTGGAGGTCTTCAAATCTTTGATATTCTAATTTTTCTACCTCTTTTTCTCGCCAGATTCATAATCAATGATGGGATTATAGTTTAAACATGCTTTTTAAAAGATAAAATGGCATATATCTTTTACCTAAAGTGAATGGGGGATCTAGGAGAAAAAAAAGATCATCAGAAGCATGAGTGTAGTCCGAGAATGCTGTGAGAGTCAAAGTGGTTAGAGAGAGAAGAAGAAGAATAAGAAGAAGAAGAAGACCCTAAAAATAGATTGGACACTCTTATTTATAATAGTATATCTTATAATTATTCCCTCTCAATAATCAATGCAATACTTTTGCACCAAGATCACAATAGCGCAAAGCTATACCATAGTTTTGAAGCTGGCCCTAAGCAGTTACCCTTCTAGAAAGCTAGGGCAGTGCCTTGATACCATGAACACAACATTGTGGTGATGTAGCCAAAAGAATAAAATTATTATTATTATTTTAAGTAAACACCTCATTATTATAAGGTCAGCACTGTAGCGCATAAAGTAATATGAGATTGGCACCTCGGCCAATTGTTTATTGACCAGCACCTCAGCGCTAGCTATTTAGTGCCATGACACTAGTCAAAGAATAGTTCAAAATGCTAGAAGATAGAGATGTGTTGTTAATTGAAAAGGACAAATTTTTTTACTAGTGCTATGATGCTATGTCAAAGCATCGCAACGCTACATCAATGTTTAATATGCTTTTTGGTTACAATCGATTACAAAATTAATAGTAATAAATGATAATAAGTGCTATTTTTTATCAGTACTGTAACCATTTTGATTGGGTTACCTGTGCCTAGGCATGGGCATGTGGAGCGTGGTGGTGCTCATCCTAAATCTCAAAAATTGAGAGGTAAACACCTCGGCACTATCAATGTAGTACTGAGGTGTTGGATCTAGTCTATAATTTTTCATTCTAAAGGCTTGGTTCCCTTTTGAAAATCCTTGCTCTCTTCCTCTCTCAACTTTTATTTATTTTATGATAGAAAATATACTAGTAAAGTACATCAACAAGGGAAATAGAAGGGCAAGTGTTAGTGACACTAACATGTTCATTAGTGTAGAGGAAAAGGAAAGGTATCAGCATGCTCTCATTCACAAACATCTCATTTTGGAGAAGAATTTCTACAATTTTGGTCAGATTGTAGAGAGAATCATCAACTAGCAAGGCTAGGAGAAGCTGGCCTATGACAACTTATCTTGCATCGTCCCCATATAGAGGTAGTTCTTCACCAACATAATGGAACATCAAAATAATAGAGTTTTTGTCTAGGAAAAACAAGTAAGTTTTGATAGTAGTACTATCAACATATATTACAATTTGTAGAATGTAGTATACAATTAGTATCTCTTCTATTATAATGATTATCTTGATTTTGATGAAATTATTTATTTTTTCACTATTAGAAATTCTAATATCAAATGGAAAAGGAGGGATAATAAAATTATTAATTTTCTTGCATCTAGCCTCACTACTGAGGCCCAAGTTTGGCATTATTTCATTTCTGCCAAGTTAATACCCACTATAAATATCAATGAGTTAATTAGGAATAAAGCTATTTTAAATTTTTCAATTCAAAATGGCTTTACTTCCAATGTAGGAAGAATTTTTTATTATTATATTTGTAATATGCTTAAGGGTAGTACTACCTTAGAGTATGGTCACTCTTCTTTAATTTATTCTTTTGTGTTACGATAGGTGCATAAAGAGAGTCAAATGAAGAAGTTCTTATGTAAAAGGCTCCCTTAACTAAGAGAGTAATCAAAGGATTTGGTTGAAGAACTAAGGTGGAGAAAGCTCACGCACCCCTCTGTGCAGACAAAAATCTTCCAAGGCTTTAAATGAGCAATTCCATGAAATTGGAGGGCAAGTCTAAAATTTAAGGAAAAAGGTTTTTGAAACAAGTCAGTAGTAGTAGGAATTGGGGAGAAAATTTGACCACCACTTGGTTCAGCAGCAGCAGTAGCAACAATTTTCATACATGGTTGAGCTTAACTCAACACTTATTTACAGGTTTGAAAATTACACCTTTCATGAGTGCTCGAGTCAGGCTTCTTTTCCTATGGTACATCAATATCACCTTTATGTGACCCTACTAGAGCCGGAAGAAAAAGAAGAGGAGAATGATAGTATATACGATTACTAGTTTTCCACTTTTTCTCTTTGTTTTGTATTTCTCTCTCTCTCTCTCTCTCTCTCTTTTTTGTAAAACTTTTGTAATAAATTTTGTTATTAATAGAAACATTTTCATTTCAATGATGTGTGTTTCTATTGAATGCTCTAGAATTTAAAAGTTTGACAATAAAGTTTTTCTTCAAAATGGACAATGTTGACCTCACTTTTGGAGTAAGGACTCATCTTCCCTAATCTTATACTTAGGAGTCTTCTAAGCACTACGATCTCCCTAGTCATAGGACACTTCTAATGATTAATGGAACACTAAACCCAAGCATAGAGACTTAGGGAGGCAAGCCTTAAGCTTAGGTTATGCCTTAGGACAAATAGGTTTTACCTATCCTATGGCCTAAACTAAAACCTATTCTTATCCACTTATCCAAAACCAACCTCAATCCAACATAATCAACCCTAAACTATTTCTTGTCCAAGATCCAAGCCAAATTAACTTAACTCTTAACCTAAGTTAATTATATCATCATCCTATGGATCCAACACAAAGCCTATTCAACTGAAACTAAATCCAATTGACTTTCACAAAAGCACTCCAACCTTTCAATACTCCATTTCAAACTCCTCCAATATAAACAATCAAACCAATTCAATCAAATGAATCTCATTAACCCAAGTTAGCTCATTTGACCCTTTGGGCCTAAATGAGCCAAAATTCAATCAATCCCATATTAATTATAATCAAAGCCATCAATAAACTCTAAATCCATCATTGAACTCTTCTCAACACTGAATTCAATCCAATTCAACCCAATCAACCCATTTGGTCCACTTAACCCAAAGTAGCCTAAATGATCAAATCAACTCAAACTCCAATCCAACCCAAAGTATATAGAATCAATTCATTCAATCTTTGTTATAATGATTATTGATCATCCTTGATTGTCCAATTGCAATCAATTAGTTTAAACCAAGTCAATTTGATCACTTGATCCAAGTTGACCCAATTAACACATATGGACCAAAATGAACCAAACCTCATTCCAACCTCAATTGATTGAAATGATGATTCTTAGCAATCATAAATTGATCATTGAACATGACTCAACCACCAATTGAATCAAACTAAGCCAACTTGGGCTTTTCACCAAAGTTGACCCAATTTGACCTAAAGGGCCAAATTGGGATAATTCTCAATCCTAAATCCAATTGATTGAAATCAACACCTCTAATAAATCATAAAATTGATTATTGAACATGATCCAACATCCAATTGAACCTAATTTGATCAAACCAACCCAATTGACCCATTTAGCCCAAATTGACCTAAAGGATTCAATTGAACCAAACCCTTCCCAAATCCAAATTAATTCAAGCCAAAACCTGCAATCATTCTCAAATGATCAATTAAACCTAAACCAACCCTCCACCCAAGCCAATTAGCCAATTTGACCAAATTGGTCAACTTAACCCATACCCATATGAGCCAAATCCAAATCCACTTCAAATTAAACCAAACTAGTTGATCCAAAATATTCCAAACCATCATTTAAACATATCTAAACCCTTGGTTTGACCTAATTAGACCAATTGGTCAACCCAACCAATTGAACCCCATTTGACCCATATGGGTTAAATTGAGCCAAACCCATTCAAACCAAGTCCAAAGTCAACCAAACTTGATAGGATTCATCCTTCAGTCACCATGGGTCATCCCAAATGGACCAAACCCATGGTGAACCTGATTTAGGTCAAAACCCATAAACCAACCCACCCTAATGGGACAAAAATCCACATTCGGATTGTCTCACCTACTCACCAAACCATGGAAGCCACCCTTAGCTCATTTTGGACACTAGGACCACCGGTTCAACCTTCTCCAAGGCTATTGGGTTCAGCTTTGGGTCATGAGAGGGTGAGCTTACCCTTAGCCCACCATTTTTTCACTTGGAGGAGTAGGTACACCCCATGCTAGCCCTTGAGACTTCCTCAGGCACTTAAGACCCTCCAAGTGGTCCCGCCATCTACCACACCCACCGGACCGCCAAAGGCTGATCTAATCTTAGCCCTTGGTTCACTTGGGGAGGAGGGTATACTCCTCCCCATGGATTCAAGCTTCACACAAAGCATCCTTAAGTGATTTTGAGTAGTCCCAAAGCCTTCCTCAATCCCTTAGTACACCCCATCATCGATGAGACAAAGCTTTGTTCCAAATCGAAATCCATATCTATCCAACCTCACATAAACTCCACCAAAGTTCAATTAACTCTTTCTACACCTTCCCCAAGCTCTGGTGAGTCAACATGAATCGATCACCAATTGATTCGAGGATCGTAGACCACTCCAATACTAACTCGGGTGAGCTTAGCAGTGATGTTTGATTTGTAAAGATGTCAATGGGGAGATAGCTCAAGATCATCTCAACAGGGCTTCGTCTCTTCAAGATGAAGCTACCTCAATTGACGCACCGCTGGTCTTGAGCTCTGATGAGGTAAACTACAGCAAACCATAGAAAGTCCATTAGGTGTTGGTCATTTGTGAAAGAATTTATTATTTCATGTGATTTCCATCATATGATCCTCTTAATCTTGTCCTTGCACATTTTGGAGTCAATCCTGACATTCCACTAGCTTCGATGAGCTCAGATCGAGCGGCGAAAGGTGGATGGTGTCCATCTTTCGGTGTTCTGGAGACGACGATCATCTGTCGTCCATTTTGAATGATTAGAATAGTGACTTAATACACTAGATTTCTTGATTTAATATAATAGGAATCAAGGGATTAATATCCACATCCATTCTGAGATCGAAGAGTGAGGCCAAACGCCCATCTGCCGCTGCTGACTCAGCCACCATGGGGGACGTTTTAAGTAGCCTATCCCATGGTGCCCCATGAAAAGTGTCGCCACGTCAGCTCCCGTGTGGCACCGATGGGTTAGGAGGTTAATTAGGTGATTAAAATGCAATTAATTACCCTAGGCTTTAAAATTTTATAACTAATTATAGAAAAATTAAAAAATTATAAATAAAACTGTTTTGGAAAGGGAGAACATAAAATAATTTAATAAAAATGATATCCCTAATGTTTGAATAGTGAGCAATGCTTACTTAGGATTTGAAGTTTATGTTAATAACCCTAATTAAGGCTTAATTACTTGGCCAATTGACCCTAAATTTATTGTGTTAGCTCTATGGGATGTCTGCTATCTCCCATAATTTTTTTTTTGGGATTTATTGGCTATGTAATTTAGGAAATTTGTAATTTCAATCTTAATTATCCTCTTTAATCAATTTAATAATTATTAAAAATGCTGAGCAATAAAATTCCAATAATTAGTGATGGTTAATCATAGTTAACAGTGGGAATGATGAGGGAAAATAATTAGAGCCTCTTTCCTAGTTATTCTCTAAGTGTATTCCCATTGGAGGATTAATTAATGCATGTATTAATTAAGGGTTAATTTAAGTAATTTAATGATAAAATTAATTCAAATTAAAATGATAATTAGATTAGATGACTCAAATTGAATCCATGGGTCTCTTTTTATGTGTTTAATAACATAAAGAACCTTAAGGAACATATGGTTAACCCATGGGTGTGGGAAAATCATATAAATACTTAATTAGTCCTTTCCTTAATCTAATTAACTCTTAAGCATGAGCCAAATTGCATTTTGTCCCTTTAGGAGTATTGCAAATTTTAATGTCTCATTCGCATATCTTGGAGGCTCATGATTAAGTAATTAATTAAATTAAGGAAGCATAGAAAAGGAAAATTAAATGAATTGCATTATGGCTTAAACTTAATTAATCTATAAAATTTACTTAATTACTTTTCCTTAAACACATTAAGTCACTAATATGGGATGGGGTTAAAACAAAAAATATCATTTCTACTCTTTAAATTTAATAATTCAAATCCAAAATCCAATCTGATAATAACATTTGTTAACCTTAAATGATTTTATTAAACTTGATTATCCTTAGGAATTAATGAGATTGAATGTGTTATGTGGCAATGTTTAATTATTCATTTTCAATCATTATAAATTTGTATGTCATTTGATATCATGCATTCATGTTTTCAAATAAAAGAATTAATTGAATTTAATTATGTGTAAGTTGCATGTGCTGGATTAATCTTATTATACGTGTGCCTATTATCACTAATAAATTTCAAAATTACTTTCCAAAATTATATATTAACGATGAAATTTTAAATTGATGTTGGCTATGAATATTATATGTGACTTATATCTATTTATAGCTTAAACATGTTAAAGTGTTATTTTATTTTTATAATTCATGTATATGTTTACATGTATTTAAATGTTAGTAAGCATATAGTCTGGACATCCCGGGAATACAAGGCTTTAAGTAGCACCAAGGAGGTCTTAGATTACCTCACTTCCCTAGTTTAAACAATGGCACATACTTAATTAATTTCATTCACATATTTACATACATCAGAATTTGGATAAAACTTTACTTTACATGAATAAATAAATTTGTTAACATACAATCTTTTGCAAGATTTTCATTCTCATGGTTATGCATACATTCACATGTAATTAAAATAGAAAGTATATAGTTTGGAAATCATGGGAATACAAGGCTTTAAGTAACCCCAAGGAGGTCTTAGATTATCTCACTTCCCTAGTTTAAACAACAGCACATACTTGCTTAAATCTTTAATATGTGTGTATCTGTACTTAGCTAAAGAATGGAATCCCTCTTTTCTATCAAAAATATATGCATTCATAATCATTTAAGTATGTCAAAAATACATTGCATGTATAGGTATGTTAAGTTCAAAATCATATGCATGCTATTGATGATGAAAAAGAATAATAAAAAATTATTTATGTGATAGTAATTCAATTTCATTTACCTTAAGATGCCTTTTATGTTAAATAAACTTAGGATTAATAAAATGTTTAATAAATCATTCACTAAAAGAAACTAAATTATAATGACATGCTTTATAAAATAACTTAGGATAAAGATGAATAGGGTTAAATCCCATTTCCTCTCTTTATAATAATTAGATGTAGAGTAAGTATTGAATGAAATAAAAGGAAAATACAAACTAAAATTCACTGAACCACTTAATAACTTGAAATGAAACCACCTCTCATGTTTAACTTAAGCAATTCCAAACTTAGATGATCATAATCTGAAAGCCTAGTAATACATGCCACACTAAGCTTAAGCATAATGGTTAGAATGCTAAGTCTCCACTTCTAGCTCTAAGTTAGGACGGTGTATTTTGTGATGTTATATTTTTGTTTTGTGATGTAATATTTTAGACTGGATGTTAGGATTACTTATGCATAGACTAGATGTTAGGCCGTTATTAGCCTAATGATATTTTCTACAAGGGATTCTACTAAAAGGGTTGCTAAAATAAAAATAAATATAATTGCTTTTGCTTATAGGTTGCTTATATCCCTTTATATAATTTATATTAGGACAGGTGAACTTGGTTACCCATGTGTTAAGACAAAATTATGGAATATAACTACTTAGATTTGTATGGATGTTTAGCTAACATCTATTTTGCAGGTGTAGTTAGATTTTATTTTTTCAAAAATATGTAATTTTGCAATAGGAATTAGAATTATGAGCAATGGCTAGAAGGCATAGTCGTGGGAGGCCCTGTGAAGCCTTGGAGTAAAAGAAAATGAAAAGAAGGAAAGAAATGATAAAGAATGAAGACCCCCATAGCATTTATTCAATTGTAATTATAATGTTCTTTTATAATTAGGGTTGCATAAGGGTATAGCTCGGCTACCCAATTTCTCTATTTTTTGGGATGTACGGTACCCAGCCGCACCAACCTCTTATCTTTTCACAAGATCTATAAATGTTTGATTGTTGTGTTTATCTTGTGTAATAGAAATTGCATATTCTTCATAAGTTTCTTAAATTTGATGTTTGAATGTGTTGCCTGGATGCGATAGGCTCTTTAGGATAAAATTAATTTTTCTACCCCCACTAATAACTTATAACTAAATTTTAAATATAACTCATAATCTCATTTAAAGCTTAGGCTATAATAAAGATAATTAAAACTTTAGAAACCCCTTTAGTTGAATGTTAAATGTTCTAACATCATGCATGGCATCTTGCACCACTCTTGAATAGAGAGGGTCTCCACTCTTGCTCGATAGGAAAATGCATGACTTGTGAGGGCATCCTTTATAGTAGAGAACACCTCCCTTAGATTTAGCCAATAATCTAATTTCATCATGGTTTTAGGCATAATTTTCCTAAGCCTTGGTCCAAAAGAATGTGTCAAAAATGATATAAAAATTTGTAAAATTTTGCATTTAGTCTAAGTCATGACCTCATGCCAATCATGATCTAGTCCCTTAGGGAGTGAGTTTAGGAATCTAGTTTGCTTTCTAATTAAGTAATAGCATAACTATCTTGCAATTACATAAAACTAGTCTACAAAGATTTGAAGCATAGGAGGTGTTAGCTAATAGTCGCTCCAAGCGATTGTAAGTCTAGAATAGTCAGGATGTGTTTATCCTCTCTTATGGAGGTAAACCTTTATGTCCTATTTTTCATTTAGATTTAGGTCATGCTTTTAGCTTATGCCTGTGGTGAAAATTTTCAATATAGGAGACACCTTTCAAAATCTGTGGGTAGAAAGAGAAAGATAAAACCTATAAAAATTTGTCTTTTTAGGACGCCACATAGATTTGTAGATGTACGTATTCAGGTGATCTAGTACGTCACCAAGGAATAGTATACTATCTCAAAAGATAGAAGTCACTACCCTTTAATATGCATAATCACCTCAATAAAGACTCCTAAGGATGATGGGTCTGCAAATGTACTAGAGATTCTTCCCCTACTTTACATGAAAAAGTAAAGCAGGGTTTATTTTAAACTGGATTCATTAAGTCCCCTACAGGGGCAAGCCCCCAAAGTTAATTACATCTTAAGGAATGAGGATTCCTTAGAAAAACTCTCAATTAAGGCAAATGATCATTGCCTCTAAAGATTTTAATAGGAAAGGGCTATCAATCGGTTGATTTATTTTTGAAGATCAAATGGAATTGATCAAAGAGAAATTAATTATCAAAGCCAAATGGGAATAAGTAGGAGATGCTCACAATGCTAGGAAACCTAGCGAGCATCTCAAACTATCCTATGGTTGGGCTTTATATTTTTGAAATTTGATTTAGTTTGTTTGAGTTATATTTTTTGTTAGAAATTTAGGACTTATGATTCCTTAACACAAGATTAAGGAAATTCTTAAGAGGTGAGGATTTATGCTTAGAGGCTGCAAAAGGAAAATCTACCGAACCTAAATCACAAGAGCTTTAGCGAGGTCCGAAAGCATAACCTAAATTTAAGGAAAAAAATGGGTAATTGGTTTGCTTCCATAAGAGAGGACAAACCATCCAACAACTTAGACTTACAATCACTTGGGGGAGGTTGCCAACTAACTCCTCCTACAATTTTAAAAATATGTAGGCAAGTCATATGCTTAATGCAAGATAGCTAGGTTGTTCTTATTTAGAAAGAGACTATGTCCTTAAACTCACTCCCTAAAGAGACTAGAACATGTAAAGGGACATGCTTCAAATGACCTAAATCTAATGCAATTCAAATTTCATTTTTGTTTTCATTTTTGGATAATCATTTTGACTCATGCTAATAAGATTTTTATGCCTAATGCATGAGAAATGAGATTATGGGAAAAAATCAGTGAGAAACAAGGAGGTGAGTTTCCACCATGGCTTTCACATGTCAAGCCAAGTTTCTCTAGCAAAGGTGGAAGCCCTACAATAAAAAGGAAAATTAAGGGCTTAGAAAAAATTGGACTTAGAAATTTTTTAATTTTTTGAATTTGGTTTCAATCATAGATTTCAATCATGTATTTCAATCATGGAGTTGATTTAGATTTGGAGAAAATCAATTAGAATTGATTTGGAATTTGACTTGAAGGAAGGAAGGTGAGGAGTGGTTCAAGCTAAGGGTAGGCAAATTTCCTAACACCCCAAGGCATGACGTAATCCTCTGGCTAACCCTTCTAAGTCTCTAGCTAGGTTGAGTGTCCATGTAATGATGTGTCTTAAGATTAAGTAACTCTTAAAGTCTAAGAAAAATCCTATGTCTAAGATGGAGGTGTTGAGAGCTCATTCTAAAAATGAGGTCAACAAAGGGTACCCAATAGGTGTAGTGTGACTGACCAGGTACACTGCATGTATTGGTGTTGACCAAAATGATCAACAACATCAAAAAATCATAAGCATTAGCAGAAATAATCTATCCTTAACCCAAGGAGTAGAAAGAATCCATATCCTAATGCAATGTGGCTCTACTTATGTCCAAGACATAAGAGAGAGGGAAAAATCCACTAGGGATAGAGTGTGAACCTTCCACTAGGGAAGCAGGTTCAAGTCATCCACAAAGGGATGAGAGGTTTGATTTGAGTTCCACTGGGGAAGAGGGTTGAATTTATTTTAATTTATTATTTATTTAATTTGTTTATTTAGATTTATTTTGATTAGACTCCCTGGGGAATAGAAAAGTGAACTTTCCATTAGTGGAGCAAGTTCAAATCATCCACAAGGGAGGGATTGTGAAGTCCACTGAGGGATTAGAATTCTAAATCCACTAGGAACTAGAAAGATTTGCATCTCACTAAGGAGAAGCAAAAGGAGTTGATTTAGATTGATTGTTTATTTTGTTTCTTTATTTCATTAGTTTTGTTTGTTTCAAATTTTTAGATTTCTTTCAGATTTTAGATTTTGAATTTTGAGATGAACCCTATTTATTTACGATGAATCACACTAAGTAAGAGCCATGGAGGCCTAGACCTAACTCAGATTTACCAATTCAATGGGAGTAATCTACCAACCACAAGGTAGGGCTAACCAACCAAAGGAATATCTTTTGATATACGACAATTGTACTGGAAGAAAGTGTAGTAGACTTATATCCTCCAAAGTAGGGATTAATTGTTGGGGTGATCTATTGGCAATGACAATAAATTAAACCCAACCTAAGGCTTTCTTTTGAGTGAATACCACTGGTGGACTTAAATTGACTCAAAGATAGTAAAAAAAATTCATTTTTTTAAGATTTATTTCTATCATGATGGATCCCATCACTTTGATGAACTGTACTAAGTAGGGGCCATGGTGGCCTAGACCTAACTCAGATTTACCAATCCAAAGGACTGTCTACCAAACACAAGGTAGGACTATCCAACCAAAGGGGTGTCTTTTGGTATACAGTGGTCAAGTCTTCAGAAAAAAGCATGGGGAATCACATCTTCTACAAACAAGGAACCACTAGGGTGATCTATTGCTTTAGGAAACAAATCGAACTCGACTTAAGGTTGACTATCGAGTGAATGCTGCTAGGGGACTTAAATTATCTCAAGGATAGTCAAAGATTAATTTCATTTTTTAGATTTTGTTTGTTTATGATGAATCCTATTAGTTTGCGATGAATCGCACTTAGTAAGGACCATGGAAGCATAGACCTAACTTAGATTTACTAATCTAAAGGGAGTAGTCTACCAACCATATGGTAGGACTATCCAACCAAAGGAGTGCCTAATGATTTGCAATCGTCGAGTCTTAAGAAAAAAGTGTAGGGACTCACATCTTCTAGAAATAAGAAATCACTAGGGTGGTCAGTTACTTTGGGCAATAAATCAAACCCGACATAAGGCTGACTATCGAGTGAATGCCGCTAAGGAGCTTAAATCAGCTCAAGGATAGTCAAAGATTAATTTCATTTTTTAGATTTTATTTTTGTGTTTTAGTTTTGATGGATTCCATTAGTTTGCGATGGTCAAACTGAGAAGGAGCTCATATCAGCCTAGACCTATCTCAGATTTATTGAATTAAAGGAAGTAGCTTCCCGGCCGATGGGAGAGCTATCCAATAAAAGGAGTGCCTTTCGGTTTGCAACGATCAATTTATGGGAAGAAGGCTTAGGGACTCACATCTTCCACTAGAAAAGATCACTGGGGTGATCAGTTTCTTTGGGAAACAAATCGAATCTGACCTAGGCTGCCCGTCAGTTTGTGGCAATCATACTAGAAAGAATGTGTCATAGCCTTACATCTTTCAAAGTGAAATGACTATCGGGTAACCTGCTTATGGTAAAATAGATTAAACCCAACCTAAGTGACTACTATGGAGTGAGTATCGACCCTGAGATTTACCTCAACTCAGGTAGTCAGGCAATTCCTATAGGGAGTATTGACACTACCCTAAAGATAGGATGCTTGCATGGGAAAAGGGGCCCTTTGGGGGTTGAATTCCTAACCCACAAGCAAATTAATTTTATTTATTTATTTTAGTTGATTTAACGTGGACCCTGTTAGTTTGCGAGGGATCAAACTGAGAAGGAGCTTATATCAGCCTAGACCTATCTCAGATTTATTGAACTAAGGGAGAATCTACATATCTAACAGATTTTCCAACCACAGGTGTGGCTACTCGGAAAGGGGGACTGTCTAATCCAAAAGTAACCCAGGTAGTGTCTAGATGGGGTCACAAAGGACTTGATCCAAATAGAGTGCCCACAAGGGATGTGACTGCCAAAGGGCTTAATCCAACACCCTAGAGAAGATGACATGGCTAGTCATATATATAATATGTATTTGATGTCCAACTCAAGGAGAAAGCACGGGGACTCACATCTGCCAAGAGTGGTGTACTCATTGGGTGAGTCACTATTAGGATAGCAAAAATCAACCAACCTAAGGTGCCCATTAGTTTGCAATAATCAGCCTAGGAAAGAAGCTCGGGGACTCACATCCTCCTAGGAGCTGACTATTGGGATAGTCTGTCTTCGGCTCGACAGGTGCTATCCGACCTAGGGTGACTACTAAGTGAATTCCACTAGGGGACTTATATTGACTCAAACATAATCAAAAGGGACGGAGCCTCTGGGGGACTTGCCCTAAACCTCTAATATAATCAACCTAGTTAGAGCATGAAGACTAGTTCAAGAAGAAAGCACGAAGACTCATATCTTCTTAAACAAAGTCAATCATAAGGTAGCTTATTGGTTGGGCAGTGAAGCCTACCATACTAACAAGGTGCTCATTGATTTGCAATGATCAAATTAAGAAGAAAGTAATGGGTACTCATATCTTCCAATAAATGATCACTGGGATGACACATTAGCGAGGTAGTATGTAGACCCGACCTAGAATGGTTAATGAGTGAGTGCCATAGGGGGCTTGCTCTCACATCGAAGTAGCATGAGATAAAAGATTTCTATTTATTGTTGTGATGTTAAAAGGACTAGGATTCCTCTGGGGCACTCCTACACCTACCTTAAAATATGCTAGGGAATTATGAAATGATGCCAGGATGGCAACAAGAATTCCCACTAAGAAAGGATGTCGCTTGGGTTCTCTTACACTTAACTTGGTTGTGCTAATCAAAAAGGATGCCACTTGGGTTCTCTCACACCTATTCTAATAACATTGAGAGGTTGTGTTTATGATGTGAAAGAGGAATAATATGCCACTGGGGATCTCTTACACCTACCCTAAGACACGTCACGACGGATTCGCAAGACAAGTAAATAACGCTTCAAAAGAAGAGAAGATTTAATGAATGAATCATATTTTTATTCTTTTTATTAATGATTATTTTCAAACATGATTCATTTCATGGGTAATATTTCTTTAGGTAGAGCCCATTAATTGGAAGCATCGGGTGATCCCTCTATAATCAATAAGCTGATAGGATCCTCCTTGGTAGGCCTTCTCTATGACATAGGGGCCTTCCCATGTGGGTTCAAACTTGCCTCCCATCTTTTGATGGGCAATAATTGGTCATCCTAGGACTAACACAAGTTCTCTTACTTAGAAAGACCTAAGTCAAACCAGCTTGTTGTGAGCTTGAATCATTTTGGCTTAGCATAACTCGAGGTTCTGGCATGCCCATAGGTGACTCTCCTCTAAACCTTCGAGCTCTTCTAATCACAACTTTGCATTTTGTTCTGAAGTGATCTTGTTACCCAATGCTATCCTTAGTGATGGGAGCTGAACTTCTAAAGGTAAAATGGCTTCAGACCCATACATTAAGGAAAACATAGTAGACTGAGTTAGAGTTTTGTATGTTGTACGGTAGGCCCACAAGGCTTCAACCAACTGCTCATGCCACTATCGCTTATTATCATCAAGAGTTTTCTTCAAAATCTGGATGAGAGTTTTGTTGAATGCTTTTGCTAAGCCATTTACTCTAGGAAAGTAGATGGTGGAGTATCTCCAATCTATATCATGTCTTGGTGATGCTGTTGATCTTCATGCTTTTAAATAATGTACCATTATCAAATATAATTCTTCTAGGCACCCCAAACCTATAAATGATATATTTCCTAAAAAATTGAAGCACATGCTGAGTTGTGACCTCTCTGAGTGGGATGGCTTCTGCCCACTTGAAAAAGTAGTCGGTGGCAGCTAGAATTAACCAGTGACCATTGGAAGAAAGAGGATTAATCGAGCCCACAATGTTGGTACCCCAACACTCAAATGGCCATGAGGCCAATGTAGGGTGTAGAATATTGGGTGGTTGGTGGAGGACCACACTATGCACCTGACACTAATGGCATCTTCTAGGTACATCCATGTAATCTGTGATCATCGAAGGCCAGTAGTATCCAAGTCTTTTGATCTTTTTCTTCATCTTCAGACCAGATTGATGAGCTCCGCATAGACTTGCATGTACCTCGATTTCCATGGGCTTCATGTTTATCTAAATAATGTAACCACATCTGGTAAAAAGACCAGCGATACAGGGTGCCATCAACGAGAGCATAGGAGAGAGCTCTTTGTTTCACCTGATGGGCTTGTGATTTCTCTTTAGGTAGTTTGCCAGTGTTCAAATAGTCTATGAACGGTTGCCTCCAATCCAACTCCTCACACTTTTTGGCAATGACAACCTCCCCTTCAAGAGAAAGTCTCTTGATGAGTTCAGTATCAATGGATAGGACTTGTCTATTTTGGACCCTTATTGGAATAGACTCATCTTCTGAACATGATAGTTCTTTGGCAAGTTTAGCCAAAGCATCTGCTAATACATTCTCTACTCGAGGAACCTTGTAGATGGTAATATCAAGAATCTGGGCTAACAGCTTCATGGTGTACACATAGTAGTGACGAAGCTTGGGTTTGAGAACCTTATAGGACACGATGATCTGGTTGATAACCAACTAAGAATCCCTGAAGATATTGATACTTTTGACATTAATAGTGATGACTAACTCCAAATTGGCAATCAAAGCCTCATACTCAGCTTCGTTGTTGGTGCAGGGGTTGGAAAGATAGTATGAGAATCTCATGACATCATGGTTTGGAGTTAGTAGAACTATTCCTACCCCTGCCTTTCCTGGGAGAATAGATCATGGTGCTTCACCTTTAAGAAAAGAAGCAGCACCATCAAAATACATCTCCCATCAGTGGTTGCCAGCCTCCTCTAAATTCATGATTTCTTCATCAGGGAGATCATCACTAAGAGGAGAATCAGTAGGAAGTGGGTCTACTGCTAAGAAATCTATTAGTGCCTGTCCTTTTTCTGCACGGAGTGATACGAAAGTGATATCAAACTGCGAGAGTATCATGGACCAGCATGCCAAACATCTAAAAATTGTTGGTCATGTCATGAGATACTACAGTGGATCCATCCAGGAGATCAAGTTCACCTTATAAGAAAGCATGTAGTGTCATAGCTTTTGGGAGGCAAAGGTCAATGCAAGGCAATGTTTCTCAATAGGTGGATAGTTTGCTTCAGTAGGGATTAGACGACGGTTGAGGTTGTAGAGGGCACTCTCCTATCCTTCATCATTTTCTTAGGCCAACAAAGTGTCGAGCAAGTCATCCAATGCAGTAGTGTAAAGGATGAGTGGTCTGCCCAAGATAGGGGATGCGAGAACTAGTAGCTTCACCAAGTACTGCTTGATATCTTTGAATGCGTGTTACCACTTATCATCCCACTTGAACTTAGCATCCTTTTGACAAGTGCTGAGAAGGGCTTGCATCTCCCCTATAGGTTTAAGATAAAGCGTCATAGATACGTCAGCCATCCTTGAAAGGATCTAAGTTAAGTTAAACTCTTAGGAGGTGGCATTTCAATGATAGTTTTGATCTTTTCAAAATATATTTCCATTTCCTGGTGTCGAACAACAAACCCAAGGAATTTCTCTGAAGAGACTCTAAATGCACCCTTCAGGGGATTCATTTTTAGGTTATATTGTCTTAACCATTCAAAAACTACTCTCAAGTCAAAGAGGTGGTCTTCCTTTTCTTTGCTTTTGACTACTAGATCATCAACGTAGCACTCAACTAGATAATGGATGAGTTCATTGAAGATCTGAGTCATGGCCTGTTGGTATGTAGCAATAGCATTTTTAAGGCCAAAAGGCATGACCCTATAACAGAAGATTCCAATCGGGGTTCAAAAAGCAGTGTTTCTTTCATCTTCAAGAGACATCTTGATTTGTTTATAGCCAGATGACCCATCCATGAAAGAGAAGA
This sequence comes from Cymbidium sinense, assembly GCA_021442155.1. NCBI lineage: Eukaryota > Viridiplantae > Streptophyta > Magnoliopsida > Asparagales > Orchidaceae > Cymbidium > Cymbidium sinense. The sequence continues at coordinate 54,443,122 of CM038215.1, forward strand.
CTGCATGAGATGGGTTGATTTCCACCATTAATTCTAGTATAGGAAGAGGAAACTCATCCTTAGGACATGCCTTGTTTAAGTCCCTAAAATCAACGCAAATGTGAATTTGGCCATTCTTCATCTTAACTGGGATGACACTGGCTAACTAGGTAGGGTATTTTTCTTCCCTGATAAAACCTACATCGATCAGTTTCTTGACTTCAGAAATGACTTATTATTCAATTTCTAATCACATGCGTCTAGGACCTTGCTTAATAGGGGTAACGTTAGGGTCTATAGCTAGCTTGTGGACTACAATGTTAGGAGATAATCTGAGCATTTCTTTATAACTCCATGCAAAGCAATCTTTAAACTTAGTCAATAGCCTAACTAACTCATTAGTTTCTTCTTCATTCAACACTGAACTGATGTACATCAGGCATGGACTTTCTTCTATCCTGAGGTTGATTTCTTTGAGCTTGTCTATTATTGAATGGATTTCTTCTTCAATTCTGGAGGTACATCCTTAACTTAAAGTTCATTTGGATCATCTAAGGTTTCTAAACACACATTCTCATAAGAATTGGGGATGTGTGAGAAGAACCTATTAGACTCCAAATTATTGGTAATAACTAGGCAATAATCATCGACTGGACCCACTATACCGAATCCTAGTTTTACTTTTGATTGTGCTTCCCTGCCTAAGTTATTCCAAAGCTTTTCAAAGTACTCTAACCTGTGTCTAGACCATGTGTGAGGAACCAAACCTTTATGTATAAGATTTTAAACACAAGGTGAGTAAAATTCAACTAGTAATTTCATTAATTTTTTAAAAGTATCCTCCTCAAGTTCTACATCCACTTTAGGACTTAAGGATGATGAACCCAAAAATAACCTCTTCTACATCATGTTATTGGAAGACTTAGGGACTTCCTTAACTACTAAACCTTCAACTTTTTGAGATGTAAGTGTTGGCTTAATTAGCCTCATATTCAATTTGATTAATTTTGATGATAATAAACAAATGCTTGGATGTTCTAATGAATATTTTTATGAGTTTTAGATATATCAATTGCTAATTACATATCTAATATATTAGAGGAAATTGCAAGAGTAGAAGAATGAAAAGGATAATGTGAAGCTCAAGATACAATATTTTGGGTTATATGACTATTCATATGTGTTCATTGGCATGAATCAATTTGCTCACAACTTAACATATTATTTTAATGAGGTTAATTTATATAAATCTTTATTTAATTAACATTCAATTATATGTTTCACACATAGCATTAAAATTGTCAAAGTAATAAATGATAAAAAACTATTAAGTATAATTATTTTATTTACTTAATATAATTAAGTATTTTAATTTAATTTGCTAGTTATAAGATAACTAACATATTTATGATTATATATAAATTATATCATAATTTTTAAATGTCACATGTCAAAATTAAAAAAATATATAAAATTTTGTATTTTAGCCAAAGTCATTTTCTAATCAACAAATTCAAATCTGATTTCATCTCCAATGGATTCCACTTTTGATTAAATGTGAATTTATTATGATTTTCTAAACATTAGCTGATTTATATAATGAATGCATGCTACATGCTTTGAATATATTAAGAGGCATATTTGATTACTTTTGACTTACCCATGTGAATAGCCAAATTTTGGCTGCTAAATTTAGTATTTATTTAATATACATTATAGTTTTATTGAATATTAAATTATTAGATGATAACATGAGGTTTGCATGATATATTTTTAAAATATGATCTTCTTGCCTATAAATAGCCCTCATTCTCTTCATGAAAGCATTCCTCATTCAAAATTCAAAATCCCTCCAGGAAATCTAAGAAAAAATTTCTTAGATTTTCCTTCCAAGTGTTCTACAAATATTGCAAGATCAAATCCTTGGTTTGGGCCAACATCTTCAACTAAGCAAGCTTTCTCAAATTACTAGAGTTTGTTTTTCTTGATCTTAATCCTTTTAGTTGTTCATGCTATTTTCACCATCTATTTATTCTTTCCAATTTATACTTTTTGGTGGATTAGTCTTTGAACATTATTTTTCACATCAAAGTTTTTCAATTATTTTTTTGTGATAAACTCTTGTGATAGTTTGTAGGATCTATTTCAACTTGCTGAAAATTTTAACTTCCTACAAATTTATTTTGGTTTCTTGAAATATTTCTTCATTAGTCTTATTTTGAAAGATCATTTATTCTTAGATCTATTTTAGAAGTATATTTTTAAACATTTAAAAATAAATTATTATGCTAAAATTATTTTTATATTTGCTAGATCTCCCTTTTTAATTAAAAGCTTACTAGCATACTTAGATCTATCATATACTCATTTTATTTAAGTACTTTGTGATCATTAGCATTAATTGAAAGAATCTTTTTAGAAAAATAAAATAAATTATTCCTTGCTGAAATTTATTTTATTGTGTAAAAGAATATTGTGAAATTATTTTGAAATCATTTTTAAACATCTTAGTAAGATCACTTTAAGATATTTATTTTAATATTAAGTGAGCATATTTTCTTGCCAAAAATTTTAAGTTGTAAGTGATCATTTATAAGTTGTGAGATCATTTTTTTGAATTGAACAGCCTGGTATATTTGTGAGAGATTTATTTTATTAAAATTTATTATTTTGTATTTTTCTTTTTGTGCTGTAAAATTTATTTTGGAGTTGTATACCTTTCTAGAGAGGTACATATTAGGGGTTGTACTCACCCCATTATAGGAGAGTATCTCTGTAAGCTTTTTTTGTATTTAGTGGATTCCTAGGGGTGGCTAAAGGCTGACGAGGTCATTTTGGGGTCAACCAGTAAAATTATGTTCCTATTGTCTCTCTTTACTTTACTATGCTTTTATTTTTGCTGCATTAAGAATTGTATCCTGTCATTATAAAATCAAAAATTAATTTTCTATTAAAAATTAAAATTTAAGATTTAAGTTTTAAAATTCCCACCCCCTCTTGGGTGCTATATTGACTCACAGTAAGTGAGGTTAGAGCTAGGGTTCCCAACTGCTGCCTAATGGTTCTACATAAACTAGATTTGAATGCTTTGCTTTGCTTGGAGGCTAGGTCTTTGTCACTATCTGGAATGAAAGCCACCTCCAATGGACCTGAGAGGGGTTGGCTGGTATACTAATCATATTAGACTCATCCTCCGAGATGGATTCCAAGTCTATGTGTATAGTAGGGGTACTCCTGCGTACTGGAATAGGACCTCCGTTAGTTGAAGGCCAACTAGGGGGTCTCCCACCTCTAGAATTTCCTTTATTTCTGCCTCTGCCTCTGCCTAGTGGAGGTTGAGCCATTCTACCCACACGTCCATATGACAGAATGGATTGTGGGTGGAATGTGATATGCAGCTCTATTTCTTTCTCATTTCCCCTTTCTTGTGGACTTGGATTTCCATTTTTCTTTTCATTTTCTTTTATCTTTTCCTTTTTCATGTGGACTTATTTTGAGGAAGATAGTAGGTCACATCCTCATAAATCTCAACCTCTCTAACTGAAAATGGCTTTTCATCTCCATTGACACAGTATTCAATTCCATTTTTTTGAACTTGATGCACTAATAGAGGGAGGATGGAATGATCTTATTCTGATGTATCCAAGGCCTACCAAGCAAAGTAATGAATGAAGTATTCAAATCAATGATGTAGAACTTGGCTAGTCTTCCAGTCACCTATCTCTAAAAGTAACACTATAGAACCTAAAGCCCGCTCACCTTGATCATTGAATCCTCTCAATATCATCCTATCTCCTTGGAGTGTGGAGATGTCGATCCTCAAAATGGGCAAGGGTCTTTAGATTCATAATGTTCAGTGATGCACTGGCCACAAGAACCTTGGCGAGTATGAACTTATCCATGTCGACTATGATGTAGAGGGGACGGTTGTGCTCCAGGTCCCCTAGCAGAAGGTCTTCATCTATGAAGGTGATCCCTTGGGCTTCTTTTGTATAGTGTGCTTCCTCACCTATAACAGTCAATTGAGCTAAACATATCTCAAGATCAAGAGGGCCTTGATTAGTGATTCCCTCATTTCTTTGGATAAGATAAGGGCATCATATATGCTTAGCTTAGATGACAACTTTCTTATATGAGAAAGGACATTGTAGTCCACCTTTAGCTAGTCTTCCATAAGCATATCAAAGGGTGGAGCATCTTGTAGAAGGGCTTCTCGATCTTTAGTACCAATGACTTTTTTCCCTCTATCTTGAGGTGCTTCCCTAGGAGGTAGAACATTGCCACTATGAAGGCTTTGGTGATCTCTTGAGCATGGTGGTGGAAGGTTATACCTGCACTTCAGGCTCACCTATAGCTTCTCCTATGGGACCCTCAAAATCGGATGATTCCAAGTCTATCTCAAGAGGTGAACTCGTAGTGTTCAAAGTTGGAAAGTCCAACTCTGAATCAGAAAGAGGAAGATCAAAATTATTATAGTTATTTAGACTTGAAGAGTTATTGTTTGGAATAAAGAAGCTAACCCATTAGAAGTAACACAGACATAATTCAAGATAGTTTTATTCTTCAATTTCTTGGAATTGTTTGGAGGTACAAAGTAGAAATCAAGTAGAGTGAGTGGAGTAAGGGATTTGATGCCCTTATCCGCTGATATAAGAGTTCTACTAGTAGAAGAAACAGAAGAGCTAGCTAAAATGGAAGAAATCGCCAGTGTGGAAGATGCAACTGAAGGCTGGAGGTTGGACATGGTGCGCTAAAGGGTTATCCAGACATACATGCTATGAAGCTCCCACTTTTCTAGAGTTGGCACTAGAAACTTGCAAACCTTCCTTGGTGTTGGAGGTTTTGAGCTAACTCGGGGCACACTGAAAAGCTTCTTGATCTTCTGGACTATCTTCTTAGAGGTAAGGGATAAGGATATATCCCAACCTTCTTTTATTTTGGTGGGATCATATGTATCCCAAAGGATTGCCCAAATGGAATTAGAAGGTTGTTCCACAAGGCACTCCTTTGGGATAACAACAGCACTGGTCTTGAAACTGAGTTCAAGCCAGTACTTAAATGTGAAGCAATCCTCCAAAATATGACCTAGCATTCGGTGATAAGGGTAAAAGTTTGGATCATGACTTTTGCTAACTTTCTCCGATCTCCTAGGCTTGGGTTGCTGAAAATCAGGTTTACTTAAGAGATTCTTAAAAATTTTTCTAATTACCTCCCTCTTAAAAGAATAAGGTTTATTTAGCTTATCTAAAAGAGTAGGTGGACCATAGCTAACTAGCGGTGGGTATGCATGTCACTGCTGCTGGTGGTATGGTTGAGGAAGTGGTTGTGCTGGCTATGGAGGCTGCGGTGGAGGCTGGTAGGGTTACCTTGATGGTGGAAAAGGAGGTTGAGTCTGCTGAGGTCGTGGTCTCTCAGATTGATCTCTAGCTGGCTGCTTCCCCTTATCAACCACTGCTAGTGCTCTAGGTTTCTTCTCATAGACCTTCTGGGGCTTCTACTTTAGCAACTAATCTTGAAAAGGCAACTATTTGGCCTCTCCTTGTAGACTAACTGCCTTATTGATTAGCTTCTCAAATGTCTTGATAGTGAAGCCCATAAGAATGAAGGCGATCGGGCCATGGATATTCTTCAAGAGAATCTCAATGGCAAGTTGTTCAAACAGCTGTGGTTCACATTTCGTACTCAGGTTATGCTATTAGAATATAATAAACAAGTGACTCATTGGGGTGTTGTTGTGCTAAAATGAGATCACTTACAGTAACCCTTTGCTAAGCTCCAGCAAATCTCTTGATGAAGAGTTGCTCTAGCTCAACAAATTTCTTTACTAAACTGTTGGGCAGTTGAGCATACCAATCAAAAGTAATACCTGCTAGGCTACTGACAAAGAGTCTAAAGAGTAAAGCATCGCCACCTACGTTATAATAACTAGCCTTGAAGTGAGCTATATGCTGCCTTGGGTTTCCACTGCCATCAAAGCTTTTGAAGAAAGGAGGCATGAAACCCTCAAGATACTGGATAGCATCAAATTCCTCTTGATAGGGTCTACCCTTTAGAACCGATGATCCACCCCGTGAGCCAGAGCTTCCTTCACCTGTTGCTCACCTATGGATTTTAGATCTTTTTTATGTATGGAGGTACTTTCCACTACCTTCTTATATAGGCTAGTGCTACCTTGCTCAATGAGAGGTATAATCTTGGCTGGGTCAAAGACATGCACTAACTTAGGCTAACTAACATCGACTGTAATAGGATGAATTGGAGGGGCTTATTTATGAAGCATTGACACTGCTGCTAATAAGAGCTGTAACTAACATGCCATCCTATCAATTTTTTCATCCTTCTGCCTCAACTGATCTCGAAGGTGTTGGGCTAATTTTTTGGTTTCTTCTTGATCAACCTCATCACCATCCATAGCTTGATGCTCCCTAAGAAGAGATCCTCTAGTGTCACTCCATTGAATCCCCCATCAAGTCATCTTCATTGGGATCAAAGCTGACTCTCTCTTCATCTGATAACTCGTACCCTAGGATCTCCTTCTTTTGCATGAAGTAATGGGCCACTATCTCATCTATAGAATGATCCATCTGAATTGGTACAAATGATCTAAGCTGACTGGTGTAATCACTATCGTGCAGCGGGACAGAACCCTATCCTTGAGAGTCAATCACAATCTTGGTACTTGATCACTAGATGAATGACACTCACTATCTGTCTTTAAGAGGGGTAGCAATCCTAGGATGTTCCTCTACCACTGGTACAACTAAACTATCATCTAGAATATTTGTAACAACTGTCACCATCTCCACATCCGGTTGTATGGGCAGAGTTGGTGAAGGGATGACCATGACACTTCAGGGTCGCCACTCCCTCAGCACCACCACTAGGGAAGAAGGTTGAGCAAGAAAGCTCAGCCCTACCACAATGGGAGGTGCAGGAGGGCTAGGATCCCTTAGCTATAGTTGGATCACCAACGCGGGTGCACTTTTCCCAGATGTGGCCTTCACGGCCTTAGATGGAAGGGGAGATGCTATAACCTGCACTGGCGATGGCGGATAAGAGGTAGAGCGGTGGGGTGGAGACACCACCGACTCTCTAGGAGTTGTCCTTCTATGGTGACTAGTCTCATTGAAGAGGATACTATCAGTATGGTCGGCGTGAGTAGCGCCCTGAGATGGAAAACTAATCAAAGCTGAAGCGACTGACTGACGGCTGAACCTCCGTTGCTCCCTAGTAACATGTGTTGTATGGGCCTCACGGGCCCTCTCCTGGCGAATCTGCCTCCCATGCTATAAGGGATAACAGACTGAAGACCAAATTGAGTGTAGGGCTCTAAGCATCCATATGCTCCACCTACCTGGCATAGAATAGATCGGAGGCCAGCGACCTCTGCTCCTGGAAATTGTGGGATAAAACTGCACCATTGGAGGAGATGATGAACGTATCCTCCTAGCATCCTCTCCATCTGATCTAGAGAGAGGATTGAACTAGTTTTCTGTAACCAGCAGTGAAGGGATGATGGGAGACTCATCCATGGCTAATCGACTGCTGCCTTTAGCTCCCTAGCTATCAGGGTATGAAACTGCTTGACCATGCGATTTATGTTCCTACGCTAGGTACGAGTAGGATGAGAGGAGTGTGAGCTAGACCCATACTCAAATGTAGGGAGGCAAGCCTTGAAACAGGGGGCCTTACCCATAGAGGGTACAGATGGTAGGATCTTGCCCCTTAGGCAACATGAGCAACTCAGGATGAACTTGCAATTGGGTATGCTGGCATAGATGGGCTGTAACAACTAAAGTCAGGTACTTTCCGCCTTTCCTCTTGTGAGGAGACATCGAATCGTAAGTCAATCGATGACGGCTTATGCCGGTCACTTATTTCCTGTGTAGTGAGGGAATGCCCTCAGAGATCTGCCCTCAAATCCCACCAAAATTAGGTGGGTATGGTCTAGATGGGGGAAGTTAGCCTGATCTAAAGCTAGATCCATACCATGGGGGAAGGTGAAGATAAATTTTTTAGAACTGGCCATTTCACTGACTGTACTAAACTGAAACTAAATTGTACTATACTGACTGAAAAGAATTTGCAATAAGAAATGAACTTATATCAGTTCTCTGTCTCCATAGATTTTTTTTTTTTTTTTTGAATTTTGAAAATTTGAACCCACATCCAACAACTTGGAAGTGTTAAGTGTGGTTCAAATGGATTTGAGAAGATTAATTGAAAGAGGAATATGAATATGAATCCAACTTCAACAAATTTAGGTATGTTGAAATATGGATTCAAAATTTTTTATAAGGATGCTTCCATAGGTTCATTGTTTATTTGAATTTGAATTTTTGATGACCCTTTCCTTTAATAAATTAGGGTATGTTAAAGTAAGGGTCAAATTGATTTTGTTTTTGTTTGATTTTTTTTGCTATTTTACTTACTTAGCAAATTTAGGTATGCTAAGTAAAGTGTTTGTTTATTTTATGAATTTTGTTTTGATTTTGGAAAATTTAGAATTCTTACTTAGCAAATTTAGATATGCTAAGTGAAGAATGCAAGTGTGTTTTGCTTGATTTTGTTTTTTTTTTTTGAAAATAGGATTCTTAGCAAATTTAGGTATGCTTAGAAAATCCCAAGTGTTTCATTTTTTTTAAATGTTTTTATTTTTGAAAAGGTTGGATCCTTAGCAAATTTGGTATGCTAAGGGGTTCCTATGTGTGTTTCATTTTTTTTTTTTTGTGTTTTGAAAGTGGAGACTTTCCTTTAGAAAATTTGGTATGCTAAAGATGATGTTCCAGTTATTTTGTGAGATGGAAATTTCACTTAGAAAATTTGAGTATGCTAAATGAAATTCCAAATCGTGTGTTCAAATTTTTGATTTCATTTTGGTTTTTAAAATGGAAACTGCACTTATCAAATTTGGTATGCTAAGCGAAGAAGTTCCTAAAGGTGTTTGAGAATTTTTTGGTTTTGACTTTGGAGACTTCACTTAGAAAATTTAAGTATGCTAGGTGAGGTTCCAAATGATGTTTGAAATTTTTTTAGATTTCGGATTTGGAGACTTCATTTAACAAATTTTGGTATGTTAAGCGAAGTTCCAAAATGTGTTTAGAATTTTAAATTTTGAAGTTGGAGACTTCACTTAACAAATTTGGGTATATTAGAATTTCCAAAAAGTGTTTTGAAAATTTTGAAATATGATTGTTCATTTTTTATTTTGGATTTAGAAACTCTACTTAACAAATTTGGGTATGTTAAGTGAGGTTCCAAATGTTTTTAGAATTTTGAATTTTGACTTGGAGACTTCACTTAATAAATTTTGGTATGTTAAATGAAGTTCCAAAAAGTTGTTTGAAAAATTTTGAATTTGGAATTGGAGACTCCACATAACAAAATTAAATGAAGTCCCAAAAAGTGTTTTAAAATTTGGATTTTGGATTTGGAGACTTCACTTAATAAATTTTGGTATGTTAAGTGGAGTTCCAATGTGTTTTGAAAATTTTTGAAATATGATTGTTGATTTTTTATTTTAAATTTGGAGATTACACTTAGCAAATTTGAGTATGTTAAGTGAGATTCCAAATGTGTTTTGAAAGTTTTGATTTTGGGATTTGGAAACTCTACTTAACAAAGTTGGGTATGTTAAGTAAGGTTCAATTGTGTTTGAAAATTTTGATTTTGGGATTTGGAAACTCTACTTAACAAATTTGGGTATGTTAAGTGAGGTTCCAAATGTGTTTTTAAAATTTTTGACATATGATTGTTGATTTTTTATTTTAGATTTGGAAACTTCATTTAACAGATTTGAGTATGTTAAATGAAATTTCAAATGTGTTTTGAAAATTTTTTTGGATTTTGGATTTGGAGACTTCACTTAACAAATTTGAGTATGTTAAGAGAAATTCCAAAAGTGTTTTGAATTTCTTTTTTTTTTTTTTTGGATTTTGGATTTTGGATTTGGTGACTTCACTTAACAAATTTGAGTATGTTAAGTGAAGTTCCAAAATGTGTTTGGAAAATGTTTGATTTTTGATTTGGAGACTTCACTTAACAAATTTGGGTATGTTAAATGAAAATCCAAATGGTGTTTAAATTTTGAAAATATGATTGTTTAAGTTTTGATTTTTGAAAAGAAGTCTTCCATTTTACAAATTTGGGTATCTAGGAATGGAAGTCAATCTTATTTTTGAAATATGAAAATTTTGTGTGTGATCGTTGCTCTTTTTTTTTTTTTTTTTTTGAAAGAGAGGAATTTCAACTTAAAAATATGTGAGATATGTTCAAGTGGGATTTCCAAATTATTTTATTTTTATTTGAGAATGAAATCTTCATTCAATAAATTTGGTTATATTGAATGAGGATGTTCATGTGCTTTTGAAAAATTTAGTTTTGTTATGGAAATGAAACTTTCATTCAATAAGTGTGAGTGTATTGAATGGAAAGGTTCATATGTGATTTTGAAAATTTTGATTTTATTTGAAAATAAAACTATCATTCAATAGGTATGGGTGTATTGAATGGAAAGGTTCATGTGTGCTTTTCAAAAATTTAATTTTTTTGGATTTTGAATTTTGGAAAGATGATTATTTATTTATTTTTGAAAATGAAATCTTCATCAAAGTGAATTGATGGAAAGATGATCATTTGTGATTTTTTTTGGAAAATTTCATTTTGTTTGAAAATGAGACTTCCATTCAGTAAGTGTGAGTGTATTGAATGGAAAGATTCATGTATGCTTTTGAAAATTTTATTTTGACTATGATTTTTGGAAAGATGATTATTCATTTTATTTTGAAAATGAAATCTTCATCAAAGTGGATTGATGGAAGATGTTCATTTGTGCTTTTTGGAAAATTCAATAGTATTATTTATTTTTGAAAATCCCTACATGTAATAATTATGGGAATTGTTAAATAAGGGTGACAAGATTTGGTGGAAAATATTTTATTAAGTGCATTTTTGAAAAGGTGCTTTTGAAAAGCAAAGTTTTTTACGGGAGATTTATTTTATCTTTATGATGAACCTTTCCTTATCATGAAAATGATAAGGGGGAAGTCTTTAAAATGTTTTCTTTTTATTTTAGATCTTTTCATTTTACCCATTGGAGGACCCAACGGGGGTTTTAAGACCAACAAGAATGTGGTCCTAAAACCTAAAGCTATTGGCTAGCTTAACTTAAGGATGAAATAAGCTAAGTTCCAACAGAAAGAAGGATAGTCTTGGATTCATGCAAAAGCACAAACCCGCTATCGATATTTAGAGACAATGATCATTTACCAAAGAGGGAGAGAGGAACCATCCCCAGCGGAGTTGCCAGAAAAATCTGTGGTGAAATTTTTTGATATAAGAGTCACCTTTCAAAATCTGTGGGTAGAAAGAGAAAGATAAAACCTATAAAAATCTATCTTTTTAGGACACCACATAGATTCACGGATGTAATTATTCATGTGATCGAGTACGTCATCAAGGAATAGTGTACTATCTTGAAAGATAGAAGTCACTACCCTTTAATGGACCTAATCACCTCATTAAGGACTTCTAAGGACGATGGGTCTACATATGTACCAAAGTTTATTCCCCTACTTTACATGAAAAAGTAAAGCAGGGTTTATTTTAAGTCGGGTTTGTTAAGTTCCCTATAGGGGCAAGCCCCCATAGTTAATTACATCCTAAGGAATGGGGATTCCTTAGAAAAACTCTCGATTAAGGTAAATGATTATTGTCTCTACAGATTTCAATAGGAAAGGACGATCAATCGATTAGTTTATTTTTAAAGATCAAATGGGGTTGAACAAAGAAAGATTTATTATCAAAGCCAAATGGGAATAAGTAGGAGATGCTCACGATACTAGAAAACCTAGCGAGCATCTCAAACTATCCTATAGTTGGGCTTTATATTTTTGAAATTTGATTTAGTTTGTTTGAGTTATATTTTTCATTAGAAATTTAGGACGTATGATTCCTTAACACATGATTAAGGAAATGCCTAAGAGGTGAGGATTTATGCTTAGGGCCCACAAAAGAAAAAGAAACTTTGAAACCTAATTCTACGGAGCTTTGGTGTGGGTCAAAAGCACAACCTAAATCTAATTCAAAAATGGGTATTTAGTTTGCCTCCATAAGAGAGGACAAACCACCCGACAGCTTGGACTTACAACCACCTGGGGGTGACCACCAACTAACTCCTCCTACAATTTTAAATACATGTAGGCAAGCCTTTATGCTTTTGCAAGATAGTTAGGTTGTTATTTATTTAGAAAGAGACTAAGTCCTTAAACTCACTCCCTAAAGAGACTATATCATGTAAAGGGACATGCTTCAAATGACCTAAATCTAATGCAATTCAAATTTCATTTTTATTTTCATTTTTGGAAAATCATTTTGACTCAGGCTAATAGCATTAATATGCCTAATGCATAAGAAATAAGATTATGGGCCAAAATCAGTGAGAAGGGAGAAGGTGAGTTTCCATCATGGCTCTCACAGGTCAAGCTGAGTTTCTCTGGCAAAGGTGGAACTCCTCCAATCAAGAGTGAAATAAGATGAATTTGTGCATGATATTACAAAAGAAATGCTCATCCAGTAAAGGGGTTGCTAATTCTTTTATCTTGATTTTAAACTTAAGCTTTAGGTAAGGTTATGAGTTATTTATTTTTAATTTGAGTTGTTAAGTTGGGTAAAAGATTTATTTTTCCCTAAAGAGCTTAATCCTCATCCAGGCCATACATAAAGCAAGGAAGAAAGTAGGAAAAACATGCCACATAATGCATAAGCTAAATAAATCATCAATCAATTTATAAAGCTTAGCGCAAAAAGAATAAAAGGCCATTATGGTCGGGCACCACCGCACAAACCCAAAAAATATCAAATGATAGCTGAGCTCTACCCTTATACAACTTGGATTACAAATGAATTAATTACAATTAAGTAAGGAACTCATTGTTATGGGGGTCTTCAAGCTTTCTTTCTTCTTTCTTCTTTTCTTCTTTTCTTCTTTCTTCTTCTTTTATTCTTTCTTTTCTTCTTTGGTTCTTTCTTTTGAATGGTTGGAAGGTGCATACTCCAAGGCTTCACTGGTATATAAGATAGGATCTTATGACCAATGCTTATCCTAATCCCCATAACAATCATTCCAAAATCCTAATTATACAAAGTTTTACATGAAAAGGAAAAGTAAAAATCTAACTAACCCCTGCAAAATAAAGGTTAGCTAAAACAAACCACACAAATTCCCAAGCATGTATATTGGGCTCATTACCCCACACATGGATGACTAAGTCCACCTGGCCTATGGACTATGCTTAGTGGTATAAAGCACCTCCAAGCAAAAGCATTTATATTTTTATTTAAGATAACGCCCCTTAAGCACAATCCCCTGCAGAAAAGAATAGTTAGACTACGAACGTCCTATCATTCATTCTGCAAGCATACACCCTAACATCTAGTCTAAAATATATATCGCAAAACAAAATAAAGTATCAAGCCATGCACCGACCTAACCTAAAGCTAGAAGTAGTGACTTAGGCTCTTCTGTGTGTTTTGAAGGTTTGTGTGGTATGCTTGGCTATGGCTTTAGGTTCAAAACTTTTAAGTGTGAAAACATGTTCAACCTAGAGTAGGGTTTCATTTAAGTTGTTTAGAAGTTTTGGATTGATTTTATTTTATGTTTTCATTTAGTTCAAGTGGATCCTAAGATTAATTACTAAGTTATGAAGAGAGGGAAAGAGAAGAGAACTTCTCTTTTCGTCCCTAACTTAAGTAATTTCTAAAGTAGATTCACATTTTAGTTTCATTTAGGTGAACATTTTGATTACATATTTTAATTAATCCTAAGTTTAGATAAACTCTAAACAAACCTATTCATAAAGAAAGTCATTTTAAGATTAAATAAAATGAATCAAAATTCACATAACACACATTACTTCATTTCTTTCCCCCAACATATAAAACATGCATATGGATGGACCCTAAGCATATTTGAACATTCAAATGAGAATATTTAACACACTTTATGATGCATTCTAAGTAATCCATTTAAGGAAATTTAGAAGATTAAGATGCATGATTTTCTTTAGTAGAAAAGGGTTTCATTATCCAAATTTTTACATAAACACATGAAAGTAAGAAAGGCATAAGTGAGTACGGTGCCATTATTAACCAGAGGTGTAAGATATAAAACCTACTTAGGGCTACTTAAAGCCTCACAACCTCGGGGTTGTCCAATCTAATATACCACTTTCCTTAAATACAAACATGTGTATAAAAGAAATGAAATGGAAAAGAAGAATGCAAAATTGCATTATTGGATTTATTTTGTTAATGCAATTTATGTATGCAAGTTTAGGTGACCCTTCTTAGGTGATAGCATAGGATAAATAGGGTATGGAATTAGGTAAGTGTTAGGTTCTTTTCAAATGAACCATACATCTTACCAACTCTTATTCAAAACTATGCTAACATAAGAAAGAAAGGAAACCTATGCTAAGCATACCTTTATAATCTATCACATGCAATCTTATAATTAAAATATAAGTAGCATACTTTTAGGTTTTGTATTTGATTTATGTATTTTTGAAAATAATTTGAGTTTAGTAGTGATAATAGCCATTTATATTTCTACTTTAGCCAACACATGTAAATTTGACATAAAGTAAACAATTTCATTTTTAAATTTGAATTTTAAAAGTATGAATGCATGACATCGAATTACATGCAACTTTAACATGTTGGGGAAAGATTCAAGGTAATGAAAGCATGTAAACAAACTCACTTCACTTAAATCTTAAAGACATTCTTATAGAATAAGAAAGTTTAAAATAAATCAAAGTGAATTCATTATGATTTTTGTTTAGTTTGAAGTTTGATTTAATTTTGAAAAGGTGAGATGTGTTTGTTATTTCTAACCCATTCCTACATGTGTTTGATTTTTATTTAATTTTTAGATAATTAGATCCATTTTATGTGTTGATTAGGTTAGGGTACGAATTAACTGACTTAATTAACCCTTACCTACACCACCTTAGAAGAATTAACTAAGTTATTATGAGCCAATGAGATGACATAAAATCCACAAGGAATTTAAATTTACAATGCGCCTAATAAGAAAAAGTCCTTATGAAATTTAGCTCATAATTAAAAACTAATTAAGCTACGAGGTTTAGCTTAAGTAATTTTAAAACACCCTTTCACACATGTGAATTGCGTTTTGATTTCCATCATTGAACTTAGGTTATTAAACACCTAAGCATCTACCCAAAATAGATTAATTAAGTTCTAGAACTTTTTAGAATTTTTAGAAATTGATTGAGGGGATAATTAATAAATTAACCCTTAATTAAGAGGAGATTAAGGAGAGAATAGGGGGTATAGGGAATAGCTTAGGTGAAATTCCCAAAATATTCCATAAACCTTCTACTTACTAGATCTGACCTTAATCAACCCTAATCATAGGTTAAAACTACTAATCATACCCTAATTATGCTTAATTATATTAGAAGGGTAATTAAGGAAAGCATATGCAATTATTCTAATCAAGCCATCAATAAATACCAAAAAACTTAGGGGAGGTAGATGTCATCCCCTAAAACTTCTCCAAGAAATTTAGGATTAATCAAAGGCCTAATTAAAAAGTAATTGGCAAAATACACTTTCCAATAAAACTCAAATTCAGAGGAAATCATGATTCACAACCCATCAAAATTAATTTTAAAATATTCTAAGTTTGATTATCTATCCATAAAATTTTATTTCATATTTTTTGATTTTTTATCAAGAGTTATGCATTTTAGAAGATCTTTGGATTAATCAAAAATTAATTAAGCATTTTTTAACTAATCCTAATTAATCCCTAGCTCACGGTGCGACATGTGGCGGCGGTCATCGCGCTTTACACGTGTCGCACCGTGAGGGGGTCACTTAAGTTGTCACCTCATGGGTGGCGGCAGCGGCGCACGCACTTTAATCCTCTATTTTGATCAAAGATCAGACGGCTAAAGATCTCCTCACATTTTAAAACAGATAAAAGGATATCTAAACGTGCTAAATAATCTTAGCCATCCATCTAAAATTTATAGATGGACGGCTAAGATGATCCAAGTTCTCCCCCTTGATCAACAGAGATCGTCCATGATCAAGGGAAAGATCCAAGCTAGATCTATCATGGAATCAAACCAAATTCAACCCATACCATCTAAAGATAGAGAGCGGCAAATTCAACAGTCAAAAATCGATGGGGTGAAAATTTCTTTCACAAAGCTCCACACCACATTGAGTTTAGTGATCAAAAAATCCCATACCTCGCAGGAGGTGATCACCAGCACTGAATTCCCTTGGAGAAGCTTCGTCTGGTTGAGACAAATTCTTGCTGAGAGTGTGAGAACTTGAGATGAAGTGGATCAATGTATGTACCAACTCCTCCTTGCTTGAGCTTTGGCTTTGATTGAATTGGATCCTTCCTTGTTGTGGGAACTCCAATAGAAGCTTAGGTGCACTCGACTTAGCTCCTATATAAAGAGTTAAAGAGCAATTGGAAGGAAATCAAGTGTGGAAGAAGTTGGCAATTCACTCTACCTCCCCTATTTTTTCACTGTTCAAAAGCCGAGAAAAGGAAAATGGGAAGAGCTCTAGGAGGCTTAGGATCAATCTCCAAGGGTTCCTCTGGCTTCCTATTCTTAAATCAACCTTGAGTGAATCAAAATATAAGTGAATTAGGGGAGTATATCTCCCGCTTGAAGGATGGATGGCCAGTAATGCACATACTATTTTGATCCAATAGATCATAGGTTGAGGGTTATTTGATCAATTAGGAGTGCGAACATGGTCAGTTTGAGCCAAGGAGTGGATTGCCAACCCCCCATGTGCTTGAATTTGAGCTTGAGAGGGAGTTTGAAATTTCAATTTTGAGCTAAGGGGTCGAGTTTGGTCTAGGGACCAAATAGGCTGACCCAAATCCAATGGGTTGGGTGCACCACTCATCATTAAGCCCCCTTGAGCTTTTAGGAAAGCCTCAAGTGATTGTGATAAGGGTATGATCAAATTACTCATGGATTAAGCCAAAATTTATTCTATGGCCTAGGGGTAGGATGGTCATTTTGCTATGTTTCCACTTTGGATATGTTGGGTTTGTGGAGAAACTAGGTTTGACCAAGTTTCATCAGATTTGGAATTCATTTGATAGGGTTTAGCTCATGTTGACCCATTTAGGTCAAAATGGGTCAAGTTGACCAATAGGTCAAATTGGGTCAAACCAAGGGTTGGGTCATGTTCATATGACCATTTGAAATTTTTTGGTGGCTTTGGTTTGATTCAATTTGGTATATATTTGGTTTTGCTCATATGACTTCATTTAGGACAAATGGGTCAAGTTGACCTATTTGACCTATTTAACCTATTTGGGCTTGGTCATGGGAAGATTTAGGTTTGGTTAGTGATATGGAGTGGATTGGTATCTTTGTTTCCAATCAATTTTGGTCAAGTTCAAATTTAGCTCAACATGACCCCTTTAAGTCAGGTTGGGTCTAAGGTCAATTGGGCTAGGTTGGGTGTAGTTGGCCAATTGAGGCTTTGGTCTAGTTCAACAAGTGATTTGGAATGAACCTGACCCATTAGTTTGGTTCAATTTGGCTTAGATCAAATTTTGACCCTTTAGGTCAAAATGGGTCAACTTGGGTCAAGTGAGCCAATTGTGCTATGTTAGGCTCAAATGTTGGCTTGGTCAAGTTCAAACATGGGTCATGAGTGAACTTAGATCAATGGTTTCAAACAATTTGGCCTATGGTGGAATTTGGCTACATTAGGTTTCATTTTGGGCTAAGTGTTGACTTAGTCAACCCTTAGGTTTGACTTGGTTTGACCCAATTTGATTGATTGATCATCCCATGATGATTGTTGATTATGATCAGAGGGATATATGAGTTTGGTTCAATCCAATTTGGTTAGGATCAAAATTTGGCTCATAAGGGTACTTTAGGTCACTTTGGGTCAAGTGAGCCTAAGTGGGTCAAATGGCTTGATCAAAGCTTGATTTGAAGTTGATTGAACTTGTTTATGGACTTATGGTCAAAATGTAAACCCATTTGCAAGTGGTTTGAAGTCAAATGGTTTTTGATTCATTTGATAATTTCATATTCAAAGGAAGAATAAGAAGGGGTTTTTGGTTTGATTTTTGACTTGGTTTTGATTTTTTGATTGAAGTTTGGATTTATATATGAGCTCATGATTGTAGGTTTGATTGAATCATGAGAGAAAATTAAGCATTTGGCTTGATTTAAAATTGATTTGGCTAAGTTCAAGATTTTGACTTGAAAGGCTAAGATTGGATTTTGAGTTATTTTGAGTTTGATTTTTGGAAATGATTTTGATTGTTTGAATTTATATTTCATTTATATATTGAATATAAATGAGAATATAAATGGATCATGAGAAAATTTCTAGGGTTTGAAGTGGTTTAATCATGATTTAGGTTAAATCCATTAAAGGGAATTTAAAGGATTTAAGGAATTTTTAAATTGAAATTTAATTTTTGGATTTAATTTGATTGATTTATATGTATATTTCATTTATATATAGAATATAAATGTTAATATAAATAAATTTTGAGAAAATCACATGAGTTTGAATTGATTTGATCATGATTTATGTTAAATCCATTAAAGGGAATTTTAAATTGAAATTTAATTTTTGAATTGGGTTTGATGTATTTATATTTATATTTCATTTATATATGAGAATATAAATGTGAATATAAGTAAGTTTTGAGAAAATCCCATGATTTTGAATACGTTTGATCATGATTTAGGTTAAATCCATTAAAGGGAATTTAAAGGATTTAAGGGAAATTTCATGAATTGATTTTGAATTTTGAATTTGATTTGATGGGTTTTAATTTATATTTCATTTATATATGTGCATATAAATGAGAATATAAATGAGTTATGAGAAAATCTCAAAGATTTGATTCGGTTTAGATCATGATTTTGGTTAAGTCCTTAAGAGGGAATTAAGGACTTAGGAATTTTTCAATTTTTTGAATTTGGTTTCAATCATAGATTTCAATCATGGATTTCAATCATGGAGTTGATTTAGATTAGGAGGAAATCAATTAGAATTAATTTGGAATTTGACTTGAAGAAAGGAAGGTAAGGAGTGGTTCAAGCTAAGGGTAGGCAAATTTCCTAACTCCCCTAGGGCATGGCCTAATGCTATGGTTAACCCTTCTAAGTCTCTAGGCTTGGTCGAGTGTCCACCTAATCACTAGATGCATATTAAGGCTAAGGAACTCTTAAATTCTAAGAGGAATCCTAAGATGGAGAGCTCATTCTAAAAATGAGGTCAACAGTGACAAAATATCCTAGATTTAGGATCTAAGGCTGCTTGTTTCCTTCAATCTATGAGTATCAATCCTCACCTCTTAGGCATTTCCACAATCTTATATTGATGGACTATAAGCCCTAGTATTCTAATAAAATTTCAACTTAAATAAAAATAAACTATCTATTTCTAATATATAAAGCCTCATTATAAGGTAGACTGAAGCACTTACTAGGCTTCATAGTATCATGAGTGCTCCCTACTTAATTTCTTTTGGAATCTAAAATAAGTCCTTCCAAATTGAACCTTCCCACTTGATTTCCAAAAATATCTAATCCTTTGATATTTTAACCATTAAATCTTTGGAGATAATTATTGACTACTTTAATTGAGAGTTTTCTTAATAAGTTCCCATTCCCTAGAATGTAATTAACTATGGGAGCTTGCTTCCATAGGAAACTAAAGAACCCAACATAAAATAAATTTTGTTTTACTTTTTCATGTAAAGTAGGAGAAAGATCTCTAGTATAAATGAAGGTTCATCTGCCTTTAGAGTCTTTATTATGTGATTAGGTCTATTTTAGCATGATGTTTTCATCTCTCAAGATGGTACATCACACCTTAATATTGTACCTGGTCACTTCAATAAGTACCCCCTAAGATCTACGTGGTGTCCACAATAACTCCAAATTAAAACACCACAGACAACAATAGGCACTCAGCACATCGACAATGCTGAACCAGCCACTTCGCACTATTAAGCTGAAATGTATAAAATCAGAACATGAGAACTCAATGCCTTGGTGCTACATTGGTAGCATAACGGTGTTGTAGGTGTGACTTCATCTTAATGTTGGAGAGATTATTGCCTTGGTGCTATCATATGAGCGTAGTGGCGCTATCAATTGGGTGTCTATGGCTTAGTTTTTTGAGAGCATAGCACCTCAGTTTTGAGCTATCAGTGTCATGGGACTATCAAATGAGTATTGTAGTTTAAAATTTTTCAAAAGTATAATGCCTCAGTGTTGGAACAGCAATGCCTTAGCACCGTTGAATGCACGCCTAAGCTTAATTCGCCCGAGAGCTCAACACCTTGGTGCTAAACTCACAGTGGTGTAGTATTGTTTCATCAATGCTTAATATTTAATAATTTTTGGAGAAATTTGAAATTTTGGCAGCATAACGCCTTAACAGTGCTAGATTTCATGACTTTTAATGCATTAGCACCTTTTTCTCAGATGCAAGATCGATGGAGAGATAATTTTATTTCACACCATAACTAAGTTTGATAGTGGAATAGATTTTAGGATGTAGCACCTCGATGCTAAAAAATTAGTGATACAATGACACTTTCAAGAGGTGAAACGTGAGAGCATAGTATTGCAATGCGATAAATAAGTTTCCAACCTTAGAGCTTAGTGCCACATCATTAGATATTTAGTGCCTTGGCACTATGGGGTTTCAAATACTTCATTCACGAGAGGTCAACACTATGGTATTTTAATTTGGAGTCATGAGCACAACACACAAATCTTAGGGGAGTACTTATTGAAGTGATCAAGTATGACATTAAGGTATGATGTACCATATTGAAAGATGGAAACATCACCCTACAATGAGCCTAATCATAATAAGAACTCTAAGGCATATGGGTCTATGTATATACCAGAGATCTTTCCCCTACTTTACATGGAGAGATAAAGTAGGGTTTATTTTATGTCAATTTCTTTAGTTCCTTATGGAAGCAAGCTTCCATAGTTAATTACATCTTAGGTATTCAAAATTTTCTATGAACACTCTCGATTAAAGTAGACAATAAGTATCTCCAAAGATTTTAAAGTTAAACTATCAAAAGATTAAGTATTTATGGAAATCAAATGGGAGAGTTCAAATAAGAAGACTTATTTGCGGATTCCAAAGGAGGATAAGTAGGGAGCACCCATGAAACTAGGAAACCTAGTGAGTTCTCCAATCTATCCTATAGTGAGGATTTACATATTTGAAAGAGAGAATTTACTTTTTGTTTAAGTTAAAATCTTATTAGAATGTTAGGTCTTATAGTCCATCAATACAAGATTATGGAAATGCCTAAGAGGTGAAGACTTATACTCATAGCCCGATGAAAATAAGTAGTCTCAAAACTTAAATCCAATATGCTTTAGCACAAACTAAAAGCACGACCTATGTATAATCAAAAATGAAATGAGACATGATGGTTTACCTCCATAAGAGAGGATAGACACATCCTGACTCTTTCAAACTTACAACTACCTGGAGTGGCCACCAACTAACACCTCCTATGCTTTAAAACCATGTAGGCCAGTCTTATCTATATGCAAGATAGTGTTGACCTCACTTTTGGAATGAGTTCTCACCTTCCCATCATAGACTTAGGAGTCTTCTAGACACTAAGACTTCCTTAGTCATAAGACACTTCTAGCAATTAAGTTAACACTCAACCTAAGCCTAAAGACTTCGAAGGGTTAATCATAGGATTAGGCTATGCCTTAGGACATAGGGAGATCCACCTACCCTATAGCTTAAACCCAATCCATGTTCAGCTTCCTAAGCCATAACCAAACCTCAAATCAAAATCCAAATTCCAAGCCAAATGATTGAAGCTCATGACTAAATCCAAACTCAAAATCAACCTAAGCCCTATGATTTTATCTTATGGACTTAGCCTTAGCCAAATTCAAATCAATCCAAACTCAATTGATTTTCTCAAATATCACTTCATCCCTTCAATCAATCTATCAAACTTACAATCAAATTCAATTCCAAATCCAATTTATAAAAATCTATAATCATACCAAATCCTATCTAAGCCCTATGACCTACGTTCATGAGCTTAGCCAAATCTTAACCCAAATCAATCTAAACTCAATTGGTTTTCTCATAAATTAATCATATCTTCAATCATCTTCACAAATATGAATCAAATATACATTTAAATCATCAAAACTAAATCAAACTAAATCAAAACCAAAACCTAAGCCACATGACCCAGCCCATAGGACTTAGCCAAATTCTTTCATTCCAAAGCCCAAATTAAATTGATTTTCTCATGAATCAATCATACCTTCAATCATATTCACAAATATAAATGAAATCTACAATTGCCAAACCAAACCAAAACCAACCCAAGTCAAACCCAACTTAACCCTTTTAACTTGAAATATTCAAATGAATCAATACCCGTTTGAACCCAAACTAATTGCAATTGAATTTATATATCAATCCCAAATCCAACTAAATCAAACGCAACCCAAAAAATCAAACTAAACCCAATTGTTCCACTTGAACCAAAGTGCCCAATTTGATCTATTTGAGCCAAGTTCTAATCCTACCCAAATTGGATTGAACCAAGCCCACCGAGAACTCCTATCATGATTGTTAATCACCTTAGGTTGATTAATTGTCATAAATTAGGTCAAACCAAATCAACCTAGCCCTTTGACCAAGTCAACTTTCCAAACCCATATGGACCTAAACAAGCCAAATTGCAACCTAAGCCAAATCTCTTGAAACCAATGATTCATATCAACTCAAAATAAATATTTGAACATGACTTGACCTCCAATTAAGCCAAACAAAGCCCAATTGGCCCTCGTGACTCAAGTTGACCCAAATTGATCTAAAAGACCAAATTAAGTCAAATCAAAATATAAACTAAATTGATTGCAAGCAATGGCTCAAGTTCATTCCAAGTTGATTGTTGAAATTGACCAAAGCCATGATTGGACCCAATTGACCCAATTGACCCACTTAGCACAAGTTGACCTACAGGATCAAATTAGCCTAAATCAAAACCAAACCCAAATTGAATGAAATAAAGCCTATAATCATCTTCAATTGGTCAACTAAACCCAAACCAACACCTAACCTAAGCTAATTTGGCCAATTTGGTCAAGTTGGTCAACTTGACCCATTTGACACATTTAAACTCAAATGATTCAAAATCAAATATAAACCAAATCAAACCAAACCAAAGACACTAATGCATCCTAAATGATCATATGAACTTGACATAACCTTTTGTTTGATCCAATTTGACCAATTGGTCAACTTGACCCAACCTAACCCAATTTGACCTATTTGAGCAAATTGAGCCAATCCTAACTAAATGAACTCCAAATCACTTAAAATTTGGGCTAACCCACTCTTGACTCATTTCAAATCTGGCCAAATTAACTTCAATGCCAAATGAGCATTTAACTCTTGGGTCAAGGGTATCACATGAGATAAATCACCCATGTTAGTAGTCATTTCCATTCCTTGGGAACTTTAACACTCTCCTAATGGTCCACCTAGGCACTAAAGACATTGCCCAACCTGACCCAAGGGGTGGCTGGGTTGACCATGACCCATGGAGGTGAAATCACCTCACCCTCCCCATTAGTGCACATGGAAACCCAAGGATACCCACTAATCCCTCTTAGCAACCTAAGATGATTCTCTTCCAATCCTAGCCACCGCCTGTGGTTGGACAACCACTAGAAGCTAAATCAAGCTGAGCCATCTTGGGAATAAGGGAATATACCCCCCCCCCCCCACCCTCCCCCTCATTTTAATTCAAATTGAGAAGAGATGTGAGAGAACCCTAAGGAAAGTATCCTAAAGCTTCTTAGAGCATTTCATGAGCTCCCCAATCTCCCAATTGCCAGATTTCTTCATGCTAAAATAGGGTACTCCTCCATTCAATCCCATTTGCTCAAACCTCCATCGAAGTTAAATTAACATTGCATACACCATCCCCAAAGTCCGTCGAGCAAGAATGAAATTGCCCTCGAGCTCACTAACCACTAAAGATATGACTTCGATCAATGTCGACCTTCCAAGCTTTGGGTGTTGGTCTTCTAAGCAAACTAAACCAAATCAAGGCTCATGTAGATCAGTAGAGCTTCATCTCCATTAGATGAAGCTTCCTCAATCAGATTTTCCACCGATCTTGAGCTCCAGTGAGGTATGCCATTGAAACTGACCTTGGGCAAAAAATTTGTTGGAGCTTTTTGAAGAAAATGTTCACCCCATGTGTTCTTGACCATTGGATCCCCTCCAATCAATGTCGTGAAGGTGTGGGATCCATTTGGAGTCGATCCGAGCTTAGGTGAGCTTGGATCACACGAGCAATGGCAGATGGACTCCATTCTCCCATGCTCACATGATGATATATCACACACCGTCTATTCCACATGATCAAAATGGACAGTCATGATTAGATCTACTAGATTGATCTAATTTAATCTAATTAAGCCACAGGATTAATCATGGTCATTCGATCTTAAATCAGACGGCACACGAGAAAGCATGTCCACTGCCACAATGTAGGCACAGAGTCAAATAAGTTTTAAGTTGCCAATCCCGTAGTGCCATGTGGAAACCATGCCACATCAGCGCACCATGTGGTGCCAACAAGATTAGGCTTAATTAATCATTTTTAATGGCTAAAACTTCTAAAAATCATAACAAATCATAGAAAAATCATAAAATACAAATAAATACTCATTTTAAATGTATTTTAGAGGAGAATTAATTAAAAATGAACTTCATTAATATTGAATAGTAATTAAGGCTTAAGTAGAGTTTAATTGAAAATTTAATTAGCATAATTACCCTTAAATTACTTGAACAATTAATCCCAAATTTTGTGGGTTAATTTAATGGGATGACCTCTACCTCCCATGATTTGTTTAGGATTTCTTTCTTACTTAATTAGGAAAATTGACTAATTAAGCCCTAATTACTCTTAATCTAATTAATGATTAATTAATCCCATGAACAGTAATAATTGATCAATTAAGTTCATTAATTACTATCCAATAATAAATGAACTAAAGAATAGGGTTGGGACCTCTTTCCTAACCTCTTTTCTAAGTTCATTCCATTAATTAAGATTTAACTAATTAATTAAAATGGCTTAATTAATTAAATTATAATGATAATCAAATTAGAACTTAATTAATTAAATCTTGGGTAGGACCTTAGGTTTTTAATAACCTAAAGGAGTTTAATGAAATTATGGTTAGTCCACATGTGTGGAAAAACCATAAGAGTAATTAATTAAGTCTTTTAATCTAATTAACTATTAATTATGAGACAATTGCATTAGGCCCTTTTTATTTCTTAGGACCATTGCAAGTTTATTTTCCATATATCATGTTGCCTCATAATTATTTAGTTAATTACTTTAAGGTGGGTGATTAATTGATCTAATTAAGAGTTCAACCTAATAAACCCATGAAATCAACTTAATTACATTTCATTAAACTAAATTAATCAATAAACATGGGAATGGGTTAGGATTAGCAAACCTCTTCCTCACATCCTTAAATCAAATCAAAATATGAAATTAAAAAATCAAAATTAATAAGAAGCTTTGGTTTACTTTAAAAAATTTTATGTGATTTGATTATCCTTAGGGATTAATTTGATTGAATGAAATCATGTGTTTATGTTCATTTATTTCTTTTCAATCATGTTAAATATTGTATGTCATTTGAAATCATACACTCATCTTTTCAAAATAAACTAAATCAAATGATTTTCTTTATATAAGCTTGCATGTGTTGAACCAATTTATAATATGTGCGGCTATTATCACTAATTAATTCAAATTATTTTTCCAAAGTTTATAAATCAATTACATTGATTAGAGTGATAATAGTTATGAATACATTTAGGCTTTGCATGTGCTTATGGCTTAGATATGTGACGTAAAGCTTTCTTTTTTTAATTCATATGTGATTTTACATGTATTTGAATGTTAATAAGTATATTGTCTGGACATTCTGGGAATATGAGGCTTTAACTTGCCCCAAGGAAGTCATTTGTTTACCTCACTTCCTTGGTTAATAATAACACATACTTATTTGATTTTATTCATGTGTGTTTCTACATTAGAATTTCAATGGGACTTTGTTTCACATACATAAATGTTTTAATCAAATAGAAATGTAATTGTTGCACGATTTTCTTCCTCTTATGTACATAAACATTCATGTGTAGTAAGATAGTAAAGTATATAGTTTAGACATCCCGGGAATACAAGGCTATAGCTAGCCCCAAGGAGATCATTTCATTACCTCACTTCTTAGGTTAACAAAGGCATGTACTCTCTCATTTCTCTTTACATGTGTATGTATGTGTGGCTAAAGGATGAAAATCTCCCCTTTTCTATTAAAAAAATGTATGCATTCATAATCAGTTAAGTGTTTTAGATTAATCAATCATGTGATTAGAAGCTTTCTTTCCTATATTCATGCATACAAATTTGCATATATAGAATGTAAATGGGTATATAGTTTGGACATCCCAGGAACACTAAGCTTTAGCTAGCCTCAAAGAGGTCATTTTATTACCTCACTTTCCTGGTTAACAATGACACGTACCTATTTAATTTCATCCATATGCATTTTTTTATAAGAATTTAGATAGAGCTTTAAATTAATATAATTAAATTATCCAATCAACAAAATAAAAAAAATAAACTTCAAATGTACACATGCATTCATCACTTAAGTGTGCCAAAACATATTGCATGTATAGATACACTCAGGATTAAAATCATATGTGTGTTATATGTGATGGAAAGGAAAAATTGAATACAAGTCATGTGGTAGTAATTCAATTAAATTAATCTTAAGAAGCCTTTCATCTTGAATAGGAATATTTAAAGTGAACCTAAACTTATGATTAATTAGACTATTTGATAAGCCATTCACTAAAGAGAACCAATTCAAATTAATGTACTTTAGAAAGTAGCTTAAGGTTGAGATGAAAGGGGATGATCCCCTTTCTTCTCTTTATTACACTTAGTTGCTAAGTGTAAATCATGTGAAATAAGATAAAATAAAATTCTCAAATCAACTAAACAACTTGAAGTGAAACTAACCTTTTATATTAAATTAAATTCTTTCAAACTTAAAAAATCATAACTCTAATGCCTAGTAAGACATACCACAACAAGCCTTAACGTACACCTTAGAACTAAGTCACCACTTCTAGTTCTAAGTTGAGATGTTGTATATTTTGTTTTGTGATGGAATGTTTTAGACTGGATGTTAGGGTGTATGTTTTGTAGATTGGATGTCAGGCCGTTGTTAGCTTAATGTTATTTTCTGTAGGAGATTGTGCTTAAGGGGTTGCCTAAAAATAAATATAAATGTTCTCTTTGCAGGTTGTTTACCCCTAAGCATAATCCAAGTTAGAAAAGGTTGGCTTGGTTACCCATGTGTAGGGTGCTAAGTCCAAATTATATATATAATTTCTTGGGATTGTATGTGTGTTTAGCTAATACTTATTTTGTAGGTGTAGTTAGATTTACTTTTCTTATTTTCAAAGAAATTTTCCATTAGGAATTAGGATTAGTACTATGGGGGATTAGGATGAGTAGTGGATAGAAGGCTTTGTCCTTGGGTGCCCTGTGATGCCTCTAAAGAAAGCACATCCAAATCAAGAGAAGGGAGAAAGAAGAAATGAAGAAATAAATGAAAGAAGACCCACATAGCATTTAATAAAATTTTAATTATTCTTTTATATTTTGGGTTGTATAAGGGTAAAGCACGGCTACCCATCTTTTCTTTTTATGGTTGTATGATGGTACCCGACCGCACCAGCCTCTTATTCTTTTATGGTAGTTAAAATTGATTAATGATTTATTTTAATTGTGAATTAAAAATGGAACACTTTTCATAGTTTATTATGATTGATGCTTTAATATGTGGCCTAGATGTGATTAGGCTCTTAAGATAAAATAAATTTTCTACCCAAGTAATCACTCATAACTAAAATTTTCTATAACTCATAACCTTACTATAAGGTCGACGATGTAAATCAAGATAATTAATAGATTTAGCAACCTTTTAGCTAAATGTTGTATGTCTTAGATCATGCATGCATATTATTTCATACTTGAAAATAGGGGATTTCCATCCTTGCACGATAAGGGAATGTTTGACTTGTCAGGGCATCTCTTATAATGGAAAACACACCTTTCTTGCTGATTTAACAAATAACTTTATTTTATCATGCATGTAGGTATCAAAATCCTAAAGCCTTTGTCAAAATAAAGTGTTAAAAATTTAAATAAAATTTGAAAAGATTTTTTATTAGATTAAGTTATTACTCATACCACTCAGCTCTAGTCTCTTAGGAAGTGGGTCTAAGAACTTTAAATCTTTTCTGAATAAATAATAGCCCAACTATCTTACAATTTCATATGACTGGACTACATGGATTTAAAATTATTGAAAGAGTTAGCTGGCGGCCACTCTAGGCAATTGTAAGCCTTGTAGCCTGGCAGTTTATCTTCTTTTATGGAGGTAAATCTTATGCTCATCTTTGTTTAGATTTTGGTCATGCTTTAGCTTATGCTAAAGCTCCCTAGATTTAGGATACCAGTTATTATTTTTTTTAGGCTACAAACAAAAATCTTCACCTCTTAGTATTTTCACAATCTTGTGTTGATGGACTACAAGCCTCAACAATCTAATAAAATTTCAAATCAAACAAATAAATCTCTTCACTTTCAAATATATAAAGCCCAATTATATAATAGATTGGAATGCTCACTAGGCTTCCTAGTATCTTGGGCTTGGCTTCAAAAAATAAGTCTTCTTCTTGAACTTTCCCAATTGATCTTCCAAATATAACCAATTTATTGATAGCCTAGCCTTGAAATATTTGGAGATGATGATTGTCTACTTTAATTAAGAGTATTCTTAGGAAATTTTATTTCCTAAGGTGTAATTAACTATGGAGGCTTGCCTCCATATGAAACTTTAGAACCCAGTTTAATATAAACCCTTCTTTATTCATCCATGTAAAGAAGAGAAAAATTCTCTGGTATATTTGAAGACCCATCAGGCCTTAAGAGTCCTTAGTAAGTGATTAAGTCCATTGAAGAGTGGTGCCTCTATCTTTCAAGATAGTATATCATATCTCAATATTGTACCAAATCACTTCAATAAGTACCCCCTACAATCTGCATGGTGTCCCCCATCCCCCATCCAAAAATAATCACCATGAATAGCTAGATTGTTATTTAGTTAGAAACAAAGCTAGAATCCTAAACTCACTCCCTAAGAGACTATATCATGATTATTATGAAAACATGACTTAGACAAATGCAAAAAGTTATAATCTTTTACTTTTAGACATATTCATTTTAGGATAAGGCTTGGGACAATTATGCCTAGTGCATGATGAAATAAAGTTATGGGCTAAATCAATGGGAGGAGGTGTTCTCCACTACAAGGGATCATCCTCAAAGGTTAATCATATCCCTTATTGTGTTAGAATGGAGACCCTCCTTGTTCAAGAGTGATATAAGATGATATGCATGGTGTGATAACATACAACATTTAGTTGAAGGATTGCTTAATTTGTTATTTATCTTGATTATGACCCTAGGCTTTAAGATGAAGTTTTGAGTTGTATTAAAATTTAGTTATGAGTTATTTAATGAGGATAAAATATTTAATTTTATCCTAAAGAGCCTATCGTATCTAGGCCACAGATAAAATCATCACACTTAAAAAAGTCTTTGAAAAGTATGTCATTTCTATTGCACAATCTAAACACAATAATTCAAACATGTGAATTTCATAAGAGAATAAAAGGTCGATGCGGCCAAGTGCTACAATACACCCCAGAAAAGAAAGAAATTAGGTAGTCAAGCTCTACCTTTATACAACCTAGATTACAAGAGAATATTATAATTACATGAATGCTATGGGTTCTTCCATTATTTGCCTTTCCTTCTCTCTTTTGGACTAGTTTGATCTAGGCTTCATAGGGCCTCCCTGGTCTTTGCCTTCTAGTCACTACTCACCCTAAACCCCATAGCACTAATCTTAACTCTTATTATAAAAATTACATTTTATAAAAAAAATAAAATCTAACTATACCTGCAAAGTAGACATTAGCTAAATAAGCATATAATCCAAGCAATTATATTTCACATTTTTGGACTTAGCACCCTGCACATGGGTAACCAAGCTCACCTATCCTAGTTGGATTATGCTAAGGGGCATAAGCAACCTTCAAGCAAGAACATTTATATTTATTTATTATTTCAGCAACGCCTTTAGCACAATCTCCTACAAAAAATATCATTATGCCACAAACGGCCTACCATCCAGTCTACGCATAAATAATCCTAAGCCTAAAATTGGTGACTTAGTATTTTAATGTGTGTGCTAAGGTTTGGTGTGGTATGTCTTAACTTGGCTTTAGAAGTACTATTGCCTAAAATTTATGATATTTAAATTAAACATTAGAGGAGGTTTCACTTCAAATTATTGAAAGGATCAGTTAATTTTAATCTACATTTTTTTTTTCATTTGATGCCTACAACATCTAGTTATTATAAAGAGAGGAAAGAGGTTTGACCCCCTTCATCCCTTTCCTAAGTTATTTTATAAAGGTATATTATTATGACTTTGGTTCCTTTAGTGAATTATTTATTAAACATTTTATTGAACTTAAGTTTAGGTTAATCTTAAAGAATCTTATCCAAACATAAAAGGCATCTAAGGATTAATAAAATTGAATCACCATTATATGGATAACATTCCACCACTTCTATCCATCATCAATATCATACATTGATGGAGGTGGGCATTATTTCTTTTAGTGAGATTGAGAGAACTTGGGTATTGAAGGTGAGGAAAGAAGATATGTTGGATAACTAGTGCTTCCACCAAGGATTACCAAGGTTTGTCCACCAAGCTCTTAAACCACAAGAATAACTCAAATAATTTGTAATTGCTAAAAGATCTCATTTCATTGTAGCAAGGGGGACAATTTATATCCATTACAAACATCTTTCAAAAGAAAATAATTCAAAACATGGAGGGAAAGGTGGGTGGCCACATTAATGTGAAGCATTAAGTTGCCTTATTATTTTATGCCATCCACCCATTTCACATGCTATTATTTTATGTGGATTCAACCACCTCACATGTCATGCTTTGATTTTTTTAAATTTAAAATTTCAAACTTGGAGATTCTAAAAGAAAATTAAAAATTACTTAAATAGAAAAAGATGAAATCATAAAATGGGTCTTAGTAGGCTAATATGCTAAGCCTTCTTCTTTCTTGAATTTTCTTGGGCTTTAACTTGAGATCTTATAAATGGACCTTGAGCTCTAATTTTTGGATCCACAAGATGTTCTACATTAACTCTCCTATGCTCAATTGAACTCTACTCCGTAGAGTTGAAATATAAGAAGTCTTCTACTAATTATAGAGCTAGAGTCTCCAAATCAGTACGGGTTAACCATGTGTCTTCAGTTGGTGGCTTATTCTTCCAACGAACTAGAAAATGATGTTCAAAAGCTAGATTAACGAGTGCTTCCTTGGTGATAATATAGTCAACTTCAAAGAAAGAGGGATTCTATAAGTATGGTGCTATATCTCCTACTAAAGAGTTAGACTGAACAAGTGGAGGCTTCCTAATTCCTTCAAATGATAGAATATCTTCAATATTAATAACTAGTTGAATGAGCATATCAACAAGCAAATCAAGGTAATAAGCATTAGTTCCAATTTTCTTAAGAATTTTAAATTGACCACAAGCTCATGCATGTAATTTCATATATTTAGTGGTTTGATAATGCTCAGGCCGAATGTGAATCAATACATAATCAGCTTCTTTATATTCATTGAATGAATATGATTTGCCTTAGAAGCATAATTTTCATTACTTATAGTAATTTGCTTTCTTATATCAACATGGAGGCTATGAAAATCTTTAGCAAATGTGCAAGTTGCATTAGAAATTACATGAGATGGTAGATTTTTTACATTTATTGGTCATCGTGGGTTTTGACCATAGACTATCTCAAATGGTGATTTTTTTGTAGTTCTTGAAATAATACTATTATAGGAAAATTCTAAGGTTGGTAAATATAAATCCCAATTTTCTAAACTTTTACCAACCAAGCATCTAAGCAAATTTCTTAAAGTATGATTGACCACTTCCATTTGTCCATCAGTTTGTGGGTGAAAGGTGAAAGAAAATTTTAATTTGGTACCTAATAATTTCCATCATTTTTTTCAAAAATATGAGACAGACTTAACATCTTTGTTAGAAATAATGGTTAAAGAGAGACTATAGAGTTGCACTATTTCCTTAAAAAAATAATTTAGTTATATAAGAAGCATCATTTTTTTTTGAACAAGGTAAAAAATAAGCCATTTTTGAGAACCAATCCACTACAACAAAAATGCTATCATGTC
Organism: Cymbidium sinense; assembly: GCA_021442155.1. Lineage (NCBI taxonomy): Eukaryota > Viridiplantae > Streptophyta > Magnoliopsida > Asparagales > Orchidaceae > Cymbidium > Cymbidium sinense. The sequence continues at coordinate 54,475,645 of CM038215.1, forward strand.
CTCAAGCTGTCCTAGGTAATCCTAAAATAAAATCCATTGATAGGTCTTCCCAAGGCCTATAACGAACAAGTAAGGCAATGTAATTTCCATACCTTTATTTGATAGTTTTAGCCTATTTATAAATTAAGCATTGAGCCACTAATTTTTGAACATCTCATTTTAAAGAAGGCCAAAAAAATCTATTTTCTAATAAACATATGGTCTTATCCTTTCCAAAATGACCAGCTACACCTCCAACATGTAGCTCGGTGATAAGGAATTGTCTAAGAGAAGATCAAAAAATTCATTGTTATTTTCCTTTATATAAATATCCATTTGTCATCAAGAATGTTCCTTGTAAAGTTATTGGTTTATCTAAGTGTTCAAGATAAATTAGGTTAAAGTTAGGGCACACAATATAATCATCTTTATTTCTATCAAATCTTGGGATTCTCAATTCTAAAGAGGAAATCATTAGGTTTATCCTAGATAAAGCATTAGCATGTTTATTCTAAATCATAGTTTTATGCTTTAGAACAAAAGAGTAGTCTTATAAAAATTCAACTTATTTTACATGTCTATGACTTAATTTTTTTATGAGTATTAATAAATTTTAAGGCATGATGATCATAATTAAGTATAAATTCTCTATGTAAGAGATAGTGTCGCCATTGCCTTTAGGATTGAATTATAGCATAAAACTCATTATCATAAGTGGAATATAATTGTTTGGCTTCATTTAACTTTTCACTAAAGAATGCGATAGGATGATTCTCTTAACTTAAAATTTCACCTATCCTAATTCTTGAAGCATCGCATGTCACTTTAAAGGTTTTAGAAAAATCTGGGAGCCTAAGGATTGGTGCAAAAGTGATAAGAACTTTAATTTACTCTAAGGCCTTTTGTGCATTAAGAACCCAACAAAATATATCTAATTTTAGTTTATCACTTATCGTAGCAACAATGGTACAAAATTTTTTGATAAATCTTTGATAAAAAGTGGTTAAACCATTGAAGCTTCTTACTTCATTAAAACTTTTAGGAGATGGCTAATCTAAGATTCCTTTTACTTTAGAAGGATCAGGTTTAAGTCTAGTAGTAGATATAATAAAGCCTAAAAAGAGAAACACTTTTTTAAATTAATATATAATTTCTCTTGTCTAAGTATTTCAAAGTCTTTTTATAGGTGTTGTAGATGTTCATTTTCAACTAGACTAAAAATTAGAATATCATCAAAATACTCCACTAAAAATTCACCTATATAAGGCTTAAGAATAGTATTCATTAATCTCATAAATGTGCTAGGAGCATTTGAAAGTCTGAAGGACGTGACAAGCCATTCATAAAGTCCATCAAGTCTTAAAGTCATCTTCCACTCATCTCCTGATCTAATCCGAATTTGATGATATCTACTTTTTAGAGTAATCTTTGAAAGAAAAAAAAATTGTTATTGAGATTAAATCTAACATATCATCTAATTTTGGAATAGGAAACCTATACTTGATAGTGATTTTATTTATGACCCAACTATCAACACACATTCTCTATGTTCCATCTTTCTTTAAAGTTAATAAAGCTAAGACTGCATAAGGGCTAAGACTCTCTTGAATAAAACCCTTTTTCAATAATTCCTCAACTTGTCTTTTAATCTCAACATTCTTAGTAGGGTTCATACTATAATGTGGAAGATTAGAAAGTTTAGAACTGGGTAAGAACACAATAGCATGTTGAATGTCTCTTCGAGGAGGTAGCTCATCAAGAAGCTCATTGGGTGTAATATCTTTAAAATTAAAAAGATTGGAAGAGACCACTGTAGGTATGTGAGTCTCATTAGAGTATGGTATGACTTCTTTTACATGTAATAAGTGAAAGAGAAATGGATTATAAAATTCTTTTCGTAATGCTCCAAAACCTATTATTTCTATCTTTTGGGTCAAAGAAGGAAGAATAGATGCTTTAAAGAAAGAATCTGAAATGGTAGCATTATACCTAATAGTTGGATTTTCTATGATAATTAATTAAAGTTTGGCATTTTTCTTCATTATAGGCCTAGGTTGTAAGTCAGAAGTTATTTTGTGTGGTGCTATGGAGGGTGTTTTTTCTACTGGCTTTATTGGTAGGAGTTTAATAGTCTTATTATTATGTTTAAAAATATAAGTATTTTCCCTACCATAGTGAATAACATTCATATCATATAGCCAAGGTCATCTTAAGAGAATATGAGCAATGTCCATAGGGAGAACATCACACTAAATTTGATCCTCATAGCTTTCTATTTTAATTGGAACTAAATATTGATTGGTGATGGGAAGAGATGTATGATTTACCCAGCTAACATGAAATGGTTTAGGATGAGTTTAGGATGAGGATCAGATTTTAAGTTGGCTCGAGTTAAGGTGTGTGTTTAAATAACATTCATAGCACTTCCTCCATCTATAACTAACCTACATCTCTTTTCATTACCCAAAAAATACGTGCTAAAAATGTTCTTTCTCTTCCAATCTTCTTCCTCATTTTTAATTACCATAGGACATCTCATCACATTAACCTAAGGGTCATCAATTAATTCTAATTCTTAGTTAGATAATGGAGTGTCATCATAAACTTCTTTTGTATTATCATCTATTAGGTTTTCAACTTCTTCTAAAAATAAGATTTGAGCTTTACATTGATTTTTTATATGATTCTTTTTATGATATTTAAAATATATTACTTCCCTAGTGCTCTTAGAGCTCCCTTCAATTGAAGTTTTAGGCAAAGGGGTTGGGCCATTTGGATGGGTGGGTCTAACAATAGATATATGGGATGAAATGGAAGGTAATTGACTTTTACTTTTAGAGATGGAAGTAGGTTTCTTTTCTTGTTCAACTAAGAAGGCATAATGAAATGCTTCCTCTAAAGATAGGGGGTCAAATAATTTAACTTCATTTCTAATGTCAATCCTAAGTCTAATAACAAATTTATTGGCAAAGTGCCAATCATTATCAACATAATCAGTTCTAGAAATAAGATCTTCAAAAGTATTCAAGTATTCAGTTACAAGATGATTACCTTATCTTAAAGTTAATTATTGACTATGTAGCTTCTTATCATGATGCCTAGGATAGTATTTTTATCTTAACATTTGTTTCATTTCTATCCAAGTGAGGTTTATCCTTCTTAATCTTTATTCTTCAGCTAATGTATTTGTCCAATAAATTTTAGCATGTCCTATCAATTTCATTTTAGCAAAATTAACCCTTTGGTAATCATCCATTTTATAATAATCAAAGAAGTCATCATTTTGAACTAACCAATCAAGAAATTTATTTGGGTCATGTATACCATCATAAGTTAGGCTTCTACTTTAACTCTTCGAGATGGATCATTAGAATCTTCTATAGTCTTAAAATAATTTCTCCCCTTCCACCATTTCTAGAAATTGATGGTATTCTAAATGGTTGGCTTTCTCTATGATTTGGATATGAATCTTCTTCATCTATCCCTATAGGCATTGTCTGAGCAGGTATTAGAGGAGTTGGAACTCTATTATTTTGTAGATAGTGTATAAGAGTTTGCATTTCTTCTTAAAGTTCTTGTATTTGATTTTTACTTTCTTCTCATATTTGTTGAGTTTTTAATTCATTTTCACGGATCCTAAGATCTAAGGCATCAACTAATCTAGTCAAATTTTCAACTTGGTCTTAAGAGATAGATTTTAGTGCCATGAGATTTTTTTTAAAAAAAAAAAGATATATAGAAAGGGATAAAAAAATTATAATAAAATAAACAAGTATAATATAATTGTGCAATCAAAGTGAAATTTTAGGCTAAGATAACTTCTAGGTGAGGAGGGGGGTATAAGACCACTTAAATCTCAGGCTCTCTTTAGACAGTTTAGGCCTTTTTGATAAAGTTCTATTTAGCTTTCAAAATCTCTAAGTTTAACACACTTATATTATTATGCATGCAATTTTTTTAATGCATTGAAGAAAAATGCTTAAATTTATTAAGCCTCCTTTTAAAAAAAATCAAGTTATCATAAGTTAATCAAAGAAACTTCTAAAATTAACCATAAATAATAACAAAGATAATAAATCAAGAAATTAGATTTTGATTTACACAAATAGCTAGGTTATTTTTAAGGTAAAGCATTACGTCACTAAGGTACTCACTTTTTTTTTTTGGGTGGGAAGTCACATAAAATGACTAAAATATATAATGGAGCTTACTAATTGAAATTTTATGCTATGTCAATAAACTTGCAAGCAATATATATATTCTCAAGCTATTAATATTATTGAAACTATCATGTAAAAGAAAATTAATTAACCTCAAAATTCTAAAAATACTCACAAGTTTGAAGACAAGTCCACCACTTGAGATGCTCCCTTTATTAAAGCAAACTTTTAATCGAATTTGCTCCCTCCAAAGTTCACTCTGATATCAAATTTAAAGGAGGTGGGTGTTCTTTCTTTTGGCGAGTTTGAGAGAACTTGGTATTGGAGGTGAGAAAAGAAGATACATTGGATAACTAGCGCTCCCACTAAAGATTGCCAAGGTTTGGCCACCAAGCTCTCAAACCACAAGAATAACTCAAATAATTTGTAATTACCAAAAATCCCTTTTCATTGTAGCAAGGGTGCTATTTATAGCCATTACAAACATCTTTCAAAAGAAAAGAATTCAAAACTTGTAGGGAAAGGTCGGTGGCCACATTAATGTGGAGCATTAAGTTGCCTTATTATTTTATATCATCCACCCATTTCACATGCTATTATTTTATGTAGATTCAACCACCTCAAATGTCATGCTTTGAATTTTTAAATTCAAAATTTTAAACTTGGAGTTTCTAGAAGAAATTTAAAAATTACATAAATAGAAAAAGATGAAATCATAAAATGGGCCTTAGCATGCTAATGGGCTAGGCCTTCTTCTTTCTTGAATTTTCTTGGGCTTTAGCATGAGATCTTGTAAATGGACCTTCAGTTCTAATTTTTGGATTCACATGATGTTCTACAGCATACATATTTCTTCATTTTTATTATTCATGGTATTTGATTTAATACACATTTATACATGCAATATATATGTATTTTCTTTTTTGCACACTTGAATGATCACTAATCCATGTATTTTGATAGAAAAGAAAGATTTCATCCTTTAGTTAAGCATATATACACATGTATTAAAGATTTAAGCAAGTATGTGTCATTGTTAAACCAAGGAAGTGAGATTATCTAAGACCTCCTTGGGGATACTTAAAGCTTCATATTTCCAGGATGTCCAAACTATATACTTGTTAACTTAAATACATGTAAACATATGCACAAGAATGGGAATGAAAATCAAATAAAGATTATATAATAGAAAATTTTAATTCATGTAAAGCAAACATCTATCCCAAATTCTTGCACATGCATACACATGAATGAAATTGAGCAAGTATGTGCCATGGTTAAAACATAAAAGTGAGATTATCTAAGACCTCCATGGGGCTACTTAAAGCCTCATGTTCTTGAGATGTCCAAACTATATACTTGCTATTTCCAAATATTTGTAAACATACACATGAATCATGAAATTAAAACAATCCTTTACCATTTTAAAATTATAACTTAAATGTAAACTTCAATGAATATTTAAAGCCTACATTAACTTAGATTTTTATCATTAGCTTATAATTTTGAAAATAATTTAAGATTTATTAGTGATAATAGCCACACCATATAATAACATTTATCCAACACATGCAACCTAGATTTAACCATATTCTTTTGATTCTTTTTGAAAATATGAATATATGACACAAATGGCATGCACATTTATGATGCTTGAAAAGAGGTAATTAAACATTGCCACATAACATATCCAATTACATTAAGTCCTAAGGACAATCATATCAAATAAATATTCCTTTAGACTAACCAAAATTCTTATGAAATTTGATTTTGGTGTTCGAATCATTAAGACCTAAAGAGAAGAAATGACACTTAGTGTTTGCCCCATCCCACATTGGTGACTTAATATATTTAAGGAAAGTGATTAACTAGATTTTATGGATTGATTAGGTTCAAGTCATTAAGAAATTAATTTAATTACCCTTTCCTAAGCTTATTTAATATAATTAACTACTTAATCATGAGCCTTCAATGATATACTTTTGAGAAATTAAAATATGCAATGCACCAGAAGGAATCTAATGTAATTAGCTTCATGCTTAATAGTTAATTGGATTAAAGAAGGAAATAATCTAAGTTAAGTACTCTTATAATTTTTTCACACCAATGGGTCAACCATAATTTCCTTAATAACTTTATGTTATTAAACACATAAAGAAAAATTAATGAATTATATTTTAGTTATCTAAACCAATTGTTAATTTAATTTGATTTTTATCTTATCTTTAATTTTCCCTAGTTAATCCCTAATTATTACATGTGTTAATTAACCCCCCTAAGGAAATGTATTTAGAAAAATAATTAGGAAAGAGGCCCTAATTATTTCCCCTCACTATTCTCACTATTTATAGTGATTAAGTATCATAAATTAATTAATTTCCATTATTTAGCAATTTTAATAAATAATAAATTGATTAATGAGGATAATTAGGATTAAAATTTTAAATTCATTAAATTACATGGCCAATAATTCTTAAAAAAATTATGGGAGGCAGAGGACATCACATAAAATTAAAGCACCAAATTTAGAATTATTTAGCCAAGTAATTAAACTTTAATTAAAGTAATTATCCTAGGCTTCAAACCTTAATTAAGTACTATTCATTAGACAAAAATTATGGATTTTATTTTTCTTAGATTCTCCACTATCTAACCTTTCTAAAATTGTTTTATTTGTATTTTTTGGATTTTTCTATAATTAGTCATAATTTTTTGATGTTTTGGCCATTTAATTAGATTTTTAATGCCTAATTAATCCTTTAAGCCATCGACACCACACATATGCTGATGTGGCGATACATTTAACATGGAATTATGGTAATAGTTATTTAAATCCAACACGGTAATAACTTAGAAATGGATATAGTTTCTCAATTCCGATGAATCGATCTCTCATCAAGATTAATCGGATTTTAAAAGAATTAAATTAAAAATTCTAGCCTAATTAATCATGATTGATGATTTGTTATCCCACGAGCGCCAGAATATGAACATCGCCCACATTTTGCTACTTGAACTGAGCTCATTAGAGCTTATTTGATGGTAAAATCACTCCAAAATGATCAAGGAGAGAATATAAAGGGTTCATATAGTGGAGATCAAATAAAATCACACTTTACTTCAAAAAAGATGAACACCAAGGGGGAAACTACGGTTGCTATATTTTTACCTCACCAGAGCTAGAGACTGGTGGCCCATCGAAAGAAGTAACTTAATCTTGAAGAGATGAATCCCTGTTAAGAAGATCATGAGCTGCCTCCTTCTTGATTGCTCTGTGGACCAAATGCCACCGTAAAGCTCACCGGAGATGGTCTAGGGATGTCTTTCTTTCAATAAATTTGAAATAATTTATTTTGAAGTGAGTTTGAAGAAGTGTTAATTTGGGTTTGGTGGAGATTTTTGACGGATGGGGATCTGTGTTTTCTGAGGTTTGGTGGAATGCATGAAGATCTCACTGTGGAATGCTTGAGGAATGAAATTTGAATCTTTGGGGAGGAATATACTTCTTAGAACCATAATTGGTTCAACTTTGACGATGAGTGGGTAGTGGTAGTGGACTTGAGGTGGTTGGGTGAGAGTAGGGAGTGGAATGGCATGGGTGTACAACCTCCTTGGGTGGACTAAAAAGAAATCACCCTCTCATGGCCAAAGGCTAAACCCAATAGTCTTGGGTTAGGTTGGGTCAGTGCTCCTCTTGTCCAAGAAGAGTGAAAGGTGGCTGCCATGGGGTGGGGAGTTAGAGAACCCACCAAAATGGGGCTTTGTCCCATTTGGGCAGCTTAGTTCAATAGGTTTGACTTAAATTGGGTTCACCATTGGTTGAAGCCACTTGGGCAAGCCCATGGTGACCAAAGGATGAGTCATGCCAAGTATGGTTGGGTTTGGACTTAATTTGGTTGGGTTTGGCTCAATTTGACACATATTGGTCAAATGGGTTCAACTGGGTTAAGTTGACCAATTTTACCAAATTTAGTCAAATTAATGATTTGGGTGAGTTCAATTGGTCATTTGGAATGCATTGGTACAGTTGGTTTGATTCAATTTGGGTTGGATTTGAATTTGGCTCATATAGTTCAATAAATAAACAGTTACCAATCCAAATTGGTCAAATTGGCTTGGGTATGAGTTAGGTTTATGTTCAACTGATCATTTGGGAATGATTTTTGGTGTTGGTTTGAATTGATTTGGATTAGGGAATGATGACCTTTGAGGTTAATTTGGGCTAAGTAGGTCAATTAGGTTAGCTTAGTCAAATTGGCTTCAATTGATGATTGTAGGGTGTTCAATAATCAATTTATGATTGATTAGAGGTGAGTTGCTATCAGTTTGGATTGAAATGACATTTGGCCCAATTTGTCCTTTTAGGTCAATGGGTCAATTTGATTAACTCAAATTGATTTGAGGACCAAATTCAAAATCAATCAATAATCATTATGGAAGGGATCGATTGATTTGATTCAATCCAATTTGGATTGGATTGAAGTTTGAATCAAGTTAGTCATTTAGCTCACATTGGGTCAAGTGAACCATTTGGGTTGACTGGGTTGAATTAGGTTGAGTTGGTGTCAATTAGGTGTGGAGAGGGGTTCAATGATGGATTTAGAGTTGATTAGTGGCCTTGATTGCAATTGATTTAGGCTTGATTGTGTTTCAGCTCATTTGAACATTTTGGATCAAATGGTCAAACCTGGGTTAATCAAATTCACTTGATTCGATTGGTTTGATTTCAAGTGTTGGAGGAGTTTGAAATGGTCTATTGAATGGTTGGGGTGATTGAGAAAATTAAATTGGGTTTAGTTTGCTTGAATGGGTTTGGGTTGGTTTCATAGGATCATGGTGGAGTTAACTTAGGTTAAGGCGTAAGTCAATTTAGCTTGGAGCTTGGATAGCAAAACCAAATTCAATTAAGATTAATTGAATAGGTTTGAAGTCAATTGTGTTTCATTTACATGAGTTTAGGTTTGGATGAGTTAATAGGTATGGGTCTTAGTTTAGGCCATAAGATAGGTAGAACCTATTTGTCCTAAAGCATATCACCAGGGTATGCCTACTAAAATTTTTTTGGTTTATTCCACAAGATAAGTGTCTTATAACTAAGGAGATTCAAGTGCCTAGAAGGTTCCTAAGTTTAAGATGAGAAAGGTTAATCCTCACTCCAAAAGTGAGGTCAACAAATGCCACGACATTAAATTATGGTGTTGCAGCACTGCAGAGTGGGAACCCAGTTTTGAACGAGATTATTAAATAATTTGATAATTATTATAAAAATTTAGTGGCATAATATTTTAGCAATGCTAAACTTTTACTTATTTAGTATAAAATCACTAATTCTCCCTTATTACGTATCCAAGATTGATGAAGGAAGGATTTTTCTTCTCAGACTGGAACCAAGTTCAATGGCAAAAGTCTTTAGATTTCAAGATTCTAGAATTTTGGGTGCTGAGGGCATTCTTTTTTACTCTAGATTTAATATCAATGAAGATAAACCTCTTTATTTCTTACTAAATCTAAGATCAACTGTGAAAATCTTTTAAATTTTCTTTTCAGAGAGAAAATTATATCAAAAAAATATTTCCATTAATTTTTTACTTGGAGTTAATGGTAGTAGGCTTTGATCTTGTCTTGTGCATGAGAAGAATGCTCTTATGTAGTAGCAAAAATGCGATGTTGAGAGTGCAGGATACTAGGAGCAATAATGGGGCAGGTGGGATAGAAGGAGAGTGAGGGAAAAAGAATAAGAAGCTAGTAGGGGTAGTTCTCCTCCTTTTATAGTATTTTTAGGCATCTGTTCCCACCAATGGGGTGATTTTTAACTCCATAATTGTTACGCCTACTTCCCCCTAGGCAATTATCACTATTGGTGTGAAAAGGATTAGTTCTCTTGCATTTAAAACTGAAAGCCATCACAACAATGCCTAGGTGTTGTGTTATTTAAGTAGGCAATTGTCGGAGATGGTTTAAGTTTATAGATTTTGTAAGGCATTGACAGTGTCGTGGTGCCCCAAGATGGGATGTTCAATTTATTTCATTTTTTTAGGTGCAAACATTGATCTTTGAATTATGGCACAACATTTTTCAATAAATACTATAGTTTTATTTTCTCCTAATTTCTATCTTTTGCATAAAATATCTATCATAAAATTTATATAACTAAGCAACTGATCTAGTGCTTCAACAAAAACAATATTAATGGAAAATTATCTAAAGACATCTAAGAACTTGGGAAATTGATTGCCTAAATATTTTTGAAGACTTTAAAGGAATGGTGGAGATGGTCTCTCTCTTATTTTTTTTAAAATATTTTTCTCTCAGCCTTCTCTTTCTCAGCAAATTCATTTTTTTTTCTTTTATCTTTTCCTTAATAATATTTTCTAATTCCCAATTTTAACCTTAAGTTTATCCTCATCAATCTTTTCTTCTCCTAGGTCTTTTACACTTTTAAATTTTATCACATTATATTGCTCTTTATCCATTTCCTTAGGATTAATTTTTGTATTACATGGTAAACTACCCTAAGGTCTATTTGCAAGGTTGTTGGCCAATTGTCCTATTTGGATTTCTAAATTTTTAATAGAAGAAATTTGATTTTGTAAGTGGATTCCCATTTGAAACAATAAGTCTTCAAGTGAAGGCTTCTTTTCTTTAAATTGATTTTGAGGAGGATACTCTAATAGAACTCTAAGTATATAATTTTGATTATTATTAAAATTCTTATTATTCAAATTTTTCATATTCTTAATTTGATTAAAGTTTGATTTATTATTATTCCAAGAAAAATTAAGATAATTCCTTCAACTTAGATATGTACTTGAAAAAGGATCATGGAATATGTTGGCTAAATAATTAAGCATTTCTACAGTTAGATCACCAGACTCATATCTTTTCTAATTTTCTTGTAAAGTTGTTCTATTTATAAGTTCAATGGCAATAAGTCAATAGCTTTGTCTCTATGCATGCAAAGTTTAGAAATCACAATTTCAGTAAACTAAAATAGCAATACACTAAATAAGTATGAAGATATTTTACACCTAATACATAACACACATACACATAACAAAGATGTTGAATTAAAAATAGTTTAGTAAGACTAATATTAACTTCATATAAATTTTTATTTTACTTCCAATCCCTAGTAATGGGGCCAAAAAAATGAATGGTTCTATCTTATACGCAAGTGCTCATGTCAAATTAAGCAATCTAGAATAAGTAGGGTATTATTCCCATGAGGATTAGAGCAAAATTTGATATTAATTTATATTAAGTTATGTACTAATCTTTTAAAATCAAGTTTTTATCCAACTAAATGCAAGTGCTTAATTTAAAATGAAAATCTACTATTTTATGAAAGATTGAAAGAATTAATTTTTATATTTTTAGATTATTATAGTTAATAAATGTGTTTTCTTAATTTTAAAAAAGATTACTCTAAATTTATGGTTATTTTGGATTATTTATATATTAAACTAAGTAGTAGTTTAATTTCAAGCTTGTAGTGTCAACTAAGAGAAAATTTCTATACCCTCTATGTCTAGACAAGTATAACCAAATCGATTCCTTAACCTAATTTATGCCTAGTGCCAAGTAAAATTTTGATTAGTTGCATTACCCATATTTTCCTTTAAATGATTTCAATCCTAAAAATAATCATATGTTTAATGGCTATTTAGTGCTTCTAGATTGCCTAGCACATTAATAATTATTTAGTATATTTACTTATCATTTTCCTAATTATTCTTCTAGGACTCCATCAATATCTCTAGAACACATTTTATTTTAACTATGTAATTGACTAGATCACAAGTAAATGAAGCATGGAGAAAAGCAAAACATAATTTCATGAAAGGCATAAATAATTTTCTTATATTAATCCATAAAACATAGTCTAATATAATACACACATCCAAATCTCACATAAATTCATAGTTCACACTCTTAGTTCAATATTTTAGAAAGTAAAACATAAACACAATACATAAATATGTGTAGAAAGTACTAGAAAATACAAATAAAATGAAAAGAGTAACAGGAAAGAATGCACCAGTAAATTCTCTCCTTATTTGTGTATCCTTCTCCTTAATCTTTTAATTGTGATCTCCCTCATACACTCCACACACACACACACACACACACACTCACAACACACATCACTCTCCAAGTGTTATCACTGCACTCTCACATACTCTCACTAAACTCACTCACCTTCAAAAAAAAGTCACTTACACTACTTAGCACCCTTTATTTATAGTCCGAAGGTCTATCTAGTAGTTTTCATTTCGTTCATCCTTGAAACAACTTCAAAAATCACTCCAATTGCTTTCTGGAACTACTCAAACTGCTCTAGTCGGGTTGTAGCACCTCAGCACTAGTTCTATAGTGCCTGAGCACTATGCTCTCATATTTTTGCTTCAAATTCTTGATATTGACGCCTCAGTGATGTGATGTAGTGCCTCGATGCTAGGTTTGGCACCTCAAGGTTTCAAATCTAGCACTGCGGTGCTATCTTTTTTATTATGCACAACTTTTTCTTTTGATTCTAGCGCCTTGGTGTTGTAAGGTAGCGTTGCGATGTTTTAGCGTGATTCTATATTTTATACATTTCTCTTCTTCTCTAATAAGAGATTTCCTGAAATAAACACTTAAAATTATCAAAATAAATCATAAAATAATGAATATTTTACTTTAAAACATAATCTAATTTAACTAAATTTGTTCAGTTATCATTAACTTAAACCATAAACTCTAGCCATTTATACCACTCAAATCTTATTTTCTAAGGTGATCTTTAAAATCCTCCTAAACTTGCCTAAGCTTGGCTAGTCTTGCTAGCCCTTCCACTAAATCTATCTAAACTTATCATCTTTCTGCTAAAAATTCTCAATCATTTTTCAAGACCTTAAAGTAAAATCTCACCTTAGTTTTCATTTATTAATCCCACTAAAAAGGTCTCCCACCACCATCATTCGATCATATATTTATATAATAAAAGGGTTACATACAAAGCTTTATGGTACTCAAGTAAATAAATAAATAAATATATATATATATATATATATATATATATATATATATATATATATATATATATATATATATATATATATATATATATATATATATATATATATATATATATAAAGTTTGGAGATAAATCATGGGAAACATGAGTAATTCATGCAACTATGATATGGCTACTAGATTATTCATCTAGTGATACTCGTCTATACTCAATAAATGGGATGAGTACAAAGTTAAGGATTATGAGTCGCCCTATAATGGTCATTCACATCTTTTTTTAAGGCAAGTCCAAATTGCTTAGGTCAGCCATTAGGGTCAATGATGAGTTTCCTATTATGAAGTCACAACATGTATTCCCAATCATCAGTCATAGTGGGCGGCTACTAAATTCTTCTAGTTGAATTAGCTAGTCATCAGAGTGTCATCCTTCACATCACACATGGGGTTCTTAGCTAGTCTTCTGAAGGCAAGCTCTTATGTTGGGCTCTTAGCTCTATCTTAAGAGAGTGCCTTCTACTCCTTTGGTGTACTACAAATATACATCTAAATTCACTTTTTCATGGCCAAAATTTTCAAACCCCTTGTTCCATGTTTGCTAGCCAAATTTTCAGATCAACTCTCTTAAACATCTTGGTGTAATCTAATTTTTATTTAAAAATTTAAATTCTCTCTTTTCATTAGTATATTTTTATTATATTTAAATAATCATGGAAAATTTTAAAATCAACCCCGTAGTCACATATTGGCTAATTCTAAAATCAAATAGATGCATAATTATCCTCCTAATCCATCTTTCTCTGGCCACACTAAAAGAGAAAATAATTTGAAAATTTTCTCTCCTTCTCTCATTCTCTCAAGTAAAAACCTAAAGTTTTTTCTTCTTTTTTCCAAATAAATTTCAATAATATTTTCTTTGTTTTAGCTAAAATATTTCATGAAAAATCAAAGGATAAAATGTTTGTAAAGATTTTATATGTGTTAAAGTTTGCATCTTCTTCATAAGAAATTGTTTGAACTTTTATGGAATTTTATATATTATAAATTTATTTTTCCTTTTATGTTCAAATAATTTTTTATCACAAAATTCTTTGATCAAAATCTTCATAGTGATTGAACCTTATCATTCAAAAATTTTATTTTTAACTTTGTTTGAAACTAATTTTTAATCTTACAAAATTATATTGCCTTTTTATTTCATTATACTTGAATCTTAAAGTTTTTAAATAAAATTAAATTATATAATTATTAAAAATATATTTAGCATCTTCTTGAAATTATTTTTGCTAAAAGTTTATTTTATTTGTAAAACTTATTTAAATATATAAATTTTTTTGGGATTGCTTAGACCTAAATTTTATTTTTAATGAGCTCCTTGAAATCATTTCTAGTTTCTATTTTTATTTTATTTTTTCAATTTTGGTTTAAATTAAATTATGTTTAATGGTGATTGTCATTAAAAAAAAAATACGAAGTACTCAAAAGTTATTTTGAGTATTTTAAAGCATAATAGTGTTTATTTTTTCAATTAAAATACTTAAAAATATAAATTACACAAACATGTTTTCAAAATAATATCAAAGAAAAAAATGCAATAAAAATTGATCCTTAATAAGCAATAATTTTTTTTTATCTAGATTTTTAAAATTTATTTCTTAAATTTTATCTATAATTTGATTTTATTAACTAAATCAAAAAAGAATTCTAAATTACCAAAAATAAATTTTATTTTTTGACTACTTATTTTTAAAATTTATTTTTAGCTCTTGTAAAAATAAAATTAAAACACCATTAATTGAAACTAATTTATTCAACATAATACATTCAAATTTTTAAATTTCTTTCTATTGAATTTAATATTTAAATTTAATGAAATTTAATTTATATTTTATAGAATTCTTTTCACAAAAGAAATTCAAGTTATTGGCATATAATTTTTTTAAATAATTATTTCCTCAAATTTATTTGTTTAAAATCATTTTGCTAATAGTTAAGTATAGTTTATAACAAAATTGATTTTTAGCCAATATTTGTTTGAGCTTATCTTTGTTAAATCATTGCATGAATAGTTGATCTTTAAACTGATCAATTGAAGCACATGTAAGATCACTACTTGATTAGGATTGTACCTATATGGTGTAGGAGAGGGTGTAGGTTGTACAACTTTGAATTTTAAGATGGTGAAATCCTAGTCAAGGTTTAGATTAGTGTAAATGTAGGCCTTGAATAACATAAAAGTTTTGTTGGCTTGTTGTCTCTCTTATTTTTCATTACTTGCATACATTTCCTACTAATGTGATATTATTGATGATTAAGGCTTAATTAAGATAATTTATTTCTCATATCATTTTAGTTTTTTAAAGTTAACTTAAGTTTTTAAAAATATCCTATTCAACCCCCACCCCTTCTCTTTGGTGTCATATTTATAGCTCAAACTCAAGCATGACACAAGACAGCCATAATATTCTCCAAATTAATTCAAGTCATTCCAAGTTGACAAATTTCTTACATTATCCCACTCTTCTTAAATGAAAAGATAGGCTTCCACATAATTAGGTAATCAACCAACCATCTCCTACATTTAATGAACCCCTTTAATCTTTGAGAAATTTTAATTTTAAGTTAAAAATATATAGTTGGGAGGTTTAAGAAGGAATCCTTGTTTCAATAAATTTTGAAAGATGATTTGAATAAATTATAAAAATTGTTGGTGAAATAAGTTATCTTCCTTTTGAGCTTGGTGGATGAGAGGCTTCCCATTGTTGAGAAAATTACTTTAATAATTATTTTGTTTAATAAATTCTAAATAAAATTATCATGAATCTTCTCCTACATTCCCTCAATCATCCCATGGACAAACCTACTGTCTTTTTTAAAAAATTAAAAATATATTTTGAGTTTTTTAGGCTCAGCCTAGTTTATGTTTAAAAAACCTAATTTCATTTTAGCAATCATTTTTCTACTAAAATTTCTATAAAATTATATAAAAAACACTAAAACTAAACTACACATATCTCCACACAATCATCTTATATAAAATAATAATTGACGAAGCTAAATGTTAATTTTGCTTGATTATGATGTACATAGACTAGTATTGCTATTGCTTGCTATTCCCTAACTTAAAACTTGTAGAAAAATTTTGTAAACTCTATATGTATATTTTAAGCAAATCTCCATTATATCTAATTTGTTTCAAATATTTTAAACTCTTCATTTGTAAATTTAATTTATTCTAATTTAGGCATTCAAGATATAAGCTCAGATGAACTTTCATGGTTTAGTGAACCCTTAGCAATCCATCAACTCTTTAAAGTTCTCCAAAATAATTCTTGATTTCTAATAAATAATTACTACTACCATATATAAAAACTTTGGGAGAGTTTTTTTCAAGAAAAAATCATTTTTGAACTTAAATTCCTAACTTTAAATGGTTTAACTCAGCTGCATTGACTTAAAGCCTTATCATAAACTTCAGCTTGGAGGGTGTGATGGCATATTTTTAAGGTCAATAATGTTCATGAAAATGTCTATTGGAGACTCCTTAGAGGTAACCAATAAATATGTTGTAGAGTAAAAGAAAATAATTTATGATTTATGATTATCGAAGTGTTCAACATTGGTGTAAATGTTAGTCAAATGAGGTTAGTGATGAGCTTAAGATGTATAGCAATATATGTATGTATGTATGTACATACGTATGTATGTATGTATGTACATATGTACGTATGTACATATGTATGTATATATCTATTGTTGATTTTACACCTCATGTATCTCACCATTTGATTTGATGATAATAAACCTTGTGTAATAAGAACTAATTATTTCTTTGCAAAATAAACTATTCACATTAATCATTATAAATGCTATTCTTAATTTAGATTTATATTGATGATAAATATATTTTTAGAGCTACTAATTGGTTTAATTCAAGTGATGTAGGAAATTCTTCAAACCCAGATTCTTTAGTCAAATTTGGAAAGCTAAAGCTATTGGACTTGAACTAGTTAGAAATTTTCTAGAACTTACAATACTAAGACAAATAAGAGCTCAAATAAAATAAAATCATTGATTTAGTCATTTCAAAATAATTTATTTAAAATCCCTCATATTTTTTTCTACATATCAAAATTGCTTTATTCCTTTATTTATTCATTTGGATAACATGAACTAAGTGCATGAGTTTAAGTATCATTTATTGTGCTTTCAAGTAAGAAGAATTTATTTCATACTTCATTAAATCATTTCCAAAATTAATTACATTATTTATCCATTTAATTTTAGCATGAGAATAAAATTATTCTAGAATTATTCTTATTATCCTTTTCTTTCTCTTATTCTTTTATTTTCTCTCTCATACCATCATTAACATCCAAGTTGTGTTTCGGCCAAATTTTCCATTGATTTTTTTATTAATAAATTATGTTACAATTATTCAAATTATTTTCATACTTTAAATTTTAAAAATTCATTCATTTGAATTTTTAAATTTAAATTGTTTTGAATTTAATTTGAAGATTTATTGTTATATCAATGTAAGATTAATTTTAACCATCTATGGAATGATTTGGCTGACCCTAGCATGATTTATTTCAGCTAATTGGAGTTTAATTGAATTATTTTAAATTAATTCAAAATTTATTTCAAATGAGCCAAGAATTTATACACTTTCCTATTTTAATTTTATCCTTTATGGAATTATATGGCCGACCCCCTTTTTATTTTATTTGGAGTAAATTAATTAGTTTAAATTAATTCAAATCTTTTCTAAATTGATCTTGCTTAATTGATTCATGATCAAATGCATTGAATGGAGATTGAATCTATGTCTGGAAACTATATGGTCGAAAATCCTTCTTGATTTTTTCTTGATTTATTTTATTGTTTTTATTTCTTGTAAATTACTTTAATTCTTCCAAGAAATCTTAGGTAATTTAATTTATAATGATTGAATCCCTATTTTGAATCTTTTCTTGTTCATTCCTACATGTGATTGATTCAAATTCAAAATAATTTTTAATTAATTTCTTGATTGATCACTTGGATTATTGGATTTGAGTTATTTATGCTAAGTGCATTTTTCTTTCCCACTCTTTAGCTTTGGCCGACCACTTCTTAATTAAATTGAGTTAGATTTAAATTATAGTCATGTGATTAATTAATTGGACACAAATTTCTTGCCAAAATAATTCCCTCTCTTTTATTCATGTTTGGCCAAAAATTCTTGGATTTATTCTCTTGATTTTATTTGTGTCTCTCTCTCTCTCTCTCTCTCTCTCTCTCTCTCTCTCTCTCTCTCTCTCTTGGATGAAATTCAAATATCCTTATTTGAATTTATTTTGCATGTGTTCATTTGTTTGAAATCAAATACTTTCTTTATTAATTTTTTTCCTTTCATTTTTTCTCTCATCTTCACCATTGGCTTGGCCAAAATTCTCTTTATTCTAACTCTATTTAAAGAGATGATCTCATGACTTAATTCCTCTTGACTCTCTCCACTACGCAAGCCTTTTGCAATTTTGATTTTGGAGACTCCTTTTGGGATTTTAAGTGCCAAAGCTCACAACCATTTTCTATTCCTCTTTTTCACTCTTGGCCAAAATCTTGTTTAAGGTTTTGATAGAAGCAAAGTGAAAATAGATTTTATTCTTGTTTGATTCTTCTTTAGCCAATACTATTGCTTGAAGAATCTTTGAAGGTTTGATGATTAATTCCATCTCCTATCTTTTGAACATCATCTACATTCAAGAGGATATCATTTCCTAAGGTTCAAGCCTCTTTCAAGCCTTGAAAAGTTTACATCAAGTCAATTGATTTCATTGCTTATATACAAAAGCTTGAGTGAGAGCATTTATTTTATTTCAATCTTTTAAATCATTAGTTTTATTAGTTTGATTTGCATTAAAATATTATGTGCTTTATGGTTAAAGTTCTTCTATAATCTATTTTCATTTATTTTATAGTCATTTAAAAGATTTCTTTTTTTATTTGATTGAATTTAAATAATATCTTTAAGGCTTCTTACATTTTTTTTGTATTCTATAAATTTTATATTCATAATATTTGTCATTTATGTTATGTTAATTAAAAAGGATTTATTTGAACATTGGTAAAGATTTTCAATAAATCATTTTCAATTCATCTTTCAAGAGACTTTCAAGTCATAGATCTCTTTACATACACATAAAAGACTATTGTTAAATATTCAGTTGATCATTTATCATTCTTCTTTCAGAAGATTTGAGAGATTTTCTCTTTTGCTTGATTAAATTGATTTTACTAATCATAAGTTAATATTAGATTATTTATTTGAAAGTTTATTGCATAACTTATTTAAATTACACTTTCATGCAAATGTTTTGAACATTCATGTGATTTGATTTCATATAGCTTTTCAAGTTCTTTCATTTCAAGTCTTTATTTCTTTTAAAGTAAAATAAATTCTCTTAAGATTTGTTTAGTTCAATTGTTACATATAAAGTCCATATTATTACTTTAACTTTAATTAAATAAGAAATTTAATCACCTTACATTCTCTTTACTATTTGTCTTAATATTGTGTTAGCTAGATTTTGAGTGCAAAATCTTTTTAAATTGAAAGATTGATACTTTGTATCTTTTCATCTTTTATTCGTTTGTGCTTTGTTGGGGTTATACTTGCCCGTGTAAGAAAATATGTATTTGAGTTGTACTTTCTTAGTGTAGGAGAGTACGAGATATTGATTGTAATCTCATTTGATTAGAGATAATAAAAATGAAGGAAAAATACTAGTGAAAAAAAAAAAGTGGAAATATTTTAGTGTTAAGTTTTTTTTCCTATAATTACTTTACTAAGCTCGACCTCTACTTAGTCATTAGCATAGGTAAACTTTATTAGACAACATAAATCACTAAGCTTCTTATTTTATGATATTTTCTTTGCCAAGTTTTATGTCCTAGCATTCATTGCTTCATTTATGTGTGTATATTTTCATTGATTCTTTCTTCATAAATAATATAGATAGTTTGCGATTAAATATTCAATATTTAAGAAATTATTACAATTTACCTCTCTTTATAATGTGTTTTCAAATCTTCAAATTCAAAATGAAATAATCAGCTGTGCTTTTTAATGTTTCATCAATTTCTAATTAATTTAATCAAACAAGCATAAATATATACATAATTTTTATTTTTTAGTGAAAATCAATTTTATAGATATATTTATTTTTGATAATGCCTTGTAATTATTCTTAAATAATATTATATTGAATGCAACAATTATAATATATCACCCTATCATTCTGATAGCATTATTCAAATACTAATAAAAAGTAGATTAAACTTTTTCAATCATGCCATTTCAATGTCTAATATCAAAAATCAATTTTTAATAAATTAATCTTGAAATTTGTATGGACATGTATATCCTTAATATAATATTAGTAATTTAACTTAGTACCTATGACTAAATGAATTTTGCAGTCCAAAAAGTGGAAATAATGAAATATTAAAAAAATACAGAGAAGACCTGAATACAATAAATTTATATTTTGTCCTCAACTCGAGAAAATATTAATTTTCAAAGCTTGATAGGAAAAAAAAATTAAAGAAATATTACGGGGGCGGTTTTGTTTTTAAAGCGAATTAATCTAAAACTAGCTAGGCGGAAAGGCTAAAGCGAATTAATCTAAAGCTAGCTAGGCGGAAAGGAGGCCCCGCGTTGGCGATTTGGTTTTTAAAGAAAATTAAAATCGGTGGCTCAATTTATATTATAGATAATCTGAGCCTTCTAATTATATACTTAGAAAACTATACTTAGTAGCTAGGTGTATCTCCAAATTAAAATTAAATAATAAATTAAATCAAACTAATATTTGAAATAAATCAAACTCAATACCCTAAAGTGAAAGTTCAAGTCACCCTAATAAATCCTTCTAGGACCTAACCTAACCCAACTAGGTTAAATGAATATAATCAAATTTAAATCTAATAAAATTTAACACATCTAAATCAAACACATTTGAATTGAAATCTACATTCAATTGAGCTTATATTAAGATAGTTGGGATGGTTGACCCAATTGACCTATTTAAACTCAAAATTACCTAAGTCCAAAACAAAAAATAAAACCAAATCATATAAAAAAATATAGAATCGATGCACAAATATAAATGAATCTAAAAATAAATCTAGATGAGCTTTAAAGTAGTTAACTAGATCATTTGACCTAAAGTTATCCCATATGGGTCTCACCAAGTCAAAAATCAATGAACTAATATTTGGCCAAAATTAGTCATTTCAAAGACTCAAAATCATCAAATAAATATGTTTAAATATAAATCTGAATACAATAAGATTTTAAATGGGCTAATTGAGTTATTTGATCCAAATTGATCTAAATTGACCCTATTGAAACTAAATTCAAATTAAATTAAAATTAATTCAAATCAGACATCCAAAATCATTTATAAATCATAAATGAATATAATTTAATAATTATTCAATTTAATTTGATCAATTTGAACACATGGTCCAAATGAACTTAATTTGTCCCATTAAGCCCTATTTAAGTCTAAATTAAACTCAAATTTTCATTAATCAAAATTAATTGATCTAAATCATTTCAAACATTTTGTTGAACAATTGGATTTAACCCATTTAGATCAAAATGGATAAATTTGAACTCAAACCAATATCTAATTCATATTAAATAAAATTAATTAGTAAAAATCATAACAAATGGTCAACTAAATGCAGTTGAAACTAAATTTAAATTCAAAAGTGGCCATTTAAGCTAGGTCAACTAGCAAATTTAAAGAGATATAGTGGCCATGGAAGGTGATGTGAAGCCACAAAAGGGAAATAAGAAACGTCAAAGAACATGCACATGAAATCAAAGCTCACATCCTTCCCCATGCCTCATCCATCCATCCTCCTAGGTTAAAGAAGTCATCAAGCCTTAGCCAATCAAGCCATCAACCCAATTTGGAAGGAGAGAAGGCAGAAGTGGCCATGAAAGTCAAGGATATCCAAAAATAATAATATGTCACTTTCCCTACTTTCACATGGTCACCATGAGCCCCCATTCCTCCTCTTTATACGTTTGAGGGAAGGTTTGAGCTGGATAACCATCAAAATCTAGGTGGAAAAAGCGGTTGGCAGACCACCACCAACTCCACCATTAATGGAGCTATCGACCAACCTTCAAAACCAAGGAAATCATACTCCTCATTACAATTTAGCTCTTCCAACATGCTTTAGGTGAGGATAGGAGTTACTTCGAGCATTTACTAGAATACCTCGACACTGACAAGTTGGAAATCAATCAGATCCAGCGATACGTGGCAGCCAAATGGAGTCTATAATGTTTGTGGGGAGGCAACTCAAGATTTTTCTTTGAGAGGTTCCTTTCGACCTAACAAAGCTCTTTGGCATCACCAAAAACCACCACCAACAAGGTAATTTCTAAATCCCTTAGACAAAAATAGCTATTAATATTTTATGAGGAAAAGGTGCACAAACTTAGGATCTGATCATCAAAATCAACTCTTCTCATCATTTCTAAGCTAAACAAGCAAAAAATAGGAATTTTTTGTGAAGACTGCCAGAACAGGCGAAACTCATCATCCTCGTTGCTGGTTTGACAGCTAGAGAAGTTACAGAAAGAAGGCCCAGCTCTAGGTTGTTCAGGAATAATGAAGTTTAGTTTCTCGACCTTAGAGTAGCAACTGTCCAATCCTATTGATGGACAACTGAGATTTAATGGTTATTAAGACTTAATTCATGCCCTTAGATTAGAGGATTTAATCTAGACCATTTGATCTTTGATCGATTGGTCCAATCTAAGTGAAAAGTCATTAAATCAGAGAACTAGCCAAGTTTAGCTCGAGTATAAAGTGATGACTACACATTCAAAGAGTGTTAAAGCCCTAAAGAGATTAAAAGTCTACAGATATTATGATTGATTAAAGTTACTTGCCTTAACTTATTAATTAATATTTAATTGCCACAAGTCATTAGCTTCCATGCACCCCAAGTGTGCATGGGGAATGTAAGAGCAACACCTTCCTTGCACCCAAGTGTGCATGAGGCAGATGATGCAAGCACCTTCAATCCACCTAAGTGTGTATCAAGTACAAATTAAATCCTTCAATGCTCCAAAGTGTGTGTTAAGCGAATACAATTTAACACCTTCAATGACCCCAAGTGTGTGCTAGGCAACTACAAATTAAAGGCTTCAATGCACCCAAGTTTGTGTTAGGTGACTATAAAATGAAACATTTAAAACACCAATTATGTGTTTTGTGAGTTATTATTTTCCTCTCAAGCGCTCTCATAGGCTAACATAGCTGACCATTAAATTAAATGAGTATAATATAACAAAGTCCCTTATTAAAGAGCAAGTCTAATTCTATAACAAGATGAGTGCATAAAATAATAATAATAATAATAATAATAATTTATAGAGACATTCAATGAAAGGTGAGTAAAGAAAAAATTATTTATTCAGTTGGAAAATAATTACATTTGGCAAATACAAATTAACAAATATAAGAAATATATAATTAATTTTTACTCACTCAGAGGAACAAAAAAAACTTTGCAATGACAAAAGAAAGAAAAGGAAAATAACTCATTGGCTCTTTTTTCATCGTTGTCCCTGGATATCAAATCAAGGATTTTGTTGAAGTCAAAAAATTTGTAATTCTGTTGGTCATGGTCGCCGAGCTTCTTAATCAAAATTTAGTGCCAACTAGAAACTTTAAATTTACCATATCTTTATATTTTATAGAATTAAATTACCTTGTCTACATTGCATCTTTTTTCCTATCTCTTCACCTCTCTTCATTAGAAGACTTAAATTCAATGAGTGAGTTTTAAGGCTAACTCCTTATTCTCCTTTTCCAAGTGAGTAAGCTCTATCACTACTCTCTCCTTCTCCTAGTCTTGGTAATGAAACTATACCGCCAACTTGGACACCCTTGTCTAAGCATCTTGTTGCCTCTTCTTTATCACCTTATAGAGCTTGTACATGCTATGGAGTGCTCTATTCACCTTGATGATCTCTCCTTGATGGCAATTAACTCTTTCAACATGATTAAATATTCTCAGCTTAATTTTCAAGATGGTTATCATGTCATCACTTAAGCAATCAGAATTGTATAATGGAGTCACTTCCATGGTACTAACCTAAGAGGCGTGTCTAACTTGCTACATAAGAGAATCAGATCATGTCTTAAGGCTTTGTTAGTCAACTTCCCAAAATTAGGAGTGTCTCAACCTCAATAGTGCTCTACTTGCCCACCTTCCCCTTGCCCTTGTCTTACTTTTTCTTGTGTGAGACTTAAGGACCTTTAGGTAGTTGCCACACTTCCTAGCCTTTCCGTAGGTAACTTGGCCTTCGTGGAAGTTGTGGGGGCATCAACATGATTTGCTGGCATAGTTGTACTCAAACTAGTAACACTCGATACATTCGTAAGCCTCTAAAAAATAGTTTCTGTCATGATCAGCTTTTCTTCTGCATTCAACTTGCCTATGAAGGC
Source organism: Cymbidium sinense (assembly GCA_021442155.1). NCBI lineage: Eukaryota > Viridiplantae > Streptophyta > Magnoliopsida > Asparagales > Orchidaceae > Cymbidium > Cymbidium sinense. The sequence continues at coordinate 54,500,324 of CM038215.1, forward strand.
ATGTACATCTAGATTAGTTGGATAAGCATTGGAGACATCATGGCTTTAAATGAAGATTATTTTGAAAAAACTACCAAGCAAAAGAAATAATGTGACAAGTGACTATAAAAAATGAGTTCTTTTTGGAAGATTAACTCATAAATATTGGAAGCTCGAAGGAAAAGGCTTTGCGATGAAAGCTTCTAATGTCTAATGACCCGGTTAAGAGAGTAGATATATTAGATTTTCCTTATGTTAAGAAAGGTAGAGGTAGACTTAAAAAGACTTGGTTAAGATGTATAAAAGATTACCTTAGTTTATTAAAATTAAATAAAAATTTGACACTTAATAGGACATGATGGACAAGGAGGATTCATGGAGCTGACCCCACATAATGGATAAAGGCTTTTGTTGTTGTTGTTGTTGTTGCTGCTGCTGTTGAAGGAAAAGGTTGATGTTAATCATCCTCACCTTTAAAGCCACTTTTGGGATAATGACCTTGTCTGTAGTAAAAGAAATAAGCTTGGTTTGCTCTTCCTACATATTAAGCACTTAAAGGAAATAAAGCTTGGAATGTTAATTCCCCACTTTGTTTCTTAGGCCTGAGATGCACAACATAATTATCAAAAACTACATAGTGTCTTCTTTATGTCCCTTTATAGATAAGACATGATGGAATAAGTTAGGGATCCATGGAAACTCCTCCTTCAACAGCGACATAAAATTCTTAATACTCACCACAAAAATTTGGTGGTATCTGAGCAAGAATAACTTCATAAATTCAAAATCTTCATTAGCTTAGTGCACAAAGGGAATTACACCTAAAGTGGTCAAAAGGCACACCAAGCTTATCATTCATCAATATATTCACTCACTCATTCTCATGCGATAATCACACTAAGTAGCTCACATTACTATTATAGTAGTTGAGGAATATCATATCTCCATTTGTGGATCAAGAATAAAAGACTCTACAAACTCAGCATTGAGGAAATCAAATGTGCTTTTTATCAAAGGCATAATCACCATGTTTGTCGAAGAGGAAACTCACTGAGAAAAAACAAACTCACATAGAGAATCAAAATACTTTACCAAACTAGAAACTAATTGCAGTAAATGTGCCCTTAACCCTCAAAAGGGGCATTTATAGATAAATAACTCATCGATCACAATAAACATGTCATGTGAAGCTTGTAACATAATATCATGTCAAATCAAGGAACAATATGTCATAAAAGATGCCACTGAACATACTTACTACATAAGTAAAATGAATATACTCACCACAAAGATGTACTTATTAGACTCACCATAAAGGTAACATCATCCAACTCATTAAAAATGGATTATTATTCAAACTTAGCCAAAAAGCATAACTAAATATAAAGAAAAAGAAGAGAAGGGAGTATAATGAGTATATTTTTATTTATTTTCATAATATTTACAAAGAGACATGCCATTATAATATAATAAAAAGCTAGACTAATAAGATCACTCACACTCACCCTTATAATTACTCATTATAAATAAATCTTATTTCTTAAATTGCTTGAGTATAAGATCTAGAAACCAATTGTCAAAAAGCACCCCTTTAATCACTATTTACTTCAGGACAAAATTGCTGCTTGAGAGAACTGAGAAGACCAAGTTAACACATCACGATAATTAAGAATAAATAGCTCGACATGCAACTCTCTAACTTCGCTTTGCAATAAATGAAACTTTGAGTTTAATGTAACTATTGAATTGACACCCTCTTCTAGGAGAGTTGTTGACCTCATTTTTAGTGAGGTTGACACCAATCCCCCTCTTAACACTTAGAGTTCAATCTTAGACTAGGGATTTCCTCACTTAAACCCTAAGGGAACTTCCCTATTTGCAAAGTGAGCACTATACCCATAGCTAAAATCAAAATAAATAAGATTAAAATTAAAATCAAAATCAAGTTAAATAAAATTTATAATTCAAATCTAAATTAAACTAAAAGCAAAACCCTAAGGTTAGACCTAGATTAAGCTTGTGAGCCCCACAAGAATCTAACATAGCCCAAATAATGTAGGAGAACTCAAACACCACTAAAATAAATAAAATCAAACAAAATTCAAAATGAAACTCATTTAAAATAAAATTAAAAACACAATTAACTCTGAATTTAGTTAATCAAACTTCTTAACCTAAATTGGCCCTTTTGGGTTTATTGAACTAAATTAAATCAAACTAAATTGGATATATTAAAGTTTTTCAACTTTAATCAAACTTACCACCTAAGAAGCATGATCGAACCTTACCCCACCATTCTAAACCACAAACTCCTAAAATTAACCAAACTTCATTAAGGGGAAAGAGTCTTTTATGGTTAGAATGATCCATAGGGAGGCAAGAGGGTAGATTCATACTAAAGCTTCATCTTAGCTGAAGGAATATTTTTAAATTAAAAAAATAAACTCAACATTTGATTAAGTGAGGTAACCAACTCAAACTGTGGCTTAACTCTATGCTTTGGTGTTTTGTAGGTGAACTCATGCGATTTTAGGATTTATCTCTCCAACCCTTACAATTTTCATTTATAACATTTCCATTGAGAGGAAGATCAGAATTTTAGAAAGATTATTGCAATTAAGACTTGATCCACATGAGTCAGTGGCATGCTAGCATGTGTAAAGTGTGCTTTAATCAATGCTGAGGTGGATAAGTAAGAAAATAAGAATTTTAGGCATTTAAAATTGCCTGAAACTTCAAAGAAATTATAGAAAAGAAAATAATTAACTAAAAATTATAAATAACCTCTCTATGGGTTCAAAATTCAGAGAGTAATCCAATGAAACTAAATACCCCAAATTTTATTAGATTTTCTTATAATAATTTCGTAAATTATTCTTAAAATATTTCATTAATTATTTCTCAGTTGAAATTTTTAGTGTAAGAGCTTAATGTTCCAAGCCATTTGAAGCTTTGAATTAAAATTTATAAAATTTTCAAATATCATGGAGAAATTATTAATTAATTAACATAAAATTATAAAAAATACAAAAATTCATCAAGATTGTTCAAAACATCTTTGTTAACACTAAGGTACACATGAAAAATAATTAGGCTTTCTAGAGTTGATTAAATCTTAAAGCCACCAACTTAGGGTTAATTACATTTCAATTAATAACTTAAATAGGCTTGAAGTTTAAATTTCCATAGAATATTAACCACAAAACTAGAAATTGCAAATGACCCATCTCTAAAAAAAAGCATCCAAAGAGGAGTTGAATGAACCCATAATCACTATTTTTTAGATATGTTAAGCTTAATTTAACATTAATTGAAAAAAACTTTCTAATTATTCCTAAAATACACAACTATTCAACTTGAAACTTTTAGGATGTAATTATAACATCAATTCCAAGTCCCCATAAAAATTTCAAGTCATTTTTATGGTCAAATTGATTGTTATTAATTTTCAAATCATATTAAAAAAATTTAATTAAATGACTAAATTTAAATTGTCAAAATTGCTAAAATATCATTAATTGGTACAAGACACTTTAATTTTCAATAAAAAGCTTAAAAAATTAATTAGACCTTAAAGTCAAATTAAATCATAAAATCACTTAATTGGGAGGTTGATAGTTAACTATGCCTTAGTTACTTGAGTTAATTAAATATGAACTTCAAAATTTCTTGAAAAAATAATCATTATGCCAAAAATTGCAAATAACCTTTTCTTAGATTTAGCATTTAGAGAGGAATCTAGTAAGCCTAAATACTATTATTTTTACTAAATGATTTTAAGATATTATATTTTTTTTAGTTACTCCTAAAAGAAATTCCTAATTAATTTAACACATTTATAGTATGATCATCTTGTCATTACCTACTTCTCATAGAAATTTCAAAGCATTTTGCCAATTGGATTAAAAGTTACTAATTTCAAATCCTCTTTAGGAAATTTAATCAAATAATTAATTTTAAGTTAATAAAATTATAAAAATGGCATCAAATAGTTTAGAACATTTTTTCTAATGAAGAGCAACCTAGAAAAAATAATTAGACTTCACATTATAATTAAATCATTAAATTACTTTATTGAAATTTTAATTAACCTTTATCAATTGACTTAATTAGCAAAAAAAATATAAAGATAATTTTAATAAATCATCTTAAATCAAATACTTTACCAAACAATATGAATGAACCCCTTAGATTTAATATTCAGAGAGAAATCTTATAAAAATAAAAGCTTCAAATTTTATCAAGTGATTAAGGCTTAATTAAAAAATTAATGAAATTATAACTAGTAAAATTAACCATAAAATACAAGTCTAACTAAGGTGAAACTTTCAAGGAACATCCTTACGGGTATTCCCGACCTCTAGAGACTTTCTTGGAGAATTTTCATATGCCTATGATTAATCATTAGAGCTTAAATCTAAACAAATAATTAAGGACTAATAATTAATTATTAAACTACAAAAGATCATGAAAATTACTAAATTAGATTTAAAACACTCTATTAAATACAAAACTTCAAATAAAAGCTATTAAATCCTTTGAACTTAATTTAAAATGATAAATCAAATAATTAAGTTTGATTAACCCTTAATTAAGCTTTAATTAATATAGAAAATCACTTATGTTTAAGAAATTTATAACTTGATCAAATTAAAACCCTTCAATAAAGTATTTTGTAAACTTAATTAATACTTATGGTTAATGAAAGTTAAAATTATGTTTTTTTTAAATAAATATTTTGAACACTTTAACTAAAAAATATAAATTAATGTAAATTAATTGAGTAAAAATGGACAAAAAATCTAAATCATTCCCAAATAATTTTGAAGTGTTATGAACCATTTCAAAGGATATCCTTGGCCTGGGAAATTGATCCTATGAAGTTAAGGAGTCATTTAAACATAAAATAGAATTTAAAGATAATTAGAATTTACTTTTCAATAATAATAAAATTAAGACATTTTGATTAATTAAAACCAACAAAATTCAACTTGTTTAGAGTTTTAAGAATATTTCCTCATCCTTTGATAATGTTTCTATTTTATCAAGGCTAGGTGCGAGGAAGAGAAGACCCTAACCCAAGTGGTGCCCACTACACTTCACATTCTTTAAAGCTTTAAGCCCAATTGTAACCTAATTTTAATTAAAACTTATAATCCACTTTAAAGATATTAATCACTTAAAAACTACTTACTATTAAGATAAATTAAACTCTAAACTTAAATCAAAACCTAAGCCTTTAGAAACCAATTATAACCTCACCACACCGACCTCCTTATACATACTAGGCTACTAGGTCACTAACTAAACTTAGGTTAAGATAGTTCTTTATTTGTGATATATTGATTTTTTTTGTCTTGTGTACTATTTTAGATTGGATGTTAAAATTATTTGATGATAGATTAATATTAAAGCATTGTTTATTAGACACTTTATTTTCTACAATGGGCGAGGCTTAAGAAGGGGCCATTGTAATAAAGTTAAAATTAATATTATTTGCATATAAGTACTACCCATAAGCATAACTTATTAGGATAGATGGGCTCCGTATTCATTGGTGCTAAATCCATATGTCTGAGAAATAATTACTTAGGTCTATGTTTTTTATAAACTTTTATTTTGTAGGATTTATTTACTAAAAATGTAATTATATACTAGAATTACATTAGGATCTATGGGGTTTAGAATTAATAGGAGTGGACTATGCAAGTTGATGTTATCTTGTAAACCTTAAAGAGGTCTCTGAAGTAGGAGACAATCCAAAAGAAGAAAGCCTTAAAGACCACCATAGATCAAACTTTTAGTTTTAGACACAACTGTATAAAGGGAAAGCTTTGCTACCCATTTTCTCTTTCCTCAATGGTGTATAATGGAACTTAGCTACACTGGCCTTTCTTTTATATATTAACTTGTTTTGTTTGGTGTGTGCATATTTTATTTGCGCATTAGAATAGTATGTTTTCATAGATTTTTTTCTATGTCTCTATGATGTATTATGCTATTGTAAAAAAAAGTTGATTAAATAAGCTCTTAGAATAAAATTATTTTTTTACTTAATTAAATTAAATAAATTAGACTAAAAGCTGATTAACTCATATCCCTACACAATTGAAGACTTAGGATTAAATAATAATAAAAACTAGGAACCTTTAGAAATGAGAGCCACAATTGCATATTTTTATTCTATTTCTTGAATTGGACTATTCTCCCATTGCAACTAAGAGGGCATCCAACCATTGAGAATGATCACCCTTCTTGAGAAAAGTCTGTCATCCTTTTATATTTATCCAATTACTACATTTAATTACTTCCCATTAAAAGCATGGTTACATACACAAATCCTTAAAAATAAATTCATTTGTTTAAAATATATAAGATTTATAAATTATTCTTTTTATTAGAATCATAACATACCATTCATAATCTTAATTTTTACAAGTGAGTCTAGGCTGTTAGATTCATTCTTGATTTAATAATAGCTCAAAAAATATTGTGTTTTATAAGACCAAACTCATGGTCTTAAAGCTTATAACATGTTAGTTGGCAACCCTACTTGACAAGTTAGATGCCTAGAAGGGTCGAGATAAATTCATACTCTCTGATGGGAGAAAACCATTACATCACCATTTTTCTCTATTAGGTTAGATCGAGCTTCTAGCTCATGTTAGAAGCATATTTCGTTATAAGATCTAAGACATCTTATTTCTTTTTTGATAAATCTAAGTTCTCACCTCTTAGGCTTTTTTATAGTCTTGTGTTGTATATAAACCCCAACATTTTAATAAAATGCAACTCAAAATAAAATAAATCTCACTTCAAAAACTATAAAGCCCAACTATAAAATAGATTGAAGTGCTTACTAAGCTTCCCTTTATCAAAGCACTTTCTAGTTTTTCACACTTGAAATATGAAAAGAACTATTTTATTTGATATATCCCATTTGACTTTTATATTTAGTACCCTTGAAATTAAACTTTCAAATCTATAAAGATAAGTGTCACTTTTTTAATTGAGAGTTTTTTTAAGAGATTTTCTCTCATAAGATGTAAATAACTATTATGGCTTGCCCATATAGGGAACTAAAAACTCATGTTAAATTAAACCCTATCCTACTTTCATTCATGTAATTCGAGTGAAGAATATATAGTATATGTAGATCTATCAACCATAGGAGTTCTTATTAAGCATTTGAATTTATCAAAGGGTGATATTATTTCATCTTTTAAGGTGGTATAATATTCTTTGTTTTCATATTTAATCACTTAATTAAGAACCCCTAACATTTGCGTGGTATCACAATTAAAACCTCTATAAGTGTTACCCTTCATATTAGGAAAGGAAAATGCTACCTTCATCTTTCCCAAATGGCAAAGATTTACTACACTCCAACTCATCGCTTACATGAATAGCTTGAGAAGAGAGGATAGCCATAATTCCACCAACTACATTTAAGGCTGATCTTGTCACCTCTATAGGAAGAGGAGCATGTATGTCAAGTCTTTACCTAGTGAGAAGGGTCCACACTTAAAAAAGAGTGAGGAATGACAACACTCTATCACATCATGAGGAGCAACCTGAAAAATCATAATAGAGTAATCATTTTTTATGAAGCTAGCCTTACATCATAAGAAATCAAGTTAATGGTTATGTTTAAAAGAACTTTAATAAGATGATTAGTCATAAATGCTATCTTTGGATAGGGAAGCATTTTTATATTAAGTGAATCTCCTTTCACCAGGATGACCCATCACCTTGCCAATAGTAAGATAAATGCTAAGTTCATAGAATGAACTCATCACCATCCCACTCAAAAAGGCTTTAAACAACCAACCTTCATAAGTCATCATATGTCCACTACTCATCTCCAAGGACTCCTAAACACTCTTCACATTGACCTATAAAAGTTAAAAATTTTAAATTTTATTTTTTTATATGACTAACATTGTTGTAGGGTAGTAATAAAGGTCAGGTTCCTTGATGACATAATCCGCCACTAACTTTTTCTTAAGTTGTGAACTCATTATTTTGCTCACGACCACTATCTATTAGCATCGAGCAATTGGAGGCATATCCTCTTTCTCATCTACCTCTATCTCTACCCCGTAAAGAGAAACACTTGGTTGTGGTATAGCAATAATGGGTGGTCAAAAGGTGATATGATAATGTTAATCGAATAGTTATGGTTTAACAATGACAGTTGGTTGGAAGGTGTTCCAACAATGACAGCCAGGTGATGGTTTAATGATGGCAGTCAATAGATGGCCATGCTTTGGGATTTTTCAAGGTTAAAAACTCTCTGTAATCTCTAGCTCTAGTCCCTCTCATGTTAGATAAAAGAGTCTATTTATGAAATTTGGAAGTAGCATCCTCTATAAATTTTGGCAAAATCCAAACAATTCTATTAGACCACCAATAAAGGTCCTCTCAATCATGAGATAATTTTTTAAGCATTTGAGAGCCTTAATGAAGTCATAATTAAAAGATCTTATCCCTATTAGATTTGTTTGGTTGAGACACTTGATATGATTATAACCACAATATATTTGGAGGCCATATAAAGAACCAAATAATGCCTTAAAAATTTTAATAATGTTTTAAGTGCTTGATCTAAGCTCATATAGACTTAGATAAGATTACTTTTGATGTTTTTAAGTTCCTCTCTTTAAAATGGTTAATTTAACAATGAGTTTTACAAAATTAGAGTTTTGATGGCTAATTTTTTTTCAAATACTATCTATTAACATATGCATTGAGATTTGTGCTCAAAAATGGTTTTATAATGATATATTGATGACCCTTTATAATCTTTGCTATCTGAAAATGCATCTTAACTTGGTGAAAATATTTATAACATAAAATTATAATTTTAGAGAAAACTCTATGGACTCAATGTGGACCTTGTTGACTTCATGAGCCCCAACCCATTTGAGATTGATTTTGATGATAACAAATGTATGTCTAAATACTACTAATTAGTTTAGTTTCAAGTGTTGTAGGAAAATTCTTCAACTCCAGATTCTTCAATCAATTTGAAAAGCTAAAGCTGTTGGACTTGAACTAGTTGGGAATTTTCTAGGAATCAAAATATTAAGGCAAGTAAAGAGCTTAATAATTGTTGACCTCATTTTTAGAATGAGCTCTCAACCCTCCCATCTTAAGCATAGGATTCCTCTTAGACTTTGAGAGTTCCTTAGTCTTAAGACACATCTAGTGATTAGGTGGACACTCAACCTAGCCTTAGAAGACTTAGAAGAGTTAGCCATAGGTCATGCCTTAGGGGTGTTAGGAAAACTTCTTACCCTTAGCTTAAACTATTCACTTTTCTTCTTTCAAGTCAAACCCCAAATCAATCTTGATTGATTTTCTCCAAACTCAAATCAATTCAATTCTATGATTGAAATCCATGATTGAAATCTATGATTGAAACCCATGATTAAAATCCAATAAAATTCCTAAGTCCAAATTTTGCTTAAATCCTTAATTTTCCCTTAAGGACTTAACCAAAATCATGATTCAAACATATTCAAACCTTTGAGATTTTCTCATACCTCATTTATATTCTCATTTATATACACATACATAAATGAAATATAAATTCAAACCCATCAAATCAAATTCAAATTTCAAAATCAATTCATTAAAATTCTCTTAAATCTTTTAAATTCCCTATAATGGATTTAACCTAAATCTTGATCAAACCTATTAAAACCCTTGAGATTTTCTCAAAACTTATTTATATTCTCATTTATATTCACATATATAAATGAAATATAAATATAAATCAATTAAATCCAATTCAAAATTTTAAACTCCAATTTAAAATTTCCCCAAATCCTTTAAATTCCCTTTAATGGATTTAACCTAAATCATGATTAAAACTATTCAAACTCATGGGATTTTCTCAAAACTCATTCATATTCTCATTTATATTCACATATATAAATGAAATATAAATATATATCAATCAAATTTAATTCGAAAATTAAATTTCCAATTTAAAATTCCCTTAAATCCTTTAAATTCCCTTTAATGGATTTAACCAAAATCTTGATCAAACCATATCAAAATCATGGATTTTTTCTCATAATTCATTTATATTCTCAATTATATTCTCATATATAAATGAAATATAAATATAAATCAATTAAACCAAATTCAAAAATTCAAACTCTAAACTCCAAAGTTTTCCTAATTCCCTTTATGGATTTAGCCCAAATCATGATTAAACCACTTCAAATCCTTGAAATATTCTCATGATCAATTTATATTCTCATTTATATTCACATATATAAATGAAATATAAATCAAACAATCAACATCTATTCCAAAAATCAAACTCAAATCAATTCAAAATCCAATCTAAGCCTTTCAAGTCAAAATCTTGAACTTAGCCAAATAACTTTCAAATCAAGCCAAACTTTTGATTTTCTCTTATGGTTCAATCAATCCTACAATCATGAGCTCATATATAAATCCAAACTTCAATCATTCAATCAAAATCTACTTCAAAAATCAAACCCAAAACCCTTTCATATTCTTCCTTTGAATATGAAATTTTCAAGTGGATCAAAACCCATTTGACTTCAAACCACTTATAAATGGATTTATATTTCAATCATGAGTTCATATACAAGATCAACCAACATCAAATCAAGCTTTGATCAAGCCATTTGACCTACTTAGGCTTACTTGACCTAAAGTGATCTATAGTACCCCTATGAGCCAACTTTTGATCCTAACCAAATTGGAATGAACCAGACTCATATATCCCTCTCATCATGATCAACAATCATCATGGGATGATCAAGCAATCAAATTGGGTCAAACCAAGTCAAACCTAAGGGTTGACCAAGTCAACACTAAAATGAAACCTTACCAAATTCCACCATGGGCCAAATTGATTGAAACTATTGATCTAAGTTCACTCATGACTTATGTTTGAACTTGACCAAGCCAACATTTGAGCCTAACCTAGCCTAATTGGCCACCCCTTGAGTTGACCCATTTTGACCTAAAGGGTCAAAATGTGTCAAAACATGATATAAGCCAAATTGATTGGAACCAATGGGTCAAGTTCATTCAAAATCATTTGTTGAACTTGAATAAAGCCTCAATTAGCTAACTAGACCCATCCTAGCCCAATTGACCTTAGACCCAACATGACCTAAAGGGGTCATGTTGAGCCAAAATTGAACTTAACCCAAATTGATTGGAAACAAAGATACCAATCCACTCCATATGACTAACCTAACCTCAACCTACCCTTGACCTATCTCAAATAGCTCAAATGGATCAAATAGGTCAACTTGACTCATTTGACCTAAATGAAGTCATATGAGCCAAAACCAAATATATACCAAATTGAATCAAACCAAAGCTACCAAAATATTTCAAATGGTCATATGAACTTGACCCAACCCTTGGTTTGACCCAATTTGACCTATTGGTCAACTTGAGGCAAGTTGACCCATTTTTACCTAAATGGGTCAACATGAGCCAAACCCCTATCAAATGGATTCTAAATCCAATGAAACTTGGCCAAACCTAGTTTCTCCACATACCCAACATATCCAAAGTGGAAAAATGTAAAATGACCATCCTACCCCAAGGCCATAGAATAAATTTTGGCCTAACCCATGAGTAATTTAGTCATACCCTCTTCACATTCACTTGAGGCTTTCCTAAAAGCTCAAGGGGACTTAGTGATGAGTGGTGCACCCAACCCAATGGGTTTGGGTCAGCCCATTTGGTCCCTAAACCAAACCCGACCCCATGATTCAAAATTGAATTTTCAAACTCCCTCTCAAGCTAAAATTCCAGTGCATGGGAGGTTGGCAATCCACTCCTTGGCTCAAATTGGCCATGTGCACACTCCTAACTGATCAAACAGCCCTCAACCTATGATCAATTGGATCAAAATGGCATGTCCATTACCGGCCATCCGATCCTTCAAGGGGAGATATACTCCCCCTAATTCACTTCTGTTTTCATTCACTCAAGGTCGATTGAAGTATAGGAAGCCAGAGGAGTCATTGGAGATTGATCCTAAGCCTCCTAGAGCTCTTCCCATTTTCCTTTGCTCGACTTCTGGACAGTAAATAGGGGAGGTAGAGTGAATTGCCAACTTCTTCCACACTTCATTTCCTTCCAATTGCTCTTGCACACTTCATTTAGGAGCAAAGTCGAGTGCACCTAAGCTTCTATTGGAGTTCCCACAGTAAGGAAGAGTCAAATTGGATCAATGCCAAAGCTCAAGAAAGGAGGAGTTAGTTTATACATTGATCTACTCAAGCTCAAGTGCTCATACTCTCAGCAAGGCTTCGTCTCAACGAAACAAAGCTTCTCCAAGGGAATCGAGCACCGGTCATCACCTCCGGTGAGGTATGAGATTTTTTTACCATTAAACTCAATGTGGTGTGGAGCTTTGGGAAAGAGATTTTCACCCCATCAATTTTTGACCATTAGATTTGCCGCTCTTTATCTTTAGATGGTGTGGGTTGAATTTGGTTTGATTCCATGCTAGATCGAGCTTGGATCTCTCCTTGATCATGGACGGTCTCTATTGATCAAGGGGAAGAACTTGGATTATCTCAGTCATCCATCCGCGCATTTTAGATGGACAGTTAAGATTATTTAGCATGTTTAGAAATTCTTTTATCTGATTTAAAATGCGGGGAGATCCTTGGCCATCTGATCTTTGATCAGACAGTAGAGAATTAAAGCGTTTGTGCCCCTACTGCCACCCATGAGGTGATAACTTAAGTGACCTCCTCACGGCGCGATGCGTGTAAAGCGCTTCATGCGCCGCCGCCACACGTGAGAGCTAAGGATTAGTAATTAGTTAAAATGCTTAATTAATTTTTGATTAATCCAAGGATCTTCTAAAATGCATAACTCTTCCTAGAAAATTAAAAAATATATATGAAATAAAATCATATGGATATTTAATTAAATCTAAAATATTTTAAAATTAATTTTGATGAGTTTTGAACTATGATTTTCTCTGAATTTGGGTTTTATTAGAAAGTGTATTTTGCTAATTACTTTTTAAATAGGCCTCTGATTAATCCCAAATTTCTTGAGTAAGTTTTAAGGGATGACTTCTATCTCCCCTAATTTTCTTAGAATTTATTAAAGGCTTGATTAGAAAAATTGCATATGGTTTTCTTAATTACCTTTCTTATGTAATTAAGTATAATTAGGGTATGATTAGTGATTTTAATCTATGATTAGGGCTGATTAAGGTCAGATCTAGTAAGCAGAGAGGTTTATGGAATAATTTTGGGGCATTTCCCCTAAGCTATTCCCTAAACCCCCTCTTCTCTCCTTAATCTCCTCTTAATTAAGGGTTAATTCATTAATTATCCCCTTAATCAATTTCTAAAAATCTTAAAAAGTTCTAGAACTTAATTAATCTTATGGGTAGATGCTTAGGTGTTTAATAGCCTAAGCTCAACTAAGGAAATCAAAATCCAATTCACATGTGTGAAAGGGTATTTTGAAATTACTTAAGCTAAACTCCTTAGCTTAATTAACTTTTAATTGTGAGCCAAATTGCATTAGGCCTTTTCATTATTAGGTGCATTACAAATTTAAATTCTTTATGGGTTTTATGTCATCTCATTGGCTCATAATTATTTAGTTAATTCTTCTAAGGTGGTGTAGGTAAGGGTTAATTAAGCTACTTAATTCATACCTTAACCTAATCAATGCATAAAAATGGATCTAATTATCTAAAAATTAAATAAAAATATCAAACTCATGTGGGAATGGGATAGAAATAGCAAAATAATCTCACCTTTTCCAAATTAAATCAAACTTCAAACTAAACAAAAATCACTTTGAAATTCACTTTGATTTATTCTAAATTTTATTATTCTATAAGAATGTCTTTAGGATTTAAGTAAAGTGAATTTATTTACATGCTTACATTTCTTTGGATCTTTCCCCAACATGTTAAGTTGTATGCCATGTGATTTCATGCATTCATAGTTTTTAAAATTCAAATTTTAATATGAAATTATTTACTTTATGTCAAATTTGCATGTGTTGGCTAAAGTAGAAATATGAATGGCTATTATCACTACTAAATCCAAATTATTTTTTAAAATACATAAATCAAATACCAAATCTGAAAGTGTGCTACTTATAATTTAATTATAAACTTGCATGTGATAGATTATAAAGGTATGCTTAGGATAGGTTTCATTTCTTTCTTATATTAGCATAGTTTTGAGTAGGAGTTGGTAAGATGTAGGGTTCAATTGAAAAGAATCTACACAATTCCATCCTATTCATCCTATGCTACCATAAGAAGGTTACTATATTTGCATACATAAATTGCATAAAAATGAATAAATATTAAATAACTTTTGCATTCTCCTTTTCCATTTCATTTCTTTTATACATATGTTTGTATTTAAGGAAAGTGGTATATTAGTCTAGACAACCCGAGGTTACGAGGCTTTAAGTAGCCCTAAGTAGGTCTTGTACCTTACACCTCGGTTAACAATGGTCTATACTCACTTATGCCTTTCTCACTTTCATGTGTGTGCAAAATTTTGGATAAGGAAAACCCTTTCTACTTAAAGAAAAATCATGCATATTCAACTTCTAAATTTTCTTAAATGGATTACTTAGCATGCATCATAAAGTGTGTTAAATACTCTCATTTGTATGTATAGATATGCTTAGGGTCCATCCATATGCATGTTATATATGTTGGGAAAGAAATGAAGTAATGTGTGTTGTGTGAATTTTGATTCATTTTATTTAATCTTAAAATATCTTTCTTTATGAATAGGTTTGTTTAGAGTTTATCTAAACTTAGAATTAATTAAAAGATTTAATCAAAAAATTCAGCTAAATGAAACTAAAATGTGAATCTACTTTATAAATTACTTAGGTTAGGGAAGGAAAGAGAAGTTCTCTTCTCTTTCCCTCTCTTCATAACTTAGTAATTAATTGTAGGATACACTTGAACCAAATCAAAATATGAAATAAAATCAAACCAAAATACTTAAACAACTTAAATGAAACCCTCCTCTAAGTTGAACATGTTCTTCACACTTAGAAAATTTGAACCTAAAGCCATAGCTAAGCATACCACACAAACCTTCAAAGCACACACATTAGCCTAAGTCACCACTTCTAGCCTTAGGTTAGGTCGGTGCATGGTTTGATGTTTTATTTTATTTTGTGATATATGTTTTAGACTGGATGTTAGGGTGTATGCTCATAGAATGAATGGTAGGATGCTCTTAGTCTAACTATTCTTTTCTGAGATTGTGCTTAAGGGGCGCTATCATAAATAAAAATATAAATGCTTTTGCTTAGGTGCTTTATACCCTAAGCATAATCCATAGGCCAGGTGGACTTAGTCACCCATGTGTGGGGTGATAAGTCCAATATACATGCTTGGGATTTGTGTGGTGTGTTTTAGCTAACCTTTATTTTGTAGGTGTTAGTTAGATTTTCACTTTTTTTTCAAGTAAAAATTTATATAATTAGGATTTTGGAATGATTATTATGGGGATTAGGATGAGCGTTGTTCATAAGATCCTATCTTATACACCATGTGAAGCCTTGGAGCATCCACCTTCCAACCATCCAAAGGATGGAACCCAAAGAAGAAAAGAAGAAAGAAGAAAAGAAGAAGAAAGAAAGAAGAATAAAGCTTGAAGATCCCCATAATAATGAATTCCTTTCTTAATTGTAATTTAATTCATTTGTAATCTGGGTTGTATAAGGGTAGAGCTTGGCTACCCACATTTGATATTTTTGTGTTTGTGCAATGGCGCCGGACCACAACAGCCATTTATTCTTTTTGTGATTAGCTTTATAAATTAATTGATGATTTGTCTAGCTTTTGCATTAAGTGGCATGATTTTACTAGTTTCTTCCTTGCTTTATGTATAGCCTAGATGTGGATTAGGCTCTTTAGAAAAAAATAAATCTTTTACCCAACTTAACAACTCAAAATAATATTAAATAACTCATAACCTCACATAAAGCTTAGGTTTAAAATCAAGATAAAAGAATTAGCAACCCCTTAGTTGGATGAGCATTTCTTTTATAATATCATGCACAAATGCATCTTATTTCACTCTTGATTAGAGGGCTTCCACTTTTGCTAGAGAGGAATTAAGCTTATGGCCCACAAAGAGGAATCTTAAGTCCTAAATTTCAAATGAAAAATGTAACCTAAACAAACTAAATAAATTTTTAAAATGTAAATCCCAACTATAGGATAGTTTGAGATGCTAGGTTTCTAGTATCGTGGGCATCTCTTACTTATCTTCCATTTTGGTTTAAATAATAACTCTCTTGATCAATCCCATTTGATCTTCAAATATAAACCAATTGATTATAGTCTTTTCCTTAATCTTCAAAGGATGATCATTTACCTAATCAAGTTTTCATGGATCCAGTCCCTTAGATGTAATTAACTATGCTTGCCCCTGTAGGAAAGTTAATGAACACAATTTAAAATAAACCCTACTCTACTTTTCCATGTAGAGTAGGGAAAGAATCTCTGGTACATAAGCAAACCCACTGTCCTTAAGAGTCCTTATTGAGATGATTAGGTCCATTAAAGGGTAGTGACTTCTGTCCTTCGAGATGATGTATTCGATCACCTAAATAAGTACATCTGTAGATCTGCATGGTGTCTTAAAAAGATTAATTTCTATAAGGGTCTTGTACTCTTTCATTTCTCTGCTTGATTTGGCGATCACCCTTTTGAATTTTTTCTCCATGGATTTTTTTGGCGACTCCACTGGGGAAGGTTCCTCTCTCCATCTTTGGTAAATGATCATTATCTTTGAGTATCGATAATGGGTTTGTACTTTGGTATGAATCCAAGACTATCCTTCTTTCCATTGGGACTTAGCTCATTTTCATTCTTGAGTTGAGTTAGCCAACATCTTTAGGTTTTAGGACCGCATTCCTTGTTGGACTTAAAAACCCCCGTTGGATTCTCCAATGGGTAAAATGAAAAGATCTAAATAAAATAAAATAACAAGAGAAAACATTTTAAAGACTTCCTCTTTATCATTTTCATGATAAGGAAATGTTCATCCTAAAATAATAAATCTTCCATAAAGAACTTTGCTTTTTCAAAAGCACCTTTTCAAAAATGCACTTAATAAAATATTTTCCACAAAATTTCATCACCCTCATTTAAGAATTCCCATAATTATTACATGTACAGATTTTTAAAAATAGAATTAATAAAATTTTCCAAAAGCACAAATGAATATCTTCTTTTATTTCATTTTGATGAAGATTTCATTTTCAAAATAAAATGAATACTCATCCTTTCAAAAAAAATCACAATCATAATCATAAAGTTTTCAAAAGCACATAAATTTTTCTATTCAATACACTCACACTTATTGAATAGAAAGTTCATTTGTAAACAAAATTATTTTTTTTTTAAAAAAAAAAAAGAGCACATATGAACACCTTCATTTAATATACACAAGTTTATTAAATGAAGATTTCATTCCCAACTAAAAATAAAATATCATTTAGGAAATCCCACTTAAACATATCTCACATATGTTTTAAGTTGGAATTCCCCCCTTTCAAAAAGCAACAATCACATACAAAAATTTCATATTTCAAAAAATAAAATTGATCTACATTCTACATACCTAAATTTGTTGAATGGAAGTCCTCTTTTTAAAACATTAAAACTTTAACAATCACATTTCAAAAATTTTCAAAACACATTTTGGAAGTTCATTTAACATACCCAAATTTGTTAAGTAATGTTTCCAAATCCAAAATCCAAAATTTGTTCAAACAATATTTTGGAATTTATCTCACTTAACATACCCAAATTTGTTAAGTGAAGTCTCCAAATCCCAAAACTAAAATTTCCAAACACATTTTGGAACTTCACTTAACATACCCAAATTTGTTAAGTGGAATCTCCAAATTCCAAAATCAAAATTTTTTAAAACACATTTTGGAATTTCATTTAGCATACTAAAATTTGCTAAGTGAAGTTTCCAAATCTAAAATCAAAATCAACAATCATATTTTAAAATTTTCTAAAACACATTTTGGAACTTCATTTAACATACCCAAATTTGTTAAGTGAAGTCTCCAAGTTTAAAAAAAATAAAAAAAAATTCTAAACACATTTGGAACTCCATTTAGCATAATCAAATTGGCTAAGTAAAGTTTTCAAATCCAAAATCAAAATCAACAATCATATTTCAAAATTTTCGAAACACATTTGGAATTGCATTTTAACATACCCAAATGTGTTAAGTGAAGTATCCAAATTCAAAAATTCAAAAATTTCAAACATATTTGGAACTTCATTTAGCATACTCAAATTTGCTAAGTAAAATTTCCAAATCCAAAATCAAACATTTTTTTCAAAACATATTTTAGAACTTCACCTAGCATACTCAAATTTTTTAAGTGAAGTTTTCAAAGTCAAAACAAAAAGTTTTGAATACTTTTGGAATTTCTTCCCTTAGCATACCAAATTTGCTAAGGAGAAGTTTCCATTTTTCAAAACCAAAAATGAACTCAAAATTTTAAACACACCATTTGGAATTTCATTTAGCATACTCAAATTTGCTAAGTGAAATTTCCATTTCATAAAATTGAGTGAGACTTCATCTTTAGCATACCAAATTTGCCAAAGTTGAGTCCCCACTTTCAAAATACATTAAAAACAAAATAAAACACTTGCAATTCCCTTAGCATACCAAATTTGCTAAGGATCCTATTCTTTTCAAAAAACATTCCAAACAAATGAAACACTTGGATTTTCTTAGCATATCTAAATTTGCTAAGAAATCTATTTTCAAAAATTAAAGCATGACACCCTTATATTCTTTACTAAGAATACCTAAATTTACTAAGTAAGAAATCTAAATTTTCTAAAAATCAAAACAAAACAAAATTCACAAAAAAAGAAACAACCACTTTCACTTTACTTAGCACACCAAAATTTGCTAAGTAAGTGAAATTCCAAAACAATCAAACAAAACAAAATTAATTTGACCCTTACTTTAACATACCTAAAGTTGTTAAAGGAAAGGGTCCTCATCACTAAAGTTTAAATTCAAAACATCAATGAACCTATGGAAGCTTCCTATCAAAAATGTTGAATCCATATTTCAACATACCTAAATTTTTTGAAGTTGGATTCATATTCAAATTCCTCTTTCAATCAATCCCTTCAAATCTATTTGAACCCCACTTAACACTTCCAAGTTGTTAGATGTGGGTTCAAATTTTCAAAATTAAAAATTCAAAAATCTATGGAGACAGAAAACTAATACAAGTTCATTTCTCATTGCAGATTCTTTATAGTTAGTACAGTCCAGTTCAGTTTTAGTTTACCACAGTCAGTCAAATGGCCAGCTCTTAAAAATTTGTCTTCACCTTCCCCCACAGTATGGATCTAGCTTTGGATTAGGCTGACTTCCCCCATCTAGGCCATACCCACCTGATTCACTTTGGTTAGGGATTTGAGGGGGGCAAGATCACTTGTGAGGGCATTCCCCTCACCAAAGTCAACAAGACGAAGGTGGCCAGGCAAAAGCTGGTCATCAAGATAGACTTACCTTCTAATTCGGATGTCTCTTTACTAAAGAGAAAAGTTGTGGTAGTACCATAGACTTCAGCTATTATAGTTCCAACTACTTGCTCTAGTTGCAGTTCATCCCAGAGTTTCCCATGTTGCCAGTGCGGGCTAGCACCCTACCATCTGTACCCTCCAAGGTAAGGCTCCCCTAGTTTCAAGGCTTGCCTACCCCCGACATTTGAGTATGGGTCTAGGTCACACTCGTCCCATCCTACCCATACCTAGTGTAGGAATAAGAACTGTATGATCAAACAATTCCACACTCAGATAGCTAGGGAGTTATAGGCAGTAGCTCGATTGGCC
The DNA here is from genome assembly GCA_021442155.1 of Cymbidium sinense. Classification (NCBI taxonomy): domain Eukaryota; kingdom Viridiplantae; phylum Streptophyta; class Magnoliopsida; order Asparagales; family Orchidaceae; genus Cymbidium; species Cymbidium sinense. The sequence goes on from CM038215.1 coordinate 54,520,221, forward strand.
ATGGATGAGTCTCCCATCATCACTTCACCACTGGTTACAAAAACTAGTTTCATCATCTCTCTAGATCAAACAGAGAGGATGCTAGGAGGATCTGTTCATCACCTACTCTAGTGGTGCAGTTCCAGCCTACAGTTTCGAGTAGGAGGTCATACGCCAGCCTCTAATCTTCTCTACACCAGGTAGGTGGAGCATACGGACACTCAGAGTCCGGGACACAGTTTGACCTTTGATCATTATCCCCTGCAGTGTAGAGAGGCAGATTCATTAGGAGAGGGCTTGTGAGGCCCATACATTACACATTACTAGCAGAGAGGGATGGATGTTTAGCCATCAATCGGCCACTTCTACTTTGGTTTATTTTCTAGCTCAGCACGCTACCCATGTCGACCATACTGATAGCATTCTCCTCACAGGGACCAGCCACCATAGGAGGGCAGTTCCTGTTCATAGAGAGTTGGTGGTGTCTCCACCCCATCGTTCTACTCTTCATCTACCATCGCCAGTATAGGTCATAGCATCTCCCATTCCATCTAAGGCCATGAAGGCTGCAACCAGGGAAAAACATACCCCGTTGATGATTCCGCTATGACCAAAGGATCCTACTCCTCCTACAACACCCATTGTGGTAGGGCCGAGCTCTCCTGCTCGACCTTCTGTCTAATAGTGGTGCAGAAGGAGTGGTGACCTTAGAGCATCGTGGTCATCCCTTCGCCAACTCAAATGATGTAGAGATGGTGATTTATCATAGATATTTTATAACAGCGTGAGTGCAAGAGGAAGAGGATCATCCTAGGATTATTATCCTCTACAACTAGTAGCACAAATATCATTCATCTAGTGAGCCCACATGACTCTCCAGTGAGGTCCGGTCTCTCGCATAAGTGATCACAATGCGCCTAAACTATTTATACGTACTGAGTTAGATTGTTCCTTGGATGAGATAGTTGCACACTATTTTATGGAGAAGAAGGAGATCTTAGGGTATGCCTGGTTCGATGAAGAAAGAGTTAGCTTTGATCCCAATGAAGATGACTTGATGGGAGATTCAGTTGGAGTACGCATGATTGATACTAGAGGATCTCTTCTAGGGAGCAACAGGTCATGGAAGGTGATGAGGTTGATCAAGAGGACACCGTAGAATCAGCCTAACACCTCTAACTTCAGTTAAGGTAGAAGGATGAGCAAATTTATAAGATGACATGTCAGTTACAGGACTTGTTAGTAGTAGTGTCGAGCAAAAAAACAAGCCCTCCATCCTATACACCGATGTCGACAGTTAGTGCATGTCTTGAACCTAGTTAAGACTCTACCTCCCGTTGAGCAAGGTAGCACTAGCCTATATAGGAAGGTAGTGGAAAGGACCTCCATATAAGAAAAAGATATAAAATCCATGGTTGAGTAGCAGGTGAAGGAAGCTTTGGCTCAATCCCGAGGAGGATCATCGATTCCAAAGGGTAGACCCTACCTAGAGGAATTCAATGCTATGCAGTATCCCAAGGGTTCTATGCATCCTTCCTTCAAAAGCTTCAATGGCAGTGGGAATCTGAGGCAAAACATAGTGCATTTTTGGGCCAGTTATTGCAACGCAGGTTGTAGCAATGCTTTACTCTTTAGACTCTTTGTCAGTAGCCTAGTGGGTATTGCTTTTGATTGGTATGCTGAACTACCCAATAGTTCAGTAAAGACATTTGATGAGTTAGAGCAACTCTTCATCAAGAGATTTCGGAGCTGAAAGGGTTACTAGAGTGATCTCGTTGTAGCACAATAACACCTCGGTGAGTCACTTATTGATTATATTCTTTGATAGAAAAACTTGAGTTTGAAGTGTATACCACAGCTGTCTGAACAGCATGCCATTGAGATTTCTTGAAGAATATCCATAGCTCGGTCACCTTCATGCTTAAGGGCTTCACTATCAAGACATTTGAGAAGCTAATCAATAAGGCAGCTAGTCTACAACGAGAGGCCAAATAGTTACCTTTTCAAGATCAGTTGCCCAAGAAGAAATCCCATGAGAAGAAACCTGGAGCAGTAGTAGTGGTTGACAAGGGGAAGCAGCAAGATAGAGATCAGTCTGAGAGACCACGAACTCAGCAGCCTCCACCTCCTTTGCCACCACCAGCAACCCACGGCCTCCACCTCGCCTCACAAGCAAAGCAAAGAACGGCATGCATATCCACCTGTATATGGTCCACCTTCTCTTTTAGATAAGTTAAACAAACCTTATTCTTTTAAGAGGAGGTAATCAAGAAAATCTTTAAAAATCTCTTAAATAAACCTAATTTTAAGCTACCCGAGCCTAGGAGACCGGAGAAAGTGAGTAAAATTTATGATCCAAACTTTTGCCCTTACCACCGTATGTTAGGCCACATTTTGGAGGATTGCTTTACATTCAAGGACTATCTTGAACACAGTTTCAAGATAGGTGATGTAGTTATCCCAAAGGAATACCTTGTGGAACAACCTTCCAATTTCATTAGGGTAATCCTTGGGGATATGAGTGATCCTACCAAAACCAAAGAAGGTTGGGACATTTCTTTATCTAAAACCTCTAGGAAATAATTCAGAAGATCAAGAAGCCTGTGTGCAGCCTCAAACCTCCAACGGGGAGGTCTACAAGTTGCTAGTGCCAACTCTAGAAAAGTGGGAGCTCAAGTAGCAAGAAAGCATGTGTCGGGATAGCCCCTTAGCACCAACCGCTCCAGCCTTCAATTGTAGCTTCCACACCGGTGACTTCTACCATTTCAGCTAGCTTTTGTATCAGCAGATAAGGGCATCAAATCCCTTACTCCACTCACTCTATTTGACTTCTACTTTGTACCTCCAAATAATCCCAAGAAATTAAAAGTTTGAATTACATCTGTGTCTCTTCTAAGGAGTTATCTTCTTCTATTCCTAACGATAACTCTTCAAGTCTAATTAACTATAATAATTCTGATCTTTCTCTTTCTAATTTAGAGTTGGACTTTCCAACTCTGAATACTATGAGTTCATCTCTTGAGATAGACTTAGAATCATCCGATTCTGAGAGTCCCATAGGAGAAGCTATTGGTGATACTAAAGTTCAGGTAGAACCTTCCACCACTTTGCCCCAAGAGATTACTGAAGTCAACCTCCATAGTGATAAGGTTCTACCTCCTAGGGTAGCACCTCTTAATGAAGGGAAACAAGTCATTGGTACTGAAGATCAAGAAGCCCTTTCACAAGATGCTCCACCCTTCAATATGCTTATGGAATACCAGCCGAAGGTGTACTACAACATCCTTTCTCATCTAAGAAAGTTGTCATCTAAGCTAAGCATATATGATGCCCTTGTCTTATCCAAAGAGAAGAGGGAATCACTAATCAAGGCTCTTCTTGATCTTGAAATATGCTTAGCTCAGCTGACCGCTATAGGTGAGGAAGCACACTATGCAAAAGAAGCCCAAGGGATCACCTTCACAGATGAAGACCTACTTCTAGGGGACTTGGAGCACAATCTTCCCCTATATATCACAATCGACTTGGACAAGTTTAGACTTGTAGGGTTCTCATGGATTTAGGTGCATCAGTAAACATTATGAGTCTAAAGACCCTTTCCTATTTGAAGATTGACATCTCTACACTCGAGATTGGATGAAGTTGAGAGGATTCAATGAAAGGTTAGCGGGCTTTAGGTTATATAGTATTATCATTGGAGATTGGTGACTAGAAGACTGAAGTTAAGTTCAACATCATATATTCAAATACTTCATTCACTACTTTACTTGGTAGGCTTTGGATACATCATAATAATATCATTCCATCCTCCCTTCAACAGTGCATCAAGTTCAAAAAAGATGGAATTGAATACCGTGTCAACAGAGATGAAAATCCATTTTCAGTTAGAGAGGTTGAGATTTATGAGGATGCAACCTATTATCTTTCTCAAAACACCCTTTCTTGTGAACTTGGACAAATTCAAATACAAATGTAAAAATAAAAGAAAATGAAGCAAAATAAAAGATAAAAGAAAATGAAAAGAAAAATAAAAGTCCAAGTATATAAGAAAGGGGAATTGAAGAAGAAGTAGATCTGCATATCACATTCCACTCACAGTTCATTCCATTATATGAACATGTGGGTAGGATGGCTCAACCTCCACTAGGCAGGGGCAAAGTCAAAAATAGAGACAGTTCCAGAGGTTGGAGACACCCTAGTTGGCCTTCAGCCAATAGAGGTCATGTTCTAGTTCATAGAAGTACCCCTACTATTCACATAGGATTGGAATCCAGCTCAAAGGATGAGTCCAATGTGATTAGTATACCAGCCAACCCCTCTCAACGGGTTCCATTGGAGGTGACTTTTGATCCAGCTAGAGATGAAGACTATAAGCAAAAGTATTTGAATTGGTTTATGTGAAACTATTAGGTAGCTTGAGAACCTTAGCTCTTACCTCACTTACATCAAAGTTGAAAGTTTAGTAGTTAAGGAAGTCCCTAAGTCTTCCAAAAATAGAAGAGGTTCTTTTGGGTTCATCATCCAAGTCTAGAGCTTGATGTAGGACTTGAGGAAGATACTTTATAGAATTAATGGAATTACCTTTTGACTTTTACCTTGTGTTCAAAATCTTATAAAAAAAAGTTTAGTTCCTTACACATGGTCCAAGCAGTCATAATATTTCAAAAGCTATGGAACAATACAGTGGGAAGCACAATCAAGAGTAGGACTAGGATTCGCAGTCCAGATGAAGAAGATTATTGCCTAGTTGTTACCAACCATTTGGAGTCTGATAGGTTATCTTCACACATCCCCAACTCTTATGAGAATGTGTGTTTAAAAACTTTAGATGATCCAGATGATCTCCAAGTCAAAGAGGCATCATTAGAATTTGTAGAGGAGATTCATTCAACAATAGACAAGCACAAAGAAATCAACCTCAGGACAAAAGAAAATCCTCGCCCAACATACATCAGTTCATTACTGAATGAAGAAGAAACTAATGACCTAGTTAGGCTATTAACTGAGTTTAAAGACAACTTCGCATGGAATTATGAAGAAATGCCCAGATTATCTCTAGATGTAGTAGTCCACAAGCTAACAATAGATCTTAACGTTACCCCTATTAAACAAGCTCCTAAACGCATGCAATTACAAATTGAACAACAGGTCATTTTTGAAATCAAGAAATTGATCGATGCTGCTTTGATCAGGGAAGAAAAATATCATACCTGGTTAGCTAATGTCATCCTAGTTAAGAATAAGAATGGTCAAATTTGCATTTGCATCGATTTTAAGGACTTAAACAAGGCATGTCCTAAGGATGAGTTTCCTCTTCCTATACCAGAGCTAATGGTGGAAATTGCCTCATCTCATGTAGTCTTCTCTTTCATGGATGGGCTAGCTATAACCAAATCAAGATGTTTCCTGAATATGTAAGAAACACTACTTTTTGAACCCTGATCAAAATCTTTTGTTATATGGTCATCCTTTTAGCCTTAAAAATGTTGGTGCTACATACCAACGAGCCATGACTCAGATCTTCAATGAACTCATCCATCATCAGGTTGAGTGCTACGTTGATGAAATAGTAGTCAAGAGAAGAGAAAAGGGACCACTACTTTAACTTGAGAGTAGTTTTCGAATGGTTAAGGCAATATAACCTCAAAATGAATCCCTTGAAGTGTGCACTGAGAGATGTTTTAGGGAAATTCCTTGGGTTTGTTGTTCGACACTTGGGAATAGAAATAGATCTTGAAAATATTAAAGCCATCTTAGAAATGCCACCTTTTAAGAGTTTAACTCAACTCAGATCCTTTCAAGGACAACTGGCATATCTAAGATTCTTTATCTCCCTATCGAGGAGATGCCATTCACTTATCAAAAGGATGTCAAGTTCAAGTGGGATGATAAGTGCCAGCACGCATTCGAAGACATCAAAGACTACTTGGTAAAGCCGCTAGTTCTAGCAGCCCCTATCCCGGGTAGGCCACTGATCCTTTACACTACTGCATTAGATGACTCTCTCAGGGCTCTGTTGGCCCAAGCCAATGATGAGGGGAAGGAAAGCTCTCTATACTACCTCAACCATTGTCTGATCCCTACTGAAGCAAACTATCCACCTATTGAGAAACATTGTCTACCTTTGATCTTTACTTCTTAGAAGCTATAGAACTACATACTTTCTCAAAAGGTAAACTTGATCTCTCGAACCAATCCACTATAGTACCTCATGACATGGCCAACACTTTCCAGATGTTTGGCTCACTGATCCATGATACTCTCATAATTTGATATCACATTTATACCCTTCGCGTAAAGGATAGCACTAGATTTCTTAGCACACCCACTTTTCTAATTCTTTGCTTAGTAATGATCTCATGAAAAATCATGAACTTAGGGAGGCTAAACGATTGGGAGATGTATTTTGATGGTGCTACTTCTTTTCTTAAAGGTGAAGCACCATGATCTATTCTCTCAGGAAAGGTAGGGGTATGAATAGTTCTTCTAACTCCAAACCGTGATGTGATGAGATTCTCATACCATCTTTCAAACCCCTGCACCAACAACAAAGCTGAGTATGTGGCTTTGATTGCCGGTTAGCCATCACTATCAGTGTTAAGAGTATCAATATCTTTAGGGATTCTTAGTTGGTCATCAACCAGATTGTCGGGTCCTACAAGGTTCTCAAACCCAAGCTTCATCATTACCATGAGTATGCCATGAAGTTGTTGGCCTAGATTCCCAAAGTCACCATCTACAAGATTCCTCGAGCAGAGAACGCAATAGCAGATGCTTTGGCCAAACTTGCCAAAGAGTTGGCATGTCGGAAGATGAATTCATTTCAATAAGGGTCCAAAATGGACAAATCCTATCCCTTATTAATTTTGAACTCATCGAGAGACTTTCTCTTGAAGGGGAGGTTGTCATTGCCAAAATGGACAAGGAGCTAGATTGGAGGCAACCGTTCATAGATTACTTGAACACCAGCAAACTACCTCAAGAGAAATCATAAACCCATCAGGTGAAACAGAGAGCTCTCTCCTATGTTCTTGTTGATGGCACCTTATACCGACGGACTTTGACCAAATGTGGTTATATTATTTAGACAAACATGAAGCCCATGGCATTATAACCGAGGTACACTCAAGTCTACATGGAGCTCATCATTCTAATTAGAAGATCAAAATGAAGATCAAAAGACTTGGATACTACTGGCCTTCAATGATCACAGACTGCATGGATGTAGCTAGGAGATGCCATCAGTATTAGGTACACGATGTGGTCCTTCACCAACCACCCAACATTCTACACTCTACATTGGCCTCATGGCCATTTGAGTGTTGGGGTACCGATATTGTGGGTTTGATTGATCCTCCTTCTTCATTTCATCAATCTACTTTTTTTTTATTTTAAGATGAAGCTAATTGGTGTGAGAGAACCCAAAAGGCATTATATTTCGATTAGTACAAGCTAGGATGCCATTGGGGGACTCTTACACCTACCCTAAATATGCCATGGAGGATTTGCAAGACTGAGTTAGGTGTAAGAAAACCCAAGCAGCATCCTTTCTTAGTAAGAATTCCTAGTTGCCATCCGTAGCACCGTTTCATCCAATTCCTCAAGTGTGTTTAGGGTAGGTGTGAGAGAACCCAAGTGCATTCTATTCCCTTTAACACAAGCACAAAAATAAATACATATCTTTTATCTTAGGCTACTTTGATGTTGGAGCAAGTCCCTATGGTACTCACTCATTAGCTGCTCTAGGTCAGGCCTACATGCTACCATGCTAGTATGTCACCCCAGTGGTCACTTATTTTAGAAGATGTGAGTCCCTGTACTTTCTTCCTAACTTGGCCATTGCAAACCAATAAGCACCTTATTAGTATGGTAGACTTCACTGCCCGGCCAGTAAGATAGCTCATGTTGATTTTATTTAAGAGAATGTGAGTCCCTATTCTTTCTTCTTGAACTAATCATCATGATCCGACTAGTTTAAGTATATTTGAGGTTTGGGATAAGTCCCCTAGAGGCTCCTTTTCTCTTGACTACATTTGAGTCGATATAAGTACCCCAGAGGCATTCACTCGAGTTGCCTAGGTGGATGGCACACAAGTCAAGACGTGACTATCGAGAATCGATATAGGAGGATGTGAGTCCCCGATCTTTCTTCCTGATTTGTAAATCACGTGCACCTGGTTGATGTTGATTTGCTATGACAATGACTCACGTGGATACACCACTCTTGATAGATGTGAGCCCTCACACTTTCTCCTTGAGTTGGCCACCAAATACCTATTTGATTTATGACTAGCCATGTCATCTTCTCCAAGGTTTTCGATTAAGCCCTTAGTGAACCCTATCCTTGTGGGCATTCTATTTGGATGATGTCCATTGTGACCCCATTTAAACATTACTTGGGTTACTCTTGAACTGGACAGTCCCCTTTTCCTAGTATACACCCCTGTGGTTGGAGAATTTGTTTAGTGGATACCCAAATTCTCCCTTAGTTCAATAAATCTGAGTTAGTTCTAGGCTGATATAAGCCCCTTCTTAGTTTGATCCCTTGCAAACCAATAGGGTTCATGTTAAAATAAAATAAATAAACAAATTAATTAATTCACTTGTGGTTTAGGAGTTCAAGCCTCTAAAGGGCCCCTTTTCCCAAGCAGGCATCCTATCTCTAGGGCAGTGTTAGTAGAACTCTCTATAGGAATTGTCTGACTACCTGAGTTGAGATAAATCCTCGGGTCGGTACTCACACCGTAGTCACCCTTAGGTCAGGTTCAATCTATTTTTCCACAAGTAGGTTACCCCGACAATCATTCTGCTTTGGAATATGTAAGACTTTGACGCATTCTTTCTAGCACGACTATCACAAATCGACAGGCAGTCCTAGGTCAGGTTCGATTTGTTGCCCAAAGCAAACAATCACCCCACTAGTCTTTTGTAGTGGAAGATGTGAGTCCCTGAGCTTTCTTCCCTTGAATTGATCATTACAAACCGAAATGCACTCCTTTGTTTAGATAGTTCTCCCATTAGCCGGGAAGCTACTCCCTTTGGTTCAGTAAATCTAAGATAGGTTTAGGCTGATATATGCTCCTTCTTAGTGTGATCCACAAACCAATGGAATTCATCAAAATAAAGTAAAAAATGAAATAAATTTGGACTATCTTTGAGCTGATCTAAGTCCCCTAACGGCATTCACTCAATAGTCAGCCCTAGGTCAAGTTTGATCTATTGTCTTACCAACCGACCACCCCAGTGGTTCTTTATTTTGGAAGATGTGAGTCCCTGTGCTTTCTTCCTAACTTGACTATTGTAAACCTAGAGGCCTCCCTTTAGTTGGATAGTCCTACTTTATGGTTGCTAGACTACTCCGTTTGGATTGGTAAATCTGAGTCGGCCTAGGCCTCCATGGCCCCTACTTAGTACGGCCCATCGCAAACTAACAGAACCCATCAAAATAAATCTAAAAAAGAAATCAATCTCGACTGTCCTTGAGTTGATTTAAGTCCCCTAGTGGCATTCACTCAATACTCAGCCCTAGGTTGGGTTCAATCCATTGCTTGGCCAATGGATCACCCCAACAACTGGTCCCTACTTTAGAGGATGTAAGTCTACTATACTTTCTTCCTAGTACAACTGCTGCACACCAAAAGGCATCCCTTTGGTAGGCTACCCCTTAGGATTAATTAATCTGAGTTAGGTCTAGACCATGCATTGCATCTGCAAAACCAAATCATCAAAATTTAAAATATAAAATTCAACCAGTAAAATAAACAAAATAAAATAAAATAATCAATCAATCCAAATCAAAATCTTTTGCTTCTCTCTAGTGAGATGCACATCTTTCTACTTCCCTAGCGGATCTTGAATTCTAATCCCTCAGCGGATTTCACAACCCCTCCCTTGTGGATCACTTGAACTTGCCTCCCTGGTGGAGAGTTCACTTTTCTATCCCCGGTGGAGTCAAAACAAACACAATTAAATAAATAATAAATTAAATCATATTGATTTATCTCCCCAGTGATAATCAAATTAAACCCCTCATCCCCTTATGGATGATTTGAACCTATTTCCCTAGTGGATTCCTCCTTCCGTCTCTTATATCCTTGACATGAGTAGAGACACATTGCACTAAGTTTTGGATTCCTTCTACACCTTGAGTTAGGAGTAGATCATCTCTATTAGTGTTTGTGATCGTTTGGTGTTGTTGATCATTTCGGTCAACACCAATTCGTGCGGTGTACCTTTTAAGTCACACCACACCTATTGGGCTCCCTTTCATTGACCTCATTTTTAGGATGAGCTCTCGACCCATCCATCTTTAACATAGGACATCTCTTAGACTTTAAGAGTTTCTTAGTCTTAATACACATCTAGTGATTAGGTGGACACTCAACCTATCCCTAAAGACTTAGATGAGTTAGCCATAGGAATAGGTCATGCCTTAGGGGTGTTAGGAAAATTTGCCTAACCTATAGCTTGAAACATTTCTCACTTCCTTCCTTCAAGTCAAACTCCAAATCAAATCAACATCAAAGCATAAATCAATTCCAACTTAATTGATTTCCTCCAAACCCAAATCAATTCCACATGATAGAAACCCATGATTGAAACTAATGATTGAAACTCATGATTGAAATTCCAAGTTCAAAATATTTCCTAAGTCCTTTGATTCCCTCTCATGGAGTTAGCCTAAATCAAATCTAAATCAATTCAAATTCAAGGAAATTTCTCACAACCCATTTATATTCTAATTTATATTCACATATATAAATTAAATATAAATTTAAATCAATCAAACTAAACCTAAAGAATAAATCCAAATTCCAAAAATCTTTCCTAAGTCCTTTGATCCCTTCTTATGGACTTAGCCTAAATCAAGTTCAAATCACTTCAAATTCATGAAATTTTCTCATTACCCATTTATATTCACATATATAAATGAAATAGAAATTCAAACAACCAAAAACCAACTCCAAAAATTAAATTCAAATTCAATCAAAATTCAACCTAAGCCTTTCAAGTCAAAGTCTTGAACTTAGCGAAATACAATTCAAATCAAGCCAAACCTTTGATTTTTCTTAATGATTCAATCGATCCTTCAATCATGAATCCAAATATAAATACAAACTTCAATCACCAAACCAAAACTAAATTCAAAAATCAAACCCAAATCAAACTCATGTTCACCCTTTGAACTTGAAATTGTCAAGTGTGTCAAAACCCATTAGACTTCAAATCTCTTGCAAGTGGATTTATATTTCAAGCATAAGTCCATATGTGAGTTCAATCAAACTCAAATCAAGCTTTGACCAAGCCATTTGACCTACTTGGCTCACTTGACCAAAAGTGACATAAAGTATCCCTTTTGAGCCAAATTCTAATCCTACCCAAATTGGATTGAACTAATTCTAACTAAGCCTCTCTTCATGATCAACAATCATCATGAGATGATCAATCACTCAAAATTGGGTCAAACTAAGTCAAACCTAAGGGTTGACCAAGTGAACACTTAGCCAAAATGAAACCCAACATAGCCAAAATCCACCATAGGCCAAATTGTTTGAAATCATTGATCAAAACTCATTCATGATCAATGTTTGAACTTGACCAAGTCAAGATTTGAGCCTAACCTAGCCCAATTGGCTACTTGATCCAAATTGAACCAACTTGAGCTAAAAAGTTAAAATATGTCAAAACTTGATCTAAGCCAAATTGATTGAAACTAATAGGTCAAATTCATTCTAAAATAATTGTTGAACTTGACCAAAGCCTCAATTGGCCAACTAGGCCCAACCTAGCCCCATTGTCCTTGAACCCAACTTGACCTAAAAGGTCATATTGAGCCAAAATTAAAATAAACCAAAATTAATTAGAAACAAAGATACCAATCAATTTTAAATGACCAACCAAACATAAACCAACCGATGACCTAACCCAAATGGGTCAAATTGGTCAAATTGATCAACTTGACCCATTTGACCTAAATGAAATCAAATGAACCAAATTCAACCCAAATTGAACCAAACCAAAGATGCCAAAATATTTCAAATGGTCATATGAACTTGACCCAACCTTGGGTTTGACCCAATTTGTCCTATTAGTCAACTTGACCCATGTTGCATTTTGACCTTAATGGGTCAACATGAGCCAAATCATATCAAACCAACTCCAAATTCAATGAAACTTGGCCTAACCAATTTTTCAATCATACCAAACATATTGAAATTGAAATTAAGATCAAATGACCATTTTACCCCTAGGTCATAAGGTAACCTAAAATCAAAACCACTTGAAATTAGGTCAATTCCTTTTCATGGACACTTGGCATCCTCTTAGTGGACCAAATGGTCACCAATGGATATGGTGCACTGACATAATGGGTTTGGGTCTGCCCAACCCAAACAAAGGCTAAAATTGACCACTTCCTTCAAATTAAGCACATGAAAATCCTTCCTCCACTCAATTAAGCACATGGAAACTCCCCCACTACCTCCCTCTAGCCAAAATGAACCATGTGCAAACCCTAAACGGCTTAACAACCCATTGTATGAGGTCAATTGATCAAAAATGGCATCTCTAAGCTTAGCCGTCTGATTGTTCTAGGGGAAGATATACTCCCCCTAATTTCATTTCAATTCAACACTCTCCAATTCAATTGAGCTTAGGGAAGCCAGAGGAACCATTTCTAAGTCTCCCCAAGCTATCTCAAGACAATTGAACTTCTCCATTTTTGGATTTTCTAAAACCAAAAATAGGGGAGCTCAAGCAAAATTCAATCTCACTCCAGACTCAATATCAGTCCAATTCACTTTGCAAGGTTCATCAAGGAACTCAATTGAGCTCACCCAACCCTTCACACAAGTTCTCTAAGCAAGGGAATAGTATTCTTGATCAAGACCAAGCCCACTTGAAGGTGAACTTAGCCTATAGGAAGATCCATCCAATTTCAACACCTCAAAACTTCAACAAGGCTTTGTATCCACTAAACAAAGCTACTTCAAGGGAATCATGCACCGGTGATAGCATTCAGTGAGGTATGTCATTAAATCAAGCATAATTCATCTCCTCTTGGTCCTTTGTGAAGGGAAGTTTCACCCCAAGCAAAGCTAGCCATTGGATGTGTTCTCCTTTACTCTTAGATGGTGTGGGTTGAATTTTGTTTCAATCTGAGCTCAATCGAGCTCGGATCTTCCCCTAGAAGATGGATGGTGACCATCTCCCACAAGGAAAATCAGGGATGGATCATGGGCCATCCATCCATGTGTTTTGGATGGACGGCCATGATGAAGACACATAAATCCATCATTTTAACCCTTAAGAACCGCAGGCTTGATCTTAATCGCTCAATCCTTGATTGGACAGATGGAGAGAAAGTACGTAGTGCCATCGCTAACGCAGCGCTATGATCTGACAACTTAAGTGACCATTCCCTTCATGCCACGTAGAAAGTGCACACCGTCTCAGCCTCCATGTGGCACCAACGTGATTAGTCACATAATTAGGGGATTAATTACCTAATTAATCATAAAATCTTAAAATATTCATATCTAAGTGTAGAAAAATCAAAAAATATGAAGCAAATTGCATATAAAAGATAATTGAATGTAGAATATTATAAAATTGATTTTGATAGATTTTGAACATTGTTATTTTCTAAATTTGGGTTTTATGTGGAATATAATTAGGCTAATTACCCTCTGATTATTCCATTAATTAATCTCAAACTTCTCATGTATTTAGTGACACGCCTCCTAATTTTCTTGGGATTTATTAATGATTTAATTAGGGTAATTGTTGGATTCATTCCTAATTACTCTCCTAATATAATTATGCCTAATTAAGTGTGTAATCAGTGTTTTAATTCTTTGATTGAGTTAATTAAGGTTTATTTAAGTGAATAGGATGTTTACAGGAATAATTTTGGGATATTTTCCTTAATATATTCCTTAAACCCCATCTTTCTTCCTTAATATAAACTTAATTAAGGATTAATCCACTAATTACCTACATAATTAACTTGATAAAATTCTAAAACCTTTCAGAACTTAATCAATCTATTTTGGGTAGATGCTTAGGTGTTTAATAACCTAAGTGGCTTAAGAAAATCAAAACCTAATCCACATGTGTGAAAAGGGTTATGAAAGTATTTAACTTAAACCCTTTAGTTTAATTAATCATTAATCATGAGCCAATTGCATTAGGCCCTTTTATTCCTAGGTGCATTGCTGATTTCAATTCCTTGTGTGATTTTATATCATATCATTGGCACATAATTATTTGGTTAAATATGCTAAGGTGGTATAAGAAAGGGATAATTAATACACTTAATGTACACCTTAACGTAACCAAAATATATAAATCATCTAATCACCTAAAAATTAAACAAAAAGAATATACATATGTGGGAATGGGCTAGGACCAGCAAACCTCTTCACATTTTTTAAATTAAAATCAAACTCTAAACAAAACAAAACTCTCTTTAAAACAAATTTGATTTGCTTTAAATAATTTTATTCCATAAGATTATCTTTAGTAATTAATTAGGGTGAATGATAGCTTTCATTACTTTATTTATTTCCTAGCATGCTAAATATGTATGCCATATAAAAATCATGCACATTCCTTTTAAAAATCAAAATTAAAATGAAATATTTCCTTTATGTCAAATTTCATGTTTTAGCTAAAGTAAAATATGAATGGCTATTATCACTTTTAAATTTAAAATTATTTTCAAAACTTATAAATCAAAAATCAAAATTAAAAGGTATGCTACTTAAACTATATTTATAAGCTTGCTTGTAAATATAAAAATGTGTCTTATGTTTGGTTCCTTTCTTTCTTCTTAACATGGATTTGAATAAGATTTGCAAAGTGTTTAGTTCTTTTAATAATATAACACTTGCTTAAAATCTACTCTTATCCTCTTCCATGTTATAACTTAAGGAGGATCTTTACATTTACACACATAAATTGCATAAACAAACCAAAAATTAAATAAACATAAACTTTGCATCTTTCTTTTTTTCATTTATCTCCTTTGTACATGCATATGTATTTAAGAAAAGTGATATATTAGTCTGGACAATCCCGGAATTGTGAGGCTATAAATAGCCCTAAGTAAGTCTTCTACCTTACACCCCTGGTGTTAATAATGGCACCATACTCACTTATGTCATTCATACATACACATGTGCTCGTGAATAAAGGATAAATGAAATCCCCCTTTTCTACTTAATGAAAATCATGCATCATAAACACCCAAAATTTCTTAAGTAATATTTCTTATCATTCATCAAAAATTGTGCTAAACATTTCTATTTGTATGTGTAGATATGCTTAGGATCCATTCATATGCATGATATACATGTTGGGAAAGAAATGAAGTGATGTGTGTTTTGTGATATTAATTCACTTTACTTAATCTTAAAATGCCTTTATTTTTGAATATATTTGTTTAGGGAAGATCTAAACTTAGGATTAATTAAAACACATAATAAAATATTCACTAAAAAAAATTAAATATAAACCTACTTTAGAAATTACTTAAGGTAGAGAAGGAAAGAGAAGTTCATTTCTCTTTTCCCTCTCTTTGCAACTTAGTAATTAATCATAGGGTTCACTTATACCAAATCAAAATACAAGATAAAATCAACCAAAGCAACTAAATCACTTACATGAAATAAACCCTCTAAGTTGAATGTTTTCATGCTTAGGAAATCTAAACCTTAAAGCCTAGCTAAACATACCACACAAATCTTAAGTAGCACACACATTAGGCTAAGTCACCACTTCAAGCTTTAGGTTAGGGTGGTACATGGATTGATGTTTACTTTTATTTTATGATGTATTGTTTCTAGTCTAGATTTTAGGGTGAATGTCTGTAGAATGAATGGTAGGATGATTTAGTCTAATCATTATTTTTCACAAGGGATTGTGCTTAAGGGGCACTGTGATAAAAAATATAAATACTTTTGTTGTGCAGGTGCTTATACCCCTAAGCATAATACAATAGGCTAGGTGGACTTGGTTACCCATGTGTGGGGTGCTAAGACCAATATACATGCTTGGGATTTATATGGTTTGTTTAGCTAATATCTATTTTGCAGGTGTTAGCTTGATTTACTTTACCATTTCATGTAATTTTTGCAATTAGGATTTTGGAATGATTGTTATGGGGGATTAGGATGAGCATTGGTCATAAGATCTCATCTTATGTACCATGTGAAGCTTTTGGAGCAACCACATTCCAACAATCCAAAAGAATGAACCAAAAGAAAAAAGAAGAAAGAAGAAGGAAGAAATGAAGACCCCCATAACATGAATTTCTTTACTTGATTGTAAATTAATTCATTTGTAATCTGGGTTGTATAAGGGTAGGGCTCAGCTACCCAATTTGTTTTCAGGTTTATGTAGTGGTGCCCAACTACACTTAGCCTTTTATTCTTTTACATTAGCTTTATAAAAATGTTTGATGTTTTGTTTAGCTTGTGCATTAAAAATGGTATAATTTTCCTAGTTTCTTCCTTACTTGATGTATGACCTGGATGACGATTAGGCTCTTAGGGGAAAATAAATCTTTTACCAAATTACCCAACTCAAAATTAAAAATAAACAACTCATATAACCTCACTTAAAGCCTAAGTTAAAATCAAGATAAAAGAATTAGTAACCCCTTAGTTGGATGTGTACTTTCTTTTCTAACATCATGTATAAAAGCATATTATTTCACTCTTGATTGGAGGGCTTCCACCTTTGTAGAGAACTTGACTTGACCTGTGAGAGCCATGGTGGAAACACACCTCCTTATCTTGCTGATTTTGGGCCATAAACTAATTTTTCATGTGCATTAGGCATAAAGAATCCTATAACTTAAGTCAAATTATTATCCAAAATGAAAATAAAACATACAAAAATTTTGCATTAGATTTAAGTCATAAATTCATGCCCTACATAATCTATCTCTTAGGGAGTGTGTTTAAGGACTTAGTCTCTTTTTAAATAAATAACAACCTTACTATCTTGCATAAACATAAGACTTTCCTACATATTTTTAAAATTATAGGAGGAGTTAGTTGGCGGCCACACCCAAGCGGTTGTAAGTCTTACAATCGGGTGGTTTATCCTCTCTTGTGGAGGTAAACCAAATACCCATTTTCACCTTAGATTTAGGTCATTCTTTTGGCCTTCGCCAAAGCTCCCTAGATTTAGGTTCAAAGGTTGCTTCTCCCCTTTGGGGGCCTTAAGCATAAATCCTCACCTCTTAGGCATTTTCATGACTTTGTATCATAGAATTATAGGTCCTACATTTCTAATAAAAATTTAACTCAAATAAACTAATTTAATTTCAAAAATATAAAGCACAACCATAGGGTTGTTTGGGATGCTTACTTGGCTTTCTAGTATCTTAAGCATCGCCTACTTATTTTCATTTGGCTTCGATAAGAACTCCCTCTTCCTGATCAATCCCACTTGACTTTCTAAAAATAAACCAATTAATTGGTAGTCCTACCTTTTTGAAATCTTTGGAGACAATGATCATTTACCTTAATTGAGAGTATTCATAAAGAATCCCATTCCTTATGATGTAATTAACAATGGTGGCTTGCCCCTGTAGGAAACTTAATGAACCTAATTTAAAATAAATCTTGCTTTATTTTTCCATGTAAAATAGGGGAAGAATCTCTTGTACATTCCAAAGACCTATAGTCTTTAGGAGTCCTTATTGAGGTGATTAGGTCCATTATAGTGTGGTGATTTCTATCTTTCGAGATAGTACACCTCTCCATCCTCACCCCTAAGATCTATGGATCTGTGTGGCGTCCCAACAAGATGTGTTTTATTTATTTCTATTTTCATTTATCTCTCTCTTTCCAAAAGAGGAGGTGATAGATGAAGGCAGAGATATATAAAATTTTCACCACAATCACGTCCCTTATGACCCCATTTAAACACTACCCAGGTTACTACCAGATTGGACAGTTCCCCTATCCTGGTAACCACCACTTTGATTGGAGAATTCATACTACGGATGTGTAGATTCTCCCTTGGTTGAATAAATCTGAGATAGGTCGAGGCCAATATAGCCCTTTCTTAGTGTGGTCCCTCGCACACCAACAGGGTCCACGCAAACATTTGAACAAAATATATATATCCATTTGTGGATTAAGAGGACACCCTTAGCGATACTTTTTTCCAAACATGCATCCTACCCAGCGTCAGCAAGACTCCCTGTAGAAATCTTCTGACTACTTTTGAGTTCACATAAGTCCCTAGGGAACTCACTTAGTAGTTGCCCTTAGGTCAAGTTCGATCTGTTGTGCTACCAGCAGGTCATCCTAGTGGTTGCTCTTAGCTTCGAAAGATGTAAGTCTACTATGCTTTCTTCCTAACACAACTATTGCACACTAAAAGGCAACCCTTAGGTTGGTTAGCTCTACCCCACAACTAAACTATCCCTTTAGATTTGTAATTCTAAGATAGGCCAAGGCAAATATAGCCCCTTCTCATTGGATCTATCGCACACCAATAGGGTCCATAAATTAAATCAAACTAAATCCAATTCAAACAAACCATACCAAATCAAATGAAATTAAGATAAAATCAACTATGGCTACTTTTGAGTTGACATAAGTCCCCACCGGCATTCACTCAGTAGTTGCCCTAGGTTGGGTTTGATTTATTGTGCATCCAACAGATCATCTCAGTGGTTGTTCCTCGCTTTGGAAGATGCAAGCCTGCTATGCTTTCTTCCTAGCATAGTCGTTACACACCAAAAGGAAACCTTTAGGTTGGTTAGCTCTACTCTGCGGCTGATAGACTATCCATTTGGATTTGTGTATCTGAGATAGACCAAGGCTCTCGTGGCTCCTCCTTAGTAGGTCCATCACACACCGACAAGGTCCATCTCAAAATTTAAATAAATTAAACCAACTTCCCCAGTGGAGTTTAAATTGAAATAATCCAAACCTATCTCTCCCTAGTGGAGCTAATTAAACAAATCAAAGAAATTTAATCAAACTCTTATCCCTAGTGGATACTCCTTCAAAACAAATTAAATCAAATCCAATTCCAATCTCCCCATTGGAATTAAATCACCTTCCTCACTCAGCAGAGCATATATTAAATAAATAATTAAATTTAAACAAAATCAAATTCAAGCCTATTTCCCCAGCTGATACACCGCCAAACAAATCAATGAAATCAAACTCAAATCCATATCCCCAGTGGATAGCTCAAACTTACTTCCCTGGTGGAAGGTTCATATACCCAATCCTCAGTGGATTCCTCCTCTTATGCCCTTAGCATAATTCTCCCACATGTCATATCCAATGCATGTGTGATCCCCTAGTAGATCTTTCTTCATTTCCTTGACATGAAATTCTAATCAAATCATCTTCCCTCTCTTATGCTCTTGGCATAAAATAAGTTGCATTGCACTAAAATTGTGATTCTATCTACCTCTCAGGTTTAGGCATAGGTGATTTTCATTAGTGTTTGCAATCTTTTGGACGTTGTTGATTGTCTTTGTCAACTCCAACATGTATTATGTGCCTTGTCAATTACACCACACCTATTGGGGGTCCTTTTGTTGACCTCACTTTTGGAGTGAGGATTCAATCTCCTCTTCATAGACTTAGGATTCTCTTAAACACTAGGACTTCCTTAGTCATAAAATACTTCTAGCAGTTAGGTGAACACTTAACCTAAGCCTAGAGACTTAGAAGGGTTAACTACAGGGTTAGGCTATGCCATAGGACTTAGGGAGATCCATCTACCCTATAATCTAAACCCAATCCATGTTCACCTACTTAAGCCATAACCAAACCTCAAATTCAATTCAAATACCAAATCTAAATCCAAATTCAAATCCAAATTGAGTGATTGAAATCTATAATCAATTCCAAATCAAATCAAATCAACCCTTCCTAGGACCTATGTATTTATTCTATGGAACTTAGCCTAAATCTCATTCAAATTAAATCAAATTCAATTGATTTTCTCATAGATCAATTGTTCCTTCAATTATCTTCCCAAATATAAATCAAATCTACATTCAAATGAACAAGTCAAGATCTAAATCAAATCAAATCAAATCCTAATCCAAACCCTTTAATCTAATTTCATAAACTTAGCTAAATCCCATCCAAATCAAATCAAACTCAATTGGTTTTCTCATAGATCAATTTCTCCTTCAATCATCTTCTCAAATATAAATCAAATCTACATGCAAATTACCTAAACCAAAGTCAAATAAAATTAAATCCTAATTTAAAACCTTTAAGCTAATCTTATAGACATAGTCAAATTTCATTCAAATTTAAACCAAATTCAATTAGTTTTCTCATAAATCAATGATTCCTTCAATCATCATTCCAAATATAAATAAAATCTACAATCATCAAGCCAAACCAAAATCAACCTAAGTCAAATCTAACTTAGCCATCTTGAATTGAAATATCCAAATGAACCAAAATTCATCCAAACAAAAATCAATTGCAATTGAATTTATATATCAATCCTAATCCCATATATAAACTCAACTAAATTCAATTCAACACAAAATCAAGCAAATTGACCTACTTAGGTTCACTTGACCTAAAGTGACCTAAAGGACCCATTTGTGCCAAACTTCAATCCAACTCAAATTGGATTGAACCAAACCAACCAAGACCTCCCATCATGATTGTTGATCACCCTAGGGTGATCGATTATCATAAATTGAGTCAAACCAAGTCAACTTGGTCAATTTACCAAGTCAACCCTCTTAACACACATGATTCCAAATGAGCCAAATTGCAACCTAAGCGAAATTAATTAAAACCATTGATTCATACCAACCTAAAATTAATATTTGAACATGACTTGACCTTCAATTCAGCCAAACCAAATCCAATTGGCCCTCTTGATCCAAGTTAACCCAAATTGACCTAAAAGCCCAAATTGGGTCAAATCAAAATATAAATCAAATTGATTACAACCAATGGCTCAAGTTCATTCCAAATTGATTGTTGAACTTGTCCAAAGACCCAATTGAACCCAATTGACCGATTTAGCCCTAAACCTTAACCAAATGTAAATTACTTTAAACCAAAGAACTACCAATCATTTTAAAATCAACCAATATTTACCCAATATTCCATTAAGCCAAATGAATTAAATAATTTGAACAAAATAAAAATAAAATCTAAAACCAATTGGTAACCAATTGACCCACCCTTAGTCAAATTGAATCAAATGAAATCAAATTAATAAATCAAAAACTTGGTTTACCATTTTTTGAATCAACCAAATCAAATACCATATTTTTAGATTAAGGGCATCACATGAGACAAATCACCCATTTAAGTGGCCATTTCTTCTCCTTGACCACATGGCAACCTCCCATTGGTCCACCTAGGCACCTAGGACACTACCCATCTTGACCCAAGGGGTGTTTGGGTAGACCATGACCCATGGGGAGGTTAACTCACCTCACCTCACCCATTAGAGCATTTTAAAACCCAAGGACAGCCACCTCCCACCATTACAACTACTTCCTCACCTTCACCCACTCAAATTGAGATAGCTCACCTCCTCCCTACCACTCACAACTATCTGAGGTGGTCAGACAGCCACTAGAGGCCAAAATAGATCAAGTCGTCCGATCAAGAGGAGGATGGGGTATGCCCCCCTCCCCATTCCATCTCCAATTGAGAGATTGAGCATCCTCAAAGCCCTAACTATTCAAGATGAGCTTTCAGAGCTATCTCTTGAATTCCTAAGCCCATTCCCTCATCAAAAAACCCCATTTCCCTCCGTCTTGAATAGAACACCCCCATTTATAACCCAACTCCACTATCACTTAACCAAATCCAAATTGCTTGCACCCACATGCTCCCCACACCACGTCAAGCAAGAATAAAACTTCCCCCAAGCTCCACTATCATCGAAAATAGCATTTCGATCAACAATGACCTCCACAGTGATGAATTTTTTCCTTCTGAGCAAACGGTGAGGAACCAATGCTAGTGTTAATCAGTAGGGCTTCGTCTCCACTAGATGAAGCTTCCTCAATTGATTGCACCACCAATCTTGAGCTCCTGTGAGATAATTTATCAAAATTGAGCTTTTGGTGAAAAATGGTTGTTCTTTTATAAAGAAAAGTTGCATGTCATTCGATCTTGACCATTGGTTCTCCTCTCCTTACACTGTGGATGGTGTGGGATTGATTTTGAGTTGATCCGAGCTTGGGTGACCTCGAATTGAGCAATGAATGATGGACGGTAGCTATCTCTCATCATTCAGGAGGGGACAGATCAAGCACCATCTTTTTTGCCTAATTAGAACAGACGATCATGATGAAACCTGTTAGAATTATCCAATTGAATCCTATCAAACCATGGGATTAATCATAGCCATCTGATCTAAAGATCAGACAGCAGACGAGAAAGCCTGTCCGCTATCTCCACGTAGGCGTCACGTCTGACGACTTTAAATAGCCAATCTCATGGTGCCACATGGAAAGCGTCTCGTCAGTATGCCATGTAGCATCGGCAGGATTAGGTTATAATTAGGCATAATTAATTATTTTTTAATGGCTAAAACTTCTTAAATTTATAACAAACCATAGAAAAATTAAAAAAATATAAATAAATATTCATTTTAAAAGTATCTTAGAGGAGAATCATTTAAAATTAATCCAATTGTCTTTGAACAGTAATTAAGGCTTAATTTAAGTTTAATTAAAAACTTCATTAGCTTAATTCCCCTTAATTACTCAAGTAATCAGTTCCAAACTTTTTGAGATTATTTAATGGGATGACCTCTATCTCCCATAATTTTCTTGGGATTTATTGCTTGGTAATTAGGGGGATCACTCATTTAAGCTTTGATTACTCTCTTAACTAATTATGTGATTAATTAACCCTTAATTAACAAACAAATTTATTAATTAGGCATCTTAATCATTATTGAATATTTAATGGGCATGGGAAATGAGATGGAGACCTCTTTCTCAATCTCTTTCCTAAGTCCATTTCACTTTAAAAGAGATTAATTAAAGGTGTAATTAATTAATTGAATGATTTAATTAATCAAATTAAAATCCAAATTATTCATATTTTAATTAATTCATTCATGGATAGATATTTAGGTGTTTAATAACCTAAAGCTATTTTAAAAAATTATGATTAACCCGCGTGTGTGGGGAAACCATAAGAGTACTTAAATAAGTTCCTTAATTTAATTAACCATTAATTATGAGCCAATTACATTAGGCCTCTTTTATTTCTTAAGATCATTGATAATTTAATTTTCAATTCAGGCGCATATTATATTGGCTCATAATTATTTCGGTGGTTTTATTAAGGTAACATAGGAAAGGGTTAATTAATGTACTTAATGCATACTGCAAACTAATTAATTCATTAAAATCAACTTAATTACATTCCATTGAACCATATTAATTAACAAACATTACGAATGGGATTGGATCAACAAACCTTTTCTCACATCCTTAAATCAAATCAAAATATGAAATTGAAAATGGTATTAAGAAAGCTTTGCTTTACTTTAAATGGTTTTATTTGATGTGATTGTCCTAGAAAAAAATTTAATTGAATAAAATTATTTGTTTATGTTTACCAATCATGTTAAATATTGTATGTCATTTGATTTCACACATTCATTTTTTCAAATTTAAATAAAATCAAATGAATTTCTTTTATGAAAGCTTGCATGTGTTGGCTTAATTAAATATATGTATGGCTATTATCACTAATAAATTCAAATTTATTTTCTAAAGCTTATAAATTGATTATAGTACTTAGAGTGTTGATAGCAATGAATATACATAGGGCATGCATGTGTTTATACATTAAGCATATTAAATATGGCTCTCTTTCTTATAATTTATATATAGATTTACATGAGTTTGAACAATAATGGGTATATAGTCTGGACATCCCGGGAATACAAGGCTTTAGCTATCCCCAAGGAGGTCATTTGATTGCCTCAATTCCTTAGTTTAACAATGGCACATACTCATTTGGTTTCATTCTTATGTATTTTGATATTAGAATTTGGATAGAACTTTAATTCATATTCCTAAATGATTTAGTTTAGAAAAATACAATCTTTGCATGATTTTTATTCTATTAGTTGTGTATACATTCATATGTATTTAAGATAGTAAGTATATAGTCTAGACATCCCAGAAATATGAGGCTTTAGTTAGCCCCAAGGAAGTCATTTGATTACCTCACTTTCTTAGTTTAATAATGGCACATACTTGCTTACATCTTTTATACATGTGTAGGTATGCTTAATTAAAGGATGAAGATCCCCTTTTGTTACCAAAAATGCATGCGCTTACATTCACCTAAGTCACTAGCACATGTGATACGTATAAATTAGTGTTCTCTTTTTCTTATTCATGTATATATGTACATAGATTTGGAATGTTAATAAGTATATAGTCTGGACATCATGGGAATACGAGGCCTTAGTTAGCCCTAAGGAGGTCATTTGATTATCTCAATTTCGGTTAACAATGACACATGCTTATGTGATTCCATCCTTATGTGTTTGGGTATTAGAATTTGGATAGAGCTTTAATTTATATGTTTATATAATTCAAAAAATAATGAAATATATAAATTCCAAACATACACATTCATCATCATTTAAGTGTGTTGAAACATATTACATGTATAGATATGCTAAGTATTAAATCATATGCATGTTATATGTGATGGAAATGAATGACTTAATATATGTCATGTGGTAGTATTTCAATTAAATTAATCTTAAGATACCTTTCATATTGAATGAGATTATTTAAAGTGAACTTAAACTTAGGATTAATTAAATCATTTAATAAGCCATTCATTAAAGAGAGCTAAATCAAATTAATATGCTTTGGAAAGTGGCTTAAGTTAGGGATGAAAGAGGGTAATCCTCTTCCTTATCTTTGTAACACTTAGTTACTAAGTGTAAAATTATATGAATCAAAAAGAAAATGCAAGTTAAACTTCACAAATCAACTAAACAACTTGAAGTGAAACTAACCTTTTATGTTAAATTAAATCCTTCCAAACTTAGAAAATCATAACTCTAATGCCTAGTAAGACAAACCACACCAAGCCTTAATACACACATTAGAACTAAGTCACCATTTCTAGTCCTAAGTTAGGATGGTGTATGTATGGTGTATGTTTTATTTTCTGATGTATTTTTTTAGACTATATGCTAGGGTGTATGCTTCATAGACTGGATGTTAGGCCGTTGTTAGCCTAATGTTATTTTCTACTCAGGATTGTGCTTAATGGGGCCACTAAAAAATAAATATAAATGTTTTACATGTAGGTTGCTTATATCCCCTTAACATAATCCAAGCTAGGATAGGTGGGCTTGGTTACCTATGTGTAAGGTGCTAAGAACAAATTATAAATATAACTGCTTGGGTTTGTATGTATGTTTAGCAAACCTCTATTTTGTAGGTGTTTAGATTTACTTTCATATAAAATATAATTTTGTAATAGGAATTAGGATTAGTGCTACGGTAGATTAGGATGAGCAGTGGCTAGAAGGCTTTGTCCTGGGATGCCCTGTGATGCCTTTGGAGAAAATCAAATCAAGAGAAGGAAGAAAGATGATATGAAAAAATGAAGGAAAGAAGACCCCCCATAGCATGAATTCAAATTCTAATTGTAATCATTCTTTCAAATTTTGTGTTGTATAAGGGTACAACTTGGCTATCCATCTTTTCTCTCTTGGGGTTGTACGGCGGCACCCGACCACATCGATATGTTATTCTTTTATGTTAGTTATAAAATTATTTGATGATTTATTTAAAGGTGTGCTTTAGAAATGACATGCTCTTTCATAATTTCTTATGATTGATTCTTTAATATGTGGCCTAGATGCGTTAAGCTCTTAGAATAAATAATCAATTTTCTACCCAACTAATCAATCATAACTGAATTTTAAACAAGTCATAACCTCACCATAAAGACTAGGCTATAATCAAAATAACTAAAATATTTAGAAACCACTTAGATATATGGTTGTATGTCTGATATCATGCAAGCATCTTGAATCACTCTTGTAAAATGAGGGCCTCCATTCTTAAATGCATAAGGACCGCTTGACCCATGAGAGCAACCCCTATTGATGGAGCTTCACTCTCTTTCTCTTTTAATTTAGTCAATAGTCTACTTCATCAGCATTTAGGCATAAAAAAATCCCAAAGCCTTTATCAAAATAATGTGTAAAAATAAAATAAAATTTGAAAAGGTTTTCATATTTATAGATTAAATCATTGCTCAAACCACTTATGTTATAGTCTCTTAGGGAGTGGGTTTAGGACTTTAGTCTCTTTCTAATTAAATAACCACCCTAACTATCTTGCAATTCATAAGGCTAGACTACATGATTTTAAAATTATAGGAGTTAGCTAGCGGCCACTCCAGGCAGTTATAAGTTTAGAAGTCCGATGGTTTATTCTCTCTTGTAGAAGTAAACCCTTATGTCCACATGTCGCTTAGATTTAGGTTATGTTTTAGCTCTCACTAAAGCTCCTTAGATTTAGGATCTGAGGTAGCTATTTTTTTTTTGAGCTACAAGTATAAATCCTCACCTCTTAAGTATTTCCATAATCTTGTGTTGATGGATTATAAGCCCTAGCAATTTAGTAAAATTCAAATCAAATAAATAAATCTCTTCACTTTCAAATACATAAAGCCCAATTATAGGATAGATTGAAAAGCTCAGTAGGCTTCCTAGTATCATGAGTATTCCCTACCTGCTCTCATTTGGATTCAAAAATAAGTCTGCTCCTTGAACTTTTCTAATTGATTTTCCAAAGAGAACCAATCCTTTGATAGTCTAACCTTAGAATCTTTGGAGATGATAATTGTCTACTTAAATTGAGAGTATTCTTAAAGAATTTTATTCTCTAGAATGTAATTAACTGTGGAGGTTAGCCTCCATAGGGAACTTTAGAACCTGGTTTAAAATAAACCCTACTTTATTCATTCATGTAAAGTAGGAAAAAATCTCCAGTATATTCGAAGACCCATCATGCCTTAGGAGTCCTGATTAGGTGATTAGGTCCATTGAAGGGTGATGCCTCTATCTTTCGAGATAGTACATCATACCTCAATATCATAGTCGATCACTTCAATAAGTACCCCTTACGATCCACGTGGGGTCCCCAACGTCCAAAAATAAATAACACAAGGTGTGAATTACCCTCAACAAATATATTGAGTTTAAAAGTGGTTACTATCTATTCTTTTGATTTTCAAGTGTAAAGTTAATAATCCCCAAGATTTAATGAAAAGCTAGAAGCCTGATGGATGATAAGACAATTGATTATTATTAAGGTAGTGTGAGAGCATCGGTGAAAAATTATTCTTCAAAAAAATTTAGGAGACCCATATGGTATTTTTGGGGTGCTTTTAATGTTGTTGAAATGTGAGTTATTTAAATTTAATATTTATATATTTTTTTCAATTTTTATATTATGGGTGGAAGATTACATAAAAAATTTTCTCTAGCTTATTCATGAAGTCTAAGGCAATAGAAGATGCACCCAAATAATCAAGGATAAAAAATATTTTTCGGATTTCTTACAACCCCATCTTTTTTTATTTTATACTTTTGATGCATATTCATAAGATTATGCATTATCTACTATTTTGTTTGATAACTTGATGGTGTTTTGAAAGAAATTTCACTTTTTAAATAAGCTGATGGCTTTTACTACTAAATATTTGATCAGCTCGCTGCAAGCTACTAGGTAAATCACCATTTTTAGTGGACTCTTTATGTGGGACCAAGACTTCTCTTGGCTCCTAAATTGATCAAGATTTTCAAATCATGTAGCATGTCCTTATCATAGTTTCTTTTTTGTTTAAATCTCTACTTGTCATTCATAATTTCATTATTTTTATTTGGAAGTGCATCATGATCTTGAATATTAAGTATCTATGTAGGATATATAGATTTAAGTATGATACCAAGGGCATTTTCATATCAGGGCATAAAAAATTAAACAATTTTTTGGTGCGATTCTTCTAAGAATTTGTCTAGTGGGTACTTTAGGTGAGAGAAAAAAAAGTGAGGTTTTCCTAAGAGATGACTGAGATTAAAAGAGTTACTAGAGCTGACACTTATTAAAGTGGGAGAAATATCAAAAATTCTCAATATCTTAGATTTGGGAGCTTGCAACATGAGCTACATCAAATTATCAAGTATGTATAAGAGGACAAATTATCTAAGGTTGGCCATTTTATCCATGAAAGGATATCATAGTCACAGGATTTGCTCTCTGTTTGGGTAAGTTTCTCCCTTTATCCCAAGTTATTGTTCTATTAGATTCATAGATTCTCCATCTATTTCTTCTCATGTTCTACCTCCTCCCCACTACCCATGGAGTCACCCTCCTATGCCCATGTGCTAGATGGAAGTTCTTTGGTGATAATAGCCACCCATCGCACCCCGCCCCAACCCTAATATCCTTCTTTTCCATCAATCGTACCATGAAGCTTATGTGAAAAGTTCTACCTCCTCCTTTCTTAAAAAGGCTTATAAGAAGAGTGGAAAACCTATCATACTACTTTCTAAATTTGAAACTTGGAGCTTGGCTGAACTCTTAAGTTTACCCTTGTTGGAAAGTTTGTTTACCTACAAGCATCTAAAGATGGACACCAGAAGGAACCATTTCAATGAGTTGAAACTTGTTGGAGAATGGAGAGTTTGCCTTTTGGATGGAAGACATATCATGTTTAAACTCTCTATGGAAGAGGACTATGCTAGATTTTTCTCTTAAAAGCTCTACCACATTGATAATGTACCTACAAAATTCATGAAGTGGACTCTCTCCTTTGATTGCAACATTGAAGCTTCAATTGCTCTCATTTGGATTAAATTGCTTGGGCTAAACCTGCATCTTTTCAACCAACAAATCCTCTACTCAATAGTAGCCATATATGGTAGACCTCTAAAGCTGGACACACCTACTTTCAACCTAACTAAGCCAACAACTACAAGAATCCTTGTGAAATGGACATAACAGCCTCTTATAATGATAAAATTTGGATAGCAACACAATCCAATGGTTACTGGCAAAAGTGGAAATTGAGCAAAAGCCTTTATATTATAGAAAATGTAGGATGTTTGGTCACAACTTGGATAATTGCTTCATTGCACACCCTGAACTAAAAATAAGTAAAGTGGATAGGCATAAGCATCCAATGGAGACTCTTCATCAAGACATCATAACATCTTTCCAATTTGATATAAGATCCATCAATATCAGCAGCAATCAACCCACCTTACGGTTTGGTAATGGAGACCCTCTGCACTGCCACTCTGATAATTCTGGAATGCAACAAATGGAACCTGAAAACAAAAATTTACTGTGATCACCCAAGGGATAACAACCTCCAAACTAAAACACCTCCTATAACTCTAATATCCCTTAGTAAAAAAACTCATGAGGATAACTCAAATTACAAAATTGATCATTCACTTGCTATTGAACCTAATATCAGCCATCTAGACAAGGAACAACATATTCTAAAAATTAGATACTAGCAGATGACCCACCTTACTAGAACTCCTCACTTCACCTACAAACTCATCCTGAATAGGGCAATGAAAGGGATTCTAGAAATCAAACCCAAGCCAACCCATCTACTGAAGAATAGTATAAGGACATCATTAACTCAGTTATGGAGGAATGGTACACCTACATAAACAAAAAAAATAGTTGTACAAAAGAACCAGGGAGCTGAAAAAATTATTAGCAAGCAAGTTTCAGAATGTAAGAAACAATCCAAGTGGAGAATGTACATCTAAAAGACCACTAGAAGTAACTCTACCCCCAAATGACAAATATTATGATTTGGAACATTAGGACATTGATAAGGCCAATGCCACTAATAGATTTAGAAGCCTTGTGAGACCACACAATCTTGAACTATTTGCCATTTAAGAACCTCTTGTTCAAATTCAAAATCTTCCAAAAATCAATAGAAGATTCCCTATCTTCAACATTATAAATAATAAAATTTGGCTTTTCTATAAGCTTAGACTCCAAATCCAAGTTCTTGTGGATTCCACTCAATGCCTACATTACCATTTGCAAGACTCTAACTTCAATATCTATACTACTATCATTTATGTTGCTTGTAATCAGCAACACATATTGGAATTATAAAATGACATGAAGCAAACCATTTTACATACCTCTGGCCCTTGGTTAGTAGGAGGAGATCTCAACGTGTCCTACTGAAAAGATGGGAGGTAAAAAACTAAACCTATCCATCATTTCAGAATTTGTTGAATGCATTGAAGAAACTAACATGTTTGATGCTAGATTTAGAGGCAATCCATTTACATGGAAGAGAGGGAGAACATGTGAAAAAAAGGATAGGATTCTTACTAACTCAGATTGGCACACTTGTTCTTGCACTTTGGAAGTTCAATACTTGGCTAGAATTGCATCAAACCACTCCCCCATTGCTAGATAATTTCAATCATATCACTAAACCGAAGTACCACCCTTGTAGGTTCCTTAACATGTGGACATCCCACCTAGATTTCATTAATTGCATATCAAAGCTTTAGCATAGTGAAGAACATCTCAACCCATGGATACTTCTATGGATTTTTCACAGGAGAATTACTCAAGGGCTAAAAAAAGTTGAATGTGGAGGTTTTCGGCAACATCCATCACCAAATCAAAGCCACTAAAGAAAAGTTTGACATAATAGATCAAGAAATGTCCCAAATGGATGGCATTACTACTTCCCAACCAACTTGAAACCCTTCTTGAAAGCCTTTAGCTAGAGCTTCAAGAATATATTGACAGAAAGGACTTCCTTAAATAAAAAGTAGCTATTCAGAACTACCTACATGGGGATAAAACACTATATTCTTTCATACCTGCATCTGGAAGAAGAGGGAAGAGAAGTGTGTCAACAAGATTAAAGACTTTAATGGTAACTGGATTATAAACCAAGATGGAATCATGGAGGATTGCACTAACTACCTTACCAACTTTCTAAGATAGTCCTACAACCATAACTCAAACTATCGTCAACCAAAATTTTTGTTGACTTTGACAAAGTTCCTATCAATAATGATGACCTCACTTCAATTCTTAAAGAGGAGGAAATTTGGATAGCTCTTAATTCAATGAATGGGTTCAAGATTACTAGCCCAGATGGCTTTATTTCCCTGTTCTACAGAAAACATGGAATGTTATCAAAGTGAAAGTTATCAAAGCCATTTAATTCTTTTTTAGAGACATGAACTTCCATAAGTATTTTACTGCATCAGCTATTATACTGATTCCAAAAGAAAAAAAACTACCACACATGGGACAAGTTTAGACCTATTCTCCTAACACCTGTCATTAATAAGATCATTAGCAAAATCATTACTAATAGGCTCCAAATGCTTCTCCCTTCACTTATCTCACCAAATCAGTTAACTTCTATAAAAGGAAGGAACATAATTGACAACATTTTGCTAGCTCTATAATTGATTAAGGACATTGATAAAAAATGGGAGAGGAGGCAATGTGATGATGAACATTGACATAATGAAAGTGTTTGATACTATTAGCTGGGAGTTATTAACTCCCTTAAAGAGAGAGGTTTTTCTACAAGATTCTATAAATTGGTGGAGAAACTTCTCTCCAGTATTCATTACATGATTTTACTCAATGGGAAGTCTAGTGGCTTCTTCCAAACTAATAGAGGTGATAAGCAAGGTGACCCACTCTCCCCCACCCTCTTCATATTGGCTATGGATATTGTCTCTAGAAAGCTAAATAGTGTCTCTGATTTAAAGGGAAACAATAACTTGCACACCACTGGGAGAATTAACATCACACACTTAGCTTTTACTGATGATCTTCTATTATTCGACAATGGAAACAAGAAAGCTATCAACACCTATTAGACAATTATCAAGGACTTCATGAATATCTCTAGTATGTCTTTAAATACTAATAAATATATTTTGGCCACAAGAAAGCAGTTAAACAAATCAAAATCAAATGGATTACTAAAAAGACTAGATTCAGTCATTATAAATTACCTCACACTTACCTTGGAATCAAACTTTATAATGGAAAACTTACATCTTCTCTATTCTTTGATCTGATTAACAAAATACAAAGCAAAATCAGCATTTAGGAAAACTCTTTCCTCTCTTTTGGAGGGAGAATCACCTTAGTAAAAAGCATTCTCAACTCAAATCAACTCCTCTATACACCACTCAAGTACAACACATTCCCAAAACTATTAAAAAAAATTGAAAGAATGTTAAATCGATTCATTTGAAATCATAAACAAAAATCTATATATTAGGCTAGTTGGAAGAAAATGTGCAAACTGACCAGCAAGGGTGGCCTAGGCTTCAAGATAATTAAAGATAATATCAAATGTAACATCATCAAACTATGGATTAAATTTAGAGAGAATAATTCACTTTGGTTTGAATTTATGCTGACTAAATACTGCACTAATGCACATCTAATGGTTATGGGAAAGAGGCCTTCTGATTCTGCATTATGGAAACAATTGTTGCTGCATAGGGAGGAAGCTGAAATTTTGATTTTCTAGGACCTTGGAAAGGGGCTGATTGATATTTGGAATGATCATTGGATGGAACATGAACCCTTTTATGTGGAGTTTGCTGGTAATAGGCCATTGCACTCAAGCTTTATCAAAGATTTTTGGACTGATTCCAAATAAGACAATGACAAGTTAAAAATTATCCTCCCTCCATACGTTTGCAAGAAAATTGGTAGTTTACCAATTGAAATTGGTAGAAAGGATAAGCTTGTAATCAAAGGGAGAGCCAACAACTATTCCATGCTTAAGACAATTTACTTCACCCGATGGCAAAATTCCAACCCAACCCATTGCGGCAAAGTAATTAGAATTCTAAAATCAGACCATCAATATCCTTTTTCTGCTAGAGACTCTTCTACCATTACCTTCCTCTAGATGATATCCTCAAGCTCATAAAATTGAGATTACCCTCTAGGTGCCTATTATGAAAAGAAGGAAAGAAAAGATTATGCGTACCTTCATTCAATGCAACTTCAGTAGAAAATTCTAGAATGCCTTTGTTGATCACATTCATTGGAAGGACAATGCAATGACCACTCCACTTCCTCAACTCTTTGATAACTTCCAACCAAAGGTTTGCAACCTGACTGCCAAGAACTTGAACACCCAATTCAATATCTTATGGTTTATTTAGACAACTAGGAATGATCTCAAATATAATGAATCCATTATTACTCTTAAATCCACTACACTCAAAATCAGATCCCATCTACAAATAATGGACATAAGTGAAAATCATAGAGCTAATTGTAGCAAGGGGAAAGTGAGAACCACACTCCTTCAATTTGGAACCTTGTTTACTTGCAAAAACCTCCCCATAATACCATCAAAATCAACATTTATGGTAGCTATGATTCTAAGTCTTACAGGGCTGGCATTGGTGGCATCTTCCAAAATTAGTTGGGGAATTACACTTTCTTCTTCTCAATGCCTCTTGTTGCTCATTCAGCACTCCATGCTAAGGTGACTGCCTTATAGTATGCTCTCCTATTTGCTACTAGACATCCACACAAACTATCGGATTGAATCTGCAATCTCAACTCCCACTATGGTATATCATCAACACTCTCAAATCTATCAGAAGTTTGTTGAAGAGCCTTAATATATCTTACACTCACATAAGGAGAGAAGGCAACCACCTTGCAAATTTTCTAGCTAAATGCAATTCCCATCTCCAACATTTTTCCTTCTCTAAGTCTTCTGATAAAGAATTAGGCCTACTTGTGCATAATGACAAATAGGGACTACCTTATACTGGCTTAAAATTTTTTGTAATTTTCCTTTTTTGTATCTTTTGGATTACTGCATCTTTGAGTAATCAATAATAACTTCACCTTTATGAAGAAAAAAATTGTTCTCTTGTTGAAGAGATCTAATAATTATCATAACAGTAATCCTTGTGTTTATAAGGTCATCCTAAATGTTATATGGAAGGCTGTGAAAATAATGAAGCTCCTGATCTAACAATAGGTGATTGATCCCAAAGTGTTTATTATAAGTAATAGAGAAGGTACCCTTCATCATATGGATTTTGAGTATATTACCAGTTTAAATCTTAATAGGGGGTTTGTCCCTAAAGTTGCATATTTATAGGTGATCTAAAAGAACATACATATTAGTTGTTAGTGATCAAATAAACTAGTATATCAGTTTCCTTCTTTTTTAGCATATGTGGTATTTTATTCTTATTCAATATGAACATGTATAATTTTCAATTATGGATAGCCTAGACATTTGGACTTATGCCTTATTTGAGTATTGCACTAAATGAGTGGAATACTAAATTTAGGTGAGCATGTATGAAGTTGAATAATAAAGCCAAAAAGTTATAGCCTATGAGGATTAACTAACTATGTGTAAGATAGAGTTAGAGAACATATCATCTTCCCTTTCTCTATAGCATTAAAAAGTTGATCATACTCACAATAATATGATTGAGACATGGGTAGAGACTCTTTTAAAAAAAGAAGAAATCCAATGCACTTGTAGTAAAGAAGAAGACCCTTGAAATTGATATAAAGGCATTACAAGATCACTTTATGAAAAAGAGCTATCATATAATAAGCTCAAGTAAAAGTCATATCGCTGAAGGTAGCAACCAACTTCAAGAATTATGTAGCCTATCGTGATTTCATAAAGGTTTTTATTTAAAAGCTCATAATCATATATTTAAAGTTGAAGTGAGGGACTTAAAGCATAAATGTTTAGAAGAATGCTTTATGAAGGGATTCTTAAAAAGAGTTTGTTTGGTGCATCACAAGATTGGGTTAACTATAAAGTTTTATCTCCAAATCAAGCATCAAAAAGGCCTTCTAAAATTTAGAGATCGAGGTGTTAAAATGAGTTCAGGAAGGCATTCATTAGTGGCCAAGAGATTGAAGAGAATATTGATCTCATGTAGTATGTTATTTTTTAAGGAAATATTCCTCTATTTTTTCTTTTTTTTTCTTTTTTTTCTTTTTTTGCTATCCCATCTATTTTTAAAGTACAATCATCTTTGTATCAATTGCATGAGTTAAATCAATGAGTAGGGTTAATTTATTGATGAAATTATTGAACAATTAATCTCCATAAAAGAGTAACCCCAAATTCCCGAATACTTATCTCATTTTCTTGTCATGTGTGTTTGCTGATGAGGTGTATTATTATTACAACTTTGGTCATATGTGTAAACTTTATAAAGAATCTCTAGAGAAGTTTGTTAATGAGTTTCACCTTATCAAAGGTTGTCTACTAAAGTAATGACATTAAAATATATAAAATAGCTCAAAGAAGATACACCAAAAAAATTTTACCTATTCTAGGTTGCTTATTAAAGTGTGACGTGTTAATATTAACATGTATAGAATGGGTTCAAAAAATTCCACTAATGGCTTTTTAATCTATTTGAGGTAGTTGGTAAAAGTATTACTCGACAACATTCGACTATGTAGAAGAGGTCGAGAGAAGTCCACCAATGACTTTTTGATCTATCTTAAGTAGTTAGTTAGAGTTTTATCAATGTTAACTTACATAGAAGAGCTCAGGAGAAGTCTACCAAGAACCTTTTTGACCTATCAAGGTAGCTAGTAAAAGTGTAACTTGATAACATTAACCCATATGAAAGAGTTCAAGAATCTACCAAGGAGTTCTCAAGCAATTCGAAGTAGTTTGTCTGAGTATTATTTGATGACATTAAGCTATATGGTTGATTTTAAATCAAATGTTAATGTGATCAATCACCAAGATATTGTGAAAGTTGTACATTTCTCAAGCTAGAGGCTAAGATTGGTCCATTAATAGACTATGAATTCCTTTTAGAGTGACAAGAAGACAATTTATGCACAAAAATTTGAGAAAAAAATCATAAGTTTATTACTTAATTAAGACTGTCAGTACATTATTATCATGGGGAAACTCGAAAACTTGATAAGAGAAAATGAAAGCTAATAAAGGAAAATAAAAGTTAATAGGAGGAGGTAAGAACTAATAAGAATAGATGATAATTAGCAATAAAAAATAGAAGTGGCAAAGCTTGTGTGCTAAGAATCTATGGTGATTAAAATGCAAGGACAACACAAATCTTGTGGGTTTTTATTCAGGTGAGCAAATATGGCACCAAAGAATAATATATCATCTCAAAAGGTAGAAATATCACCCTATGATAGATTTGATCACTTAAAAAAGACTCGTAAGGCTGATAAGATTTTTATCCTTTCTTACATAAGCGAAATTAAGAAAGGGTTTATTTTACTAGGGTTGCAAGTTCCTTACAAGGGCAATCCCATGTAGTTAATTATATCCAGAAGATATGACCACTAAAAACACTATTGATTAATGTAGCTAGCTATTGTCTCTATAAATTTTAAAGTTTGAGTCAAGACTACTAAATATGGAAGTAAAATGGAATAGATCAAATAAGAATCCAAAGGAGGATAAGTAGAAAGTGCTTAGATATTTAGAATATTAATAAACACTTCAACCTATTTTATGGTTGGGCTTTATATTTTTAAAATTGTGATTTATTTTTATTTTAAGTTAATATTTATTAGAATGATAAGACTTATATTGCAATAGCACGAGACTATTGGAAAGTCTAAAAGGTAATGACTTATTCTTATAGCATGGTAGAAACAAGATGTCTTATAACTTAAAACTAGAAGCCTGACCTAATCTATCTAGTGAAAATTAAAATTTAGTGGTTCACTCCCACCAAGGAGTATTATCCTATATCTAGTCTTTTAGACTTATAACTAGCTTATATGGGTTGTTAGCTAATACCTCATATGCTCCAAAATCATATGACTAGTCTTATGAAATGTAAGATAACTAGGCTATTATTTATTAAAGAAGAAATCTAGCAGCATAAACTTACTCCTTAAGTCTAAGATCATGGTTAATAAGAAATGCTTCTATCTAATGCAATAATTTATAAATTTTATGTATTTTTAGACACTTGATTCATTTAATAGGCTTGTGTATATAGATATGCTTATATGCATGTATTATTAGAAATGGTTATGAGTTAAATAAGAAATAGATGCCAAACTTCTCATAAAAAGTAGCCATCTTTAATGGACAAACTCTTATGTGCAATGAGTGAAGGGCCTGGATAAGGAAATAAGAACAAGATGCTTTATGGATCTCCAAATAATGGTTTTTAATTGATTTTATTGATTAATGCCTAAGGTTTTATACATGATTTGGTTATGAGTTGTTTTAATTTAATTTATGAATTTATTAAATTTAGTTTGGTAGAAAATTTAATTTAGTAATAGCATAATGAATCTAGGCTTATATACAATCATAACATCATTACATAAACAAACCTAGGAAGCACATATAGTTTCAATGCATAATATAAAATAAACATCACATCACATAATTAAATTAATATAAAAAGGATAGTGCGGTGGGGTTTTTCTATACACCCTTGAATAAAAGAGTAAAAATAAGTAAAAACTCTACTTTTATACAACATAGAACTAAGTAAGAAAAATAGCCTGTGGGTTCTTCATGTTTTCATTTTAAATGTAGTAAGCCATCTTGCTACAAATGCAGTAACCTTTCATCTTAAACTTAGTAAGTCTAAGGGGTCACTCCTCTTTAATATAGTTTCACCTCAATCCCAGGACATCCCAAGTCTAAGCCTTCTAATCACTACTCATTCTATATCCCACGATTCTAATCTATCTTAATACAAATTATATTTGAAATTCTAAAAATAAAATCTTAGTTAAACATACAAAACAAAAGTAGTTAAATCAAACATACACAGAGTAGTTATAACCCAAACATTAGATTTAGCACCAACAAGTGCTAAGCCTCCTATCCTAATGATCCATGCTTCGAAACATAAAAAGCAAGCACCTGTAAGCAAACATGTTAGTTTTAAATAATTATAGTGGTCCACTTTTTAAGCATTGCTCCTTGTAGAAAACATTATTAGGTCTAAATATTGCCCTAACATTCAGTCTATGACACATAAAACCTTCCATTTAGTCTAAAATATTACACTATAAAATAAGAAAAACTTAATACACAATAAACACTGCCCTAATCTATGTCTAAGATTGGTGCAATAATGGTTTTGTTTGAGTTTTAGTTTGAAAATGAGATTTTTTTTTTATAAAAGCAATTTTATTCAAGATGACATGAAGTAGAAAAAGTGTGAGTGAGATGAAAAAGAAAAAAAAATTATAAAAGATCAACTTTAATGTAAGGTATCCCAAGATTACGACTATATAAAAGATTATAAAGGTTTCTACTAGGTTTAATATTGAATCTTCAGAAGTTTCTCTCTGCTTGGCTAAGTAATTAGTAGGTTGATTCCCTTCTCTATGAATGTGGCTCACTTTAAATGTCATGTTGTCCAAAAGGTTCTTAGCTTGCTTGAACATGTTGATAAGATACCAAACTATTCTAGATTCTCTTTACTCAACTTGATGAGAGTAGATGAAATGGATTTAAGCTAAAACTTGTTTATTAACAAAATCATTGAGGTATTTAATATAGTAAGCAAGGCCAAGGCTTTTTAGTGTGTGGTGTTTATTTTTGGATGCAACTGGTGAGCACCACGCAGATTGTACGGAGTACTTATTGAAGTGATCGAGTACAACATTAAGGTATGATGTACTTTCTCAAAAGATAGAAATATCACCCTACAATAGACCTAATCATCTAATAAGGAATCTTAAAGGCATGATGGTGTACCATAGATCTTTCCCCTACTTTACATGAAAAAGTAAAGCAGCGTTTATTTTTAAGATGGGTTCTTTAGTTCCCTATAGAGGCAAGACTCCATTGTTAATTACATCCTAGGAAATGTGATTTTCTAAGAAAACCTTCAATTAAAGTAGTCAATTATTATCTCCAAAGATTTTAAGGTTAAGACAATCAAAGGATTGGTAATTTTGGAAAATCAAATGAGGTTGTTCAAGTAGAAAAACTTATTTTAGAATCCAAAAGAAGTTAAGTAAGAAATTTTTATGATACTAGAAAATCTAGTGAGCATTCCAATCTAGCCTTTGATGAGACTTTATATGTTTGAAAGTGAGAGGATTTATTTTGTTTGAATTGAAATTTTAATAGATTGCTAGGGCTTATAATCCATCAATACTAAATTGAGAAAATGCTTAAGAGGTTAGAATTTATGCTTGTAGACCAAAGGAAACTAGCTACCTTGGATCCTAAATCTAGGGAAATTTAGCACAGGCTAAAGCATGACCTAAATCTAAGTATAAAAGGGAACATAAGGGTCTACTCCGTAAGATAAAGTAGACACGTCCAACTCTTCTGGACTTACAACCGCCTGGAGTGGCCACCAACTAACACCTCTTATGATTTAAAACCATGTAGTCAGTCTTATATAATTGTAAGATGACTTAAGCTGTTATTTAATTGGAGAGAAACTAAAATCCTAAACCCACTCCCTAAGAGACTAGAGCAAGATTTGTATGAGCATATGAGTTATTCTAAAAATGCAAAATCCTACAAATTCATTATTTCATTTTGGCACGTTAATTTGGACAAAAACTTTATGATATTTATTTCTAAATGCATGATGAAATTAAGTTATTTGCTAAATCAGTAGGAGGAGGAATTCTCCACTACAAGGGATGCCCTCACAGGTCAAGCATTCTTTTATCGTGCAAGAGTGGAGACCCTCCCTATTCAAGGCTGGAAATAAGATGATATGCATGATATTATCATATACATCATTTAGTTAAGGGTTTGCTAAATCTTGTAATTATCTTAATCATAGTTTAAGCTTTATGATGAGGTTATGAGTTGTTTAAAGTTTAATTATGAGTTATTAGTGGGGTAGAAAAATTACTTTTATCCTAAGAGCCTACCGCATCCAAGCCAAACATTAAAACATCAATCATTGAAACTATAAAAAGAGGCATTCCTATTGCACAATCTAAACATACATTGATCAATTTTATAGATTACTGCAAAAGAATAAGAGGCTAGTGCGGCTAGGTACCACCATACACCTAAAAAAGAGAAAAATTGGGTAGTTGAGCTCTACCCTTATACAACCCGGAGTATAAAAGAATAATTACAATTATAAATGAATACATGCTATGGGGTCTTCATTTGTTACCAACTTCATGTCCTCCTTCTCTTCTTTCTGATTTGATTATGCTCCAAAGGCATCACAGGGCACCCTAGTACTAAGCCTTATGGCTATTACTCATCCTAATCGTCATAGCACTAATCCTAATTCTATTATAAAAATTATATTTTTATGGAAAGTAAATCTAACTATACTACAAAATAGAGGTCAGCTAAACATACATATAATCCCAAGCATTTATATTTTATAAGTTGGACTTAGTACCCCGTACATGGGTAACCAAGCCCACCTGTCCTAACTTGGATTATGCTCATGGGCTTAAGCAACCTGCAAATAAAATATTTATATTTATTTTTAAACAACCCCTTAAACACAATCTCCTACATAAAATAATATTAGGCTAAAAGTAGTCTAACATCTAGTCTACTAAACATACACCCTAACATTCAGTCTAAAATATTACATCACAAAACAAGAACATTGTCCTAACTTATGACTAGAAGTGGTGGTTTAATTCTAATATGTGTGCTAAGACTTTGTGTGGTATGTCTTACTATGCATTAGAGTTATGATTTTCTAAATTTGGAAATGTTTAATTTAACTATGATGGTTTGTTTCATTTCAAATTGTTTAGATGATTTATAAATTTTAATTCTTATTTTATTTTGTTTCATGTGATTTACACTTAACACCTAAGTGTTATAAAGAGAGGAAAGAGGCTTACCCTCTTTCATCGCTACCTTAAGCCACTTTTTAAAACACATTAATTTAGTTTAGTTCTCTTTAGTGAATAGCTTATTAAATGTTTATCAATCCTAAGTTTAGGTTAACCTTAAAAAAACCCTATTCAACCTGAATGACATCTTAACATTAATGTAATGGAATTACTATCACATGGAATATGTTGAGTCATTCCTTTCCATCACTTATAACATGCATATGACTTCACACTTAGCATACCTATACATACAACATATTTTAACATGATTAAATGATCATGAATGCACACATACTTAATGTAGAAGAGAGATTTTCATTCATTAATCAAATACACATACATATGTAAAAAAGATGTTTGCAAGTACATGCCATTGTTAACCAGGAAAGTGAGATAATCAAATGACCTCCTTGGGACTAATTAAAGCCTCATATTTTCAAGTTGTCCAGACTATATACTAGTTATCTAAAATACGTACAAATGTATATACAATTATAAGGATGAAGACCATTGCAAAAGATCCTATTTTATTTAATTCAATTTTTTATACATGTAAATTAAAGCTCTATCCACATTTTAACACAAATATGCATAGAAATGAAATTAAATAAGTATGTGTCATTGTTAACCAAGAAAGTGAGATAATCAAATGACCTCCTTAGGGCTACTTAAATTCTCATATTCCTAGGATGTTTAGACTATATACTTATTATCATTCAAACATATGTAGATTTATATACATGAACATATGAAGAAAGCCTTACATTCACATGTTATACATTTTGGTGACTTAAATAATTATGAATGCATGTATTTTTTAATAAAAAGAAGGATTTGCATTCCTTAATCACATATACATACACATGTATGAAAGATGTAAGCAAGTATGTGTCATTGTTAAACTAGGAAAGTGAGGTAATCAAATGACCTCCTTGGGGCTACTTAAAGCCTTATATTCTTGGGATGTCCAGAATATATACTTGCTATCTTATATACATATAAATGTATTCATAATTAGAGGAATGAAAATCATGCAATGATTGTATTTTATTCAATTGAATTATTTGTGCATATGAATTAAAGCTCTATCCAAATTTTAATATCAAAATACATAGAAATAAAATTAAATGAGTACGTGCCTTTGTTAATTAGGGAAGTGAGGTAATCAAATGACCTCCTTGGGGCTACTTAAAGCCTCAAATTCTCAGGAAGTCCAGACTATATACTTATTAGCATTCAAACATATATAAATCTATATATGAATTATAAGAAAGAGAGCTTTTCATTCATAAACTTAAGCTATAAGCATATGCAAAT
Organism: Cymbidium sinense; assembly: GCA_021442155.1. Taxonomy (NCBI): domain Eukaryota; kingdom Viridiplantae; phylum Streptophyta; class Magnoliopsida; order Asparagales; family Orchidaceae; genus Cymbidium; species Cymbidium sinense. The sequence goes on from CM038215.1 coordinate 54,562,420, forward strand.
CCTATATATTTATAACTATCATCACTCCAAACATTAGTATTAATTTATAAACATTGGAAAATAAATTTGGATTTATTAGTGAAAATAACCACATATATAATAAATTAAGCCAACACATGCAAGCTTACATAAGTAAATTTCATTTGATTCATTTAGATTTGAAAAGATGAATGCATGAGGTCACATGGAATACAACATTTAAAGTGATTGGAAAGGAATAGCTAAACATAAATGCATGATTCATTCAACTACACTAATTCCTAAGGACAATCACATTAAATAAGACCCTTTAAAGAAAATCAAAGCTTCTTATTAATTTAATTTTAGGATTTGGATTGAACTTAAAGAAGAGAGATTATCATTTATTATTTTAATCTCATTCCCAAGTTGGTAATCATAATTGATTTAAGGAAAGGTAATTCAATGGATTTTATGCATTAATTAAGTTGGATCATTAATCAAATCACTTAATTATCCTTTCATATGCTTCTTTAATTTGATTAATCATTTAATTATGAGACATAAATGATATGAACATGCAAAAAAATAAAATTGCAATGCTCCTAAAAGACCTAATGCAATTAGCTCATGATTAAACATTAATTAAGTTAAAGAAGCTTATTAAGTACTTTTATGAATTTCCCATACTTATGGGTTAATCATAATTTTCTTAAAGGTCTTTATGTTATTAAACACATAAAGAGGAACCTTTAATTTCATTGTTAACTATCTAATGTGATTAACATTTTAATTTGATTTAATTTAGCCATTAATTGATTAATTAAATACTTAATTAACTCTCTTTAATGAAGTAAATATGGAAAAGTAATTAGGAAAGGGGGCCTAACCACTCTCCCTCATCACCTCACTATTGATTAGTGATTAATGAGCTTTAATTAATTAATTTTTACTATTTATAACATTAATTATTCATTAATTAGATCAAGAGAGTAATTAAGATATGAATTATCAATTCTCCCAATTACCTAGGTAAATTTCAAGAAACTTATGGGAGGTAGAGGTCATCCCATTAAATCAACACACAAAGTTTGGAATCAATTGCCCAAGTAATTAGAACTTAACTAAGCTAATGAAGTGAAAACATTCAAACCCTAATTAAATCTTAATTACTATTCAAAATCAAATAAAAATATTTTTAATAAAATCTCCTCTATGTTACCTTTCCAATGAGTATTTATTTTATTTTTTATTTTTAATTTTCTACAATTATTTATGAATTTATGAAGTTTTAACCATTAAAATGAATTATTAAACCTAATCAACCTCTAATCCCATTGGTACCATGCAGATCACTGATGTGGCAGCGCTTTTTTACGTGGTGCCATGGGATTACTTTTTAAAATTTTCTGACGCAATGCTAACGTGGCGATGGTGGACACGCTTTCATCCCCACCATCTGATCTAAGATTGGATGGTGGGGATCAAACCTACAGTTCTTAAGGATTAAATCAAGATTAAATCTAGCAAATAATCACAAGCGTCTATTCCAATCAGGTGGAATGGACGGTGGATGATCCTTTGTTCTCGGAGCAACGAAAGATGGACACCGTCCACCTTCCTCCGCTCGATTCAATCTCCCTGGAGCTTGTGGAGGCTCGAGATTGATCTAAAATGTTCACAAGAGATATCTAGAAGGATCTAATGGTGGGAATCGTGTGACATTATAATTTTCTTCAAAAGGCCAAACAAAAATTAAAAAATCTATAGTTTGCTAAAATTTACCTCGTTAGAGCTCAGGATCGGCAGCTAACTGATCGAGGTAGCTTTGTCTTGAAGAGACAAAGCCCTGTTGAGAATATGGTACCTTGCCTCCTCGTCGATGGCTCTGTGGATCAACCGCCACTGAAAAATTTATCAGAGTTAGGCTTGGAGTGGTCTCAGTGCTCGAATCGCTTGAGAGAAGATTCATTTTTGCCTCGCCAAAGCTTGGTGAAGATGTGGGTGAAGTTAATCTAAAAAACTTTGAGGTTTGGTGGAGTTGGACAGAGTTGAGCCTTGTCCTATTTCAGGCAGGCTCGGTTTCATCATCGCCGATGATGGGAAGGCCATGGGAGCTCGGGAAGCACTTGGGGGAGTTCGTCTCTAAGTGCTTAAGCTCTCTAATAGCTCAATTTTTTTTATTCGAATGGAATGAGGGGGAGTATGCCCCCCTCCTCCCTCAAATCAGATGGACAAGATTCTTTATGACATTTATAGATGATCGTGGGTGGCAGGAGGGAGCTGAGGTGGCTCAATTTGAGTGGCCAAGGGTGGGCAGGTGGCTGTCCTTAAGTTCCAAGTGCTCCAATGGGGTTTCATAGGTTATCTCACCTCCACTTGTCTTATGGTTGACCAAAACAACTTTGGGTTAGGAGAGCTAATGGTCCTAGTGTCCTTTTGGAGCTTAGGGTAGCTGCCAAGGGGAATAAAATATGGGTTTTTTCTCATGTGGGAAGCTTTACACATTGAGTAATGGGTCAATTTAGGTTCAAATTAGGTTGGGTTGGATTTGAGCTGACCTAAGGATGGGTCAAGCCAAATTTCAAAGGGTTTGGGATTAGTTTGAAAGGGTTTGGCTCAATTTGGGTAGGTCAAATTGGGCTAGGTTGGGTCAAGTTGACCACTTGGTCAAATTAGGTCAAACTAAGGGATTGAGTCTAGTTCAAGTGAGTATTTGAAATATTTTGGTTCAATTGGTTTGGTTTAATTTGACTTGGATTTGGATTGAACCCATTTGGATTCATATGGGTCAAATAGCTCAAGTTGACCAATTTGACCAAATTGGCCAAATTGGCTTGAGTTAGGCATTGGTTCATGTTCAATTCATCATTTGAGAATGACTGTAAGCTTTGATTTCAAACAATTTGGATTTAGGAATGATTTAGGCCAAATTAACCCATGAGATCAATTTAGGCTAAATGGGTCAATTGGGTTCTATCAAGCTTTGATCATGTTCAATAATCAATTATAAATGGATTTGATTCATTGGTTGCAATCAATTTGGATTAGATTTTGAATTGGCCCAATTTGGCTTTTTAGGTCAAATTGGGTCAACTTGGGTCAAAGGGCCAATTGTGGTTTGGCTCAATTGATGGCTAAGTCATGTTCAAATTTTGATTTTAGGTTCATATGAATCATTAGTTTTAATTGATTTGGAATAAGATGAGGTTTGGTTCATTTGTCAAATGTAGGTTAAGTAGGTTAAATTGGTCAAATGACTAATTTGACTTAGTTTGAACCAATTGATTATAATTGATCTACCAAGGATGATCAACAATCATTATATGAGATTTTGGGTGGTTTGATTCAATCTAATTTGGGTTGGATTGAGATTTGTTCAAATAGGTTATTTAGGTCACTTTGGATCAAGTGAGCCTAATGGGTCAATTGAATCAATTTGGTTTAAATTGAATTGAATTGAGTTTGGTATTTGATTTGATTGGTGGCTTTGATTGTAATTGGTTTAGGTTTAATTGGAATTTTGGCTCATTTAGACCCTTTAGGTCAAATGGGTTAGGTTAGGTTGACTGATTTTGATTATAGTTTTTTGTATGGTTTGGAATGATAATTGAAGAATTGATTTGCTTATGAGAAAATCAATGGAGTTTGGATTGGATTGAAGGAATTTTGGCTAACACCAAAGGGTTGAATCATGGGTTTAGGTTTAAATCATTTAGATTTGGTTTTGATTTGAAGTTTGAGTTTGAGTTGGGATTCAATTGATATTGTTTTAATTTGAGGTCAATTTTTAATTAAGATAATAGACATGGGTTTGGTTAGGCTATAAGCTAGGTGAGTTACTTTAGGTCCTAAGGCATGGCCTAATCATATGACTAATACTTATAAGTCACTAGGCTTGGGTTAAGTGTTCACTTAATCACTAGAAGTGACTTTGACTAAGGAGATCTTAGTGTCTAGAAGACTCATAGATCTAAGATGAGAAGATTGGATCCTCACTCTAAAAGTGAGGTCAACAGAGTGTACACAGAGATTGCATGACAAGGCATGGAGAAATAAAGTACATTCACATTTCTAAACACACCATTAATACTTGAAGTAAGATCCTGAGATTTAAAGTTGTTATCTATATTGATCTTGATACAAGAATTATCTAGTTTAGTCCATGATACTAGCTACCATTTAGGTCTTATTGGAGCATAGGAAGAGAGTACTAATTTAGTTCATCAACCATTTATCATTGATGCTTTGAGGTAACTAATCTAGTTAGCTTTTTGCAAACAACTTCAAATTTGAAAAATAATATTATCTGGTTGGGTAGATATTCCTTTGTGTTTATTATTATTACATGCCATCCATATATACCAACAGTATAGTATTTTAATGTGGGTTGTCAAGTTAAGCATCTAAGTTGGTGTCCAATTCAACAAGCAGCTAATGAGTGATCTTTAACCAGCATTCGATATTAATATCATCCTCATATAATTCCAAATAACCAACCTGAATCTACAATTAAAGAATAAATGAACACACACTTCCTCATTATCAATACACAAATAACATTTAGATAAATTCTCAAGCTTTTAAATTTTAGTATTTCATTAGTTGGTAATAAGTTATAGAACAATCTTTAAATGAAAAAAAATATTGACGGCTTCAAAAATCTATTCCAAATCATCCTCCATTAAAGAGTATTTGATCCAAATCTCAAGTGATAGTAAATTGCTTTGGAAATGGACTACTTCAAATTATATTTCATAACCATTATATTGGGGATCTTAATAATATCATGAACAATGTTGGATGAAATGAGCTGATCAAGCTTATCCCAATTCCATTTGCCATATATCCAAAAAATTTATAGAAAGAGATTCGAATCATAAAAGCTCTAAGAGAAGCCATCAATTAAATATTCCCAAAGCCAATTATCCTTCTAGAAATTAATCTTATCATCACTTAAGATCCAAAAGATTAGAGCTTCAACCTTTTCCTTTTAATTTGACATTGATCTCCAAGTAGTAGAGTCACCATAATGAGAGTAATTTGAGTTGGATAGGATTTGGAGCAATATTTGTTATTCATATAGTTGTCCCATAAAGAATTATTAGCTCTAAGTCTTATCCAAAGTTTAGTGTGGTTGATTTGAATTAAATTAATAAGGGATTTAAAACCAAGTCCACCCTCACTTTTAGGCTACACAGATTCTTCCAACTAGTCCAATGTATTGCTTTTCCACTCTTATTCCAGATGAACTTATAAATGATTATCTCTAGATTATTTTTCATATTTATAACACATAATGAATAAAGAGGGATAAAGTTTTGTACGCTCATTACCAGTGTAATTTTGCCACCAAAGGATAAAAAAGGAGAATTTTATTATTGGAATTTTGTAATGATTTCATCAAAGAGGCTAGATTTCATGCTTCTTTTGAATAAGTTTATTTCCAAATATTTTAATGGCAATTTATCTATGGCAAAACCACTAAAATATTTGATCTATCTGATGTAGCACATCAAAGGGAAAAAAATACCTGTCATTAGGTCCCAAACCAAAGCTTGAACTTAGAAAGACTTTAGTAGATTTTGTGTTGTAAATTTCAATTTCATGTATTGTATTGTGTAGTAATAAGTGTATTTAATAATGGGAAAGTGTTTTATTAGAGATGTGGTTAAAAACAAGTGAGTTTCTTTGTTCTTTTTATAGATGTGGCCAAACTCTGTGGCGATGCCTTTATGGCGCCTCGATGATGTACTCTACATATTTTAGTATTCTAAGACCAAGAAGCTAGTGCCTTAGAGATGGGATATGGTGCCTCGGTACTGGACTATAGCATCACGAGGCATGGTACTGTGAAATGATAGTTCTAATTTTTTTTAATTTTTTGGTAGTTTTCTCCCAAGGGACACATCCCTTGGAGTATTGTATCTATTTAAACTCTATTTGCAATTGAATGAAGGACTTTTTAATATTGAGTGTGAAATTTGAGTCAAAACACTCTTGGTTGAAGCTTGGTGGCCAGTTTGTCTGATGGATTCAATGATCCTTAGCTACCATTCTACTTGGGTGAGTAGAACTTCAAACTTCTTCTACTTTGATGAGTGGAAAATCTTTATCTCTCTTCCACTTTGGTGAGTGGAAGATCCTTCGAGCATTTCTTTTGCTCCATCCATTATGATCTTTGCATTTCCACCACTATCTAATTCTTTCAATATTATAGCCCTCCACCATAATGAATTGGCATTTTGAGCTATTAAAAGTCAAGCTTGAAACATTTTCAAACTATTGAATAATTTGCATAACTCTCTTGACTGCATTTTTTCTCACATTAAAAAATATTAATACTTCATCAGAAAAGGCTAAAGGTGCAATGGGCACTCTCTGTCTAGTAGCAAATTGAGTATAATTGTTGTTCTCTTGAAGATTATTCAACATTATAGAAGTCATGAGATAGTGGGTCACTTAGCTTTATATGTCTTTGTGCTTAAAGAAGTCATGAGATTCCCCATTGATTATAACTAAAAAATAGTTATTGGTAAGAATTTTGTAATTATATTACAAACCCTATAATTGAAGCATCTAGCTTCCAACACTGCCATTATAAAATTCTATTTGATACTATCATAAGATTTCTTCTTAATGCCAATTTTTTTAGAAGATTCCACCCCTGCCTTTTCTATCAAGGTCCATAGACAAAAATATGTTATCTGTTATGTTCTTTACTTTGATGAATACATCTTGATTTCCATGATGATAGTGGAGAGGTGTGGTTGCAGTCTGTTAGAGATGTTCCTATTGATTATTTTACTAATGACAATAGTAAGACTAATGGGTCTAAAGTTTTCCCAATTGTATTTGTCATTACTTTTTTTTGGATTATTGAGATTATGAATGTTGCAAAATATCTACGCATATCGTGCCCCTAGAAGAACTCCTGAATAGCAGCAATAATGCCTTTTTTTTATTATGGACCAAGAATGTTTATAAAAGAGAGCTGATAAGATATCAAGTTCTATAATATTTTGGCCATCTTTTGAGTCAAGCACCTCTTTGATTCTTAGTTCATCTAGAATATAGGCCAGGTCGAGAGGGTTAATAAAATTTATTATCATCAAAAAATTCCCTTCTAAACCTAGAAATAGAAGCACCATTGTTGAAAATAGTTAAGACAAATTTAAATTTTTTTTTCTAGTTACTAATCCAACCAAACATATCATCTTCAAATTTTAGGATTACTTTATTTTCTCTTCTTTGTTTAAAATAAACATGAAAGAACTTAGAGTTTTTATCACATTTAATCAAATTAGTGACTGTAATTTTCTATCTTAAAAAACTCTCTTCCATGTTTAGAAACTTTTGTACCTTGATTTAAGCTTCTTGTAGATTTTGTTTTGAATCAATGAAAGTATCAGCATTAACAACTGGCTTTGTAATATTGCCACTAACTTTTGAATTCTATCTCTTAGGTTTGGATGTAAGGTTCTTGTGCAGTCTCCACAACCTTGTTCAAGAATCTCCAACACCTTCAACATATCATGCTTCTTTGGCACAATCCAAAAACTTCTAATGTTGAGTCAACTTGTTTAGGAATCTAAAAGTTGAGTGTGCTGGCAATGGTATGAGATCAATAATGATTAAAAGGGGTCATGATGTGAACATGTTCTACTAAGGTGTTTGACCATAATTGTTGAAAAATATTATTCCATTCAGAATTGATAATAATCCGATCTAATCTCTTAAAGGTCTTTTCGCTACACCATGTCTAAGGGCAACCTGCATAACCTTCATCCAATAAACTAGCTTTATTAATAGCATCTACAAATTCCAACATTACTACATTATTTGATTTTCTATCACCTTTTTTCTCAACAACACTAGCAATCATGTTGACATCTCCACCAACCAACTAGTTGCCTTAACTTCTTCATTAGTCACTTCAGAACCACCATGTATTTTTAAAATCTTCTACTACTCTACCAACATGTCTATAATCTCCTCCAATAAATACTCTTTTTTCAAGATATTCTTTAATTAATCTTCTAAATCATTCTAAAAAATTTTTTTTGAGCATACATTTAAACCCACTTGAGGAGGATAAGTACTTATAGCATTAATAATCTTAGCATCAACAACAATCTTTAAAGTTATAATTTTATTTCCAATTATATTACAATCTACAACATTATCCTTTGAATTTTTATGACCTATCTTACTAATATAGCATGAATGTTAGAGGTCCTTTATTACATTAAAGATGTTAGTAGGGCCTAGTTTCATATCATCCTTAAGTATCAAGAGCTTTAACTTAATCAATCTCATTAGGTTTTCTTTAGCAAACCCTTAGGAGGAACTTATGTGGAAAGTTCACTTATATATCTTTCATACAATATAAATTTGTCTTTAGTCAACCCTAGGGTAGACCTCTTTCATTGCTTGAATTCAACTATTCCCTAGAGGATGTAAGTGTTGAGTTTGAGTAATCCATTTATCTTATTGATTCAATTGTTGGTATAATTGATCATGTGATTGTAAAGATTAGCTTGACTATTCTTAAAATTAATTGAGAGGTTTAACCCATAGTTGAGTCAAAGGTGCCAACTTACCCTTACCTTATGTCAACCCTTAATTAGGTGACTACCCTAGGCAGCCCAATGGATAAATTGCCTCCAATTTCAACCTTAAAAATATCTACATTAGCTTCTTAATCATACCATTCATAGGCATGTGCCTAGTTGACTAAGGACCAAAAAGTCAAGCCAGGTCAACCTTAGGCTTAAAATGAATCTAAGCATATTGGACTTTTTTGTAGCCATTCAAAATTATCAATGGAGTATGCCCATATATTCAAATAGTCAAATGGGCACCCTAGGTTTATTAATTAACTTAATTGTAGCGAGATCAAACATTGACCCACTAGATCCATGTTGATCTAATTGGGCTAGCTGGACCAAAAGTACTTAAACATCAAATTGATTAGTTCAATTGAGTGAGTGCATTCATCTTAATATCTCATACAAGATTCAAATCTTTCTTGAGTCTAAATCAATTGAACCAACTTAATGCTAATTTTCTTCCCCATTTTCATTTAATTTTTAAATTTCCTTTAATCCTTATTATCTCCTTCCTTAGGCACTTAATACATAAGATTAGTTGATCTTCTTAGGGTGCATGAAGTGTCTTACCCTACTAAATGGGTAGCTAATCCCATGACACTTGAACCAATTGTATTTAGTCATTCAAACCTCTCTAGAATTCTTTAACTGCTTACAAACTTCCCTAACAGCCACTAGGCTAAGGGTGATAGCCAACCCAAGCTTAATTGGGTTTAAATATGATTATGCTTAGGTTTATGGTAGCTATATATGAATCTCCTCCCCAACAAATTAAAAGGTTGGAACACACTCATACACCCTTTAGAAGTGTAATTGAGCCATCCCAAACAATCTTGGCCTGCTCAATTAGTCTTGAGATTAAGCATTAGATGGACTTGTTGAACCTTGGTCAAGTTGATTGCTCGTTGGAATTCAATCCAATTCCTTGGAGCTACGAGTTCATCTTAAAGCTCATGAAGTTTCACCAACCAATTCCTAGCTAGTTCAGAGCCCTCCTTTGGTATTCCCAATCACCTTCTTTTTTCCCTGGTCTCAGCCTTGTTCAGCCCACCTCTTTAGGTCATGGCATGGCTCAATGAGCCATGCATTTGATTCCTTCAACCTTGCTCAAGCTTCCCAATGTGTCAATTGGCCTAAGATAGCCTAAATTGAAAGAATTTCCCTTAGGTTAGGCTTGGGTAGCATTGACCTTAACCCAACCCAAGTCTCCCAACATGACCCGACAAGGCATTGAAGGCAACCTCTCTCCCATTGAATCTATTCAAATAGAATCCAACAACCCTGATCAAACCAAATCACGTGTAGGTTCAACTTATGTGTTTTTTTAGCTAGCTTAGTTTTTATTTTTGCTCTAAGCAATCTATAAAGAAATCTAACTTGAAAATTTTAACATAAACATAAGAATGCTCTTAAAATTTAGGAAAAATATCAAAACTTTAATATAAATATTTATAATTTTTAAAATTAATTTATTTTCCATTTTTATTAATTAAGTTATTAAATAATTTTATATATATATATATATATATATATATATATATATATATATATATATATATATATTATTTTAGTGTTAAAGTTATAATTAATATATTAACATCTCTTAAAAATTTGGGAATAATCTAAGTTATAGTAAAAAAGTTAAGATTTTCAAAGACAAATAATCACTGTTTAAAAATAATTAATATGCAAATATAATTATAAAAATTATGAAAATTTAAGAAAATCTTTAAAATACTAATTTCCATCTTCCAAAAAAAATTCATAATTTCATAAATTAATTTGAGTCATTAAGCTAATTTTTAATAAACAATCTTAAAATTTGATAATTTAAAAATAATTATTAAAATTATTATGAAATTCCCTAAGTGTCCCACTCTATTTCAAAAACGTTATAAATATTTGTTGAGAATTTAAGTAATTTTCATAAGCTTAAATTGATTTATAAAGAAATAATTAAAAATTTTAAATTAAATTAATTCTAAGAAAACTGATGAATTATACAAATAATTTGAAATTTTAAATAATAAAATGTTGTTTTACTAATAGGTTTTGAAATAATTTCTTTAGCATCACCTTGTTGAAAGCTATACTAAGTTTCCATTTATCAATTGCACACTCATAGTCTGACCCACAATCAAACATTATCTTTGAAGATAGTAATGATACGAAAAGTTAGTGATCCTTGAATTAATCAATTTGTGGTTAAGGTTTGCTCAAGGCAAAAGTAGAACACTTGCATGATGATTTTCATCAGCATGCATGCCCACTTTCAAGCATTATAGGATAGTCATCTAATACATCTATTATCACTATAGCTCCTTATTTGTTTGATTTCAACCTTTTTTTCAAGAAATTAATTATATCAATCAGTTCTATTTATACTATTATTTGTGTATATTAGTTGATCACCATAATCAGGTGAGTCAATCTATTATTGAACACACAACTTAGGATCACTCTACACTACTTGTTAAATCCTAATTATTTTTTAAACTACCCATATAGTTGAAACTATTAGCATCAATGCATATTGATTCTTCTTCCTTAACTCATTTAATGACTTGGAAACATATAGTCTACGTTTCCTTAACACTTAGCTATTGTATCCACTTATGTTGATTCAATCCTTTTTATTAATGCTCATGAAATCCTCCCAGGCGCATTTGCTTGATTGAAGAAACTTTTTAGGTTGATCATATATACAAAAATCCTACCAACTCCTAGTACAGTGCATCCTATAACTATGCTCAATACATCCTCTGAACTTAATTATCCTTTAGATCAATTCAATTTATAACTAAACAATACTGCAATTAGTTAGTTTTCTCCCAATTGAGTCATACAAATATGATGAAGTTATTCTGAAGTTTAGTCTCCCACTATGATTAGACACCGAGAACAATGTATATACTTGTACTTACTCACTTTCCTTTCTATCCTATATATGTAAAAACTAAAATATAGATTAAGTTTCTAAACTTGTTATAAGATGATTCAATCTCGATGAATAGATATAAAAGTTGAGTTAAAGGGACAAGGAGCTAAGGGAAACTCAATTTATACTTTATTATTTTAAATTTGTTCAAGCTTGTTGGGTTGAACTTAGCTATCCCTTTTTATTTTTATCAAGGTATGTATAAGTGGGCAGCCCAATCATACCGATCTATGACTTATTCTTTAATAGCCATCAAAATACAGTGACTTGTTTGCCTCACCTAAATGTGTTTATTGTGATTTTTATTATCTTTTTATTGTACTATGATTGTCTATGAAAGCATGAACACATTAGGCTCATAATAAAAAATGATTTTTTCCTAACCTTAATACAATGCTAAACAACACAAAAATTTATTAGAAAAATATTTAAAATTAAACTTTAAGACTCTTTTTAACCATCTTTTACTTTTGCTCCTTTATGTCTTCTGAAGTAGGTATAAAGTTAAGCCTATTAGCAATCAAAAGTGATGGTGTCTATTCATAACATGACTAAGTCTAACATGCATTGGAGGTCTCATTTAATGACAAATAATTTGTGTAGCATACCACATCTCCTTAGGATATAGCCTTTGGTAGACAATGATTTAACTATGCCTAGGGAGTCTTAGTATGTTAGGTAGTAGCAACCTAGCCAAAACAAGTTTGTAAGTCCAAAATTAATAGTCTTGGTTAAGTATGACTAAATCATCACATTTTTGTTCTTTTCATAAGCGCTTCTCTACTTATATGAAATTTACAAGCATTGCTTCAAGCTTTTCCTAGAAACTGTCTCCCAAGGAAAATCTCTACTTTTCTTTTCTTGGTCTAAGGTCATGAGACCAACTCTGGACGATACAACTTATAGTTGTTGACAGAGTGCCTCACGAGTGTATTTGGTTAATAACCTTCCCAAGCCAAATGGCTATGAGATTAACAACTTAGAATATGATGGACTCACGAGATACAAAGTAATGCTATTTCTACCTTTTCCTTAATCTCTTCCCCTATACATTTACCCTTTGAGCTAATCGTACTCTTTGTTGAGTCTTTGGGAGTTTAGTGGTCATTCTCATGTAGACACTTAATATATTAAGTTGTCATCTTACTTGGTTATTGTAGTTCACCATCTACCTCATGGACTGGCATTTAATATATAGATTTTCCTACTATGACAATTATCATTAAATCATGAGCCCATCCTTGAAAAACCTAGAAAAAATTAAATCAAAATGAAGTCATGCTCTCACTTTTCAAGAATTTTTTAAAGAGGTGTCTATGAGCACAATTAACTAGAGTAGATACATCTTTCTAGGAGAATGAGTAACCAACAATTCATTTATTTTAGCTTGATGATATAGCTACAAATGAGTATCTTTCACAAGGCTAGATGAAGAGTGGAACCTTACTTGGATGCTCATCTCATCTCTTCTCATGAGATACTTCATTTGTACATTTAGATCTTTCATTTAAATGTAGAACTAAAGTGCACAACGCTTGTAGCATATTTCAATGTTTTTCTACAAATTACAATGGGACCCAAATGAAAATCACAAAAGATTTATAGTGAAACTAATTATTATGCTAATGAGCATAAACAAAGCTTCTTAATGACCACTGCATTGTGTTATATTATGTGTCAAGTTAATTGAAATGAACCAAAAGAAGTTGAATAAGATTAGCAATGAACTTGAAGGCTTGTTAACAAATACGAACAAAGGCCCATTACAACTTAAGAATTAAATGAACAAGGGACTAAATGCGAAATAAATAAGCATCACTTTAAATGATTGAATAAGAACCAAATGCCTTATGCCATCACACCTACAATACATATATTCAAAAAGATAAAAGGTATTAGTAGAGGCTTTAAATGCATCCTTGCATGCATTATGGAGCAACAACTAATTCAATTTAGGTGCTTTGAAATTCGTCCATGCACTTAAATAAAATGAATTGTGCATGCATAATAAGGCAATCCCATATATAGAACTTTGCATCAAAATTCATAGAAATGATCTAATAAAATGAAGCATTGCACCCATCTTGAGGCGACCCTGTGTTAAAATTGTTACATTGAAATGCATGTAAATGACTAACTAAAAGTTCTCAAATAAAATTAGTAGCACTTGCATCACTATTGACCTATACGTATGTTTGGTAAATCAAATTAAGAATGAAAATTAAAATCCATAATTAATGAAGGCAATGTCACATGAATCAGAGCCAAAATACCTTAATCAGGATCGAAATTGATCAAATGTCTTTAATTTGGAAATTTGATTGTGTAAAAGCATTTGAAACATAAAATAATCAAATAAAATTTATCAAATCAATTAATAACAGACCAAATGATCAAAATCAAATTTTAATGTAATTGTGTATATATCGAGGTTGGAAAGTCCCGACAACATCCAAACGACTTCCGTTCGCCAAATTGATGGCACCGTTGTCATCGAAACATCTAAATTTATCAAATGACACTTTCTGCGATAAATTCAGCTAAGTCTATGTGAATGTCGAGCAAATTGAATGCGATGTCGCACAATTTAAACTTAATTTTACTTCGATCACTGTCGAAGTCATTCAAATGACCTTCGATCGTCGTCATTGTATTCAGAACATTGAAATTACTTAAAATTCATACCCATATTATTAGGTTAATCATACGAGATAATTCATCAAAATTTTTATGAATTATTCATAATAATATTATTATTATGCTAAATCATGATAAACATTAATTAAAAGTGATTAAAGGCTTCGTTTAGCTTAGATGTTGGCTTCCAAAAAAATTGGCTGATAAGTATTTTTAGGAAAACTTCTTCTTACGAAATAAAAGTTCGTTATGATATATATGCTTTCAAGAGTAATCCTTTTGTGTATTTAAAATAATATTATAAACCAAATTTATCTAATAACAAATACAGACAACATTTATTGTTTATTAAAGGGAGGTTTACATTCCTTTCCTAAACCGTAGAGCGCAGTGCAAAAGGTATTTTCCTTTCGCTTTTTGAGATGGCACTAAAACGGAGTTTTGAGAAAACTCAGTTTAATAAAACTCTCTATTCAAATAGTAAAATTAAATATCTTTTTATGATGTGAGAATTTAAATGCATCTAAAAAATCTAGTCAAACGAAATCTAAATTTTCCGTTCTGACAGATTTATTGAATGCCACATGGGCAGCTAATCAAGAGGAGCGGCCAATCCTAATACTCCCATTCCAGAACAAACCGAGAGTCGCATTCTGACGCCTCAACCGAACGGGCTCTCGTATACGTCCCTCTCTCCCGATTTTCCTCTACTACGAAGCCCTCGCTCTCTAGTTCGTTCTATCCGTCCTTTCCTCCCAGCTGAGCGAACAGAAACAGTGAGGCTTCTCCTATCCGTCTGTTGCTCCTAGGCCAAGCCAACCGCATACAGAGGCCGCCTCTCCGCTCGGTTCGATCTTTCCTGGTCCGTTACTCTCTCTCTCTCTCTCGATACTCCACTCAGCACCCGAACATCCCTACTTGATCGAATGCTCTCCCTCCTCTTCTCTTCCAACCGAGCTTCCAGGTCATTTATATTCAACCCTAAGTTGCATTTTGTTATTTTAGTTTTTCTTGGATGAAATGATTTTGGCGAATCCCTCTTTTACATGTTATACGGTTGGATTAAGGATATAAATGTGAGGTTTGATGTGTTGTATGGTTTAAGTTTTACTTTTGTTATCAACCTCTCATTTATACTGTGCCATTATGCTTTTATTTGAATTGCAAAGTAAGGTTAAGATGAGAAATCAGTGGGGTTGTTTGCCTCCTTGCACTATATGGCAATGTTTGACTTGGTTCTCACTTGAATCTTATCGTTATACAAGTGTTTGTTTAGTTTAATCAGAAATTTAAGGTTTATACATTGTTGAATTTAACGCGATTATTTGCTTCATGTCAATAGAGTCCTATTTGATTATTATGAGAAGGAGGATGGAGAAAGTAAAGTGAACTTTAAGCTTTGCTTTTCTTTTCCTCACTATGATTGACATTTAACATTAAGTTTATCTCCACGTTAGCATGAAATTAGTATGAAATAAAGGCCGTAAAACATGCAAAGCATCATTTTGATCATTTAATAAAGGAATATAAAAAGTGATGTTTGAGAGCTCTTTATGACTTAATGTGATTATCTTTGTTGCTTCATGTGAAATTTGAATTTAATTCAATTTTTTCTTTTTTTTATATCAAGTCAAATGTCTTTTTATGGCAAGTAGGATAACAAAGTTTTAAACCTTGAAAGGAACCTATCTTGCTGTCCACAATGTGATTCATGCCAAAAATCATTGAAACATAGATGTTTAATGCCTATTCTTATCTTTGAGTGAATGTGAAATGGAATGTGATCAAATTTTCAGATTTTTGAGCCTTTATATGGTCATTTTCTGAAGTTTGATTTGGCTATTGACTTATTACTTCATTTGCTCAGATTCAGAGAAGATGGATTGGGGCTTTAGCTTTGTTCGTACTCTTTTTACCATGATTATTACCAAATCAATAAGTTTTTGAGGTAAAATGTGAAATGAAGCTTTATTTACATGCAACATAGTTGTCATTCTTTGGTTGCCTAATCAATTGTCATTCGTTGTTTTGCTTAAGTAAATCTTGCTGAAATTTTTTTGTTGTCATTGTAAAATTGAAATGAAGAAGAGAATACTTGAATTTGACATTGATTCAAAGCCCTCAATTGTATTTTAACTTTATGTTCATTTTGTGATTTGGTTGGCTCAATCTTTTTCACAAATAGCCACCTCATCATGTTGTGAGCTTCAATATATTCTATGGCTTTAATGTTTCTTTCTGATGGTTTACTTTATGTGAATTGGACCTTACTTTTAGAATAATTATCATGTTAAAAAGAAACGTATGAGAAGAAATGAGATGAGCTTATGCTTTATCCTCCATTTCTTTATTATGGTTGCTATCAAGCATTTAGTTTATGGTTATATTAACATAAAGTTGGTAGGAATTATAATCATAAAACATGTCAGATATTACCTTAACCTCTTGATGGGAAAATAAGGAAACAAGATTCAAATCTCTATACAATTTATTTTGGCCATCTTTGTTGCTTCATATGATATGATTTGAATGTAATCCAGATTTCTATATTTCAAATCAAATGTTTCTTTAAGTAAATAAGTTGATAAGTTTTCAATCTTTGGAAAATTTAACTCTACATCCTTCCTATTGTTGGGAATTGAAATTTGCCTATGTATGGCCATTAAATCATCATGTCATTTGCTGATTTTTAGGAAAGATATTACCATTTATTATGAAAAGTTGCTATTTGATATTTTAGTTAGTCAAATCTTGCCTAGATTCAATTGCCAATGATAATTAGAGGCTAAGTGAAAAGTTCTCTTTAATTATTTGATAGTAAAAGATGAAATATATGCTTATATCTTGACATCTAATTGCTATTTTACTTATACTACAACAACAACAACAACAAGCCTTTATCCCACTAAGTGGGGTCGACTACATTTTTTATACTAAGCTATTTTACTTATGAAATTTGAAAAAAAGTATTTTCTCCCTCATGCTTAACATTAAAATGATAGAATGAGGCTTATGTGTGTTGGAGGTTTATGCTATAGTTTGTTGTTTGGTACATTCCAAAAGCAGATTTCAGTTGAAATGATGAGGGAAATTATATTCAATGCACATGTGAATGTAAATTTATAAAGATACTTTAAAATAACATAAGTACTCATACACATTGTTCCAATGTGGCGGTGAAATTTGCTTTGAAATAAGTGCTCGTGCATATTGTACCAACAGGGTGAGGAAATATGCATTAAGATAAGTACTCTTGAACATTGTTTCAATGTGGCAAGAAATCTATTTCAAAATAAGTACTTATATGCATTGTTCCAATGCGGCAAAAAAATTCTATATCTCCCCTTTATATAAGTAAAATCGAAGACCTATACCCATCTTTTTTGGCGTGGTGGGTATAAATATTCTTTTTAGTTATGGTGTCTAATGACACCTACCATGCATGCCTTTCTTTGTGTGGTGAGAAGACCTAACTCTCCCGAAGTAACCTCTTATGAGAAGATGATGTTGGGAGATTGCCGAAATTTTTAATGAATCTAAAATTACTAAAATTTTAGAATTGATATGACTTGGGATAAATATTTGAGTTCTAAACATTGAACTATGAAATATTTGATTATTATTACAAACAATATTGGGATTTCACATCTTGATAATGAACATAAGTGGATTTCTTTTGATCCTTTGAAATGCCATGCATGGTTCATTGGGTAGATATAAAAAAAAAGGAGAGAGATTCAAAAGAGTTTTTTACACAAGAAGTAAAATCTTAAAATGAAGTTAAAGCTGAATTTGAAATATCAAATTGCATATAACTTATGGCGTGATAAAGTGGAGTTTGAAACTAGCTTCAATTGCAGGCAAAACTCCTTTGAAAACTTTAGGCGTGCAATACTTCTTGCAAAGAAAGTGTAGGGGGAAATGAGAGAGTAAATCCTCATGAAAGAAAGTTGCTCTCTTTTATAATAAATCTTAACTTAGCATTAAACTCTCCCCCTTAATCAATTGTCATTCATGGTAATAAAACAAATGAGATGATACAACAACAACAACAACAATCTTTTATCCCATTAAGTGGAGTCGGCTATATGAATCCTTCGTCTCCATTGTGTCATATTATGTGTCAAATTCTCATTTAATTCAAGTATACTAAGGTCATTTTTTATACATTTTAACCATGTCTTTTTAGGTCTACCTCTACCTTTCTTAATATAAGGCAAATCTAACACATCTATTCTCTTAACCGAGTCATTGGACGACCGACGCTTTATGTGGCCAAACCATCTAAGGCGACTCTCTCTAATCTTATCTGTTACTGAAGCTACTCCAACTTTTTCCTGAATATACTCATTTTGCATTTTATCTCTAAGAGTAAAGCCACTCATCCACCTAAGCATCCTCATCTCTGCAACACTTAGTCTCATGCTTCTCTTTTATTGGTCAACATTTTGCACCATAAATCACTGTAGGTCTTACCACCATCTTATAAAATTTTCCCTTAAGTTTAAGCTTTACTTTTCTATCACACAACAGGCCAGCTGCATTTCTCCACTTCAACCATCCAACTTGAATTTTACTAATAACATCTCCATCTATTTCATCATCATTTTGAACAATAGAGCTTAAATATCTGAATCGCTCACTCTTTTTAATGACTTGTTCACCTAATGTCACAACACTACCACTATAATTTCTACAACTAAAATTATACTCCATTTATTCAGTTTTAGATCTACTTAAATGAAAACCTTTAGACTCTAAGGTTGACCTCCATAATTCAAGTTTCTCTTGGACTCCCTCTCTAAGTCTTATCAACAAGAAGAATGTCATCAGCAAAAAGCATACACCAAGGAACATCTTCCTGTAAATGAGATGATAAAAGTAAAAAAAAAAATATGTAAGAGTGCATAAATCGTGGATAATAAGAAGGAAAAGTCTACCAAAATTCAATCCTCATGTCATTTTCTCATTAATATATTCATAAAATGAGGCTAATTTGGGATGATAGAGTCATAAAAAATTTAGAAAAGTGGCATGAATGATGGATGACAAAAAGAGAGGGAGAAATGTCATTCTCCCATTAATGAGATCAATGAAATGTGCATGATTTTTAAGTAAAGGTGAAGGAGGAGTTTCTCTCCTTTACTTTGTGGGATCTTATCATACCATTTTTAAAATAAAAAAATGAATGAGAAAATTCATTAAATGACATGGCATAAAAAAAAGGGGGTGTTAAGTGGTGTTATAACAAAATAAAT
The DNA here is from genome assembly GCA_021442155.1 of Cymbidium sinense. Taxonomy (NCBI): domain Eukaryota; kingdom Viridiplantae; phylum Streptophyta; class Magnoliopsida; order Asparagales; family Orchidaceae; genus Cymbidium; species Cymbidium sinense. Next base: position 54,581,823 of record CM038215.1, read on the forward strand.
GAGTTATGGTGTCATGAAAGTATGAAAATCTTTTTATAACATGACCCATTATGAAGTATTTTTTTAATGACCTTACATAAATGGAGATGATTTGTGTCATGAGAATATCAAAATTCATGACATTTTAATTTGAAAAGAATTAAATTCATTGTGCTTAAAGTCAAAAATAATGAAATTCATTTGCATAATGCAAACCTTCATGCATATTATAAAACATCAAATTTTTTTTCCTTCTGCAAATATTTAATGTATGTTTGCACACTTTAAATAAGGATGATTTTATTTTACACAATTCAAAGCAGTCTTATATTTCATCTCATTAGCTAGAAGCTTATGCAAGCTTTCAAAACAAACAATGACAAGTAGAAAGGGTTACATGTATTATGATAAGCTGCATTTTTAATTTCACTACATTGGAATACATACAAGTATTCAAGTAGAACAAATTTTATGTATGTCTTATGAAGTGATGCTTCACCAAGTCACTCATTTCAGGGAAATGTTCAAATGAGCTAGACTCATGTATCATAATTTATTTCTACATGTAAGTTTATAGTTTTGAGGGCTTCATGCCAAATATTAGTGGAATGATTTATTATGTGCAGTTAAAACATTGCTATATGTTATTCAAGCTAAACATACATGCAAACCTTCAAGTAAGATGCATTCCATGCTTACCTTAGAAGTCATGGTTTAGCTGGATCACTTAGACTCATATAATTATTTGAAAGAAATGAGCTCGTGTTTTACAGAGTAGATCTACACTTAATCCATGACATGTATTTGGAAGACCATATTTTTATAGGATAATGCTACATTTGATTTATAGCAAGTACTTGAAAGAATTGAATTCATGCTCTACAAAATAAATCTATATGTGATTTATGCAATTGTTTGAAAGAATCAAATTCACATCTTTTAGAATAGATACACACTTGATTTATGACAAGTTTTAAAAGAAAACCAAACTCATGTCTTGTAGAATAGATCGTACTTGATTTATGACAAATATTTGAAAGAGTTAAACTCACATTTTACAAAACAGATCTACATTTGAAAGAATCAACTTAGACATTTTAATATTTATACAACATTTCAAAGGAATAGATACTCATATGTATGTTGAAGTATTCATCAATTTGAATGCTTAAGGAAGTATGTGCAAGCAACTAAATGAAATGATTTCACTGCATATGTTTAAAGTTACATGCGAACATAGTGTTTCAAACTTATGCAAGTTCTATATAAAATGAATAAATAGATACATACAATCATTCAAAATCAATCAATCACCCGCATGTGCCCCGACACGTGTTAAAAATTCAAATTTTATGTTTGAGGATGCTGTATGGATTAATTCTCAGTTGGGTCTTATGATTGGGTTTGGGTTAATAAAATCTAATGATATTATTATCATTTTTTCAACTTGATAAAATTTGAGAAGCTAATTCTATTATATAATTACAAAATAAGTATATTGATATTATCATTAATAGAACTTCTCAAATCTAAATTCTCAAGATAAAAATTCTAAACTAAATCATCTATATACTCAATCTAGAGTTGACAAAATTTATAGGATGATAAATCTTAAAGTAAATTTTAAATCACACATGAATCTAGACTTAATCTTTTGTTAGTAAATGAACATAGTTGGCAACGTCTACCCCCATGATAGTTATGTTGATTGTTGAATCCAACCGGAGGGGATCATTATTGCGCAAAATTTTAAATCATTGTATCTCAAATTTAAATTTATAAATGCAAGTCGTAGATCCGATCCTCCGCAAATAAAGTGGCAAAGTTGATAAAGTCTACTCTTGTGATGGTTGTGTTGATTGTAGAGTTCAACCAGAGGAGATCATTACTGTTCAAATTTTCAAATCATTGTATCTCAACTTCAAATTCATATGTACAAGTCGCAGACTCGATCCTCTACAAATAAAGTGGCAAAGTTGACAAGGTTTACCCTAGTGTTGGCTGCATTGATTGTAAAGTTCAACCGGAGTGGTTCTCACTATCAAATTTTCTTAAAATTTTAATGTCAAACAGTTACATTTCTAAATCTAAATCAGTTATAAAATGATCATATGTTCAAATTGAAATATATAATTGAACAAAATTAATTATTTAAACTTAAAGCAAAATCCATTTGCTCATCCGTAACAGTTTGTTGAGGGATATGATGCATTAACACTTTCAAAAATAAAGCGTGCAGTGTCGGACACGTGTCGGACCGGCATAAAAGTGTCCGATTAAAATAATATTAAAAAATTAAAGGGACACACGTGTCCTAAATAATTGAATTAAATTTATTTAAAAATATCATAAATATAGTTTATTATATTTTAAATTATTGTAGAGAGTTTTGAAAATTTAGAGAATGAGATTTGAATTAAAAAGAGGGAATAATGAGATATATTTATTATAAATAATTAAAATTATAATTAAATTTATAAATTTAGAATTTATAATAAATTTTATTTATTAAAATTATTAAAGTGCAATAATATAAATTACTCAAATAATAGAGAAAATCACTTGAATTTGGGCTTTGAAGCCCATGGAGTTGGGTCATGTGGCTTAGGCTTGAATTTTGATTTAGTTTGATTTAGTTTTAATAATTTAAATGTATATTTCATTTATATTTGTGAAGATAATTAAAAGTATGATTGATTCATGAGAAAACATTTGAATTTGATGTGATTTGAAGGTAAATTTGGCTAAGCTCATGAAGGCTGATTTATATGGCTTAGGAATGATTTTGATTTGATTTAATTTGATTTAGTTTTTATCATTTCAATGTAGATTTGATTTATATTTTTGAAGATGATTGAATATATGATTTATTCATGAGAAAATGAATTGAGTTTGAAGTGATTTGGGTTAAGATTTGGCTAAGCTAATGAAGGTTGATTCATATGGCATAGGAAGGATCTTGATTTGATTGTAGATTTTGGAAAATTGGATTTGGAATTGAGTTCGATTGTAAGTTTGAGAGATTTATTGAAGGGTTGAATTTATATTTGAAAAAATCACTTGAGTTTGGATTGATTTGAATTTGGCTAAGGCTAAGTCTATAAGATAAAATCATAGGGCTTAGGTTGATCATGAGTTTGGATTTGATCATGAGCTTCAATCATTTAGCTTGGAATTTGGATTTAGATTTGGATTTGGTATTTGAATTGAATTTGAAGTTTGGTTATAACTTAAGAAGGTGAACATGGATTGGGTTTATGCTATAGAGTAGGTAAGTCTCCTTAATCCCTAAGGCAGAGCTCAATCCTATGATTAACCCTTCCAAGTATCTAGGCTTAGGTTAAGTGTTCACCTAAGTGCTAGAAGTGTCTTATGACTAAGGAAGTCTTAATGTCTAAAAGATTGCTAAATCTAAGATGGAGAGATTGAGAACTCACTCCAAAAGTGAGGTCAATAACTGGTTAGAAGAAAATTTGTTTATGTTAACAAGCTGTCTTTAGATTAGGGTTCAATAATCTCAATAAATTTGTGAAAAATGAATTCAGATCAGCATTTGTAACTTGTAGAGGATAAATTTAATTATTAATTTGAAGACTTTGAGAATTGTTTGTGGAGTTTTGGTCAATAAAGTTCAAGCAAAATTGATATTATGTCCTAGAATTTAGAACGAGCAGACCGTTTCTAATACATGTCAGGATAGATTTTATGGAGAAAATTTATGGTTTTAGATTTTTTATGATAGAAGAAAATGATAAGAACACAATACAATATAGAATTACAAAAAAGTAATTAAAATAATACACCACTCACCAATATAGTGTTAGAAGTATGATCACACAACCCTTCTTTCTTTAGGCCACAAGCTCCAACCATGCATGGAATTCAATCTAGTCTAGGAAAAACCAACATTCTCCATTTAGTCAACAAATTAATTTTTTTTTATGACTCACACTCCAATATAATTTAAACAAAGGAAATAAGGGAATGGTTGTGGTTAGCCCCTTACTCCAATTCCAAAAATTAATTCTAGTAACAGCACCTCACATGCACACTTACAAGCTCACTACTTTGGCTGGCCACTTGACCTTGACATTGACTTTGACTTGGCTAATATAACATATTAGAAAAGTACAATAGAATATAATATAATATATAAGTATGTACATTGGAACATAACACACATAAAATACCAATGCTAAAAGAAAAAGAAATGCTAGTCTTCACACCTTCAATTTTCATTGGTTCTTGGTAAATGATGCTTTTTGTTGCTTTTCCATGTCTTTTGTAATTGGACCTTCATGTGATACATCATTTCCCATAGACTTCAAAGAATTTTTCTCTTAAGAGTTGACACTCAAGTATTTAGTTGCAAGCTATAGTGCTAGATTCTTCAAATCCACCTTGGCAAGGCAAGTGTCTTTAGTGAGTGGCTTGTCTCTCCATCTCATAACGAGTCTATGGTCTCTAAATGGTTTACTTCATCAATGATGATATGATCCTCCTCAAAAAATGAGTGTTGGTTTGACACTTAGAAAGAGTAATTTTTTGTTCCTGTAAAAGAATCATCTAGTGCATTTAGAAGTTGGCTAAGTTTTCTTATATGAGATAAGATCTTTCATATTAAAAACTAGGTTCATAAATATGTCTTTTAGAAAATCAATAACATACACATTCATGCCAATTTTTCTAATAATTTAAAATTACTAATATGCCCTAACTTGTAGTTTTCTAAATAATGTAGAAGAATACTTCTCAAGACAAATTCTTATTAATAAATGATCCCTTATGTTGAACTCTTCAAAAGTTTTATCTTTTTTTTAATTGCATTAATGACTTCTAATTATTTTTTACATTCTCAGAAAGACATTGGAAATATTGGGCAAATGTAAATGCAAAATTAGAAAATGCATGTAAGAGAATGCTAGCAAGAGCAATTAGTTTTCTAGGGTTCTTAAGTAATATTTTATTAGTACCCTTAGAAAATAAACTGTTATCGCCAAACTCAATTGTAGGAAGGTGAAGATCCTGGCTTCCTAAGCTTCTACCTGGAAAGCTCTTGAAAAGATTTTATAAGGATCTATTGATGACCTCAATTTGGTCATTAGTTTGGGGGTGAACGGTTGAAGAAAACTTAAGTGCGATACCTATCAACTTCTATAATATATTTTTAGAAATATGATATGAATTTGATGTCCCTATCTGAAATAATTGTTGAATGAGGCCCCTGTAACAAACTTTCTCCTTAAAAAATAACTTTTCTATATGAGATCATCATTAGGCTTAGAATAAGAAAAAATTAAGTTCTTTTAGAGAATTAATTGACCATCACAAAAATAATATCTTTACCCCAAGGAGTCCTTGAAAGATCTAATACAAAATCCATGAAAATGTTTTCCCAAGGTATTAACGTATAAATAAAATAAGATATTTTTTAATTTTATGCTTGGTGATTTCAGCTTTCTAGCATGTATAACATTGTGTTACAACTCTTTCTACATCTCTTTTTAATGATGGCCAATAAACTTTAAATTCTATCAAGTATATAGTTTTCATCTTCCTAAATTATCTTGTTATTTCTCCTAAATGCAGCTTTATAATGAGAAATGTTCTCATTGAAGCTCTAGGAATGCATAAATTCTTCCTTTTATAAAGATATATTTCCAAAATAGAATAATCATCACTAAATTAATGAATGATAAATCTATATTAGCATGCTCTAACTAAATTAAATAGAAATTAATATAGACTTGATAATCATTCTTTAGCCTCTCAAAATTTAGAATTTAAATTTAAAAAAATGATATAACCAAAGTAACCCTATAAAGTGCATTTATGGGTTTATTTTCTACCCTAGTCTTATGTTGTAGAATTAAAGTGAGATTTTGAAAGCACTTTACCCATTTTGCATGTTTATAACCTATTTTTTCTGTAGCCATTTATGAATTTCAAAGCATGATAGTCAGTATTAATAATGAAATCCTTATGCAATAAATATGCCTTTAGTGCCTTGAAGTAGAAATAATAGCATTAAACTCTCTATCACAAGTAAAGTACCTGTACTTAGCATCATTGAACTTCTTACTGTAAAAGGCTACAAAATGATTTTCTTAACTAAGAACTCCTATATTAATACTAGAGACATCACATGTGACTTCAATGTCTTGTTGAAGTCTAGAAGTTCAAAAATTGGTGATGAGGGCATAAGGACTTTGATTTGATCCATGGGTTTTTTGTATGGATAGACTCTAAAGAATTTTATCTCTTTTCATAATGTTAATAAAAGAAGCTACAATCATACTAACATTTTTAATAAACCTTATATAGATTATGATTATGCCATGAAAATTATAGACATTTATGAAATTCCTAGGAACTGGCCAATCTAGAATGGCTTTGGATTTAGCGGGATTCATCTTCAAGTCATCAATAATAACAAAGAAAAAAATTACTTTAGGTTGGCAAAAAGATGCATTTCTTGAAATTATTGTAGAGCTTTCATCTTTAAGTTTGATTAAAATAAATTTTAAGTGGTCTAAGTGCAAAGATTAATGTAGATGCCTAAAGAAATTTATCTTTCTTCATAATGTTAGTGATACGAGCTTTAATCAAGTTGAAATTTCTAATGATCTTTTTTAAGCCATGAAAACTTTGGACATCAGTGAAGTTACTAAGAATTGGCCAATCTAGGATGGCTTTACTTTTAGTGGGGGTCTACCTTTAAGCCATTAATAGTAACGATGAATTCTATAAACGTTACTTCAAGTTGACAAAAGAAGCATTTCTTGAGATTATTATAGAGCTTAGCTTCTTTAAGCTTGATTAGGACAAACCTTAGGTGGTCTAGATGAACCTCCTTACTGAGGATAAAAATTAAAATTTCATTAAAATAGACCACTAGAAATTTTCCTATGTAAAGTTTTATGACCCTATTCATTAACCTCATGAATATGCTAAGTGTATTAGATAATTTGAAAGATATGATTAGCCATTCATACAGTCCATCAGATTAATTGAAAGAAATTTTTGTTTTTTCCTTGCACTAATCTATTGATACCCACTTTTGAAATCTATTTTGGATAAATGAGTTACCTTCCCAATAAGATCTAACATATCATCCAATCTTGAGATTAAAAATCTATACTAAATAGTAATCTTATTGATAGCTCTACTATTAATACACATTTTCCATATTACCATCCTTTTAAGAGCTAATAATGTTGGAATTGCATAAGAACTTAAACTTTTTTGGATGAGACCTTTTTTTAGTAGTTTATCATCATGTCTTTTTAACTCTGCATGTTTAGTAGGGTTCATTCTATAATGGATTAGATTTAGGAGTTATGAACCCAAAATGAAGTTAATATCATGCTTTATGTTCCTCATAGGTGGTAGACCATTAGGTAGGTCATTGGATATAAATCTTTAAACTTGGATAATATCAAAAATAGGATATTCAAGTGGTTCATCTACAACTTCCCTCAATTTAAGAAGATAACAAGATAGAGGATCAAATAATTCCTCAAGAATGGTGTTTAGTTCTACTATTGTTACTCTAATGTCCATAAAGGTGAAGGGTTAAAACTTATTAAGTTTATGTTAGAAGTAAACTATCTAGTCATAAGGGATGAAAATATTATCAAGTGAAGTTTGGCATTCTTCTTTTAACTTGGGTTTTAATTGTAAATTAAATTTGGGCCTTATGAGGAGGTCTAAGAAAAATCCTATGTCGAAGAGTAATGGACCTCTCTTCAGTTGACTTTATAGAGCATAATTTTATAGTCTTGGCATATTATTTGAACACATAAGTGTTCTCCCATTTTTATGAAAGACATTAAATCATAAGCTAATGTATTCCTAATAAGAAATGTATGATTTTCATAGAGATGACATCAAACCAAATATGATCAACATAACTTCTTATCTTGATAAGAACAAGACATTTGGATGTAATAGGAAAAGATGCATGGTTCTCCCAGGTCACATGAATGGCTTTGACTGGAAATGATATTTATTGCACCACCTTTGCCAATCACTATCTCACATCTCTTCTCCTTGTATAAACTATATTTGGAGAAAATATTTCATCTATAGTCCTTCTCATCCTTAGATGTAGTTAGGCATCTTATGACACTTCAAGGATCTCCCATACAATCTAATTCTTATTTAGTAGAGGTGTATCATCATGGATAACTATACATGGAAAAAATATTTCTTTTATAGTCTTCCTCTTCCTTAGATGTAGTCATGCATCTTATGACACTTAAACAATCTCCCATATAATCTAATTCTTATTTAATAGAGGTGTATCATCATAGATTTTCTTTAACTTCATTCTCAAGTTCTTCTTCTTCTATGTCTTCCTTAGTACAGTCTAAAAACATCATTTTTTTTCTTGCATTTATGCTACATGTGGCCCTTCTTATGACACTTGAAATAAATAATGTTATTAGTTTAGGTAATATCTCAAGTATACTCTTATATTGTTGGGCACTAAAATGAAGGTTTAGGTCAAGCAATAGGCTTTTAAATAGAATAAGAAGATGATGATTAAAAAGATGAATTTGAACCTCTTCTTTAGATGAAGAAGCTACTTTTTTGTGCTTCTCTAAGAGTAAAGCATAATTAAAAGCATATTTAAAGGTTTGATTATAACTCAACCTTATATCTAATATCACTCATAAGAATAATAAAAAATTTGTTGGCTAGCTTCCACTCATAATTTGTGTAGTTGGCTTTTCTATTAAATCCCCAAACATGTTCATATATTCTACACTTTCATATTTCCTTTTTTAAGGGTCACTAGTTGTTCATGATATTTCCTGTCATGGTTTCTTGGACATCACTTATCCTTAAGAATTTCCTTTATCTCTACTAGGCAAGATGGTTCTTTAATAGTTTTCCATTTGATACTAATTAAAGAACTTATCCATTTGGGTAAGCAAGTTTAAGAGTTTATTATGGTCATGGATTCCATCATATGTAGGGCCATCTAATTAAACCTTCTTCATGGGCTCATTCATAACCTCAGGGATTCTATGATGATCATTTCTAAGAGGATTTTTCAAGGGATTTCTCTTAGGGTGTATGTCATCCTTATGATTTTCTATAAGTTCTTCTTCTAAATTGTAATCCTCCATAGGGTTTTGGACCATAGGTGGGGTCAGTTCTCTAACACTCAAATTTTGAACATGGGTGGCTAGGTTTATCTCTAAGTCTTTGATTCTATTAGATTTCTCCTTAGTTTATAGATCAAGATTTTCTACTCTCTTCTCCAAATTACCTCTTTAATCTTGGCTAGCAAATTTAAGAGGCATGTTGAACAAATTAAAGATGCAATATGACACATAATTTTTTTTTAAATATGTACTGATGCTTATTAATTTTTAAGAAAATAAATGCAAATTACACACAAAATATCAAATTAAAGGCTTCTCAAAATATAAACAACATGACTTTTAACAAAACACTATCATTGTTGGGTCCTAAGTCCAAGATGAGAAAAATGGAGGGTGTATTATGTAGTAAACGACTAAATGTAGAACTTATCAAAAAATCATGACATGAATCCTTTATACATTGTGTCAATGTTAGGGTGTTCTTTAGAAGAGAAGCACCATATCATTTGAATAAAGTGAAAAGTGAGCAAAAGTCATTACTCCCTTGCTCAGGAGTAGTATTAAATAAGCAAATGTTTCCATATTATGGATGGATGTATGTAAATAAGCTAGTCTATGAAATTATAATTAGGATATGAAGTTGGAATATAGGTACTCTGATAAGTAAATTAATGAAATTAATAAATATTATGGTTTATAAGAAAATAAATATTTTATGTATTCACAAAATTAAATGGGTTAGAGAAAAGGTAAGGGAGATTAATAGTTTAGATTTTAAACTTTAATATTTTGGTAGGTGTCGTACTGGAAATGATGTAGATGTAATTATTAATAAGACATTCAAGGATAATATTATGGAAATTAACAAAATTAGTGACAGAGTTATAGCTTTAAAAATTATTATTGATGCTAAGATAATGTTATAAATGTTTTCCTCCGTAAGTAGGTATGGATGTATGCTCAAAAGAAAAATTTTGGATTGACCTAAAAGAATTAATACAAAGGACATCTCTTCAAGAAAGAGTATTTATTAGAAGAGATTTAAATAGATATGTTAATAGAGTGGTAGAATACTTTAAAAGTACTCATCGTGTCTATGGACATGGTAGAATTAATGAAAAGGTAGAACCATATTGGATTTTGCTTTAGTCTACGATTTTATAATTGCTAATATATTATTTAAGAAAAAAGAGGATCATTATTATCACTTATAAGAATGAATCTAATAAAATGTTAATTAATTATTTTTATAAGGAAAATATATCATTTATGTTGTAAGATTGTAAGGTCATTCCCAATGAATGTTTAAGCACACAATATCGACTACTAGTTTTGGATTTTAACATAAAGGATTGGAAGATGAAAAATAATTGAAGCACTACCATAAAAGACAGGAGTACTTAAAGAATGATAATAAAAATATTTTCAAGAGTAAGTTACAATATCTTAGTATTTGGGATGTTTATGAGGAGTTAATGTTATGTGGAAAATATTTGCAAGTGATATAAGTAAGTTGCAAAAATGTGCTTGGAGAATCAAAGAGAAAAGCTCTATTATTAAAAATCAATTGGTTGTAGAATCAAAATATGTAAGAAATGCTAAAAAAATAAGTTTTGTTATAAAAATTATTTTAGATATAAAAGATCATAAAATTGGGAATGATTTAGAGTGGCCTTTATAGATCCTAGGAAAGAAGTATGCGATGGAAAGAATTTACCAATTAGTGATTTATATAATATTTTAGATACTAAAGAGGGCAAAAGATATATGTATAAGTTAGTTAAGAAAAGTGATAAGAGAAGTAAAGATTTAGTACAAGTGGAATGCATATATGATGATCATTAAGTGCTTTTCTTAGAATATGATATTTAATATATATGGATAGAATATTTTGATAGAATTTTCAATAAAGGTTGTAAGATTATGATTGACTTCAATAATCTTAATAAGTGATCTTTCTTTAATTTAAAATTGGCTTGATTTATTTTAGGTGCGTAATAGAATCGACCTACTTTTATAGGTTTCTTTTTGTCCTGTGTTTTCTGTGATGAATGCCTGGACGATTAGATTCTCAAGAAAAATTAAAATTTTTACCCAACTTAAACTAAATAACTTAAACAAAAGTTAAAGCAACTCAAAACTTCACATAAATTAAAACCCTATGAATAACTTAAAATCAACTAAGAATAATTAACTTTTCTGAACCATGCTAACATATTGTTCTAAACTCATGAATTGGGAACTTCACCCATTGCACTTAAGGGGCATCTAACCTTTGAGGATGACTATCTTCTTGGGGAAGTCTGTCTTCTCTTATTGATTTGGCCCATGACCACTTCTAATTGCATATCATTTAGGCATAAAATGCATACTTCAATGCCTTAAATGAATCATGAGTCAAAATATATAAAAGTTCACAAATATGCATTAGTTAGGTGCATTTCATACCCTATATGATCTTAGGGATTAGGGAATGAGACTAGGTTCTTATATTCTTTTCTAACATACAACAACCCAACTATCTTGCATACATGAGACTTGACATCATGAATTTAAAATGCATTTAGGCGGTGTTAGCTGATAGCCCTTCCAAACAGGTTATAAGTTTAAAAGAGTCTTGGATTGATTTATTCCCTCAAATGAGTGGAATCACCAAAAATTCCCAAAGTGGAAATAGATTGAGACTCTAACTTGTGTCAGAAGCACTTATAAACTTAGGTTCTGAAGCATACTTCATGGAGTAAGTCTTCAACCCTATGAATTTTTGTAGTCTTGTGCTGCTAGAATTTAAGTCCTAGATTTATAATAAAATGTCAACCCAAAATTTAATTAAATTCCCAAAACTTAAAGCCCAATGGTAGGATAGTTGAAATGTCTACTAGGCACCCAGTATCAATAGGCATTTCCTACTTATTCCTGATTGACTTCCAAAAATAAGTCTTTTCACTTTGGATTTTTTTTCAGTTGAAATTCTAAAATATTATTTTCTTTGGAAACCAACTTAGATATAAAAATAATAGCTTATTTCTTTAATTGAGAGTATTATTAAGAAGAGATCCTTCATTCATAAGATGTAATTAACTATAAGGGCATGCCCTTATAAGAAACTATGAACCCAATTTAGAATAAACCTTGCTTTAGTTCTCATGTAGTTCAGGGGAAAACTCTCTGGTATATTAAAGACCCATTAGTCTTAGGAATCTTTTATTAAATGATTGAATCCATTATATGATAAACATATTTATCTTCTGAGATAATATGTTTACTCATTAATGACACATTTGATCATCCAAATAAGAAATTCTTAAAATCTATGTGGTATCACAAATTTTTCCCACAAATATTAAAGCCAATAAACAAATTTCAATGTATAAAGATTATCTCTTTTAATAAGTCAACTCTACACTTGGAAAATGCCTCTCCAAGCATGCCACTCCCTTAGTCTCCACCTCTAATGTTGTTTACACTTTAACTTATGCTCTGATACCAAATGATGTGAAGGTAAGGGTTAGATCACTATAGTGATCAAATGGGTTGATGGGAGGCTCTCCTAAGATGATTATCAAAGTAAATATATATGAGGTGGAGTTTATATTCAAGTGAAAATAGAGTTTGGAAGGGTTTATTGGTCGGCCAAATACTTAATATCAAGTAAGTTCAACTATGTAGACATATGATCTCCTTCTCTAGATATCCAAATCAAGTAAAATACAATACACTTGTAGGTATACTGTCTTTTTGAAAATTTTCACTAACTTTATAAAGGTTTTAAAAGTATTTAAAAAATTTTCCCAAGGATTAATCAAGAGAAAATTGATTTTATTAACAAGTTGACTTAAGATTTGGGTTTAATAAACTCAAAAAATTTGTGAGAAATAAACCATAATTATCACTTTGATCTTGTAGAGGATAAAGTTAATTACTGATCTAGAGATTTTTAAAATTTTGTATGGAAGTTTGCTCAGCTAATTCCAAGAAAAATTGAAACTAGATCCCATAATCCAGAGAACCAGGCTGACCCCTACTATTGGAAGTTAAGATAAATTTTGTAGGGTAAATTTAGAGTTTTACTTTTATATGATAGAGCACAATCACAATAACATAATACAATACAGAATTTTAAGAAAAAAAATTAGTTAAAATAAGACAACACTCACAAAGTGTGTTGGAAGTAGGATCACCCAACCCTTCTTCCTTGGTTGACCTCCAGGCTCTAACCATACACGGATATCAATCCATTCTAGGAAAATACCAACATTCTCCTTTCATTTAATAAATAACATAGTTTTTTGTACAACTCTCACTCTAATAATTCAAAATAAAGGGAAGGAGGGAATGACTGTGGTCGACCAATTCCTTCAACTCCAACAACTAATTCTAGTAATCACCACCTCACATGCACACTCACATGCTCACTACCTTGTATAGCCCCGTGACCTTAACTTTGACTTTGACTTGGATAATACATTATATAAGCATGGTAAAATACAACATAACAAACATAAATACCAACAGAAATAGAAAATATGCTACTCTTCATGGCTTCAATTTTTCTTGGCTTCTTCTAAATGAACCCCTCTTTGTTACTTTGTTATGGCTTATGTAATTGGATCTCCATGCACATCACAACCACTTGATCATTCTAATGTATTATGAAGTACTGACACATCATCTATCGAACCTTCCCAATCAACTAAGACATGTGAATCACAAATCAATGTTCAATATTATGACCACATTTGGGGTGGGATATAATTTTTACCCTCTAAAAGCATATTCATACTTCTTATGGACCCTATCTATAGCATGTGTTCCTTTAATGGCTCCAATATAATCATAGAATTAATAAGGCATAATAGTAATAGCAATGTTAAACTTATAGGGGATATCATCATCATACCTTAACAAAAGGCATAAATCTATCATTCAATTGTATTTTATATGGAATTTGAAATATTAGAGGCTTTATTATCTCATGTCATAGCTTTTTTTTATGACATACAATATGAGTTAAAGTATCTACTAACAATTTTTTTTTGGATTTTAAAATTTATCGAATGAACTAATTACTCATGTCATACCCAAGAGTATTTAATAATATAGCAACTTGTTCTTAAATTTGGATATTAATTATGTCCACAAGTTCTTATACAAAATAAACGACATAGTTTGAAGAAATATGCTCTCTTCATCTGTACCATGTTGACATAGTTTGAATTAAATTCATGATATATCCTAAAGTGGTACATTTGACATTGAATATTTCATTCAAGATTGAGTCTTTGTCTATTTATCTTTATCTTATGTAATAAAATAAACATAAAAGTAATTGTGCTAGTGATGCAAACATGAATGCTTAAATCATGTAGAATTATGCTCATCTTCTTGTCATTCAAAAGCTCATGTCAATTGGATGACTATTATTTATTATCTTTTGATATCTCAGCCATTGACTTTTATATTGATAAGCACTATGCTAATTCCTTAAAAAAAAGAGTTCAAAAGAATGTTAATGCCACCAAATTAGTTCAAGAATTACTAGTTTTATATATTAAGTGCATCTATCTCTCTTAGTTCTACAAACTTACATCAATATAAAGATCTCAAATTTCTCACCAAGTGAAAATGTTATGTTTCATGATTCTATGATTATTTTAAAAAAACTGCATGAAATCAATGATAGTGTACTTATAATTTCCAAAGAAGACAATAATTCATCATGTGATCTAAATTTACTTAAACAATACCAAAACATATCACATGAAATATTGAAAGGAACTCAATAAACTAATAATTCACCACACAATCTAGAATTTTTTAAACAAGATTGCTCTTTTGATGTCTCCTTTATGTAAATAAGGTTCTCTTTAGTTGGTGGAATCTTAAGGTGTAGATAAACAAATGGGTTAATTTGGTCAAATATTTCAGTGCTCATTATGAGGGTCAAATATACAAGCCTTATTGAGTGGTGGTGTGGATGGGCATATATAATGGCTACAAATTTGTGGATTTAGTTAGTGGAGAGACTAGGTGGAGGATATATTGAGCATGAGATGTGAAATGGGGCGATGCAAGTAATAGATTAAGTAAATAATTAAATAGAAGTAGCATGATAAGGAATGTAGGTTCATATGTAAGGAAGTGCATGTACAATTATGTTGGATTCTTATGAGATATAAACAAAAACATATACTTTGGAAAATGGCAGAGGTTAGGCTCCCACTAATGAGGTATATCTTCTTCCTCCTACCTAGTGTGTTGTTGCATTCAATTTTATTGTACTATTCCATTGTCACCACCTCTACTCTCTCTTTTAGCACCAACTTTTTTTCTTGGTCCATGTGGACTTAGAGAATCTCTTATACATTATTATAGTGGTTGGTACTATGAACTATTCCACTCCAATTATAGTTAACAAGCTCATTTTTCCCGAGTCCTATCATGACAAATTCAAAGAGAGAGCCACAAATAGTTTCATTAAGAAAGCAGTTGAAAAAATGGAAAACCAACTCTATTCTTAATAGACAATGAAAACTTTTTATTATCAGAACCTCTTAAGTTCACATTAGTTGGAAAATTCACTTTCAAACAACCAAAGATAGACACTATAAGGAAGTACTTTGATGACCTGAAACTTATAAGAGATTGGAATGCCAGATTATTGGATGGAAGACACATTATCATTAAAAGAAAAGAGAAGGATTATGCTAGGATCTTCTATAAAAAGTTTTATTATGTTGATAACATTCCAAAGAATCTTCTAAAATGGACTTTGGTTTTACTATAGCATTAAACCCCACCATAGTCCTCATTTGTATAAAGTTTCCTAACCTAAAGATCCATCTATTTAACCAACAAATACTCTATTCTATAACTGGTATTTTGGCAAACCACTCAAATTGGACCTTCTCACCTTCAACTTTACAAGACTATCTACAACAAGAGTCTTAGTGGAAATGGACATCAAAACCCCAAATGCTAATAAGATATGGATTATTTCACCATCCATGAAGATTGAACAAAAGGCCTTACTATTGTTCCAAATATAAAATGTTTGGACATCAATTAGAGAATTATTATTTATCCCATCTTGAATTTGGAGCAAAAAGCAATGAAAGTGTAACTTTGATATCCCAAACAATTCTTCCATTGACCAAGCTACTGCCATAACCACTATGAACTGATCCATGATGTTGATACCACCCAAAATTTAAACCCAGCTTAGGTAGTGGAAGCCAACAACTCTAATATACCTCTCACTTTGGAGATACCCTAGAAAAATGATATGAATGATAAGTTGAATCTTGAATAGACATCTTTTGAACTATAACAAATTCGTGATTTAACATAGCATCTTTAGGCACAACAAGACACCAACTCACATCAAGTGGTTGATAGCTCAACAAACAAATCTACTAACAATATGATTACAAAACTCCCCACTGATCTTAGTAAAAGGATGAGGAAGAATGGATTATTTAGAAAAGCAAAAACATAAATAGAAAGGTATCAGAGAGCTGTGGTACATTAATCCAATTACTACTAATTTAATTCGGTCCACATCAAATGCAGCTATCCTATTCAATTGTGATGATAGGATTCCAAAAAAAAGGTCAACAAGGAGAAACTCCAACATCCAATGAATTTTTTTTTATTTGGAATATTAGAGACATTGCCAAGTCTAAGGCCTCAAACCTTTTATTAAGTTTAATTAAGAAAGACAAACTAGAAATTTTGTTTGTTCTTAAACCAATGGTTAACACCAATAACATCTTGAAGATCAAAAAGAAATTTAATAGATTTAAAAACCTAGCTAACTAAAGTAACAAGATATGGTTGTTTTGGAAAGTTAACTTCCAACTTACCTCAAGATTGATAGGTCGCCCATATAGGAGTGATCATACATCCAAGTGCATGGCAGACAAACCATCCCACGAGAATCTAGGATTCCCAACTTAGAGAACTAACCACTCGATCGTGGTGGACTCACCACTTGTAAGTGAGTCATTTTTCTTATTTACTCAACATTCACACCATCTACATGTAAGCCCATCTTAAAGCTCTATAAAAGAGGTGTTGTAAAAGAAAAAAAAAGTGATTTTTGGGACCTTTTTTAGAAATATTTTTTTAGGCTTCCTTTTTGATTCTTTTTTAGTTTCTTCTGGATCTTCTATTTCACCACTATAGTGTAGCATCTCTATAAGAAAAGGGAGGGCCATTTATACTTAGATTTTTTTTTGATATAGTGCAATACTTCACACCCTTCTACTTTCTCTCTATTTTCTCGCAAGATCAAACAACTTCTCAATTGCTAAGTTGATTCTTCCTTATCCATAGATAAAATCAGATTCAACATCCAGATGTGGCAAGCATGGAAGAGGATGAGATCTGGAATTCAAGCTTAAAGTGAAGTAAGTCACTCAGCATGGGACAACCAAGCTAGAATGGAGTTGGGTTCATAATCATTTGTTACATATCAAGACCTAAAAAACATGGAAGATTGAATCACTTGTCTAATATAGGTAATCAAGGAGAAGGCAAAGAGTAAAGGACTAAAGGCCAAAGAAAATAAAGGCTCCTCAAGATCAACAACTCACTAAGCTCATTGATAGATGAGGGAATTATCCATAATACCCAGTCTCGATGATAAGTCCTATCAGGCGAGTGATGATAAAGACACCCAAGTGGAGCATACAAGCTTGACTAATTCTTTCTCCAAGAAAATTATGGAAGCTTACCCTCTACACAAGTTTAAGATTCCACACTTAGAGTTCTATAAAGGTCATATTGATCCTTTTAACCATATAGTATACTTTGACTCAATGACATCGCTATTGGATTTGGATGATGTAATGAAGTGTTGACTCTTCTTCACCACCTTTAAAGAATTGGCCCTCAAATGATTCTTATGGAATCAAAAGCATAACCTCTTTTGTCAAGTTTAAAAGGATGTTTGTAACATAGTTTGCTAGAGCATAGAAACCATTGAAGAGCTTGCAGGCTCTAGTGTAAATGAGATTGGAGCCCTACAAATCTCTTAGGAGGTTCATTACCCATTTTTAGAGTAAGATGTTAGAGGTTAAAAACCTTGAACCTATGGTTCAAGTCACACACGCTTAAGACCTCACAAAGGTGACTACAATAGCTAAAAACTCTTTCAGATATGCACTTAGACTACATTAGCCCAAAACCCTTGCTAACTTACTAGAGTTGAGAGTAGACATGTCAATTTAAAAGAGTACAATGAGGTTGCCCAATTGTTTACGATGACTTGCATAGTTGACCCTTAAAGAAGCTGCCCTTAGAGTGACTCTTTAGAAACAGGCTCCAAGTGAGGAGGCAAGACCAAGAAAGAAAGCCCATTTGATGGGAAGAAGCGCTAGTACATCAAATAGAACCCAAACATTAACCCACTCATCATCATCATGATGAGTACTTAGAACCTAGCACTATGTTGCCTTAAGCGTATCGATGGCTGAGTTGGTGGAGGCTTGCCAAAATAAGGAGTACTTTAGGTGGTCATTGGCCCCTAAAGGTAGATGGAGTCTATGTTCTATCTAGATACTACAATTATCATTACTACTTAATCGCTCAGAAAAAGCACCCTTGAGGATGATCTCCACCATCTTTATTGAGATGAGTAGAAGTATATTTTTCAAGATATAGATTGATATATATTCAACCAGATTTCCCTTAACATTATGTTAGGGTTTATATAGATTTGGGCCCCACTTCCTATGAATAAGCCTTCATAGTTAATTACCCCTCTTACTGCAATAATAAAGCATGCTTGATTAAAGTTAAAAAATTAACATATCTTATCTGATATGAATTGGTGTCAAGTGGTGCGTGCTATGGCATAAATGATTGCCATTTTAACTTAAAGTGTATATTAGGGGGAATGATAACACACCTAATCATGATCCCATGGTTCTGTCATCCCGGGCTATCGTGGTCCCTAGTCTACTTAGTTGGGGAACTAGTTCCTGATTGAAGAATCCTTGTCAGCACCCATTGGTTACATCATCCAAGGTGTTCTTGTAGACTTGGGGTGATATTTGTCTAAGGTGATAAATTTAAGTTGACCTTAGAAGGCTTTTTGCCTATTAAATATATTCTATAATTTATATCTCAAGAAGCAAATCCATTAGTGAACAATTGGGCTATATTTGTGATAGAAATATAGTGACCTATATGGATGCCAAGCCACCCAGTCAGAGGGTTCTAATTTGTGAACAAATATTTTGGGTTGTATGTATAGTCGTATCCACATTTCATGTGGTAACATTTGTCTTCAAAACCATGTAGATAGAGGACACAGGCCACGCCCTTTCTGGCATGAGGTTATTTGAGTATGAGCATAGATATATTTAATTTAACATTATATATATATCTATTTGTGAACAAATATTTTCTTAGTTTATCATCTTTAATAAATAATGATAGATGGGTGGATGATTATTTACTCTAAGTTATATTGAATGATGAACTTTATCTAATTTGAACATATCTCCTCTGAATAAATCTACAATCAACACAGTCATAATTAGGTTTTGTTGATCCTGACCCAATCATTAGACCCAATTGGGAATATAACTTGCCAAGCATCCTTAGGCAGTAGACATAGAAAATTATTATTATGTCGGGGCCCAAGTGAAAAGTTTAAATTTATTTCAATTTTTAGAATAGCATCCCGGAACTGAACATGTAGCATCGTGGTGCTATCATGGGTACCATTGTAGCTATCATAAGGTAGGTATTTGTGTCTTACAAGCAAAGGATCAGTGCCTCAGCGCTATACATACAATGCTACAACATTTCTAATTGAACTTAATTTATTTCAATTTATTCAGGTTTACTTGATGACTACTACCTAAGCACTAATCATTTGGCACCATGGTGCTCGCCAAAGGTCAGTTTAGAAAAGGTTGGCAGATGGACGGATTCTTTAAACAAACTTTTTGATAAGCGTTGTAGTGTAGATTCAGAGCACCATGGCTTTAAATTAATGTCTGACATACTTTTTAGTTTTTGAAATTAATGGTAATGAATTTCTCTTTTGATCGACACAGTAATTGACATGACCAGCTGAGCAGCATCACGGCGTTGCATGTAAATGCCACAGCGCTTGGATATTGTTCTAAAACCCAAGAGGTTAACACCTCGATGCAGATATTAGAGCACCACAATGCTAGGCTAAATTTATAAATAGATCCCTTGGGCTACTCATTTTCTATTTTACATTCTCAGAACTTTCACTCTCTCTCTCCCAACTTGCATTTTCATCTTTAGAAAAGCCATCATGCTTATAAAATTCCTCAACAAGGGCAAGAAGAGCATAGTTGTCAATGACACTATCAAATTTGTTAGTTTAGAAGCCAAGGAGAGGTACCACCACACCCTCACACACAAGCATCTCATCCTAGAGAGGAGTTTCTTCAATCTAGGTGGGCACATGGAAAGTATCATTAATGAGCGAGGCTATGAGAAGTTGGCCTATGATTACAAATCATGTGTCATCTCCATGGTGTGGCAGTTCTTCGCCAACACGAAAGAACTCTAGAATAATTAAGTTTTTGTTTTGGGAAAACTAGTAAGTTTTGACAATACTATTATTACTGCATATTACAGTTTACCGAATGTAGAATATAATCAATGCCTTTTCTAGTATAATGATTATCCTGACTTTATTGAAATTCTTAGGTTCCTCGATGTTAGAAATTCGAACATATAGTGGAAAAGGAGGTTGAAGAAATTTATCAATTTTTCTCTCCTTCACCTTGGTGAGGCCAAAGCTTTATTTTATTTAAGCTAATGCTAGAGAAATATCGATGAGGTAATCAGATAGAGTCATTTTAAATTTTACAATTTAAAAGGGCTTTACTATAGATGTAGGGAGGATTAATTGTAATTGTATATCTAATATACTTAAGGGTTGTACTACAATAGGGTTTGGTCATCCTTCACTTATTTATGCTTTATGTGTTACGGTGGGCATGCTGGAGAATTTTGATGAGGAAGTATTTATACAGAAGGCTCCCCTAACTAAAAGAGTTATTGAGGGATTTGGCTTGATGACCGAGGTGGGGGAAACCTCACGCGCCCCTCAGTCCAGGCCTAAATCCTTCAAGACTATAAACGAGCAACTCCAAGAAATAAGAGAAGTCTCAAATTTAACAAAAAAGGTTGGTGAGACTAGTCGATACCAGTAGGAATTGGAGAGAAAATTTGACCATCATATGGGTCAGTAGCAACAACAGTTTTCATATATGGCCGAGTTTAATGCCTCACTTGTTCACATGTTTAAAAACTATGGATTTTATGTGGGTCTGGGTTAGACTTCTTTTCCTACAATGCCTCATTATCAACCTTATGTGAGCACGCCAGAGCCAACAAAAGAAGTAGAGGAGGAGGATGATAATGATAACCATTATTATTTTTTTCATCATTTTTTTATTTTGTGTTTTCTTCTTCTAATTTTTTTATATGGCTTATGTAATCATTTTATTTAATTTTAATAAATACTTTGATTTTCTATACATATTCGCATATTGATGTTTATGTGATCTTCATTTATCATTTAAAAGTTCCAAGCTTAAAATAATAAAATTTATCAAGTAAAAATGACATCAGAGAGGTGCCTCGGCATTGCAAATGCAACGCTTATGTGCACCTAGCCTACATAACATAAGCTTAGAACCAGAGATTCCAGTGTCTCGGAACTTAAAATGTGGCATGGTTATAATAGTTATTTCATCCCTTTTACTTAAGAGGTTGGACCGTAGTTTGGGGTAGGCGGAGCTTTTTAAGAAGGAGTCAAGAAGTCTGGTGGTAGGAAGCTATTGTTGCTAAAGCCATGATTTTGTTTGGAAAATTCAATTTAGAATATGATGTGTTGTAGCTATTTGTGAAGAAATGATTAAAATATCCTTATGAGTATATAAGTTGAATAAGTTTAAACAGAATGAAGAAAAATATGATAACTAATACTCATATATTTATTTCCCAAAAAATAATAAAAATTTTATTAACAGAAATAGAAGATACACAATCCTTGTAGGGAAAAAAATCTCAAAGCTAATGCTCCTAAGAGCTACAATAAACCCAATGAAGAAATTTAACTAATACAAGAATAGAATACAGGAAAACACTAAAGTGAAAATCAGCAAGAAGGGTAGCCCTCTAATGAGAAAAGTACATAGCCACAATAAGGCTCCACCTTGTACAAATACTTGCAAGGAGCTCAAAAAAAGACAAACAAGTGTAGAGAGATACATTAAAGAAAAATAAGGATGGCTCAGGCTCAGTCAAAATCCATCCCAATGAGCAACAATATATATGAGCATCCAAACTTCAAAAACAATGGTTACAATCACATAAAATGCTACCAACCTTAAAGATAGAAAGAAAAACATCAATGCCATCACAACCATTTCCTTTCATATCAGAGAGAATCAGCTACCGAGCACCAAGTCCAGATATCACATAAACAAGAATAATAACAATAACCAACCAGCCAACCAGCAATCCAGCCATCATCCCAAATCAACAAATAATAAAATCTTCGATAATGATTAAAAATAATGAGTAAAAAGAAGATAATCAGAGTGAAAAAAATAACAAAGAGCTAGTCCTTCATTCTGTAGAATTTTAGGGGAGAAAAGTTCAATTTGTACAAGCTAGGAAACTAGCATATCTGAACGAGTTGATATTGCACCATAGATGGTATATGTTCCTTGAGTGTACAACTAAATTGTTGACAAATGCCTCCATTCATGGGTTTCATATTTGCATGAAGTGACCATCATCACTTCATGCCTTCACTAATGCTGATTTGGCAAGCAATGATGATGATTGAACATCCAATGATGCTTATATTATTTTTTTCAGCTCCAATGCAATTCTTTAGAGCTGTAAGAAGCAACAACCCACAGTTTGATCCCCCACCAAAGTAAAAGATTAAATTGTTGCACCAACGTAAGCTCAATTGATCAACTTGTCAATGCTCTAATCAAGCCTCTTCTCACCCAACATGTTTAGCTAATAAACCAAGATTAACATTCTCTTCAATAATTCCACCTTTCAAGGGGCATAATAAAAAGCACTTAAAATAGACATTTCATTAATCATAAAATGCATTTACATGCAATTTCACAATAATTAATTAATAAAATTGTTATCAACAATCTAATATTTACAATTTTCCCATATTGAATCAATTTTATTTGCTCTTCTTTCCCTCTATAACACACATAGACACCCACATTAGATTCATTTACACCATTGAATCAAAAATGATGATAAAGAGAGCCCCTCTCTTCAAAGTAGCCTTGATTGAGGATAGTTTAAACCTCCTTTGGCATCTAAACTCTATTAGCCAATCAAAAAGGTAAGTAAGAAAAGATTGCTCTTAGCTTTTGCTGTGGAGGGAATCCTCAATGTAGGAAATACCACATAAAACTAATTTTTTTCTACCAAAAATCAGACAATATTCTCGATTTCATATTCTCCCCAAAGTGAAATCCTAAAAACAAAATGATTCAAAATGCCTAATCTGATAACACTCATAAGTTGCAATACACTTGAAGAAGCAAGACACAGTCATTATGACTGACCTCAAAACTACATCTATTCTACTTCTAGCTCTAGAAGCACAACACCACCATGCTAAAGAGCTTATGGAGTAAAAGATCTACACTTAAATAATTGGATCACCTTCTAAAATCACATAAATGAACTCAAGTCACCAAGATTTAACAAGATGAAACAACTGAAAGCCAGCCTCTTTAATCTAAAGTGAGAAGTAAAAGGAAATGAGAGGAAATAATCACATCCTTACACTATCAAAATCTGATTTTGAAAAAAACATCACATGCCGATAAATAACTAGCACCACCCCTTCCTCTTTCTCGAGCAATTTGTTAACAGTTAGAGCACTACAACACTATGGAAAGATGAGGGTTACGTTCACAAGTCAGAGGTAGATGAGGGTGAAACCGGAGGGGGCAGTAGATGAGGAGATCAAAGGCTGCACAAATAGTTGGCCTCGGTGGCGATTCAGAAAAACCTTGTTTTCCTTTGGCAATAGATGTTTCGAGTGCGTGATCCTTTCAGTATGGGATGCCTCTAAAAGTTAAAATGCAGAGGGTTAATTTAGGTGAAAAAAATTTATGACCGTGTGGAACCTTAATAGTCTCATTTCGCGAGCTGAAATTCGAAATTTTTGGTGTTCTACCGCAATCCCAAACGATCATGCGGTGCGGCATAAAACGTGCCGCGTACCGACCACTGTACCAAACGGACCCTTAATATGTAGCATTGTAGCATTCTTATGATAGTTATTTCAATCATTCTACCCAAGAGTCCAGCACCTCGGACCTTTGCGCTCCGTTGCTATTATGGACAAGACTCAGACTTATGATTTTCAAGTTTAGTGTTCCAGGTGTTTTTCTTTTAGAAAAATCATGAAATGACTTTAGTGCCATGATGCTTGAGGGACAATGTCAGGGAGCTACTAAATAAGTTTCTTTAATCAACCTTAGAGCTTGACACCTCGACGTTGTGACCATGACACCTAGGCGTTGTTCCATTTGGTGCCTAAAAATTCAAAATTTTGCTAGCATAATTTTTTAGCAATGCTAGATTTTTACATATTTTAGTGCTAATCACTCTTCTCCCTAGTTACAAATTTAAGATCAACATAGGGAGGATGTTCTTCTCATGCTAGAACCAAGTTTAATGGTGGAAGGTATGGCACCTCGACACTGAACGCGTAGGGTTGTGGAGCTGTATAAGAGATAGTGGACCTAAAGACTTAGCACTACAGTGCTCGATGATGGGTGTCTCGGTGCTATGAGACTACTTTTTTACTCGACAGATTGGCATCGTGACGTTATTTTTTGGCGCCTTGGCACTCTAGACAAAACGTTCAAGTTTTCTTTCCCGAGAGCTTGGCAACTCAGTGGCAGGCCTTGGCGTGGAGGTGTTGTGGGATGAAAATGTATGTTTTGAGCATAATTCTTGAAGAATTTAATGGAGTTTTATAAAAATTTGATAGCATAATGCCTTAGCAGTGCTAGATTTTTACATATTTTAGTACTTCTTGTCTCTTATTTTAAATCCAAGATCGATGGAGAGAGGATATTTGTCTCATGTCAAAACCAAGTTCAATGGCGTAGGCCTTCAATATTCAAAATTCTGACATTTTGAAGTCCTAGAGAGCATTCATTTTTACTCTAGATCTAAGATCAATGGAGAAGAACTTTTTCATCTAAGATTGATGGCGCAAATTTAGTTAATTTTTTTTCAAAAAGAAAATCTTGTAAAGAAAGAAATTTCATAAGTTTTATACCTGGAATTGACAATAATAAGTCTTGATCTTATTTCTTGTGTGGATATCGCTCTCATAGTTGAGGGAATTGTGCTATTGAGAATGTGGATGAATGGAAGAAGAAAGAGGAGCACAATTCCTAATTGGGTAGTTAGTGTTCATAAGATGGGAATGATGGTTTGTTGCTTTTAAAATTGAAAGATGTTGTCATAGCACGTAGGCGCTGCACCGTGGTGTTTCATGTTTGATTAGGCAACTGTCGGGAGTAGTTTGGGCTTCTAGATGTCATAAAGTAGTTGGCAGCGTCGTGGCTCTATAAGGTGAGACATTTAACTTTTTTTTAAAACTTTTGACAACCAAATCATTAACATAACAAGCCACATATCTATGTATGTGGTCGTCGAAGATGCGGGTCATTGCTCTTTAGTATGTATCACTGAGATTTTTAAAGCCAAATGGAATCACTTTATAGCAATATATGTCAATTGGTGTGTGGAAGGATGTATACTTTTCATCCTCTAGATTCAATTTAATTTGATTATAATTCAATGATCCATCCATGAAGGAGAACATATCATAGTTGGAAGTATTATCAACCATGAGTTCTGCATTAGGCAATGAGAAATCATCTTTTGGGCATGCCTTATTTAAGTCCTAGAAATCAATGGAAACACGGATTTGTCCATTTTTTCTTCGAGACAATATTGGAAATCTAGGCAGCACTAATAAAAGTCAGTCTAGGATCATTTTTAGTACCCAAGTTAATTTTTTAGAGTTCGTCAATGGTGGCTTGATTGCCTTCCTTGAATTCTTTTAGGGCCTCTTTAAGGCCAATGATTAGTTCTTCTTCAGGTATATTCTCATTTGAAATATTCTTTTATTTTTCTATAGTTTCCATAGGGGCTTCTTCTTTGTAGGATATAGCATAGCATGAATTCATTGAGAGAGATACCATACTAATATATCCTAATCTCCATGTGGTGAATTTTCCATATTCTATGGGATTTTGAGTATTATCCCCTTACAAGAGCCTCTTAAATGACCTAGCTTGTATGCTTGATTGTATAAGATGAATATTATTTTTAACTAGTTTCTTTAGAGCTGGTGAGAAGTATTGAGAAATTATTATTGAAATATCTTCTTCCTCAAAATCTTCTTCTTCCAACAACATTTGTGTGGGATTCAGGGTTCGTTCTTCTATCTTGTAGAATATAATCGTTCATTATAGCCTCCTCTAGGAGGGACATAGAAAATTTTTAGTTGTTCTATTTCCACATTCCTTGAAGCTATTAAGGCTTTTATGTGTGCCTTTATCACTATAATTATTTTCATAGTTTTGCTAGAGATTTCAGAATTCACAGACTCTTATTAGAGAAACACGAGTTTCCTTTAATTGCTTTATAACCTTACTAGTACTAGACGATTCTATCCTTCAGCTAACTGAGTTTTTCTAGGTTGATAAAGTATTAACTCATCTTCATCCATCTTTAATATCACTACCAAGATGAGAAATTACTTTGAACTACTTTGATGCTCTAGTACTTTGTCTCACATATATCTTTGGACAACATGAGAGCATCGTTGATACTTAGTAAAGTAGGGAGCTTGCATATATTTGCTAGAACATTATAGTCAACTTCTATTTTGGTAAATTTATGAGGCTTTAGTTGGTGATGGGGGTTAAGGCAGATTCATTGACTTGACTTCTTTGCTTTTATCATTATATTTTCAGGTGGAGGAATTCTTTTTCCACTTCTTAACTAGACTTAGGTTACTTCTTCCATTTGATCATCATTATTAGAAGAAATCTCTAAATCTTGTGCCCTTTTAAATTCTCAGAGCTTTGAGGACTTTCAGAACTACTACCTAATTTAGGATATAGTTTCTTTGAGCTTGACTTGACTCTTTGCTTTATAACATTTTTTTTTTTTGTGAAAGCATAATTCTTCCAGAGTCAGTTGAAGTCATGATCAAATTTATGACACGTTTTTTTTAGAATTTATTTTTTAGGTTCTTCCTTGTCAAGCTTTAAATGGGCCATGTATTCTTTTAGCATAGCACGCCTTCTAAAAAGTCAATCATCTTTTGAGTTTCAGACTTTAGCTTTCAAGCTCTCCTTTTCTTCCTTGATTTATAGGGCTTCAATGAAGAAGGCTGATCAATTTTTTCCTATTTCTTCATATTATATAAAATTTCCCTCCTATTGGGGAAGAGCTTTTTCGGATTAAGTTCAGGCTCTAAAAATTCTTCCACCGAATACTTTTTATTGCTAGAAGAATATTGATCATTTTTTTAGTTTTATTTGAGATAAAGGTCTCCCAACCATCTTTCTCTTCTTCTTGTATTTAGCGAGCTTTGTCCTTATCATTATTTATGTTTTGAGTTCCATCTAGCTCAAAAATTTTACTTTTTGTATCCTGGATTGGGTATGTTGTAACAACTCTCACCTTTTCCTTTTTAGGATGTATCAGTATAGTATCTGATAAAGTGAGTTCTCCATTTTGATAACTCTTTTCTACCCAATCTTTGAAGATGTAACAATCTTCAATTGGGTGGCTTATGAGCCTATGAAATGGATAATAATTAGGATCATCAATTTTTTCTACATGGTCTGGCCATTATGGCTCTAGCAACTGTAATCCCAATTTTAGGACATGTCTAAAGGTTTTAATAGCACATTCTCTTGTAAATGAGTACTGCTTAGAAATTTTCTCTTGGATGGTTGATCCTTTTTTTCCTTTCCTCTACACTTTGTTGTTGGTAGTGAGGATGCTGCTAGTTATGAGGTAACCACACCTCCATTCACCTTCTTGTCCACTGTGAATGTGAATGTTGTATTTACATCATTCCTTTTGAATTGTCAAACTTTAGTTGTTTCCCTTTTCCAAAGGGATTATTATTGTTATAACTGATATTAAACCATTTTTGTTTGGGCAACCTTTCAAACTTGGCTATGTGATCTAGTAATTCTTGTAATGTGTTAATAGTAGCATAGCTAGATATGAGGCCATTTGATCATCGATATTCCCCATGAAGAGTTCTACTACATGCTTTTTGGTGAGTTGTTGGTCGTATCTCATGCTTAGATTTCTCCATCTAGTAATATACTTGGTAACACTTTCATCTTTCTATCTCTTGTCTAAGGCAAGATCTGTAATTGTTACTTTTTTTGTTGGTCTACAAATCTCTTAACGAAAATTGTTTCTAGCTCAGTGAAAGTTTTTACTGAGTCAATAGGTAACTCAGCATACCATTTGAAAGTTGTGTGTAAGGCTACTAATGAATTATTGTAGTAGTAGGGCATCATTTCCTCTAGTATTTTCACACACTGGTTTAAATTGAGTCAAGTATTACCACAAGTTTTTCTTTCATGAAAAGAATTAAACTTCGGCACAACGTACCCTTTAGGGTATTGTACTTGGTCGTATTCAGCCAGATACTGTCGTCCTTTTCTAATTAATTGCTCAGCAATTTTTGAAGCTATCATTGCTTTGACCTTTTAACTAATGAGATCTTCCATTTGGGATTTAGTGATAACATTAGCTTCTTGATAAGTGTTCACTATAGTTTCTCCTGGAAGTTCTTGCCTTTGTATTGTAGTTGTTGGTAGATTAGGCAAAGCATTTTGTATGCCTCCCATTTCAACTTTCAAAATTTTCATTTTTGAAGAATTTCTTAGAGGTATCTACTATTTTACAGTTGTTGTGAGGTTGAGCTGACCAAATAGCTCTTTCATCAGCCCACTCATCTCATTGAGTCGGTCGCTGAGCTGGCTGATTTCTTGATCTCTCCTTTGAAGTTGGGAACCCATCTATTATTGTAACCTTATTATAATGTTGGTTAACTCTTCAGTCACTTCTAGTTCCACTCGAGCTTCACTTCTAGGCTCTTGGTGACTTGGACTCTCTTATTGTTGTCCGGGTACCATGCCTTTATTTTGTAAATGTGTGTCAACCATATGAACAAGTTTGATCTCCATGTGATCCATATCTTCATTATTTTGGAGTTCAAAAGTTTGCTATTCTTCATTGGCTAGGAAATCTTCATCTCCTAGAAAAGTTGGTCATCCATGTCATCATCCACTAGCCGACGCTTTTCGACCAACATTTCCAATTGATGATAAGAGACTCTACTCCTTTTTCATCTGGTGGGGTTGGCTTATCATTGATGACTTGGGATTCTTTTGGTATCTAAATTTATCAGGACCTTCCAGTAGTTGATCTCTCAAAATATATCCTAGATGTCACACCATGGTGTTCACCGGATTTTTGTGGTGGTAACCGAGACCTTCTAACAACTGACCACTTAGTGTCTTTATGTCTAAGGGTTCATTTTTGG
This sequence comes from Cymbidium sinense, assembly GCA_021442155.1. Classification (NCBI taxonomy): domain Eukaryota; kingdom Viridiplantae; phylum Streptophyta; class Magnoliopsida; order Asparagales; family Orchidaceae; genus Cymbidium; species Cymbidium sinense. Next base: position 54,611,586 of record CM038215.1, read on the forward strand.
TGTTTACTGACTATAGTGCATATAAACTTGGAGTCTTTCTATAAACGAGCATGATATTTCTGAATATTCTCACCTCTCTTAGAGTAGGAATTTGTTGGGTTGGTAACTTGGCTCACTAACTTCTTTATTCTTCTTTCGGAGGATTCTATTTTTGATAACCTTCTAAACCTTGTAGTTTTGTAGGAAACAGATTCCTCCTTCTGTGGTTGATTTTGTGGACTGGGATTTATCCCAAAATGACTTTTTTATAGCTCCTCATGAGCTATTTCTTTTGACCCAGCAGAGCAGATCAACGTTGTTGCTGGTGGGTATATTTGCTTCCACTAGTGGGTCATGTTATTGTTCGGCAAAAATGGCAACATGGCAGCTCTACAGCCAATTTTGTATTTTTTAGAGCCCTCCTGGACATTTTAGTGCCCAAAGGAGATGCTTTGTGGTCATGTTTACCTAGAGTAAAGGTAGCATCATAAGGGATAGTATGTTCCCCTAATTCACTCCTGAGTTGATTGATTATAATGGACTTCAATTTGGGCCTTACAGACATCCTATCCACAATAGGGGTAGTTGGCATTTTCTTTGATAATCTATCAAAGATAGAAGCCCTCTTTAAGTTCAGGGCTTTAGGGTTGGGCATGTTGAAAATGATTACGTTCGACCTCTTTCCCTTATTGAATGCCTTTGGGACTATAGGCTTAGTGACATATCCAGTTGGCAGAAACTGGACAACCTCTAAAATTGTTCTGAACTGAATAGTAGCCCCAATGAAACCAACATTAATTATGGCTTGTGGGAATCTTATCGTGGATCTCTCATCGAGCCTAAAATTCATCATATTCTTGATGTTTGACATTTAAAACACTTGGTTGTAGATCTAAAGTTAGGTTATGCTAGATTTTAGGAACCTATGGTTTTTATAAAAGAATATACTCTGAAATTACAATTTATGATGACATTATATATTTTAAATTTTCCAACTAGAGATAGAGAGAGAACTAATCTCCAGAGTCACCAGAAATTTAATCGCTTAGAAAAAATACCTTTAAGGATGCTCTATGCCATCTTTATTGAGATGGATAGGAGTATACTTTTCATTAGGTAGATTGATATATATTCAACCATATTTTCCTTAAAACATTATACTAGGGTTTATTTATATCTAGGTCCCACTTCCTACGAACTCAAGCCTTCATAGTTAATTATTCCTCTTACTAGAGTGAGAGAGCACTCTCAATTAAGGCTAGAAATAAACATATCTTATTTGATATGAACTGGTGTCTATTGATGCGTGCTATGACATAAATGACAATCATTTCAACTTAAAGTGTATATTACAGGGAATGATGACACACCTGATCATGATCCCATGGTTTCATCATCTCGGGCTATCATGGTCCTTAGTCTACTTAGCAAGGGTATTAGTTCCTAACCGAAGAATCCTTGTCAGCACCCATTGGTTGCATCGTCCAAGGTGTTCTTGTAGACTTGAGGTGATATTTATCTAAGGTGATAAATATAAGTTGACCTTTAGCTAATAGAAGGCTTTTTGTCTATTAATTATATTTTATAATTCATATCTCAAGAAGTAAAGCTATTAGAGAACATACGGGTTATTATTGTGATCAAAATATAGTGAGCTATAGGGGTGCTAACCCACCCAGTCAGAGGGTTCTATTCGTATCCGCATGTGGCACCGTTTGGCAGCAAAATCATGCAGATAGAGTACACAAGCAATATCTTTACTGGCATGAGATTATTTGAGTATGAACATAGATATATTTAATTTGACTTTAACTATTTGTGAGCAATTATTTTTTAGCTTATCATTCTTGACAAATAATGATGGATGGGTGGATGATTATTTACTTTTAGTTTTTTAAATGATGAACTTTATTTAATTTGAATATATCCCATCTGGATAAATTCTACAATCAACACGGTCATGGTTAGGTTTTGTTAACCTGGACCCAATCATGAGACCTAATCGGGAATATAACCCTCGAAGCATCTTTAAGTAGTAGACTTAGGCAATTGTTATTATGTCAAGGCCCATATAGAAAGTTCAAATTTATTTTATTTTTTAGAATAGCGCCACAACACTGAACATATAGCTTCATGGAGCTATCATGGGTAGCACTATTACTATCATCAGGTACGTATTTGTGTCATACAAGTAAAGGATTAGCACCTCACTGCTATACATACAACACCACAGTGTTTATAATTACACTTTGTTTATTTTAATTTATTTAGGTTGACTTGTTGACCAGTACTTTGGCACTAATCATTTGGCATTATAGCACTTGTCAAAGGTCAGTTCAGAAAAAGCTGGAAAATGGATGGGCGCAATAGCAATATTTGGATGATAAGTCTCAGATTTAAGAAAAAAGATTGGTGAGACTAGAAACAAAACTCTAGAAAATTGGATGACAAGTCTCAGATTTAAGAAAAAAGATTGGTGAGACTAGTCGGCACCAGCAGAAACTGGAGAGAAAATTTAACCATCATATGGGTCAGCAATAGCAACAATTTTCATACATGGTTGAGTTTAATGCCTCACTTGTCAACATGTTTGAAAACTGTGGCTTTTATGCGAGTCTGGGTCAAGTTTCTTTTCTTGCAACACCTCTTAATCAGCCTTATATGAGCTCCCCGTCGGAGCCAAAAAAAGAAGAAGAAGAGGGATGATGATGACTACTATTATTAGTTTTCCCTCCTTTTTTGTTTTGCATTTTATTCTTCCCTATTTTTATATAGCTTAAGTAAACATTTTTTCAATTTTAATAAATACTTTAATTTTCTTTACATATTCGTGTATTGTTATATATGCCCTCTTCTATTTATCATTTGTAAGATCCAAGATTAAAATAATAAAATTTCCCAACTTAAAATGACATCAGAGAGGTAGCACCTCGGCATTGCAAATGAAGCACTTAGACACTCCTAGCCTGCATAACATAAGCTTAAAACCCGAGAGTCCTGCGCCTCGACATTTAATATGTAGTGTTGTTATAATAGTTATTTCACCCCCTTTTACTTGAGAGGTTGGTGTCTCAATGTTTAATATGCAGCACTACGACACTCTTAAGACCATTATTTTTATCATTCTATGTAAGTGTTCAGTGCCCCGATGCTTAAAGTGCAGCACTGCGGTGCGATTATGGGAAGACTCAAACTTATGATTTTCAAGGTCAGTGTTCTAGGTGTTTTTTCTTAAAAAATTTTGAAATGATTCTAGAACCTCGGTGCTTGAAGGATAGCATCGGGGAACTAATAGATAACATTTTTTAATCAACTCGAAAGCATGGCACCTCGGTGCTACAACCATGGTGCCTAGGCACTGTTTCATTGGTGCCTAAAAATTCAAAATTTTTGCAGTGTAGCATTAGCAATTCTAGTTTTTTACATATTTCAATGCTAAGCACTATTTTCCCTTATTATAGATCTAAGATCGATGGAAGGATGATGTTCTTCTCAAGCTGAACCAAGTTCAACCATGGAAGGTATGGCACCTCGGTGTTAAATGTATAACACTAGACATTATATAAGAGATAGTGAACCTAAAAGCTTAGCATTGTGGCGCCCAATGATGGGTGTCTCAGTGCTAATAAACTACATTTTTACCTGAGAGCTTGGTGACACGACACCATATTTCTGGCGCCTCAACCCTTTAGACAAAGCACTCAAAATTTCTTTCCCGGGAGCTTGGTGCCTCAACACTGGGAGATGAAATGCATGTTTTGAGCCAAATTCTTGAGGATTTTAATGGATTTTTATAAAATTTGACAACATAACGCTTTAGCAATGCTAAATTTTTACATATTTTAGTGCTAAGCACTCTTCTCTCTTGTTTCGAATCTAAGATCAATAGAGAGACGATGTTCTTCTCTGTTTGAAACCAAGTTTAATAGATAATGCCTTCAACATTTAAGATTCTAACATTTTTAAGTCTTAGAGAGTGTTCTTTTTACTCCAGATTTAAGATCAATGGAGATACTCTTTTTCATTTCAAACCGGATCGAAGATCGATGGTGAAATTTAGTTAAATTTCTTTTTCAGGAAGAAAATCATGTAAAAAAGCATTTACAAAAGTCTTTTTACCTTGATGTAGTAAGTCTTGATTTCATTTGCATGAGAAGATCGCCCTCGTAGTTGAGGGAAGTGTGCTGTTGAAAATGCGAATGACTGGGAGCAAGAACAGTAAAGGGGATTAGGGTCAGAGTGAGGGAGGAAGGGAGAAGAAAGGGGGAGCAGTTTTCCCCCCTTTTACATAGGTTTCACCATAATTTTACCCCATAACCATTCCAACACACTCCATTTAAGCAGTTGGTGCTCATGGGGCAGGAATAGTGGTTTTCTTGCTTTTAAAACTAAAAGATGCCATTATAGCACCTCGGTACTCTCATTTCAACACTGCGGCGCTACCTTGTTTGATCAGGAAATTGTTGGGAGCAGTTTGATCTTCTAGATATTATAAGGCGGTTAGCAATGCCTACTCATTGACATTGCGACACCGTGACACTATAGGATGAGACGTATAACTTTTTTTAATTTTTAGGTAGTCATCAAGACAACTAATGAACTTGATCTAGCACATGCAATTCATAGCATAAGAATCATACCTTCCATCTTTAGAGGAGATGGAGAATCTATGAGGTGAACTAGCCTTAAAGGGTAAGATCTGTAGAAGTTAACTAGACAACCATAGTGCAGGTGTCGAGTAATCTAATAGTCCCCATAAACTTTTTGTAGAAGAGTCCCATAGTCGACAATCCATACAATGATGTTATCATCATCACAGTACTCATCATAATCTATCAAATCAACAACATTCTCATTAACATTGGGAGCTTAATCAATATCATTTTCAATCTATTTTCAACAAATTGGGACTAATGTGTTCTAAACCCACCTCTACTGAAAGACCATTGTTCAACTTTCTGATCAAAGAAGGAAAATTGAAGGAGCCATCACTCTCCTCGTGGCATTGTGGAAGGTGAGAAGCAATTCACTGCTTTCACCAACTTCGTCATCATAGAGGCACCTACCACATACAATGACAACTTTGGCCCACCACTACTCAATACATTTAGAGCAGTGGTATCATCCTATCATATGGTGATCAAGTTCTTGGCAGGTGGAGAAGAGATCACCATCAAAGGAAACATGAACCAATCTAGAACTTGCTACTTACGAGTAGTTGGATGCATGCAGATAAGAAGAAGTACTATAGCTAGAGGTCATGCAAACTAGGGTGGAAATTATTGAAGAAATTAAGAAAGTGGTGATTGTTTAGAATCTTGAATGAGTCTTAAGAATCATCATAGCTTTTAACACTGAGCATATGGAATCCATTATTTAGATTCTCTAAGTGGACATCAACCTATTTTCCTAAACTACAGCTAAGATCTTAGGCATCAACATTAATGTCTCTTGCCATAGCCTTAATATCCAAAAGGATCCTCAATTTATCAAACAAAAAATAAAGAGACTGAGGCTCTACTCATTGAGCTGATTAAAGAAGAACCTGATAAACTACTAGAGGTTGACTTCATTAGAGAAGTTTAATTCCTAGAGTGACCATCAAATGTAGTGGTAGCACAAAAGTTTAATAAGAAATGGAGGAGGATTTTGTATTTCACAAACATGAACTCAGCAAGTTCGCAGGATGGGTACCTGCTTCCCAGAATAGACACACTCACTGACTCGATGATAGTTTATTAGTAATAAGTTTCATGGATGCTTTCTCGAGAAGCCATCAAATATAAATGCATCTATCCAACTTGAAGAAAATGTCATTTATCACAGGAAAGGGCTTTGGACTAAAGAACTCTATGGTGACTTACTAAAGGATGTTGTATTGAGTCTTCTAGAACTTGAAAGGCAGAAACAAGAAATTTACATATACAACTTATTCATTAAAAGTAAGTCTTAATCCATTAAGGAAACCTTTGCCACCCTGAGGAAATACAACATATGTCTTAATCTCTTAAAATGCACATTTAGTGTTGGGTTAGAGAAATTCTTAGGATTTTTGATTACCCCATAAGGCATTAAGGTCAACCTTGACAAAGTGAAGGCCATATTAGACATGTCATCACCAAGCACCACAAAGAAAGTTTAACGACTCACTAAGTGAGTCACCGAGTTAAATTGAATCATTTCAAAGGCTAGAGGGGCTGCTCACCATTATTCAAAGTACTCAAGGGTGCCAATAAATTTGAGTGTACTCCATAATACGAGGAGGCTTCGATGACTTGAAAAACTTACTTGCATCACCCCTTATATTACAAAGCTCAATGGAAGGAAATACCTTACTGTTGTATCTAGGAGTTGAAGAAAACTCAGTTAGCTTTATTTTGCTTTCTGGAAGAGAATGGGAGACAATGGCTAGTGTACTATGTAACCAAGTCATTGTGAAGTGTTGAGTTACATTACTCCATCATGTAGAAACTTGCATTTGCACTTATTGTATCAACATGGTGGCTCTGACTCTGTTTCCAAGCTCATTCCATCAAGGTTTTCACCGATTGCCCGCTCAAATTTGTACTAACCAAATTAAATCACTTGGGAAGATTACTAAAGTGGTTAAAGGGCAACAAATTTGACATATCGTGCTCACCTAGGATGACGATCAAGGTACAAGCACTTGCAAACTTTCTTATTAATTTTAATAACCCGTGTGATGGCCCGACTATGCTATAGCCTTTATGGTAATTATACATGGCTCTCAAGGCAAGCAAAGCATGGGGGAATACATCGTATTAAATAGTCTAATGGGGATTACCAAAGCACAAGCTATCAAATTCAACTTTGAAGTTATGAATAACTAGTGTAAGTACAAATCATTATTTGTCAAGCTGAGGTTTGCCAGAGGACTTAGCACTTTACACATTGCTGCTTACTCAAACTCACAATTTATAGTGAGATAAATAATTGATGATTACAAAGTTAGATACGAGTCCATATAAAAAAATACTTGCTCAAAGTAAAAGTAAAAATTGTGAAGTTAGAACATTTTAAGATTGAGAAAGTGTATGGGAAAAACCTACTTACTAACTTACTATCTAGAACAAGAAGACTTGAGGGATAATCCATCGTTTAAATCACCCATCCTAACATTGAAGAGGAAGAGCCCATGCAAATAAAAATCAATGACTCGCATAGTTGGTTAGACTCAATTAGAAATTCCTACAAACTAGGGAGCTAGGGGAGGAAATCAAAGACCTAAGGAGATTTAAGATTAAAGCTGCACAGTACATCCTAATCAAAGGCAAATTTTTTTTGGAGGATTACGACCTCGCTTAGCATGAGTTATGTGTGACAAAGAGAGCAAAGAAGAACACTCAAAGAATTACATTTTAATGAATTCGATAGTCATTTGTGAGGATAAGTACTCACCCATAGAATCTGACAAGAATACTTCTAGTCCACACTAAGGAAAGATGTGGAGGAATTCACTAAGGTGTGAATAGTAGCAATAGTTTTCCCCTCTACAGTAACAACCACCACAACTCTTGCAAACCATAAGTAGCCTTTGGTCCTTTGTCATTTGGGGCATGGATCTAATTGTCCCACTACCACTCACCAGAGAACAAAAAAAATCATACTCATCATGATTGATTATTTTAGCAAGTGGATTGAGATGAAGCCACTTGCTGAAATACTCATTAATTCAAAACTTTTTTTGGATTAACACCATCTGCAGGTATAGACTATCGATGTCGATCACAATGAATAATGGGTCTCAATTCACCAATAAGCGCTAGATGGATTTCTATGAATTAGAAAGATTCTAGCTAAAGTATGCTTTAGTGCATTACCCTTAGAGCTATAACGAGGTTGAAGTGATGAATAAAAAAATCCTGATCTTGCTAAAGAAAAAAGTGCTAAGTGCTCAAAAAAAGTGGGTTGATATCCTACCCACTATATTTTGGGACTTCAAAAAGACTCTGACCTTGGCCGTTGGTCAGACAGTATTTCCACTCTATGAGATAGAGGCCATGTTATTGGTCGAGTATGAACTCCCTAGGCAAAGCGTCTTGATAGTCGAGTTGGGTGAAGAGATCGACGATTGGGATAAGTCTAATGCTAATTCCATAAAAACTTCTCTTGAACAATTGGAAGAGGTGAGGATGAAATCTTCATTTAGGAAAGAAGATACAAAAAGGTGAATGGCTAAATGTTAGAATCGCTACATTAAAGAAAAATGCTTTAGAATTAGCAACTTAATATTGAAGAAACTCAATGCAATGGATTGTTAGAATATACTAATAAAGCTCACTCATAAATGAGATGGCCCTTAAGCAAGAGAAAAGTTGGCTCTGGAGCATATCAACTATAAACTCACTCCATACAAAATGTGTCGTGCACTTGGAAACATGAAAGATCTGTAAAGAATCTACCCATAAGATACATCTTACTTCTTCCCTATATTTTCTACTAATTTTCTATTTATAAAAAGTTAAAAGATTTTTTCATATAGCAAATGAAATGATCAATTAACTCACTGTATAAATTGAGTGAGTACCAATAATCCAATACTTAGGAAGCTGAGTATTGACTCATGCTACTTGGCACACCACCTTCAACTCAAGTGAAAAATACAAAATTTGGTAAGCCACCCTTAGCCAAAGCAAGTGAAAGTTGACTCAATAGAATAATAGAAAAAGAAATAAGATCATACTCACACAAAACATTTCATGAATTACCAAAGGAATGTTGAGTGTAAGACGGACACCTTATGAGATTGGTAGCTCCCAAAAACCAACCCTCATTAATTAACTACTTGAGTAAAAGATAGATACCCTATGAGATCAGTGACTCCCTAAGACAAACACTTTGTGGTTGCCAACTTGACTGTAAGATCAACACCCCATGAGGTTGGTGACTCCCCAAGACTAACACTCCATGCAGTTGGAAACTTGAGTGTAAGATTGACACCCTATGAGGTCAGTAATTCCCTAAAACAATCACTCCATAGTTAACAACTTGAGTGCTAGTGATGATGTTGTCATGATAAGCAAGCATCACGATGGATGGAGGAAGAAGAAGTACTTCAGGACCTTCCACTCATAAAAGTGGAAGAGATGCGAAAGTCTTACTAATCTAAGTAGAATGATAGTGAGAAATCAACGAATCACTCAAATATTTGGCCACCAAGCTCCAACTAAATAGTCTTCACTCAAGTTTTTCACACAAAATTAGTCTAATCTTCTGTAATAAGTTAGAATAAGATTTTATATAAGTATAATACTCCAAGGGATGTGCCCATTGGAAAACATCACTAAAAAAACTATCATAATCATTTTGATAATGGCAAATAATACTAGCTTATTTGTCAAAACACCATATAAAGAATCAACCATAGCGACATGGTGCCACAAGGCTAACGCCTAGGTGCTATACTATTGATGCACTTTTAATACTAATACACTAAATAATTTAAATCACAACTCTCACATAACACTTAAAAATGATCAAATACATCCACTACTAAATATTACAACAGATGAGACATAAATATAAAATACCACAATACATAAAATACAATAAAAGTCCTAAAAAATTTAAGCTTTTGATTTAAGATCTCGTGACAGATCCTTTCCTTCTTTGATGTACTGCCTCAACTCCCTCAAACCCCAAAGAACTCTTCTTTAAAGAGTTAGGATTCTAATAGTCTTCAAGAAATTTAGGGGCAAAGCTCTGTAGCTCTTCAAAGGTGCTTAGTTGCTTATCTTTCCACTTACTTAGGAATCTCTAAATAATACTCTTATATCTTGGTATTTCAGTTGTGATGATGTTCTCTACTAAAATGAATGTAGGTTGGATACATATCTGCAAATAATTTCTATCTCTTCCTATAAAATCATCAGTCCATAAATTTGGAAGTTGGGTAACTTCTTTATAAGATATTAGATCATTAAAAATAGGGCTATAAACATGTGAGAGAGAAATTCAAGAATATAAGCATTAGTACCAAGTTTCTTAATAATTTTAAATGGTTAACATGGTCTGACTTATAAATTTTTATATTTTATGGAAAAAAGACTCATAACATAAATAAACCAATACATAATCACCTATCTTGTATTCCTTAAAAATTTTATCTTTATTTTTTTTGTTAAGCATACTTAGCATTTTATATTTCTAATTATTTCTTTATGTCTTAATGAAGGCTATATATATATATATATATATATATATATATATATATATATATATATATATGATTTAGAAAATGAATAAGTAGGTGTATTAACTAGATCAATAGGCATTTTAAGGTTAAATTCATAAACTATCTCAAAATGTGATTTATGAGTTGATCTGGAATGGAACTATTGTACATAAATTCAAATGTACATAATCTTAAATCCTAATTTTTGATGTTTTCTCAATTGAACATTTTAATAAATTTCTTAATGTTATGTTAATGACTTCCAACTATCCCTCAAATTGTAGATGAATTGCAAAGGATAATTTTAGTTGTGTTCCCATTAGTCTTCGTAAAGTTTTCCAAAAATAATATATAAACTTGACATCTTTATTAGAAATTATTGTGGAAGGAACTCTGTGTAACCTAATAATTTCCTTAAAGAATAATCTTGCTATGTGAAATGCATCATTTGAATTTGAACAAAATAAGAAATGTGCCATTTTAGAAAATCTATCTACAATGATAAATATAATATCATGTCCACGAAGCATCTTAGGGAAACTTAAGTTGAAATCATTAGATGGATCTTCTTATGATCTAGATGGAATAGGTAATGATGTGTAATGACCCACTTTTTATTTAACAGCTTTAGATTGACAGCCAGTGTAACAGTAAGTTATAATACATTCAACATCCTTTCATAAAGACAGCCAATAAAACCATTGTTTGACTAGTGTTTGGGTCTTTAATTTACCAAAATATTTTGATACACCTCTTGAATGAAGTTCAAAATGAGAAATTCCCTTAGGGATGTTTTAGGAATACATAACCTCTTATCCTTATAAAGATATCCATATAATGATAAAATAGCTATAAGAAGTCAAGGGATTAGATTCATGTTCCAAGTATATAATAAGAAAATCAATGTAAATTTTACAATCTTCTTTTAAAGTCTTAAATCTAGGAATTTGAAATTCAAAGTATAAAACCATTAGAGATACTCTAAAAAGAGTATCTGCTAGTTTAGTTTCTATCATAGGTTTATGTTTAAACACGAAGAAAAAGACTTAAAGGTATTTGACCCATTTAGCATGTCTATAATTTACCTTCTTTTGGGAATTAATTAACCGTAGAGCTTAATGATATGTATTCAAGATAAACTCTTTATGTAACAGATAATGTCTATAGTGCTTCAGAGTTTGAGTAATCACATAAAACATTTGATCATATATAGAATATTGTTTTCTAGCATCATTTAATTTCTCACTGAAGAAGGTAATTGGATGGGTTTCTAGATTTAATATTCCACCAATTCCGATACCTAATGCACCATAGTCATGTCAAATACTTTATTGAAGTCATAAAGTCTTAAGATAGATGAAGTCATGGCTCTTTCAACATTTGTAGTTCACACAAACCTTTTTTTTTTTTTAAGATGTCAGTAATAGGGACTATAATAGTACTAAATTTTTTTATAAACCTTATATAAAAAGTAGATAATCCTTGGAAATGTCTAACATCTGTAAAGTACTTTGGAGGGATATTCTTTTAATCTATCAGTAGATATAATGAAATATAAGAAGATGACTTCAATTTGACAAATATATATATATATATATATATATATATATATATATATATATATATATATATATATATATATATATATATATATATATATATATATAAGATTTGCAAATAATTTTGCTGCTCTTAATTTTTAATATCATTTTAAATGATGTAGATGCAACTTCTCATCTGGTTTATAGATAATAATATCATCGAAATATAAAAGGTTTTAGTATGGTGTTTATTAATCTTATGAATAAACTAGGTGCATTTTGAACATTATCTTCAACTCATCAGCTAGTCTAATCCTTTCTTATCTGATGGTATCCACTTTTAAAATATATTTTAAAGAATAAATATGAATTTAAAATAAGATCTAACATATCATCCAACCTAGGTATAGGAAACCTATATTTTTTGTGATCTTATTTACTGCTCTACTATCAATACATATTCTCCAAATTCTATCTTTATTAGGAGTTAAAAGAACTAGGACACAGCACAAGCACTAAGACTTTCTTGGATAAAATATTTCTTCATAACTTTATCCACTTATCATGTTAAATCTACATGCTTGGTTCGTTTCATCCTAATGGGGTAGGTATTTGTGAACCAGGAATCACATCTATGACATATTGTATATCTCATAATGGTAGTAGTTCATTAGGTAAGTCATTGTCGATCAAAGCAGTAAATTCATATAATATGTCTCAGATTGTAGCATGGATGTTTTGATTATTAATGTCAACTAAGGCTACTCAATGGTGCAAGATAAATAGGCAAGTAGAATTAGTGTAGCTTAGAATTTGGTTTATGAGGAGGTGTAGGAAGAATTCTATGTAGGGGTGTAATTGACCTTTTTTATGTTAGACTTTATGGGGAATAATTTAATTATTTTCTCATTATGTTTAAAAACATAAGTGTTCTCACAATCATAATAGATTGCATTCAAATCATAAAGCCATAGTGTTCCTAATAGGATATGAGTTATTTCCAATGAAGGAGCATCACACCAAATTTAATAAATATAGCTACCTATCTTTATTGGAACAAGATATCTATTTATGATAGGTAAGGGTGTGTGATTTATTTAATTGACTTGGAACAATTCTAGGTGAGGTTCATTCGTAAGGTTGGCTCTAATGATAACATGGGTTAATACATTATTTATAATACTACATCCATCTATTACTAGCTAATACCCCCTTTTTCTTATATAAGATATGCATTGAAAAAATATTTCTTTTTTTCAGTCTTCTTCTTCTTTAGAAATAGTTATATAGATCATAACTGACACTAAATTACATATATTTGGATCCACTTCTTCATCTAACATTGGTGTATCATCATGTATCTCTTTATTATTCTCTCTATTTACTAAATCTTACAATTCATCTAAGAACATGATTTTAGCTCTACATGATTTTGCATATGTCCCTTCTTAAGACATTTGACGCAAACTATTTCTCTTACATTTTTAGATGCAGATTCAATGGGGGTTATATGAGAGGGGTTGTTCAATGTAGAAGGATTAGGTATAACAATAGCCTTTTGAGATTGAGATGTGATTGTATATTTAAAGGATATTTAAACTTTAATCTTGGATGTGGATACAACTTTCTTATGCTTTTCTAGGAGTAAAGCATAATGATAGCTATCTTCTAAAGGGGATTGTGAAGCTCTATCTCAATTCTAATATCTCCTCTTAAACCAACGATAAATTTATTAGCTAATTGCCACTCTTGATCAGTGTAGTATATTCTAACTATTAAATCCTCAAATATAATCATATACTCAACTATTGGTATATTCCTTTGTTTAAGAGTAGTCAATTATTCATAGAGCCTTTTATCATAATTTCTAAAATAATATTTAGCCTTTAAATTTATTTTTATTTATACCCATGTCATGAGGTTTCTTTCGTATCTCTCTTCTTTAGCTAAAATATTATTTCAATAAATTTTTTCATGACCTTCTAATTTTATTTTGGCAAGTTTAGTTCATTGATAATAATCCATATGATACGAGTCAAAGAAATCTTCCATATGTGTTAAATAGTCAAAAAAATTATTAGGGTCATGAACACCATCATACATTGGGGCTTCTATCTTAACTTGTTTCATAGATTCATGGACCCTAAGATGGTCTGGTCTATGCATGTTCTTAAAGTGTAGCCATCTCATAGGATAATTTTCTTTAGGAAGCTCAATATTTTTCCCTCTTACAAGTTCTAAGTCATCCAAACGTGGGATAATCGGTGGGGTTTGAAGTCAAGTTCTGAAAATTTGAACTTGTGCTGCTAGGTTTATGAGAAGGTCTTCTAACATAGTGAGTTTCTCTTCAATTCATATAGTGATCTCATTTACCCTCATAGTTAAGTCTTCTAGTTAGTTCAAGCTAACAGATTTTGGTGGCAAGATGTAAACCAAAGAATGCAAATATGTCACTCCAAATAAAATTTTAAATATGCATTAAGTAAACTAGATTTAACATAATGAGATGCATAATATTGAAAATAATTAGCCTTCTATAGACACAAAGTAAGTTGTGGATATTATAAAACATTAAGTATACATATATTGAAACAAACATAGAATTTTTAAAGATATTGTGCTATTTATTTTCGGATGCGTCAGGTGGACACCACACAGATCTTAGGGGGTATATGATCAGGTACAATATTAAGGTATGATGTACTATCTTGAAAGATAGAAACATCACCCTACAATGGACCTAATCACCTAATAAAGACTCCTACATGATGGGTCTTTGTATATACCAAAGATCTTTCCCCTACTTTACATGGAAAAGTGAAGTAGGATTTATTTTATGTCGGGTTCTTTAGCTCCCAATGGAGCCAAGCCTCCATAGTTAATTACATTCAAGGAAATGAGCTTTTTTTAGAATATTATTGATTAAAGTAGTCAATTATTGTCTCCAAAGAATTCAAAGTTAAAACTATCAAAGGATTGGTCATTTTAGAAAATCAAATGGGATTATTCAGTTGGAAGACTTATTTTAGAATCCAAAGAAAAATAAGTAAGAAGTGTTTATGATACTAGAAAGCCTAGTGAACACTCCAACATATCCTATGGTGAGGCTTTATAAGTTTGAAAGTGAGAGAATTTATTTTATTTGAGTTGAAATTTTATTAGATCACTAGGGCTTATAATCCATCAATATAAGATTGTGGAAATTCCTAAGAGGTGAGGATTTATGCTCATAGCCCAAGGGAAACAAGCAATCTCAGATCCTAAATTGTGGGAGCTTTAGCACAAGCTAGAAGCATGACCTAAATCTAAGTGGAAAGGAGATATAATGGTTTACTTTCACAAGAGAGAATAAATCTTCCAACTCTTCTGAACTTATAACCACCTAGAGTAACTACTAGCTAACACCTCCTGTGATTCAAAACTTGTAGGCCAATCTTATGTAATTGCAAGATGGTTTAAGCTGTTATTTAATTTGGAAAGAAAACTAGAGTCGTAAACTCACTCCTTAAGAGACTAGATCATGTCTGGCATGAGCATATGGCTTAATCTAAAATTCAAAATCTTTTCAATTTTATGTAATTTTGACACAATATTTTGGACAAAAGCTTTGGGATTTCTTATACCTAAATGCATGATGAAATTTGGTTATTGGCAAAATCAAAAGAGAAAGAAGGTGAAGCTCTATCATAAGGGTTGCTCTCATAGGTTAAGCGGTCCCTAAAGTGCTAAAATTGAGGCCCTCATGTTTGCAAGAGTAATTCAATATGATATGCATGATGTTAAACATACAAGATATAGCTAAGGGGTTGCTAAATCTTTTTAATTATCTTGATTACATCCTAAGATTTAAAATGAGGTTGTGAATTTTTAAAATTTTAGTTATGAGTTGTTAATTAGGGTAAAAAAAATTAATTTTATCCTAAGAGCCTATCGCATCCAAGCCACACATTCAAACATCAATCATAAGAAACTATGAGAAAGATGCAATTCTATTGTGCAATCTAAACATAATAATAATCAAACATGAATATATTCCATAAAATAATAAGAGGCTGATGCGGCCGGGTACCGCCGTACACCCCAAAAAAGAGAAAAGTTGGGTAGTTGAGCTCTACCCTTATACAATTCAGAATTATAGAATAATATTATAATTAAAATTAAATAAATGTCATGGGGTCTTCATTCTTCATTTCTTCTTTCTTCCTTCTCTCCTTTGATTTGCTCCAAGGCATCACAGGCCACCCCAAGACTAAGCCTTCTAGCCACTGCTCATCCTAATCTCCATAGCAATAATCCTAATTTCTATAACAAAATTATATTTTTTTTGGGAAAAGTAAATCTAACTACGCCTGTAAAATAGATATTAGCTAAACATACATACAATCTCAAGTAGTTATATTTCATAATTTGGAATTAGCACCCTGCATATAGGTAACCAAGACCATATGTCTTAATATGGATTATACTTAGGGGCATAAGCAACCTGCAAGCAAAGCATTTATATTTACTTTTGAGTGGCCCCTTAAGCACAATCCCCTATAGAAAGCAATATTAGGCTAACAACGACCTAACAGCTAGTCTACGATCCACATTCCTAACATCTGGTCTAAAATATTACATCATAAAATAAAACACATCATCATTACATACACCATCCTAACTTAAAGCTAGAAGTGGTGGCTTAGCATTCTAATGTGTGTGCTTAGGCTTCATGCGGTATGTCTAAACTAGGCATTAGAGTTACGATTTTCTAAATTTGGAATGTTTAAGTTATCATGATGGTGGTTTGAGTTCAAGTTGTTTAGATACTTGTAGATTTTAATTTCTATTTTTATTTTATCTCATTTGATGTATACTTAGCATCTAAGTGTTATAAAGAGAAGAGAGAGGCTTAATCTTCTTCGTCCCTATCCTAAGTTTCTTCCTAAAGGCATATTTTATGACTTAGTTTCTTTTAGTGAATGATTTATTAAGTGTTTTATTAATCCTAAGTTTGGGTTGACCTTAAAGAATCCTATTCAATATGAAAGGCATCTTAAGATTAATGTGGTTGAATTACTATCACACATAATATGTTGAACCATTCCTTTCCATCACCCATAACATGCATATGATTTAACACTTAGTATCTATACATACAACATATTTTTGACATACTTAAATGATCATGGATCGCATGTTTGGAAATTGTATTTTACTTGATTGAATTATTTATACATATAAATTAAAGCTTTATCTAGATTCTAATACAAATGTACATAAAAATGAAATTAAATAAGTGCGTGCTTTTGTTAACCATGGAAGCTAGATAATCAAATGACCTCCTTGAGGCTACTTAAAGCCTCATATTCCCGAGATGTCCATACTATATACTTATTATCATTCAAACATATGTAAATCCATATATGAATATCAGAAAGATAGCACTACCTTTGCATGCAAAACATTTTATATGCTTAAATGATTATGGCTGAATGTATTTTATTAGAAAAAAGATTCTCATTCTTTAATCAGATACACATATACATGCATAAAATATGTAAGTCTGTGTCATTATTTAAACCAGGAAAGTCAGATAATCAAATGACCTTCTTGGGGATACTTAAAGTCTCATATTCCCGAGATGTCCAAACTATATATTTGTTATCTTGAATACATATGAATGTGTACATAATTAGAAGAATGAAAATCATGCAAAAGATTGTATTGTATTTGATTGAATTATTTATGCACGTAAATTAAAGCTCTATCTAAATTCTAATACAAATATACATAGGAATGAATTTAAATAAGTATGTACCTTTGTTAACCAGGGAAGTGAGATAATCAAATGACCTCATTGGGACTACTTAAAGCCTCGTATTCCTGGGATGTTCAGACTATATACTTATTATCATTCAAACATATGCAAATTTATATAGGAATTTAGGAAAGGAAACATTACCTTTACATGCTTAAGCTATAAACACATGTAAATCCTATATGTATTCATAACTACTATCACTCCAAATGTTATTATCAAAATATGGCTTTTGAAAAATAAATTTGGATTTATTAGTGATAATAGCCACATATATAATA
The DNA here is from genome assembly GCA_021442155.1 of Cymbidium sinense. Classification (NCBI taxonomy): domain Eukaryota; kingdom Viridiplantae; phylum Streptophyta; class Magnoliopsida; order Asparagales; family Orchidaceae; genus Cymbidium; species Cymbidium sinense. Next base: position 54,629,382 of record CM038215.1, read on the forward strand.
AGATTAAGCCAACACATGCAACTTTACATAAGCAAATTCCATTTGATTTTGAAAACATTAATGCATGATGTCACATGACATATAACATTTAAAGTGATTGGAAAGGAATAGCCAAACAATCCCACATAATTCATTCAACTACACTAATTCCTAAGGACAATCACATTAAATAAAAATCACTTAAGGAAAACCAAAGCTTCTTATTAATTTTGATTTTTTTATTTTGATTGAACTTAAAAATGAGAGATCATTTGTTGGTTTCCATCCCATGTTGGTGATTTAATATGTTTAAGGAAATATAATTAAGTTATTTTTATGAACCGATTAAGTTGAATAATTAAATAATCCATTTAATTACCCATTCCTATGATTCTTTAATTTAATTAATCATTTAATCATGAGCCACAAATGATATGAACATGAGAAAATTAAAATTCTAATGCTTCTAAAGGACCTAATGAAATTGGCTCATGATTAGAGATTAATTAGATTAAAGAATCTAATTAAGTACTCTTATAATTTTCCCACACTTATGGGTTAATCATAATTTCCTTAGATCTTTATGTTATTGAACACATAAAGAGGAACCCTTAATTTAAATGTTGATGATCTGATGGAATTAGCAATTTAATTTGATTTGATTCAGCCATTAATTAATTAATTAATTCCTTAATTAGTCCATGTATTAATTAACTCTATTTAATGAAATGAATTTGGAAAAGTAATTAGGAAGGAGGTCCTAATCACTCTTCGTCATCATCTCACTATTAATTTATGATTAATGAACTTTAATTAATTAATTTTTACTATTTGGAACTTTAATTAATCACTAGATAAAGTAAGAGAGTAATTAAGGTTTGAATTTTAAATTTTCCTAATTACATAGCCAATAAATCCGAAGAAAATCATGAGAGGAAGAGGTCATCCCACTAAATCATCATGCCAAATTTTGGATTAATTGCCCAAATAATTAAGGCTTAATTAAGCTAATTAATAAATAATTCAAATATTAATTAAGCCTTAATCACTGTTCAAAACAAAATTGAATCATTTTTATTAAATTCTCCTCTATTTTACCTTTCCAAAATGTATTTAGTTGTATTTTTTTAAGTTTTCTACAATTAGTTATGATTTTAGGAAGTTTCAGCCAATTAATTATATTTTTAAACACTAATTAATCCCTAATTCTATCGACACTGTGTGTTCGACTGATGTGGCAACGCTTTCACACGGCGTCGTGAGATTGGCCACTTAAAAGTCCCACACAGAACTGACATGGTGGCGGTGGATGTCCCCGCCATCTGATCTAAGATCGGATGGTGGGGATTAATCCCACAATTTCTATAGAATTAAATCGAATTAAATCTAATGGATAAATCACAGTGGATGATCCTTCATCCCCCAAGCGATAAAAGATGGACAACGTCTGCCCTTCTCCGCTCGATCCGAGCTCTCCAAAGCTCGTTAAGGCTCGACATCGACTCCAAAAGCTTCAGGGAAGAAATCTAGAGAGATCTAATGATGAAAATCGCATGAAATCACCATTTCTTCCACAAAGGCCAAAAAAATGAAAATTCTACTATTTTTCAAAATTTACCTTGCTGGAGCTAAGGACCGACAGTTAACCGATCGAGGTTGCTTCATCTTAAAGAGATGAAGCCCTGCTGAGAAGCTCACACTTTGTCTCCTTGTTGGTGGCTCTGTTGATCAAATGTCACCAGAATCCTCATCATAGTTAGGCTTGGAGTGTTCTTCTATACTTGAATCAATTAGAAATCGATTTGTTTCTTCTCGCTAGAGCTTGGTGAAGGTGTGGATAAAGTTAATTTGAAAATGGTGGAGTTTGGGGGAGGTTGGATGGAGATTGGCTTTATCTTGTTTCAGGCTTGGCATTTTGGGCGATGGGGAGGCTCTGGGAACTCAGGGAGGGCGCCTTGAGTCGCTAAAGCTCTAAGGATGCTCCCTCTGTCATTTGGAATGGAATGTATAGGAGTATACTCTCCTCCCCATCCAAATCGATGGTTTGGATGAATTTTGAAAATTGCAACTGTCCGGCAGGCATAGGTGGCCGTGGGTGGCAAAGAATCAGTGAGGTGGCTCGATAAGTGAAGGGAATTAGCTACCAAAGGTTGAGGTGGTTATTCTTGGTTTCCTATGTGTGCCAATACGAGAAAGTGGGTTAGCTCACCTCCACTTGGATCATGGCTGACCCAACCATATTTGGGTCAGGTGAGCCAATGGTCCTCATATTCAAATGGAGCTTAGGGTGGTTGTCAAGGGTAGGAGGCTGGGTTTGACCATCTAAAAATGGGTTTTGTCCCATTTGGAAGGCTTTACCCAATGGGTAAGGGGTCAAATTGGGTTAGACTTGGCTTGGATTGAGTTTGGACTGACCCATGGTGACCTAAGGATGAGTCATGCCAAGTTTGAATGGGTTTGGGCTTGATTTGATTGTGTTTGGCTCAATTTGACCCAATTAGGTCAAATTGGGCTAGGTTGGGTTAGGTTGGTCAATTAGATAAATAGGGTCAAACCAAAGCTTGCGTCAAGTTCAAATGATGATTTTGAGTGTTTTGGCTCAAGTGATTTGATTTGATTTGGATTGGATTTGAATTTGACTCATATGGGTGAACATATGAATTAACTAGGCTAAGTTGACCAATTTGGTCAAATTGACCAAATTAGCTTGGGTTGGGTGTCGGTTTAGGTTTAATTGATCATTTGAAGATGATTGCAACTTTGATTTTAATCAATTTAGATTAGAATATGATTTAGACCAATTTGACTCGTTATGTCAATTTGGGTTAAATGGGTCAATTGGGTTCAATGGAGGCTTTGATCATGTTCAATAATCAACTTTAAATGAATTTGAGTTATTGGTTTCAATTAATTTGGATTAGATTTTGATTTGCCCCAATTTGGCATATTAGGTAAAATTGGGTCAACTTGGATCTAAGGGCCAATTGAACTTGGTTTGGTCTAATTAGTGGTCAAGTTATGTTTAAGGGTTGATTTATGATTCATGTGGATCATTAGTTGCAATTAATTTGATTTAGAATGGGGTTTGGTTCAATTTGGCTCATATAGGCTAAAAGGGTTAGCTTGGTTCAAGTGATTTAATTTAGTTGGTTTGGCCCAATAGATTGCAATTGATCAATCAAGGATGATCAACAATCAATATAGAAGGATTTGAATGGTTTGGTTCAATCCAATTTGGGTTGGATTAGAGTTTGGTTCAAATGGGTCCTTTAGGTCACTTTGGGTCAAGTGAGCCTAATTGGTCAATTGAGTTTTGGGTTAAATTGAGTTTGATAATTGATTTATGATTGATTGTTGGTTTTGATTGCAATTGATTTGGATTTAATTGGATTTTAGCTCATTCGGGCATTTTGGGTTCAAATGGGCTAGCTTGGGTTGGTTGAATTGATTTTGATCAATGGGCTTGATTGTAGCTTTTGGAAGAGTTTGAATGATGATTTGAATAGTTTGAGAAAATCAATTGATTTTGGTTGATTGAAGGAGGTTTGGGGTCAAATCCATAGGATTGAATCATAGGGTTAATATGGGTTTGATTTTGGCTTGGAGTTTAGGTATGAGATTGGATTCAATTGGTATTGGTTTAATTTGAGGTTTGGTTTTGCATTGATTTGAAGTTGGTTTTGGACTTAAGATTAGTCATAAGTCATGGGTTAGGCCATAGGGTAGGAAAGTTTCCTTAGTCCTGAGTCATAGCCTAATCCTATGGAATCATCTTAAATCTCTAGGTTTGGGTTAAGTATTCACTTAGTCACTAGAAGTATCCTTTGACTAAGAATATCATAGTGTCTAGAAGACTCATCGATCTAAGATGAGAAGATTGAATCCTCACTCCAAAAGTGAAGTCAATAGAATTGAGTTCCATTTTTATGTAAGGTTTGTATACTAGGTTTGGCTAATTCAATGAACTCCTCCTTACTCAAGTTGTCACTCAAGTATTATGGCTTTTAGTTAGGTTAAGTGGGAAATGCTAGATTTTATGAGAAAATTCAACTTGTTGTTAGTAAAATAAATGTTCATAGGATTGCTTACTACATGAATTTAGCATGAGTTTCTAAGAGAAATCATTAAATATGTAAAGAAAACTTCACAAAATATAAAATAAAGAGCAAACATTACTTTAGATTTGATATGGATTATTTACGAGCACTTTCTCCAAGCCTCTAAATTTTGGGATCTAATACCAAAATGATGATATGGTCATGATAAACAAGCGTCATAGTGGATGGAGAAAGGAGTGCTTCAGGATCTTCCACTAACTAAAGTGGAAGAGATGCGAAAGTCCTACTCACCCAAGTAGAACGGTAGTGAGAGATCACCGGATCCCTCGAACGGCTGGCCACCAAGCTTTAACGAAAGGGTCTTCACTCAAAATTTTCATACAAAAATAGCTTAATATTCTTCATTAAGTAAGAATAAGAATTATATAAGTATAATACTCCAAAGGATGTGTCCCTTGGGAGAAAACCACTGAAAAAATTATCATAATGTCAAACTCATTATTTTACAATGCCAAGGTGCTCTAGGCCAGTGCCTAGGCACTAGCTGCTTTGTTCAGACACCTTAAAAGGAATAGGCCATAGCACAATACCGCAACACATAAAATAAAATAAAAGTCCTCATAAGTTTAAACTTTTGGTTTGGGACCTTATGATAGGTCATTTCCCCTTTGATGTGCTACATCAATAAAACTAACATCTTGTAAGGTCAATTACTCCCCAAGACCAACACTTCATCTGATTGATAACTTGAGTGTAAGATTAACACCCTGTGAGGTTGGCGACTCCCCAAGACCAATAGTCCGCTATCTGCACTCTTATATTCCCCCTAATATGCAGTAAAATGAGTATTCAAAATAATTTTGCAATAATAAGTATGATCAAATGCTTTCTACTAAGTCAAATACTTAAATAAATTTTATTAGTTGTAACCCAATTGAATATACTCGGTGAATATGCTTCATGAAGTATATCCAAGTCATAGATAGTGAGCAAGAGTACCTAACCAACAAACATGTATAGGTACTCACCCATGTTACAACAAGTATTTTGAGTTGCATCCAATAAGTATTCACCACTCCAAGCGAGTGCAGTTATAAAATAAGCTCATTTAATAAAAAGAAAGGAAGTACAAAAAGAAACTTTCATTTCTTCAAAAGAATTTTACATACATGGGTCCTTATGCATGTATAAAAAAATCATCATAAATATTATTTAACTCGAAAGAAAAAAAGAGATAAAAAAGAAAATAAAAAATAAAAAATAAAAATAAGCTATCTAGTGCTTCCTTCATCACCACCTTCATCAGAGTTTGACCCAAAGTGAGTACATTTTTGAAGTCCGAGAACTTAGCATCTAACTGATCATGCTTCACCAACTTGGCAATCATGTAATTGATGCCTCCCTTGAACTTCTCTTATAATGAATACTTGTACTCATTAAAGCTAAAGAAGCTAGTAAGCTAGGGCTCTTTTTGTTAAAATTCCTTAGTGTGGCAAGATAGCTTCGCCTCTAGCTCCTTTTAGCCTTTCCCATATAAGTGAGCTCTAGGATATCTCACTCCTTATCCTTCTTCTACACTTCATCTCCTCCTTAAGATTTGTGAGCTTGCCCTCAGAAGCCTTCAGATTGCATTCATAGCCAGGTCCTTCATTCTTGCCATTGACAGCTTCTTTCTCTTCAATAGAAACTTTCTGCAAACCTCCTAGGTTTACCATGTAATGGCTTGGGTAGTCATCATGACATAACGTAGCTACTAATTGAGAAGATCATCAAAGTGTGAGTCCAACCCATCAGAGTAACTTCATCAACTTGGCTTGAAAACCTAACTCATTAGCTCGATGAGGTCAATAATATAATTACTCATGGCATGCTTCTCGGGCTACTTCTTGGACCTACTCTTCTTGCTTAGGTGATCACAGAGAGCAGAGCTCGTTGCTCTTTCCTTGTACATCTTGGGAGAAAAACTTGTTTACACTTCATCAACCAACTCCTCAAGGGAAACTTGAGCAAAAGTTGACTCATAGCCAGCCCTTTTAGCTCACTCAAAAAGTTGATGACTCGTGATCGGGGCAGCGAGTCATTATCCTTTACAAATAAGTAGAAAAATGAGATTATGTGACTCAACTATGAATCATATATGTGATATGAAATACTCACTAAAGAGGAACTCAAAGACTTTATCAAAATTAAGATAGTGGTGGAAATTTAAATATATACTCTTCACATTCACTAGCATTTTCTTCTCTTAATGATTCACCTCCAGGATTTCACCTTGTCTATTAAGAAGGAGATAGGAATAGTCAACACTAACCAGCCAGTCGAGCTCTTGACAAATCACATCTTCAACCACCACTTATTATCCTTGTTCAGTAAGCCATAAATTTATAGTAGAACAACCAAAAACTAAATGGTGCCATCGGGGTGCCCCTCATAGTAAAGACATAATGGAAGAAGACCATGCTCCACACTAGTCTCTCCTCTCTAAAAACGATGAGGAAGGTGGTGATGTTTTCCACTGAGTTTTTTCTTGTTGGTATTAAATTGGTCATCCTCGTCGACCACTCGCACCAAAAAGGCCCGATTATCATGGCAATAACCTAGGAAGATGAATAAGGTGATTGGTTGCTGATGTTTGAGCAATTATTTGGCCTCAATATGCAAAAACCTAGCACCCACTTTCTTGTGAGCCACCATCACCATATCTTATGAGCACTCATGAAGAACTAAAAAAGTGTGCGAGAGACTAATAAGTCGCTCGCACAACAAGAATTACTCGCTTAAAGCAATGAGAGGGAATAAAAATTCTACTAGACATGGTAAGAGGCAATTTATAGATGTGACAACTAGGACTCGATGATGCATTAGTCATTAAATAAAAAAATCATTACAAAATCTTGTAGAAATATAAGATAGTGCACGTCATAATAAAAATAATTAAAGTGCGCAATCGCCATCTAAAAGGCTCACAAACAACTTGGTACTCAAGAGGTAGGTAACACTATTTCACAAATATAGTTTATTATTGTAATGATTAAATTTATAAACATGCTCACTAACCCGCTATGTACATCATCTTCTAAATTATTTTATAATGAGGTCCAAGTGCCACTTCTTGGTGAGTGCCCCTTACCATACACATAATTAAACATGATGTTGGCACCCATAATAATGAGAGAAAAGTTGCTTAACTCAACTCAAAGTCGATGCAAAGTCAACCCAGCTTCCACAGTCGCCAACTTCCATTGGGGTTCGCCTCTGCAATAGCTTAGCATCCAGCCTCTTTTGTAGCTCAATTGACTCCTACCTTAATGAGCTCATGCCTTCCTCAAGAAAGGCCACCCTCCTCTATAAGGTGATGATAGAGTACAGCAGCAATGGCAGCTCCCCATGGACCTCTCCCTTAGTGTGAGGAGGCCCTCTCCTTTCAAATTCACCACTATTACAATGAGTTGATTGGTGGACACTCACCAACATTTCCTAAATATCTGATGAGGTGAAGCTAGCTATCCCAATGGCTAACTAAGTATAAGCAACAAGGTCCCCCTTTGGGGTCAGAGGGTCCACTCTCAAGGAGGACTCGAGCCCATCAAGGGAGCACGTTAGAGGAGCTAGATTCGTCTATGAGGAGATCTATTAAAGGTATAATGCTTGGAAAAGGAAGCCACTACTATAGCATGTGAACTTCCTCTTGCTCAGATAATGCCCCAATAGCTTACACATTATCAAATGAACTATTTTCTCAAGATTTTTTGGGGAATCCAATGAGACAACTTTAGGAGCCAATGAGTGCTCGTTGTTTCCCTCTATCGATCCTAGCACTTTTTACATGCTCAACTATAATAATAAAAAGAAAATATTTTAAAATAGATATAAAATAATGAAGTTACCAAATAATAATTTGTCCTACCTTGGTAAAGCACTCCTCTGCCACCTTTTTAATGGAGGTGGTTCTCGCTAGCCTAGTTACCATAACTCACCTCTATTATATGAGAAGAAACTCATTCTCCTCCTCTTCTCAAGTAGTAGGAGGCCCTCTCAGAGCAAAGGAAGAAGATGGCTCTACCATGGTGTTCATGCTTTATCCAACCACAAGGGGAGGAGGGACACTCAATTTTGCTCGTGATTCCATGCCACCATCTTTAGCTGGAGCAACAGAATTAGTCTAAGCAGGGGTTATTGAAGTGCTCATCTCAACAGGGGAGGTGGTCATAAACTTCATCGACTTCTTGGTCTTCTTCACTTTTGAAGACTCGCTTAGAGCTTAACCAGATCAACATAGCCATGTGGCCTCTTAGAATCCATTACTAAGTGAATAAGCTTTCTAACAGCAAGAATGAACTCGCCAAGGGGTGAGCAATATTAACTCTATGAAGTAAGGATGTGAGGAAATCTCAACCCCAAGTTTATGCCCTTTTTATATCCCAGAAGTAGAGAAAAGCTAATGAAGGGGACCAATTCATATATTTATGATAAGAAATTTACTTCTTTCTCAAAATTTAACTTAGCATTTATGATTAACTATTTTTACATTCTTTTATTCTTTTTGAAAGTTACCTTTATAAGGAGCAAAAGAATCAAGGAGCTAAATGCATGCTCTTATGTGCTCATGAGCCAGGCGATCTGGAGACTATCTAGATCAGGATAACTTGGGCACAATGACCTACATTAGGGATAAAGACTCATCCCATGCTGGCAAGCACATAAAGAATGAAACTTCCATTAATCAATCAATGCTCAAAACTCACCTCAAAATCAATTGCTTGCTCATATACAAGCGACTGGACATCTACGCCCACAATAGACAAACCATCCAACCAGAGTCCAAGATTCATAGCCTAAAGAACTCAACACTTGACTACGGTGGACTCCTAGTTTATGAGAGTTATTTTTCTTATTTATTCAGCATTCACGTCGACTACATGTAAAACCCCCTTCAAAATCTATAAAAGTTGGACCTTAAATGATAAAAAAAGGCTTTTTGGGACCATTCTTAGAATGATTCTTTGAGGGATTCCTTTACAGGTTCTTTTTCAGTTTCTTGTTGGTCTTCTATTTCTCCACTACACTATAACATCTCCCTAAGAAAAGAGAGAGCCATTTACACTCAAATTTTTTTGATATAGTATAACACTTCACACCTCTCTACTTCCTCTTTAATGCCCCACAAGCTCAAACCATGCTTCTCAAGTGCCTAAGTAGGTTCGTCCTCATCCATGGACAAAATCAGATTCAATAGGAACAACCACAAACATGACAACAATAAACAAAATCCAAAAGATATATTCTGAATAGTGAGAAGCTACTTATATAAATCAATCCAAAATGTGTGCTTTAATAGCATACACACCATAGGAGATCAAAAGCTACTCACATATCTCAATCAATCTAGAGAAACAAGAACAATCACTTGGAGCCTTGTATAATGGATAAAGCCACGCAGTCCCTTCATCAACATTAACATAGATGACATGTATATTTCCAACTTAAATCAATCTCAAAAAGGGGGAGTCTTTAGAAATCATGAAGGTTGATGTATTCTACATTTCTTAATACCTTGCTCTACCCAATATGTCCTCCATGTTGAATTCATTGCTTGCCATACTACACTCAAAATTGCAAACTCCCTAAACTCATCTCATATCTAGTTAGAGAGAGGCTCTCTTATGGTTCTAAAATATTTAATGGAGAAGGATGATACCAATGTCCCTTGGAACCTGATTGCAATATACAAGAAGATGAAACACCACAAAGGCAAACTCGCAATCACCTTCAGTCACATATATGAAGAAGGCAACAAATTGGGGTGCTCTTATGGTGGACTTCATCTCAACTATACACGATAGACAACATCTCACATTGTTTGAAGGTAAAAATATGAATATGCCTCATATTTGATCCAAATACCTGTAACTTCATTATATTATTAGTTTTCTTTTCCCTTTTTGGATTACTTGTAATTCATCATAATCAATAATATATTTACTCTTTTGTTGTTTAAAAAATATAGCTTGAAAAATGTCAGAAGGAAATACATTATTGTAATTAACCATTGCAAGAGCTCGAAGCCATTAAAACATCATACTAATCATTTCTTTAAAATTAATGATAATTCATCTAAATTTTTCTTGTCCATCTAATTATTCAATGCACAAAAATATTTAATTCTATCACACATGAAAATCATCCAAGAGGTTGAATTAAATTAAAATTTATGACAATATAAGTTCTATGATTTTTATTTTCATTTAATACATGCAAACTATTGCAAGATTTTTCCTCTATAACAAAGATTCTAAAACTAAACACCTTACAAACTAACTAATGTTATTTTTGTATAGCCTTTGTAAGATTCACATTCACCTCTTTTCCCCTTTGTAAGAAAAAGATCCATAGTAAAAATAGATAAACTACCAAACTCTTGAGTGCTTCAACCTTCAATAAAAACCATCAAAATCTAAAATTGGTTCACAATGCAAGCAAATGTGATTTCTACAAACCATTATGTATCATCCTAATCATCTAGAAATATAAACCAATCTAGTGCTTTTCCTTTCTTTTCTTTTGCCGGAAGGAAAAGAGTAGATGATGAATTTTATATTGAATCAAATTAATCGGGTGAGCTTTTAACTCTTTAAAACACATCTTAAAAGTGATATATATTTCTTGCCATGAAATGGGATGATTAAAATCAATAAAAACAGAAGCAAATGCAAAAAAAATTGGAAAGAAGTTCATTCATGGCATTGAAAAATCGCTAATCTTTCTAAAGATGTATATAGATCTCAAAAGTGAGAAGAGTGAAAATGAATACTTATAATTCCCAAAAAAGAACTAATATTCCAAGAAGATAAACTCATTATACCAAAAGAATCTAAAATACTACTTTTTGGTGAACTAGAATCCTGTAACCAATCATGGTTTAAGTGAACTAAACTATTCAAAAAAAAAAAAAAACAAAACAGATATAAGAATGTGGAGCCTGCCTGTAACGAAAATAGAAATCCTTTCTCTCCATTTATACATTATTCAATTAATATAGCATTCCAATAATTTAAAAAAATATAAACTATTCAAAAAAAAAAAAAACAAAACAAAACAAAACAGATATAAGAATGTGGAGCCTGCCTGTAACAAAAATAGAAATCCTTTCTCTCTCCATTTATACATTATTCAATTAATATAGCATTCCAATAATTAAAAAAAAAACAACTTAAATCTGATCAGCAAGGAAGACATAAGAGTTGGGTTGTGGCTTTGACAATGGAGACAGCCCCTCAAATGGCAGGCAAAGTGGCTACGACTTGCGACGAGGATGAATGGTAAAAGGGCTCCAACCAGTAGCGAGGTTGCTGACAACAAACGGTAGAAGGCTTGTGAAGATAACCTAATGCTAAAGAACTGATGCAAGGAACAACTAAGGGGGCAGTGTTAAATAGTGTCCTGATGCCACAAGGAGCTACTAAGATAGCAATCTCCATTGTCGCGAAGAATGGCTAAGAGAGAAAGGTCGAGCATTGTCATTAGAAGTAGAGCAGCTTCTGTGTATTCCAAATTTGTTGGAATTTAAGGGATTAGTAAGTCATCGTAAAACTTTTATTTGAGGTATTTCAAGTATCTTTGCTAAATCCATTGCATTTAATTTATTTCATATTAAACAACATTATAATTAAAGTACATGTAAAGTAAATACAATACCCTTCATTCCAAACAGTAGCTTAATAAATTTTTAATACAAGAACAACTTGGCTAGTGCTGATATTCTTCAAGTTTTAGGTTATAATTTTTATTATCAAACAAAAATAAACTTTATATTGCTATTTTATTGTAATCACTAAAGTGCTTAATATCTCATAAAACTATAAGTGTTTAGCTACTCCAATTCTAAATAGAGAAAGCGTAGAATAAATTGAATTTCTGTTTCTCTTTTATATGTATAAAGTAATTTATGTAAATGATTTTTCTTTAAGCAATAATTTCTTTACGAGGAACGTAAGTACGTCAACTTCATTGATAAAAGGTAATATTCTACAATAGAACATTTAACATGAAATCACTATTTATAAAAGAAATGTACGCATATCTTAAAAAATTCCATACAATAAACATCTCAATTGTTGTCATCTAAAATTTAGAAAAATCTCATAAAATATAAAATATATATATATATACAACATCAAAAGATATGCCTTAAAATAAGATAGTGAGAGAAAATTTTCTTAAAAAGAACATCAGATTAAACTCTTAACTGCATTTTCAACTAGCAGCAAATTATAAAAAAAAAAGTAAAAGATGAAAAAAAAATAGTCCTTAAACATAAAAGAAGTTGTAGAAATCAATTTAGTGTCATTTGAAAATCTTGAAAAAGAATATCAACAAATAATACATTACCTAACAATTGAAGGAAAATTTTTAATTTTTATAATTCCATTCTTATTGCAAATAAAATATTTCTCTCAATCTTCATAACCTGCATTACCTAAATAACAGTCAACTGACATAATGGAGTTGAAGGACTCATAGGTCAAAAGCTAAAACCAATAAGATTGCTAGGTCTTCAATCATTATTCATCTATAAAAATAGTCTTTTTATTTGCATGTGGATGAGTTGAGACTAACCTTAACACACAAGAAGCTAAAAATATAACATTAAATAATAAATACAAATTCTTTTCTTGTATATCGTCATGCTTTATACCCTATTATTCTCAATTGAATATTTATTTTTTGTTATTTTAAAAAAAATGTACACATACCTACTATTGCATCTCTTCTCTTATCTAAATTTAGTGATATATACCATAATGATCTGCCCGTTTGCTTTTTTACCTATAAGAGATATGCAACATTGCATTGATTTTATACCAAATTCTTCGTCACTCAATTTACCATATAATCATGTTAAACTTAAAAAAGAAAGGTAGATGAACTATTAAAATAATGATTCATTTAGGAGAGTTTAAGTCCTTATACAATTCTAGTACTACTAACTCCAAAGAAAGATGGTACCTAGATGATGACTATTGACAATAGAGCAATCAATAAGATCACAAATAAATATGGATTTTCAATTCTCAATTTTGATGACATTCTAGATCTTATTAAAAATTCAATTCATTTCTCAAAAATAAATTTAAAAAGTGGATACCAACAATTATAATTAGACTTGGGGATGAATGCAAGATAGCTATCCAAACTTTGTTAAACTATACAAATGGCTAGCTATGCCTTTTGGTATATCTAATGCATCTAGCACATTCATGAAATTGATGAGTCTAATCTTGAAGCCTTTTAATATGAAACTTCTAGTGGTCTATTTTGATGATAATTTTATCTTTAGCCCTAGTGAAAAAGAGCATTTAGACCACTTAAGGTTAGTCCTAATCAAATTAAAAGAAGTAAAGCTTTATATTAATATGAAGAAATTCTTCTTTTATCAACCAAAGGTTGCTTTCCTAAGATTTATAATGACTGATAATGACTTGAAGGCAAATACTGAAAAATTCTATCCATATTAGATCAGCAAACTCCTAAGAATTTTACTATTGTTCATAGTTTCTATGGCTTAGCCACTTTGATAGAAGGTTCATTAAAAATGTTAGCATGATTGTAGCTCAAATCACAAATATATTGAAGAAAGATAGAACTTTTTGGACTACATCTACATAGAAAGAAATCAAATAATAAAATTCCTTAGACCTCATCCTCAGTTCTTAAACTTCTAAAGTTTAGCTAAATATTTGAGGTCACTTGTCATGCTTCTGGTGTTAATAAAAGGTGTACTTCCCCACGAACATCAACTAATAAAATTCTATAGTGAGAAACTAAATCATGCAAAATAATGGTACTTTATAATTGATAAAAAAAAGTTTATACCATCATTTAGACCATAAAACAATAGTGGCATTACTTATTGCATAGATAGTTCATCCTTAATAATGATCATCATGCTTTTAAGTTTATCAATACTCAAAGGAAGTTGAACTATAGGCATGAAAAATGAGTAGAATATCTTCAAGACTTTATATTTGTTCTTAAACATAATCCTAAAAAAAATAAACTTATAGATGCCCTTTATAAAGTCACTTTGGTAATTACATTTTTATAATTTCAAATTCTCAAATTTAAGTCTAAAAAATGGTTAGTAAGTTTTCTTAGACATCCATTTAAGATATCTAAAACATGCCCAAAATAATTTATATTTTAATAGTTTATGTGATGATTATATAATGATCGATGGGTATCTTTATATTAAGAAAAGATTATCCATCCTTAAGACTTTTATGCAAACATTCCTTATTAATGAATAACATTTAGGGGGAGTAATAGGTTTTGGAAAGTTAAAAATCATACACCTAGTACAACATAGATTTTTTTGGCAATCCTATACCAACAGGAAAGCTAAAACAATTAAGCCGAATGTTGGAAATATTGTGCTTTATCTATTCCATTTAGACCTTATAAATATATTTCTATGATACTAAGAAGGCATGATCATAGTTTTGTTATTATGTATCGAATATTTAAAATGACTCACTTCTTGTCTTGCTCAAAATCTAATGATGCATCTCAGATAGTATAGTTCTTTTTAAGAAGATTATTAAACTCCATGCACTCTCTTCTATGATTATTTCTGATAGAGATGTAAAATTTATATCATATTTTAGAAAATATTGTGAAATTTAATGGGCATAATGCTCTTTTCAACCTTTTACCCCTAAATTGATGGACAAACTAAGGTTGTAAACTATTAGGAAACCTTTTAAAGAGTTTAAGAAATGAGAATCTTCATCTTTCTAAAACCCAAAGAAATAAATTGATCTTTATAGCATCCCTACACATGCACTTTTAGAATCAATATTTATATTTACAAAATATTTTCAAAACATCCATAAAAATGTTAAAGATTAATCAGAAATGATAAAAAAAATATGTTAAAAATATAAAATAAAAATAAAAACTTTAAAAAATCCAATGATGGGAATTATGTGTTAATAAAAATCCACCTTATGAGACATCCTTCCACTTAATTATTACAAGCTATATCATATGGATCATTCTAGATTATTAGAAAAATTAGCAATATATATATATATATATATATATATATATATATATATATATATATATATATATATATATATATATATATTGTATGTGTGTGTGTGTCTCTGTGTTCTTGAATTGTAAAATAAATATGTTTTTTAGCCTTATTTTTAATACGAAATTTAATATCATTTAAGGGAGTTAGCAAACCTCCAAATGTACAAGATGATTCCCTCATAAGAATACAAAATCAATCATTGATCGACCCAAAAATTCATTATTAAGGTGGATCAAATCATCACTGATAAGACATATCAACATTAAGACAACATATTCCATGTGAGATAGAATGATGAGCCACATATAGAAGATACTTGGTTGACTAGGGATTATGAAGTTTTTATTTGAAACTGTGATGTTTTAATTTTGGATTTGTAAGAATATTACTAAGGGGCACTTATTAAAATGATTGAGTACGACATTAAGGGATGATGTACCATCTTAAAAATAGAAACATCACCATACAATGGACTCAATTACTTAAGAAGGACTCATAAGGTAGATGGGTCAATGTATATACTAGAGATCTTTCCCCCATTTTATGTGGATAAGTAAAGTAGGGTTTATTTTAAGCCGGGTTCTTTAGTTCCATGTAAAATCAAGCATCTATACTTAATTACATCCTAGGAAATAGGAATTTTCTAAGAATATTCTTGATTAAAGTAGTCAACTAATATCTCCAAAGATTTTAAAGTTTGATAATCAAAGAATTAGTAATTTTTGAAAAGCATTCGGGAAGACTAAAGTGGGAAGAGTTCTTTACATATTCCAAAAGAGTGCTAGTATGAAGTATGTAAGATACTAGGAAGCCTAGTAAGTGCTTCAATCTACCCTATAATGAGGCTTTATATTTTTGAAGGAAATAAAAATAAATTAATTTTGAGTTGAAATTTTCATTAGAAAATTAAAGCTTAGATTACAATAATACAAGATTATGAAATATCTAAGAGGTTGGGACTTATACTTTTAATAAAAGGGAAATATGCAGCCTCTAAATATATATCTAAAGTTCTCTACTATAAGCTAAGTTCTTAACTTAAATCTATTCGAGGAAGGTGGGATATATTGGTTCACATCCACTAGAGAGAGTGAATCAATTTCGACTCGTCTAGACTTACAATCATTTGGAGTGGTTGTTAGTTAACACCTCTTACCATTTAAAACCATATAGGCTGATCTTATGTAAGTGTAAGATAGGTAGACTATTATTTATTAGGAAAGAATCTAGATCCCTAAACTTACTCCTTAAGAGACAAGATCATGATTGGTGTGCAAATTATGGGGTAGACTAATGCAATAAAATTTACACATTTTTATCTCATTTTGACTCATCATTTTGGACTCATGATTGAGAGAATTCATGCTTAAATACATGTTGAAATTAGATCATGGGCTAAATCAGAGAGAAAGGGTATTCTCCACTATAAGGGATTGCTCTCACAGGTCAAGTCTATCCTTTATCGTGCAAGAATGGAGACCCTCTATTTTAAGAGTGGGATAATATGTATGCATGATGTTGGAACATACAGTCATTCAACTAAGGGGTTGCTAAATATTTTATTTCTTGATTATGATCCTAGGATTTAAAATGAGGGTATGAGTTGATTAAGATATAATCAAAATTATTAGTTAGGATAAAAAATAATAATTTTTTTCTAAAGAGCCTACTACATCTAGGCCACACATTAAACAATCACATTTCAAGAAATTGATAAAAAGCATGCCATGCCTATTACACAATTAATATATACATAAAAATCAAACATTATCAGTTGAAAGAAAAAAAGGCTGATGAGGACGGGTACCACTGTGCACTGTGGAAAATAAAAAGAACTTTGGTAGTTGAGCTCTACCATTATACAGCTTGGATTACAATTAAATTTACAAATGAAAAGAAATTATGGGGTCTTCCCTTCACTTCATGGATTGGAACACTCCAGGCTTCACAAGGATTCCCAAGTCTACACCTGCTAGCCACTGCTCATCTTAAACCCCATAGCTCTAATCCTCATCTTATTGTGAAAATTATATTTTTATAGAAAATTAAATCTAACTATACATGCAAAATAGAAGTTAGCTTAACACACATATACACCAAGTAGTTATATTTCATACATTTAGACTTAGCACCCAGCCTTGGGTTATCAAACCCACCTGTCCTAATGGATTATGCTTAAGGACTTAAGCTACACCTGCAAATAAGAAGCATTTATAATTTTGGTATTATCACAGCAATTCCTTAAGCATAATCTACAGAAAATATCATTAGTCTAATGTCATCTTAACATCCAGTCTATGCATAAAAATCCTAATATCTAGTCTAAAATAGTACATCATAAAACAAAATATCATATTATCACAATAAAGCACTAGCCTAACTAACACTAGGATTGGTGACTTAGTATTCTAATATGTGTGCTAGGCCTAGCATGGTATACTTTGATTAAGTCTTAGAGTTATGAATTTTCTAAAGTTGGATGTTTATATTTCTTATTAGGGGTGGTTTCACTTTATGTTTTTAATGATTTCGAATATGTATTAAGTTCCAATTTTACTATTGTGTATATAAGTTTTTGTTTCATCTTTGAGATTTGAGATATAAAGAAAAGGAGGAAGGGTGAACCTTCCTCAATCCCAATCCTTAGGTAAATTCTAAGAAATGAATTTAGTAACATTTGCTTTTCTTAATGAAGAATTCATGAATTTAATTAATACTTATGTTTGGATTTGACTTAAAAATTGTTATTTAAATAAGAAAGGTGTCTTAGAATTTATGAAGCCAAATTATAATCAGGTCAGTAATATATTCCTAGTTTTGTTTCATCACCCACAAATACTTATTATTATTTCCTATTTATTTTTGTTCTTGTTTGAATTTAATAAATACATATGTCACATTTTAATCAATGCACACTTGATGCATGAATAGACCTATACACATATTATTATATTACATGATGCATGGATTTTTTTTATAGAAGATGACTTAACTTAATTATGTCTTATACACATATATACATAAACATGTATATTGAATCTTTACAAGTATGTGTCATTGTTGAACCAAAGAAGTGAGGTAATCAGAGAACCATTTGGGACTACTTAAAGTCTCATGCTATCGGGATGTCTAGGCTATATACTTGTTGATTCATATACATATATACACATATAGGTATAAGGATAAAATTAAGAAAGGTTTTAAATCATTTTGATTATAAAAGATAACAATTTAGCCTTAATATACTACTTACTATAAGTCCCATATGCATAAGAATTAGATTTAGATTTTGTCATACTTGATTTAATAAACATTTACTTCATAGTTTTATCATAATTATTCAAAAAAATAATTTGAGATTTATTAGTAATAATAGCCATACTATTTAGTCCACAATCATGCAATTAAATGGCACAATTGGATTTTTCTTTAAAACATGAATGTATGAGATAAATAGAATGTAAATTCATAAATGATTAAAACAAAGTAATCCAACATTTATCAAATTATTTATTTGGCTTCGTTAAGACCTAAGGACATTCATACTAAATAAACATTCCTTAAGTTAAATCAAGTTAATTAAGATTTAATGTTAGGGTTTGAATTACTTAACCCTAAGGAGGATACGAAATAATTAAGATTTAACCCATAGCCATCTCTGTTTATTAAGTGGTTTAAGCCTTTCTTAAATGATTTTTATGATTTAATTAAAGTTAATTAAGCTCTTAGTTGAATTAAAGTCGAAAAATACCTATAAATTTAATTATCCCTTGAATATTAGTCTAAAAAAATGATGACAAAGTTAATAAAGATGCATATGCATAAAGTAAATATATCCTAAAAATCTCTAATGCAATTAGTCATGTAGTTAAGGATTAATTAAGTGAATAGGAGAAACCCATAATCATTAATTACTCTCAAAAATACTCTAAACCAATTAGGAATTTTGATTTCATTAGGAAGTTCTTTGCTTACTGAGCATAAAGAGAGCTTAATCAAAATTTTTCATGATTTATGTTGATTACCATGAATGTTCTAAATTTTTGTGTTAATTATTGATTTAATTAATTTATTAATGATTTATTAAAGTGACTTTACGAAATAATTGGATTCAAAGGTCATAATTAATTTCTCTAACTACCTTTATTGTTATAATCATTAATTAAGCTTCCATGATTAATTTCATAATTTTCTTAATTTTAAATAATTATTAAATACATAAAATGGCTAATTAAGGTTTAGAATATTAGATTCCTTAAATGACTTAGCAAATTAACTTGGGAAATTTATGGGAGGCAGAGGTCATCTCAAAGATTGATCACACTAAATCTTAAGCCAATTAGCCAAGCAATTAAGGTTTAATTAAGATAATTAAGTGGAATTTTAGACCCTAATTAATTATTATTCATTAGGCAAAATTAAGGATTTTATTTATCCTTAATTTTCCTCCATATAAGCTTTTTAGAATAGGTTTATTTATACTTATAAAATTATTCTACAATTAGTTTTAATTTTTTAAAGTTTTGGCTAATTAAACCACATTTTAATCCTTAATTAATTCATTTAGATAGTCGGTGTTGCATGGCCATTGATGCGGTAGCGCTTTCCACATGGCACCCTAAGATTGGTTACTTAAATCGTCCGACGTGGCTACTAACTTAGCGACGACAGAAATGCATTCATCTCGGCCATTCAATCATGGATCAAATGGTGGAGATTAATCCTGTGATTTTAAGAGAATAAAATGAATAAATTTAATGCGATTAATCATAATCGTTTGTTCTAATCATGCATAACAGACAACCGATGATCCATTGTCTGCCCACAGCAAGAGATGAACACCGTCCACTTTTTGCTACTTGATTCAAGCTCTCCAGAGCTCGTTCAATGGTGGATTCAACTCCAAATCGATCAAGAGGAGATTCTAAAGAGATCTTATGGTTAAATTAACACTAAACCCACATTCACTTCACAAAATAGTAAAAATCTTATGGTTTTCTATAAGTTGGCTAGAAAATACCTCGTCAAAGCTAAAGATCGATGGATCACCAATTGAGGTAGCTTTTCCTTAAAGAGGCAAAGCCCTGCTGAGAAGATCATGAGCTACCTCTCTGCCAGTTATCCTCTAGACCAAGTGCTACGGTGAAGCTCATCATAGTTGGCCTTCGAGTGTCTTCTGGTGCTCAAATCGAGTGCTTCTCATTTTGTTTCGACTCATCAGAGTGAGGAAAAGGTGTGGGGAGAGTTAATTTGTGTTTTATAGAGTTTTGGTGAAGTTGGACAGTTATGGTGCTCGGGCAAAGGTGCAGCTCAATCTCACCAGTGATGGGGTGCTCGAATCACTCAAGGGAAGCTTGGGGATTGATGGTGAGGCTCTGGTGAACATGTATGTTGAGTTTTAATGGGAGAGGAGGGGTATACTTCCATCCCCAAGTAAACTAATACATGGGATTGGTTTAACCTTTAGCAGCTATATAGCTAGTGTAGGTGGTTGGAGATGGCAGAGGACTATTGAGGTGGGTGGCCTTAAGTTGTTTGAAGAACCTAGTGTCCTACCATGTGGTGTACACCTCTTTTGAGGTGGACCAATGGCTAGTCAAGGGGAGGAGGTCATCCCCTTAGTCAATGATTGAATCCAACAGCCTTAGGTTAGGTTAAGTCAGTGGGAAAGCATTGAACCAAACTGGGGTTACCAAGGGATAGGGAAGTGGTTGCCAAGGGGTAGGGAAATGGGAAAGCATTCCAAATGGGGATTTTATCCTATTAAGAACCCTTGGTTCACTTGGATTGAACCAAACTGGGTTTACCATGGGTTATATTTACTTAGATAGGTCAATAGGACCTAAGGATGAGTCATGCCAAGTTTGGTTAGGTTTGGCTCAATTTGACCTATGAAGGTTAATTTGAGTTCAAATGGGTAAGATTGACCAACTAATAGATTATGTTCAAATGATCATTTGGAATGTATTGATGTAATTATTTGATTCAATTTGAAGTGGATTTGGATTTGGCACATATGGTTCATTTGGTCTAAATAGGTTAAGTTGACTAATTTGGTCAAATTGACCAAATTGGGTTGAGTGAGGGGTTGATTCATGTTTGATTGATCATTTGAGAGTGATTGGAGATTTTAGTTTGATTTGATTTGATTTGGATTAGGATAGGTTTTAGCTCAATTTGATCCTTTAGGAAAACTTGGCCTAAATGGGTCAATTGGGTTGGTTTGGTCAAATTAGCTTCAATTGATGATTGGAGGGTGTTCAATAACAAATTTATGATTGGTTAGAGGCATTGGTTGCAATCAATTTATATTGGGATGAGGTTTGGGCCAATTTGGCCCTTTAGGTCAAATTAGATCAACCTGGGTCAACAGACCAAATTGACTTTGTTAGGCTCAATTCATTGCAATTTTATGATCAATGGTGATCAATAACCATTTAAGAGGAGGTTGAGTGGATTAGATTGATCCAATTTGGGTTCAATTGAAATTTGAATTAATTTGATCCTTTAGGTCAAATTGGGTTAGGTGAGCCAATTGGCTTGATTGGGTTCAAATGAAGTCAATTATATATTGAAAAATTCAATGCTAAATTTAGATTTGATTGATGGCTTTGGTTTTAATCAATTTGAGTTGGATTGAATTTTGACTCAAATGGGTCAAATTCGGTTAGTTGAACAAATTGGTGGAATTGAAGGGTTAGAGTGAATTGAGATGTTTAATTTGGTATTTGAGATGATCATGAGGCATAGATTAAATCAATTTAGCCTTAATCAAGTTGGATGGGGTTTTGGCTGTTCAAATGGGTCAACTTGGGCTAAGGGCCAATTTGGCTTGATTTGGTTCAATTGTATTGAATTCAAGGTTCAATCAAGCTCAACTGAGATTCATGTGAGTTTGGATGAATTGAATTTCAATTAGATTGATTTTGTGTCTAGCCCTCTTAAGCCTAAATGGGCTAGGTTGGGTTAACTTGGCCATTTGACCAATTTGAATTGTGATGGGTCAAATTAAGCCTAGGACAAATTAATGTTGGTTGAGGTTTAATTTGTGGTCATTGGATTTGGGTTTGGGAGATCAATTTAGTATATAGTTTAAATGGGTTTAGGGTAGGTGGGCCCTACCTATTCTAAGCTAAGGTCCAGTCATTTGGCCAAATCTTATAAGTCTACTAGGTTTTGGACTAGTGTTCACCTAATCACTAGAAGTGCCTTAATCCTATGGGAACCTTAGTGCCTAGATTAATCCTAGATCTAAGGAAGAGGTAGTTAACCTCACTCCAAAGGTGATGTCAACAGGAACTTCACATCGATCTTGGGGATTCTTATTTAGGTAATTAAATATGTCATTAGAGGATAAATGTACTATCTTAAGAGATAGACATATTATTCTATAATAGATTTGATTACTTAATACGAACTCCAAAGGATGATGAGTTTGCAATGTACTAGAGATTTTTTCTCTGAACTTCATCAATTGGCTCACCATTTTTTATTCTTGATTGAAAATTTTATTAGCTACTTAAAAAATAATAAATAATAAATAGTTTTTAAAAGAACTAATAAATTTTTATTTCATCATAAATGATGAAATGGGGATTTTATTTTGAGGACTCTATCTTAACTCTCTTTGGATTTTACCGAACACAAGATATTCAAGGACAAGAATAAATTATAGATTTAATTTTTTAAAAAAATTAAAATAATGTCAAATCTATTTTAACTTAAGCTAAGTCTAACAAAAGTGTCTTTGCTAAAAATTTTAACTTTTAACACATTTAATTTCTTTGAAAAAAAACTTTGAAAGGAAGGTTCTAAGACCCACTTATTTGACTAGGTTAAATAAGGGCTTCTAGAACCCAAATTAAATATGTTAGACAATATCTACTGAGGATGAAACGAAGAGGTACTCAATAAAAAGAAAGGTAGTCTTGACCCATTAATGGCACAAGTATATTATTGATGTATAGAGATAAAAGGCAATATCAAAAAATTGAGAGATGACTTACTCTCTAGTGGAGTCACCAAAAAAAATCTATGAAGTTCTTTTTTTGAACATCAGGCAGATCTTGAGAGTTGTTATTTAGGTACTTAAATATGTAATTAAAGGATAAATATATATCTAAAGAGATAAAAAAATACTACTCTATAATGTATTTGATTACTTAATAAGGACTCCTAAGGTTGATGGGTTTGTAATGTACAAGAGATTTTTTCTCATAACTACATGGAGAGGCCGAACAAGATTTTTTTAATGTAGGGTTTATAATTCTCTATAAAGGTAAGTTCTTATGGTTAATTACATCTTAAAAGAGGGAACCCTCCTAAAAATACTCTCAATTAAAAAAACTAACTTTCATCTTTATGGAGTACAATGTTTAGATCAAATGATTATCAAATAGAAATAAAATTGAATAACTCAATTAAAAATAGTTTTATCGATTCCAAAGAAGAATAAGTAAAAATGCTTTTATTACTACAAAACTTAGTAAGCATTTCAATCGTAATTAATAATAAAGCTTTATATTTTTGAAAGTAAAAAAATTTTTTTTGAGTTAGTATTTTATTAAAAGGTTAGGACTTAGATTGCCACCGTATAAGATTGTAGACAAGCCTCTGAAATGAAGACTTACACCTATATCAAGGATAAATAGGATGCTTCAAAGCATAAGTTTATACAATGGTTTTAACACAAGTCAAAAGCTTGACATAATCTAATCATAGAAATTTGAGAATTATTAGTCCTTTCTCACTTGAGAATATAAATCTATCCTGACTCTTCTAGTCTAATGTCTTGCCTAAAAAGGGTTGCAGCTGACTCTGCATAACAATTTTAAATCCATGAGTTCGATCTTATGAATGCAGGATAGTTAAAGATGTTATTAATTCAGAAGGAAAGCTAAGAACCTAGAATCACTCCTTAACACCAAGATCATGTCTAGCATGTTATGCATTTAATTAATACAATAATTTTTAAATTTTTATATATTTTAAGACAATTAAATTTATTTTAAGGCTTTCGGTATGTAAAATAGGACTAAGATGAGATGCAGTTAAAAATAAGTTATGAGCTAAACTAAAAGAGAATGCATACTTCCCCATGAAGGGTAATCATCCTATCAAGTTAGATGCTCTGTTATGTGGAGAATTGCCTAATTCAGCAGATGGAGAAGAAATATACAATTATGATTTCAAATTTTAGGAGCTTCTAGTTGATTTAGTATTTATACCTAAGGATTTAATTTATCAGGATATGAGTTTATTATTTTTATATTTAAGTTATTTAATTAAATTAGGTAGAAAAATTAATTTTGTCTTATGAGCTTAACATAAATCCAGGCTTTCATCATAACCACAATAATCATAGAAAGAAACATATGATATCACATAATAAATCACACAAAATGAAAATGAATTATATAATAAAAGTTATGCAATTGAGTACCACTGTACACCCCAAAAAAAGAAATAAAGGACAGCCGAGCTATGCTCTTATATAGCCTGGCCTAGAGCTACAAGTTTGATCAATGGGATCTTATCGACTTCAGGATTGTCTCCTTCTCTAGAGACTTCCTTAGGCTCCACACCATCAAATGGTCAATTAGCTCTTGCTAATTCTAAACACCAACTATTAATCTAATTATAAGATCAAATTACATTTTAAAATTTCAAAAGAAACCCTACATCCTAAAAAAAGAGATTAATAAAGAAAAACAACACACTAGCAATTATATATATCAAAAGTTCGAGCTTAACACTAATAGTTACCAAGCCCACCTATATTAATGGGCTATATTTAGAGACATTAAGCAAAGTAGCACCAGCAAATAAATAGTATTTATAGTTTTATTATTATAGCAATCCCTTAAGCATAGCCTCTTGCAAAAAATAAGATTAGTTGAAAAAGATGTCCAAACATGCAGAGCTAGCGGGAAAACAATCTTAGTCATTAAAATAGTACATCACTAAATAAGAGAAAACATTATATCACAATTAGTATATTGGCCTAACCTAATCTTAGGATCAGTGACCTAATATTCTTATGTGTGAAAAGAGGGCTAGTGAGGCAAGTCTATATTATGCTTCTTTAAGTTTAGTTTTGATTTGAGTTCATATTTTGTTTAATTTACCATAAAGTGGTTTCAAGTTAAGTGGTTTAAATGATTTGGAATTTAATTTCTAATTTTAATTTATTTTTATGTTAAAAGTAATTTCAAGTTTTAAAGAGTGAAAAGAAGATTAAGCCTTGCTTATGGCAAGAATTAATCTACATAGCACCCTAATCTTAATAAAGCAAAATCTTCATTGAAGAGTGAAAGTCTACTCAGTGAAGTTTAAAGTAATGATGTATATATTTTGATTAACCCCTCCTTTTTTATTTAAATGGATTATTTGAATTAAGTTTACTTTAGTTATATATTTGATTGATTTAATTAGAAATGGAAATTAAGTTATGATTATTAATATTTGATTTTATAATATTCAATTTTATATTAGTTATTAGGTTTTCAAATTGATTAAGTTCATTTCAATTTTAGTTTTAATTAAAACTTAATCCTTTTATTTTCTTTTATCCAAAAATTTATTAGGTTTATAAAGTTTCATTGTTTAGTTGATTTATGTTGAATGATTTACTCATTTATTTATTTGAATTACATGGTTTTAAAATTTTTATAAATTTTAATTAATTTTTATATAATATATATATATATATATATATATATATATATATATATATATATATATATATATATATATATATATATATATATATATATATATATATATATATAAGGTTTAATAATTTTGTTATTTTAACTTATGGAGATAAAAAAAAGTGAAACACTTAGGTACCAAACCTAAGTTAAGCAATCCTTACTTTCTTAGTTATTATTTCAAACATAATTGGGTTAATTATTTATTTTCATTCAAAATTTGATTACACTTGAAATATTAAAGGAATTGTGATGATTTCAATTTTAATAGATTTTTAATGCTAAATACAAAGAGTGATTAATTATAATTTTTAGTCAATTATTAGACTTATTATGAATTTTCCCATTTCAGGCATTAAGATTTTAATTAATTTTAATATTTTAATTATTTATTAAATTTAAGAATTTATTTTTTAAGATTCACTGACTTCATAGGGATGAGAAACTTTTTTTTTTAATTCTCTAATGCTATTAAAAGTATTTTAAATTGGTTTGGTGAATTTTCAGAATTTCTATGATTTTTAACTTATTATTTAATTTAAGTTGCCCTAAAACTTCAAAAATTCATAACTTCTGATTTAAAAGTCATTTTCCTTTAAAATATTTTATGGCAAGTGTATTTCTATGCCAATACCATTTTTCTAAAATTTCATTTTAATTAGAAGTATATTTTAAGACTAACTGAAACTTTAATGTTTCAAATAACACTCAAATTAAGCCAAAAATATGAAGAATTAATTAGAGCATTTAGTTTTCTTTGATTCACCTCATAGAAGGTTTATTTAGAATTTTTGGATTTTTATTTGATTTTTAAGTTCAGTCTAATTAAATGAATTAATTATTTAAATAAACTTTAATTAAGTGATTTTGAGGTTTAACAAGTTTTAATGGGTTATAATATTTTTTTATGGCTCTGAAAGTTGAACCATGATATTTTAAGATATTTTTAAATACTTTTCGAATTTTATAATTTTAATATTAATTAAATTCATTAAATTAGGTTTTTGGGCTTAGAAATTATTCAACTTATGATTCATTTGGGATTAGTCTTTGAAACTTTTATGTGTAGTGTGTTTTAACCTCAATTTCATTATGTGAAAGTTTGAAATCAATTGTATAATTATTTTGAGTACGATTGAGGTTTAATCATTATCATTAAAACTCATATTAAACCAAAATTACATATGGGAAGTAAGGGCTTTTATTTTCCTTTGATTCCACTCTAAAATGTGAATCCAAAGAGGGTTATTCATATTTTTAGAATTTATGGTTAATTTATTCAATTTATTAAAGTTTTACTTATTTAAATGAATTAATGAATTATAATTAAGATTAGGGCACATACTTGAGGTGTCTAATTGTACTGATAAGGGGAGGCATGGTTGAATTTTGGTGGCTTGGCTATATGGCTTGTTTGAGCTCTTCTTGGCTTCCACCTCACCCCATGTATCTTATCAGCTGGTTTGTCTTATTATCAGTTACCTTAATTCATGCTCAAGGTGAGTTATGGGTTAGTCTTGAGCTTAATTGAATTAATTTTATGTTTGGAGTTAAGGGCTATGTTGGTTTGGATTTAAATGGACTTTGATTTGTGTTGATTGTAATCTATTTGATCAATTGACTTTGGTTTCAATTTTTAATTATTATTGATTTTCCATGGAATGATTTTGAAATCAATTGATTCAAGCCGTGTTATAGTTAAGGCTAATTTAACCGATTCCATTTTAGAATTTTGATTTGGGTTCAATTATGTTTGATTGGTCATTTTTGATGTTTATAGTTGATTGGTTTCATTCAATTTAAATTAGATTTTGGTTGAGTCATATTGACTCATTTTAACCCAAATGGGTTAAGTTGAGTTTAATTGAGTCAAGTGACTAATTTGATTCAAGTTAAAGTATGTCGGGCTTCCCTTATATTTAATCAATGTTTAGAATGATTTAATTCAATTAATTTCAGTTGGTTGAGTTTAATTTTGAAGTTAGATCATGTTGACTTAAAATGGGCTTAAATGAGTCAAATTGGGTCCACTTGGGGTAAGTGATCAAATTGATCAAATTAGACATGAATAAGAGTTAGTCTATGTCTAATTTTGGTTTGAAATGTTTTAGAATGTTTAATTTGGGTTAATTTTAATTTAGCTAGAATTTAGTTCAATAAGATCCATTTAAGTTAAGTGGCAAAATTGGCCCATTTGAACTCTTTTGGGATTTAGTTTTTTTTTTAGAGTTTTGTGTTTGAGTAAATTCACATGAAAATTTTAAACTTTTGGAATGATTAAATTTGTCCAAATTTTGATAATTTCTCTTTTAGCTTGATGGGGCCCACATAAGTCAACTCTTAGTCAAATGATTTAATTGGTCTCTTTGAATCTCATTTAGATTTATTTTTGAGTTCAATTATATTTATACATTGATTTTGTGCTTTGGTTTGCTTTAATTTTGATTTTATTTTATTTTATTTGGATTTAGGTTAAATTGAACTTAAGTGGGTTATTTGGGTTAACCAACCCAATTAACTCACTTAAGACTCATCTAAACTTAGATTTAAATTTAGATTCATTTATTTTAAATTTTTTTAGAGTTTAATTAGGTTTGTATTTGATTGGACTCATCTAGGCTAATTGGATTAGGTCATGTCCTAGTGGGGTCCCAATAGACTAACCTAAAGTTTTATATTAGGATGTTGATTTTAGATTCAATTTTGGTTTCTAATTTTATATTTGATTTAACAGATTATTTATGTTGATTTGGCTTCAACTTATATAGTGCCCTAAGTATCTTATTAGGATGCTCAATCTAAGAATAAGAGTCCTAATTTCTATGATTAATATAAGTGTTAATCTCATTCAAAAATGAAATCAACAAATGGACCACCAATATGTATGGTGAACTAGATAAAGTTAACCACACATATTAGTGTTAATTGATTTGACCCTTTAAGTCTAAAGAAATTTTTATTTATTTAAAGAAGTTTCCAAGAAAAGATTCTTTAAAGAATCTAATCCTAACATAGTATTAATAGTCAAGAAAGATGTTGCTAAATGACTTATTCTTACCCAAATTGCTACATATATTTTTGTTTTATCAAATTTTAATAACCAATCTAGGAGGAAAACATGGGTATTCACATCTTCCTAGGTGGAACTAGCCAAAGGGATAGCCTTCAAGCTAACAAATTTAGGGATAGGATCTACAGGTGCAAATGTTGGGATAGACAAGATCTTAAAATTTTCTTTTAGAAAGGATGTCACTAGGAAACTTATTCCTAAATAATTGTACAAGAGAAGTAGGATACCACTATAAATACTTACTTTTACTTTCATTGTATTAATCTCTAAAGGATGCTGCTATGGATACTTACAGCTGTCTAAGGGTTTGGTTAATATACAGAGGACTTTGAGGTGACTTAGTTCCTAACTTACATAACCTACTTAGAAATGAGGTCGAATGACTTTATCCATTTCTATGTATTTGGCTTACTAGGAAGGTGTCAAGGGAACTTTCTCTTAAACCTAGATGGTCTAGCTAAATCGAAGGAGACTAGAGGTGTTTTGGTGCTTAAACCAGAAAGCTTGAGCAGGAAAGGGGTCGAAATAACTTAATCTTTTCCCTATTTTATAGTAAGGATGATGCTAAGAGACTTATTCCTAAATAGCTAGGTTAGCTATTATAAATGGGTGATGGCTTAGCTCCTATTATAAATAGCTAAATTGAAGAAACGGGCTATGACAACTTGATCCTTATCTTCAATTTTTGAGTAATATGCATGCATAGACTTAGTTCCTAACATAAATAGTCTATAAAAATAAAGCCTTTGAGTGTATTAGTTCCATCCTTAAATTTCTTTTCTTTTGAACTAGGAAGGGGTCACAAGGACTTAATACCTAACCTAATGAGATTCAGCTAATAGGAAGGGGCCTTCATTAGTTTAGTTCCAACCTGAGGAGCTTAAATGTGAATGGAATCATGATGACTTTATATTATATTTGTTTTCTTAGAGAGGACGGTGCTTGGGAACTTACTCTTAATTAGTTTATTTAGCTATTATGAAGGGGCCTTCATTGCTTGATATTAACTTAGAAAGTTAGAATGTGAAAAGGGACCTTCGGTGGCTTAATTCCTAATCCTCGAGTTTTAACTAATAGGTAATAATTGTTTGGACTTTATCTTAACCTAAATAGTCTAGTTGGGGAAATATTTTGAAATAAATTGCTCTTTTCCCTATTTTCCTAACATTTCTCATAAATTAAAAGATACAATAAAATAAAAGATATTGAACAAATTGAAATTGATAAATTTACAAAGATAATAGTCTGACCTAGTCAATTATATAAAAGAGACTTAGTCAAAATATTATTTTATTGATAATTTTCTTTTTTATATGCACTTATATATAATAATTCTTCAAATAACATTCATTAATAGGAAGCATTGGATACTCACCAATACAATCTACCAACTAATAAGAATAGCCTTTATAAACCTTTTCTATGACAAATAGGTGTTCCCACATTGGTTCAAACTTGCTACCAATCATATGATAGACTAGAATTGGCCTTCAAAGAACCAATACCAAGTCTTCTACTTGAAAGATTCTAGGACAAACCAATTTATCATAAGCTTGAATCATTCATGACTGATAGAGTTTAAGGTCTCATTGAGCTTGCAAATGCTTCTCTTCAGGACTCCCAAGCTCTTCCAAGTGAAGTTTGGCATTTTATTTGGTTGTAATTTGGTTATTGATTTTGATTCATAAATATGAAAGGTGTACCTCTAAAGTAAGGATAGCTTCAATTATGCATACAAAGGCAAATGGTGTGGATTGAGCAAGTGTCTTATACATAGTCTAATAGTCCCACAAGACTTCAACCAACTTTTCATGCCATTGATACTTATTATCATCTAAAAATTTCTTCAAGATATGAACAAATGTCTTATTAAAAGCTTCGGTGATTGGTACTTTTCACCTAATACATAAGTGCATGTGTTGAATCAAGTAAATATATAATAAGTAGAATATTGTTCCCAAAAGGATTTGAGCAAAATTTGATATTAATTTACATTAAGTTAAATAATAATCCTTTAAAACTTGATTTTTATCTAATAAAATGTAAAATTCTTAATTAAAATGAATATTTACTATTTTGCAAGATATTAAAAATACTAATTTTTATTTATTTATTTATTTGAAAGAAAATATAGGTGTTTTCTTAATTTTAAAAGTAGTACCCTGAATTTATGGAGTTTTGAAGTATTAAATATTTTAAACTAAGTAGTGGAATTAATTTTAAGCTTGTAGGGCCAACTAAGAGCCAAAAAGCTATACCTTTTATGTCTAAACAAGTATAACAAAACTAAACACTTTACTCAATTTTCTCCCTAGTGCTAAGTAAATTTTTATTGGTTGCATTACCCATATTTCCATTTAAATGATTATGAATCCTAAAAATAATCATATGTTTAATGGACTATCTAGCATGTTAAGGATTATTTAGTACATTCATTTGCCTTTTTTTTTAATTGTTCTTCAAGAACTCTGTCAATATCTCTAGATCACACTTAATTTTAAACTTTATAATTGGCCATATCACAAGTAAATGAAGCATGAAGAAAAGAAAAACACCATATTAATGTCCCTCTATTAGTTTTGACTATATTCCCCCTTGAAATTGGTTCAAAAATAGCTCCCACTGCTTTCTAGAATTGCTGGATCTGCTCTAGTCAGGTTGTAGCTCCTTAAATTGGTTTTTTAATGCCTAAGCATTGTGCTTTCTAATTTTTTGTTTTGGTTTTTTTATTCTTGTGCCTCGGTGCTATAATGTAGTACCTAGGCTCTAGATCTAGCACCTCAAGCTAAAATTCTGGTGCCACGACACAGTTTTCTCTATTTCTGTATAGTTTTTCTTTGGATACTAGCACTTATGCATTGTAAATCTAGTTTTGTAGTGTTGTCTCAAAATCATGCATTTATTTTTTCTCTAATAAATGATTTCTTATCATAAATGCTTAAAGTTATAAAAATAAATCATAAATAATTAATTTTTTACTTTAAAATACATGTTAATTTAACTAAACTTTCTCACTTATTATTCAACAAATCCATTAGCCTTAAGGTAATAAATAGTCTAATATCTCCAATCAAAGTTGTGCTTTTGTACAACATGATTTTTTTAAGTAAACTTGAATGTCGACTCATTATCAGATATGATTTAGTGAGTAACAATGAATCAATATATGATATGTTCTCGAAATAAGTTTAGTATATGGTGTGCTTTGACTTCTCGTAAAGGGATTACATAAGCTTACTTTGAGAAATAATCAGTTGCACCTAATATAAAGTGATTCCCTTTAAAATATAAAATCAGTACCCAACTCTCAAAAGGTCCCGAGGAAATGGTAAGTGCAATACATTAAATAGTTGATGTAGGATGACATCATGTACTTGGCACTGATGACAACAATATACAGTTTTCATGGAGTCATTTATCATTATAGGCTAATAATATCCAAGTCTTTTAATCTCCATTTTCTTTTTAAGGTCAAATTGGTGAGTGCCACATAATCCAGTATATTCTTCAGTCATGATCTTTTGGGCTTCCTATTTATCTAAATAGTATAATCATGTTTGATCAAATGATCGATGATATAGTATACCATTAACTAGGGAGTATGACAATGCTCATTTTTCATTTATCTTCTGGAAGCCTACCCTTGCTCAAGTACTTAATAAATGGTTATCTTTAATCAATCTTCTCTTGACCCTCAGTAAGAGTGTCTACTCCTTCAATTTTTATTTTTCTATTTATGTAATTCAGATCTATAAGAGATAAGACTTGTCAGTTTTGTACTTCCATAAGGATTGACTCTTCTTCTAGGCAAGCAACCTTCTTTGTAAGCTTTGCTAGGGTATCAACTATGCAATTATCTTTACACAAAATCCTAGAAAAAGTTACAAAAGGTATTTTCTTGAGTAATTTCATTATGTATTGATAGTAATTAAAGAGCTTTGGATTTAATACTTAATAGATTCTAACCACTTAGTTTACAACAAATTGGAATCACCAAAGATTTTTATTTCTTTGATCTCCATCAGAATGGCTAATTCTAAACTAGTTATCAGAGCTTTTTGTTTAGCTTTATTGTTTGTGCAAGGCTCAAATATATGGTAGGAATATTGCATCATTCTCTTTTCTGGAGTTATAAATATTAATCAAATCTCGGGTGTACTAGGATAGATTATCCAAGTCTTTACTTTTCTTGGAGGATGCTACACCATCAAAGTACAACTCCTCAGTGGCAATATTTTGTTCTTTCACTCATGATTTGTTCATCGGGAAGATCATTGTTTAAAGGAAAGCTTTTGGGGGTCTCATATGCTACTAAGATGTTAACAACAACTTGACCCTTCACAGCATGAAGAGGAATAAAAGTTATTTTAAATTACAATAAAATCATTAACCATCATGTTAGATGTCCAAATTACATCGGACAGGTTGACTTTTGAAAAGATATATTTTTAATATTAAATTTATTTTATGAGAAAGCATAATGCCTTAGTTTTTGGGTAGTAAAAACCAAGGTTAAATAATACTTTTCAATTGGTGGATAGTTCATTTTGGTCGGAATAAGTCTGAGGCTTAAATAGTAAAGAGCTTGTTCCTTGCCCCTCCTCATTAACTTGAGCAACTAAGGCATTGAGGGATTCATCTAAAGCAATAGTATAAAGGATTAGTGACCTACCACGGATTGGGAAAGCCAAGACTGGAGGATTTATTAAATATTATTTTAAATTTTTAAAAGTAATTTAATATTTTCATCCTAAATAAATTTAAAGTATTTCTTAATTAAAGTCATAAATAGATGGCATCTTCTAGATAAATTTGATATAAACCTCTTTAAGTATGTTAACTTGTCATGGAAAGATCTCAATTGAGTAAGGGTTCTAGGTGGATGCATCTCTAGGATGGCTTTGATTTTCTTAAAATTAGTTTCAATCCTAAGGTGTCTTACTATAAAACCCAAGAATTTTTTTTTGAAATTACCCAAAATGCACACTGTAAGAGATTCATCTTTAGGTTATAGTGACACAACTACTCAAAAATGATTGTAATATCATAAAAATGATTTGTTCTTTCTTTAATTACTATATCAACAATGTAGCAATCTACTTGATTATGTATTAAATCATCAAATATTCTAGTCATTGCCACCAGCATTTTTTTAGAACAAATGACATGGTCGTGTAATAGAATACTCCTATTGGAGTTCTGAACACTATGTATTTTTTATCCTCGAATGCCATCTTAATTTGATTATATCTTGATGAGTGTATTTTTTATCCTAGAATGTCATCTTAATTTGATTATATCTAGATGAGCCATCCATGAATAAGAAAATTTCATGAGAGAAGGCTATGTCTAACATAAATTATGGTATAGGTAGTGGGAACTCATCTTTAAGATAAGCCATGTTCAAGTCTCTAAAATTCACATATATGTAAATATGATCTTCTTTTTAACTAGAATGATGCTAGCCAACTAAGAAGGGTATTTCTCTTACTAGATAAAGCCAACTTTGATCAATTTTCTAACTTAAACAATTACTTGCTGTTCATTTTTAATTACATATGTCCTAGTGCTTGATTTACAAAAATATTATCGAGTTTAATTTCAAGTTTATGGACTGCTAGTTCTAGAGAGAGTCCAGGCATTCCATCATAACTCTAGGAAAAATAGTCCTTATACTCTATAAGCAAACTGACTAACTCGTCAGCATCCTTAGGATTCAGTGATGAACTTATAAAAGTTGGCCTTAGATTTTTTTTATATTCCTAAATTGACCTTTTTTAACTTATCAATCATGGATTTTATTTCTTCTTCAAACTCAAGAGGTGCATCTTTTATTAAGAAATCATCTTGATTGTCTAATACTTCTGAGTAATACTCATCCATTAAATTAGATGAGCTTGCAAAGAGTTGATTAGATTATAGATGATTACATATCATTAAATAACATTCATCATCATGTAGTGGTTCAACCTTACCAATGCCAACACCAAATTTAGATTTTAATTTCTTATATTTAGTTTCCCATAGCTTTTCTTGACATTGTGCTGTACCTTTAGACCACATTTAATAGAAGGGTACTAGTCAAAAGGGTGTTCTAGTATTTCATTATATGAAGTATCCTCAAGCTCTAGACCTACTTCTAAACTTAAGGATTGGGGTACAAAATAAAATATTTTATTCTTTCTTACTTCTCCGAAAAAGTTAGGAGCTACCTTAACATTCAACACTATAACCCTATCTTGGGATAGTGTGGTCAAGGTTAAGGAATTCACATACCTTTTAGTCTATCATAAGTAATTAATATGGATTCATCTTCTAATATTTGGTTCTGATCCTTATCACTATCATATGACTCCAATGAAATCTTAAAATTTGGCAAAGCATGTTGTACACATGACTCGTCATCCAAACTGTACTTCAAATCAATGAGTATCATGCATGTTTTCTTTCTCTCCTCTTTATTTTTCTTTCTTTATTTCTTCTTTTTAATATTCTTTTTTATTTTCTTTTTAATATTTCTTTTTCATTCTTTTATGCCATGTCAACATTATATTTCATTGTGTCAATAGCTTGACTTTTGGGCAAATAATAAATGACATTCTCACAAATCTCAATTTCATGAATCGAGAATGGCCGCACGTCTCCTTTTATAACATATTTAACTTCATCCCTTGTAAATTTAATGCATTAATAGAATGATGAGGGAACCATCCTATATTCATGGATCCAGGGTCTGCCTAGAAGAGCATTAAAGGATGTTTTTGCATCTAAAATAAAATTTGGCCTTAGTATTTAGTCCATCTATTTCCAATAGCAATGTGACTTATCCTAAAGCCTTCTCTATCTTTTCATTAAAACCCTTTAAAAGCATTCTATTAGAACTACATCTTCAAACATGGATCCTCAAGTATGCCAAAGTTTGGACGTTCATGATGTTCACTGATGCTCTTGGTCAATAAGTACTCTAGATAACTTGAAACTTTTCACATTGATTGTAATGTAAACAGATTGATTGTGATCATTAGTCCCAAAGAGTAGATCTTCATGGATTTCTTTGAAATAATAAACCATGTTAAAGGAGGTTACTGTTAGTTAAGCTAAAAAAATTTCTAGATCAACTAATGCTTTAATGAATAATTCCTTCAATTCTTCAGAAAGAATGAGGGCATTACAGATGCTCAACCTAGCAAGCAACTTTCTAAGATGATCTAAGACATTATAGTCAACTTTAGAAATATATGTTTCTATGATTGGGTCTTCTTAAGGAACATCAGAAGGTTGGCTAGCTTTAGTAACTTTCTTGGCCTTATTCTTGGGAGACAATCAAGATGGTAAGACTTTCCCACTTCAAATATTAACAGTCAAGATGTCAACTCTATACTCGACCTCAATTATTTTTTCCACCAAGGTACGATCAAAGTCAAATAGCTTTGTTTCTATATCAATAGGAATTCCTTACAAATTAACCACAAAAACATCATCTTTGGATCTTGACTCATTAAATAAATGAGAATTATTAATGCTAAGTGATTGGGTTTGAGAATCAACATTAAAATTATTTTGTTTTTTGTTATTATCTTTTATAGATTTATTTATATCACTTTTGCTAGAAGAAGTGAGCGCATATGTAATGCTATCTTCAATAGATTTTTTATCAAGAGTTTTCAAATATGTACATAAAAAATTGGAAAGTAAGCCTAACCTTTTATCCTCATCGATCAAGACTCTAATTATAAAAATTTCAGAATTATTGGTTCTTTATCACTAAGAATATAAACATATCCAACTTTTCTAGACTTATGTCCTACTTGGAAGGGTTTGCAACTAACATCTCACAACAATTTTAAATCCATGAGTTTGATCTTATGAATGCAAGATAGTTTAAGCTATTGTTAATTTGAAAAGAAAGCTACGAACCTAGAATCACTCCTTAAGCCCAAGATCATGCATGACATGTTATGCATTTAACTAATGCAATAATTTTAAAAAATTTATATATTTTGAGATAATTGAATTTATTTTAAGGAATTAGGTATGCAATGAGATGCATTTAGAAATAAGTTATGGGTTAAATCAAAAGAGAAGACAAACTTTTCCAAGAAGGGTGATTATCCTCATAGGTTAGATGTCCCCTTATGTGGAATAGGAAAAGGGCCCAATTCAAGAGATAGAGGAGAAATATACAATCATGATTTCAAATTTTAGAGATTTATAATTGTTTTTTGTATTTATACCTAAGACTTTAATTTATGAGGTTATAAGTTGATAATTATTATATTTGAGTTAATTGATTAAGTTAAGTAGAAAAAATAGGCAGTCGATCTCTATGCTTATACAGCCCAACCCAGAGCTACAAGTTTAATTTATGGGATCTTCATTGGCATTAGACTTATTTCCTTCTCCGCAAACATCCTTAGGCTTCACAAGGGGCCACCAAAGAGTCAGTCTACTCTTACTAATCCTAAATCTCACAGATCTTAACATAATTTTAGAATCAAATTATATTTTAAAAATTCTAAAAGAAATCTTAAATCTTGCAAAATAGAGCTTACTAGAGCAAATAACACACCAATAGTTACATATATCAAGCATTTGGGCTTAACACCAATGGTTACCAAGCTCACTTGTCCCAATGGGCAATATTTTGGAACTTTAAGCAAAGTAGCACCAACAAATAAAATAGCATTTACAATTTTATTGTTATAGCAATCCCTTAAGCCTAGCCCCAATAATGACCTACAAACAAAAGACATCTTAACCTCCCTTTTTATTAAACTAATGATCTATACATCTTAACCTCCCTTTTAATTACAATTTTCAATCAATTATTAGACTTATTATGAATTTTTCTAATTCAAGCCTTAGGATTTTAATTAATTTTTATTTCTTTAATTATTTATTAAACCTTAAGTATGTAATTTTTAATATTCACTAACTTCAGAGGGCTGAAAGAACTTTTCCTAAATCCTATTATGTTTTTAGAAGTGTTTTAAATTGGTTTGGTGAATTTTTATAATTTCTATGATTTTTTATTTATTATTTAATGTAAGTTTTCATAGAAATTAAAAAATTTATAACTTCTAATCTATAAGTTTTTTTAACTTGAAATTTTTTATATAAAGTGTTGTTCCATGCCAATTTCATTTTTCTAAAATTTCATCTTAATCAAAGATATTTTTTAAGACTAATTGAACTTTAATGTTTCTTATAAGTC
This sequence comes from Cymbidium sinense, assembly GCA_021442155.1. NCBI lineage: Eukaryota > Viridiplantae > Streptophyta > Magnoliopsida > Asparagales > Orchidaceae > Cymbidium > Cymbidium sinense. The sequence goes on from CM038215.1 coordinate 54,667,516, forward strand.
TAAAATTAAGCTTAAAATATTAAGTATTAATTGGGGATTTTAGTTTTCTTTGATTCCTCTCTAAAAGGAGAATTCATAGAGGGTTTATTTAAAATTTTTAATTTTTATTTGATTTTTTGTGAATTTTCTAAATTCAGCCTAACTAAATATATTAATTAATTTAGTTAACATTTACTTAAGTAATTTTGAGGTAATTGTCACAATGCGACCTGATGTAAATTATCATATCATGATGGGTCACATCATATTGAGACCATAAGAGTTTATCAAATACCCAAGATCTATTTGGATGAAAATTTTCTCTTGTTTTTTTAATTTCATAAATGCAGCTATAATTATCATCAAAATATCATGGAATAAAATAGTTAATATCTACTTAAATCTTATCACAACTTCAAAATTAAAAAGAATATACACAACAATCATAATATAAAGTTTTCACTAATAAAATATGTATATCACCATGACTATCTAAAGAATAGATCTATAGTAGCACCATACCTTATGATAGGCTCTTATTAGTAACCAATAGTCTCTACTAATCCAAAATTAACATATGTAAATAAAATAATAGTGAGTAACCACAGCTTAATCTACTGCAATTTTTAAAACACAAAAGAGAAAAGAATATATATTTATCAAGATATTATCTTATAAATAAAAAAATATACTTTAAGTGAACTAAAATAATATCTCAATAGGTCATGTGGTATGTTTGTCAAGCATAATGCTGGCATAATAACTAGTGTCAATAGTAGACATATGTCAAGCAACAACATAAGTAACATGATATCAAAAATAAAATAAAAAAACATGAAATAATTACTTATTTCTTTTTTAGAATGTTTTATAATTTTTCTTCACCCCTTATGTTCAACTTCCATTTATACCTTCACTTATTCATATTTCTTTTTTACCCCTTATATATCTATATATTCACATCTATTTAGATGTATAAAACACTCAAATGGATAATTATATAGGTGCACATGCTCTTATAACTCCACTAGAATGCACATAAACTACAACTATCCATTCACCTACACTTCCCAACTTTTTTTCTCTTTTTTATACATATATTTTAATAAATAAGAATATATATTATTAAGTTTAGCATATATAAATATCATCATTCATACAATAAGAATCTATAAATATTAGTAAGTACAACTAATAATTAAAATTATAAGTAAATTAATACACATAGGTTAATAATACTATTTATAAAACCATTTATATGCAAATTCAGATCAATATTTTGAAACTTTTCATATTCCATAACAAAATTTATCCAATTCAAGATTCTCATTAAAATATACAAAATGATATACAATATAAAATATTCAGTGAAATTTTTATTTTTCTTATGTCAATATATTCAATACAATTCATTCTACAATATATCAATAGTTACATAGTAAAAAATTTGTAAATCTTTGTTTATTTAAGTTTGAATGAAATTCTACCAATAAAATACTAAAAATACACACATAAGTGATGAAATTAAAATCCAAAATAAATAAGCAATAATCTACCTCAAGCTATAAAATTTTCTTAATTAGTAAGATAGATGAAATTAACTCTTTAACCCTGAATTGCACTCCCTCAACTCTTTCTTTCTTTTTCTCTCCCTTTCCCTCTCTCTCTAAAATTGTTCACGAGTTTGGGTTGAAAAATGGAGAAGTGGGAAATATATTAATAAGGGAATTACATTTATTACATAAAAAATAACTATTAGTGTGTGTGTGTGTGTGTGTGTGTGTGTGTGTGTATATATATATATAATATAATATAAATTTTCTTATTTATTGAAGTATATAATTCTAAAAATTATGAATAAATGGTCAATAAATAAAATATCATGCTAGAACATACTAGTGAAAATGATTTGCAAAACAAACACCAAATGGTTCTAAAAAAATCCACTTATAAAATAAACAAGATATAAAATTAACATTAAAAATAACAAAAAATTAGTGAACACAAAATAAACATGCAAGTCTTATTAGGTCTAAAAATTATATTATTATAGGTACAACCAATTTTTGTAGCAGTTATTACATTAAGGAGTGTAGTGATTGAGTCCTTAGTAATAGATAATCTAGTGAACATAAAGGTTTATCCTTTTCACACACTATTAATGATCTCCTCATCATTAAAAAGCTCTAAAACCAATTCTTCTAAGAGGGCATATGGTGGTAGGAGACAAAAGAGTGTGATTGCTCAAAGTAATTCAAAGTTGGTTTGAACATCATATTAGGTCATCACTAGCTAAAGGAACATGACAATCATGCAAGTAGACAACTCAAAATTAACCTTAATATTTTTTGTCATATCTATAATCTCTACAAATTTATGCATAACCTAAAATAAATTTGATTATATGAGCATCCTTAAAACAAAAATATCATTCAAACTAGAATCCATTTGAAAATATTAACTAATATTTAAAGCAAAAAAGGAATGCATCAATTAAGTGCATATAAGATAATAACTAGAATCTAAGGAAATAACATAACTATAAAATCCAAAGTTATAAAGAGAACCTTCCCCAAATGTGTTGCCAAAAATATGTGGGCCTTAAAAGATACATCTAGCATTGAAATAGAGGACTTATTATTGTTAATTAATGCACTCTACAAATCTATATGATTAATGGAAGATATACAAGTACGTGTTTCCTAAAAATTTCTCATGAAAGGGAGATGAGTATAAATAAAGGTTTATTTTAATTCTTAGAAGTGTAGATTTCTTAAAAGAGCAAGCTCCTATGTTCATTACATCATGCATATGTGAAATTAACCTTGATTAGAAAAGTGATGCTTTTAGTTAAAATAAGTTCAAAATATTATAGGTTTGGTCAAGCAAAATTAGAATGGATCAAAATGGGATTTATGAAAATTAGTTTAAAGATAATTAAAGGATCAAGAGGATTAGAATATTCAAGAACAAAAGAGGATATGCTTAAAAATTTTAAAAAAAATACCAAAATGAGTATGAAGGGTTGATTTATAGCTCAATAACCAATGGCAAGAGATACACAAAGTACCTCATAATGCCAGTGGCACCTACCTCAAAATAAGGGATACATGGAGAAAAAAAAAGGATGATCATTTCAATATAATATGATTCCTCCATCGTAAGTTATCATAGCCATAATTTACTTAATAAGTAGTCAATCCAACTTGACTAGAGAATTATCATTAGAAATTATGAGTTACCTCATCAAAAGATATTTCATAAACATAAGGATAAGAAAACTATCATAATTCTAATTTATAGATTAAAGGATGAACTCAATTAAGATCTCATAATTTTATTATCTAAAATTATCACACTTAAGTGTAAGAAAAATATCACAATGCTAATATATTGATTAAAAGATGAAGTTGATCAAGATCTCATGATTCTATCATCTAAAGTTATTAAAATTCTACTCCACTTTATCATACAGCAACTTGAGAATCCATATAAATAATCGTAAGTTATCTTATCTGAAAAGATCTCAAAGTAAGGGGAATGAGTCCTAGACTCTACGAATGGCATAGGTTCTATAATCTATAATAAAATTAAGATATTATGACTAACACAAGACCTAACTCTGAAGCTAATAGAAATATAAAAGACACCTTCTTTATGTAGTTAAGAAGATGACATGTGATCAAGAAGCCTAGAGACTAAATTATCATATATGAGTTAGTAATTTTATTGGCCACCTAATCTAATATGCACTTTAAAATTTTGAACGAAGAGAGGGAGAGGGATTATGCATTCTTTATTTACATTTTGAGCACACATAAAATTTTGTGCTTGTTTATTTTAAAATTTTAATGAAGAGAGGGAGAGGGATTATTTTCTCTCTTTATGAGATTTTTCACGTAAAAATTCTGGAGTTTTATTATTCACACTTTTATACCTGTGTGTGTGCTGGATTTCACAATGAAGCTAAGGAAAAAACTTTTACTCTACCGCAACTAATTTTCTAGCATGCAACAGTTTGGCGCCGTCTGTGGGAAACAACCCTTCAATCACAATTCCTATGAACACCCTCGTTATGGCCAATAAACACAATACTCGTAACAACGGAGCCTCCCGCTCTAACTCCCGTCACTCTCGAAACCAATCCTTGAACCAAGGACGCCAACCTTCCTCACTTCACGATAGGCATGACTCGTGAAAGCGCGAAATCTCTTTAGAAGATCGTGCGCCGAATGGAAGAGTCTCAAAATGAGATGATCCGATTTTGCGAGGAAACAATGTACCACTACCGCTAAAACACATCTCCCCCAAGATCGACAGCATGGGAGGTCAAAATGCTAATTCCTGACGCCGGTTCCTCCTGTAGAGACCGTGGATGTCGATCTCCTCGACACCGCTAGTTCTATTATCATCCATCACGTACCAACCGATCGCTAATCCACCAATTATCGGTAGCTTGACACATTCTCGTCATGTTGACCCCACTCATCATGTTATATGTGCAGAATTATGATGCTTAATGCAAGATGAATTTCACCTCCAAGATAGAAATCATCTTCCCCCTCACCGCGGCTATGAGGAATCCTCACCTTTAGCTGAAGCTATTCTTCAACATCCTATTCCCGTGGGTTTCAAGCTTCCAAACATTGATTCCTATGATGGGGCGACTGACCCACATGAACACATCGACCATGTGACTATCATGCATATCCAACGAAGCTCGACACACCGCTTGTCTTTCCAAGCACTCAAGGGACAAGCTGACTTCTACTCCCTTCCAAGGGAATCCATCCATACCTTTGACTAACTCGCAAGATTTTTGTAGAGCTCATTGCAAACCGAGGATCATTAAAGATTCCTCCCATCTCTTGCATTCATCAAAATGAGGGTGAATCACTTAAGGAATACTTCGAGAGGTTCTCCTTAAAAGCTCTCCAAATACCGAGACCTTGAACTATTAAGAGGAGTTTTCCTTGAGGACTCCGCCCGTGGCCTTTTACTCACTAATGAGACACCATCCATATGCTGACTTGGTTCATCGTGTGGAAGCAAAAATCTCTGCTGATGAGGCTATTACTGCCCATCGCAAATAATTTGAGCAATCTACAGGAACACGTAAAAGCACCCTAGGGAATGCGACGACCCCTATCAAAAGAAGCAAGGCGCGTGATCTCCTCCACCCCATATCAACGACGTGAACCACGACCAAAAGGAATACACGCTAACACATCTCATGTTAACCTCCTAATGGCTATTCGAGATGAAGAAAATATCAAGTGGCCGCATCCACTGAAACCAAATTCAGGAAATCATGAGCAATATTGTCACTTCCATCAAGTCGCGACATACCATGGCATGCAAACAACTCAAAGAAGAAATTGAGAGGCTCATTCAGCAAGATATCTACGTCAATTTGTGAAGAATCAATCGACTCAAACAAACATACCTCCAACTGGGGGGCAACCAAGACAATCATCACAGAAACAATAAAATAATCATCAAATAGTTGGAGAAATCGAAACAATCGCAGGAGGACCAATACTATCTAAGCAAGTTCTCATTACCATCTCTGAAGAGCCGGAGTTAAAGAAGTCTCATACTGATCATCCCATCACTTTTAATGACTAAGATTTAGAAGGAGTATATGTTCCTCATCAAGATCCACTTGTCATCAGCGTAGGGATCAGTGACCCATGCTATAATGTTAAGAGAATTTTGATTGACAATGGGAGTTCTGTTGATGTCTTATTTTACTCCACATTTCTTAACATTGAGAAAAGCTCCAACCCAGTAGACCATTATACGGGTTTGATAATCGCCTATGCAGTAGGGGACAATCACCCTTCCTGTTGTCCTTGGTGAATTTGACAAGTGGCTCATTTAATCCAATTCATGGTGGTCAAGTCGATTCAAAGATATAACGATATCTTTGGAAGGCCCCTCCAATCAATTTTGTCACTTCAAGATCTCATCTTAAGATGAAATTTCCCCCGCTTGGAGTTGGAGTGGTCTCAGGAAATCAACAGATACAATCATGTTATCTCGCAAGCTCAACCACCTTCTGGACCTTCAACATCAAGATTTTAATTTTGAGATGAAGAAGTACCCTAAAGCTTCGTCAGAAGATTTGCTCTTTGCATTATAGATGACCCAACCATTACAACAATGCAAATTGGATCTCTACTCGATGAACAAAGGGAAAAATACATAGACTTTGTAAAATCAAGACATCTTCGCTTGAGTCCAACGAAGTCGAGTCGACCAATGTGATCATGCACTCTCTCAAGATCGATCCGACATTCAAACCGATCATCCAAGAAGAAGTTTTGCACTGACGCTTCCAAGCTATTGAGCAAGAAGTTAACAAGCTTCTAGAAGGATTCATAAGAGGTACATTACCCTACATGGCTAATGTTGTCATGGTTAAGAAAACAAATGGAACATGGAGAATGTGTATTAATTATTACACGACCTTAACAAGGCTTGCCCGAAAGATAGTTTTCCTCTTCCTCGAATTGATCGTTGGTTGATGCTACATCCGGACATCAAATGCTCTTTTAGATGTTTACTCGTTACAACCAAATAAAATGAACCCAACGGATGAAGAAGCTACAACATTTCAAACATATAAAGGTTTATACTTACCAAGTTATGCCATTTGATTAAAAATGCCGGTGCTACCTATCAACGCCTTTATGAATAAGGTCTTTAAAGACCTACTAGGCCGCACAATGGAGGTATATGTGGATGACATGTTAGTGAAAAACTTGAAGAATCAACATATTTCGACTTAGAAATATGCTTTAACCTTCTTCGACATTATAACACTCAACCCGACCAAATGTGCTTTTGGGGTTACGGAAAATTTCTTGGATTTATGGTAACCCATTGTGGATAGAGGCCAACCCCAAGAAAATCAAAGCTCTCAAAAAATATGACTCCTCCAAAGAATATTAAGGAAGTTCAACGCTTTGAATGGACTCATTATCCGCATCCTAACCCCTTCGATACTTACCATTCTTTAAAATATTAAAGGGAGCTAAAATAATAATTTTCCTGACTGATGAATGTCACCGCTTAAGCAAAGGAGTATTTAGCATCTCCACCCCTACTATCCAAGCCTATTCAAGGAGAGATGTTATACTTATATCTCGCAGCCTCTTCCCACGAGCAAGCTCGCTTTTAGTGCGAAGAAAGTGGGATACAACATCCAATTTATTATGTCAGCAAAATTCTCTCTGATATAGAAAGTCGTTATCCACTTGTCGATAAGGTGGCTTTGGCTTTAGTTTTCGCAAAAAATTGGCCCATACTTCAAGCTCACACTATCGGCTTTACTCATTTACCATTACCATCCTACAAAACCAAGCATCCGGGAGGTTAATCAAGTGGTCTGTAGAATTGAGAAAGTTTGATATAAATTTTCTACCTCGCCCTGCTATAAAGTCTCAAGTACTCACAAACTTTATAGTGGAATGCACTGCCCAACTCCAGGGGAGCTATCTGATACATGCCTTTCATCTCCTCAATGGACTCTCTATGTTGATGGAGCTTATCGGTGCAGGTGGGGAATCTTACTTATTCCCCAAATACCTTAGTATGACTGCCTAAAATTTTGCAACCAATAATATGAATATGAGGCTCAAAGAGGGTTGAGAGCCATTGACCTGAAGTTCAATACTTAGTGATACACACTAACTCTCAACTTGTTGCCACCCAAGTTGAGGGAAAATTTAATGCTCATAATCCCCAGCTAGCACAATACCTCCACTTGGTGAAGTCTCTTCTTACCCATTTCAAGACACATCAAATCATTCACATACTGCGAAAGAAGAATACTCGAGCTGATGCTCTCGCTAAGCTTGCTTCATTTGCTACTAGGGATCTGTTTAACAGAAGGCATGTTGAAGAAATATATTTTTTGAGTATCTAAGGGTCATGGGTAATTCAAGCAATTGATGAGATAAAGGAACATTCGTGGATGGACCCCATCCTGTCTTTTCTACAAGAAGGAACTCTTCCTCAAGGCCCAACTTCTACACAATTCATCTCAAGACAAGCTTCAAACTTTACTCGGAGGTGAACTATACAAACAAGCTTTCTCGACCGCATCCTTAAATGTCTCTCACCTTCGTGAGGTCGACACGCATTAAGAGAGGTCCACTGTGGATATGTGGAGAACACCTAGGAGGAAGGGTGCTAGCCCTTAAAATTATAAGGCAAGGGTTCTATTGGCCTACAATGAAACAAGACACCTTGGAGTTCACAAAAAAATGTGCAAGTTGTTAGTTGCGCTCTAACATCCCTCACATGCCGCATACAGAGCTCTCATCCATTCAAAGCCCGTGGCCTTTTGCTCAGTGGGAGATTGATATTATGGGACCTTTTCTGATAGCATCAGGACAATGAAAGTTCATCATTTTAGCCGTCGACTACTTCACTAAATGGGTGGAAGCCGAACCACTCGCTAAAATTACGGAGGCAAATGCTAAACAATTTATTTGGAAAAATATAGTATGTCTGGTCTTCCCGAAAAGATCATCACTAACAATAGAACCCAATTTATCGAAAAGTATTTACGCCCTTGCAAAGATCTTCACATTCATCAGATACGGTAGCACATCCTCAAACTAACGCTGATAAGCTACCAGTGACTATACTCAAAGGACTAAAATACGCCTCGAAGGCCGGGGCAATGAGTTGATGAGCTTTCTAATGTTCTTACACGACTACATCGCACCTCGACGTGAGATACAAGATAACTTGTGTTTTAGCACGTAAGCTATTATACCAAGTAGATATCGGTTCCAAGTCCAAGAGTTCAATTATTCAATCATGATGGTAATGAAGAAAAACTCATAGCACTTGACTTACTCAAAACTCGTGACATGGCCCTACTGACCGCTCTATCACCAAAGGGTAGCTCACACTTCAGAGTAAAACCTCCCATATCTCATGACTTGGACACGGTCTCAAGTCGCAGCAAAGGCCCTCAACGCAATAAACTCTCACCGCTTTGGGATGGCCCATATATGGTTATAGTTATGGTGAAGCTAGGAACTTTCAAGCTCAAGGATTCAGAGGGAAAAACTTTACCTCAAACTTGGAACACTGAGAATCTCCAAAAATATTATCAGTCCTACTGCATAATTATCGTAGCTTTTATTTTGTCTCGTTTATCATTTCCTCTTTGTGTAGCCAACCCCACTTAGTAGGATAAAGACTTGTTGTTGTTGCTGTTGTTGTTGTTGTTGTTATTTTCTCTTAAAACTCATATCCATGTTAAAATCGTCTTATGATTATATCACTGAACTTATCAGAGTAATGAATTTATAGCTTTCTTCTTACAAACTTATTTCTTCTTCATTTAATTCTCCCACTTGAGAAACATACAACTCACGTTATATCTCAATCGGAGCATGATCAATCCCAAGGGGACTTTCCACGACCTCTTCCACAGTTAATGTCATCGAAATAAGACTCGACAAACAACTAGGATAGGTCAAAAGGTCCTTGGTGGACTTCTCAAGGTCTCTTCCACACAGGTTAATGTCATCGAGCCAAGACTCTGACAAACAACCTAGGATAGGTCAAAAGGTCCTTGGTGGACTCATGACCTCTTCCATACGGTTAACATCATCGGCGAGACTCGACAAACAACCCTGGATATGTCAAAAATCCTGAGTGGATTCAATTCATCCTCATCCATATAGGTTAGTCACAAATAATATTCACCAATTACGAAAAAAAAATAAGAGCGTATCATCTAACAAAAAAAAAATTTGATAGCATTAACATGATGATATAAGAAAGAATCAAGATTCCATACACAATAACAATACATAAAAAAAAAAAATGCATCCTCAAGTGATGCTACAACATATCATTTGGTGATATCAACGCCCTCCTCACCACTGGAGATACTCCCTTGGACTCACTCTCAACTCCTTCATCTCCGATCGGACGAAGAGTCTTCTGATACTTGGCTAGAGAGATAGATCCTCAACACTAGCTCCGGCCTTTTGCGATGTACTAAGCGATTCCTTTTAGGAACCCTGATGAAGCCTCCTCTAAACATTGGTGCTCCAAGTCATTCACTTCAACATCAAGTATATGATTATGAGCTTCCCCGAACATGGTCTTGGTGTACAGATAAGCCGGAGTTCTTAAATCTTCCACCCTTCAAGGAAATTTCATTTGCTCGATATATATGCTCCTTCTCGAAAGACGATGTAATGCTTTCTTCTAGTTCGAGAGCTCTCTTCTCCGCTGCAAGTGCCTTAAGTCTTTTCTCTTTCTGACGAGTCTCTATCCTCACCTCAATCAGCTCATCATGAGTGCGCTCCACCTCTTGACACTGGAGAAAAAGAGAAGTCGACATGTTCACTAGCTCAATTCTGCACCCGGTCAGTTGATCCTCCAAAGTCGCCACTTCTTTGGCTTTAATACTCATCTTTTGCTCATATTTCATAGATATTTTATCTTCACAAATTCAAGATTCCACTCATCTAAAGCGACACCCAAATGAGCCATCCGCCTCTAATGTTTGAGTTACCTATAAAGAAAAAATCATCACAAATATTACACAAAAAGAAGAAAGAAGACAACGTACCAATTCATCTGCTCGTTGACGCCCAGTACATATGTGATTTAACACCTCTTCAGGAATGTGCGACTTCGAGAAACGAACTCCCCCATCATGAGTTAAAATAGCTAAACTCAAGTCAACTGGGGCAACATCTTCTTCAGAGATCGACGAGTCACTTCAGATGTCTTTTTCTTTAGGGAAGAAACATTGCCACCATCCTGATTTCGTGACGAGCTTCTTGAAAGAATCCTATGAATATGAGGAGACCTTTCATCACCTTTACTTGACCTCTTTAGTAGAAAAGAATGAGATCTCCCTGCCTGGATAGAAAGGCCAACCTTGAACATTCTATCTTCAACTATATATTTGCTAATGTGATGTAACTCATGCTGCAAGCTTCCTACATCAGGGATATTAAGAGTTGTCAGGATCTCATTCTCCGACATTAGCAATGGATCTGGAAGGTCATTCAATCTTCCCCATCTCTGAAGGCCCACTCATTTTTCACAAAAAGAATCCATTAAACCAATTTCTAGATTGATCCCGTAAAATTCTATCCAATTCTTTTATAGTCCGATAAGAAACACGCCCCTCGAGTATCACATGTAATCTACATTCGACACAAGTATTTGATGTTCAAAGTAACACCACGCTTCAAGAGATAAATAAACCGACGATGACCATTAAAGCTCGAAACAAAAACTGTGACAAAGCTACACCACATATTTTGAATATCTCAATCAACTCAAGAGCCAAAGGGAATCGCAGTCCCGCACAAAGAATCATCTCAGAAACAGTAAAGTACCCTGGCGGAGGTGAACGGGCTCGATCAGACTTTTTAGCAACAATGGCCACCAACTCATTAGGGAAGAAAAACTTTCTGTGGAACACCATTAAACTATCGATATGACAAGGATGGTATATACCAGAGTCGCCATACTATGGGTTTTCTAGCCATCACCCCGTGAAAATACATAATAAATAAAGAGGGAGAAATAAAAATTTGAGAATTTTGTAAAAGCAACTCACTCAATGCTTAGGTGTCTCCTTTTGACTCTCGCCACGGATAGCTATATAAAATTTTTCACTACGATCACAAAAGGATACACATACATATGAGAAAAGAAAAAAAAGAAGAGAGAAGATATTCTCCTCGATGATGCTCATAAATTACCGCCAAACTTTCGAGTCGTTGAACGATAGTTCGGCTAACGCTCCTCGCCATCTTGGCATCAATCAATCATCCATTAAAGTCGGAGAAATCAAATTTCAACAGAAGAGTTGGAACCGGACTTGATTGCCCCAAACCGACGGTCCGACGAGGTGACGCTTTCGAGGGAAAATCGAATAACGACGCTATGCCTTGATCGCCTCAAACCGACCGACGAGGCCGTTGACTTTTCGAGGGAAAAGGAACAACGACGTAGTACCGGTCGATCGCCTAAACCCGACGGTCCGACGAGGTTGGTTGACGCCGAGGGAAAACCGAACAACGAAAATAGAGAGCCGATTGCTTCAAACCGGACGGTCCTACGAGGTCAGTTGATGCCTCTTTCGAGGGAAAACCGGAACAACGATGTAAGTACCATGGGCCTTGATCGCCTCCAAACCCGGACGGTCCAACGAGGTCGGTTGCCGCCTCTTTCGAGGGAAAATCGAAACAACGATGTAAGTACCGCTGGCCTTGATCGCCTCCAAACCGACGGTCCCGAGCCGTGACGCTCTTCAAGAGAAACTGGAACAACGGCCGTGGCCTTGATCGCTTCCAAACGGTCGAAGACCTCTTCGAGGAAAATCGAACAACGACATTTCATTGAAGAATTTGCTATTTTGAAGATATATATTTTTGATGATTGAGATAATATCATCCAAAAATAAGGGCAAATGATATGACCATGAAAATTCTACCAAGCACGAATCTTGATGCCGAAAGCAAGTCGATAAATTGAAACCGGTCGAGATCAAGCACTTAAAATATCATTGAAAACTTTGAGACATCGCTTAAATTCCTAAAAGCTCTCAAATATGGAGTGTTTATAGTGAAATCGGGCCGTTCAACAAGCCAAAGATCTTATAATTCCAACTTTTTTGAGCATTCAAATACACAAAATACATCATATGATCAAGGGAATCATCATGAGCCATCCGATGGAGAGGAGTGGTTTGGATTTTTCATGTATTTAGAGACACTCTCCTCCAATCTATAAATAGCCTCATTCCTCATGGGGGCCAAGAGAGAGGGAGAGAGCTCTAAAGATCCTCCAAGCACCGCGGCCGCTTACTTCGCAATGCCGCCGCCGCGCTATCGCCACCGATCCGCCGTCAATGCGCCATCATCACCGACCACTATCATTGCCATCATCCAACATCTTCACATCATCGCCACATCGCCATCAACATCGCCTATTACAAGCAACTATTATCCCTTTCATATAATTATGTAATCCCTAGACGGAAGATCTTGTACTCTGAAACAGATACATAGCGGAAGCTTTTTATTAAGCTAGGCCCCGTGGTTTTTCCCTCTTTTCGAGGTTTTTCACGTAAAAATTCTGGAGTTTTATTGTTCACACTTTTTTATAATTGCATGTGCTAGATTTCACTTTTAAAATAAAACTTTTACTCTACCGCAACTGGTTTTCTAGCACGCAACAATGCATTTTCTATTTACATTTTTAAAATGAGGTAAATTTTATTTTGCATGTTTTAATGGATAAAAAATTTGTCCTATGATCTAAGTGGCATCATAAAATAACAGCAGCTTGCACATCATAAATAGGCATATGTGAAAGCACAAAATATATAGTACAATAGGTATGCCATGTCTTAAAAAGAGCACAAATCTTAAGACTACCCATCTTCCAAGACTTGCTACCTTCAAATCTCCTGCAAAATGAATATCAATAATATATATAAATAATCATCATAACTATTCACACCACAGCTCACAATAACACATCAAAGATCGGCATTATTATAACATTAGCATTATATCATATGCATCATAAACACTTAAATCTAATAAATACAACTAAACTTAGGATTAGTATACATCAGTAAAATAAAATACAACGCAAGTGACCAACCTATAAGTGATGGCATTTAGAGCATATAAAAAGATATGATATGCTAAGTGCATGATAAATGAGTGTTTAAGGGCAACCAGAAATTGGACATCCAATGTGATGTCATAATTATTATTTGCAAATTGTGCAGGGCAACCAGAAATTGGACATCCGACTTTATCATCCTTTACAAACTGTACAACACAGTGCAGGGCTGCAAACGGACCGGGCTGAGCTAAATATGTGCTTATTCAAGTTCAAGCTCGTCTATCATTATCGAGCTTGAGCTCGAGAACTCGATTCAAATTTTTAGAATGGTGTTCAAGCTTGAGCTTGTTTAAAAAAATCTTATTTGAGCTCCGCTCAAGTTTGTTCGTGAGCTTGATTCAAATTGGGCTTATCGAGCCTATTAACGAGCAGCTCCTTTAATGAAACCTTGTTCGAGCACCCTAAATGAGCTTAAATCGAGCCTTAATCGAGCTTGTTCGCTAGCAACTTATTAATAAATAAATAGAAGCTGTATCAATTAAAGTTTATTAAGCCTAAAAATAAAATTTAAATGATACTGCTTACAAACAAGTCTTAATCAAGCCGTAATCGAGCTCCTTAACAAGATTATTCATGAGCTTTAAATGATACTATTCATGAGCATAAATGAACTAAACATCAAATTGTTTAAACTTATTTATTTAGTAATTGAGTAGTTATATAAGTGTTCAAACTCATTCAATAGCAAGATGATTGACAAGACTTGTGAGTGGCTAATATCAAGTCTTTGAAGCAATATATATATTAACACAATCAATAAGATATATTTGTAAGCGACATGTTGACATACATGCAAAAATGCATATGCAAAAAGCAACAGGCATATGCAACAATGCATGCGTAATTACTAATGTGCGACAATGATGAAATCAGAGGATGATTGGGGGAGATAATAGTTATTTCTAAATTTTTATGAATTTTTTTAATATTGTATAATACACTAAAAATTTCACCCTCTCCCTAAACTTAAATTTTCAATAATAATTTAGTATTTATTATATATAAATTTAATTATCATGGATATATTAACTTCAAATATTTCAAGATTTTAAAAGAAATAAGAATGTATTCTTTATTTTAGAGGGTAAAATTATTTTATGAGAAATGAGCTATTGATATTCTAGATATAAGTGTTTCTTACTTTAGAGATCAAAGATGTTTTATTATGGAAAAAATACTATTACAATAAAATATTATTATAAAATTAATATTTTTTATGTTCACTTTAAATAAAATACTACAAGAGATTAATAATAAATTTAAAGAATATATTGTTGAATTATTGATTCCAAACTTAATTTTATATTCTTAAGATTTTATTCTGAATACTTGAAATATAAAAACCACTTAAACTTTTAATTAGAATATTTTAAAATTGAAGCTCATTAAAAATAATTTTTAAAAAACTCTACATAATTTTTTTATTTGTCAAATATTAACTAAAATAAAAAAATAAATCATATATCCTCTTATTAATTAATTAATTAGACTGATCATAATACTACCTATTTTAACTACAATAACTAAATGTTTATTTTTAATAATGATATTATCATAATAAGATTAGTTTGATTTTTATACGAGCTCATTAATAATATACTAAAAAATATATTACAATATATTTTAAGGTAAAATAATAATAATAATTTTGAAGTAAAAGAATAACATCACTCAATTTAAAATCCTTAATCATAATGACCATATTAAAAAATATATTTTCTTAATTTATAAATTATTCTTAATTAATTTTATTTATTTTGATTTAAAAAATTTTAAATATATTATCATCTCTCTCTTTGAGTTCTGATGTTTCACCGCAAGTGTGAGAAATGCACATACAATAAACTGTGGGAGCATGCGGTGATTCAATGCAAAGTGCTTGCAGGGATAACTGGCAAGGGGATTTGTGAGGTTTTGCATTGTCCAAGGTGACATTATGGGCGGTGGGCAGGCTGCAGGATCTCAACAAAAGGCATTGAGGTGGTGTTTCTACACAAAACACACAGAGAGAGAGAGAGAGAGAGAGAGAGAGAGAGAGAGAGAGAGAGAGAGAGATATGAGATTGACTATGCTTTGCTAAAGGATGAGGCAAAAACAACTAATTGCTTAGGAAGTAGCCTAGGTGGCGTTAATTTTGTTTTGCAAGGAATTCGAGGACGGGGGATTGGGTAGGCTAGGTAAAAACATAAGCGGTGCAGGTAGCTTAGGATGAGGAAGCATATTGTGTCATCCTTTTGAGGTGGATTGGCGTTGGAGTAGGCTGCAGATTGAGCTTCGTGTGAAGGCCATAGCTGAGCGTAGAGAGGCCAGTAGAGGAGCCTGACAGGTATTACAGGTTGTGGGCCGTGGCATTAGGCGGCTTAGATTGTAGGCGCCGGTGCGTGTCTAGTTATGCAGAAAGGCTAGAGATGGGAAGTTAGGAGAACAGGAAAAAACGAGTCTTAGTAGCAACAACTAACAAGAAGACTCGAGTCAGATCACAACAGCAACTTCTGGTTATTACCGCTGTTGTCCACACATCTTTCAGTATTTAACAAGCATATTTTCAACCAGTACTGATCAGAATAAAATCCGCGTGTTCACATGGAATTCCAGTTAAATAATAAAGCTATAAACAAGAAAAAAATTTATCAGTAGGATATCCATTACAAAAATAAACTTCATGATACAGTTTGATTCAAGCTTCTTTCTATTTTTTAAAAAAAAAGGGAGGTTAAGCATCTGAGCTGGGAAACACTAGCTGCAGCAGAGAATTTATAAGTAGTAACTACCATAAAAAAGCATTTTTCATTTCTTACCGATGTTGTTCATACATCTTTAACCATCAATCAATACAAACCTTTTCACCAAAATGCCAATTTTTCTATATTTTTTCGACAAAGATGTCATAGATAGCAAGAAAAACACACGTAGCACATAAAACATGAAAAGTTCACGTCAACCAAATGAAGCTGCGAAGAGAGAATCATGAATAATAAATATAAGCATTCTCTCTCAGTAGTCCTCTTCATGCGCCACGTCCACGTCCTCCACCTATTAAATCGTTGGTGAAAAAGAAAAAATAACCAACACATGGATAAGTCATTCTCACAAACAAAAGAAACAAGAATTAGCAATGTTTATGATTAAATAGTTTAATAAAAAGTCTTTCAATATTATATAAAGAATATAAGCAATTATAATCACATAGCTAAAGTTAGTGAAAATACACTGAACATTAAATTCTCCAAATATTATATAAATGTAACCCCCTAAAACTTTAATTCTTTCAAAACAATATTATTGTTGCTCCTACGCATCTTAGGCAAAGTTTTAATGTCATTTATAAATATGCCACTCAACATGTCACCAAAATAGCATGGGGGATGCCGAAAGCCCTGAAGTAGTTTGGATAGATAGATAAGATCTTTTTTAATAAAGGATGAAATGTCATATTTGCATAATTAACACTAGCGATTAGATCTTGGGTAAGTTGTGTAAAGAGTATCCGTGGTGTTAGAATTACTAGGTAAATATATGGAATAAAATAAAATAAATATAAATTTGATGTTCAAGGAGTACATACTACACATAACTTTCTACATAAATGATTATCAGAATAATATAATTTCTTTGGTAAGAAGATGACAAAAATAAATTCTGCTGTCCAAAAAGATTTTAATTAGAGGGATTATTGACATACCTCTGCCACCACCTCTACCACCAGGCCCACCCCTGCCACGGCCACTACCTGAGACTTTGCTATCATTAGAACCCCTTCCAACACCTTTAGTTTGTGTACTGCTGCCATCCTCTCTACCTCTTCCTCTTCCCCGGCCTACCCCAGGGGGTTTTCTATCTGTATTTAAAAGCACACAACCATTATGAATGTAACTCAAAATCATAAACGAACTTAAAAAATTATGTGGGCTAATGGTTTATACTTCTAAGACAAACTGTCAAATTACGAGTACTTAAGAAATATAAGAAATATAGTTAAACTTTTGGGAACTTGTGTGTCACATACTAATGATTAAGATTTTTTTAGATATGATACGATAACAAAAAACTTTTATTTAAAATGAACAAAATTTATGAGGGTCTAACCAGAGCGGCTCTTATTAGTTTCTTCTTGAACCTTGTCAATAACCTGGAAACACATACCAAAAATGCATATTAATCGAATAGAAAAAAATATTTTTGTGCAGAACAAATTGGCAATAAATGACAAAAATGTAGCATTTAAAGTGCTGAAATTTTGTTCAAAGAAAATGATAAAAGATGCATATTATTTCATTGAATTGCAATCTAAGAAAGAATAAGGAAAATTTTTCTAAAGAATCACGCTAGCTGTTGATTGTAGCGTATAGAAACAGTGATAGTGAGGGCATATTCGCTTTTCACAAATGGAAGGTGTTTAACAAAGGAACTGATCTATCACAAGCCTCTAATAACTTATTTTCTCTATCTCTTCATTATTTTCAATTTTTCTATTTCTTCTTGACAATTCAGTATTTACTGATTAGATGATGATGATGACATCAATGGCAATTAAAGGTTCTCCTAAGCCAATTATCATCAAACCATAGTGTGAAATATAACAAGATAACTAAACAAGCACAAGCTTGAACCTTTCCATAGGCAGGTTTTTTCACCATTCTTCACAAGTAAAAAATTTACTACAAAAAAATCAACTTAAAAATGAATTTCGAAAGAACATGAAATTTCAATTCAATTAACAGTAATAACAATCCTGTTAACACAGTTACTAAAGACCAGCTACATATAGGAAGTAAAGAATCTCTTTGGCATGATGTCTTATGTTGTCTTGATATGCACTGCAGTTTCAAGTAAAAAGGATTACTATTGGGTGGGCGTAAGCACAATAACATTATTATCAAAAGTACTGGTAAAATTTTGTAGTACTAATAAGATTTAATTGAATAATAGAAATGAATATTATAATATCATATAGTTATATCCTAAACTTAATTAATTGATTTATTAATTATAAAAGAAAACTAAAATTCATAAAGAAATTTTTCTGGAAAGCTACTTAAAATTATCATTCCAAGAAAACTTCGTTTGAACTTTCATACAGTTAAAACTATTTTCACAAATTTTTTCCAAGTATCCTAAAATTGTTTCTGTTAGAGAAAAAAGCTACCAACAGAAAATTAAGCCAAACGGAGCCTATTTCAGTGCGTGAAGGATATTTCACCAACACCATCTAAGTAATAATTTTACAAGGTTGTTCATGATGCAACATTTGAAGTGAAGCCATCATAATCAATTAAGAAAAAGCACTTGTGGCTGCAAAATGGACACTTATTCCAGCAGTTCTAAAATTGTTATTTGCTCCTTATTTTGTGAGACAAATAAAATCCAAAAAATAGTGAGAAAACCATTATCCCTCAAGGTTCCCCAGAAAAAAAAAAAAAAAAAAAACCAATTCACGTATTACTAACCATTGATTCCATAACAATTTTGGATGATAGTTTGATATCTAAGTGTTGTTATAACTTGTAGGAATTTCATTATGTTTGCATGAGATTAGAGAATATCTAAAAAGTTATATAAAAACAAAAACTAGCAATCAAAAGAAGATTGAATTAAGATGGGTTTGAAGGAATTGGAAGACTATATCCAATTTCACAAATCGTATGTCCAGAAGAAGTCATGGCCATCTTTTGAGAAGTTTCCTGTCAAGTTGATACCACCAACACCATACAAATAAGAAAGCCAACCAACAAAACGAGATGATAATAAAGAAAATTAATAGCCATTTTATGGATCTACCTTGCCATATTCACGAAGGAACAAAATATCGAAATGGCCTAAGTGGACCACAGAAAATAAGAATCAAAAGAGGTCAACTATGTACCTAGGAGGCCAAACATGATTCAAAATTAAGTTTGATAGAATCATAGAAGACAATTAGCTTTTATGAAGATCTTCAAAGGTGGAGAAAAACTGAATAGACTATTTGTACCAACTAGGATGCATTATTAGAGATAATACATTTGTTCAATTTCATTCAACATTAGCAAATCTGAGATCAATCAAAATATGCTAGCATCAACAAAATGACTAAAATGATCACCATATTGGATTGTCAAATTTAATGGGCAAGTGATGCAGGAGCAAAGAACATAAAAAGAAAAGTTATAATCTAGGAGACTCTTAAAAAAAAAATTAAATTCAATCTTTAAAGGATAAATTTGCAAATAAAAATTGAGAATAAATTGCAAATTTGAAATTTCAAAATTAAAAGTAGGAGACCTAGCTAGGATAAGAGTAAGATTGATTTGAAATGAATCAAAGAAAGTGCCCAATATTCTCTCCTTAATTTTGTCCACCTATTTCCATATGGTTGGCCCCTTTAACGAGAGATCCAACTAAATGCTCCATTTATTTAACCAATGGTTATCCATAATTTGATGGGTGTAGAAAATCCTGAAAAAGATTTCTAAACAAGTGCGTTTAGCTGGATTAAACATGGATGGGATCCTATTTGTCTATAAATAAGGGATCTGTATGATGTAAAAGTCATGACTTGGGATACTGCGGCGCTGTCGCGGTCTTACAGAATCTAGAAACGCAAACTACTCTTAACAGTTGTCTACTTAAGCAACACAATGTCGCGACGGTATAATCAAAACACTGCAACGATGTTGCGACGGCCTTCAGTTAAAAAAGTAATAAAACTAACCCTTCATACCAACCACTTCCCCAGCAATGATAACTGCCTTAGGGGGAAATGGGGGGAACAATTGGAAGGACGGAAAACGCCAAGAGGCGGAACGCGTTACCCAAAACCTCTATAAAAGAGGGGAACCCCCCCCCCCCCCCCTCTTAGCTCAAAGTGTTCTACAACACTCTCTCCTTCCACAGCACATTCCTTGCCACTGTGCGAGGGTGTCCTCTTCTTGCACGAGACAAAATTGAAGCCAGCTGTCACTAATTCCAAGTAAAAGTTCTTGAAAAAATTATTTTATGTAATTTCCCCCTAAAAGGAATTTCTAAAGTTTTGCATCGTCGATCTTGAATCCGGTCGGATGAAAATCCTCCCTCCATCGATCTTGAATTCAGAGTAAGGGAGAAGAATTCAATTTTATTAAAAATAAAATATTTTAGGCGCAAGAATATCAAGAATTTAAGTTTGAAGATCTCCGCCATTGAACTTGGTTCCGGTGCGAGATGAAAATGTTCCCTCCGTCAATCTTGGAACAAAAATAAGAGAGGAGTGCTTCTTGCACTAAAACATCGTATAATCTAGCATTGCTAAAGTGTCATAAAAATTATTGAATTCTCCAAGCAACCATTTCAAAAACAGGGTTACCGCTCCGCAAAGCCGAGGCACCAAATCCTAGCACCGAGACACTAACTCCCTCAGGAAAGATATTTTTGACGCTCTGCCTCATAGCACCAAGGTGCCAAAAAATTTAGCGACACAGCGCTGAGCTCTCGGGTTAATGTCATATTTGTAGCACCGCAACACTACCCTCTTGAGTTACACTTCTTTAAAATAGAGTTTTAGTGTTATTTTCTCAGCGCCAAGGCGCTACATCTTGAAGTCCCTTTGTTGATCTTGGATCCGGGCCGACAAGGGAGAAGAGTGTTTTGTACTAAAAATCATGAGACCTAGCATTGCTAAGACATTATGCTGCTGAAATTTCAAATTTTCCAAAAAATATTAAATCTTATACATTAACAAGATAGCTCCTAGGTGCCTTGGGAATCTTTAACCTTAGTCGCATTCTACAATGTCAAGGAGCTAATGTTCTGGCGCTGAGCTCTGAGAAAAATTAAATTCTGACACTCATCTGACAACACCATGATGCTAATATGTCAGCGTCAAGGCCATGTGCTTTTAGGAAATTAAACCTTAGACACCCAACTGATAGTGCCAAGGCACTCATATCATAGTGCCGAGGCATTGATCTCTCTAAAATTAAACCTAAGTCATATCCACAGCACCACAACACTATCCATATGGCATCGAGGCGCTACGCTTCTAAAATTTTGAATTTATATCCTTCAGGTAATGTGCCAAGGCACTGATTTTGTAGCGCCGAGGCGCTAAGTCCTCAGTATCCTTCATTTTGAACTGAAAATTTTATTATTAATGTTTTAAATCCTGAAGCATTCTATAGAGACAAGCACAAAGTATAGAAATAAAGGCATCTTTATTAATACAAATAATTTATTACAATAAATTTTTACATAAAATAAAAGAGAAGAAGAAAAATACAAATGATAAAAAAAGGAAGGGGAAAACTAATTGCATATTCATCGTCATCCTCCACTTCTAACTTGGATGGAGTACTCACATAAGAATGATAAGGAGGCACTGCAGGAAAAGAAACTTGAGTCGGACCCGCATGAAAGCTATAAATTTTCAAATATATGAACAAGTGCTGAGTTAAACTCAGCCACGTATGAAAACTGCTGATGCTACAGGCCCATATGGAGGTCAAATTTTCTCCCTAGTTCCTACTGATATCGACTAGTTTCCCCAACCTTTTTCCTTAAATTCGAGTCTTGTCCTCCAATTTCTTCGAGTTGCTCGATTAATGTCTTCGATGAATTGGGTTGGGGCTGAGAAGCGTGTGAGCTTTCTCTCACCTCAATCCTCGAGTCAAATCCTTCAATTGTTCTTCTAATTAGGAGAGCCCTTTGAAATGGAACTTCTTCATCAGACTCCCCTTGCGCACCCGCCGCAACACACAAAGAATAAATTAAAGAAGATGATCATACTTTATAGTAGTACTACCTCTAAGCATATTACAATAGATTTATAAATAATCCTCCCTGCATCCATAGTAAAGCTCTTTTGAATTGCAAAATTCAAAATGACTCTATCCCTAGTCACCTCACTAATATTGTCAGTGGGCATTAACTTGACAAAAATGAAATAATGTCAAGCTTTGGCCTCAGCATTGAGACCGATGGTAGGAAAATTGATAATCTTATCTTCCTGCCTTTTTCATTGAATATTAGAATTTTTAACAATAAGAAAATTAAATATTTCATCAAAATCGGGATGATCATTATAAAAGAAAAGATACTAATCATAAACTATATTTTGTAAATTATAATATGCATTAATAGTACTACTACCAAAATTTATTAGTTTTTCCTGAACAAAAACTCTATTAATCTGGTGCTCCTTCACATTGGCAAAGAATTCTTACACCACCACAGTTATTATTGCCGCCTTCTCCCCAAACTTAGTTTGTAGATAATCCTCCACAATCCCACCCGGATTAAAGAAACTCCTCTTCGGGATGAGATGTTTGTGTAGGAAAGTATCGTGGTATCGTTCCTCCGTCTCTACACTAACAAATTTGCCAATATCGCTGACAGCTTCCCTCTTCTTGCCTTTGCAGATGTATTTACCAGCATGTTGGCTTTCCTAAAGTGGAATAAAAACTAAGAGAGGAAAGGGTATGGGAACTCTAGTACCGAACCAAAGATTCAAAATAAAAAATGAGCAACCTAGGGGTCCTATTGATGACTGAGACTTATCAACATAGCCTATTTCCTCAAACACACCAACGCCACTGAATGTACGCCAGCGCCGGGTCAACAACATACCGTAACCGACATTGGTCAAAAGACATTTATGATGATAATTAATTTTGTAACTAACGTTGTGTAGAAAGCGAGCTTCAACATTGATGTAGCGCCACAGCACTCCGACACAATGCCGCAGCGCTGGTCAAAAAGTATCATTTCTAATTAAAAGAGTATGTCCGTCTGTCAGCCAGTCTGAATTTACCTTTGACTGGCACTACGGCGTCAAATAGCCAGTGCCTGAGTGCTAGTCAACTAGTCAACCTGATCAAATTATTCCAATCCCATGTCATCTTAAACACTACAGCACTGGCCTTATAGCACTGAGGCGTTGAATCCTCGGGTTTTAAGACACGAATTCCTACACTATAATGTTATAGTGCTAATTTCTCAACACCAATATGCTATTTTAATAGCGTCGTGGCGCTACAATGATAGTGTCTAGGCATCATGCTTCTAGCGTCTAAGTGTTGCTGCTCAGAACCACAAATTAATATTAGTCATGCAAATATTTCATAATTATGACATTCTAAAAGATGTAAGCCTAACCTATATGTTCGCCACACGAACCTGTACAACCAATAAATCTAGCCTTCCAAGGGATATAAGTCCAATCTCTATATGTTTGTTATCCGAACAACCTATATTCATATGGCTTTCTAATGGATGTAAGCCAAGTCATGCATTCGCCATGCAGACCTCCCTACAAATTATGGCATTCCAAAGAGATGTAAGCCCAATATATATGTTCGTCATGTGAACTCCTAAAATAAACTAACTTTCCAATGAATATAAATTATGGCCTTCCAAGGAATGTAAGTCCAATCTCTATATACTCGCCATACAAACAACCTATATTCATACAGCTTTCCAATGGATATAAGACCAGTCCTATGTTAGCAATATGAGCCTCCCTACAAATTATGGCCTTCCAAAGAAATGTCAGCCCAACCTATATGTTCGCCACACGAACCTATACAAACAATAAATTTGGCCTTCCGAGGGATATAAGTCCAATCATTATATGTTCACCATGCGAACGACCTATATTCATATGGCTTTCCAATGAATATAAGCTCAGTCCTATGATTTTCCATGCAAATCTCCCTACAAATTATGGTCTTCCAATGAAATGTAAGCCCAACTACTATGTTCGCCACGCGAACTCGTACAACTAATAAATTTGACCTTCTAAGGGATATAAATCCAATCTCTATATGTTTGTCATGCAAACGACCTATATTCATATAGTTTTCCAATGAATGTAAGCTCAGTCCTATGTTCACAATGTGAACCTCCCTACAAATTATGTCATTTCAAAGGGATGTAATCCCAATATATATGTTCGTCATGCAAACTCCTAAAATAAACTAACTTTCCAATGGATGTAAGACCAATCTTATGTTCGTCATGCGAACATCTCTATACTAAAACTCTAATCTACTAGAGATATCTGAGACAAGAAAACCCATGGCTGCTAATCAGACTCCCTAGATATTATGTAGCCCTCTAATGTTGATAGACTAAAATAATGTAGTTCCGGGATGACGAAATCATAAGATCTTGATCAGTACTATCCTCCCATTTCTTTTAGACAGTCATCCACACCAATTTTATATCGGAAACTTATATTATTTCTAACCTTAATCGAGAGTTCTATCTTACTGTGGTAAGAGGAGTAATTAACTATGAATGCTTGCATTCATAGGAAGTAGAACCCAGATCTAAATAAACCCTAACATAATATTAGGAGAAATTAGTTGAATATATATCAATCTGCCGCATAAAAAAACATACTCTTATCCATCCCAACAAAGATGGCGGAGAATTTTCAAAATGATATTTTTTTTCTGAGCGATCAAGGGTCAATAAAATTAGTAATCATTTTTTAAATTTTCTCTAATTCTCCTTCTCACATCAATTCTCTCATTCAACTTAAGCAAATTAGAAAATACTCTTTCATTTCTCTCTAATTCTCCCGAACACATCGTTTCTTTTTCCCTCTGCTCTCTATTACTATTATCCAGCAGTGAGGAGTCGCCGCAACCCTTTTAAATGGAAGAATTCAATATGCAACAGCCACAACTCCTGCAAGTGCTGCCCTTCTCCTTTTGTAACCGCAAGATCAATACAATGCCAACATTACTGTTACAAACATATTTTAACACATGTAGAGCTGTTGTTTACCCATTATTTTGCTTAAAATAAAAGGTTACTGTTTAAATCCATAACATACTTAGGTATTCAAACAAAACCTCGTTCTTTTGTCCAAGATACTCCATACCAATTCCACAAGCCTTCTGCACACCAATAATAGCTCATTGAGGTAGAAGCCATAATAAATGTGCAAGGGTATTAGAGTATAAAGTTGATTTCATTTTCATTTCCTTTTACTTCTTTTACTCCTTTGTCTGCCTAAGGTGAGTAGATCGTCAAGAAAATTAAAACAAAGAGGACTTAAACCTTCTGTAAATAAAATTATAATCAATTGATGTATTAGAAGAACACTTCTTGAGCAAAGCGCTAAACTTCAACATCACAATATTTTGTCCATCTACAAAGCAATGCAAGCTTCCATCTTCAATGCACTCCATTAAGTTTGGTGTACACATTAAAGCAGTGCTTTATTTTTAATTTTTTTTATTATTATTATTATTTTTTTGGAATGTTATAACTATCAAGCAAGGGTCTTTGACCTACTACTTAGTTATTATATATGCCCCAAGCCCCTCCATTGGAGCTCAATGGAGTGTATACTTCATTCAGTTGATGTTCATTACAATTTCTACAACGTTCCTGCAATCTCCTCTCATCTCATTGATCATTGATGTTTATTACTACAAGATTTTTGAGCTGACAAATTAAAACCCTCTCTCACTCTCTCTCTCTCTCTCTCTCTCTCTCACACACACACACACACACACACACACATCAAACATTAGCTCTCTCAATATGAAACATTATCCTACAACTTCCTCTTCATCTCATTCAATGTTAGAACTCTCACTCTATCGATTTGTTTCCTTCTTTATATATTATGTTTTGAATTGATTTCATGAATGGTTTGAGATGTATCTATTGTTGTCTGTTCCCATTTCAATTCTTATGTACCCCAACTTTAGTTTTTAATCTTTTGATGAAGTTAAATTGATACAAATTAAAATGCATAGGCAAGTGATTAAAGCTATTTGTTGAGTTGTTGTTTCAGAATCTATTACCAGTGATTAGGTTGTATTAATGACGAATAAAATCTGAATGCTAAGAATGAGCAGAATTATTCCGTTTATATCCCTTGTTATATTATCAAAGTTAGTCGTAATGTACATCAAATAGTCATTTATTAAAATAAATTATTTTTGTGCTCATCCATAATTTTATAATATTCATCATTCAATGCTTAGCTAATTTTTTAACGTCTTAATAATAACTAAAAACAAGTCTTTTATTTTATTTATTCAAATTGAATGTCTGATCTTTTGTGGCTTAAACATGACTTCAAATTTACATCTTTCAATTCAATAACAAAAAGAAAATCAACAATGATGGTTATTTCGACAAGTTTTACGTTGGCTATCGACTGCCTATCGCAATCCTCCACTTTTCACATTCGGACTTGGGACTGGCAAAGGTAGTGTTTGTACAGTTTGTATTAGAGCACAACAAACGAAAAAAAAGACATCTTTGAAGTAAATGTGATATCCAAGTATACATAAAAGTACACAAAAATAATCAAATAAGTAAAATGCATGGAAACGGACAACTTAAAAAAAATTGCCTCTTATCAAAGCAACAAAAGTAGTCATGGGATAAAAATACCCTACAATCTACTTTTATTCTTGTTGGATACCGATCAGCTTGTAGTTGATACCAAACCTCACTTGCAAGTCCTACTAAGAGAATAGAGGTAGCGAAAGATGGAGAATATATGTCACTATATGCCAATGAAAATAGAGATTACAATAACGGAAAAACAAAAGCTATAAGGGAATCTAAGTCTCAAAAAGGTCTCAATAGTCTAAGACCAGAAAAAAAGAGATTCCTAGTATGTCTTTAAACCCTTTTATTTATAAGGTTGAGAGGGCTACATAAAGGCTACAAGAGACTCATAAGTAATACAAGAAAATACATGGACTTTAGGGACTAATCAAATATAGACATCTATATGGTAATCTGATATAAGTGAAGTGTGGTATCTATATGATATGATGTGGACTCTCATGTGGGTCTGCTCGCCCAATCCTAAATGTGACATGAGATCACTGTTCAAGTTCTTGTAGAGTTGTGATGTAAATGAGTAATTAGTGAGTTCTTCTGTAGAGGTTGCCTGTTTAACATACTAAGCAAGTTACATGGGCAAGTCAAATATGTTATCCAAATAAATAGCAAGTTCCTTGCTAGAGCTTGACTTCTAGCACATTCCTTCGTTTTTGAGTTAATGGCGAGGTGGTGTGTAGCCAAGTACCGAGTTGGTTTGTCTAATCTAATCCCACTGATTATTCTTCTTCAAAGCGAGTTCATTTGGCATGCGTCATACTTTGGGTATACACTTAATTCTTGATTCTTTCAATCTTTATAAAGGTGATTTGCAAAGAACGAGAAAATTAGAAATTAATATAAAATTATATCAGCTACAAAAATTTGTAATTATTGATGCATTTATTATTCAAAAAAATCAAGAAATTGAGCTATTAGGAAACTTGCAGACTAGCAATCGTGATTGTAATTTAGTTGAATAATTTATAAAAAATCACCTAATCAAAGGATCTTGATCATGATCATAATTTAGTGGGCTCATTGAAGGGCCAAACAACCAATTCATAAGACCATAGTTATAACTGTAATATAATAGGTATTATTAAAGAACCAAACCACCCAGTTAGAGGACAAAATGCCACATCTTTGTTAGCTTGAGATCATTTGTGAAAGAACATAGTAATACATTAATCTGATGTTAGCTCTTTTGTGAGCTAAAACTTTCTTATATTGTCACTCTCAATAAAAGGCAGCTATGTGGATGATGGATGATGGATGATGGATGATGGATGATGGATAATTTTGCTTTGAATTTTTTTACGATGAATTTCATTTAGTTTATATTTATTAAATTTTAATATTTCATCAAAATTTAATTTCATAATAACTTTTTCAGAATTTAGATATATTTTAATAATAATATACCCCCTGATTAAAACTTTCAACCAACACAATCATCATCGAGATTTAGAATACTTGAGTATCCATGTCATTAGAGAATTTTATTTTTAGATTGAATCCCTTCGATTGAGATCTTCTTTCTTCATAGTCCTCATCGAGGTATTAAACCTTATCAACTCTGCTTACCTATCAATAGAGGATCAAGTCTTTAATCTATATGTGGTTTAAAATTTACTTGAAGGTTGATCATATCATAGACCTTATCAGCTCTACCTCGAGTATAGAGGATTGAGTCCGTAATCAAAACTAGTGATTGTATTTACAGCTTCAAATAGAGAATTTATAATTTTAAATATAAAATTACTTAAATAAGACCTTTGATGATTGTATTCAAATATAAAAAGAAATATCTTTTAGGGTGTGAACATTTAACTGTCGGCTAATCTTGTTAACTCCAATCCTAAGGAAAAGGATTAGACTTGGTTAAATAAGACTTTCAACTCTGCCATATAGACAATGCGTCCTACCCAAGACTGCATATGTATCAATATCAGAATTTGACCTTTAAAAACGTATATATATTTTCAAAATAATTATTGATTTGCCAATATATTAGCACTTCATGGATCAAGAATAATTTGAGTTGGTTATTACTTTTAGTCTGCATAATATTCTCTGACACAAAGCTTAAGTAATTAGCACATGTCAGGACACATGATTGCATGAATTTCACTACAACTATATAATGTATATGCATGCTTTACAATATCAAGTAATTTAAGTCACTTCTATTCTCAACCCGCAAGATTCTTAGATATTAGATTTATGAGTTTAGCATGTGTTAAGGCACATGCGAGTGAATTCAAATACATTTCACAATTCTTGTGCACGTACATTATATGGTTGTACAAATTTCAGTGCAACTACATAATGTATTTGTGTGCTTTTCAATATCAAATAATTTAAGTCATTTTTATACTCAACTCTTGCAACATCCTCAGATGTTAGATTTATGAGTTTAGCACGTGTCAAGATACATCCAGGTTAATTCAACTTTGGTGATGTGCACACATCTCAGTGCACTTGCATAATGCATTCACATTTTGTAAGCACATGATATTGAATGCCTGCCTATACATGATGCGGTTGCATGTTTTTTGAGACTTGATTGAATTAAAGTTTATCTTGTGATTCATACATGTCATTCGAAAATATCAAAATTTAATAATTTTCACGTGCGCAAAGTTATGTGCAATATGTACAAACATTGCATATTATTATTTTAAGCATGCCTTCTATTTGGTCACAAGTAGATGCTGCAAATTCGATGACGTTAAGGCATCTTATTTCTTATTCAATCATTTAAAGTGATACTCATTTGTCTACATCTACTTGACAGCTTATTGAGTTCTTTAAGCTTTAAGGAGACTTAGTTTGTGCTCGTTAGCAAGTTTACAAGTTCGTTACAAATCCCGTTTACATTCTTTTAATTGGCTCTTAATTCATCCAATGTAACATGTAATGCAATCTAAATGTTTAGTAAAAAATTTTGTTCGAGCTCATTGGCGAGCTATTTTGTTTTGTTCTTGCCCACGAGTTATTAAATAAAATTCTTACTCGTGGATAGATCATTAAATCCTTACATAAGTTTACTTTCAAGTCTAAGTTGAATTATATTCTCATTTGAAAGTAAGCCCTCAAGCCTAATGCAAGCCTCTCATTTGGTTCATGTCTGTTTCAAGTCTTGCTTAATTGGTTCATATTATTTTTGACTGTTTCAATAAAAAAATGCAATCCAAAAGTATATTAAAATATATACTTGTGTTCATTAGTAAGCATTTAGTTCACTATAAATCCATTCTGATTTGATTTTTGTTTGTTTGTTCCCATTTTAATAGTTTGCATTTCATATTTGATTTAATCTTTTTATTTAAGATTCAAATATTCTTTTATTTTGACTTAGTTGAATTTTCTATTAGTCAAAATTTCAATAGAATTTTGACAAAAGGTCAAAAAATCTGTCATATCATCGCACTAAGAAAGACGTGTATGAGGCATCAATACCTGTATAAAAGCAAGTTTCCCGCCACGCCAAAAAAGTCGTATACAGATACTTTCTTTTTGACATTTTTACTATTCTGCATCATCTATTATACCTTTACATGCAAACAATAATATTGAGGCGGTGAAATGATGAATTTGCAAAATGAAAATAAGACCTTTTTAGTTTTTTGTTACCCTTTTTTTTATTTAAAGAGAGAGAGAGAACAAGGAACAGTGAGAAGAGGAATGGTCAGTTGTTGTTTTGGATAAAAATACATAGTGGGTTAGGATCAAGGTGGTGATTCAGCCTTCTGTGTGGGAGGAGACGACAGCTATTGAGGTGGGTCGCCATCTTGTGAGGTGAGAGTGGGTTTTATTCTCAGAGTAGTGCACTAGTGAAGGTTACAGAGGGAAAAGAGCTTTGTGAGTTTTGTGTGAGATCGAAGATGAGGGAGAGAGCGCTAGCATGAGTCCGACATGTGAGAAGGGAGATGCGTATGGGAGCTAAGTTGAAATGTTGAGCAAGCTATGTGCAAGTGGGTTGAGTGTGGCGAGGTCGGGTTGATATGGTGATGAGTTTTTGTGTTAGCCGACAAGCACAGGGAAGGAGGTTTGACATCTGGACCGAAGAGAGGGAGCAGCCTGGGAGCATGAAAACTCAAGTTCAGGCTAAGGGCACTAGGCAGTAATGTGAGAGGGAGACAAGTGTGGCTAGGATTCAACATGTCGTAGGTGCATAAGTGGGTTGTGCCGAGCAGGTGGAGAGACGGGGAGAGAGGTTGTACGCGAGTTTTGCATGAATAGGGAGTAAATTGGGAATTTTTCATGAACTAGATGTGATTGGAGGATTCGACGCAGGGAAAAATGGAATTTTCGTATGAAAAAATCAAGATGAGGAGGGTAGTTCTTAAGATTTTTTTTTTTTTTTTTTTGACAGGAACGAGACAAGCAAGATAGTACAAGATTAGCGCTACGCTACAAGGTGATTTGCAAAATTTTGGATGACAAGATTATAATATTTAAATGAGTTAATTTATGTATTAATTAATTTTGAATTGATTTATTTAAATAATTTAATTATAGAAACTAATTTACATGATGATTTTGATTAAATTTGATTTAGTTTTATCTAATAATAATTTTGATTTATTTAATTATATAATAAGGCTACTTTAATTATTATGGTTTAATTAAATTGATATTTAGGTTATATATATATATATATATATATATATATAGTTTAATTCGATCTTATTTTAATTAATTTAAAAATTATTTTTTATTATTATTAGATTAATTATTGTATTACACATTTTTATAAATATATATTCACAGATCTCATCATTTGTGCATATCAAAATTTGTGTCATCATCCACACCCACGTAATTGTGTGTTTCATGTTAATGCATTGACCCTTGCAAAATAGATTCCTTTTCCTAGGCATTTTTGACATTCCAAATGCATCAATGAAATCTATTTTATTAACAGACGA
Organism: Cymbidium sinense; assembly: GCA_021442155.1. NCBI lineage: Eukaryota > Viridiplantae > Streptophyta > Magnoliopsida > Asparagales > Orchidaceae > Cymbidium > Cymbidium sinense. Next base: position 54,699,444 of record CM038215.1, read on the forward strand.
TATTTGAAGGGTTTCGACAGTGATCAAAGTAATTTGAACTCAATTTGCATGCATCACATTCATCATCAATCATTTTTTATTATATAAATTGAATCAACCATGAAAGGTTCCCATTAATAGATTTTGTTGTGTCGGGCATGTTGACGCTATCCAATTTGCAATAAGATAATTTTTCAGGTGACTTCGATAACAATCGAAATATTTCAATCTAAATCCATGCACTCATCACATTCGTTGTTAATGATTTCACTATATCTAACTGATTCAACTTATAAAATATATATGAAGTCAACAAATATGATACGTGCATAGAGAAAATTATGTTTGTTGTAAACTAATTGACACCGTAAATTTCCAAGAATTTCTTTGGATATCACACTGAGAGTTTCCCATTGTAGATCTTCATGAATATTTGTGAGTGACAATGCAAAGAATGAGTTGCAATTTCATCTTGTGCTCATTCAACATTATGCATCAGCCTTTAATTCATGCTTTTGCTTCTTTTCAAAGCTTATTGAGCCTTAGATCAGTGAACTTTCTTTAAGCTTAACAATTGCTCATAAGAGAAAGTCAACGTATCTCTTAGAGCTAGTGTCGAATTTGAATTTTCTTAGCTCAACTATAATAGCTTGATGAGCTAGTAAAGGTTATCATCAATCTGGCACTTTGTATTTGATGGACTTGATGATGATAGTTTCCCCATTAGATTTTGAAGTTTTAAATCTCTCTTGTCCTAACTTTGTTTTAATGGACTTAGTGGAGAGAGTTCACCGGATTTGTCTTTGTATTTGTCAGATGAGAATAAGTATGTCTTCTACCCATATGCTTAAAGCTTTGGTGGGCTTTATGAAAGAATTAGCTTTGGTGGGCTTCATGAAAGAATTAGCTTTGGTTGAGATTTTAAGTTTCTTTTATTCTAACTTCGTGCTTAATAGATTTGATGAAAGAATCAGCTTGATTTATCTACATCAACTTGTTAGGAGAATAATAATGTCTTCCGCTCAATAATTAATGCTTTGGGGGGCTTAATGAAAAAATAGATATTATTTGCTTTGAGAATTAGAATTCCATTTATCCTAAATTTATGCTTCACAGACTTGATGAACAATTAACTTGACATCCATATTGACTTGTTAGGAAGATATGCATGTCTTCTATCCTATGCTTGCTGCTGTAGAAGATTTGATAAATGATGCCCGCCTAGAAGGTTATGTTAGGTCTATGGTAAAAAGTCATTAGTCCAACACTCGATGCTTTGACGAATTGATTAACTATAAGATTCTCTTTGTTCACTCTCAAGTTTTGTACAAACTTTGGGATTGCCTCTTAAGTCTCATGCTTATTGCTTTATCGAACTTGTTAAAAAAACTATTTCGATATGTGCTTTATGCTTGATCAAACCTATGAACAGAAAGTTGAAATATTGACTTGCTAATAGTGTAGATCTCAACTTAATAATTTTTTGAATGGAAGGTTATTTCCTAAGATTTTTCCTTAATACATCAGTAAGTTGAGAAGATAAGTTGAGAAGACTTCTTGGATCTAACATGCTTGTAATAACTAAGTTGGACAAGCATTGGTGTTAGACTGTTGTCATCATCAGACTAACAAGCAGGCGCTCTTTCATTGTGACATTTTCTTGGGCCTTGTTAAGTGAGGAGAGCATCAACGACTCTACCATATTTGAGATTGTTGAGTTTGACTTTTTAAACCTGGTTGAACCTTTTGACTCAAGATGTGGTGAGTTTGTACTTTTGTTATCGTACTAGCAAAATGAGAGTTCTTTCACTGCGACCTTTTTTTTAGGCATGTTGAGTGAAGAGAGCATCAACAACTCGACTATCTTGGGCTTGTTGAGTTTGATTTTTTTTGCCCGTCTAAGTCCTAGACTCGAGTATGTGGGGATTAATGTTTTTTCAACTTAAATGATTTGAACTCCAAAATTGAACATTTTCCTACTAAACTTATAAGATTTTGATACATCTGAGAGATAAACCTCTATCTTCGAAGCTAATTTATATGGATTTTGAAGATTTTTTGCCTTTTTTTTATATAATTGACTGCAATTTTAATGATAATAATTTTGAAATTTCATTTAGGGATCTTGGCTTGAAGCATAATGTCATCCCAAATATACAAAACACGCCTCTATCTTAATAGAGGGAAGTTCAACAATCTTTAAATCTAAAAACTTAAAAATGCGGCAAATCTAGTAGAGGGATCATCAAGTTAGCTTAGCAATGTGGTGTATGTCATGTGTAAGACTAGATTTTCTTTCTTATTATTTATATAGTAGATGGGACTCATTGTGAATCATCACATATATCTATTTAGGGATATCAACTTAAATAATATAAACATGTCCCTATCTTACAATGTATTCTCATGATAACAATCATGTGTGGCATTATTTTGAAGTACTAGCAATTGATTGATTGAATCAATTTCCTCCGCTTTAATATATCTTCTCGATGGCATAAGAGCCTTTCTAATTGGTTTTGAATTTTCTCACCAATGCCTTAAAAGGGAATGTTTGGTCTTCTCAACACTAAGAGCTTTATCAATCCACAAACATCACAACCACATTTGATCAAAGGATCTATGCTATAGAGTGTTGACACAAGCAAATTGTAGAACCTTCTTATTATCTTAAATGACCATCAACTACTTTTTAGGTAGTTTACCTTCTTTAAAATAGTCGACAGAGGGTTGATACCTATCATTTTGTTTCTTCAAGCGGGCTTTTATTAACACCCGAAAATTTGCTCATACTTTTGTTTTTCAAGAATAATCTGATGATCTTTTGATTAATTTTGAGACAGCTTATAATGAGAATGAGAAGCAATCGAAATTGTATTTTGTTGGGTTTCTTTTGATGACTCTTCTAGTAAGGTCATGGATAGCTAGTGATAAGATCCTTTGGACGACTTTGTAAGCTGTCAACCACCTTGGGATTCTCTAATGGGGGCCAACTTTTGAGATCAGTCCTAATAGATTTTGTCAATGGTGAATCTCCAGGAGTACAAGCCAAATGTCATGTCATTCATTTTCTTAATGACCTCTCCTTTACAAAGATTTAACCGTCATATTTACTCTTTTTTTTTAATCTTTCAATGATGGATTCTTAAGCTTAAAGTACAAGGGTCACGTATTGATGTTCACCTTATGGAGCTTACATCGAATTGTGTTGTAATCATAACAAATTGTAAGTCTTAATTGAAACTTCATTAGCATCAACAATAATTGATCTCTCATACCTTTCTTTATTAAGCATTTTTTAAACCTTTTTAAACTTTGTGCACTTTGGCTAATAGAGTTTAAAGCTCTCTTTTTTTTAAGTAATCATGGCCTAATATTGTTGAACCCATGATGATTACTTCAAATCACTAGAACTATTCCATTTCACTTTGAGTTTTCTTAAATTTATTTCAGGTATAAATACTCACTTCTGGCTCCACAAATTTCTATGTAACCAATTGTTCAAGCATAAATCGATGTGCTATTAGTTTGATGTTATGCCTTCCTTTTGCATATTGAACAACTTTCCCCCAATAAAGAAGCTTTAGATCATCTATGTTTAATGCAAATAACTCAATATGCAAGTTAATAATATTCACAAGCACCAACATCTTTTCAATGACAATTTTTTATAATTGGAGCCCTTTTATGTGAATGTTGATATGCATTATGTTTAGGTACATCAATAAAATGGCGTCTCCTGACATGATTTTAAATAAGTATAATAATGGCCCTAGCAATGAAGGTGGGGACCTCTAAACCATTAAATTAGATAGTGATCCTGCACAATGAGAATCCTTAAAAGAGACTATTTTCATCTTTTGAGAATAAAACTCTCCAAAGTGCCAACAACCCAGATAATTACTTTCGCTTTTTTTTATAACTTCTTTATGATATCTTTGACTCCAAAATTTTTTACACTTCACTGCTAGAATGCACAAATGATAATATCTATGAATATGTATTTATAAAAATGTGTAATATAATAATTACTCTAATAATTACAATTTATTTGATAATTAATTAAAACTAAATAAAATTAAGCATTTTGCTTAAATATATATATATATATATATATATATATATATATATCAACTAATTATTTACTAAAATAAATTAAATTGCAACAAATAGATCAACCTTAATTATATAATTAATAAATCAAATCAAAATTATTACTAGATAAACTAAATCAAAATTATCATATAAATTAATTCAAAATTTAGCTTATTTAAATTAAAAATATCCTTCCTCATATTCGTGTTATCCAAAATCCCACAAATTACGATGTAGCGCCAATCTCATACCATACTGCTTCTCTCATCCAACCCAAGGAAAAAAAAAAACTTCAACCTAAGAACTACCCTCCACAACTTGATTTTCCCATATGGTACATACATATGTATATGTATGCATCCATGCATGCATGCATATCGATGTGTTTTATGTCTTTCTATATGTATGTATATATATACATACATATACTTATGTATGTAAACATACATACATATGTATGTATATATGTATATGTTGAATGGCAATTTGTCAATTGTCTCACAGCATCTAAGCAAAAACTTTGAGAAAAGGAACATAAAGAGAGAAAAATAGAGAGGAACCAGGGAAACTAAGCTTTTCAATTAAAACAACAGATTTGCTAAAAGTGTCTTAGCTCGTGAGTCCTCCCTTATTTATAAGTTTGGATCGACTCATGGGCGATAGATGACTAGTTACACAAATTTGTAAAGTACAATCAAATGAATCTAGAGATATAGCCCACTAAATCGCATAATCAATTACACGATTATGTGGATTGTTTCCTACAATTACAAAGATTGTGGTTGGTCAGGCTTAGATTGAATCTTCCAGGAATAATTTGATTTAACCGCAACCCAAATCTAGAACTTGATTAAAGACGTTAAACCTTGTCTTTAACTCGATCCAAAGATGATTTAACTATACATATTTAGTTCCCCAGTTTCTTATTTCTTTGATAGTGGCATTATGAAAAGAATAAAAAAATAAATATATAATTAATTTAAAAGATGATTGGACATATTGTATTTGTGACAATGACGAGTGTATATATCCCGTATTTAATGTCCCATATCCCTCCTGCATTTTATAAATAAAGGTTGTTGAACGATTTTTGTTCATCATTGCAGAAGCACTTTTGTCTCCCTTCTCATTCTTACTAATCATTTTGGTTCCTATGACAAATAGAGAAAACTACACTAGATTAACTCAATATTTTGAAGGAAGAACTTATCACCTTTGTTTTTATGAAGCACAAGAAAGAAGGAAGTTTACAGAGAAATAAGAAGTTAAGGTTGAGAAGGAATAAAGAGAAGTTCCCTAGGTAGGAACATCTTCAATCCCTATTCTTGGGACTCTAAGTCGTCAAGGTTCAAGAAGCTGTAGTGGAACCTCTCGCCTGGCAAAACCTTGGCAAGTTTGAAAGAAACTACATTGACCTCAACTCCTTTAATGGGAGATGAATTCAAACGTCTAAGTGCTCTGTCGATCCTTGAGAACATTGAATCAATATTTGAAGATAAAGTTAGCATTCCAATTATTTTAAAACAAATTATGCTAAGCGAGTTAAGAAATTTAAAAAAATTATTTGGTTTTTCCAATGCAATTCAACACCAACAAATGAGAAGCTATCCTCCAATCAAGGTGCTCCACCTCCAATTGTCGTTGAAACAGTTCAACCAACTGCGGAACGTATCATGACAATTCCAGAAGAAGTCGCCCAACCTCCTGTTGAACTCATTATATAGGCAATGAATTTGCATGTGGAAAGTACAAATTTGTTTCATGATCAAGATACATTGAAAATACTTGCAGAGTATAATCATCTACTACTTGTATATGGTCCTTCTCAAGAAGTGAAGGTGGACTCCAAGAAGAACGCCATAATTCCTCCAACAATCCAAATGGCTGAGGTACAAGAGACACCAATGTCTCTTCTTCAAGAAATGACTGCGACTTTCAAAACTCCTTAGGTGGGATCTTGACACTGAGCTGAAGAAGATGAAGATTGAGCTTGTCCAATGGATGACAAGTGAAATCAGCAGCTGAAGCCCACAAGGCTGAATTCAAAGAACAATTGTTTGAGTTAAAAAGTTTCATAGGCGAGAGGAGGAATTTGCTTGAAAAGATGAAGAAGTGATTCTCCGAGGTAATTTCTCGTGCAATAATCTTCCAAAAATACTTGGAGGCAACTCACTCAAGCCAATTTATGAAAGGCAGAAAGTGCATACTGCAACAGCTTCTTGAAAATAAAAAAATAACAAATGAAGATTTAAATGACCAATGTCTAAAATTTCTCTAATCTTATAATTATCATGAGTTTGGTCATTATTGTACTAGTTTATGTATGCTATTTTTGAATTGTTTGTGAACCGCTTGTAATTATTTAGATATTTGAATAATAAGATTTATCTTTTCTAATTTTAATATAATGCCTCATTTTTTTCTTTCTTATGATGAATGAACATGAAAAGATTTTCGCTACTCGAAGCACTGCTTTTTTCAATTACCACTCTACCCCTTATTTCAAATTAGAAATATTATACATATCACTACTCTAAGCTTTTTTTTTTCTACTTTTGCTTTTGAAATCCTCTTAAGCATCAAAGAGCTCTAATACTTTTCTTTTCCCTCTTCGTTTCACTGAGAAAACGCAAAGTTTTATTTGTCTCCTTCTCTTCCCAATCTTCTTTTCTAAAAGAAAGATGGCATCCATCTTCAACAATGTTCTTAAAACCAAACAAGACATTACTGAAATAATGAGAAGTTAAAGATACAATGGTTCAACCAGGGTTGAACAAAAGGTTGAACTAGATGATATAATGAATATTAAGATTATTTTAATATAATTAAAATGATGCAATAATGCTAATAATATTTTTATCAATTTAAAATATAATATTATAATTTAGAACTCTTTATTCTTAAATATTTTGAATATAATCCTAAATAAAACTCTAGGGCATATTATTTTAATTATTTTATCCATTTTTTATTTTTATCCATATGATTAAAAATATAAAGCCAAAATTTGAATAATTTTAAAACTGGCCGATTTTTTGAAAGCCAATCTAGTTCACCAGTTCAACTCCAGTTTTGACCGGTTCTATACAAAAGCGATTTTGGACTTGAACCAAACCAACAAGAGGACCGATTCATGATTGAACCAGTCAAACTGACCGGTCTAATCCGATTTTGAAAACAATGTTCTTCAACAATAACAATGTAGCATTCACTAAGGGTTATTTCCGAGGATCGTGAAAGATGATGAAGCTCGCCTCCAAGCGAACTATGCCTTCAACAATAGCATTAAGCTCCAAATAGAGAAGTCAGACAAGATGCTAACAGCATCTATGACAATGAAATCTACCAGTTCATATTGGGTCTTTGTCTTTCTCTCTATGCAAATCTCGTCGACATCTTCAACTTTTATGGAGTCATCCTAACTCAGGTGATGCCAAACTCGTTCGCAAGTATGATAGTGATCATCCTCTACATGAGGTGCAAGAAGATTCATTGGTCGCTGAATTTTTTTCTACCACCTATTCACCGTCAAGGCATATAATAGCAGGTTGGTTAATTTCCCCACCATTAGCATCCGCATAAGGTCCGCGAGTTCACAAACAAATTCTGCTTAGCAAGCTGCCAAGGTCAATGGCCCATGCCGATCAAGCCACAACCATTCCCAAAGGAGATGGCGGATCATCATAAGCTCACCCTAGAGGAAGAAGAGAGGCTCTTGACTCCAAGGAAGCTGAGCTTAGGGATCAACGGGCTGCTAGTGTCGAGTCAATGTTAGTTCAAATTCGTTGTTCTATTTTAATCATGATTTTCTTTACTTGTTGAGTTTCCATGGTTCTTATACAATATATGTTTTGCAATTGCTACTAGCGTTGGTCAGGTCCCACCTCTGTTAAGTGTTGATATTGAAACCTAGTTAGAGGGTGACATTGAGAAAACTGAAGCTCTATATCTATGTAACTATTGGTGAGTGTTAGCAACTCCACCAATGTTCTTAATTATTGAAGGTTGAGGGCATAATATATAAGCAACACTTCCCTCAAGCCTTAGGTCTACGCAACCTGTATGACTATAGGCTCAAGATCTTTTACTTCCAGCATCTCTCTAGAAGTAAGTGATGAATCTCCTCAAAAACTCTTCTCTCTCCCGACACATCTGTAAAACAGTTTGCAAGCTCCTTAAGAGTCTCTACGCACTAACCAACTGGGTTATAAACATTCTCTTAAATTTGACAAATGTAATAATGCTTACAAGCAAAAGTGAAAATCATCTCTAGATTGACTCAATGAAAGTTTGAAAACGAGATGCTTGAAGAGAGAAGTGGTTGAGTCAAAATAGGTAACTTAACTAGTCGGGTCAATTCTTCCCCTATAAGACTCCAAATGAGGTATTTTGAACTTTATCGATGGTCGAGCTTCAACGATCTCTCTAAAATTATTGGTCATCTCACCTTGGGAACAAGGTCTCCTCATCACTAATGTGGAAAAAGGTATCATCCAAGCTTGGGGTTGAGGTTAACACCCTTTAACAATGCCTAACTTGCAAAATATCATCCAAGCTTGGGGTTGAGGTTAACACCCTTTAACAATGCCTAATTTGCAAAATTACAAGTCAGATGAACATTAAGGGCCCTCTCTCTCTCTCTCTCTCTAACTCCATGATGGCTCCTTCAACATGGAGAGTTATGCACTCTTCCATCTCCGTCAAGTCCTGTTAGGCAGAAAAGTACTAAGTGGTATGCTCCATGCCGATCAAATTGTCTATAGTGGGCAGTCATATTTCTTGAAGAGCTCGACTTCTAACCTATGGTATCAATCTACACTCACTGCACCCAAGAGAACGTTGGTTCCCGATCTATACATAAGTTGACACTAAACCTTACTTGTGAGTCCCACCAAAAGAAGGAGAGGAAGAAAAAATAACTAGCCTTTAACATGAATCCTTCTTCTCTATTGTGTCCTATTTAAGTGTCATATGCTAATTTAAGTCTAATAACAAGAGAAAGAAAATATATGTCCACTATATGCTAATGAAAATAGAGAGTACAACAACCATATACAAAAGTTGTAAGGAAATCCTAGCAAGCCTCCGAAAGTCTCAAAAATCTAAGAGTCCAAAAATAAATAAATAAAAGATTCTTGGTATGCCTCAAAACTTTATTGATTGGGTTAGAGGGTTAAATAAAAGGCCATTGGAGACTCAAAATAAAACAAGTAATTACACAAACTCTAAGAACTAATCAGATACATACACATGTACAATGATTTAGTGTAATTGAAGTGTGCCATATGTATGGGCAGTTCTACTAGCCTATCCTGAATGTAAGGTGAGTCCATTGCACAATTGGTTGGCGAGTTCTCTTATAAAGGTTGTCCATTTAACGCGTTAAGCAAGTCATATGGGTGAATCAAGTATGCTATCTAAGTTGACAGTGAGTCCTTTATTAAAGCTTGACTTCCAGCACATTCCTTGGTTGACAAGTTTGTGGCGAGGTGACATGTAGCTAAATACTAATTGGATCAATCCAATCTGATCTCATTGATTATTTAGCTTGCAAATATACCTTCAGTATACAATTATGAATCAAAAGATTTAGACAATGTTTGTTTTCCTCTCCCTTTTGCTTTCCCTGCAACCTACTTTTGTGCTTTTATATAGAAAACTAACCATTTTAATATGAAAATGAGAAGAGAACACTCAATAACATTAATAACAGGAAATGAGCCTAAAACAGATATTTAAATAATATCATTCATATTATTTATTGCTTTGTGCACTTACTAACAGCAAAATTTGCATTAGCTCCTTTATCCATACACATGCCTGTGCATACATTCACTAGACTTGTCAATTAAGGTTTGAGGCTGTAAATTTTAAAAAAAAAACTATAAAGCTACTACGAAAAAGCTATTGTCAAAAAGCTATTATTGTTAAAGCAGTATTTTTGTTTGAAAAATTCAATTGTGAATCTGTTGTGTTGTAGCTATTTATTAAAAAAAGATTGAAATATCCTTATGTGTATATATTAATTAATACTGAGAGTATTTAGATGTTAATAATCATAAGATTCAACTATTTATAAATATTTACAAAATATTCAGAGAGCTAACAGCTTACATATCATCATCATTCTCATCACAGTGCTTTAAACAACATGAACATAATTGTTATAACAAAACCAAACTATATTACAATTTAGCATAAGCAATGAAAAATGTCATTAGTTTTGCATTAAAAAAAAAATGAATGCTTATTCATGGATCTCATATGAAATAACCGACGATGCCAACATTATTTCTATAAAGAACCCCTAACATTTCAACTTCTAAGCAAATGTCTTCTTATAAAAAGTTATAAACATAAAAGCATAGCACACCCACACCTCTCATATATTACTCTGTAAAATATGGCTAAAGTATGATACCTATCTTCAATCAATGTAAATGTGTATACCAATTAGGCTGATATAGACTAATCTTGATGATAAAAGCACTAAAAATCAAACATGAATCAAATATGAGCCATGTTGATTCAAATCAGTGTCACTATCATGCTAATTACTTGAAGGATAAAACAAGAGCCAAATGCAAACTAAAACTACAATTCATATATCTCATAACTTGAAGGCAGTAGCAATTCTCCGCTTCTGAACAGGATGGGTCAACGGCTGCAAAGGATGGAGTTGCCAAGGATGGGTCGACGATTGTTAGGGTTGGAGTCGTCGGGGATGGGTCAACAATTGCTAGGGCAGAAGTCGCTGTTGAAGGTGATGGATCGAGGCTGGAGTTGTATGTTGAGTCAAAGGAAATAGGCCAACAGTTGCAATCGGGGTAATAAAGCAAACAGGGCAACTTTAGAAAAAAAAAAAACTTAAGAATTGCAGGACACGGCTAGATCATCCCAGTCACAAAACTCTATTTTCAAGCTGCACTTTTACATGAAACACAGTGCGACTGTCCTATTCAAATGGAAAGAGGCTGGGTTTCATAACAGAATGCAGTCACACCGGCCACCAAAACGCACCCAAAAATGAGGAGAAATCACAAACAAAACTCCCTTATATAACACAACAGCCATACAACATTAATTTTCTCCACCATCAACACATTCAAATAGAAGATTGAGAAATCAATATGCAAACCTTAAAGCTGACTCCTCACAATTCTCTTTTAAGGATCCAGAAATTTAAACAAAGATCTCAACTTCTAAAATATTTGCCCCCATGCATCCTTGCAGCAAGATTAAATGCCATATGGATCCGAATCAATCAATACTTGTAACATGATTCATGCAAATAGCACATAAAATACACAGCCTATACATCAAAATAAGAGAGATCTTGGTACCAAAAAAAAAAACAAAAAACAAAAAAAACAAAATTAACACTAAGACAGCTCGTATTTGTTAATTTGGTTATCTGGTATTCGTAGACGCACAAAAGAATGCAGCTGCATTCCAAGGGAATAGATAGGGGGTGAAGTTTAGGACCATTGGCAACCAAAAGATATCTTAATCATACATTCATACCTGAAGCAGTCTTTCTGAGAGTAAACGTTAGGAGATTCATGCAACCTACTAACTACAGAACTGACACATGAAAGATTTGCAATGCTCGAGAACTTCAGTAATAACATCAAGCTTAAGCACAAATGACTTAGAAGGCACAGTTGGCCTAAATAAGATTTGTTTAAATAACGTAAAGTTTATATTAAATACCTGATGGCTGGGCAATGTGTCATTATGAAAATGAGAGATTTAGATTAAAAAAAATAACACAATGCAATATTAATCACATCAAAATGCAAGATAACATATCACATATAGAAGGTGCTATCACATGAGTTGTTACAAAAAAATGAATACAAACAGTTATACCCTAAGATACTTTTGTGCAAACTGCATTAAGATTTGCCAATGATATCTATGAAATATAGGAAAGGTTTGAAATTAGTTTAAGGATCAATTATAGGTCAATAACTGATTATAAAAAGTATGCCAAATTTCAATTTTGAATTTTCCCAATGCTAGGGAATTCCTCAATAAACAACATTCCATGAACAAACCTAATTTGATGACAAAACTTGTAAGTGGTGTTTCACATTTTGAACTAACATGAATTAACTATGTCTAAATTTATGATCAAATTTGTTACATGAAATCTGTAGGCTTTGAATTAGAAGTACAAAATTATGGATGATATGATTAATAAAATAGTCAGTGTCACTTTTTTGTATGAAACAAAATAAGAGGATAAATCAATAGACATCGGAGAAGATTGTTATTGTATTATGAGAGGGATAATAATAATAACAGTGAGATACGGATATAGTAGTCGATAAAAAGATTGAGTGATTAAGGTTAGCAATGTAGTGATTGTTAACAAGTTTATTATTAGTGAAGAATTTATGTGACTAGCGCTTACATCTCTTAAGTTGAACTAGGAGATAGAATGACAATTATTTTTGGGAAAGATTGATTACTATTACAACCCATATCTATGAAAAAAGAGGACAAAAATTGGAGGTAATTTTGAACATGCATGTTCTAGTTGGAAGGATTATTAAAAAATTCATTAAAGGGAAAAAAAAAAATCAATAAAAATATGGTAGAAAAAGCTATAATAGCAAACAAATGTTTTAAGAAACAAAAAAATACTTAAATACTATCAAAACTAGAAAAACCAAGTTGCAGATAGACTTTTGCTTACTAAGAAAGAATGAAAATCATTTGCAAAGATTGTTAGGTGATTCCAAAAGAAGATTTGTCCACGCAGCATGGTGTAAAAGTTAAAATGTATATTTTAGTGATAAAAAGAAACAACCCAAAGACTAAATTTTCATAGTATATTGTAAAAGCTTCCCACATATGTCATCCTCCAACAAATAGAAACTTCTTCAACATCATCAAGAATCAGTAATCATATGATCACTCAATCAAATGGAGCTGTCGTGAGTCACCATTGCTAAATCTTGTACAACCATGGTTGAAAACTACCAAAGACTCACGAAAGCTACCACAAACTAAGTGAATGGCTCAATCCCCAATTGAGCCATGGACCTTGATGCCACTTGTTATTAAGTATTAATTAAATAAGCCAAAGATAGGCTAGATGTACTTGTGGTCAAAATCATTTTCAACCAAAGGCTTAAGCATGTCAGTGCTCACCTTTTCATATTTCTATGCCAACATATTTTTCAAATATATGATGTGAGACTAAACTCAATATGCCCACATGCCTTAAATGCACCAATAAGGATAAGTAAATAAAATAATGTCAAAGTGTTATTAAAATATTTGTAAAATGAAGATAAAAAAATCATGAAAAATAGATTTAACAAATCTGCAACTATCAGCACAGACTAATGGAAAATGAGAAGAGAAGGACTGAGTCTGATATCAAATGCCAACTAACCCTTTCTTTAAGATATTATAGTAGCAAAACTTGTTTGTGTCTTCAATTTATTGTGCAAGCACTTTGATAATTATTAGCAATGAAACTAAGGTTAACAGAGGCATAAACAAAACCATGAGAAACCATGAGCACTAATGCTTCTTATATGATTGGACAAAACAGCAATTTATGTTGTCAATAACTAAAATGTGGGGAACATCAATATTTTTAAGAGGGATTTCCATACATGCCACACAATTCTTATATTTTTAGATATTTAACACCTATTTTTTAATATTTACTTATATAAAACTTTAGTGTATCAATCGCATCAAAGCATATGTACAATTGTATTTCACTTTAGTGGTATATTTGGTGTAATTCAAACTTTTGAGTGTTATATAAATAAATATCAATGTTAAGATGTTAAATATTTAAATACATAAAAATTATGTAGTATGCATGTAAAACCTCCTATTTTTAAATGCTTCAAAGTTCATACTAGGTTGATTATTCAATTATACTATTATGTATAACAACAAAAAACAAAATAGAAGAGAATACAGAATTAGAAAACAATCCTTATTGAGGCCCACTACACACCTCATCAGGAACCCTAAGGTACTTGATTGTGTTCCCACGTATGTAACACTCAGGCATCCTCCAAAACCTGTCTCCATCCTGTAATTCATCAAAACAAATAAGAATTCTAAAATTTAGACAATGGGTTCACAAGATTTTAAAAACAAACCGATCACCTTTGAGGTGCAAATGACCTCCCTAAGGTGAATGTTCATCCAAGTATCACAATTCACTAGATGACCGTTATAAGTTTCCCCATTCTTCAACTCCACTAGCTGTAACACAACCAAATCAGCAGCACAAACAAAAACAACATTAAATACGAAACAAAGAGTGGAAATAAAAGATCCGCGAAAACCCTAATGTTCTCACCATAGGATGCCCCAGCGCCGTCTTCAAAAGAGAGAGAGGAAGCTGTAAAGAAGCGGCAACAGAAGAAAAAGGATTAACGAGAAAAAGAACCGATACACTAAACCGATGATAGACCTAAACTCAGTACCTAAACTAACAAAAATTCATAGGGGACAGCGGCATACCATCTTCTCCGGTTGAGAAGTTGGACTCCGCCGGTGGAATAATCCTTCAGGAAAGAGAGTTTTAAAAAGGGATCAAAAAGCGTATAAAGCTCCTGATTCCACGATCCAACTAAGAATCCTGCTATCACGAAGTTTGGCGCTTGAACCTGGATCATAAGCAGAAGCGAGATAACAGGAAAGCCTCGCGTGGCAAAATCGTTGGTTAATATTGGTTCTCTTGGGCTCGCCAAGGAGGCTGTATTTTAAATATAATCAAGTCAATTAGGAATTTAGATTCATCTTGCAACTTATTTTTATATATTTATAAATTAATTGAATTGGCATATTTATAAAGATAATATAAATTCTTCATCATTAACTATAGTAAGCCACCATAAGCCGCCACCTCAGTCCATTAATTAATGTAAAGCTCGAAATTGGTGGTTGGTGATGACAATGATAATCCCTAATGTCAATCAACTATGGGAGATGGGTGATAATCATTAGTAGCAAACATCACCAACAACAATAGGAAAGAGGAGGAGCTACATTATTTTGGAAAAAGAAAATATAATTACTTAGGTATCTCAAGTTCCTAGTTTTTTCTAGATTATAGAATCATAAGAAATTAGTTTTAACCTAATTCTAAAATTCATTCTATAGTTTAAAGAGTAAGTTTTTATAGTTTCTGTTCCATTTTAAGGCAATATTAAGGTGAAGAGCGGCATGCACGCCACAACAAAGTAACTTTACAATGATAGAGGGAGTGATACACATGATAGGCACAAAGTTATCATATATTATGTGGCAAGCATCTAATGGCTATCTAGCAATCTGAACTTCGATGGGAAGGAATTTACAAAAGAGAGTTATTGTGATGTAATAAGGATTATTCTTAATGTCAAAGTTACTTCATATTAGAAGTAACCATATGTCAAGTTTAGAGTGATGAATTTGAGAGTGATTATTATAGGCAATTTAGTAAAAGGGTTATATCATTAATTTGAGGAAAGAAGCTGATCGACGTAACAAATTATTATAAGTGAACACATTAGGATGTTGATTTTATTAATAAATCCTAAAATAAATTGACTAGCTCAAAGAAACAAAATTGGATATTTATCATTAAACTATCTAGTTGGTCTTATATAGTTTGATCAATTAAGTAGGCTTGAGTTGTTTAGTATTTTGCAATACATGATTAACTTAGTTGGCACTAGATTGTTCTTTTTATGCCATATTCTAAATTTGATTAGCTAGCATTATTATACTAGCTAAACTAGAATTAAAATTTTCTTAAAAGATTAATTGTCATAATGAGGAACATAAACAAGACATTAAAGTTCCCTTATCTTTGAAGCTTATTTGTAAGTATTTTAAAGTGATTATATGACACATTTGTGCATTTATTTATTTATTTTTTCTTTTTCTTCTTCTTTAGAGATCTTACTCTTTCATTAATTTATAAAAAGGTGAAAAATATAAAATTAGTAACTTCTGAGTGATAGTAAAGATAAAAAATATTAAGGTTAATGTCAACTATTATGAGATAAGAGAAGAAGATAGTGGTTGAGGCTACATCAAAGGAGTTCATGATAAAATCAATAATGGAAGAGGTTATGGAAGTGATTTAGTAGAAGAGGTTATGGTGACATGTGTAAGGGTAGTAAAGAATAAGAGAAGGTCATAAAGGAAATGATAATGATGTCTTCTAGCAATAATTAAAGAGCTTGGCAAGATGTCAAAGAGATCGCAATAGATTTAACAATCTCACTTAAATCTAACCCTATTAAACTTAAGCATTATATAGATGAGTGAAATGATGATGAATGATGCCATCAAGCCAAGTAGAAATATTGGATGATAATTGGTTGTTGCCTATAGAGAGAGTACTAGAAAGGAAAGTCCCCAAACTTTAATTATAAGCTCCCCCAAAACAAGAGAGTATGAAGAAACTATTTTTGATATTTTATTCCCGCTAAAATTAATCATTTTGGATTAAGTGACAATAAGCCTTTTGTAATAGTCATTAAATAGCTATAGTGGATCATTAAGCATCAATAAGATGACATCAATGATTAAAAGCCCTAAGTACAAAATAATAGTGAGTAATTAGATCCCTAAAATCCCTATAAAATTATAATCCTAATTTTCTTTTATCATGAGAAGACAATTATTAAGAGGGTGGGTTAAGAGACTCAAATTTCTCTAACATTTATAGTATAATATTTTGACTAGTTTTCCCTTAAGATTTTTGGATACTAAAAATGAAATGATGAAAGTAAAAAATTAATGAAAACAAATCAGAGCAAACATTATTATGTCAAGAAAATTATTAGAAAGTAAGAAAATTAAGGGTTGATATTGATTATTTTTGGCCAACCATAATAAATTTTAGAAATAATAATAACACATTGAGTCTATTCTAATAAGTTATAATACTTTTCTTGTAAACTAATAATATAGGGTGATACTTAAATCCTTATGAAAGAGAAAAATGCTATCTCCAATATTATGACTTGTTAAATAAAGTTGTGGTGATGATGCTTCTTAATTTAAGAAGTTTAGCTCATGATGATGAGTTCCATAACTAATTTAGACACTTATTATGATATTTCTTTTAACTAAGTGATAAATAAGTTAACTATGAAGAAGTTCATAGTAGTGTTCATGGTAAAAGGTTAACACATGAGCCTTCGCCTTGCTTTAAGGCCAAAGGAGTAGCCTCATAAGTCTTCTTAAAGAAGAGAGGAGATAATGAATGGAGTGTTTTTTCTAAAAAATATAAATGAAGTTTTTGAAAACAAACTATCTTTTCTTGTATTTTTTTTTTTAATTTGAATGCACTGGAAAGTATTAGAAATGTACTTTTGATAGGCATTATGGTACTAATTCCAAACAAAACTAGAGATGGAGTGACACTTTTATTCTTGCACAAATTTTGAATAAGGTTCCTTAATCTTAATGATTTCAAAGAAAAAACTCAATATTATGTATGTTTACCCCAGAGGTGGGAGTAAATATACAAGCTGGTGTGGTTTATAGTTAAGTCACTTAGAGTGATTTATATGGTAGATGGTGCTTTCCTAAGATGCTTAAGAAATTAAGGAAGGTTGTGGTTGTGTTAAATTTGGATTGGAGTTCATGATAGGAAGACAAATGTGGTCGGCCAAGCCCAAATTGACAATAGACCATTTTTCAAACACTAACTTCCCAAAATTAGAACTCTTCCACTAAACTCCAAATGACATGAAAGAAAAAAATTGAAGGTATCAAAGCTTACTTGCGATAGAAAAAAGTTCTAACAAAATTTCGTGTAGTTTAATTATTTTTTTTAATTTTCTTCTGGGACTAATCAAGTAAAACCTTCACTAGCTAACTAGTTGATTAGTGATAAGCATCATTTCGTTGTAAAATTATTGTAGTTAATTATGTATTTTGTATTTAATTTTTGTAAAACTATATTATCTTGATTATTTTTGGTATTTTGATAGAAAATTTCTAAGAGAGATAAAGAGAAAACTTGAATTTTGGGATAGCACCACGATACTGCAATTGGTCTAAAATGTCAGTAGAAATAGAGAGCACAGCACCTTAGCACTGGATCACCAGTGTCATGATGACATTTGTTTAGAAAATAAATCATGGAGACAAAGAGCACAGTGCCTTAGTGGTAGACCCTTGGCATCGAGGCACTATAGACTTATAAAATTTCAACATAGGAGACTCCAAAATAGAGGATAGAACACCTAGGTGCTACATTTGTGGCACAGTGACACTGAAAAGCCTAAAACTCTAACCTTTGATAGAGAGTATAACACCTAGGTGTTGAAGAACCAGTTGCAGAGCTACACCTAGCATCTAAGTAGTTTGAACAATTTCTACAGTAGTTTCAAAGGGTTACGAGGGAACAACTTCTAGAGAAACTATTTGACTTTAAATTGAATACTATTGGCTAGAGAAAAGATTTTATTGCAAATTTGAAGTTCAAGTGTAAGTGTGAGTGTTGCACTTAGAGAGTGACATTCCAAGTATTGTGTTGTGTCATCCAAGTGTTTTTGTGATGTTCATGTTTATTAAGAGAGTATGAGAAGATCCAATATAAGGGGATTACATTACTGGAAGCCAAAGAATTGGATCAAGGACAAACTTTGATGCATTACTCAATTTACTCTTTCTCTTCTTTTAATATTGTTCAGAATGATCTCACATTGTGGATGCAAATGTCTTTCTTTCTTCTGTAAATATAGGCAACTAAAATCATAACTGCCCTAAATTTATGTTGATTATGAATTGATGTGCATGTACTCTTATAAATGTGGATTAATATACAACAAAACTAGTTGTGTTTAATTGAAAATTAATTATTTTACTTTTTCTTTGTACTTGATTTACTCACTTTTTGGCCAAATGTGATGTTAAAAATTGATGTGAACTAGCAATATCAGAAGAATCCTAAGGGAACAATAAAAAAAAGGTAATTGGACTTAAGCATATGATAGCTTGGGTTTGTAATCATTTAAGGTTGACGTTAGAAATGCAATCATTTAAATTTTAACTTAACTATAAAAATATAACCAATTAAAGTAAGTGAATTGGTTATGATAATATAACATTTAAAATTTTGATTGACAACTTCAAATTTTACTATAAATAAAAAACCTCACATTAAACATTAGTGCATACAATCAAACATTTCTTTAAAAATTATTTGAACTCATGTTTCCTAAAATTTTAAAAAAATAAAAAAACTAGTTTATTTTAAATATATTTAAAATCTAAATATATATAATTTTCACTAGCTGAATAAAAATAAAGTAAGTGTCAGATTAGTAATTAACTTATTATAAATTTTGTATTATATCCTTGTGAGGACTATACTCAACTTATCATCATAATACTTGAATCGACAAGCTGAACTTGTGTATACTTTTTTGAGCCAGTCAAGTTTTTAGTGTCATTATCAGATCTAGTGCAAATTTATATTAAGTTAATATTAGTTTAACTGAACTATTTTTAATTCAATTACATTGAGTTTTGGTTTTGTATAATTTATTTAATTGTTGTTTATTGTTATTTACTTGTATAAAAATTGTGTTTTCAGTCAATGCATGAACAATGATAAAAATAAAGAACTTTGGATGTTGAACCTAGAGATATAAAAACTTTACATAAAACTTAAGAAGGAAAGGAGGTACTAAGTTAGAAATTTAGAAATAACAAATCAACTAAGGGCAGTAAAACACCATAGAACTTTTAACGACTATGCCACACATTTAGTAGATGGAGCGCATCAAATCATAGCTAGAACCATAATTCAAGCTAATAATTTTGGGTTGAATCCTTCAATAAATCAACTAGGGGAAGTAGAACACCCTATACCCCTTAAAGACTATACCATGGTATTAGTAAATGGAGTGCATCAAAGCATAACTAGACCCACAATTCAAGCCAATATTTTTTAGTTGAAACCATTAATAATTCAAATGGTACAAAATTCACAGTTTGGGGGTTCATGCATATTACAATTTTCTTAAGAATTTGTCCAACTTTTAAGTATAATAGAGTTAATGATGATGCCATAAGACTTAAGTTATTCCCTTTTTCACTTAGAGATAAAGCTAAAATGTGGTTGAACTCATTACCTAAGGGATCTATTGAAATGAATTAGCTTAGAAATTTCTAATTAAATATTTTTCACCATATAAGACTACTAACTTTAGGAATGATATTACTTCATTTATATAGATGGATAATGAATCGATATATGAGGCTAGGGGTAGTCTTATATCCAAACCTTTTGATGAAGTCTATGCCCTAATAGAAGAAATGGCTACAAATTAAATTTTAGTGGCCATCTGATAGACTTCACTTTAAAACGGTAGTTAGTGTGCATAATAATGATGTCATTTCTATGTTGACCACATAATAGCAACTTTGTCTAAGAAATTAGATAACCAGTGAGTGGGTTCAAATTTTAATCCTAATAATCCAAATTTTGTAGATGAAGATAGTGAAGAATTTATGTTAGAATATCAAAATAATTAAAGATTAGAAATGCTTAACTATGTCGCAAATAGACCCACAGATCCATTTTCAAATACCTTTAACCCAGGTTGGAGAAATCACCCAAACTTTTCATGGAACAATAATTCCAATAATAATCAAAATATGAATGTGGAGAATTGGAATAATAGAAATTATATGGATATCTTCAACCAAACCAATCTAAAGAGAGAAAGCCCACATTAGAAGAACTAGTGCTACAAATGGGGGCTCAATTACTAAAGCCAAGTATCCTCAATTAGAAATATAAAAATTCAATTAGGATAATTGGATAATAACCTCATAAGGAGACCCTATGATAGTTTACCTAGTAACACTAAAGTCAATCCTAAGGAAAAAAGAAAAAGAAAAGGAATAGTGCAAAGCAATTAAGTTGAGAAGTGGAAGAGAGCTAGGAGAAGTAGAAATGATAAATGAGAACTAGAAGATGAGAAATACAATATAAAGAATTTGGAAGAGATGGAAGAGAAAGAAAAAGAAGAAAATAAAAAGGAAGCAGAGAAAGAGGCATTTAGGAAAATGAGAGAAATTCTCCAGATTCTTTGATGTCTTTAGGAAACTTTTCATAAACATTCTCTTTGCTGAAGCCCTAAAGCATATGACCTCCTATGAAAAATTCATGGACATATTGTATATTATGACAAAATTATGAGAGAATGAGACTGTAGCCCTAATTGAAGAGTGTAGTGAAATATTCTAAAAAAAATTGCCTAAAAAATTAAAGGATCCAAGTAGTTTAACCATTCCTAGCACTATAGGTGATATGCTTTGTAGAAAGGCATTATGTGACTTAGGAACAAGCATCAATCTATTGCCTTTATCCATCTTCAAGAAGTTATGGTTAGGAGAAGTGCAACCTACTAAAATAGATCTTGCAAATTTTATTGTTTTGGATATAGATAAAAATAAGGAGATACCACTTATCTTAGGTAGACCTTTCTTAGCCACAAGATGAACCATAATAGATATTTTTATAAGAAGAGTTGATAATCAGAGTTCAAGATCAAAAGATAACATTCAATGTGTTCAATTCAATAAAATTTCTTAAAGATAGAAATGAAGTGTGTTATAAGATTGGGATTATTAAAGATAGGTTAAAAAAGAAATTAAATACATATATGATAGATGATCTTTTAGACAAAATTTGGTTGGAAGATGATAAAGAATTTGATGAGGTCCAATTCCTTTGGGCTACACCTAGATAATTTAAGAAAAAATTTTGAATCATTAGAATTATCATTAGGTATATAAGCCTTAAACCATCCATCATAGATGCACCTAACTTAGAATTAAAGCTAATCATTTGAAATATGCATACTTAAAAATTTATCAACTTTACCATAAATTATTTATGCAACTTTCGATGAAAATCTAGAGGATTAGTTGATTAAAGTGCTTAGAGAACGTAAGAAGGATTTTGAGAAAACTATAGCAAGTATCATGGGATATAGCCCATCTATATGTATGCATATAATTTTGATGGAGAAAAATTATAGATCATTTATAGATAACCAAAGTAGACTTAACCTAATTATGCAAGAAGTGGTAAAGAAGGAGATTTTGAAGTTGTTAGTTGCAAGAATTTTTTTATCTAATCTTTAATCATTCTTCGGTGAGTCCAATTTATTGTGTGCCTAAAAAGGGTGGGATGATAATAGTAACAAATGAAAATAATAAATCATACCCACAAGGCTAGTTATAGGTTTGAGGATCTATATAAACTATAGGAAGTTAAATAAGGACACTAGAAAAGATCACTTTCCATTACCTTTCATTGATAAGATGTTAGATATATTTGTAATAAACTCATTTTATTGCTTTCTAGATGGGTATTTATGTTATAATTAGATTGATATAGCAGCCGAGGATTAGAAAAGATCCACTTTTACTTGTTTGTATGATACTTTTGCATTTATAAGAATTCCATTTGGTTTGTGTAATGCACTTATTACTTTCTAATGATGCATGATGTTTATATTTTGATATAATTGAAAACTCAATAAAAGTGTTTATGGATGATTTCTCTATTTTTGGTGTAACATTTGAACATTGCTTAGAAAATTTAGAAATAATCCTAAGTATATGTGACAAAAAAAAAAAAACTAGTTCTAAAGTGGAAAACAAATCATTTTATGGTGAAAGAAGGAATAGTGTTAGGCCGTAGGATATGATAGATAGGTATAGAAGTGGATAAGACAAAAATTCAAATCATAGAAAAACTTTCACCTCTTGTGAATGTTAAGGAAAATAAGAGTTTCTTAGGACATGTAGTATTTTGTAGGAGGTTTATAAAAGAATTTTCAAAAATAGCAAAACCCCTATGTAACTTGCAAAGCAGTTTTATTGGCCTACCCTTTTTACAGATGCAAATGAATATGTTAAGAATTATGACAAGTGTTGAAGATTAAGGAACGTCTCAAAATGTCATAAAATGCCTTTAAACTATATCCTTGAGGTATAAATTTTTGATAGTAGAGAGATAGACTTTAAGTGACCTTTCATACCTTCATTTGTAAATAAATATATTTTGGTGGTTGTTGACATGTTCCCAAATGGATTGAGATTATAGCTAGAACTAGGAATGTTTATAAGGTAGTTTTAAATAAGAAAAATATTTTCATTTGAAACACTTAGAATCATTATAAGTGATAAGGACACTCATTTTGCAATATAATGATTAAAATTTTTTAGCAAAATATGGAGAGCAACATAGGGTAGTTATTTCTTATTATCTTTAATCTAGTGGGCAAGTTAAAGTTTCAAAAAGGGAGATTAAATGAATTTTAGAAAAAATTGCAGGTTCAATTATGAAAGATTGATCATTGTGATTGGATGATGCATTGAAGGCATATTGGACTACATATAAAGCATCTATTATAATGTCTCCTATAGACTGGTATTTGGAATAGCATGTCACTTGCTAATATATTTAAAACAAAAGCATATTAGGCAATTAAAAAAAATTTAAATTTTGATATGAAAATGTAAGAGAAAAATGCTCTTAGACTTGAACAAATTGAATGAAATAAGATTAGAGCTTATAAAATTTTGATGATTTATAAAGAATAAGTAAAGAAATGACATGATTTCAGCTTGGTCAGAAAGTTTTATTGTTCAATTCTAGAGTAAGATTATTTTTAAAGAAATAGAAGTCTAGATGGTTAGGTCTACCTTTAGTAGTTAAGGTATATTCACGTGGTGTTGTGGACATTTTGGATATGAAAACTCAAAAATTTTTAAGGTGAATGGTCATAGACTGATGCATTACTTTGGGAGAAGTGAATCAACTTAAAGAGTCAATTAAGTTAATTAGTACTAAAAAGATTGAGCAATGATTGTGTTAGGCTGAGGACTATAAACCAAATACTTTTTTTGGAAGGAAACCTAATTTATATTAATGTGTTTTCATTAAATCATACTATTTTTTTTTTTGTAAAATTCCATATAAAATATGTTGCAAAAAAACTGTCAAAGTGCCTAGGTGATGAATGTATAGTGCCACGATGACGTATCATTTTACTATAGTTGTATACTTTATAGTTAGTCTACAAAAAACATTAAAAAAAAGAAAAATATCTTTCACTGGGTCATAATGCTTAAGCATTGTATTTATATCACCATGGTGCCAGTCAATGGTCAAGTTAACATATGGTACACTAATAGACACCATTATTGAAATGGATAAAAAATAATTACAACACCTAGGCATTATTGATCGAAGCATAGGAGCTACATTAATGCTCATATATATATAATAAAAAAGTGTAAAAATAGGTAATAATGGTTTTTTACTGGTTGTTGTATAAGTGTTGATTATTGACCAACACCTAGGTGCTACATGCGTAGCACCGCAGTACTCTAACTTAGAAAGCGAGACAAAGAGGGAAATGCCTAAGCATTGAGTTACCAATGCTACGATGCTAAAAAAATACTATTTTTCAACTCCTTGGCTAGATTTCAATTCACTCTTGCTTTTTCTCACGAGGCTTCAAAGGTCTTCTTAAGTTCTGTAGACAATTCCATTAGATCTCACAATCCATAGCAATCATGCCAATTAAGATTGTAGGAAAGAAACAAAAGAGAGGAGCTTACAATTCTAATAAAGTTGTAAGTGTTGAGGCTAAATCTAGGTATTTTGAAACCATTATTGCTAAAAGTCTTATTCCAAAGAGGGGTTTTTTAAATCTTGGAGGGAGGATTGAGAGCATTATTGAAAGTTGAAAGTGGTAAGGCTTTGCATATGATTGTCTATAGTGAGGGAGTTCTTCACAAATGCTAAGGAGCCTGGGGATAATGAAGTGTATGTGAAAGGCAAATGGTTAAATTTAATAGTCACATTAATCAAATGTATAAATTGTTAAAATTTGAATTTGATGAATACTTTGCCTATTATAATGATTATCTTAATTTTAATGAAACTATCAGGTTCCTAACTGATCTAAGGCTCAACACTCAATGGAAATGAAAGGAGAAAAATTATAAATTTTCTATCTCTATAATGTCCAATGACTTAAAGGTGTGGCATTATTTTATATTTGCTAAATTAATGCCAAGCAGGAATTTAAGTGAGGTCACTAAGGAAAGAGTCATTCTGAATTTTGAATTATCATCTTATTATCTTGCTGGGGTAATGGTAGAATCAAATGAGAAGTAGCTAGGTCATAAAGAACCCTTGACCATGGAAAAGATTAGTGTTTTAGGCCTGAAATGTGAAGTGAGGGAGCTCACATACTCCACTTTCTAGATCCAGATCTTCTAAGACCTTGATCTTAGTGAGTAGGTGATTGATTGACCTGCAATATAGGGTTGATGAGAGCAAGGTGGTAGGATGAAATTAAAATAAAATTTGATCATTTCATGAGCCAACAAAATCATACTTTTCATATACGACTGATTACAATTCAACCTTTGCATATATGTTTCAGAACTACTAGCTCAATGTGGATCCTAACCAAGTCTACTTTCTTATTGCACCAACTTATCAGCCCTATGTCAGCCAAGAAGAGGAGAAGAAAAAGGAAGAGGATGAGTTGGAGTTCTCTTTTTTATTTTTATGTTGTTTTGTTAATTTTTTTGTTGTGTTGTAATTTTTTTATTAAATTATTATTTAGATATGAGTTGAGGGGGGGGAGCAGGTGTGTTTGTTTATTTTGTTAGTTTTATTAATGTTTGTGAATCTAAGCCCAGTGTCTCTACATTGTAATCAGATAATATTTTTATTTTGTAAACTTTATAAAAATTATAATGAAATGATTATTCTATGTTTAATTCATTGTGATTTACCATGAACTATAATCTTTGTGAAGTAGCACCTAAGCGTTGTATTAATAGCATCAAGTTGCCATAGCTTATTGCTTGTTTATAATGTATTTCCTATTACTTTTAATTCAAATCAATCCACCACTCATTACTTGTTCGATGTAATTGATTATTATTTGTTGCAACTTGAAGAATATTAACAAACAAAATTTTGGAATTAAGAATTTGTCAAGTAATACTTTCAACCAAAAATTAGAACTTACATAAAACTAATTGATTTTGAATTATAAATTAAACCATAATTACTAAATCATCTTATAAAAAACTAATATTTTTAATCAAAAATTTTCTACCACACACAACACACATAAAGATTTTTAGTGAACTTAGATAATTGATTTAAGATGAATAGACAAATTTATTAATTAGATAGGATAAATATGATTAAAATTAATTAAAGATTAATAATATGTTTGAAATATTAATAATTCATTTGAATTAATATTATAAAGAGAATGAACAGTATGAAAATGTATGAGTTACAAAGTGAATATAATGAACGTATTAAGTTAAAAAAAAGAGACACTTGAGGATAAGTATCATACTATAAAGGTACTTGAAATCTTCTTTGATTTAAACAAATTAATGAATTTATTAAAAGGAACTAATTGTTTTAAACTCTAAGAGAGAAAATCATATTGTGATTATTCAATTGATAAATCTTGACTATTTGTTGAACTCAATTCATTAAGATTCCTAAGGTTCAATTATGTAATATGGGCATAAGACACTCTTGATAAAAAGAAAATATTAGTTTGAATAAGACTTTGGGCTATTATATTTTAAGTATTTTTTATAATTAGTTAGCTTAAATGCATGTCTATGCTTGAATTCAAAATTATTTATTAATTATTTTAACATCCAAAAGTCTTGTTATCAAAAGATTTTAAGGATTCATTGAATACATTTGATTACTTGAGAAAAATATAATGATTCAAGTTTGGCGATGTTTAATAAGCATCATTTTGTTATAAAATTATTA
This sequence comes from Cymbidium sinense, assembly GCA_021442155.1. Lineage (NCBI taxonomy): Eukaryota > Viridiplantae > Streptophyta > Magnoliopsida > Asparagales > Orchidaceae > Cymbidium > Cymbidium sinense. The sequence goes on from CM038215.1 coordinate 54,726,370, forward strand.
TAGTAAATTATGTATTTTGTGCTTAATTTATATAAAAGTACATTGTTTGAAGTTATTTTTAGTGTTTTAGTAAGAGATTTCTAAGAGAAGGAGAGAAAAGTAAAATTTTGGGACAACACCTAGGTGTTGCAAAAGCAGTGCCATGATATTGTAATTGGTCTAAATTGGCAATAGAAATAGAGAGCATGACACCGAGGCACTGGATCGCCAATGCCTCAATGCCATTCATTCAAAAAATAAACCATGAAGATAGGGAGCACAGTGCCTTGGTGCTAGTCCCTTGGCACCAAGGCACTATGAACTTTGGAAAATTTTATCATGGGAGCTCCAAAATAAAGAACATTGCATGTAGGTGCCACATTTATAGTATCACAGAACTAAAAGGCCTAAAAGTATAACCATTGATAGAGAGTATAATGCCTAGGCTCTAAAGGGCAAGTGCCCCAGTGCTACATTTAGCACATAGTACCACCTTCGTAGTGTTATGGCATGACGATCAGACAGAGTAGTTCCATGCAATTTTGGTGAGTGGTTGGCCAATTTCTAAAGTTATTTTGAGGGGTTATGAGGGAGCAACCTCCAAAGGAATTATTTGGCTAGAAAAAAGATTTTTTTTGTCAAGTTTGGAGTTCTAATGTGTAAGTGTGGGTGAGTGTGAGTGAGTGTTGAACTTGGAGAGTGATACTCCAAGTACTGTGTTGCATCGTCCAAGTTTTCATGTGTTGTTCTTGTTTCCTAAGAGAGCAGGAGAAGATCCATTTGAAGGGGATTGCATTACTGGAAGTAAAACAATTGGATTAAGTGCAAACTTTGAAGAATTACTTGGTTTACTTTTTCCCTTCTTCTGATAGTTTTAGAATGATATCATTTGGTTGTGGATGTAGATGTCTTCCTTTTTCCTGTAATATGGGCAACTAAAATCATAAGTACCTTGAATTTATGTGGATTTTGAATTGATGTGTATGTACTCTTGTTGATGTTGATTAATATATAAGAAAACTATTTATGTTTAATCAATTGTGATGTTAAAATATGATGTGAACTAATGATATCAAAAAAATTCTAGGGGAATAATAAAAGAAAAGTAATTAGACTTATAAGTTATATATAGGCATATGATGCTTGGGTCTGTAATCATTTAAGGAAGATGTTGATAACATAATCATTTATAATTTAAATTGACTATAGAATATAATAAATTAAAGGAAGTGATTTGGTTATGTTAATCTAGACATAGATAATATAACATTTATTCTCCTAATTGATAACTTCATATTTCCAAAAAAATAAAAAATATCACATTAAACATTAGTGCATACAATCAATCAAAATTTTCATAAATTCAGTGTAGGTTTCTTTACAAATTTTTTGAACTCTTGTTTCCTAAAAACAAAACAAAATAAAAAAACTTGCTTACTTTATTCTTTTTCAAAATTTAAATATTAAGTTTTATTTGGTTGAATAAAAATAAAGTAAGTGGTAGATTAGTAATTAACTTGTTACAAATTTTGTATTAGATCACCATAGGAATGATACTCAACTTATCATTATATTACTTAAATCAGTATATGCAGTTGTGTATATCATTTCAAGCCAGTTAATTAGTCACTTATGATCGCTTGAACTTATCATTACAGTGAATAAAAACTCAAATAAAGACTTATAGATGGACATTTGGAATTTATACCACTATTTTTTTAAAATTTATACTTTTTGAAATTTTAAATAGATAAAACACTAATTAGATCAAGATTAGATCAAGTTTGACCTAATTTTGGTTGTTCGCTTCTAATGAACTTTAATATGCTTTTAAGTGGGGGAATCTTATGGAATTAAATTTTCTTATATTAACACACACACACACACACACACACACACACACACACACACACACAAAAACAAAACACCAATAAATAAATCACAACAAAATAACCACATAAAATTTATGGGGGATTTACATACATACCACACAATTCTTATGCATTTATGTATTTCACACTCAAACTTTAATTTTTACTTAAATAGCACCTAAATCTTTATTATTACATCAAAAATACCACCATTGTTACTTTTTTAAAGTGAAATGCACTTTTTTTAGCATAGGAAAAGTGCTAGTTTTGTAAATATTCAAGTTTGGGTGTGAAATATGTAAATGGAGAAGAATTGCGTGGTATGTATATAAATTTCCCTAAATTTAAGTGGTATGACAAACAAAAGGTTTATTTCTAACTCTAATATCTACATTTTGGTTGGGAATCATCTCTATTTTTGTTAACAATGGATGGCAGGCACTCCTATAACATGCTAACTCTTTTTTTTCTCTATATATTTTCATAACTTCTCCTTCCAAGCAAGCCATTGACCACGTTTTCTTAAAAAATAATTATAGTTAATTAATTATAAAATTAATTAACTATAATTTTAATAAATCACTCCTCCCATAACACATGAAATAAAATTATGTACATACTACATAAGTATCATATAAACATTAACACATAACATACAATTGATATAAAGTGAAAATGGCTAAAAATATTCAATGTCTTCAAACTTCATTCTGCTTCAATACCTTTCTTCTTTTTGTAATTAGTCCTCTAGTTTGACTTCTATCTTTTTTGCTTAAGCTTTAATGAGTGGTCCTCTATGTGCTACACTACAAGCTATTAAAGTTTCTCTTAATTTATGACTAATTCATAAAGTGGGTGACCATGCTATAAATTAAGAGTAAAAATTTTGTTGAGTTCACTGGAGCTGAAAGAAAGAAATTTGATGGGAAACTTTACACCATCTATAATTTTAAAACTCTTTAAATAGAGTCCTATACAATTAACCTCTTCTTGTAGATTTTAATATTATTTTTATTTGAGTTTTACATGATTTCCTCCTAATGGGTTTTTCAATTCGGTCCATAAGCATATTAAACTAAGATAATTTTCTAATTCAACCCTCAAAACATATGAATTAAAGATGGATTTTATTTATTTATGTGTTATTATTGCTTTTGCATTTAGTTTCAAACGTTATTGAGTTTAATCTATATTTTGAGCTCATCCCTCAAACATTTTGACTAAAAAAGTTTAATCAACTTAACTCTTAAGTGTTATGAAATGATATATTAGTTTTGATTTTAATATGAATTGACATTTTTTTTGACATTATATTTTATATTGTAGGAAAACTATCGATTTTGATGAAAAACTTTGTTAGAAATATCCATTTTAGATGGATTTCCAACGAATTTCCTCCCATCTACAAAATATCTTTTATTTGAAATGCATTATAGTACTAAACTTATTCATCAATAAGGTGTTTCTAGCAAAATTTTAATAGAAAATCCATTGAAAGTATTTTTATAGTGTTTTTATTTAGAGGTCATAAGGACACCATATAGGTCTTAGGGGACACTTATTGAAATGATCAACTACAACATCTAAGGAATGATGCATCATCTCAAAAGGTAGAAACATCACCCTATAATAAACTCAATCATCTAATAAGGACTGATAAGGCAGATGGGTCTATGTATACTAGATATATTTCTTCTACTTTATATAGATGAAGTAAAGTAGAGTTTATTTTAAGCTAGGTTCTTTAGTTCCTTATGAAGGCAAGCCTCTATAAATAATTACATCTTAGGAAATGAGAATTTCTTAAAAATACATTCAATTAAAGTAGTCAATTAATATCTCCAAAAATTTCAAAGATTGATGATCAAAGAATTGGTAATTAATGAAGATAAAAGATCAAGGCTCAAAATAAGAAGAGTTCTTAATGGATTACAAAGGAGGATAAGTAAGAAGCACTCATAATACTAGGAAGCCTAATGAGTGCTTCAATCTATCTTATAGTGAGATTTTATATTTTTAAAGGTGAAAATTATATTTATTTAGATTGGAATTTCATTAGAATATTTGAACTTTGATCCCAACAACATAAGATTGTGAAAATGCCTAGGAGTTGATGACTTATGCTCATAGAAAATGAGAAACAAGTAACCCCTGAACCTATATCGAGAGTGCTCTAGCCCAAGATAAGAGCTCGACCTAATTCTACTCAGGAAAAATGGGATATATTGGTTCACTTCCACTAGAGATAGTGAATCAATCCTAACTCTTCTAGACTTATAATTTCTTGAAATGGCTACCAGCTAACACCCCTATAATTTAAAATCATGTGGTAATTTTTATATAAATGCAAAATAGCTAGACTATTATTTAAGAAAGAACCTAGAGTTCTAAACTCACTCTTTAAGAAAACTAGATCATGATTGGTGTGCAAATTATGATTTATACTAATGCAACAATTTTATTTTATTTTTGACTTATTATTTTGGATTCAGGCTTAAGAGAGTTTATGCTTACATGCATGAAGAAATATAGTTATGGGCTTCATCAACGATAAAGGGTGTTCTCCACTACAAGGGAATGCTCTCTTAAGTTAAGCCTTATCACTTTTTGTGCAAGAGTGGATACCCTTTATTTGCAAGGAAAAAAATAATATGAATGCATGCTGTTAGAGCATACAGGGGCCTTTTTATTTCTTTGATTATGATCCTAGGCTTTAGAATGAGGTTATGAATTATTAATATTTAGTTAAAATTATTTAATTAGAGTAGAAACCTTTAATTTCTTAAAAAGCCTACTACATCTAGGTCACACATCAAATAATTAAATTTTAAGAAACCTATGAAAAGTATGTCATGTTTATTTCCCAATCATAAAAAGCAATTAAATAAACAACTTTTGATTGAAAAAAAATAAAAGGATGGTGAGGCGGGGTACCGCCATACACCCCAAGAAAGAATAAAATAATGATTAGTCGAGGTTTATCCTTATATAGCTTGGATTATAATTAAATTACAAATGAAAATAAAGCTATAGGGGTATTTAATTCTTCTTCTTCTTCTTCTTCTTCTTCAATTCATGGATTTATACTCCATGCATTACAGGGCCTCCTGGTCTAAGTCTTTTAGCCATTGCTCTTCCTAAACCCATAGCTCTAATTCTAAGCTTATTGTAAAAATTATATTTTTATGAAATAAGAATCTAACTACACCTGCAAAATAAAGGTTAGATGAACACATATACACACCAAGCAGTTATATATATATATATATATATATATATATATATATATATATATATATATATATATATATATATATATATATATATATATATATATATATATATATATATATATATAGGCATAGCACCTTGCCTTGGGTCACCAAACCCACTTGTCCTAATAAATTATGCTTAAAGACTTAAGCAGTACTTGCTAGCAAGAAGCATTTATAATTTTTACTATAACAGACTTTTAAGCACAATCCCCTGTAAAAATATCATTAAGTCTAATGTTGCCCTAACAACTAGACTACACATGAATAATTCATCCAATCTAAAATATTACAACATAAACAAAACATTAATCCATAATAAAGCATTGACCTAACCTACCACTAGGATCGATGACTTAACATTCTAAATGTCGGTGCTATGGCTTGGGATGTCACAAATAGGTTTTAATATTTAAATTTATCTAAGAGTGAATATTTAAGTTTACCATTAGGGGTGATTATAATTCAAGTGGTCAATAATTTAAAATATATTTTGGATTTATAGTTTGATTTTATTTAGGTCTTATTTTGAAATTAAAATTTTAGAAAGAGAGAGAGAGAGAGAGAGAGAGAGAGAGAGAGGGATAGAATCCATCTTAATCACTAACCTTAGGTTGAATCTAAAGATGGATTTTCATGACTTTTAATCATCTTAATGAAATGTTATAGGTTCTCCTATTAAATTGTGTTTAGATTTGACTTAAGTGATTTCATCTAATTGTAAACATCTTAAGATTAATGAATTCAAACCATAGGTAATTCAATGATGTTTCATTAACTTTGCTTCATCATTTTATAATATTCATTTAATTAAATGGCATATTTAATAGAATGATTTAATGAATACATGTATATCCTTTTGAATATTTTGCACTCTTATGCATGCATGGATTAATATATTTTATTTATTAATATTTAATATAGAATTTAATTACATGATGCATGAATTTTGTAGAAAGGATAATTTGGTTATTCATCATATACACATATACATATACATATATTAGTATATTGAATTTATAAAAGTATGTGCCATTGTTAAACTAGGAAAGTGAGATAATCAGAGATCCATTTAAGACCACTCAAAGTCTCACACTCTTGGGATGTCCAGACTATATACTTATTAATTCATATACATATTCATAAATATAAGGATGAAATTATGAATATTTTATGATGTTTTGATATACATGAGTGAAAATAATTTAGCCCTGTTATGTACGCCACTAAAATTCTTAAAGTATGTGTCATTATCATGCCATAGGTATGAGGTATCAAGACCCCCTTTGGACTAGTAGCTTTATGATCTCAAGTTTCAAGAATATATATCTTTTAAAATTATAGTTTATATATATAAGAATTAAATACAAATTTTAATTAGTTATATTGATTTATATTTATATTAATAGATATTTTCATAATTTATTAAATCAATTTAAGATTTACATGTGATTATAGTCAAACTATTAATCCAAAGCATGTAATTAAATGAAATATTTTATTTATTTTTAAAATATGGATGCATAAAACATATGTAATGCAAGTTTATAAATGATTGAAGTAAACAAATTAAACTTCATCAAACAACCTATTTGAATTCATTAAGTTTTAAGGTCATTCACATGAAGGTAACCACTCTTAAGCCTAATCAAGTTCATTAAAGGTTAATTTTAGAATTTGAATTATAATCCTAATGAGGAGAGCAAATTATTAAGGTTAACTGAAGTTGAACATCATGTGGATCAAAATATTAGAGCTCAAGGTCCATTTACAAGATCTCAAGCTCAAGCCCAAGAAAATTCAAGAAAGAAGAAGGCTTAGCCCATTAGCTTGCTAAGGCCCATTTTATGATTTCATTTAGTTATGCAATTTTTAATTTTCTTCTCAAAACTTTAGGTTTGAATTTTTGAATTTAAAAATTTAAAGCATGACATGTGAGGTGGTTGAATCCATATAAAATAATAGCATGTGAAATGGGTGGATGGCATAAAATAATAAGATAACTTATTGCTTCACATTAATGTGGCCACCCACCTTTCCCTCCATAGTTTTGAATTCATTTTCTTTTGAAAGTTGATTGTGATGGCTATAAATAGCCCTCATTGTTAGAATGAGGAGATCTTTTGGCAGTTACAAATTATTTGAGTTATTCTAGTGATTTGAGAACTTGGTGGCCAAACCTTAGCAATCCTTGGTGGGAGCGGTAGTTATCCAACATATTTTTCTCACACCTCCAATACCAAAGTTCTCTCAATCTCACCAAAAGAAAAACATTCACCTGCATCAAATTTGGTATCAGAGCAAAGCCTGGAAGGAACAAATTTGATCAAAAGTTTGCTTCAATAAAGGGAGCATCTCAAGTGGTGAACTTGTCTTCAAACTTGAGATTTCTTGGACTTGTAAAGATAATTAATTTTTTCTTTATATGATAGTTTAAATACATATTAGTATCTTGGAAAGATATGTATTTCTTGCAAGTTTATGATTGTGTAAATTTGTCAACCCCAACCCCCCCCCCCCACACACACACACACACACAAAATAATAATAATAATTTAAGAGAACACCTTAGTGAGATAGTGCTTCACCCTAAAAACAATGCAACCATTAGTGCATCAAAATATAATTACTTATCTTATTATCTTTATTAATGTTTATGGTTAATTTTAGAAGTTTCTTTGATTAACTTATGATAACTTGCTTTCTTAAAAAAAGAGACTTGATAAATCTGAGCATTTTTTATCATTGCATAAAAAAATAAAAAAATTGCATGTATAATAATATAAGTGTGTTTAACTTAGTGATTTTAGAAGATAAATAGAACTTTGCCAAAAAGTCCTAAACTATCTAAGAAGAGCTTGGGATTTAAGTGATTTTGTAACCCCCCCTCCTCAACTGGAAGTTCTCTTAGGCTAAAATTACACTTTAATTAGACAATTATATTATACTTAGTTATTTTATTTCATTTTTTTTCTTTGATCCTTTTTCATATATCATTTTTTAATAAAAAAAATCTCATGGCACCAAAATATATCTCTTAGGACCAAGTTAAAAATTTGATTAGATTTGTTGATGCCTTAGATCTTAGGATCCAAGATAATGAATTAAAAATTCAACAAATATTATAAGAAAGCAAGAATTAAATGCAAGAACTTAAAGAACAAATGCAAACTCTTATAGCATATCTACAAAATAATAGAGTACAAACTCCTCCTCCAATACTTGCTTAGACTGTGCCTATAGGAATAGATGAAGAAGATTCATATCCAAATCATAGAAAACCAACCACTTAGAAGACCACCAATTGCTAGAAATGACGAAAAGGGAGAAATTTATTTTAAGACTATAGAAGACTCTAATGATTCATCTTAAAGAGTTAAAGTAGAAGCCCCAACTTATGATGGTGTACATGACTTAGATAAATTTCTTGATTGGTTAGTTCAAATTGATGACTTCTTTGATTAATTAAAATGGATGATTTCAAAGGGTTACTTTTGCTAAAATGAAATTGATAGGACATGCTCAAATTTATTGGACAAATACTTTAGCTAAAGAAAAAAGATTATGAAGGACAAACCTCACTTGGATAGAAATGAAAGAAATGTTAAGAGGAAAGTGTTATCCTAGAAATCATGATAAGAAGCTACATAGTCAATTATTAACTTTAAGACAAGGTAATCATCTTGTAACTGAATACTTGGATTACTTTTGAAGATCTAGTTTCTAGAACTGATTATGCTAATAATGATTGGAAATTAGCTAATAAATTTGTTATTGGACTTAGGATTGACCTTAGAAATGAAGTTGAATTATTTGACCCACAATCTTTAAAGGAAGCATTTCATTATGCCTTATTGGTTGAATAATAAAAGAAATATGCTTCCATCTCTAAAACTAAAAGTCAATTAACTTTCACTTCATCCCATAGGTCTATTATTAGACCCACCCATCCAAATGGCCTGACCTCTTTGTTTAAAACTTTTATTGAAGGGAGCTCTAAGAGCACTAGGAAAGTAATATATTTTAAATGTCATAAAATAAGTCATATGGAAAATTAATGTAAAGCTCAAATCTTATTTTTTAGAAGAAGTTGAAAACCCAATAGATGATAATCTAGAAGAAGTTTATGATGACTCCCCATTATCTAATGAAAAATTAAAATTAATTGATGACCCTCAAGTTAATGTGATGAGATGTCTTACTGTAATTAAAAATGAGGCAGAATATTGGAGGAGAAAGAATATTTTAACATGTATATTTTGTGTAATGAAAAGAGTTGTAGGTTAGTTATAGATGGAGGAAGTGCTATGAATGTCATTTCAATACACACCTTAACTCCAGCCAACCTAAAATTTGAACCTCACCTTGAGCCATTTCATGTTAGCTAGGTAAATCATTCATCTCTTCCCATCACCAATTAATGTTTAGTTCCAATTAAAATAGAAAGCTATGAAGATAAAATTTGATGTAATGTTCTCCCTATAAATAATGCTCATATTCTCTTAGGATGACCTTGGCTATATGATATAAATGTTATTCACTATGGTAAGAGAAATACTTATTTTTTTTAAACATAATAATAAGACTTTTAAACTTCTACCAATAAAGCCAGTAAAAAAAACACCCTCCATAGCACCACACAAAATAACTTGTGACTTGCAACCTAAGCCTCTATTGAAGAAAAATGCCAAACTTAAATTAATTATCATCAAAAAATCCTACTATTAGGGTTAATACTACCATTTTTGATTCTTTCTTTAAAACATCAATTCTTCTTTCTTTGACCCCAATAATAGAAATAATAGGTTTTAGTGCCTTACGAAAAGAATTTTTTGATCCATTTCTCTTTCACTTATTACATTTAAAAGAAGTCATATCAAACTCTGATGAGACTCACATACCTGCTGTGGTCTCTTCCATTCTTTTTGATTTTAAAGATATTGCACCTAGTGAGCTTCCTGATGAGCTACCTCCTCTAAAAGACATTCAACATGCTATTGAGTTATTACTAGGTTCTCAACTTCCTAATCTTCCACATTATAGGATGAACCCTACCGAGCATGTTGAGATTAAAAGACAAGTTGAGGAATTACTAAAAAAGGGTTTTATTCAAGAGAGTTTTAACCCTTGCACAATCCTAGCTTTATTAACTCTAAAGAAAGATAGAATATGCCAATGTGTGTTGATAGTCAAGCAATAAGTAAAATTACTATCAAGTATATGTTTCCTATTCCCTGATTAGATGATATGTTAGATTTAATCTCTCAAGTAAATTTTTTTCAAAGATTGATCTAAAGTGGATATCATCAAATTCAGATTAGATTAGGAGATGAGTGGAAGATGACTTTTAAGACCCATGATGGACTTTATGAATGGCTTGTCATGCCCTTTGGACTTTCAAATGCTCCTAGCACATTTATCAGATTAATGAATATTATTTTAAAATCATATATAGGTAAATCTTTGGTGGTGCATTTTGATGATATTTTGATTTTTAATCCAAGTGAAAGTGAGCATCTACAACACCTACAAAAATCTTTGAAATACTTAGACAAGAGAAATATACATTAATTTAAAAAAACTGTTTCTTTTTTCGAGATAATCTTTTTAGGCTTGATTATATCCATTGTTGGACTTAAACCTGGTCCTTCTAAAGTGAAAGTAATCTTAGATTGGCCATCACCTAAAAGTTTTACTGAAGTTAGAAGCTTCCATGGTTTAGCCACTTTTTATTAAATATTTATCAGGAATTTTAGTACCATTGTTGCTCCGATAACTGATATACTAAAACTAGATAAATTTTATTTGAGTCATAATACACAATGGGCCTTAGAACAAATTAAAGTTATTATCACTTCTACACCAATCCTTAGGCTTCCTGATTTTTCTAAATCCTTGAAGTTCCATGCGATGCTTCAGGGTGGGATAGGTAAAATTTTATGTCAAGAGAATCATCCTATAGCATTATTTAGTGAAAAGTTAAATAATGCCAAACAATGATATTGCACTTATGATAAGAAATGCTGTAATTCAATCCTTAAGGCATTGACAACACTATCTCTTACATAGAGAATTTATACTTAATTATGATCATCATGTCTTAAAATTCATTAATACTCAACAAAAATTAAGTCTTAGGAATGCAAAATGGGTGGAATTTTTACAATACTACTCTTTTGTTCTAAAGCATAAGCTTGAAATTGAAAATAATCCCGATGATGCTTTATCCAGGGTAAACCTAAAGATTTCCTCTTTAGAATTGAGAATCCTAAGATTTGATGAAATTAAAGATGATTATATTGTTTGCCTTGACTTTCACCAAATTTACCTTGAATACCTAGATAAACCAATAACTTTACAAAGAATGTTCTTGATAACAAATGGATATTTATATAAAAAAATAACTATGTATTCAATCTTTTCTTAAAGAATTCCTTTCACCAAGATTCATGCTAGAGGTGTAGCTAGCCATTTTGGAAAGGATAAGACCATATGTTTATTAGAAAATAGATTTTACTTGCCTTCATTAAAATGAGATGTTAAAAAAATAGTGGCCCAATGCTTAATTTATAAACAAAGGTTTAGACAATACACTGCCTGACCTATTCCTTGAAGGCATTGGGAAGACCTATCAATGAATTTTATTCTAGGATTACCTAGGATAGCTCAAAAGCATGATAATATTTTTGTTGTAGTGGATAGGTTGTAAAAAATGGCCCATTTTTTGCTTTGTTTAAAAATAAATGATGCTTCTTATATAGCCAAATTATTTTTTAAAGAAATAGTACAAATACATGATCTCCCTTTAACCATTATTTTTGAGAAAGATGTTAAGTTTGTCTCATATTTTTGGAAAATATTATGAAAATTATTAGGTGATAAATTAAAATTTTCTTCTACCTTTCACTCACAAACTGATGGACAAATTGAAGTGGTCAAAAGTATATTGGGAAACTTTCTTAGAGGCTTGGTAGGTAAAAGTTTAGGAAATTGGGATTTACATTTACCAACCTCAGAATTTGCTTATAATAACACTATTTCTAGAACTACAAATAAATCACCATTTGAGATAGTCTATGGTCAAAACCTAGGATGACCAATAGATGTAGCAAAACTATGATCTCATGCATTTTCTGATGTAGCATTTTCATTTACTAAAGACTTTCAAAGCCTTCATGAAGATATAAGAAAGTAAATTACTATAAGTAATTAAAACTATGCTTCTAAAGAAAAACATAATTGTTCAACGAAAGAATAGAAAGAAGATGATTATGTATTGATTCGCATTCGGCCTGAGCAATATCAAACCACTAAATATAAAAAATTATATGCATGGGCTTGTGATAGTTTTAAAATTCTTAAGAAAATTGGAACTAATGCTTATCACCTTGATTTGCATGCTGATATGCTCATTCATCCAGTTATTAATATTGAAGATATTCTATCTTATGAAGGAATTAGCAAACCTCCACTTGTTTAGTCTAACTCTTTTGCAAGAGATATATCACCGTACTTGAAGAAGCCCTCTTTCTTTGAAGTTGACTCTCTTATCATTGAGGAAGCACCCATTAATCTAGCTTCTAAATATCATTTTCTAGCTCATTGGAAGAATAAGCCACCATCTAAAGACACATGGTTGGCCCGTACTAATTTGGAGACTCTAGCCCCACAATTAGTAGAAAACTTCTTTGATTTTAACTTTATGGAGTAGAGTTCAATTGAGCCTATGGGAGTTGATGTTGAACATCATGTGGATCAAAATATTAGAGCTCAAGGTCCATTTATAAGATCTCAAGCTAAAGCCCAAGAACATTCAAGAAAGAAGAAGGTTTAGCCCATTAGCTTGCTAAGGCCCATTTTCTGATTTCATTTAGTTATGCAATTTTTAATTTTCTTCTAGAAACTTTAGGTTTGAAATTTTGAATTTAAAAATTCAAATCATGACATGTGAGGTGGTTGAATCCACATAAAATAATAACATGTGAAATGGGTGGATGGCATAAAATAATAAGGCAAATTAATGTGGCCACCCACCTTTCTTTCCATATTTTGAATTCTTTTTTTTTGAAAGATGATTGTAATGGCTATATATAACACCCTTTGATGGAATGAAAGGAGATCTTTTGGCAATTATAAATTATTTGAGTTGTTCTAGTGGTTTGAGAGCTTGGTTGCCAAACATTGGCAATCCTTGGTGGGAGTGCTAGTTATCCAACATATCTTTCTTTCCTCACCTCCAATACCCAAGTTCTCTCAATCTCACCAAAAAAAGAGTGCCCACCTCCATCATTAACTCTTGACCCACTTCTATTCATTAAGTGATTTAAATGTCATACAAGTGATTTTTATGAATTAATTATAGTTAATCAATTAGATCTAAAAGAGTCCATAAATTCAATTAAATCTTAAGTATAAGTCCCCAAAACAATTATGAGAAAATTACTAGAAATACATAAACATATCTTAGTAATCCTAATGTAGTTGGGCTTATAATTAAGAGTTAATTATAGAAATAGGGAAAATCTAAAATCACCAATTACACTCAAAATATCCCAAACTAATTGAGATTTTGATTTCATTGAAAACCTCTTTGTTAGTTAAGAATAAAGAGGACTTGGTTAAAATTTTTAGAAATCTACACTAATTATTATGAATTTTCCAACATTTAGGGTAATTAATGATTTAAGTAATTAAATAAAAACCCTTTGAGATGATTTGGAGATATAATTAAAGCCAAGGGTCTTAATTAATATCTTTAATCACCCTAACTATTTTAATGTACAGTTAGATTCTCATAATTAATTTTATAATTTTCTTGATTTTATATAATTTTTAAATGTACAAAATGACTAATTAAGATTTGAAAATTTGAATTTCTTAAATTACTCAGCAAATTAACTTGAAGTAATTATGGGAGGCAAAGGTCATCCCATTGAACAATCACACTATTTAATAAATTAATTATCCAAGTAATTAAGGCTTAATTATACTAATTAAGTGAAACTTTAAACCTAATTAATTATTGTAAACTTAATAAAATTTAGGGTTTTTATTTTTTCTAGATTCTCCTCTATTTAAGCTTTCCAAATTAGGTTTATATATACTTTTTGAATTTTTCTACAATTAGTTATGATTTTTCAAGGATATAACCTTTTAAAATGATTTTTAACCATAATTAATTGATTTACATGGTAAACATTGATGTAACAGCACTTTTCATGTGGCATCATAGGATAGCTTATTTAAAATGTCCCATGTGGCTGCTAACTCAACAACGGAGAAGCATTCATCCCAGCCATTTGATCATAGATCAAATAGTAGAGATTAATTTCATAGATTAAAAGGTAAAAAAATTAAACTGATTAATCATGGCCATCAATTTTAATCATATGGAATGGATGACAGATGATCCATCATTTACATATGGTGAGAGATGAACACCTTCATCTTCTCCATTTGATCTAAACTCATGGAGCTCATTTGATGGTGAAAATAACTCCAAAATGATTAATGGATCATTCTATAGGGAGTCCTACAGCTTGATCGACATCGAACACACATTTCTTTCAAAAATGACCAACATCCTTACGGTTTTCTAGAGTTTGTTGGATTTTATTTTGTGGTTCTTAAGACTGATGACCGAAATGACAAAGGGAGCTCTACCTTAAAGAGACAAAGCTCTGCTGAGAAGTTCATGAGTTTCCTCTCCATCGATCATCCTCTAGACCAAATGCCACCTTGAAGTTCATCAGAGTTGGTCTTGAAGTGCCTTCTAGTGCTTGAAATAAGTGGTTCTTATTCATTTTGGATTGCCAGAGTGAGGGAAAGATGTGGGGAGAGTTAATTTGTTTGGTTAAGGGTTAATGGAGTTGGGTGTGAGGGAGGCTTGGGCTGAAGTGAAGCTTAGTCTCACAAGTGATGGGGTGCACGAGGAGCTCTAGGAACTTGGAGGACTGTGGGTCTCTTGGTAGAACGTGTTTGATGAGTTTAAATGAGGGATGAGGTGCATACCGTCCTCCCCATGTGAACTAACCAAAGGGTGTGGTTCAGGTCATGACCAATTGGCTAGGGGGGATGGCCAAAAATGGCATAGGACTAGTGAGTTGGAGGTCATCTAGTAGCTGAGAAGGTTTAGTGGCCTACAATGAAGTGGATAAGTCCCTTAGGCTAAACTAAGGGTCAACCAAGGTGAGAGAGACCTCCCATTGATAAATGGCTAAGCCCAACCACCTTAGGTCAGGTTTGATTAGTGGTCCTATACTCAAGGAGTGATGTGGGTGGTTGCTATGGCCAAAGGAGTTGGTAGACCTTTTAAATGGAGATTTTATCCTATTTAGAACCCTCGATTCACTTGGTTTAGGTTGAACTAGGTTCACCTTGGGTTGGGTCTACTTGGAAAATTAAGGGGGATAGATTCATGCCAAGTTTAGTTGGGTTTGGACTTAGTTTGATTAGGTTTAGTTCAATTGGACCCATATAAGTCAATTTAGGTTCAAATGAGTTAGGTTGACCAATTGACCAAATTAAGTCAAGAGGGTTATTGGGTTATTTTCAAATTATCATTTAAAATTTATTGGTGTGAATAATTTGATTTAATTTGAAGTGGAATTTGAATTTGAATCATATGGGTCATATAGGTAAAATGGGTTAAGTTGACCAATTTGATCAAACTGGTCAAATTGGGTTGGGTGAGAGGTTGAATTATATTTGATTGTTTATTTAAAAGTGATTGGGGGTTTTGATTTAAATTAATTTGATCCATAATAAGTTTTGGGTCAATTTGACCCTTTAGGTCAAATTGGACAAAATAGGTCAATTGGGTTTGGTTGGCCAAATTGACTTCAATTGGTGGTTGAAGAGTGCTAAAATCAATTTTTGAATGATTGAAGGTATTGACTCAATCCAATTTGATTTAGATCAAACTTTGGCTCAATTTGGCCCTTTAGGTCAAATTAAGTCAAATGACTAAATTGATGTAATTGAGTTTAATAGGTTGCATTTGAGAGATTGGTCATGACCAATAAATATTTTGAAATTGATTTTGTCAATTTGGGTTGAGTCAAGATTTGACTTAAGCCATTAAGTAATGTGAGTCAATTGGCTTGATTGGGTTCAATTTGAATCAATTGAGTGTTGAGATATGTTTGGACCAATTGATAAAATTATGTTGATTGGAATGGATTGGAATGTTTAATAGAGTGTTTGGTCATGAGGCTTAGATTGATTTGATTTGGCTCAAATAAAGTTGAATTGAATTTTGGCTCTAAAAGGTTCGATTAGGTCAACTTAGGCTAATATTCATTTAGGGTTTATTTGATTCAACTGGGTTGCAATTAAGGTTCATTCAAATTTAATTGAGGTTTAAATGAGCTTGGATGAGTTCAATTTTAATTAGATTAGATTAATTTTGGATTTAACCCTTTAAGCCAAAATGGGTCTAATTGGGTCAACTTAGCCATTAGACTAAATTGAATCCTAATGGGCAAAGCTAGGTTTGTAACTAATTTGTTTTGGTCAAGGTTTGATTTGGAATCATTTAGCTTGGGTTTTAATAATTGATTTGGTATAAGATGTTGATTTGGTTTAGAATAAGTGAGCTCTTCTTAACATATGCAGGGGTCTAACTTTTGGGTCCTTTGAGTCTTCTAGGCTTAAGGTTTGTGTCCACCTAGCCACTAGAAGTGTCCTAATTCTTAGAAGACATTGGTGCTTATATCGAATCCTAAGTCTAAGGAGATAATTGTCAACCTCACTCCAAAAGTGAAGTCAATAGTTTCTTAAAGAACCGATGGACATTACCATGAAAAAATTTGATAGCAGTGAATTTCTGTTAGGAATTTCTCTAATAGAATTTTTGATGCTGAAAATTTCTTACAGAGTTCCTATCATTAGAAATTTTCCATTCACTGACGGCCTTTGTGATGGTACATTTTGATCTTAATAATGGAAAATCTATCATATATCTGCCTTAAACTTATACATATTTGAAAAAAATTGAAATAGCTTCACATATCTTTTAATTTTTACTCCTTAAAAACAAACTACACATTAAATACATAATTGATTCATAATTTCCTTTAACTAATCACAAGCAATAAGTAAGTATAAGTCAAATCAATATTTTCATTGCAATAATTTTAAAACATTAACATTTGACCAATTATTTATCAATTGAAGTTAAACATTAAAAAAAATATGATACAAACACAATACTTAAATTACAAACAAAAATTACAAGTAAAAACATAGGCCTACTAATCATCAGTCTCTTCATCATTGATGTCATCTTCCTCTTCCACCATTGGGACTTTCCCTTTTCGTCTGCCTTGGTGCATTTTCTCCATTCTTGTTTCCATGGCAGCCATATGAGCAATCATTTAAGACTCCATTTGAGCCTTTATGCCCTCTGCCACTACAGTAACATGCCTTCTAACTATCTCTTTGATTGAATCACTGCTTATTCTAGGGAATGAATGGTGAGCATCATAAGCTAATCCCTATGAACCTAGGTTAAATATTCTTCTCTTTTTTTTTTACCTACAATAACCTCTTTCATATATCATACTCGGACTACTTAGACTGTTCATAAGAACTACCTATACCATTAGAGCTCTAACTAGTAGCCTCCTTCAACCTCATGTAATCATCTTACAAAAAATTATATTACTATTTAAACAAATAATATTTTTAGTAAAATTATAATTCAAAATTAATAAGTTCAATTACGTAAGCTCTCCATGATCGAATATTAATACACTATTGGTCCTTTTGATGTTGATGTGTTATACTATGTAATTCTGCTATGGTGACCACCATTCCAAGAATTTTTTTCATATAAACATACCAATGAATTTAATTAAGTGTGATGATAATTTTAATTACTATAAGTAATGAATGACTCTCTATCCTTCTTCAATACTCCATGTGTGGAACTAAGCCTTTAGTATGTAGAGAGCTGGTTATGCCCCCACAATCAGATGCTTGATTTTGTTTAGCTTGCACCCTCTTACGAACATAATCTAGGGAGGCCTAAGATCTATAGAGCTTAGGTAACATATCCTCTCTATTCCAAAGCATTCTCTACCATGACTTGCATACATCTATGAACATATCACATGAATGACTGTACCTCTAGACTCAAAATTTCTTTTAAAGTTCTAGCTGTGCTATAGCAGCCACATAAAATCTTTCTGTTACATAAAATACATTAATGATAATCAATAGAACTTTAACATAATCTATTATATTATATATGTGTAAAGAGCTATGATAATATCTCAAAATTTTTAAACCACTTGTTGTGTACTTCAACTAGCACCATCTTCCACGATACATAAAGAGCATCAAATTTGCTCTTTATGATGACCCTTATTTTATGTATAGCTTCCTTTGAAGGATTAAACCTGAAAAATGAAGTTAAGATTAGCACCATAAAAATTTAAAATTGAAAGTTCTAAAATAAACTTATGTACCACTTTCCAACTCAATAAAAGTATGTGGCATAGGTAGCTTAGCTCCACCATGCTCAATAGACATAGATGAATCAGTCTGATTAGGTGGTATATGGTGAAAGCTGGGCTAGTAGTATGGAGTACTATTAGTAAGCTCTAGTGAGTGGTAGGCGTGTGTATGGGTATGTCCAATAGTTCAAGGTGGTGAGATCAAAATGGAGGTCATGGTAGTGATTATAGTGATGACTTGAACATTGGGTTGAGATACAGTCTTCTTTTTTCTTTTGAAGATGCTCGTAATTGATCAACATGGAACATCATCAGCATCACCTAATGCCATATGTTATAAAAGAATTATGATTGTTTGATCTACTAAATAAATAAAAGAAAAGCATTAACTTGTACAAAATAAAAATAGTAGGTAGGAAACGTAAAAAAAATAAAATAGTGTGCAACTATAGTATTTAAAAAATAGAAATAAGTACATCCTATGTATTAAATAAGCATGTTATAACACATGGTTCTATTCATAAGAGAAAATATGAAATTCTTCTACCATTAACACATATATTATGTAGTTTACCCAATGAATGACTAGAAGTCAAATTTAAATTATCTTGTTCCTCTTCATCTTCACTATCCTCATCACTACATTGAATGACATCATCATAATTTGCATTAGCATTATGTAAGCTTATTATTTGCTCAACATTATCACGTAAAAGTCTGAAACCTATCATCTCCTCATCTTGATGAACAAGTTCAATAGTGTTTCAAACTTTAATTCTTGCATTAGGTTTGATCTTGATTTCCACTATCTAATATATTTTTTCTCTTACTCTTCCAAGATATCTAAGGTAATACACCTAAGTGGCTTGATGCACATGGATAAATAAATTGAGCTTAGTATATTTTCTACTCAACTTCACTTCAGTGATCCAATATGATTTATTTGTCATTGTTGTTTTATTTCAAATAAGATCAACCCAATCGCAATTGAATAGAATGACATTTTTATTATATGGTTTAGGATATTATAATTTTATATTTTATTGTAAAATCCCATAAGAATTAATCTCAAGAGGCATGTCAAAAATTGACCCAACATAATAACCCGACTCAAACCCAACACAAAAATTTTAGGTTTGGGTTGACCAAAATAATTTTTAAGTTGGGTTTGAGTCCATCAAATTGACCTGTTTAATTATTCGGGTTGGGTTTGAGTTGACCCGCTAACTCAAAATTGACCTGATTTTGATCCACCAACTAGATTTGACTCATTTTTGATCTGCGAACCTCGAAAGTGACTCAATTTTTACCTATGAATCTGAATTTGTCTCAATTTTGATCTGAGTTTGACCTAATGCATGGATAAATAGATCATTCAGGTTATGTTTGGGTCAATCAGGTTGAAGGTGAGTTGGGTTTGGGTTGAGATTTTTGACCTGTTTAATAAATGGTTTAGGTTCGGGTCAAGCCTATTTGGGTCGAGCCTGAACCCGACCTGTCAACCCAAATTGAGAGATCTCATCATCTGAATGTGTGTTTTCTTTGATGAAAACACCTAAGTTAGTTGCTTTCTTTTATTCTGTCCAAGAACTTGTGTGAACTTTATAACCATTACATCATAAATTGGCCACATATTTACAATTTGCATGGGTCCCCAAGGAAGGTCATAAAGGTCCTGGTTCACCACTCCATTCCTCCAATCATGAACCATTTACATTGAGCTGTATAAAAAGGTGTAGCTACTATATTAGAAAATAACTTTAGTTTGTAAGAAAGATTGCTTACATGTAATTTTAACCATGTAGGGGTTTCATCTTCAACCTTCCTACTAATATTAGTATCATCGACCAAGTTTAAGAAGTTTAAATAACTTAAACTCAATATTAAAATTAACAAGATTAGATAAACATTATATCTAATCTATAACCCAAAATTGGATATCATTATATTGATAGTATTGCATAAGAAAACATTAAACTTTATCGCAGTTGATAAGAACATTGACTATTGATACTCTAGTTCTTTATCATTCAAATATTTAATGTGCTTCAACCTAATGCTTTTCAAAATGTTGAAAAATGGAGAGCACATTTGGTGAAGCTTCAACACCTTCAAAATTATCCTTTTGTACATGTGGATCAAAATAGTAAGAGTAGAAATTTGTATTCTCTAAATCCAAGTAAGTTTCATATATTGAGCTTTAAGGGTGTGCTTTATTCTTCATAATTTTTTTGAGTTTATTCAAGAATCTACAATAATTTTAGAAATTAAATGTGCATAAGTTGATACTTATGTTATTGCTTAATATAAATAGGTACTTCTTAAAAGGGTACATCCAACAATATTACAATGATCCTCCAACTTTAGCTTCTTATGATTGATGTATTAACAAGTGCTCTATTAAGTCAATAATAGCAGGGGGAAAAACCCTTTCAAGCTTACAAAGTGTAAATGAAATGTTTGCTTGAGTTGCCTAAGGTCTTCCATATTTAATCGAGCTAAAGAGAGTTCCTTAAAAATATATTGAGTTCAATCAAAAGATTTGATATTTGATTAGGTAAAGAAATGAATGCAACTGATAAAAAGCATGCAAGAAAATATGGTTATAGTGGCTCTTCATCCAAATATTGTCCCAATCCTCAAATCAACACATCAACTTAAATTAGATGCATAAACATATGATAGCTTCAATGATTGTACCCACTTATAAATTATTCTCCCCTAGTCTAATGTGAGTCAGTACTTGGCTTTAGGCTTCAAAAGTTTTTCACCTATAGTCTCTTTTAGTTTTAGCTCTCTTCTCATTTAATATTCCTTTAAGTCTAATATGGCCTTCATATAATCTTTACTTTTTTTTTTCTTAACATCTAACATTGTGTTGAATATGTTGTCAAATTTTTTTTTCTTTATATGCAGTACATCAAGATTATGCATAATTTAATTAGACTTCTAATATGTGGATCTCAGAAAATACTTCTTTTTGTCTAGTTATGGTTTACATCATAACCCATAAGAAGATTGTTAGATAATATAGGAGAATTAGTTATAGTTAGAATTGAACAAATAATTTGCCATAAGCCATCCCCACTTAATCTTGGAGATGGCTTGAACCATATAAATGCATCCTAATTTATGGTAAATGGATGACCAACAGGTAGAAACATATGATGATAATAGGATATGTAACCACATATAAATTCTTGTGCCTCTTATCTTTTTTACTTTTCTTCATTTACTTTTGAATTGTTGTTGTGCTCTATTATGGGATTTAAATATTTTTTAACTAAAGTTTTTACAAAGATTAAAATAAAGATTTAACTTAAAAATTTTTAAATACCCAATTTACCCATCTCTTGAGTGCATATCCTCTTAATAAGCTTCTTAGTTGATCTTGTGAAAATGTTGAAATAAACTTACATTAAATTAATGTTTGACCTATGCTAGACTTATGTTTGATTTCATGACTTATGGTCAATCAAAGCTTATATCCATGTATTTTATTATCTAAGAAAATAAAATAAAATTTGAAAATGATCATTATTGTCCATAAGGTTGATATTGGAGAATACTTTCCTATGATTATGGGCATAGTTAAAGGTAGATAGATTTTCTTTGACTCAATCTTGGGTCAAATCCCTAAAATTTTTTTTTGAGGCTATTCAAGTCAATCCTCAAAATTTTATGATAAATTGCAAAAGAAATTGGATCATGGAGATGGGTTTCATTGTTTAGTTAAAACACTTATATTTACTAAATAAAGGTTAAATGTAAGTAATGAAAGAAGTCCACTTTAGGTCAACTACAGTTAAACCTAAGTTGTAGAAAAGATTTAATAAAGATTCTCCTACATGGGCTTCTCCTAAGGCTTACTAAAGTCAACATAATGAGATGATTGAACTTACTATATTGGTTGCTAAGAAAGGATTTTGAGTTTAAATTTGTTGGCAATTTTGATGTCAATAAAGAACCCTAATATTTATGGTATATCAATTAGATATGCCATAAATGTTGGAAAAAGTTTCTATTTATTTTGAGTTTTTATATCTAGATTCGATTGGTAAGGTCTTGACTAAGAACAATCTATTTAGTGGAACATTAAAAGGTTTCTTTAGTTCTATGTTCCTTTAGGTGATTCTTAACCAAAAATCCTCTAGTGACTAGTAAATAACTTAATTAAATGATCTTCTACATAATATTAAGTGTATCTTTGTAGTCATTTGGCTTAATAGCTAGGGCTCTAGTCTATAACTTATAAAATCCCTAGTCAGGATAACTCCCTACAATGTGGCCCTAATCACCAAACCCTTTAAGCAACATCTATGTGCATGTTGAACTAAAAGATCTATTGATTATTGTTCTAAACTAGAAAGCTAGCTATCCATCGTCATTCTTACATGTCTGCTATAAGCGAGTTATGAAGGAATAGTCTAGTTGAACTTTCCTAGTATAAGGAATGGAAAACTTGAAACTTTTGACACCATA
The DNA here is from genome assembly GCA_021442155.1 of Cymbidium sinense. Taxonomy (NCBI): domain Eukaryota; kingdom Viridiplantae; phylum Streptophyta; class Magnoliopsida; order Asparagales; family Orchidaceae; genus Cymbidium; species Cymbidium sinense. Next base: position 54,749,434 of record CM038215.1, read on the forward strand.
TGAAGTATATAATTTTGCTAATGCACTTAAAGACTTACATGCTAGATACTATTTCTCTAGATATCACATTTAAAAGACTTACAAACCAGGAAGGAGCCTTAGTAGGATATGGCGCCACATCAGGAGACTTATTATTACTCTTTTTTTGGTAAGCAAACTCTTAGATGAGCATAAGGCGTATCTCTTGAACTTAGTCTAATAAAAATAACCTCATTGCACTATAATTCTAAAGGAGTCCTTGGAGCTTAGGTTCTAATCTCAACCTCAAGAACTTCTATGATTATAGTCAATCACACTTACAAGATGGGCTTTAAGCACATGAGGTTCAAACAAACTAGAAGTCCAACTTGATGATAGTTGATCTCCTAGTTTGAGAGGTGATTTCTTTAATTTAGTTTTTAAATCCTACCTCATAGTTAAAGGGCAATAACAATTATTTCCTAAACCTTCCTTGTTCTTGCTAATCTAGTAATGTGATGGATGAAGACCAATCTAGTTTATGATCATCGTCATATGAACTAGTGGGAATATTAGATTTAAAACCCAAAATTGGATATGAAACAACAAATGTAATTATTCTTAGGTATCTACAACAAAATATTGGGTGAATGACTATATTCAAGTAGATTAACCTTAATTCAACATCATACCTAAAAGGAGGTATCATGAAAAACAACCTTTCCTTGCTATGTGTTTGGATCCAATGAATTATATCAAAGAAAAAAATAATAGGTACATTAGGGGATAATGATGAGAGTGTAGAGTGGCTTTACAGTGTGAGACTTACAAGTCATTTATGTGTGTATCATAACGATGTGCATGTGTGTGTCTACATGACTAGAATATAAAGAGCAATAGTTGATGACTCACATATGGAGCATACATTAGGTGAAGCAGTACCTTAAAGGTTTAGATGTACACTATAATTAATTTTAACACAACCCTTTCCTAGGTAAGATTATAAACTACTTGGGACATCACAATAACCTTTTTTCTATCAACTCTTAAAGGCCTAGAACATACTAAGAGCCTAATTAGGGAGGAAGCTACCAATCAGTAATGATGTAATGGCAACTTTATTGAATATATTTATGATGTAAGGAATGAGTTTTGGTAACCCAATCTTAATTGTGTGACTCAATTGGGGAAGTAAGAGTTTTGGTGTCCTAGACTCTACTAGAGAAAGGATGAAATTGCAAATCATATAGGTGTCACCATAACTTTATCATGAGTTTTGATGACCCACCCTTACTCTACAAGAGAAAAATGAAGATACAAATCATTCAAGGTGATGACATAGTACAAACCATTCAAGGTGTCATAGTAACTTTTTGAGTTTTGATGATTCAAAGTCCACTAAGGAAGGGTTGAAGTTACAAACCATTTGAGGTGTCACATTAACTTTATGAGTTTTGATGACCCAAACATTTGAGGCATCAAGTTACTTTATTTATGATGAATTCAAATGAGGTTGTATAATGCAACCTCAACTGGCTCATATTTTAACTTTTGAAAGGAAGAAGGTCATATGATAGATTTTTAAAAATTGTAATCTACCAAGAGTTGAATTGGGAAAAATGATATTCTCCAATTGGTTTCTATTTTATATTTAATGTTGTTTATAGATTAAGTTGGAGCATATTAACTCATTTTTTTTGTAGTGTGCACCAAGATTGTTTTATCTGTTGTCGAAGGCATGGTGGGATAGTGATGTTGTTGTATAAGAAATAAATTTGATTAATTTCAAGATCTATATAAATCTTATTTGGTAGTGAGTTTTGGTAATCTAGATTTACCTTTGAGAATAATATAGATTTCATGGGGATTGAACATTGTTCATGACCTCTTTATGCAATAAATGAGTCCTGATAAACAAAATTTATTATTAGAAGGAAAATTAGTATTTTGATATACTCTCCTTTAAGGGTGAGTTTAAAATGTTTCATTGGTGGGACCTAGACTTGATGTTTACTATTGAGCATGTTATGATGAAGTTGTAGAAAGATTTATTAATAGGACTCATTTAATAATAGTCAAGCATATATTTCATCATTTGATAGATACTCCTAGGTTACACTTGTGATATCTTAAAATTATTTATCATGTAATTTGATTGCTTAGTCAAATGCTGACTTTGTAGATTGTAAAATTGATTTAAAATCACATATAGCATATGTCAATTTTTAGAATCATCACTTGTGTCTTGATCCACTAGGAAACAAAACTCTATTTCTCTCTTTACTACTAAGGCTGAGCATATAGCTACAAAATGTTGTGTTATTTAAGTTCTTCTAAAATAATATGTTGACCTCACTTTTGGAGTGAGGTTTACTGCCTTTACCCTAGATTTAGGACTCTTCTAGACACTAAGATTTTCCTTGTGCTAGACACTTCTAGTGATTAAGGGAACACCAAACCCAAGCTTAGAGAGCAACCATAGGACTACAACTTATCATAAGACTATAGCTTATCTTAGGAGAAGTGAAGCCTCACATACCCTAAGACTCAACCAAAGTCCATGATCAATCAATTAACCAAATCCAAATCAAATGAATACACTCCAAGCTCTAAGATGCCAAATTGATTTAGGCTCAATTTGATCCATTACAGGCTCAACTTGGCTAGACAAGCTAAGTTGATTAAACCCAACCTAACCTATTTGGATTCTTCAAAATCAAACCAACTTGATTGAAACTCAACCTATCAAAACTCATTTGGACTACAATTTAACATGATTACATCTTGATTGTTCCAAGCATCCTACCAAACATCATAACCTATCCCAATCTACTCAATCAAGCCAATCAACTCCATTGATCCAAGTTGGTCCATTTGACCTAAAAGGGTTTGAATGGGCCAAAATTTAATCTAACTCAAATTAATTGCAACCAAAGCCTCCAATCAACTCTAAATTTATCATTGAATATGTTCCAATCTTCATAGCCTCAACTGCACCTAATCAACCCAATTGACCCATCCAATCCAAGTAGATCTAAATGACCCAATTGAGTCAAACTATAATCAAACCTTAATTAGAACAAACCAACTCACCTAATATCTTTTAAAATGATTGTCAACCACCATCCATCATTAAATTGCACCCAATTTGATCATTTAACCCAAGATGGCCCAATTTGACCTAAAGGGTCAAATTAAACCTACTCCCATTCCAACTCAAATTTATTGCAACTAATGACATCAATTAATTATTAATTGAATATTGAACACAATCTAACCACCAATTGAAGCCAATTTGATCAAATGAACCCAATTGACCCATTTGACCCAATTTGACTTAAATGGTCAAATTGAACTAAATCTCATATTAATTCAAATCAACATTGACAATCAATCTCAAATGATCATTCAAACATGTACCAACTTCTACTTAAACCAATTTGGCCAATTTGATCAAATTGGCCAAGTTAACCCATTTGGCCTAAATGAACCCATTTGGACCAAACTCAAATCCACTTCAAATTAAATTAAACCAATTGCACCAACTCATTCATAATAATCATTTGAACATTTTCCAAGAGCCATTTCAATCTAATTTGACCAATTTTCAACTTAGCCCAATTGAACCCAAATTGACCTATATGGGTCAAATTGAGCCAGACACAACCAAGCTTGGCGTGACTCATCCTCATGACCCCATTGAATTGCCCAAGTCAACTTGATCCTAGGTGGACTCAGTTCAACCTAAACCAAGTGAACCAAAGGTCCCAAATAGAACAAAAACCTAAATAAGATGGTCCAACCCCTCCCTTTGCATGAGGTAGCCACCTTACCATGCCTTAAGCTCTCCCAAGCTAATTAGGCCTAACCCAAAGTTATTGGGCTTAGGCTTTGGGCAAGGAAAGGTCTTCCTCACTTGGGTCAAACCTTGGTTCACCCCCCATAATATATCCACTTCATGGGGAGCCACCAAAATTTCTGGGCCACTAGGAGACCTCCATCTCATCAATCTTATGCCATTTTCGGCCACCCCTGCTAATCAGCCAACAACCACTGCGTGAACCAACCATTTTGGTTGGTTCACATGGGGAGGAGGTGTATCACCTCCTCCCTATGCCTGATCAAACACACACACACCCCTCAGATGATCCTGAACATTCCCCAAGCATCCCCAAACTCCCTTGTGCCTCTGGCCGTCGGTGAGACCGAGCTCCACCCAAACTCGAGCTCCCCTTCCATCCAAAACCACCAAAACCTAACCAAACTCAAATTAATTCCTCCCACACCTTCTCCTAGCCTAGAAAAATGGAAATAAATTGATTCTCGATCGATCTGAACATTTGAAACCACCACAAGACCAACTCCGGTGAGCTTCACGACAGTGTTTGGGTCACATAGCCATTGACGGAGAGGTAGCTCGTGGTCTTCTAAACAAGGCTTTATCTTTTCAAGATAAAGCTACCTCAGTTGACAGACCGTAGGTCCTTATCTCCAACAAGGTAAAATCTAGCAAACCAAAAGATCATTGGTTTTTTTGTAAGAAATTATGATTTAACGTGAATCCCACTATAGGATCCTTTTAGTTTTCTTCATTAATCATTTTGGAATCATTTCCAACATTGAACAACCTCCAGTGAGCTTGAATCGAGTGCTAAAAGATAGACGATGTCTGTCTTTCGGTGATCGTGAAATGATAGATCATTTGTTGCCCATTCCACGTGATTAGAACGGACGACCGTGATTAATCAAATTAGATTTTAGATTTTGTTTCCTTTAAAATCATGGGATTAATCTTGACCATTTGATCCGAGATTGAACGGATGAGATGAAATCGCATCCGCCGTCATTGAGTCAGCTATCACATTGGATGTTTTAAATAACCAATATCGCGTGGTGCCGACTGTGTAAATCGATTAATTAGGCTTAAAATTATAATTAATTATGCAAAACTTCAAAAATTCCTAAATAAGTTTATAAAAATAAAAAATACAAATAAACCCATTTTTGGAAAGCGTAGACAGAGGATAATTTAGAAAAAAAAATAAAATTTCTAAGTTTTGTCTAGTGAACGATGATTAATTAAAGTTTAAAATTTTTATTAATTACTTTAATTAAGCCTTAATTACTTCTAATTAATCTAAAAATTGGCTTGTTGAATACATGGGATGACTTATATCTCCCATAATTTTCTTGGATTAATTTACTAAGTAGATTGGGAAAATCATAATTTATAGTCGTAATTACCTCTTCTAAGTAATTTAGTAAGTATTAAAATTAAGAAAATTATTAAATTAATTATGGAAGGTTATCTAATCATCATAACTATAAGGATGATCAAGAAAAATAATTAGGACCTCCCCTCCTAATTGCTTCCTCAAAATCATCCTTAAGCCCTTTAATTAAATGTTTAAATAATTAAATGAAATAAAGAAGAGAAAATTAAAATAAATAAAAATTACATTATGATTATTAGTATAACAAGTAAGATTGATTTAATTAATCCTTCTTATGTGCTTAGTTAACATAAGGGTTTTAATGAAATTATGATTTTCCATAGGTTTAATAAATTATGAAAGTAATTAGCTTAATCTTCTTAATTTAATCAATTATTTAAACAAGGGATTGATTGAATTCGAATTCTTAGAGCATTGGTGAATTTATTTTCGAATGCATTATCATATTTCATAGGTCTTTGCTTAATGGTTAATTAAATTAAGTGACTCTTTGGGAAGGTAACTAATTGACTTGCTGATAAGCCAAATCAAAATAAGTCATAAAATTTACTTAATTTTCTTTTGAATTCATTAACTAACCAACATGGGTATGGGTTAAATAAATTGATCTTGCTTCTCCTCTTTAGAATTAAAAAAAATTCAAAATAGAAAATTTAAATCTTAAAGAAGTTTTGATTAGGCTTAAAGTGTGTTTATTTAGTATGATTGTCCTTGGGTTTTAATGAAGCCAAGTATGTCATTTGATGATGTTTAATTAATTTAGTTCAATTATTATAACTTTGTATGCCATGTGTTTCATACATTCATATTTCAATTATTATAACTTTTGAATTCATTAACAATATGGTGTGGCCATTATCACTATATAAATCTCAATTTTTTATTTTTAGATAAGGATTAGGTGCTAATTATCAATTAAATGATTATAATGAAAATCTTTATATTTGCAAGTCTTATTGTAATGAATGAAACTTAAATAAAAATTCATTTGCTAAAAAATAATAATCTACAACTTTTCATGATTTTATTTTATAATCATATATGCATGCATGTGTATTGGAACTTGCAAGTATATAGTCTAGACATCATGATAACACGAGGCTTTAAGTAGCGTCAAGGAAGTTTTGATAATCTCACATCTTTGGTTTAACAAAGGCATGCACTTGAATAGCTTTCTTATTCACTTGTATGCATATGATTGGATATGAAGTGAGATTTTCTTTATTACAAAATTCATGCATATTCATGAATATATAAAATGCATCTGTATGTATATATTAAATTAAAGTGAAGTATTAAAAAAGGGTAAAAAATGAAATGAGATTATAATGTTATTGATAATGAAATTAAAATGATAAAGCATTATGCATTTGATGGTGACTTGGCTTCATTAACCTTAAGATGCCTTTCATGTTTAAATAAAATTTATTAAGTCAAATCCAAACATAGGATTGATTGAAATTGATGATTCATTAAGAAAGTTAAGAAAAATCATAAAATTCATCTCTTAGAATTAACTTAAGGTAGGGATTAAAGGGATTCAACTCTTTTCTTCTCTTTACAATGATAAATTATAAGTAAAAGATAAAATAAGATATATGATTTAAAATCTAATTAAAGTCTTAAACTAATTGAAGTGTAACTTCCCTTAATAAGGGATGTAAACATTCAAACACTAGAAAATATCAATCTTAATGCCTAAGCAAAACATACCACACTTTGGCTATAACACATAGATTAGAACACTAAGTCATTGATCTTAGTTTTGGGTTTGACCAGTGATTATTGTGGTGATATGTTTTATTTGTGATGTAATATTTTTAGACTAGATGTTAGGATTGCTTGTGCGTAGACTGGATGTTAGGCCGTTATTAGCTTACTAATATTTTATGCATGAGATTGTGCTTAAGGGAATGCTGTAATAATAAAATATAAAAATACCTTTTGCTTCTAGGTGCTACTTAAGTCCCTAAGCATAATCCAATTAGGATAGGTGGGCTTGGTTACTCAAATGTAGGGTGCTAAATCCAAATATGTGAAATATAATTGATTGGCTTGAATGTTTATTTAGCTACCATATATTTTGTAGGTGTAGTCAGAGTTACTTTTCTTATAAAAATATAATTTTGTAATATGATTAGGATTAGTGCTATGGGGTTTAGGATGTGTAGTGCATAAAAGGTAAAGATTTATAAGGCCCTGTAAGTCTAAACCAAGCAAATCCAAAGATGGAAAGAAGAACAAGAATTGAAGACTCCCATAGAATTTATTTCATTTGTAAAATTTAATTATAATTTGGGCTATATAATGGTAGAGCTCGGCAACTTAATTTCTTTTCTTTTTTGAGGTGTATGACGGTAGCCAGCCACACTAACCTTTTATTATTTCACATAATTTGAAATGCTTGATTGTTGTGTTTACATTGTGCAATAGAAATCACATGAATTTTATAAGTTTCTTAGAGTGTGATGATTTGATGTGTGGCCTGCATGCGATAAGCTCTTTAGGATAAAATTAAATTTTTTACCCCCTCATCAATAACTCATAACTAAAATCTTAATCAACATATAACCTCAGTTTAAAGCCTAGGTTTATAATCAAGATAAATAAAATATTTAGCAACTCCTTAGCTGGATGTTGAATGTTATCACATCATGAATATTATATTATTTCACTTTTAGAAATAAAGGATCTCCACTCTTGCATGATAGGGGATAGGCTTAACCTATGAGGCAATCCCTTGTAGTGGAGAATACCTCTTCTTGTTGATTTAGTCCACAACTTAATTTCATCATGCCATTAAGCATAATTATCCCAAGCCCTGGTCCAAATTATTGCATCAAAATGATTTAAAAATTTATAAATTTTACATTAGTCTAAGGCATATTTTTATACCAATCATGATCCAGTCTCTTAGAAAATGAATTTAGGACTCTAGATTCTTTTCTAACTAATAACAACATAGCCATCTTGCATTTATATGTGACTAGTGATTTTAAAATGTAGGGGGTGTTAGCTGACAACTATTTCAAGTAGTTGTAAGTCTATAAGAGTCAAGATCAGTTCATTCTCTCTTGCTATGTGTAAAAGTCCTCATCTCTTAGGAATTTCTATAATCTTGTATTGTTGGAATATAAGTCTTAGCTTTCTAATAAAATTTCAACTCAAATGATAATAAATTCTCTCTTTCAAAAATGTAAAGCCTCACCATAGGGTAGACTAAAGCATCCACTAGGCTTCTGAGTATTTTGAATGTTTCCTACTTATTCTCCTTTGGAATCCATGAAGAAGTCTTCCTACTTGAACAATCCTACTTGATTTCAATAACAACCAACCTTTGATAGTCTAGCTTCATAATCTTTGGAGATATTGGTTGACTACTTTAATCGAGAGTATTCTTAGGGAATTCCCATTCCTTAGGATGTGATTAACTATGAAAGCTTGGTTCCATAAAGAATTAAAGAACCCAACTTAAAATAAACCCTACTTTACTTCATCCATGTAAAGTAAGGGAAAGATCTCTGGTATATAAGTAGACCCATTTACCTTAGGAGTCCTTATTAGATGTTTGAGTCTATTATTGGGTGATGGTTCTATCTTTCAAGATAGTACATCATATCTTAATGTTGCACTCGATCACTTCAATAAGTACCCCATAAGATCAGTGTGGTGTCCCTATGACTCTAAATTAAAACACCACACAATAGTTAGAAAATTTTGGCAATAGATTAGAACACATTTCTACTAGATGTCATAACAATAATGCTATATGTTTGATCGAAAATCCTATTCATCACTCATTGACCAACATATTGAGATCAGACATCATTTCATTAGGGATCATGTGTGTAAATGTGATGCTAATATGAAATTTGTTAGCATTTATTTTAAATTGTATATATTTTTACTAAATCTTTACTAGAAGATTGCTTTTTTAATTTATGTTATATATGCTTGATATGCTTGATCCATCCATTTAATTTTAGAAATTTTACTTTCATAATCTTACACATATTCAATTCTTTTTGATGTTACTAAAAGGAAGAAAAGTTTATATCTTGGTTTCTAATTTTCTTAACATGCAAAACATGATTTACTTTGTTACATAATTTACTTTACTACAAGATTTGCTTTCTTTATAACAAGATTTATTTTTCTACATGATTCACTTTATTACATGATTTATTTGGTTGTATGTAAAATTTATTTTAAAAGGTTGATATAAGGTCATTTTGCACCTTCATTCCTATACATTACCAACATAAGTTTATCATTGCAAAAAAGGGGAGATTGCTGACTCCATGAGCCCCATGATTCAATTATTTTATTTTGATGATAATAAACATATGATTGAAACCTACAAATATTTTATTTCAAGTGTTTCAGAAAATTTACTAGACTTAATTTAATTAATCAGCTCAAGAAGATCAATTTAGCTTGGATGTGGGTTCATTGAAAATTTTCTTAGAAATTGCATAAAATAATTAATAAAGCTCACAATAATAATAATAATAATTGCTAAAATAATTGCATTTCATTTATTTTAAAATTTTGGAATATTTTTGTTAATTTAATTTGCATTATTTTTAATTTATAAAAAGTTTTTTTTGGACAATTTGGGTACTAGCATGTTTTAAAGTCTAATCCATTACATCTCAAACTTAGTTTAATTCATTTAATGTTACATTAATTAATCTACATGCTTTATTTATTAATTTATCTATTTAATTTAAGCATGTGAAATAAATTATTAAATAAATTATTATAATTATTATTTTCTCTCTTCAAATTATTCCTTTTTCTCTACCATATCATTTATGCATTATTTTTAATTATTCATCATACCATGGCCGAATGTTTCAAGTTTATTTCCATATTATTCTTAATTTAATTTGATGAATTATTGTTGTAATGACCTCTATTTCTGTAAATTCAAATTATTTTATAAAGTAAAATATAAATTATGCTATAAATTATTTCCAAAATTATTTTATTCTATTATGGTATGTTATGGATGGCCCTCATAGATTTAATTTAATTTAATTTAATTTGTTTTACGGTAATTCAAAATTAAATTCAAACTATATTGAAGATAAATTATTTCTTTTTCTGCAAAACCTTTTGTTGTTAACCTATTATGACCTACCCATATTTATTTAAAATTAAATTTTTTTTGAAATTGATGTCTCTTCTTAAATTGTTTTCCTTAGTATTTAATTGATTGGTTTGCATTAATTACTAATTGATCCATTTAAGGAATTGGCTTGGCTATCCCATGCATTTGAATTAGTTTGATTTATTTTATTTTGATTTAATTCAAACTAGTTCCATATTCACTCTCTTGAGTATTCTCGAATTATTAAATTAAGTGATTTCCATTTAATACTTTTTCCTTACTTAACTTGGCTAGAAACTATAATTTTAAAACAATTCGAATCGTATTCAAATTGACATATTTATACTTTCCAATTTAATTTCCCTTTTAACTTTTTTCTCTTATTTTTCTTCATGCTTGGTCAACCTCCCTTTTATGTTTTTCGGATATAATCCCTCACATTTGTATCTTGAAAACCTCTTGATGAACTGCTCCTTTGGCTGACCCCACTAGCAAAATATTCCAAAGAGCTTCTTCATTAAAGATTTTAAGTTTTCTCTTCTCACTATCTTTCATTTCAAGCTTTCTCAAAAGTAGATCAGGCCATCTACTTCAAGTCTTGATCTTTTTATTTTTGGAGAAGGGCTATTGGAGCTTAAATTTATTTCCCCACTTCTTTTTCAAGAGGCATGAGTAAGATTGTTTTAATTTTACTTTAAGTGTGCTTGATTGTTCTTGATCTTACTTATTGAATGACAAGATTTTAATTTGATTTGGTTAAGTATTTTTGATCCTTAATCCTTCTTCATTCAAGAGATTTCAGGATCTTCATAAGATTTTCATATGTGATTTGATTACTTTGATTATCCATGATTTTATTTCAAAGGTTTGTATTTCATATTTTGCAAGTATCTCAAGATTAAATTTTGTTTAAGGTCTTTACATCAAGCTCTTTTTAACATTCATATCATTATATTTCTAATTTCAAAAGTGATAAAAATATTTTTTATGCCATATCTTATTTCTCATCTTAGTTGAGAGCAAAATATTTTTAAAATTTGAGAGTTTGATTTATAGTCTTGTACTTTTATTTTTTTCTCTTGTAATTTGAAGTTGTTGGGGTTGTACTTGCTAATGTAGGATATTATGTAATTTATAGGGTTGTACTTGGTAGGTTAGGAGAGTTCTTAATTTGTTTATGGTTGTACTTCCCTAGTGAAGGAAAGTAGGTGTTTGAGGTTATAAGCACATAAACATTCTTGTGCATCCTATAATTTTTACTTTTCTTCATTTACTTTTGATTTGTTTTTGTGCTCTATTATGAGACTTAAATATTTTGTAACTAAATTTTTTACAAAGATTAAAATAAATCTTTAACTTTAAAAATTTTAAATACCTAATTTACCCCTCTTTTGGGTGCATAGCCTCTTAACAAGTTTTTTATATGATCTTATGAAAATATTAAAATAAACTTACATTAAATTGAAGTATGACCATTGTTAGACATATGTTTGATTTCATGACTTATGGTCAATCAAGGCTTATAATAATGTATTTTATCATATAAGAAAAATAAATTAAAATTGAAAATGGTCATTTGTGTCCATAAGGTTGTTATTGGAGAATGCTTTCCTATGAATTTGGGCATAGGTAAAGGTTGATAGGTTTTCTTTGTCTCAACCTTGCTGGTCAAATTCCTAAATTTATTTTGAGGCTATCTAAGCAAATTCTCAAAATTTTATGATCAATTGCAAGAGTAATTGGATCATGGAGATAGGCTTGATTGTTTAAGTACAACATTTATATCTACCAACGAAAGGTTAAACTTGAGCAATGAAGAAGTCCACCTCAGGTCAACTAGAGTCAAGCATAAGTTGTAGGAAAGATTTAATAAAAGATGATTCTACATGGGATTCTCCTAAGGCTTACTTAAATCAACATACTGAAATGATTGAGTTTACTGTGTTGGTTGTTAAGAAAGGATTTTGAGTTTAAATTTATTGGCATTTTTTATGTCAATAAAGAAATATTAATTAGATATTCCATAAATTCTAGAAAAGTTTTTATTTATTTTGAGTTTTTACATCTAGACTCGACTGATAGGTTCTTGACTAAGAGTCATTTATTTAGCAGAACGTTAAAAAGTTTCTTTCATTCTAGGCTCCTTCAAGTGATTCTTAACTAAAAATCCTCTAGTAACTAGTAAATAACTTAATTAAATGATCATCTGCATAATATTAAGTGTATCCATGTAGTCGATTAGCTTAATGGATAGGACTTTAGTCCTTAACTTATAGAGGCCCTAGTCAGGATAACTCTATACAAGGTGGGTCCTAATCACCAGACCCTCTAAGAAACATCTATGGGTATATTGAACTAAAATATCTACTGATTATTATTTTGAACTAGAAGGTTGATTATCCATCATCATTCTTGCATGTCAGCTATAAGTGAGTTATGAAGAAGTAGTCCAATTGAACTTTCCTAGTAGAAGGAAAGGCAAACTTAAACCTTTTGACACCACATAAAGTATATAATTCTGCTAACACACTTAACAAACTTACATGCTTGATGTTGTTTCTCTAGATAACACATTTAAAAGACTTACAAACCAAGAAGGAGCCTTACTAGTAGGATATGTCATCACATGGAGAGACCTTATTTTGGTAAGTAGACTCTTAGATGAGCATAAGATATATCTCTTGAACTCTATCTAAAAGAAAAGGTAACCTCATTGCATTATGATTCTAAAGGTGTCCTCTGAGCTTGGGTTGCAATCTTGACTTCAAGAACTTTCATGATTATAATCAATAATGCCTTACAAGTTGGGCTCAAAGCATATGAGTTTTAAACAAACAACAAGACTAACTTCATGACAATGTATCTCTTAGTTTGATAGGTGATTTCTTTAATGTAGGTTTTAAATTCAACCTCATAGTTAAAGGGAAATAGAAATTATTGTCTAAACCTTCCCCACTCTTGCTTGCCTAGCAATGTTGAAAATGAAAGCCAAATTGTTTCCTCAAAATCATCCTTAAGCCCTTTAATTAAATGATTAAATAATTAAATGAAATAAAGAAGAGAAAATTAACATAAATAAAAATTACATTATGATTATTAGTATAACAAGTAAGATTGATTTAATTAACCTTCCTTCATGTTGAGTATACACCTGTGTATCTCACCATTTGATTTGATGATAACAAACTTTGTGTAGTAAAAAATAATTATTTCTTTATAAAATAAATTATCCACATTAATCATTATGAATATCATTCTTAATTTAGATTTATATTGATGATAACTATATATTCATAAAGCTACTATTTATTTTGTTCAAGTGTTTCAGAAAATTCACTTGACTCAAGTTGCTTAGTTTGATCAGGAAAGTCATATCAACTAGACTAGGGTAGTTTGGACATTTTCTAAGACTTACATAAAAAGACAAATAAGAGCTAAAGAAAATAAAATTAATGTCTTAATCAGTTTAATATATTTTATTTAAAATTTTCCATATTTTTCTACATATTAAAATTGCATTATTCTTTAATTATTTCATGACTTATTCTTTTTGGATAATCTAAATCACTTGCATAAGTTCAAGTATCATTTATTATGCTTTTAAGTAAGATGAATTTATTTGATATTGCATTAAATTATTTTCATGCTTAATTACATTAATTATCCATTTCTTGTTTGCATAAGAATAAAACTATTAAAAAATTATCCTAATTATTCCTTTTCTCTCTCATATCCTTTTATCTTCTCTCTCATATCATCCATATTTTTTTGGAAACATTTTGAATATTTATTTTGTAGATTTTTAAATGATAAATCATATGAGATTTATTTAAATCATTTCCGTAATATTTCTCTACTTTATTCAAAATTTAAAAGTCCATTTATTTGAATTTTGAATTTAAATTAAATATATATTACCATATTAATGCAAATTTGAATCTATTCACTTTTGGAATGATTTAGCCAACCCTATCATGCTTTAATTTAGCTAATTTACATTTATGTGAATTAATTTATGTTAATTTAAATTTAAATTTAAATGATCCATGTATTTATACTCTTTCCATTTTAATTTTATTATTTATGAAAAAATATGGCCAACCCCTCCTTGTATTCTATTTGGAGTAATTAAATTTGTTTAAATTAATTCATATCTTCTTTAATTTGATCTCCCATAATTTATTTATGATCAATTGCATTGAATGGAGATCTAATCCATACTTGGAAACATTGTTGCCAAAATTCATGTTGATTTTTCTTGATTTATTTTTTATTTTTATTTCATTACTTTCCCTAATGTTTCAAATCTATATTAGCTAATTGATCTATCATATTTGATGCATTAAATCATGATTGAACTCCTTTTGGAAATGTCTTGGCCATCCCATGCAAATTAATCCTTAATATATTTTAAATTCAAATTAAATTGAGTCACTTTCTTAATTGATTCTTGTTGACCTCACTTTGGAGTGAAAATTAGCCTTTCTCATCCCAGACTTAGGAATCTTCTAGAAACTTAGATTTATTTAATGGTAAGAAACTTCTAGTGATTAATAGAACACTAAACCTAAGCTTAGAGACTTAGAGAACGTAACCCTAAGCCTAGGATGTGCCTTAGGGTAAATAGGTTCTACCTATTCTATGTCCTAAACCAAGATCCATGCCTATTCACTCATCCAAATATAAACTAATGTAAATGAAGCACAACCAACCTCAAACCTATTCAATTATTCTTTATTGAATTTGGTTTTCCAATCCAAGCTCCAAGCCAAATTAACCTGGACTTTAATCCAAGTTAGCCTAATTGACCTAAAGAATTCAAATGTGGAAAAACCTAATTTAGCCCAAATCATTTACGATCAAAGCCACTAATCAACTTTAAATCCATCATTCAACCCCTCTCAACACTTAATTGATTGACACCAATTGAATCCAGTTCAACCCAATCAAACCAATTGGTTCACTTGACCCAATGAGACATAAATGACCAATTTCATTCAAACTCCAATCCAACCCAAATTATATTAAATCAACTCTTCTGATCCCTTCCATAATGATTGTTGATCACTTTTGATTACACAATTACAATCAATTGGGTAAAGTTAAGCCAATTTGACCACTTAACCCAAGTTGACCCATTGACCTAAAGGGCCAAATTGGGCCAAATCTCATTTCAATCCAAAATGATTGCAACTAATGCCTCTATTCAATTATAAATTGATTGTCGAATACTCTACAATCATCAATTGAAGCCAATTTGACTAAGCCAAAGCAATTGACCTACTTAGCCCAAATTAACCTAAAGAGTCCAATTGAATCAAATCATTCCCTAATCCAAATCAATTCAAACTAACACCTTCAATCATTCCCAAATGATCAATTGAACATGAACCTACCAATGCCCAAGCCAATTTGGCAAATTTCAAATTGGCCAACATGACCCATTTGACCCAAATTGAACAATATGAGCCAAATTCAAATCCAACCCAAATTAAATCAAACCATAGTAGCAATGCATTCCAAATGACCAATTGAATTCACCAAACCTTTGGTTTGACCTAATTTTGTCAAATTGGTCAACTTAACCAAATTGAACCCATTTGACCCATATGGGTTAAATTGAGCCAAACCTAACCAAATCAAGCCTAAATGAAACCAAACTTGGAATGACTCATCCTTGGGTCACCATGGGCCTGCCCAAGGAGGCACAACCCATGGTGAACCTGGTTTGGGTCAAACCCATTGAACCAAGCCCTCCAATTGGGATAAAATCCCCATTTGAATTGGTTCTCCAACTCCCCATCCGATGATAACCATCTTTGGCTCTTCTTGGACAAGAGGACCACTGACCCAACTAATCCCAAGGCTATTTCAGCCTTTGGCCATGAGAGGTTGAGTTCAACAATGCCAACTCATTGGTCCACCTAAAGGAGGCTCTACACCCCGTGCCAGCCCATTCCACTCCCTTAGCCTCTCACCCTCAGCCACCTCAGTAGTTCTCTGCCACCTCTGGCCAACTACCCAGCCGAAAGATTGCCAAAACTTGAACCAATCTTAGCTCTTGGTTCAAACTTCACAGACAACTTCCTTAGAGCATTCTAGACAATCCCATACCCTTTCTAGAGCTCCTTGTGTGCTCCACCATCAATGAGACCAGCCCTCGATCAAACCTGTGAGCTCTGTCCGTCCAAGCTTCAAACATCTATACCAAATCCAAATTAACTCTTCCCCTTACTTTGGTGAACCAAAATGAATCATTTCTAAGCGATTCGAGAACTAGAAGACATCCCTAGACCAACTTCAATGAGCTTTGTGGTGATGTTTAGTCAATAGAGCAATCGAGGAGGCAGCTCATGATCTTCTCAATAGGGCTTCATCTCTTCAAGATGAAGCTACCTCTATCAACGAACTGTCAGTCTATAGCTCTAGTGAGGTTAAAATCTGGAAACCATAGTTTCCTGCTTTAGGGGTAAATACTAAGTATCATTTCTTCTCTTTAGGTCTTAATAATTCAAACACCAAAAATCAAATTTCATAAGAATTTTTAGTTAATCTTAAAGAATATTTATTTGGCTTGATTGTCCTTAGGACTTAATGTAATTGAATATGTTATTTGCAATGTTTAATTACCTCTTTCCAAGCATCACAAATGTGCATGGCATTTGTGTCATATATTCATGTTTAAAAAAATAAATAAATAAAAAAATGATTATATCTAAGTTGCATGTGTTGAAAAATATTATCATATGGTGTGGCTATTATCACTAATAAATCCTAAATTATTTTACAAAACTATAAGCTAATGATATAAATTTTAAATTAATGTTGGTTATAAATGTTCAATAAAATCAATGTTTACTTATAAATCAAATATGGTAAAGGATTATTTTATTTTCATGATTCATGTGTATGTTTATATATGTTTGGAGTTAGCAAGTATATAGTCTGGACATCCCAAGAACTTGAGGTTTTAAATAGGCCCAATGAGGTCTTAGATAATCTCACTTCCTTGGTTTAACAATGGCATGTACTTGCTTAATTTCATTCATGTGTTTGCATGTGCTAGAATTTGGAATAGAACTTTATTTTACATGAATAAAGGATTTGTTATTATATAATCTTTGCATAATTTTCATTCCTATGCTTGTGTGTATGTTTATATGTAGTTAAGTTAGAAATATATAGTTTGGAAATCTTGGGAATATGAGGCTTTAAGTAGCCCCAATGATGTTTTAGATAATCTCACTTCTCTAGTTTAACAATGGAACGTACTTGCTTAAATCTCTAATATATGTGTATATATGCTTAACTAAAAGATAAAATCTTTCTTCTCTACCAAAATAAATGCATTAATGATCATTCAAGTGTGCCAAAAATGCATATATATTTATATATATATTGCATGTATAAATATGTGTATTAAATCAAATACCATGAATGATAAAAATGAAGAAATGTGCATGCTATTGATGATGGAAAGAAGTGGTGGAATGTTATCCATATAATAGTGATTTGATTTTATTAATCTTGCGATGCCTTTCATCTTTGAATAAGATCCCTTAAGACTAACCCAATTTAGGTTTAATAAAAACATATGTAATACAATGATTCACTAAAGAAACTAAAGTCATAATAATATACCTTTAGAAAATAACTTAGGATTTGAATGAAGGGGGTCAAACCTCTTTAATCTCTTCATAATAACTTGAAATTAAGTAGGCATCAAATGAAACAAAAGAAATGTAAATTAAAATTAATCAATTCATTCAAAGATTTAAAGTGGAACCTCCCCTAATATTTAACTTAAATGATTCTAAAACTTAGATAATTATACTTCTAAAGCCTAAGCAAGATATAAAACACTAAACCTTAGCACACACATTAGAATACTAAGTCACCAATTCTATCCTTTAGGTTAGGCTGGTGTATGTTATGGTGTTATGTTTTATTTTATGATATAATATTTTAGACTAGATGTTAGGATTGTTTATGCATAGAGTGGATGTTAGGTCGTTAATAGCCTAATGATATTTTATGTAAGAAATTATGCTAAAGGGGCTATTATAATACTAAGTAAATATAAATATTCTTGCTTGCATGTTGCTTATGCCTCTAAACATAATCTAATTAGGACTGGTGAGCCTGGTTAACCATGTGCAGGGTGCTAAGTTTAAACATATAAAATATAATTGCTTGGCTTGTACATTTGTTTAACAAACATCTATTTTGCAGGTGTTGTTAGATTCCATTTTTCATGAATATGTAATTTTTGTAATAAGATTAGGATTAGTGCTATGGGGTTATAGGGTGAGTAGTGACTAGAAGGTAAAGACCTAGGAGGCCTTATGAAGCCTGGAATAACAAGAATCTAAAGAAGGAAATGAAAGAAAGAAAGAAAGAAAGAAAGAAACTTAAAGACCATCAAAGCATTCATTATAATTGTAATATTCTATTGTAATTCAGGTTGTATAAAGGTAGATCTCAGCTACCTAATTTCTTTCATTTTCATGTGAAGCCTTTTATTCTTTTACAAAATTCATATGTTTGATTATTATGTGGTTGTGCAATAGAAATGACATGATTTTCATAGGTTTCTTAAAGTGTAATGATCATATGTGTGGTTTGATGCGATAAGATCTTTAAGATAAAATTGAATTTTCTATCCTCAATAAATAACTCATAAAAAAATTTTAATACAACTCACAACCTCATTTTAAAGCCTAGGTTCATAATCAAGATGAATAAAAGATTTAGCAACCTCTTAGCTGAATGTTGTATGTTATTACACTAGGCCTATCATATTATGTCACTCTTGAATAGGGAGGGTCTCCATTCTTGCATGATAAGGGATATGTTTGATCTTTGAGAGCGATCCAATGTAGTGGACAACACCTCCTCCCACTAATTTAACCCGTAACTTTATTTCATCATGCATATAGGCATAATTATCCCAAGTCTTAGTCAAAATGAATGCATCAAAATGGTGTAAAAGATTGTAAATTTTTGCATTAGTCTAAGTCATGTTTTCATGCCAATCAAGATTTAGTCTCTTAGGGAGTGAGTTTAGGACTCTAGCTTCCTTCTTAATTAAATAATAGCTTAGCTATCTTGCATCTATATAAGGTTGGCCTACATGATTTTAAAGCGTAAGAGGTGTTAGCTGGCGGCCACTCTAGGAGGCTATAAGCCATAAGAGTTGGGATGGGTTTATCCTCTCTTATGGAGGTAAACCATTATGTCCCATTTTTTATTATACATAGATCGTGCTTTTTACTTGTGCTAAAGCATCTTACATTCATGTTTCAATGCTACTTATTTCCTTCGGGTTATGAGTATAAGTCCTCACCTTTTTGGCATCTTCACAATCTTGTGTTGATGGACTATGAGCCTTAGCATTCTAATAAGATTCCAACTTAAACAAAAAATAATTCTCTTTTTCAAATATGTAAAGCCACATTATAAGGTAGATTGGAGTACTCACTAGGCTTCCTAGTATCATGGGTACTCCCTACTTATCCTCCTTTGAAATCTATAAATAAGTCTTCACATTTGAAATCTCCCCATTGGTTTTCATAAATACCTAATCCTTTGATAGTTTGGCTTTGAAATCTTTGGAGACACTTATTGACTAATCAAGTGTTCTTAGGAAATTCCAATTTTCTAAGATGTAATTAACTATGGAGGCTTGCTTTCATAGGGAACTAAAGAACGACATAAAATAAACCCTGCTTTATTTCACCATGTAAAGTAGGGGAAAGATCTCTGGTATATACGTAGACCCATCTGCCTTAGGCATCCTTACTAAGTGATTAGGTTCATTGAAGGGTGATGTTTCCATCTTTTGAGATGGTACGTCTGATCACTTCAATAAGTACCCCATAAGATTTGTGTGGTGTCCCTATGGCTCCAAATTACAACACCATAAATTCCTTAATTAATGAGAGCTTAATTATGTTAAGTGGAATCAAAATAATTCCCTCCACCCTTGCATGGTTGGCCTCATAAAATTTGAATTAAATTATTTAAAATTTTAAATCATGTGCTTAATTATTCAAGTTCAATTCATTACCAAATAAATTTTCCTTCCCTTTATTCTTGTTTGGCTACAAATCTTTAATGTATTATCTTGATTTTATTTGATTGGATTGATTAATATCCGCCTCATATCTCTCTCACATCCTAATCATACTTGGTAAAAAAATTCAATTTAAAATTTTGGTTTATTTGATTGAGATTTTTAAATCAAATACCTTCCAAATACATTTTTCCTCCAATTTCCTTCATGCATGACCGACCCTCTCTATTGGGTTTATGAGCCTCATGTTCAATCCTATTAATTTTGATGATAACAAACATATGCTTGGATGTTCTAATGTATGTTTTATGTGTTTCAGATATATTAATTGCTAATTATATATCCAATACAACTCACAATATGTTTGATGAAATTGCAAGTATGGAAGAATGAAAGATAGAACAAAATGGATACCTTGAAGCTCAAGATACAATATTTTATGTTATAGCATTTATAACTATCTTAGGTGTTCATATGAGTTCATTGGCATGAATTAATTTGCTCACAAATTAAAATATTATTTTAACTTATTTTAAATAATGATGATGAGGTTAATTTATATAAATCTTTATCTAATTAACATTCAACACTTCATACATAGCATTTAAATTATCAAATTAATAAATGATAATAAATTATAACTATTGAGTGTAACTAGTTTATATACTTAATATAATTAAATATTTTTATTTAATTTAAAAGTTATATGATAGCTAACATATGTATAATTATATCTAAATTATATCATAATATTTAAATATCATATTTCAAAATTAATAAATATATATGAAATTTAGTATTTTAGCCAAAGTCATTTTATAATCAAGGAATATAGATCTGATTTCATCTCCAGTGGATTCTTTAGATGTTTTTCTTTAATGTGATAGGTTACATGACCCACGTTTGATTAAAATTAAATTTATTATTATTTTTGAAACATTAGCTGATTTTAATAATGAATGCATGCTACATGCTTTGAATATATTAAAAGCTATATTTGATTATTTTTGACTTGCCCATGTGACCAGCTGATTTTAGGCTATTTAAAATTTATATTTATTTAATATAAATCATATTTTTATTGAATATTATATTATTATGTGATAAAATAATGTTAGAATAATATTTTTTTTTTGAAATAATTCAAATGATGCTTATAATATCATTCTCTTCATGAAAGGGTTGCTCATTCAAATTCAAAATCTCTCTAGAAAATCTAAGAGAAAACTTACTAGATTTTCCTTCCAAGTGTTTTCCAAATATTGCAACATCAAATCCTTGGTTTGGAAGCTTCAACATCTTTAACTAAGCAAGCTTTCTCAAATGACTTGAATTTATTTTTCTTGATCTTAATCTATTTTAGTTGTTCATACTATTTTCACCATCTATTTGTTCTTTCAAATTTTTAATTTTTAGTGGATTAGTCTTTGGACATCAAAGTTTAAGTTTTTTACATCAAAGTTTCTTCAATCATTTTTTTGTGAAAAACTCTTTATAATTTGTAGGATTTATTTCATCTTGCTGAAATTTTTATCTTCCAACAAATTTATTTTGGTTTCTTGAATATTTCTTCACTAGTCTTATTTTAAAGATCATTTATTCTTAGATCTATTTTAGAAGTTTATTTTAAACATTTTAAATTAATTTATTATGCTGAAAATATTTTCATATTTGTCAGATCTATTTTATTTCAAGTTTCTTTATCAAAATAAAATTTATAAAAAGTTAAATTATTTTATTTGTCACTTATCATTTTCTTTCAACTAATATCTTTTGTTTAAATAAATTTATCTTGCTGAAATTTAGTAAAGCTTGATATTTTTATTGTTTAATAATTAAGAAAAAAGAAGTTTAGTAGAAAGTTAATCATTCTTACACTATAGTATACATACTAGTTATATTTTCTCTTAAACTGAAAATTATTCCTTGGTAAAATTTATCTTATTATACAATAGACTATTATGAATTTATTTTAAAATCATTTTTATTTTAGTCTACAAATTGTAATAACATAAACATTTTATAAGATCACTTTAAGATATTTATTTTATTATTTCTTATCAAAATTAAGTGAGCATTCTATCTTGTCAAAATTGTAAGTTATAAAGTGATCATTTATAAGTTGTGAGATCACTTTTTGAATTGGATAGCTTGGTATATCAATGAGAGATATATTTTATCAAAATTTATTATTTTGTAATTTTCTTTTCGTGTTATAAAATTTATATTAGGGTTGTACTCGCCCCTTTGTAGGAGAGTACATATTATTATACAGGTTGTACTTGCCCTGTTATAGGAGAGTATGGTTTGTAAGCTATTTTACATTTAGTGGATTCTTAGCCAGGGGTGGTTAGGCATGGACGTAGGCCAATTTTGGGGTTTGGCTGAACCACATAAAAATTGTGTGCCTATTCTCTCTCTTTACTTTACTGTACTTTATTTTTTTATTGCATTGAGAATTATATCTTTTCATTATAAAATCAAAAAATTAATTTTCTGCTAATGTTAAAATTTAAGATTTAACTTTTTAAAATTTTTAATAATGCCCAATTCACCCACCTGATAAACCCACCGCCCCCTCCCCTAGGTCCTATAGTGACTCACACTCTCTTCTATTTAAAAAGGTCATCCCTTGGCTTTTAGCTATCTTGCTTCCTCTCTCTAGGCTAAAATGTTTCAAAATGTTTTCTTGAAATGTCTCTTAAAGATTATGTGCCAAATCTCCTTTTTTTCATTAGAATCCTTTGGTCAAAACCATGCAAATTGTTTGGTGGATTCGAAGTGCTAATAAGCTGACAACTCCCATTAAATTCTTGCTTTTCCAACACTCACTTTGGTGTTTCTTCAAGCTCTGAAAAAATCAGCTTAAGCCTTGTCCTTATTGCTTACATATACAAATATTTGAGTAAGAGTTTTCAATCTATATTATATGCTTTTAATTTCTAGTTTTTTAATTATTTGATTGAGATGAAAAAGACTTTTATGAAGTATTGTTAAAGTTTTCTTATTAAGCATTTTCATTATCATCTCAAGTGATATGAAAAATATTTTATTGGATTGAAATCATTTTTGTCTTTCATGTGTTATATCTTTCATATCATAAAATGTTTTATAAAGTTACATTGATTCTTAAAGGAATTTTTTGCTTTATTATTTCAAAGTAATTTTACAACTAAGGAATTCACATTGGCTTGTTTATTTGAAAGTATTCATTGCACAAGTCTCTTGGATTATATATTCATACAAATGTATTGATTATCTAAGTGATTCAATATCCTATAGCTTTTTAAGTTCTTTTATTTCTTTTAAGACTTGTTTACATCAATTATTTCATATATAGTCCATATTATTATTTTTTTACTTTAATTAATAAGAAATTTAATCACTTTGAGCAATCTTTAAAATTTGTCATAATATTATTTTAGTTGGAACTTAAGTGCAAAATCTTTTTAAATTGAGAGTTAGATACTTTGTATCTTTTCTTCTTTTGTTCTTTTATACTTTGTTGGGTTGTACTTTCCCATGTAGAAAAGTATAGTGTTAGGTTATACTTGCCCATGTAGAAAAGTATGGTGTTGGGTTGTGCTTGCCCATGTAGGAAAGTACATGTTGCGGTTATACTTGCTTGGTGTAGGAAAGTATGTGTTGGGTTCTAGTTGCCCCATGAAAGAGAGTATGGGAGATTGGTTGTAATCTCATTTTATTTAGTGGATTCTTAGTTAGGGTTACTAGGCATGGGAGTCGACCGATTTTTGGGTTTGGCCAAACTGTGTGAAAATCCATGTGCCTTTTGTCTCATATTTTTGTATTTATTTTGATTTATTATTGTTTCTATTTTAATATCATAATTTATAACTAAATTTTCTACAAAGTTTTAAAAATTTAGTTTTAATTTGATAAGCTTTTAAAATACCTAATGTACCCCTCGAGGGTGTTATAGCCTCTTAACACTTCAAAAGCATACCCAAAAGGAGGCATCATGAAAAATAACCCTTCTTTGTTGTGTGGATTGATCCAATGAATTATACCAAAGGAAAAAAATACTAGGTACATTCGAAGATAATGATGAGAGTGTAGAGTGGTAGTATGTTGTGAGACTTAAAAGTCATTTGTGTGTGTATCCTATCCATGTGGATGTGTGTCCACATTATTAGATTATATGAGGGAAATAGTTGATGGCTCTCATAAGAAGCATACATGAGGTCATGCTGTACCCTATAGGTTGAGGTGTACATTATCATAAATTTTAATACAACCTTCTTAGTTAAGATTAGAAATTGCTTAGAGCATCACAATTACATTTTCTCTATTAACTCTTGAAGGTGTAGTCCCTTCTAGGAGCCTACTTAAGGATGATCCTACTGAGCACCAAAGATGTAATAACATCATTATTGAATATATTTATAATGGAAGAAATGAGTTTTGGTAACCCAATCTCAATGGTGCTGCTCAATTAGGGAAGTATGAGTTTTTATGATTTGGACTTTAGAGAAAAGATGAAATTACAAACCATATATGGTGTCACAATAACTTCATGAGTTTTGATGACCCATACTCTACCAGAGAAAAATGAAGATACAAATCATTTAAGGTGTCATAGTAAGTTTGTGAGTTTTAATGACTTGGACTATATGGGAGAAAGGATGAATTACCAACTATAAGAGGTATCATAGTAACTTTTTAAGTTTTGATGATCCATACTCTACTAAGGAAGGGATGAAGTTACAAACCACTTATATCACATTAACTTTATGAGTTTTGATAACCCAAACTCTACTAGAGAAGGGTTAAGTTGCAAACCATTTTAGGTGTCAAAGTTACTTCATTTATGATGAATTCCAATGAGGTTCCATAGTGCAGCCTCAACTGGCTCATATTTAAACTTTTTAAAGGAAGAAGGCCATATGATAGATTTTGAAAAATTGTAATCTACATAAAGAGTTGAATTGGGAGAAATGAAATTCTCCAAGTGTTTTCTATTTAATGTTTAATGTTGTTTGTAGATTAAGTGGGAGCATATTAGTATATATTTAGTAGTGTGCACCAATGTTTTTTGTTCATTTTTGATGACATGGTGGGATGTGATATTGTATAATAAATAAGGTTGATTAATTTGAAGCTCTATATTAATCCTATTTGTCAGTGAGTGAGTTTTGATAATCTAGACTAACCTTTGAGAATAATAGAGATTTCATGGAGATTGAACACCATTCATGACTTTCTTATGTAATAAATGAGTTTTGATAAACCAAACTTTCTATTAGAAAGAAAACTAGTATTTTGATATATTCACCTCTAAGGGTTAGTGTAAAAAGTTTCATTAGTGGGACCTAGACTTGGTATTTACTCCAATTCTATTTGAGTTATTTACTATTGAGGTTGTTGTAATGAATTTATGAATAAGACTTAGATTCAATAATTGGGCTTGGTTTTTGCTTTTAGCTAAAGTTTGAAAATGTTCAGTTGATAGACATTGAAATGTTTTAAAAAAGAAAACAACTCTTTTTATATGATTACCTTCTATGTTTCTTACTTGGATGAGTTAGAAGATGCAACCAACTTTGTAGAGCTTTATGGGAGTGGTGTATATTAGGAATTATATTCCTTAAAATTTATAATGCAATGTTGAAAATATCCCAGGAAAATTAAATATATATGTTTGATGAATGCATGTAGTTCCTAATGAAAACATATAGAAGAGCAATCATTCGGGGTGGTTCTCTATACATAATTAGATTGGTGCACCAGTCCATTATAGAAGTGTTTTACTTTCTACATCACATATCCATAGGAGTTATGGGTATATTTCCTCACCAAAACATACAAAAGAGCATATATTAATGTTGGTACCCTATACACAATAAAATTGGTACACCCATCGCTTATAATAGTGTTTTGCTCTATTCCTCACTATTGGTGGTGTAAATATATTAACTAAGTGATACATTTCTTAAATAAAGAAATTTTACAAGAAAGAGACAAAATATAAAATCTAAACTAGATTATATCTTTTTTCTAAACTTGTCTAAGATATCTATTTAGAATTATTTCATTATCATGGAGGAAAGAAGATTAAGGGTTATACATTCTCTTAGGGAGATGTATCTACTTTAATTATTTACACTTATTTACACCTCAGTATGAAACTCTTAATTAAAAAAGGGATAAATATAGATGTTTTATTTATTTCTATATTTGGATTTTGAAAGGAAAGGGTTCTAATTTAGTAAGAATTATCATAGTAAGGCAATCAATATGTTGAATGTTAGTTTGTATGGTAGAGAGTGAATTACTATAGAAAAGAAGCATGATGATGATTCAATATATAAAATATTTACATTATAATTAGTGTAAAACCACCAAGAACTCTACAAGGAGTATGAGGGTTAGGGGGTAAAGGGAGATATTAAGGAAAAATCTAGAAACAAATTTAGTCTAGATCTCATGGGCCTATCATCATAAGTTTTTAAATTTGAAGCCATTTAGATTAAGTAGGTAATTAACCCAATTGAGTGAAGCTCTGCTTGCAAGCATGAGTTACATCACCTAGAGTTGACCTCAAGGCCTAGACCAAGAGAAGAAAATAAAAAAGAAAAATGGAGGATTTTAAGGGCAGGTAATAAAAAGGTAGAAGACTTATAATCTTCACATAGATAAGGACATGTCCCCAAAAAAGGATGGGTGATAATTTGATTATATGATTATATTATTAAGACTAGAATTTTGAACTTCTTTGGATCAGGTTGCCACTACCTAATATATTAATAATTTTCTAGTCACCACTCAAAATCATGCCTACTAATTATTTTATCTTAAAAAGGTTATGCATGTTATGCAACATATTTGTGCTTGAGTGATTTATAATGCATGCTTAGGTCAATGCAATTTTATGATTGATACAAGTGACTAATGATGGATAGGCTCAATCATAAATCTCTTCAAGATATATATAAGAGGTCGTTGGGTTTTAATTTAGGAAAGGTTTACCAAAGAGTGCCTTAAATTTAATATTTAAAGAGTTATCTAGTCATTTTTAAAGTTTCTTAAAATTTATTAAAGTTGATGGAAAATATACTTTTTCATCACAAGAGTCTATCATAACATATAGATTTCAGTCAAACACACTACAATAAAGATAACAAAAAAGAGCATAACACATGAACTATATAATCAAACTTTCACTATGCTTTGATGGTTATAAAAATATGATTAAATAGATGGATGTAGATGGACAACTAGCTTAACCTGCTAAAAGAAAAGTAGATTTAGTAAATAAAATATAGATTAAATTTCTTAGTACTCCTGGTCCTTATCTTAGTCCAAGATTATATATTCCTCTTGTAGGGTATGGAATTTCCAGGTATTGGGTTGAAAAACTTAGTTTAAATTTTATTTTAACATTATAAAAATCCAAAAGAGGTTTTATAAAAAAAAATTGTTAAAGCTAAATGAAACCATCACAATAAATAGAAGTAACACAAAAGATCCATATCATAGAATAAATATCATAATATTATTTTTGACATTACCCCATATAAAGTAAAAATATTGATTGTACATTTGGTACCTATAAGAATAAAAATCTATCCTAATAATAATACAATGGTAGGGCAGCATGACATAATAAAATTTGCACAATCAAGTAAAATAAAAGATATCTAGTTGTACTCTTGTAACCTCATGCTGGATAACCAAATGAGTAGGTAAACCAAGGGATCTTCTATTCCTATAGTAAACATTATTGTGAACTATCATAGTAATTGTATACAAATTCATTGTAATCTTAAAACGACTTACATGGCATGCTTACCAAGCTAAGACAAATGCATGACTTGATAATATTAAGATTAATTACTTTATATGTATTTTATTTGAAATAAAGTGGTTGATTTAGGCTACTTAAGGATTATTAATGGTCATACAAGAAATTAATGATTAAGTAACCTTATTATTATTAGATGGTCCTTCATTTAATAATAATGATGATGATGACGATGATGATGATGATGTTGACAATAATAATAATAATAATAATAATAATAATAATAATAATAGTAATAATAATAATAATTTAAGCTAGGTCTAGGTTCTAATAGATGGTAATTTAACCTAAAATGTTGACTATCATACTTATGCATCGATACTATATATAATATTTGATATAATCAACTATTTAATAAGAACTTGATATTGAAATTCAACTTGAATATCAAAATATTTGATCAAATGATACAAATATTAGAGTGTTTAGGGTGCAAAAGTTATGGTGAAGGCCATTCATTCAAAAAGGAAAGAATAGGATTAAGTATATGTGTATATTTAAGTTCTGATGTTGTTCAATATTAGTGACTAAATGAACTAAGGGATGACCTCACCAAGAATATATGACTAAGTTGATTAAGGACTAACCAATAGTGATTGGCTAGTAATAATTGAACCTGATTCAATGGATGATTGAGTTCATTAGAGAAATTTAATAGGGTTGCTGAAGGCGACCATGCTAGCTGTAGGCCATAATTTGCACAAATTCATGAAGATTTCTTAATCATATAAATATGACTAGGGGAAAACAAAGATATTAAGTGAGTATATTTTTAATGTATGGAAATGATTTCACTTAATTAAAATAATTGGTTAACTGTGAGAAAACTTAGCAAAAAAAGGTTACTAAGTTATCAAGGAAGATATTGTATATTGTGATGCAATTGTTTATATGGTTATTTCAGAGGTTAATCAAACCTTAGAATGATGTGCATGATAATCTTAGTTAGTTTATTTTTCCAAGAGATTGATTTACCTCAAAGAGGCAATAATCTTGTGTACACATGAAATAGTGTGGAAGGCATTCATTGATATAATCAATCCCATGAAGAGAGTAAGGTTGAGATCAAATCAATCAAACTTAAAGATCTACTATGCTAATGTACGTATTTCGTAAATACCTAGTTTAATCCAAATGCATGCACAAAAAATTATGCCATGCAAAAGTGCTTTAAAATATTTGCTATGAATAATCTAGGATATTCATGATTTGAAATGGTACAGGTTATGATTTAAAATATGAAATTCTAAGTTGATTTATTTTCAAGGGCAATATTTAATCTATAGGCCCCACTTGCTAGTCACTCATAAACATGAGTTATTTCATTTTAGTTTATTTTTAAGATGCTTTGTATTTAATCATTTGGAATTATTAACAATTTCGAATTTTATAATGTCTATTTCATTTTGTTTTATTTTAGTTGAGTTTATTTCATTTTAGTTTGGTATTTAGTATGATGTTATTAACTATACTCATTTATGAGACCATTCTAAATTCTATTAGAAATTTAAAAACTTATTTTGATTTTTTAAAAATTTTAAATCACTAATCATAATAATTAATTCATTAAATTAATTGTAAATTATCAAGTTAGTAATTCTAGATAGGAAATCAAATTTCAAATTGTTAAATTGATTTCAGTTTATTATCTTCTTATAATGAAAATGTATTATTATTATTATTTTAACATTCATAAATTTTATTTTAATTTGTAATGACTATTAATTATTAATTCAATTTATTTTACTATTAATTTAAACTAAAAATGCATTTCACTTATTATTTTAACATTCATAAATATATTTTTTAATCGTAAAATTCATTTAATCATTATATATATATATATATATATATATATATATATATATATATATATATATATATATATATATATATATATATATATATATATATATATATATATATATCACTTAAAAGAACTTTGAAAATTCATAATTTTTTATTTTAATTCAAAGAAATACAAAATTTTTACATATGTTTTAAATTGAAGTCTTATATATTATGTAAATTTTACAAAATTTTTATTATATTTTTAATTTTTTTAATTTTCTCAAAATTTGAAGAAATAACTAATTTACTTAGGAAATTGATAATTAATTCATCTTGAATAAAAAAATATATGAATTTTTATAGTGTTAGATTGTTATTCTAAATCATTATATTAATTTTTCATGATTTTTTTTGACATATTTTCTTATTTTATACTTTTTAAAAAAAATTTAATTAATTATTAAAATTTACCATTACATCATTTCACATAAAATAGTAAACATTTTTCAATGTGATTAGATTATACTTTTTTATGTTTCCTAATTTTCTCATAATTTTTATAGATTTATTTATTATTTTAAGATTTTTAATTGTGATTTGATGCATTAGAAATTATATAATTAAATTATCTTTGTTCAAAAAAAGTATGAAAATTGTTTCACAAATATAGAGTGATGTTTTAAATATTCCCCTATTTTTTATTTTTTCATTGGGTATTTTATTTTCTATGATTTTGAAGTGTTAAATGATGAGTTTAGAAATTCATAATATTTTGATTTTAATTCCAATTAACTTGAAATTTTTATGTCACTAGTTAATATGTTTAAGTTTGGTGGTTTTTAGGAATGTCTAAATGTTTCAATTAATTTAAATACAAGTTAAATAAATTTTTAAAATTAAAATTTGACAAATTATTTGAAGTTTAAAAATTTTCCTAGGTTCTAAATTTGGTGAAGTGTCTACCTTATAAACTTTAAGACTTAATACTCACTATATTGTGGAATGAAAAAAATAATATAAAAAAACTTAATTGTGTACTAGGAAGTTTTAGTGAGGGAAGAAAAAGTTAAAGTGAGTGAAGTTGATACTTAACATGACTTGAGCCTTTATTTATGTGAAATTCTCTTCTATTAGAGCCTTCTGAGCCATTTTGTGCATTATGAAGCTAAAGTGGGGAAGAGGGAGTGAACCCATGATTCACTGAGCAATGGGACAACCCAAATAGTTTAAGTAACGAAGACTAAATATAAGGCTGACAAGTGGAAGAGTTAGAATTTTCAACGAGGGGTTAGAGTGCCGAGAATTGATTTGGAAAGCTTGACCAAGCTTGGACAAACTTGCAACAACATGGAATTGGATTGCCTCCCTCTAAATGCTCGGGTGGACTAATTTCTTGATAGGTATAATCATAACTTAATGTTTGGATGTCGTAGAGTTATTAAAAAGATAAGAGGGGATTTATTTTTGATGATGGAACTTTAAGAAAGCTTTCTAACTTCTTAAATTAGTTAAATTGAGGGCCTACTTATAAATCTTAGTAAACTTGAGCTCAACACATGTAGAGCTCAGTTTATAGTTAACTAATGGTTGGTTGCATCTAGATGAGGTTAAGAGATGTGGGGGAGGTTCTATATAATGGATATAGAGTAGCTCAAGTGTCTTTAACAATTCTTTCCATTGGAGTAGCTTATTGTCTCCATTAACCACCCTATGAGTAGTTTAGGTTAGTCACAAATCCCCCCACATCAAATATGGAATGAATTTAAACCCATTTGGGCTAAGGGGAGTAGAAAAAGTTGATTTCTTAGTAAGTTTGAGCATATTTTTCTAAGGGATTTTTCTTAATGGGTTGGTTTTGACCCTATAAGACTCAATTCTTTTGAGATATTAGTTTGGTTGACATAATTTGGTCGAACCACGTTAAGATGAACTAGAAGTTTATTGTAAAGATTATCTTCTAGTCCTATGCCAAATTTCACGAGGAGATTTAAAAATTTTATTGATCTATTTCAACTTTTAAAATTATTTTATACTCATTTCATTCCTTTTTGGACACTATGACTCATGGTTTGTTTAACCCATGTAAAGTGCCTAAGCACTTTGGATTTAATTGTATAATTTTTTAGGACATTGTTTGTTACCATAGTATCTAAGGTTCTACTTTATTATAAATATTGGGCTAGCCTAATTGGAACCTTATGTGGGATATGTGTATTAATGGATCATAGCCATTCTTATGATATATTGGGTTTAAGTTAATGATCAATTAGGCTAGGAAAATTGTGAAGGATGTATGAGAGATTAAAAAAATGTTTGGGCCCAATTTTGGTTAGTTGATTTAGCATTTAAACCTACTTTTATGTCATTAAACAATATGCTTAGAATTCGTTATAAAGGATAATGGGCTTAATTTGATGAAATTAAGCCTACCCTTAGACCCATGAAGTGTCCATCTAAATATTAATGAGCTTTCTGGATGATTTAACAAAAATATTAAAATTAACTCTTACAAGGTTCAAATTTGACTAAGGTTAGAACTAAAGTTAAGTTAATGATCTATGGTGAACTTAGATCTATAATCATCTATTCCATTCATCCAAAAGAAATGTTGTAAAATTAAAATTGATCATTAGTATTGATAGAGTTGATAGAGGAAGAGACTTTCCTATGAATTTAAGCTTATGATAAGAGTGGATAATTTTCTTTTGGCTTAACTTTGGGTCAAATTCAAGATATTTTTGAGGTTGGGAAAGCCAAAGCTCAGATTCCCATGATCAATTATAAGAGCAACTGAGTAATGGAGATGGATTTGATTGATTAGGTCCAACACTTATTTATTTCCACTAGGGAATGATTAAATCTAATTAATGAAAGAAGTTTTCCATAGGATAGGTTCGAGTTAGACCTAGGTTGTAGGGAAGATTTAATAAAAGACCTTATTAGATTGGTTCCTCCCAAAGCTTACTAAAGTAACCTAATGAAATGATTAGCTGTATTATGCTTATTACTTAAGAGGGATTTTTAGTTTTAGTCTACTGACATTTTGCTATCAACACACACACACACACACACACACACATATTAACTTTATTTTTAACGAAACTTCCTTCCCTCCTCACCCTAGTGCTTAGGATTTCCAATCCTAGTCTAAGAACTCTTTACTTATGCACTAAGGCCAGCTCCTTAATGAGTATGTGAAACATTAAATTTAACTCTACAATAGAACATAATAGCAAAACCTAAATCAAATGGACCCAAACCCTAGGGATGGTCTAGGTTAGGCTTGTAGGCCCACCATGACTTAACCTAAATGAAATTAAATTAAATGGGTTCAAATACTTCCAAACTCAAAGTAACTAAACTAAATTCAGTATTAGAAGTATTCAAACTAAAGTTAAAATTCAATTGGCCCTTAATGAGGCTAATTGGGTTACCTAGTCCAAGCTTAGCCCATTTAAGACCTTAATTAAACCAAAATCAAATTGAATTAAATTATACTAAATTTAGTCAAATTAAAGCTACTTTGAGCTTAGAATTATTATTCAAATATAATTGAACACAATTCTAAATCCAATTGAGGATTAACTGGACTAATTAATCAAATTAACCCATGTGGGTCCCACTAAGCCCAAACTAAATAAATCAAAATAAAATCAAATTAAATTAGTCTAAGGGCTTGTAATTATTATTCAAGCTTAATTAAGCACAAATTTAAATTTATTTTTGTCCTAATTAGGCTATTGGACCATTTGACCCAAATTGAACTTTGTGGGACCCACTAATCCTAAACTAAATATAATTAGAATCAAATCAAATTGAACTTGCCTAAAAACAAAAAAATCATTATATCAACTCATTTAAAATTAATCCAAGCCTAAATTAAGTCTAATTTAACTGATTAGGTCATTCAACATAGATTGCCCTATATGGGCCCCACCAAGTTTAAACTAAATCTAATTAAAACTAAATCAAATTAAATTTTTCTAAAAGCATAAAATCATTTTATCAACTTATTCAAAATTAATTTAAGCTCAATTTGGGTCTAATTTGGCCAATAAATCTAATTGAACCTAAAATTACCAATTGGGCCATTTGACTTAATTTGACTTATTTAGGTCAAACTGAGTTGACATAAGCTTAAGTTAAATTAAAATAATTTAATTAATCATATGTACTATAAATGATTAACTTAACATAATTTGACCTTAACCTAAAATCAATTAGGTAAAAGACTCTCATGACTTAACCCAACTCCATTTGGGATAAGTTGAGTCAACTTAAATCTTAATCCAAAATGAATTTTCTTACCTCCCCATACATCAAATCTATTCAAATATTTAACTTTAATAAAAAAGAAGCCTTTCAAACATAAGTTAATAAAAAAGGAGGGAGAGGAGCATGAGAAAAAATATATTTTTCTTCACATGAGAAGGCTTGGAGAAAAACCTTCTTGCACACCTCATATCTTTTTTTTTCTTAGCATACTAAGATCACTATGCACACCTTACCAACCAAAAAGTAAACCTCTACCTCTTCTTTTTATGCTTTCTAAGTCTAAGATCAATAAATTTGGCAATGAGTGGTGGTGCACGATGGCCAGAGCATTTTATAGGGAGGCGAGGGAAGAGATTCACATTAGAAACTAGCCACAAGACAAGGAAATCTTATAGCATCCATCAAATGTGGACATTGGTGAGGTAACTTCTTCAAGCATTATATCGACTATAGGTTTCTATGTTTTGTGAAAGAAATGAGCATGAACCTAGGAGTCAACCTTAGATTCACCTTACTTTTTTTTAAACCTTGTGAAGTTTGTTGGAAAATTAAGTTTTGGGGGTGTAAAATCATCCATCCCTCTTTGGTTTTGCCAAATTTGGGGAAGGCAACCTGTTGGCCATCTATCCTATCCAAATAGGATGGACGACCATTAAAACCTCTTAGATTGACCTATGAATTTAAAAAATTATAAGAAACAAAATACTTAACACAAAAAAAATACAAATAACCCTGTATGAATTTGTCTTTTAGGAGGAATCCAATGAATCCAAAATTCCCAAATTTGGCTAAGTATTTTGGGAGAAATTTGAGTTTTAGTGAAAATCATATTTCTTTAATTACTCCTGAAATAGTAATCCAATCAAAATATTTTTTTGAGAATTGAACTTATTATTATTCTTTGCCTACCATAAAAATTACAAGTAAAATAAGCTCTTAGTTTAGGAGTTATTGATTTTTAAAGTTCATTTGGCTAATTTTGAATAAATAATTCATTAAAAATATTGAAAATTATAAAAATTTATCAAAATAATTTAAAACACCCTAATCAATATGAAGAAACCTATAAAAAAATACTCAAGCCTTATGGATTACTCAAAATCTTAAGAAAATCATTAACTTAGTGATTAATTAAGTCTTAATTAACTAAAGTAAGTGTGTTGAAATTAAAATATTCATAATAAATCAACCTCTTAGCAAAAAAATGTAAATGAACCTCTCTCTCTCTCTCTCTCTCTCTCTGGATTCATATTTCAAAGCAAAATCTAACAGTATAAAAAGTATTAAAAGTTATCAAGTATTTTAGGGTTAATTTGAGTTTTATTAAAAATAGTAGTCTTTAATTACTCTTCAATTACATGTCTAATCAAGTTAAAATATTTAGGATAATAATCGCATGCTAAAACCCAGCTTCCATAAAAATGTTAGACCAATCACAGCTTCAGATTAAAAAAAAATGTGATTTTTAAATCCTTATTATGATAATTTGCATAAAATAATTAATATAAAAATATAAAAAATATAAAAATGATCAAAATATGTTAAATTAGTTCAAAACCATTTAATCAACATTAGAGATAAATAATAATTAATCTCATTGATTATGATTAAATTAAAAAATCACCTAACTTAGTGCTTAATAATATTGAATCAAAATTTAATTAAATGAATAATTCAATCTTAAGTTTAAAATTTTTTTTAAAAATTAATCATTTGGTATAAATGAACCTTTGGTTTGGGGGTATTTTGAAAGTAATTACTTACTTATCAAAATCTTAATTAGTGTAATTAATCATTATCTATAAGCCCAAATGCCATAAGATATTTGTGGTTCACTCTTACTATTGTTGTATTTGTTTAAAAATTTTTTTCATAATTTTTGGGCTTATACTTAATGATTATTTACATTTTGGGGTATTATGGAATTTAATAATTAATTAATCATATAAAATTATAAAAATTAGAAATTTAGCTTAAGACTCTTTAATCAATCGAGAGTAAGATAAAAAAATTATAATCAAACTTAAGATCAATTAACTTTATTAATTCACCCTAACCACCTTTAACTAACCATTTGATTAAAACTTATCTTAAGCTTATGTTGGACTTTGTTTATGTATGTTAATCTTGGGCCTGATGAAGATGTGAATTGGACTTCATGATTTGTGATAATCCTTATTTAGATTTAAATCAAATTCATTGTACATGAATTCATGTATATAAACCTAGTTGTTATGTATTTTTAAATTTTGTTTTCTTTAATTTCAAAAATTCATACACACATACATAGCATATTATAAAAAAATGCAAGAAAATCTCCTTTCATGTCAATAGCTCATTAAAATTAACATGCATCATCTATTCTTATAGGCTTTTACTTGAGGGCATAGGGCTACTAGTTTGGAGGAGGTCTTATTATCTACCCACTGGTTTAATAATAGCACATACTTATGTATTGTAAGGCATTAGACATAAAGATCTTTAAGAATATATATATATATATATATATATATATACTTTATAAATATTAATATAAATTTGATTAAAGTTAAGAAAGTTCCCATTTCCATCCAAGTCATAACCATACATAACATTTATATGCATCAAATAAGCTAAAACTAAATAACACAAGGATGATTCACATAACATGGAGCTACCTTATTATGTTTTATCACTCCCAAAGAGGATTATGCATAATTAAGGCAAGATTTGGCTTACATCTTTAGCTTCCTTAGGTTAGGGTATGAGGTGAGATGGCTCTCATTCTCGATAAGAATCATTAAGCCCCGTGCTCTTTACGACATTATTACAGCTTAAACATAAACTAAAATTTGATTTAAAATTTATACCTAAGTCACTAATCATTTCCTTAGGTTAGGGCATGAGGTAAGATGACTCTCACTCAAAGTAAGAATCATTTATCTCCATGATTCTTACAACATTAATATAGCCTAAACATAAACTAGAATTAAATTTAAAATTATAGCTAAGTCATTAATTATTTGAATTAAAAACACCTAATGGTAATAAATTGAACTTCATTCTAAAATTATAATTCATATATTAAAGCCTAGCATTCTCTCACCACACTAGCCTTGCACACACTTTAAATTGTTTGGTCATCGATCTTAAACTTAGGTAGGTTGGTGCTTGATTGTGATGTATTAACTTTCTTATTTTATGGTGTACTATTTGTATGCACATAGTTTGGATTGTAGATGATATTTATTAGATTAATATTAATTTTTGTAATGGTTTGTGCTTAATAGAAGGGGCTGCTATAGAGAAAAAAATTAAGCTCAATGATTTTTACTTGTAGGTGCTATTTGCCCTTTTAGAATATCCCATTAAGATAGGTGGGCTTGATACCCAATGATACTATGCCCAATTGTGTGAAATATAATTATTTGGTGTGTTTGTGTGTTATGATTAACCCCTATTTTATAGGTATATTTTCAAAATTTAAATGTAATTTTTATTAAAACTAGGTTAGATTCATGGGGCTTAAAATGAGCAAATACTAAAATGAGTATACCTAGGAGGCCCTATAAAGCCTGAAGCATCTACATCTTGAAGACTTGAAGACCCCATGGCTTTACTTTTATACTTAGTTTTAGGCTAGGTTATATAAAGATAGAGCTCAGCTACCTTTTTTTTGTTCGGGGGGTGTATAGAAAAAATCTAGTCTCACCAACGATTTTATTAATTTGATTTGATTTTTTTGATTGAATGTATTTATTTTAATTGTGCAATTAAAATGACATGCTTTTTATCAGTTTTGTAAAGTATGATGTTTGTTGTATGTGACCTAGATTTTGGTAGGTTCTTTATAATTTTCTATGCAACTAAATTAATTAACTCAAAATTAAAGTTAACACAACTCACAATTTCATCTTAAGCCTATGAATTAATCAACTAAATGGTATAAGAACAACTAGGTATGGGGTGAATGTACAACCATATCATATGCACCTTGTTTTCCTCTCCTTAAATATGAAGGATCTTTACTCATTACATAATAAGGGGGAGTGCAAGATGTTTGATAGTAACCCATTTGAGTGGAAATCATCTTCCTCATGGATTGGCGCATAACTTAAATTCATTATGTATACAGGCATACTTATCCCCCATGTTTGAGTTAAACTTGAGACTCTAAAATTTATAAAATAAAGAGAAAATTTTATTTCATTAGTCTATGACAGGGGAACCTCTAAGGCCTTTCTCTTGAGTGATGGAAACTCATTATCATAATGAAGGTTGAACTATAGAAGTGGCTTCTTATCTGCCACATCCTCTTTATAGATAGTGGTGAGGGCAGGTCCCTCCTAGGTGACTTTGAAATGCTCAAAGCTAAGGATGAACTTGATGATAAGGTTGAGGTGAGTATGGCCTAATCTAGGGCCAAATCCATACTAGAGGAAAATGAAAAGATAAGCTTTCTAGAAGATATGGTGCTGACTGATTGGTTGGAGAGAAAAGAGGGCTAGGCCTCTTCTTCACTATTGGAAAAAGAATGACATAGGATTAGACTTTTGCTTTTGATTATTGTTGTTTGATTTGATTTTAACTTTGAGTTGGAACCCTCATTCCAAAAATTTGATTATGTTAAATGGGATTCATGAGTATGTTGGAGAGATTAAAATCCTTAGAGATGAATCTTTTTCTTTTCTTTTGAACTCCATTAGGATTTTAAAAATATTGGATGAACCTTACTTAACCAAGCTAGTGGTAAGAGGTTCCTGATTTTAGTTGATTTCTTTTTAGGTATTTTCTTAGATTAATCTTCTTTTACCTATTGGAGGTCTAATAGGGGATTTAAGATCTACTTGGAGTGAGGTCCTAAAGCCTAAAGGATGGTGGCTAAGGGTGTCAAAAATTAACCCGACAAGATAACTCGACATGAACCCTACTCGAAAACTTAGGTTTGAGTTGACCCGAATAATTTTTGGGTCAGGTTTGGGTTGAAGAAATTGACATGTTTGATATTTCAGGTCGGGTTTGGGATGATCCACCAACCCAAAATTGACTCAATTTTGATCCACCAACTCAAATTTTTCTCGAAATTGACCTGATTTTTACCCATGAACCCAAATTTGACCTGATTTTTACCCATGAACCAATTGACTTAAAATACATATATAAATAGATCATTTGGTCGTGTTGAGTCAATTGGTTTGAAGTTGGGTCAGGTTCAGGTTAAAATTTTTGATCCATTTAATAAACGAGTTGAGTTTGGGTCAGGTCAAATTTGGATTAGACCCCGAACCCAACCCGTTGACCTGAATTGACACCCCTAATGTTGGACACCCTTGCTTAAGGGTGAAGTAAGCAAGGTGTCCAATGGAAAGAATGATAGTATTAGACTTATATAAAATATAAATCCACTGTCAATGCTTGGAGATAATGATTGACTACTAAAGAGGGAGAGAAGAACTATCCCCAACGGAGTCACCAAAAAAATCTATGGTATTTTAATTTAGAGTCATTGGGACACCACGTAGATTTATGGGGTACTTATTGAAGTGATCGAGTATGACATTAAGGTATGATGTACCATCTCAAAAGATGAAAACATCACCCTACAATGGAACGAATCACCTAATAAGGACTCATAAGGTCGATGGATCTTCATAGATACTAGAGATCTTTCCCTTACTTTACTTGAAAAAGTAATGCATGGTCTATTTTATGCTGGGTTCTTTAGTTCCCTATGGAAGTAAGCTTCCATAATTAATTACATCTTAGGAAATAACAATTTCCTCATAATACTCTTGATTAAAGTAGTTAATCAATATCTCCAAAGATTTCAAGGAAGACTTAATTTTGGATTCCAAAAGAAGATGAGTAGGAAGCACTCATAATATTAGGAAGCCTAGTGAGCAATCTAGTCTACCCTATAATGAAGCTTTATACATTTGAAAGAAAAATTTATTTTATTTATGTTGAATTTTTATTAGAATACTAGGGCTTATAGTCCATCAATACAAGATTGTGGAAATGCCTAAGAGGTGAGGACTTACACTCATAGCATGAAGGAAATAAGCAACCTTGAATTCTAAATCTAGGATGCTTTAATACAAGATAAAAGCATGACCTAAGTCTAATTGGAAAATGGGATACATTGGTTTACCTCCATAAGAGGACAAACCCACCTTGACTCTTTTGGACTTACAACTACCTGGAGTGGTCGCCAGCTAACACCTCCTATGATTCCAAACCATGTAGGTCGGTCTTATGTATATGCAAGATAGCTAAGATGTTATTTAATTAGGAAGGAGACTAGAGTCCTAAACTCACTCCTTAGAGACTAGATCATGGCTGACATGAAGACATGACTTAGACTAAATGCAAAATTTTACAATTCTTTATATCATTTTTAGCACAATCTTTTGGACAAAGGCTTAGGAAAATTATGCCTATATGCATGATAAAATTAGATCATTGGCTAGATCAGTGGGAGGAGGTGTTTTCCACTGCAAGGGATGCCCTCACATGTCAAGCATTCCATATCGTGCAAGAGTGGAGACCCTCCCTATTCAAGAGTGAAATAAGATGATATGCATGATTGTTATCACATACATCATTCAGCTAAGGGGATACTAAATCTTTTAATTATCTTGATTATTTCCTAAGCTTTAAAGTGAGGTTATGAGTTATTTTAAAATTTAATTATGAGTTGTTGGCAAGGGTAGAAAAATTAATTTTATCCTAAAGAACCTACGATATCTAGGCCACACATCTAATCATTGAGCTTTAAGAAACCTATAAAAACATGCCATTTCTATTGTACAAGCTAAACATAGCAATCAGACATTCATAGATTTTATAATATAATAAAAGGCCAGTAAGGCTAGGTACTCGTACACCCTAGAAAATAAAAGAAGTTGGGTAGCCGAGCTCTACCCTTATACAACCCAGATTACAAAAGAATATTACAAATTACAATTGAATACATGTTATGGGGATCTTCATACTTCTTCTTTATTTCCTCCTTTTGATTTGGTTTTGCTTCAAAGGATTCATACGGCCTCTGAGGTCTTTGCCTTCTAGCCACTACTTATCTTAAACCCAATAGCACGAAGCCTGATTCCTATTGCAAAATTACATGTCTATGGGAAAATAAAATCTAACTACACCTACAAAATAGATGTTAGCTAAACAAACATAGAAACCCAAGTAGTTATATTTCATAAATTTTGACTTAGCCTACACATGGGTAACCAAGCCTACCTGCCCTAATATGGATAATGCAAAAGGGCATAAGCAACCTACAAGCAAAAGCATTTATATTTATTTATCATTTTAGCATCCCCTTTAGCATAATCCCTTATAGAAAGCATCATTAAGATAATAATGACCTAACATTATATCTACACATAACAAATCCTAACATTCATTATAAAACATTACATCATAAATCAAAACACAATATCACAATATACATCATCCTAACTTAGAGTCAAAAGTGGTGACTTAGTATTCTAATGTGGGTGCTTAGGCTTAGTGTGGTACGTCATAGCTAAGCTTTAGAATTATAATTATTGAAGGTTTCAAATTGTTTAAGTTAAACATTTGGGGAGGTTTCACTTTAAGTTATTAAAGAGTTGATGAATTTTAATTTATATTTTCTTTTGTTTCAATCAATACTTACTTAACACCTAATGGTTGTAAAGAGAGGAGAGAGGTTTGACCCTTTCATCTCTACTCTAATTTATTAAACATTTTTATTAATCCTTTGGGTTAATCTTAAAGAATCATATTCAAACATGAAAGGAATATTAAGATTAATGAGATTGAGTTACTATTATATGGATAATATTACCTCATTCCTTTTCATCACCAATAGCAATCATATGATATTGAACTTAACATACCTATATATACAATGTGCATTTTGGCACACTTGAATGATTACTAATGCATATATTAATGGTAGAAAAGAGGAATTTTATTCTTTA
This sequence comes from Cymbidium sinense, assembly GCA_021442155.1. Lineage (NCBI taxonomy): Eukaryota > Viridiplantae > Streptophyta > Magnoliopsida > Asparagales > Orchidaceae > Cymbidium > Cymbidium sinense. Next base: position 54,791,663 of record CM038215.1, read on the forward strand.
GCTAAGTATACATATACATGTATTAAAGATTCAAGCAAGTACATGCCATTGTTAAAATAGGAAGTGAGGTAATCTAAGACCTCCTTGGGGCTACTTGAAGCCTCAGATTCCCAGGATGTCTATACTATATACTTCTATGTTAAATACAAATAAATGTATACACAACCATGAGATTGAAAATCATGCAAAAGATTGTATATCAAAAAAATTATTTACTCATGTAAAGTAAAGCTTTATCCAAATTCTAATGAATGTATACATATGAATGAAATTAAGTAAGTATGTGCCATTGTTAAACTAGAAAGTGAGATAATCTAAGACCTCCTTGGGGCTACTTAAAGCCTCATATTCTCGGGATGTCCATACTATATACTTACTAGCATTCATACACATGTAAATATACACATGAATCATGAAAATAGAATAATCCTTTAACATGTTTAAGCTATATGAAAATGTAAATTATATGTAATATTCATAGCCAACATCAAATTTAAACTTCATTATTAATTTATCATTTTGAAAGTAATTTTAAAATTTATTAGTGATAATAGCCATGTTTATAATACGATTAATCCAACACATGCAACTTACACATATATAATTATATGTGTTTAATTCTTTATTTGAAAAACACGAATGCATGATATTAAATAACATACAAATTTATAATGATTGAAAGAAATAATTAAACATTACCACATGATACAATCAACCACATTACTTCCTAAGGACAATCAAGTTAAATAAAAGCATTTAAGATCAACCAAAGTGATTATGAAGTTTGATTTTGGATTAGAATTATTGAACCTAAAGAGGAGAAAGACATTTGCTATTTTACCCTTCCCACATTAGCAACTTAATGTGTTTAAGGAAAAGTAATTAAGTAAATTTTATGGATTGATTAAGATCAAAAAATTAAGTAATCGATTTAGTTTCTCTTTCCTAAGTCTCTTTAATTTAATTAACCATTTAACCATGAGCCTCTAATAATATGCCAATGAGTAATTAAAATTTACAATGCACTTAATAAGACCTAATGCAATGGGGCTCATGCTTAAGGGTTAATTAGATCACAAAAGAATCTAATTAGGTACTTATATAGTTTTCCCACACCCATGGGTTAACCATATGTTCCTTAAGGTTCTTTATGTTATTAAACACATAAAGAGGAACCCATTAATTCAATTTGAATTATTTGAAATAATGATCATTTTAATTTGATTTATCATCCCATTAATTTACTTAATTAACCTTAATTAACATACATTAATTAACCTTCCTAATGAAATGCATTTAGAAGAATAATTAGGAAAGAGGTCCTAATCATTTTTTCTTATCACTCCACTGTTAATCATTGTTAATAATTTAATTTTTGATATTTAATAATTTTAAATATTATTAAATTGATTAAGGAGAGTAATTAGGATAGAATTTCAAATTCTCCTAATTATATAGCCAATATATCCCAAAATAATTATGGGAGGTAGAGGACATCCCATGGAATTAATCCACCAAGTTTGACATAAATTGGCCAAATAATTAGGCCTTAATTAGGATAATTAGCCTATACTTGTTAATTAATCAAACCTTAGGGATTTTAATTTGATTAAATTCTCCTTTATTTATGTTTTCAAAAATGGGTTTATTTATATTTTTTGAAATTTTCTACAATTAGTTATAAATTTTTAAAGTTTTGGCTAATTAATGACATTTTAATCACCTAATAATCACCTAACCTATCAACGCCACGCAGGGGCTGATGTGGCGATACTTTCCATATGGCACCATGGGATAGGCTATCTAAAACATCCCCAATGGTGGCTGAGTTAGCGGCGGCGGATGTGGTTTCATCCCCGCCATCCTATCTTAGATGAGACAGTGGAGATTAATCCCATGGTTTCTATTGGATTAAATAAAAAATTTAACAAATTAAATCATGATCATCTTTTCTATTCACATAGAATAGACAATAGATGATTCATCATCCATCGAGTGCTAAAAGATGGACACCATTCACCTTTCACCACTTGATTCTAAGTCTATGTAGATAGCAGGTGTACTCCTAAATGCTGGAACAAATCTCCTGGCAGGTGGTAGGTATGGAGGTCTTCCACCTCTGGGACTCCCTCTAGACTTGCCTCTTCCTCATCCTGGTGGAGGTCGGGTCATCCTCCCCACTTGTTTGAATGATGTAACGAACTGTGGGTGGAATCTAATCTCAGGCTCTATATCCTCACTAAGATTTTCTTCTCATTCCCTTTTCTTTTCTTTTCATTTTTATTTTTATTTTATTTTATTTTCTTTCTTTTTCTTTTTATTTTTCTTTATCTTTTTTCTTTTTGATTTTGACTAAGTTCATGAGAGAAGACATTTTATTTCTTAGGGAGGTAATAGGCCGCATCCTCATAAATTGACCTCATGAACTGTGAACATATTGAGATCACTTTTGACACAATACTCAATTCCACTCCTCAGGAACTTGATGCATTGATCTAAGGAGGATGAAACCATGTTGTTCTCATGTATCTAAGGTCACCCCAACAGTACATTTAAAACTTATGTCAAAAAAATCCCAAACTTAGCATGGCTTCTTGTCTTCCAATATATCTCCAAAGGCTCCTGACAAGGATTTTCTTTTACATTGATCCTTTGAATTTTCATATTTCTCCACTTGGAGTTTAGAGATGTAAATCCTCAAGTAAGCAAGGGTTCTTAGACTCGTGTATTTCTTAATGCACTTGGATCAAAAACTCTTGTGGCTGAACACATCTCACTTGTAATGTAGGGGATGATTGTACTCTATTGTCCCTGGAAGCATGTCTTCATCTGTTAATGTGACTCCTAGGATTTCCTTTGAGAAGCATTCCTCCTCTCCAGTTGGATCAGTAGTGGCCAACTGAGCTAAGCATGTTTTATGGTCAAGCAAAGCTTTGACTAATGACTCCTTCATCTCTTTAGATAAGACAAGGGCATCATATATGCTTAAATTAGCTGGAAAATTTCTAAGATGTGCCAAGATGTTGTAATCAACTTTGGGTTGGTTCTCCATAAGCATATCCAAGGGTGGAGCATCTTGTGGAGGGGATATCTGCTCACTGGAACCAATGACCTGTTTACCCTTATCTTGAGGTGCTACTCTAGGAGGTAGAACTTTGCCACTACAGAGGTTGACTTCAGTGACTTCTTATGATGAGGAGCTTGTGGAGAGTTCTACCTACTCATTAGGTATACCTATAGCTTCCCATAAAGGATCATCGGAGTTGGATGACTCTAAATCAATCTCAAGTGGTGAACTCTAATGATTCAAAAAAGGGAAATCTATTTCTATTTAGAAAGATTGATCAAAATTATTTGGATTGTTATTGTTGTGACTTGGAGAGCTATCTATAGGAATGAAATCACTAAGATCATCAAATGTAGATAAGATGTATGTAGAATTATTCTTCTTCTTTTATTTATTTAATTTTGGAGGTGGTACATGATAAACATCAAGTAAGCAGCATGAGTGGCTTGGTGCCATCATCCCCAAATATAATACTCCTATTGGTGGTGGTGGAGTTGGTAGATGTGGTAGCTACAACTATGGAAGAAATGATGTTGGACTCAGACGGTGGTTGCACTATGAACTATCTCGGGCAAGTGATGGTTGCTATTGCTACTATGCTTCCACTCTCCCTGAGTTGTCCCTTAAAATTGGCAGACCTTCATTGGTTTTAGAGGTCTGAGTTGAGTCAGGCACATGTAGAGAAAGTTTTTTGATTTTAAAAATTACTTTTTTAGAGGTATGGGATAAAGAGATACCTCAACATTCTTTTGTCTAGAGAGGATCAGATGTATCTCTGAAAATTACTTTAATAAAACCAAAAGATTTTTTTAATTAAGTACTATTTGGGGATAACTATGGCTCATGACTTGTAGCTACACTTAAGCTAATCCTTGAATGTAAAGAAATCCTATAAGACATTGCTTAGCATACTGTGGTTGAGGCAATAGTTAGGATCATCACTCCTACCCACTTCCTCTGGCTTTCTAAGCTCGGGTAGCTAGAAATTAGGCTTCTTTAAAAGGTTTTTTAAGATAATCCTGACTACCTCCCTCTTGAATAAATATGGTTTATTGAGTTTTTTTGTCAAGAGTAGGTGAAAAATAGCTACCTGGAGGTTGATGCTGATAATGATGTTGTGTAGGCTACTGTGGTGGTGGCCTTTGTGGAGGCCGAGGTAGTGGTAAAGGAGACAGGAGTGGAGGCTACTAAAATCTGCCTCACACTATGCTCGCTAATTCCTCTCATTTACTACCATTACTATCACGGCCTCTTCTCAAATACCTTACAAGCTTGGGGTTGGATGGTGTAGAAGGGTAACTATTTGACTTTCTCTTATAGGTTAGCCGCCTTGCTAATTAATTTCTTAAATGTTTTTATGGAGAAGCCTTGAGTATGAAGGTGACCAGGCCATGGATATTCTTGAGAAGAATCTCGATGGCATGCTGCTCCTATTGTTGTGGTTCATATTTCATGCTTAGGTTATATAATCTGAGAATATAATCAATAAGGGACTCATTAGGCTCTTCCTTTTCCATAATAAGGTCCCTTGATTACCCTTTCTTTGAGCTCCTACAAATTTTTTGATGAATAGTTGCTCTGACTCTACAAAGGACTTCACTGAACTGTTGGACAATTGACATACCAATCAAATGCAACTCCATAAAGGCTACTGACAAAGTGTGAGAAAAGTAAGACGTTGCTACCACTGACATTGCAATAACTGGCCATGAAGTGTGCTATATGCAGCCTAGGGTTCTCACAACCATCAAATTCCTTGAAGGATGGTGGCACAAAACCCTTGGGGTATTAAACAACATAAAATTATTCCGTGTGGGGTCTACCCTTTGGAACCGATGAGCTCCCTTAGGCTTGCACCAACGCTTCCTTTACTTGCTGGTCAACCATCTGCTTAGTGTCTTTTTTATGCATGGAGGTGCTATCAGTCACCTTCTCATGCAAACTACCGACATCTTCATCCATAAGAGTACTGATCTTGGGATGATCTAGGATGTGCACTAACTTAGGTCTGCCGACCTCCAGAGGAATGGGTTGTGAGATAGGTACTTAATTTTGCATGGCTAAGACCACTACCATCAACTCTTCTACCCTTCTCTCCATTTTATCAATTTGATCATCTTTGAGTTTAATTTATTGGAGGAGGCATTGAGTTGAGGAGTTGATGCCTCACCTTCCTCAATTATAATGCCTTGGGCTTCCTAGCTAGGCTAGTCCCTATGCAAGGATCCTTGGGTATCAACCATATGGACTTTTGTAATGTCATCTAATAGGTCATCTTCATTGGCATTAAAGTCTACCATACCCTCCTCTTGATTAGATTGATCATCCCCTACTATCTGCCTCACTGTGGCATAATATTCTTCCAAAATCTCATCCAAAGATTGGTCATCAACTCAACCCAGTGCTACTCAGGCATAGGCTGAATAGTGACTCAGAACTGGACTGAGCTTTAAAGAAGTGATGCACTGAATGTTTTGGACATGCGAAGTGCTATCCTTAACAGGCTCAACAATCATATGGGTCTTCATTCTCCTCTAACTATGGTGGTGGAGCAACTATGATGCTCTTGGGCCACTCCTTCCTCTCCACTGTTGGGATGGAAGGTCGAACGGGGAGCTCGGCCTCACCTCAATAGATAGAGTGGATGAAATGTGATCCTTGGGAAATAATTGTATCACTAAGGGGGATGCTCTATCTCCAGATGTTAACTTGTGGAACTTGGTGGGCACTTTAGATGGTGGAACATGAATGGGTGATGATGGTCGGTGAGTTGAGTGGTGTAAAGGTGGTGACACCAGCTACCTCTTCATCGAAGATCTCCTTCTATGGCTAGAACCGATAAGTACTATCATGTTAGAATGATCAGCACTGTCAGCCTGCTAATTAGAATGGTCTATCAAAGCTAAGGCCGCAAACTATTTAGCGAACCTCCTTGTGTACCTCTTGCCCACTTAGAGAACAACTTTGGCCTCCATGGCCTTTTCTTGATAGATCTGATCTCTAACATTCCTAGGGATCACACATCTCAAGTCATGCAAAGTAGCAAACTTGGAGAGTCCATGGGCTCTTTCAACTCTCCTAAGCACAGACCTTAGACCAGCATAAGGCTTCCTTCTCTCCCTATCTAGTGTCTCATACTCTATAGATCATGGGGGGTGATGCGACAATCTTCCTAACATCCTTCTTTCCCTCTATAGCTGAAAGGGGGTGAAACCTACTGCCACCAAGAAGGGGAGAGGTCTCACTAGGGGTTCCATCCTCAGCCACATGGGAGGCTTCCTCAACCTTCATAGCTATGTGCCCATAATGTCTCTAAATTCTCATATTCTTGTAATGACACTGGGTTTTAGTTAATGGTGTAGGATGGGACTTAGAACCGACCTCAAAAGTGGGGGAGACTATCTTAGAAGCTAAGACAGACTTCCCCTTAAAGACAGGGGCAACTGTAGAGGCGGTACTAGTCCTAACTAAAATTGTGGCAGGTACAGATGGCACACATGGCACACATGGCAAGGGAACTTCTAAGGCATTTCACTTAAGTGATGGAAACTTAGTATCAAAATGAAGGTCAAACTATAGAAGTGGCTTCTCATCTCCCACCTCCTCTTACTGATAATGGTAAGGGCAAGTTCCTCGCAGGTGACTTTGAAGTGCTCAAAGCCAAGGGTGAACTTGATGATGGGGGCCAAGATGAGTATGGCCTAATATCAGGCCAAATCCACACCAAAGGCAAATGAAAAGATAAAAGTTCTGGAAGACATGGTGCTGATTGATTGCTTGGAGAAAAAAGGAGGGCTAGGGCTTCTTCTTCACTATTGGAAATAGGATGACATAGGATTAGACTTTTTCTTTTGATTATTGTTATTTGATTTAATTTTGACTTTGAGTTGGAACTCTCATTCGATAAATTTAATTATGTTAAATGGGATTCATGCGTATGTTGGAGAGATTGAAAACTTTGTAGAAGAATATTTTGATTTTCTTTTGAACTTCATTAGGATTTTGAAAATATTCGATGAACTTTACTTTGCCAAGCTAGTGGTAAGAGGTTCTAGATTTTATCTGATTTATTTTTGGGTATTTTCTTTGATCAATCTTATTTTACCTATTAGAGGTCCAATAGGGGCTTTAAGACCTAGGTGGAGTGAGGTCCTAAAACTTGAAGGATGTTGACCACCCTTGCTTAAAGGTAAAATAAGCGGAGTGTCTAATAGAAAGAATGATAGTCTTGGACTTATATAAAATATAAGCCCACTATCGATGCTTGGAGATAATAATTGACTACTAAAGATGGAGAGGGAAACTATCCCCAATAGAGTCGCCTGAAAAATTTATGGTGTTTAAATTTGGAGTCATTGGGACACCACATAAATCTTAAGGGGTACTTATTAAAGTGATCGGGTATAACATTAGGGTATGATGTACTATCTTGAAAGATGGAAACATCACCCTACAATGGACCTAATCATCTAATAAGGACTCATAAGGAAGATGGGTCTTCATAGATATCAAAGATCATTCCCTTACTTTACATGGAAAAGTAAAGCTATTTTATGCTAGGTTCTTTAGTTCCCTATGTAAGCAAGCTTCCATAGTTAATTACATCCTAGAAAATATGAATTTTCTAAGAATACTCTTGAATAAAGTACTCAATTAATATCTCTATAGATTTTAAGGTTAGACTGTCAAAGGAATTCCCTCACACATTAAGAATTCCCATGATAAAATTAGATTGTTAGCTAGATCAATGGGAGGAGGTGTTATTCATGACAAGGGATGCCCTCACACGTTAAGCATTCCCCTATCATGCAAGAGTGGAGACCCTCCCTATTCAAGAGAAAAACAAGATGATATGTATGATTATTGTCACATAGATCATTAAACTAAGGGTTACTATATATTTTAATTATCTTGATTATAACTTAAGCTTTAAAGTGAGGTTTTGAGTTATTTTAAAATTTAATTAGAGTTGTTAGTGAGGATAAAAAAATTAATTTTACTCTAAAGAGCCTACTGCATCCAGGCAGAATATCCAATCATCAAGCTTTAAGAAATGTATGGAAAACATGTCATTTCTATTGCACAAGCTAAACATAGCAATCAAACATTCATAGATTTCATAAAATAATAAAAGGCGGTGCGGTCGGGTACCATCGTACACCCCAAAAAATAAAAGAAGTTGGGTAGCCGAGCTCTACCCTTATACAATCTGTATAAATGAATATTACAAATTACAATTGAATAAATGTTATGGGCATCTTCATACTTCTTCCTTCTTACCTCCTTTTGATTTGGTTTTGCTTCAAAGGCTTCATAGGGCCTCCTAGCTCTCTGCCTTCTAGTCAATGCTCATTCTAGACCCGATAACACTAAGCCTAATTCCTATTGCAAAATTACATATTTATGAGAAAATAAAATATAGCTACACCTGCAAAATAGATAATAGCTAAATAAACATACAAATCCAAGCTATTATATTTCATAAATTTTGACTTAGCACCTTGTACATGGGTAACCAAGCCCACTTGTCCTAATATGGATTATGTAAAGGGGCATAAGCAACCTGCAAGTAAAATCATTTATATTTAGTTATCATTTTAGCAGCCCCATAAACATAATCTCTTGCAGAAAGCATCATTAGGATAATAATGACCTAACATTCAGTCTAAAATATTACATTGGAAAATAAAACACAACATCACAACATACACCATCCTAACTTAGAGATAGAAGTGGTGACTTATTATTCTAATGTGTGTGCTTAGTGTGGTATGTCTTAGCTAAGCTTTAGAATTATAATTATTGAAGGTTTGAAATTATTTAAGTTAAATATTTGGGGAGGTTTTGACTTTAAGTTATTAAAGAGTTGATGAATTTTAATTTGTAGTTTCTTTTATTTCAATCAATACTTACTTAGCAACTAATGGTTGTAAAGAGAGGAAAGAGGTTTGGCCCTCTTCATCCCCACCTAAGTTATTTTCTTAAGGCATGCTATTATATTTTGGTTTTCTCATTGAATGATTTATGAAACATTTTATTAGTTCTAGGTTTGGGTTAACCTTAAAGAATCCTTTTCAAACATGAAAGAAATCTTAAGATTAATGAGATTGAATTACTATTATATGGATAATATTACCTCATTCCTTTTCATCACCAATAGCATGCATATGATATAGACTTAACATAATTATACATACAATGTATTTTTGGCACACTTGAATGATTGCTAATGTATACATTTTTGGTAGAAAAGAGGAATTTCATTCTTTAGCTAAGTATACACACACATGTATTAAAGATTCAAGCAAGTATGTGTCATTATTAAACCAGGGAAGTGTGGTATCTTAAACCTCCTTGGGCTACTTAAAGCCTTAGATTCTCGGGATGTCTAGACTATATACTTGCTATCTTAAAAACATATAAATGTATACACAACAATGAGAATAAAAATCATGCAAAGGGTTGTATATTGGAAAATTTATTTACCCAAGTAAAGTAAAGCTTTATCCAAATTCTAATGCATGTATACATATGAATGAAAATAAGTAAGTACATGCCATTATTAAACCAGGGAAGCGAGGTAATCTAAGACCTCCTTGGGGCTATTTAAAGCCTCATATTCCTAGGACGTCCAGACTATATACCTACTAGCATTCAAACACATGTAAACATGCACATGAATCATGAAAATAGAATAATTCTTTAACATGTTTAAGCTATAACCTAATGTAAGTCATATGTAATATTCATAGCCAACATCAATTAAATATTAATTATTAATATATAATTTGAAAATTAATTTTAAAATTTATTAGTGATAATAGCCATATATATAATAAGGTTAATCCAACACATGCAACTTGCACATATATAATTATATGTGTTTGATTCTTTTATTTGAGAAACATGAATGCATGATATCAAATGACATACAAATTTATAATGATTGAAATGGAATAATTAAACATGGCCACATGATACATTCAACCACATTACTTCATAAGAACAATCAAGTTAAATAAAACCATTTAAGATCAACCAAAGTTATTATGAAGTGTGATTTTAGATTTGAATTATTGAACTTAAAGAGGAGAAAGACATTTGCTATTTTACCCCATCCCATATTAGTAACTTAATGTGTTTAAGGAAAAGTAATTAAGTAAATTTAATGGATTGATTAGGATCAAAACACTAAGCAATCGATTTAATTTCTCTTTCTTAAGTCTCTTTAATTTAATTGACCATTTAACCATGTGCCTCTAACGGTATGCCAATGAGTAATTAAAATTTACAATGCACGTAACAAGACCTAATGCAATGGGGCTCATGCTTAAGGGTTAATTAGATCAAAGAAGAATCTAATTAAATACTTATATAGTTTTTCCACACCCATGGGTTAACCATATGTTCCTTAAGGTTCTTTATGCTATTAAACAAGAGGAACCCATGAATTCAATTTGAATTGTTTGAAATAATGATCATTTTACTTTGATATATCATCCCATTAATTTACATAATTAACCTTAATTAATATACACATTAATTAACCTTCCTAATAAAATGCATTTAGGAGAACAATTAGGAAAGAGGTCCTAATCATTTTCCCTTATCACTCCACTATTAATAGTGATTAATCATTATTATTAAATTAATTTTTATTATTTAATAATTTTAATTATTATTAAATTGATTAAGGAAAGTAATTAGCATTATAATGTCAAATTCTCCCAATCACATTGTCAATAAATCATAAGAAAATTATAGGAGGCAGAGGACATCCCATGAGATTAATCCACCAAGTTTGACATCAACTAGCCAGGTAATTAGGCCTTAATTAGAATAATTAGTCTAGAATTTAAACCCTAATTATGCACTATTAATTAATCAAACCTTAGAAAATTTAATTTTTATTAAATTCTCCTCTATTTACCCTTTCCAAAGTGGGTTTATTTATATTTTTTGGATTTTTCTAAAATTAGTTATGAAATTTTGTAGTTCTGGCTAATTAATGACATTTTAATCACCTAATTAAACCCCTAACCCATCGGTGCCACACAGGAGCTAACGTCGTGTGGCACTGACATGGCGATGCTTTTCACGAGGCAACATGAGATAGGCTAACTAAAATGTCTCTTGTGTCGGCTGAGTTAACAGTGGCAAACACAGTTTTATCATTGCCGTCTAATCTCTGATCGAATGGTGGAGATTAATCCCATGGTTTCTATTGGATTAAATCAAAAAATCAAAAGGATTAAATCATGGTTATTTTTTCTAATCACATAGAATAGGTGGCCGATGATCCATCATCCCTTAAGCACTAGAAGACGGACACTGTCCACCAATTGATTCGAACTACCCAAAGCTCGTGGGACGTCGGGATTGACTCCAAAATGTGTGTGGAAGACATCTAAGGAGTTCTTATGATAGTAATCACATTCAGGCACACTTTTCATCATAAATGACCGACACCTAAAGGACTTTCTATGATTTACTAGAGTTTTACCTCTATGGAGCTAAAGAGTGGCAATCCGTTGACATAGGTAGCTTCATCTTAAAGAGCAGAAGCTCTATTTAGAAGAACTTGAGTTGCCTCCCCACCGACACCTCCGTGGACTAAGAATCACCATAAAGTTCACCAAAGTTGGTATTGGAGTGCCTCCCAATGACAAAATCGATCGAGGATCAATTTGTTTGACTTGTCGAAGCTTGGGAAGGTGTGGGAAGAGTTAATTTGAGTTTGTCAGAGTTTAAATGAGGTTGGATGGATGGGGCTCTTAATTTCTATTGGAGGTTGGTTTCACTTGTGCTGGGTGCACTAGGGGATCGGGAGAAGCTGTAGGACTACTCAAAATCTCCTAAGGAAGCTCCCTATGTAGTTTGAATGGATGGGGAAGAGTATACCCTCCTCCCTAAGTGAACTAAGGGCTGAGATTGTCTCAGCCTTTAGTGATCATCCTGTAGGGGTAGGTGGCCGAAAATGGTAGTGGATTGTTGAGGTGGAGGGGCTTGAGAGGCTGAGGCAGTGGCATGGGATGATATGGGGTGTACCTCCTCTAAGTGAACCAATGGTGGGTCAAGGGTAAGCTGACCCTCTCTTGACTCAAGGCTAAACCCGATAGCCTTGGGTTTGGTTGGGTCAGTGGTCCTAGTGTTGAAAATGAGTTAAGGGTGGCTTCCTTGGCTTGGGGAGTAGGTGAGACCATACAAATGGTGATTTTATTCTATTTGGGTGGGTTGGTTCAAGAGTTTTGACCCAAATTGGGTTCACCATGGGTTGGGTCCATTTAGGCTGACCCATGGTGACCGAAGGATGAGTCAGGGCAAGTTTTGTTGGGTTTGGACTTGGTTTGGCTCAATTTGACACATATGGGTCAAATGGGTTCTAATTAGGCTAGGTTAAATAATTGGTCAAATTGGGTCAAACTGAGGATTTTGGGTATTTTCAAATGATGATTTGGAATGTATTGGTGCCATTGGTTTGGTTTAATTTGAAGTGGATTTGGATTTAGTTCATTTGGGTTCATTCGGGTGAAATGAGTTAAGTTGACAATTTGGTCAAATTGGCCAAATTGGCTTGGGTGGAAGGTTGGTTTGGGTTCAATTGATTATTTGAAAATGATTATAAGAGTTGGTTTGAATTAATTTGGAGTTAGGAATGATTTAGTTCAATTTGACCCTTTAGGTCAATTCGGGCTAAATGGGTCAAATGGGTTGGTTTGATCAAATTGGGTTCAATTAAATATTGAATCATGTTCAATAATAAATTTATGGTTGATTAGAGGCATTGGTTTCAATCAATTTGATTTAGATTTGATTTGGTCCAATTTGGTCAGGTCAAATTCAAAGGTCAATGGACCAAATTGGCTTGGTTTGATTCAATTGATGGTTAAGTCATGTTTAAAACTTAATTTATGATTGATGAGAGCCATTGGTCTCAATAAATTAAGGTTGGAATGAATTTTGGTTCATTTTGGTCCATGGGTTAATTGGGTCAACTTTGATCCAGTGATCAAATTGGCTTAGTTTGACCCAATTGATTGCAATTGGTCAATCAATGATGATCAACAATCATCATAGAGGAGATTGAGAGGTTGATTTAATCCAATTTGGGTTAGATTGAAGTTTAAATCAATTTGGTCATTTAGGCCACTTTGGGTTAAGTGGACCAAATGGGTTGATTGGGTTGAATTGGATTGAATTGAATGTTGAGAAGAGTTCAATGATGGTTTTAGGGTTGATTGATGGCTTTGATTACAATAGATTTGGGTTTGTCTAGATTTTGGCTCATTGGACCTTTTGGGTCAAATGGGCCAACCTATGTTGACTGGATTCATTTGGTTCAATTGGTTTGATTGTAAGTGTTGGAGGAATTTGAAGTGGTTTTTTGAATGGTTGGAGTGCTTTTATGAAAATCAATTGAATTTGGTTTACTAGAATGGGTTTTGGGTTGGATCCATAAGATGATAGTGGAATTAATTTAGTTAAGGGTTAAGTTAATTTGGCTTGGAGCTTGGATATGAAATAAAATCCAAATAAGGTTAGTTGTGTTGGCTTGAGGTTGGCCTTGGATGAGTGGGCAAGCATGGGTTTTGGTTTAGGCCATAGGATAGGTAGCACATATTTGTCCTAAGGTATAAACTAAGTTTAAGGTATGCCTCCCTATGTCTCTAGGCTTGGGTTTAGTGTTCCCTTAATCACTATAACTATCCTATGACTAAGAAAATCTTAGTGCTTAGAAGATTCCAAAGTCGAAGATGAGAAGGATGAGTCCTCACTCTAAAAGTGAGGTCAACAATAAAGTACAAATCAAAACTTTTCATTCTTCCAAACCATAAATATTTGAACCTCAAGTTAGGTTCTAAAAGAGAACCAAATTCTACTCAAGACTCTTGAACCTACTTCATAGTAAGGATTAAATCAAAATCTCTCTAAATAACTTGAACCCTACTGTTGACCACATTTTTAGGATGAGCTCTCAACCCCTCCATCTTATACATAAGACTCCTCTTAGACTTTAAGAGATCCTTAGTATTAAGACACATCTAGTGATTAGGTGGACACTCAACCTAGCCCTAGAGACTTAGAAGAGTTAGCCATAGGAATAGGCCATGCTTTAGGGTTGTTAAGAAAATTCACCTACCCTATAGCTTGAACCACATTCCTTACTTCCTTCCTTCAAGTAAAACTCCAAATCAATCCTAATTTATTATCTCCAAACTCAAATCAATATCAGATGATTGAAATCCATGATTGAAATCTATGATTGAAACCTATGATTGAAATTCAAAGTTTGAAATATTTACTAAGTCCTTAATTCCCTCTTAAGGACTTATCCTAAATTAAATCTAAATCAATTCAAACTCATGAGACTTTTCTCATAACTCATTTATAATCTCATTTATAAATGAAATATAAATTCAAATCAATCAAACTAAACTCAAAAATCAAATCCAAACTCCAAATTTCCTTCTTAAGTCCTTAATCCCCTCTTAAGGACTTAGCCTAGGTCATGATCAAATTACTTCAAATCCTTGAAATTTTATCATAACTCATTTATATTCTCATATATAAATGAAATATAAATTCAAATCAATCAAACTAAACTAAAAAAATCAAATCCAAACTCCAAATATTTTCTATAGTCCTTAATCCCCACTTAAGGACTTAGCCTAGGTCATGATCAAATCACTTCAAATCCTTGAAATTTTTTCATAACCCATTTATATTCTCATTTATATTCACATATATAAATTAAATATAAATTTAAACAACCAAAACCAATTCTAAATATCAAACTCAAATTCAATCAAAATACAATCTAAGCCTTTCAAGTCAAATTCTTGAACTTGCCAAATCAACTTCAAATCAAGCCAAACTCTTGATTTTGCTTCATGATTCAATCAATCCTTCAATCATGAATCCAAATATAAATAAAAACTTTAACCACTTAACCAAAACTCAATTAAAAAATCAAGCTAAAATCCATTTCATGTTCACCCTTTGAACTTGAAAATGTCAAATAAATCAAAACCCATTGACTTCAAACCACTTGCCAAATGGATTTATATTTCAATCATAAGTCCATATACAAGTTCAATCAAACTCAAATCAAGATTTGATCAAGCCTTTTGACCCACTTAGGCTGACTTGACCCAAAGTGACCTAAAGTACCCTTACGAGCCAAATTCTAATCCTAACCAAAATGGATTGAATCAAACTCACCTAAGCCTCTCATCATGATCAACAATCATCATGAGATGATCAATCACTCAAATTGGGTTAAACCAAGTCAAACCTAAAGGTTGACCAAGTCAACACTTAGCCAAAATGAAACCCAACATAGTTTAAATCCACCATAGGACAAATTGAATGAAACCAATGATCTAAGTTCATTCATGACCAATGTTTAAACTTGACAAAGTCAACATTTGAGCCTAACCTAGCCCAATTGGCCACTTGACCCAAGTTGACCCAACTTGACCTAAAAAGTCAAAATGTGTCAAAACTTGATCTAAGCCAAATTAATTGAAACCAATGGGTCAAGTTCATTCTAAATCACTTGTTGAACTTGACCAAAGCCTCAATTGACCAACTAGACATAACCTAGCCCAATTGACCTTGAACCCAACTTGACCTAAAGGGTCATATTGAGCCAAATTCAAAGTTAACCAAAATTGATTGGAAACAAAGATACTAGTCCACTTCATATGACTAACCAAACCTAAACCTACACATGACTTAGCTCAAATAGGTCAAATGGGTCTAATTGGTCAACTTGACCCATTTAACCTAAATGAAGTCATATGGAACAAATTGAAACTGAAACCAAATTCAATCAAACCAAAGCCACCAAAATATTTCAAATGGTCATATGAACTTGACCCAACCCTTGGTTTGACCCAATTTGACTAATTGGTCAACTTGACCCAAGTTGACCCATTTTAACCTAAATGGGTCAACATGAGTCAAACCATACCTAATGAAATCTAAATCCAATGAAACTTGGCCAAACCTATTTTCTCAACATACCCAACATCTCCAAATTCAAAAATTAGTGAAATGACCATTTTACCCCTAGGCCATAGAATAAATTTTGACCAATTCCACTTGGAATTTGGTCAAACTGTCTTCATACACACTTGATACTCTCCTAGTAGATCAAGTAAACACTAAGGAGGGTGCTAAACCCAACCCAATAGGTTTGGGTTAGCCCAACTTGACCCAAAGGCCAAACTGACCATGTGCATAGAAATGGGCACATGGGAATCATGCCTCCACCTAAATGGAGCACATGGGGACTTCACTAATCCACTCCTGACCTAAAATGAATCACATGGCACATCTAACAGCTCAAACAACCTTCTAAATCAGGGCAATTGATCCAAAATGGCAAGTGAAGCTTCGACCATCCGATTGCCATTGGGGGAGATATACTCCCCCTAATTCACTTCAAGTCCAATAGAGCCATTATCGAAGTTTCAGAGAGTCATAGGAACCATTTGCAAGTGATCCTAAGCTCTTTAGAAGGAGATTGAAAAGGCCATTTCTCGGTTTCCATTAAGTAAAAATAGAGGAGGTCCATTGCTTTGCACACTTTCCCCACACTCAAACTTCACTCAATTCCCTTTGCACGCTCCATCAATGAGCTCAATCATCCTACCCATACTCTTTCCCAAGCTCCAAAGGTAGAGGAGGAGTGCTCTAGACCCAAATTGAGCTCAAAGCAAGGAGGAGGTGACCCATAGAAAGATCCACTCAACCTCAACCTCTCACAATTTTAGCAAAGCTTCGTCTCAAGAGCCGGTGATCACCTTTGGTGAGGTTGGAGATTTTTCGATCACTAAACTCAATGTGGTGTGGAGCTTTGTGAAAGAAATATTAATGGCATAAGATCTTGACTGTTAGATATAATTTAGGTTGCATTGTGATGGTGTGGGTAAGATTTCATCCCAATTTGAGCTGAATCGAGTTTTGATCAAGGCCTAGAACATGGACGGTCTCCATGGATCACAAGCGTTTGAAGAGAAGGATCTTTGGCCATCCATCCACATGTTTTGGATGGACGGCAGAGATTAAAACACATGATTTATTATATTTTAATCCTTTGATCCACAACTTTAATCTCAGCCATCAGATCCTTGATCGGACGGCTGAAGGAAAAGTGTGTAGCACCACTGCTGATGCGATGTTATGATGTGATATTTTAAATAACCAATGGGGAGGCACTGTGTGTAAAGTGCTACCACGTCAGCCACATGCATGGCGCACCGTAGCACCGTATGATTAATGGTTTGATTAGGATTTATTTAATTCCTAATTAATTACTTAAACATCTAAAATTCATATCTCTGTGAAAAAAATTAAAAAAATATGAGGTAAATTTTCAGTGAAAGATAATGCAACCTAGAATATTTTAAAATTGGTTTTATTTAATTTTGAATACTTCATTTCTCTGAATTTAGGTTTTATTGAAAATCTTAATTTGCTAATTACCCTTTAATTAATCCACTAATTTTTCCACTTCTTGAGTATATTTTGGGAGATGACTTCTACCTCCCCTAATTTTCTTGGGATTTATTGGGGGCTTAATTGGGGAAATTGCTAATTCATTTCCTAATTATCCTTTTAATGTAATTAAGGTTAATTAAGGGTTTGATTAGTGGTTTAATCCTTTTTTGAAGTTAATTAAGGTCTGTTTCAATGAATAGGAGGTTTAGGGAATAATTTTGGAGAATTTCCTCTAAGCTATTCCTTAAACCCTCTTTTCTTCCTTAATCCTCTTTTAATTAAAGGGTTAAGTCACTAATTACCCTCTTAGTTAATTTCTTAAAATTCTAAAACTTTCTAGAACTCAATTAATTCTACTTGGGATAGATGCTTAGGTGTTCAAGAGCCTAAGTTCAATTAAGGAAATCAAAATTCAACTCATATGTGTGAGGGGTGTTTTGAAATTACTTAAGTTAAAACCCTTAGCTTAATTAATCATTAATCATGAGCCAAATTACATTAGGCCTCTTTCTTCCTAGGTGCATTGCAAGTTTAAATTCCTTGTGAGGTTTTATGTCATCTCATTGGCTCATAATTATTTGATTAAGTATGCTAAGGTGGTATAGGTAAAGGGTAATTAACATGTTTAATTCATACCTTAACCTAATAAAAATCTAAAATGAATCTAATCATCTAAAAATTGAACAAAAATATCAACATATGTAGGAATGGGTTAGGAACAACAAACTCACTTCATATTTTCATAAATTAAATCAAACTCAAAAAAATAAAGATCACAATAAATAAACTTTGATTTGCTTTAAGCTTTCTTATTTCATAGATTGTCTTTAGGAATTAATTAAGGTGATTGTGTTTACATGCTTTCATTACTTTAGTTCTTTCCCAACATACTAAATATGTGTGTCATATGATTTCATAGCTTCATGCTTTTTCAAAAAAAAAAATAAATAAATAAATAATGGAAATATTTACTTTATATCAAATTACATGCTTTGGCTAAAGTAAGAATATGAGTGGCTATTATCACTATTAAATCTAAATTATTTTCAAAATATATGAATCGATTATCAAAACTGAAAGTGTCTTACTTATATCTTACTTATAATCTCGTATGTGAATAAAATATTAAGATGTGCTTAGTGTAGCTTTCCTTCCTCTTTGTTTTAGCATAATTTTGAATAGGATTTGGCAAAGTGTATAGTTCATTTGAAAAGAACATAACACTTGCCTAATTCCATTTCTTATTCATTCCTATGCTATGACTTAAGAAATACACCTACACTTACACATATAAATTGCATAAACAAACCAAAATAAAATAAATATAAACTTTTGCATCTTTCTTTTCCATTCATTTCTTTTGTACACATGCTTGTATTTGAGGAAAGTGGTATATTAGTATGGACAACCCCGGGGTTGCGAGGCTTTAAGTATCCCCAAGTTGGTCTTGTAACTTACACCCTTGGTGCTAACAATGGCGTCGTACTCACTTATGTCTTTCATACATTCATGTGTGCATGTGAAAAATTGAATAAGAAACCCCTTTTCTACTTAATGAAAATCATGCATCATAAGCATTTAAATTTTCTTAAGTAAACTACTTAGCATTCATCATAAATTATGCTAAACATTCTCATTTGTATGTATAGATATGCCTAGGATGCATCCATGTGCATGTTATACATGTTGGGAAAGAAATGAAGTGATGTGTATTTTGTGAATTTAGTTCACTTTATTTAATCTTAAAATGCTTTTCTTTTTGAACAGGTTTGTTTAGAGTTCATCTAAACTTAGGATTAATTAAAAAACATAATAAAACATTCACTAAACAAGTACTATTTGGGGATAACTATGGCTCATGACTTGTAGCTACACTTAAGCTAATCCTTGAATGTAAAGAAATCCTATAAGACATTGCTTAGCATACTGTGGTTGAGGCAATAGTTAGGATCATCACTCCTACCCACTCTTTCTAAGCTCTGCTAGAAATTACTTCTTTAAAAGGTTTTAAGATAATCACTACCTCCTCTTGAATAAATATGGTTTATTGAGTTTTTTTGTCAAGAGTAGGTGAAAAATAGCTACCTGGAGGTTGATGCTGATAATGATGTTGTGTAGGCTACTGTGGTGGTGGCCTTTGTGGAGGCCGAGGTAGTGGTAAAGGAGACAGGAGTGGAGGCTACTAAAATCAGTGCCTCTGAAACTATGCTCTCACTGGCTAATTCCTCTCATTTACTACCATTACTATCCCTGGCCTCTTCTCAAATACCTTCTGAAGCTTGGGGTTGGATGACTGGTCTGAGAAGGGTAACTATTTGACTTTCTCTTATAGGTTAGCTGCCTTGCTAATTAATTTCTTAAATATTTTTATGGAGAAGCCTTGAGTATGAAGGTGACCAGGCTATGGATATTCTTGAGAAGAATCTCGATGGCATGCTGCTCCTATTGTTGTGGTTCACATTTCATGCTTAGGTTATATAATCTGAGAATATAATCAATAAGGGACTCATTAGACTCTTCCTTTTCCATAATAAGGTCCCTTACAGTTACCCTTTGCTGAGCTCCTACAAATTTTTTGATGAATAGTTGCTCTGACTCTACAAAGGACTTCACTGAACTGTTGGACAATTCGACATACCAATCAAATGCAACTCCATAAAGGCTACTGACAAAGTGTGAGAAAAGTAAGTTGCTACCAAATTGAAGGCCATGAAGATGAAAAAGGTTCTCACAACCATCAAATTCCTTGAAGGATGGTGGCACAAAACCCTTGGGGTATTAAACAACATAAAATTATTTCGTGTGGGGTCTACCCTTTGGAACCGATGAGCTCCCTTAGGCTTGCACCAACGCTTCCTTTATTTCGGTCAACCATCCGCTAGTGTCTTTTTTTATGCATGGAGGTGCTATCTCACCTTCATGCAAACTACCGACATCTTCATCCATAAGAGTACATCTTGGGATGATCTAGATGTGCAAACTTATGACCTCCGAGGAATGGGTTGTGAGATAGGTACTTAATTTTGCATAAAGACCACTACCATCAACTCTTCTACCCTTCTCTCCATTTTATCAATTTGATCATCTTTGAGTTTAATTTATTGGAGGCATTGAGTTGAATGCCTCACCTTCCTCAATTATAATGCCTTTTTCTATTAGTCCTATGCAAGGATCCTTGCATCAACCATATGGACTTTTGTAATGTCATCTAATAGGTCATCTTCATTGGCATTAAAGTCTACCATACCCTCCTCTTGATTAGATTGATCATCCCCTACTATCTGCCTCACTGTGGCATAATATTCTTCCAAAATCTCATCCAAAGATTGGTCATCAACTCAACCCGCTACTGCATAAATAATAGACTCGAACATGAGCTTTAAAGAAGTGATGCACTGAATGTTTTGGACATGCGAAGTGCTATCCTTAACAGGCTCAACAAT
The DNA here is from genome assembly GCA_021442155.1 of Cymbidium sinense. NCBI lineage: Eukaryota > Viridiplantae > Streptophyta > Magnoliopsida > Asparagales > Orchidaceae > Cymbidium > Cymbidium sinense. The sequence continues at coordinate 54,812,681 of CM038215.1, forward strand.
CATATGGGTCTTCATTCTCCTCTAACTGTGGTGGTTGATCAACTATGATGCTCTTGGGCCGCCACTCCTTCCTCTCCACTGTTGGGATGGAAGGTCAATAGAGTCGGCCTCACCTCAATAGATAGAGTGGATGAAATGTGATCCTTGGGAAATAATTGTATCACTAAGGGGGATGCTCTATCTCCAGATGTTAACTTGTGGAACTTGGTGGGCACTTTAGATGGTGGAACATGAATGGGTGATGATGGTCGGTGAGTTGAGTGGTGTAAAGGTGACACCTACCTCTTCATCAAGATCTCCTTCTATGGCTAGAACCAAGTACTATCATGTTAGAATGATCGATCCCACCGCTAATTAGAATGGTCTATCAAAGCTAAGGCCAAACTATTTAAATAACCTCCTTGTGTACCTCTGCCCACTTAGAGAACAACTTTGGCCTCCATGGCCTTTTCTGATAGACCGATCTAACATTCCTAGGGATCACACATCTCAAGTCATGCAAAGTAGCAAACTTGGAGAGTCCATGGGCTCTTTCAACTCTCCTGCATGACCCAGACCAAAGATAAGGCTTCCTTCTCTCCCTATCTAGTGTCTCATACTCTATAGATCATGGGGGTGATGACAATCTTCCTAACATCCTTCTTTCATATAAAGTGAAACCCACGCCACCAAGAAGGGGAGAGGTCTCACTAGGGGTTCCATCCTCAGCCACATGGGAGGCTTCCTCAACCTTCATAGCTATGTGCCCATAATGTCTCTAAATTCTCATATTCTTGTAATGACACTGGGTTTTAGTTAATGGTGTAGGATGGGACTTAGAACCGACCTCAAAAGTGAGACTATCTTAGAAGCTAAGACGCACTTCCTTAAAGACAGGGCAATCAGAGGTGGTACTAGTCCTAACTAAAATTGTATGTACAGATGGAATGGCACACATGGCAAGGGAATCTAAGGCATTTCACTTAAGTGATGGAAACTCAGATCAAAATGAAGGTCAAACTATAGAAGTGGCTTCTCATCTCCCACCTCTTACCAGATAATGGTAAGGGCAAGTTCGCAGTGACTTTGAAGTGCTCAAAGCCGGGTGAACTTGATGATGCCAAGATGAGTATGGCTAATATCGCCAAAATCCACACCAAAGGCAAATGAAAAGATTATAATACTGGAAGACATGGTGCTGACTGATTGCTTGGAGAAAAAGGAGGGCTGGGGCTTCTTCTTCACTATTGGAAATAGGATGACATAGGATTAGACTTTTTCTTTTGATTATTGTTATTTGATTTAATTTTGACTTTGAGTTGGAACTCTCATTCGATAAATTTAATTATGTTAAATGGGATTCATGCGTATGTTGGAGAGATTGAAAACTTTGTAGAAGAATCTTTTGCTTTTCTTTTGAACTTCATTAGGATTTTGAAAATGTTGGATGAACTTTACTTTGCCAAGCTAGTGGTAAGAGGTTCTAGATTTTATCTGATTTATTTTTGGGTATTTTCTTTGATCAATCCTATTTTACCTATTAGAGGTCCAATAGGGGCTTTAAGACTGAGTGAGAGGTCCTAAAACTTGAAGGATGTTGACCACCCTTGTTAAAGGTAAAAAATAAGGAGTCTAATAGAAAGAATGATAGTCTTGGACTTATATAAAATATAAGCCCACTATCGATGCTTGGAGATAATAATTGACTACTAAAGATGGAGAGGGAAACTATCCCCAATGGAGTCGCCTGAAAAATTTATGGTGTTTAAATTTGGAGTCGTTGGGACACCACATAAATCTTAATGGGTACTTATTAAAGTGATCGGGTATAACATTAGGGTATGATGTACTATCTTGAAAGATGGAAACATCACCCTACAATGGACCTAATCATCTAATAAGGGCTCATAAGGAAGATGGGTCTTCATAGATATCAAAGATCATTCCGTTACTTTACATGGAAAAGTAAAGCTATTTTATGCTAGGTTCTTTAGTTCCCTATGTAAGCAAGCTTCCATAGTTAATTACATCCTAGAAAATATGAATTTTCTAAGAATACTCTTGAATAGTATTAATATCTCTATAGATTTTAAGGTTAGACTGTCAAAGGAATTCCCTCACACATTAAGAATTCCCATGATAAAATTAGATTGTTGGCTAGATCAGTGGGAGGAGGTGTTCTTCATGACAAGGGATGCCCTCACACATCAAGCATTCCCCTATCATGCAAGAGTGGAGACCCTCCCTATTCAAGAGAAAAATAAGATGATATGTATGATTATTGTCACATAGATCATTAAACTAAGGGGTTACTATATATTTTAATTACCTTGATTATAACTTAAGCTTTAAAGTGAGGTTTTGAGTTATTTTAAAATTTAATTAGAGTTGTTAGTGAGGGTAAAAAAATTAATTTTACTCTAAAGAGCCTACTGCATCCAGGCAGAACATCCAATCATCAAGCTTTAAGAAATGTATGGAAAACATGTCATTTCTATTGCACAAGCTAAACAAATCAAACATTTATAAATTTCATGAAAAAAATAAAAGGCCGGTGAGGTCAGGTTCCACCGTACACCCCAAAAAAATAAAATAAGTTGGGTAGCTGAGCTCGGCTACCCTTATACAATCTGTATAAATGAATATTACAAATTACAATTGAATAAATGTTATGGGCATCTTCATACTTCTTCCTTCTTACCTCCTTTTGATTTGGTTTTGCTTCAAAGGCTTCATAGGGCCTCCTAGCTCTCTGCCTTCTAGTCAATGCTCATTCTAGACCCGATAACACTAAGCCTAATTCCTATTGCAAAATTACATATTTATGAGAAAATAAAATATAGCTACACCTGCAAAATAGATAATAGCTAAATAAACATACAAATCCAAGCTATTATATTTCATAGACTTGACCTTGTACATGGGTAACCAAGCCCACTTGTCCTAATATGGATTATGTAAAGGGGCATAAGCAACCTGCAAGTAAAATCATTTATATTTAGTTATCATTTTAGCAGCCCCATAAACATAATCTCTTGCAGAAAGCATCATTAGGATAATAATGACCTAACATTCAGTCTAAAATATTACATTGGAAAATAAAACACAACATCACAACATACACCATCCTAACTTAGAGATAGAAGTGGTGACTTATTATTCTAATGTGTGTGCTTAGGCTTAGTGTGGTATGTCTTAGCTAAGCTTTAGAATTATAATTATTGAAGGTTTGAAATTATTTAAGTTAAATATTTGGGGAGGTTTTGACTTTAAGTTATTAAAGAGTTGATGAATTTTAATTTGTAGTTTCTTTTATTTCAATCAATACTTACTTAGCAACTAATGGTTGTAAAGAGAGGAAAGAGGTTTGACCCTCTTCATCCCCACCCTAAGTTATTTTCTTAAGGCATGCTATTATATTTTTGGTTTTCTCATTGAATGATTTATGAAACATTTTTATTAGTTCTAGGTTTGGGTTAACCTTAAAGAATCCTTTTCAAACATGAAAGAAATCTTAAGATTAATGAGATTTAATTACTATTATATGGATAATATTACCTCATTCCTTTTCATCACCAATATAATGCGTATGATATAGACTTAACATAATTATACATACAATGTATTTTTGGCACACTTGAATGATTGCTAATGTATACATTTTTGGTAGAAAAGAGGAATTTCATTCTTTAGCTAAGTATACACACACATGTATTACAGATTCAAGCAAGTAAGTGTCATTGTTAAACCAGGGAAGTGTGGTATCTTAAACCTCCTTGGGCTACTTAAAGCCTTGAATTCTTGGGATGTCCAAACTATATACTTGCTATCTTAAAAACATATAAATTTATACACAACAATGAGAATAAAAATCATGCAAAGGGTTGTATATTGGAAAATTTATTTACCCAAGTAAAGTAAAGCTTTATCCAAATTCTAATGCATGTATACATATGAATGAAAATAAGTAAGTACATGCCATTATTAAACCAGAGGTAATCTAAGACCTCCTTGGGGCTATTTAAAGCCTCATATTCCTAGGACGTCCGGACTATATACTAGCATTCAAACACATGTAAACATGCACATGAATCATGAAAATAGAATAATTCTTTAACATGTTTAAGCTATAACCTAATGTAAGTCATATGTAATATTCATAGCCAACATCAATTAAATATTAATTATTAATATATAATTTGAAAATTAATTTTAAAATTTATTAGTGATAATAGCCATGCCATATAATAAGGTTAATCCAACACATGCAACTTGCACATATATAATTATATGTGTTTGATTCTTTTATTTGAGAAACATGAATGCATGATATCAAATGACATACAAATTTATAATGATTGAAATGGAATAATTAAACATGGCCACATGATACATTCAACCACATTACTTCATAAGAACAATCAAGTTAAATAAAACCATTTAAGATCAACCAAAGTTATTATGAAGTGTGATTTTAGATTTGAATTATTGAACTTAAAGAGGAGAAAGACATTTGCTATTTTACCCCATCCCATATTAGTAACTTAATGTGTTTAAGGAAAAGTAATTAAGTAAATTTAATGGATTGATTAGGATCAAAACACTAAGCAATCGATTTAATTTCTCTTTCTTAAGTCTCTTTAATTTAATGACCATTTAACCATGTGCCTCTAGGTATGCCAATGAGTAATTAAAATTTACAATGCACGTAACAAGACCTAATGCAATGGGGCTCATGCTTAAGGGTTAATTAGATCAAAGAAGAATCTAATTAAATACTTATATAGTTTTTCCACACCCATGGGTTAACCATATGTTCCTTAAGGTTCTTTATGCTATTAAACAAGAGGAACCCATGAATTCAATTTGAATTGTTTGAAATAATGATCATTTTACTTTGATATATCATCCCATTAATTTACATAATTAACCTTAATTAATATACACATTAATTAACCTTCCTAATAAAATGCATTTAAAATAACAATTAGGAAAGAGGTCCTAATCATTTTCCCTTATCACTCCACTATTAATAGTGATTAACCATTATTCGCAATTTAATTTTTATTATTTAATAATTTTAATTATTATTAAATTGATTAAGGAAAGTAATTAGCATTATAATGTCAAATTCTCCCAATCACATTGTCAATAAATCATAAGAAAATTATAGGAGGAGGACATCCCATGAGATTAATCCACCAAGTTTGACATCAACTAGCGTATTAATTAGAATAATTGTAGAATTTAAACCCTAATTATGCACTATTAATTAATCAAACCTTAGAAAATTTAATTTTATTAAATTCTCCTCTATTTACCCTTTCCAAAGTGGGTTTATTTATATTTTTTGGATTTTTCTAAAATTAGTTATGAAATTTTGTAGTTCTGGCTAATTAATGACATTTTAATCACCTAATTAAACCCCTAATCTTGCCACCGAGCTAACGCGTGGGTAGACATCTGATACTTTTCACGAGGCAACATGAGATAGGCTAACTAAAATGTCTCTTGTGTGGACGTGGTAAAACACGGTTTATCATTTCGCCCAATCTCATCGAATGGTGGAGATTAATCCCATGGTTTCTATTGGATTAAATCAAAAAATCAAAAGGATTAAATCATGGTTATTTTTTCTAATCACATAGAATAGGTGGCCGATGATCCATCATCCCTTAAGCACCAGAAGATGGACACTGTCCACCAATTGATTCGAACTACCCAAAGCTCGTGGGACGTCAAGATTGACTCCAAAATGTGTGTGGAAGACATCTAAGGAGTTCTTATAGTAATCACATTCAGCACACTTTTCATCATAAATGACCGACACCTAAAAGGACTTTCTATGATTTACTAGAGTTTTACCTCGATGGAGCTAAAGAGTGGCAATCCGTTGACATAGGTAGCTTCATCTTAAAGAGCAGAAGCTCTGTTTAGAAGAACTTGAGTTGCCTCCCCACCGACACCTCCGTGGACTAAGAATCACCATAAAGCTCACCAAAGTTAGTATTGGAGTGCCTCCCAATGACAAAATCGATCGAGGATCAATTTGTTTTGAGAAGCTTGGGAAGGTGTGGGAAGAATTTGAGTTTGTAAATGAGGTTGGATGGATGGGGCTCTTAATTTCTATTGGAGGTTGGTTTCACTTGTGCTCGGGTGCACTAGGGGATCGGGAGAAGCTGTAGGACTACTCAAAATCTCCTAAGGAAGCTCCCTATGTAGTTTGAATGGATGGGGAAGAGTATACCCTCCTCCTAAGTGAACCAAGTGAGATTGTCTCTGGCCCTGGGATCATCATGGTAGGTGGCTGTTGAGGTGGAGGGGCTTGAGAGGTGAGGCAGTGGCATGGGATGATATGGGGTGTACCTCCTCTAAGTGAACCAATGGTGGGTCAAGGGTAAGCTGACCCTCTCTTGACTCAAGGCTAAACCCGATAGCCTTGGGTTTGGTTGGGTCAGTGGTCCTAGTGTTGAAAATGAGTTAAGGGTGGCCTTGGCTTGGGAGTAGGTGAGACCATACAAATGGTGATTTTATTCTATTTGGGTGGGTTGGTTCAAGAGTTTTGACCCAAATTGGGTTCACCATGGGTTGGGTCCATTTAGGGCGACCATGGTGACCATGAGATGAGGCAAGTTTTGTTGGGTTTGGACTTGGTTTGGCTCAATTTGGCTCATATATGGGTCAAATGGTTGCTAGGTTAAAATAATTGGTCAAATTGGAAACGAGGATTTTGGGTATTTTCAAATGATGATTTGGAATGTATTGGTGCCATTGGTTTGGTTTAATTTGAAGTGGATTTGGATTTAGTTCATTTGGGTTCATTCGGGTGAAATGAGTTAAGTTGACAATTTGGTCAAATTGGCCAAATTGGTTGGGTGGAAGGTTGGTTTGGGTTCAATTGATTATTTGAAAATGATTATAAGAGTTGGTTTGAATTAATTTGGAGTTAGAATGATTTAGTTCAATTTGACCCTTTAGGTCAATTCGGCTAAATGGGTCAAATGGGTTGGTTTGATCAAATTGGGTTCAATTAAATATTGAATCATGTTCAATAATAAATTTATGGTTGATTAGAGGCATTGGTTTCAATCAATTTGATTTAGGATTTGATTTGGTCCAATTTGGCCCTTTAGGTCAAATTGGGTCAACTTAGGTCAATGGACCAAATTGGCTTGGTTTGATTCAATTGATGGTTAAGTCATGTTTAAAACTTAATTTATGATTGATGAGAGCCATTGGTCTCAATAAATTAAGGTTGGAATGAATTTTGGTTCATTTTGGTCCATGGGTTAATTGGGACTTTGATCAAGGATTAGTTTGACCCAATTGATTGCAATTGGTCAATCAATGATGATCAACAATCATCATAGAGGAGATTGAGAGGTTGATTTAATCCAATTTGGGTTGATTGAAGTTTAAATCAATTTGGTCATTTAGGCCACTTTGGGTTAAGTGGACCAAATGGGTTGATTGGGTTGAATTGGATTGGTGAATGTTGAGAAGAGTTCAATGATGGTTTTAGGGTTGATTGATGGCTTTGATTACAATAGATTTGGGTTTGTCTAGATTTTGGCTCATTGGACCTTTTGGGTCAAATGGGCCAACCATGGATTCATTTGGTTCAATTGGTTTGATTGTAAGTGTTGGAGGAATTTGAAGTGGTTTTGAATGGTTGGAGTGCTTTTATGAAAATCAATTGAATTTGGTTTACTAATGGGTTTTGGGTTGGATCCATAAGATGATAGTGGAATTAATTTAGTTAAGGGTTAAGTTAATTTGGCTTGGAGCTTGGATATGAAATAAAATCAAATAAGGTTAGTTGTGTTGGCTTGAGGTTGGCCTTGGATGAGTGGGCAAGCATGGGTTTTGGTTTAGCCATAGGATAGGTAGCACATATTTGTCCTAAGGTATAAACTAAGTTTAAGGTATGCCTCCCTATGTCTCTAGGCTTGGGTTTAGTGTTCCCTTAATCACTATAACTATCCTATGACTAAGAAAATCTTAGTGCTTAGAAGATTCCAAAGTCGAAGATGAGAAGGATGAGTCCTCACTCTAAAAGTGAGGTCAACAATAAAGTACAAATCAAAACTTTTCATTCTTCCAAACCATAAATATTTGAACCTCAAGTTAGGTTCTAAGAGAACCAAATTACTCAAGCTCTTGAACCTACTTCATAGTAAGGATTAAATCAAAATCTCTAAATAACTTGAACCCTCAGTTGACCACATTTTTAGGGATGAGCTCTCAACCCCTCCATCTTATACAAGACTCCTCTTAGACTTTAAGAGATCCTTAATTAAGACACATCTAGTGATTAGGTGGACACTCAACTAGCCAGAGACTTAGAAGAGTTAGCCATAGGAATAGGCCATGCTTTAGGGTTGTTAAGAAAATTCACCCCTATAGCTTGAACCACATTCCTTCCTTCCTTCAAGTAAAACTCCAAATCAATCCTAATTTATTATCTCCAAACTCAAATCAATATCAGATGATTGAAATCCATGATTGAAATCTATGATTGAAACATGATTGAAATTCAAAGTTTGAATATTTACTAAGTCCTTAATTCCCTCTTAAGGACTTATCCTAAATTAAATCTAAATCAATTCAAACTCATGAGATTTTCTCATAACTCATTTATAATCTCATTTATAAATGAATAAATTCAAATCAATCAAACTAAACTCAAAATCAAATCCAAACTCCTTCTTAAGTCCTTAATCCTCTTAAGGACTTAGCCATCATGATCAAATTACTTCAAATCCTTGAAATTTTATCATAACTCATTTATATTCTCATATATAAATGAAATATAAATTCAAATCAATCAAACTAAACTAAAAAAATCAAATCCAAACTCCAAATATTTTCTAAATTATCCCCACTTAAGGACTTAGCCTAGTCATGATCAAATCACTTCAAATCCTTGAAATTTTCTCATAACCCATTTATATTCTCATTTATATTCACATATATAAATTAAATATAAATTTAAACAACCAAAACCAATTCCAAATATCAAACTCAAATTCAATCAAAATACAATCTAAGCCTTTCAAGTCAAATTCTTGAACTTGCCAAATCAACTTCAAATCAAGCCAAACTCTTGATTTTGCTTCATGATTCAATCAATCCTTCAATCATTAATCCAAATATAAATAAAAACTTCAACCACTTAACCAAAACTCAATTAAAAAATCAAGCTAAAATCCATTTCATGTTCACCCTTTGAACTTGAAAATGTCAAATAAATCAAAACCCATTGGACTTCAAACCACTTGCCAATGGATTTATATTTCAATCATAAGTCCATATACAAGTTCAATCAAACTCAAATCAAGATTTGATCAAGCCTTTTGACCCACTTAGGCTGACTTGACCCAAAGTGACCTAAAGTACCCTTACGAGCCAAATTCTCTAACCAAAATGGATTGAATCAAACTCACCTAAGCCTCTCATGATCAACAATCATCATGAGATGATCAATCACTCAAATTGGGTCAAACCAAGTCAAACCTAAAGGTTGACCAAGTCAACACTTAGCCAAAATGAAACCCAACATAGCTTAAATCCACCATAGGCCAAATTGAATGAAACCAATGATCTAAGTTCATTCATGACCAATGTTTAAACTTGACGAAGTCAACATTTGAGAACTAGCTTATTGGCCACTTGACCCAAGTTGACCCAACTTGACCTAAAAAGTCAAAATGTCAAAACTTGATCTAAGCCAAATTAATTGAAACCAATGGGTCAAGTTCATTCTAAATCACTTGTTGAACTTGACCAAAGCCTCAATGACCAACTAGATAACTAGCCCATTGACCCAAACTTGACTAAAGGGTCATATTGAGCCAAATTCAAAGTTAACTAAAATTGATTGGAAACAAAGATACTAGTCCACTTCATATGACTAACCAAACCTAAACCTACACATGACTTAGCTCAAATAGGTCAAATGGGTCTAATTGGTACCCATTTTAACCTAAATGAAGTCATATGGAACAAATTGAAACTGAAACCAAATTGAATCAAACCAAAGCCACCAAAATATTTCAAATGGTCATATGAACTTGGCCCAACCCTTGGTTTGACCCAATTTGACTAATTGGTCAACTTGACCCAAGTTGACCCATTTTAACCTAAATGGGTCAACATGAGTCAAACCATACCTAATGAAATCTAAATCCAATGAAACTTGGCCAAATTTATTTTCTCAACATACCCAACATCTCCAAATTCAAAAATTAGTGAAATGACCATTTTACCCCTAGGCCATAGAATAAATTTTGACCAATTCCACTTGGAATTTGGTCAAACTGTCTTCATACACACTTGATACTCTCCTAGTAGATCAAGTAAACACTAAGGAGGGTGCTGAACCCAACCCAATAGGTTTGGGTTAGCCCAACTTGACCCAAAGGCCAAACCGACCATGTGCATAGAAATGGGCACATGGGAATCATGCCTCCACCTAAATGGAGCACATGGGGACTTCACTAATCCACTCCCTGACCTAAAATGAATCACATGGCACATCTAACAGCTCAAACAACCCTCTAAATCAGGGCAATTGATCCAAAATGGCAAGTGAATCTTCAGCCATCCGATTGCCATTGGGGGAGATATACTCCCCCTAATTCACTTCAAGTCCAATAGAGCCATTATCGATTGAAGCCTAGAGAGTCATAGGAACCATTTGCAAGTGATCCTAAGCTCTTTAGAAGGAGATTGAAAAGGCCATTTCTGGTTTCCATTAAGTAAAAATAGAGGAGGTCCATTGCTTTTTTTTCCCCACACTCAAACTTCTCAATTCCTCTCCATCAATGAGCTCAATCATCCACTCTTTCCCAAGCTCCAAAGGTAGAGGAGGAGTGCTCTAGACCCAAAATTGAGCTCAAAGCAGGAGGAGGTGACCCATAGAAAGATCCACTCAACCTCAACCTCTCACAATTTTAGCAAAGCTTTCTCCGTGATCACCTTTTGAGGTTGGAGATTTTTTTGATCACTAAACTCAATGTGGTGTGGAGCTTTGTGAAAGAAATATTAATAAGATCTTGACTTATAATTAGGTTGCATTGTGATGGTGTGGGTAAGATTTCATCCCAATTTGGTGAATCGAGTTTGATCAAGGCTAGAACATGGCGGTCTCCATGGATCCGTTTGAAAGAAGGATCTTTTGGCCATCCATCCACATGTTTTGGATGGACGGCAGAGATTAAAACACGTGATTTATTATATTTTAATCCTTTGATCCACAACTTTAATCTCGACCAGATCCTTGATGGGTGAGAAAAAAAGTGTGTACCACATGCGATGTTATGATGTGACATTTTAAATAACCAATGGGGAAAGCGTGTAAGTGCTACGTCGACCATGCATATGGCGCCGTATTAATGGTTTGATTAGGATTTATTTAATTCTAATTAATTACTTAAACATCTAAAATTCATATCTCTCAAAAAAAAAAATATGAGGTAAATTTTGGAAAGATAATGCAACCTAGAATATTTTAAAATTGGTTTTATTTAATTTTGAATACTTCATTTCTGAATTTAGGTTTTATTGAAAATCTTAATTTGCTAATTACCCTTTAATTAATCCACTAATTTTTCCCAGACTTCTTGAGTATATTTTGGGAGATGACTTCTACCTCCCCTAATTTTCTTGGGATTTATTGGGGGCTTAATTGGGGAAATTGCTAATTCATTTCCTAATTATCCCATGTAATTAAGGTTAATTAAGGGTTTGATTAGTGGTTTAATCCTTGAAGTTAATTAAGGTCTTTTGATGAATAGGAGGTTTAGGGAATAATTTTGGGAATTTCTCTAAGCTATTCCTTAAACCCTCTTTTCTCCCTTAATCCTCTTTTAATTAAAGGGTTAAGTCACTAATTACCCTCTTAGTTAATTTCTTAAAATTCTAAAACTTCTAGAACTCAATTAATTCTACTTGGGATAGATGCTTGGTGTTGAGCTAAGTTAAGGAAATCAAAATTCAACTCATATGTGTGAGGGGTGTTTTGAAATTACTTAAGTTAAACCCTTAGCTTAATTAATCATTAATCAGAGCCAAATTACATTAGGCCTCTTTCTTCCTAGGTGTATTGCAAGTTTAAATTCCTTGTGAGGTTTTATGTCATCTCATTGGCTCATTTGATTAAGTATGCTATGGTGTGGTAAGGGTAAATTAACATGTTTAATTCATACCTTAACCTAATAAAAATCTAAAATGAATCTAATCATCTAAAAATTGAACAAAAATATCAACATATGTAGGAATGGGTTAGGAACAACAAACTCACTTCATATTTTCATAATTAAATCAAACTCAAAATAAAATAAAGATCACAATAAATAAACTTTGATTTGCTTTAAGCTTTCTTATTTCGTAAGATTGTCTTTAGGAATTAATTAAGGTGATTGTGTTTACATGCTTTCATTACTTTAGTTCTTTCCCAACATACTAAATATGTGTATCATATGATTTCATAGCTTCATGCTTTTTCAAAAAAATAAATAAATAAATAAATAAAAAAATGGAAATATTTACTTTATATCAAATTACATGCTTTGGCTAAAGTAAGAATATGAGTGGCTATTATCACTATTAAATCTAAAATATTTTCAAAATATATGAATCAATTATCAAAACTGAAAGTGTCTTACTTATATCTTACTTATAATCTCGTATGTGAATAAAATATTAAGATGTGCTTAGTGTAGCTTTCCTTCCTCTTTGTTTTAGCATAATTTTGAATAGGATTTGGCAAAGTGTATAGTTCATTTGCAAAGAACATAACACTTGCCTAATTCCATATTATTCATTCCTATGCTATGACTTAAGAAATACACCTACACTTACACATATAAACTACATAAACAAACCAAAATAAAATAAATATAAACTTTTGCATCTTTCTTTTCCATTCATTTCTTTTGTACACATGCTTGTATTTGAGGAAAGTGGTATATTAGTATGGACAACCACGGGATTGCGAGGCTTTAAGTATCCCAAGTAGGTCTTGTAACTTACACCCTTGGTTATGGTGTGTACTCACTTATGTCTTTCATACATTCATGTGTGCATGAAAAATTGAATAAGAAACCCCTTTTCTACTTAATGAAAATCATGCATCATAAGCATTTAAATTTTCTTAAGTAAACTACTTAGCATTCATCATAAATTATGCTAAACATTCTCATTTGTATGTATAGATATGCTAGGATGCATCCATGTGCATATACATGTTGGGAAAGAAATGATGTGTATTTTGTGAATTTAGTTCACTTTATTTAATCTTAAAATGCTTTTCTTTTTGAACAGGTTTGTTTAGAGTTCATCTAAACTTAGGATTAATTAAAAAACATAATAAAACATTCACTAAACAAAATCAAAACTTGAATCCACTTTAGAAATTACTTAGGTTAGGGAAGGAACGAGAAGTTATCTTCTCTTTCCCTCTCTTTATAACTTAGTAATTAATTGTAGGATTCATTGAAACCAAATCAAAAAATAAAATAAAATCAACCCGAATCAATTAAATCACTTAAAAATGAAACCACCCTCTAAGTTGAACAATTTCACACTTAGAAAATTCTAACTTAAAGCCATAGTTAAGCATACCACACAAACCTTTTAAAGCACACACTATAGACTAAGTCACCACTTCTAGATTTAGGTTATGACGGTGCATGGTTTGATGTTTATTTTGTGATATATTTTAATGGATGTTAGGATGTGTATGATGTAGAATAGGCCATTATTACGGATTTGTAGCTTTTATAAATGCTTTATGCTGTGGTGTTAAGTCCCCTATGCTCTCAGGATTATATGGTTTGTTTTAGTTAATCTCTATTTTGTTGGTGTTAGTTAGATTATCATTTTTCCTTTTCATGTAATTTTTGCAATTAGGATTTTGGAATGATTGTTATGGGGGATTAGGATGAGCAATGGTCATAAGATCTCATCTTATGTACCATGTGAAAACCATCCAAAAGAAGGAATCAAAGAAGAAAGAAGAGAAGAAAGTAGAAAGAAGAAAGAAGAAAGAAGAAAGAAGAAATAAGAATGAAAGCTTGAAGACCCCCCATAACAATGAATTTCTTACTTAATTGTATTTAATTCATTTGTAATCCAGGTCGTATAAGGGTAGAGCTCAGCTACCCAATTTGTTTTCGAGTTTGTGCAGTGGTGCCCGACCATAATGGCTACTTATTCTTTTGTGATTAGCTTTATAAATTGATTGATGATTTATTTAGCTTGTGTATTAAGTGGCATCCTTTTCCTAGTTTATTCGTTGCTTTATGTATGGCCTAGATGTGGATTAGGCTCTTAGAGAAAAATAAATCTTCTACCAAATTTAATAATTCAAAATTAAAAATAAAGAACTCATAACCTCTTCTAAAGCTTATGTTTAAAATCAGGATAAAAGAATTAGCAATCTCTTAGTTGAATGAGTATTTCTTTTATAACATTATGCATAAATTTTCACTCTTGATTGGAGGGTTTCCACCTTTGCTTGATAAACTTGGCTTGACCTTTGAGAGCCATGGTGGAAACACACCTCCTCCCTTCTCGCTGATTTTGGCCAATGTTCTTATTTCTCATGCATCAGGCATATGAATCCTATTAGCTCGAGTCAAAATGATTGCCCAAAAATGAAAATAAAATGTAATATAAATTGCATTAGATTTAGGTCATTTTAAGCATACCATTACATGATCTAGTCTCTTTAGGGAGTGAGTTTAAGGACTTAGCCTCTTTCTAAATAAATAATAGCCTAGCTATCTTGCATAAAGCATATGACTTGCCTACATGAATTTAAAACCATAGGAGAGTTAGTTGGTAGCCACCCCAGGTTATAAGTTCAAGCAGTCAGGTTGCTTGTCCTCTCTTGTGGAGGCAAACCAGATACCCATTTTTGCCTTAGATTTAGGTTGTGCTTTTGGCCCTCACCAAAGCTCCCTATTTAGGTTATGAGGTTGCTTCTCCCTTTGTGGGCCATAAGCATAAATCCTCATCTCTTAGGCCTTTCCATAATCTTATGTTGTGGAGTCATAAGCCCTAAATTTCTAATGAAAAATTCAACTCAAATAAATTAAATCAATTTGAAAAATATAAAACCTAACCATAGGTTAGTTTAAAATGCTTGCTAGGTTTTCTAGCATCATTAGCATCTCATACTTATCTTACTTCAGCTTCGATAATAATTCCCTCTTTTTGATCTATCCCATTTGATTTTCTAAAATAAACTAATCGATTGATAGTCCTACCTATTGAAATCTTTGGAGACAATAATCATTTACCTTAATCGAGAGTATTTTTAAGGGATCTCATCCCTTAGGATATAATTAACTATGGGGCTTGCCCTGTAAAAGGAACTTCAGTTTAAAAGTAATCTTTGGTATACATGCGAGAATTGTCCTTAAGTCCTTGGTGATTAGGTCCATTGTAGGGTGATGACTTCTATCTTTCTAGATAGTACACCTCACCTTAATGTCGTACCGATCACCCTCATTAAGAACATCCGTGGATCTACATGGTGTCAAAATTGCATAAAGAGAATAATATGTATATTTCCATCCTCATTTTATCCCATATAGAGTGAAGATGGAAGTATATATTTTTATTTCTTTAAAGAAATCTTCTATGAAAATTTCACTACAAATTTTTCTAGCGACTCCGCTAGGGAATTGTTCCTCTCTACATCTTTGGTAAATGATTGTTGTCTCTAAGTATCGATAGTGGGTTTATACTTTTGTATGAATCTAGGACTATCCTTCTTTCCATTGGCACTTAGCTTATTTCATCCTTAAGTTAAGCTAGCAAGCATCATTAGGTTTTAGGTCCTCACCCTGTGTTGGTCCTAAAACCCCGTTGGTTTCTCCAATGGGTGAAAAATAAAAAGATCTAATAAAAAGAAAACATTTAAAAACTTCCTCCTTATCATTCCTATGATAAGGAAAGGTTCATTCTAAAATAGTAAAGTCAAAATAAAATTTTTTAAAAAAATCTTGCTTTTTTCAAAAAGCACCTTTTCAAAAATGCATATAATAAAATATTTTCCACAAAATTTTTTTTCTTAAATCTCCCTCATCTAACAATTGTCATAATTGTTTCATGTAGGAATCTTCAAAAATAAAACCAACAATCTTTTCCAAAAGCACAAATGAACTTATTCACTCAAATTCATTTTGATGAAGACTTCATTTTTAATGAATTCCAACATTCCTAAAGTTTGAAAAAGCACAAAAATTTGAAGATTGGCCTTTCCATTCAATATATTCAAACATATTGAATGGATGTTACACCTTTAAGAGAAACTCATAACTTTGAAATTCCACTCAACACATTCCACATGTGTTAAGTTAGAATTTTCAAATTTTCAAAAAGTACATATGAACCTTTCCATTCAATATACCCATACTTATTGAATGGAAGTTTCATTTTCAAACAAAACTAAAATTTTTAAATGCACATATGAATATCTCCATTCAATATACCCAAATTTACTGAATGAAGATTTCATTCCCAAATAAAAATAATATCATTTGGAAACCCCAATTAAACATATTTCATATATGATTAAGTTGGAATTCCCTCTTTCAGAAAGTAATAATCACAAACAAAGCAAAATTTTCACATTACAAAAATAGGATTGACTTCCATTCCTACATACCCAAATTTGTTAGATGGAAGTCTTCTTTTCGAAAATCAAAACTTAACAATCATATTTTCAAAATTCAAAACATATTTGGTAACTTCATTTAGCATACTCAAATTTTCCAAGTGAAGTCTCCAAATTTAAAAAAAAAATTCAAACACATTTGGAACTTCATTTAGCATACTCAATTTGCTAAGTGAAGTCTCCAAATTCAAAACCAAAAGTTTTCAAACACATTTGGAACTTCATTTAGCATAGTCAAATTTGCTAAGTGAAGTCTCCAAATTTAAAACCAAAAATTTTCAAACACCTTTGGAACTTCATTTAGCATACTCAAATTTGCTAAGTGAAGTCTCCAAATTGAAAATCAAAAAATTTTCAAACACATTTGGAACTTCATTTAGCATACTCAAATTTGCTAAGTGAAGTCTCCAAATTCAAAATCAAAATTTTCAAACACATTTGGAACTTCATTTAGCATACTCAAATTTGCTAAGTGAAGTCTCCAAACTCAAAACCAAAAATTTTTAAACACATTTGGAACTTCATTTAGCATACTCAAATTTGCTAAGTAAAGTCTCCAAACTCAAAACCAAAATTTTTTTAGACACATTTGGAACATCATTAGCATACTCAAATTTGCTAAGTGAAGTCTCCAAATTCAAAACCAAAAATTTTCAAATACATTTGGAACTTCTAGCATACTCAAATTTGCTAAAGTGAAGTCTCAAAATTCAAAACCAAAAATTTTCAAACACATTTGAGACTTGATTTAGCATACTCAAATTTGCTAAAATGAAGTCTCTACAATTCAAAACCAAAACTTGAAACACATTTTCGAATTTTACTTAGCATACTCAATTTGCAAAATCTCACAAATTTTCAAAACACATTGGAACTTCATCCTTAGCATGCCTTTTGCTAAAATGAAGTCTCCACTTTTTTTTTCAAAGCCAAAAAAGAAACACTTTAGGATTTCCTTAGCATACTCACATTTGCTAAGAATCCTATTTTCAAAATCTTTCAAAAATAAAACACACTTGGGCTCTTCACTTAAAAACCTAAATTTGCTAAGTGGGAATTCTAATTTTCAAAATCAACAACAATTCATGAAAGAGAAATAATTATTTTCAAGCATCTCACTTAGCATAACCTGATTTGCTAAGTGAGTAAATTGCCAAAGTTCAAATCAAAAATAAAACCAATTGTCCCTTACTTTAACATACCTAAATTTGTTAAAGGAAAGGGTCCTCAAATCAAAATCTAATTTCAAACATGAACCTATGGAAGGATCTTTCTAAAAATATTTGAATCCATTTTTCAACATACCCAAATTTGTTAAAGTTGGATCCATATTCAAAAATTCCTCTTTTCAATCAAATATCTAAATCCTCTCTAAATCCATTTGAACCAAACTTAACACTTCTAAGATGTTGGATATGGGTTCAAATTTGAAATTCAAATTCAATCAAAAATAGAAATCGATCAAGCTTGATTCTCATCATGATTCATTACAACTATAATTGTCCTTAAGTTTTGGTTGATTCTAAATGGAAAGTTCACGGTTTGTGTTCACTTTCCCACAAGATGGACTGGCCTTGATGCCAACCTCCCTCGAGTGATCATACCCACCTTATCCATTTCGAGGATTTGGGGGAGTGAAGATCTGTGAGGGCACTCCCTCACAACAAGTAGGACCCAGGTGGCGTGCTGTCGTCATCCGATCGATTTACCCTCAAATTTTGATATCCCTCATTAAAGAGGAAGCGGGTGGTCCCATCAATTTTCAGAACAAAGACCTGCTCCATGCCTGGTTTCGCAAGGGCTAGACCCACTCTGGCACATCTGTGCTCCTTTGATCCTCGAAATTGCCTCCCCAACCTTTGAGGTTGGGTCTAGTTCTTACTCCACTCATCCTACCCAGACACAGAGGAGAAATAAAAATTGCATGCTGGTATCATACTAGATTGCGTGGAGATGGAGGCCACTACGGTCGGGCCAGAGAGGTACTTACTCATCACCCCACTTGTTACATCAAACTAGTTTCATCCTCTCTCTAGGTAGAGAGGATGCTAGGAGGATCCGCACTTCACCTCCACCAGTGGTTCAACATTAGCCCTTAGTTACTCGGAGCAAGAGGTTGTATGCCGCCTGACGCTCATGCTGGTGGCGAGCTACATGTTCAAGTCCTGAGCTCAATTTGATTTAAGATCTATCATTCCCTGCAGTGTGGGGAAACATCTTCGACAGGAGAGGGCTAGAGGGGCCCATGCATCTATTCATATCACCACAGAGAGGTAGAGGTGGGCTGGCGTCAACACTCGATTTTCCAGCTTTACGCCACCAAGGCCACCATACATAGCATCCATCACTACCATCTGGAGGGGTCTTGTTCATAGAGAGTCGGTCGTGTCTCCACCACACCACTCTACCCCTGTCCAACATCATCTATTCATGTCAAAGATCTCCGCTGGAAGGCCATGAAGGCCACATCTGGGAGAAGCATACATTGGTGTGATCCCACCAAGGGATCCTACTCCATCTACACCGCCTACTGTGGTGAGGCCAAGCTCTCCTGCTTGACCTTCTTTCCTAGTGGTGGTGCAGAAATAGTGGCGACCCCGAAGCATAGTGGTCATCCCTTCACCAACACCACCAGTTCAGCAGGACATATAGATGGTTACAATAATCACAGATGATAGCTTGGTTGCACTAATGATAGTAGAAACTCCTAAGAGTGTCACCCTTTCAAAGTCAGTGATAGCTAGGAGTGCATCTATTTTAGTGAGTATAGTCCTCATAGGATTGATTCTCCAGTAGCAGGTGAGGTCCAGTGCCTCTCAATACATGATAGCGATCACACCAATCAAAATCATCATTTGTACTAGTGATTGATCATTCTTGGAGGAGATAGTAGCACATTATCTAGAGAGAAGGAGATATTGGGGTATGATTGGTCCAATGAGGAGAAAATCAGCTTTGATCCTAATGAAGATGATTTGTTGGGGGACTCAGCAGGAGTCTGCATGGTTGATACTAGGAGATCCCTCCTCAGAGAGCAGCAGGCTATGGAAGGTGATGATGCTGAGTAGGAAGACACAACCCACTCTCATCAACACCTCCTAGCATAATTAAAATAAAAAGATGAGAAGACAAATAGGATGGTGAGGTAGCTTGAGGACTTATTGGCAGCAGTCTCTGTACTTCAAAAATAAGCCTTAGTTCATCCTCAATAATCACCGAGTTAGTATGTCTTGGACCCAGCCCAAGACCTTACCTCCCATTGAGCAAGGTAGCACTAGATGTATAGAAGGTAGTGGAAAGTACCTCCATACAAGAAAAGGCATAAAATTTATGAGCAACAAGTGAAGCGTTGGCTCAAGCCTGGAGGATCATCAATTCCAAAGAGACCCTACCTAGGAATTTGATGTAATCCAATATCCCAAGGGTTTCATGCCACCTTCCTTCAAGAGTTTTGATGGTAGTGAAAACCCGAAGACATCGCATTTTGAGCCGCTATTGCAAAACCAAGCGCGGATGCTTTTTCCACCCTCTTAGTAGCCTAGCGGATAGCATTTGATTGGTATGCTAAACTTCCCAATAGTTTAGTAAAGATATTTGCTGAATTGGAGCAACTCTTTATCAAGAGGTTTCTGGAATCAACAAAGGGTTAATGTTGGTGATCTCGTAGCACAATAACACTGTGAGTCCCTTGTTGACTATATTCTCGATGGCTAACTGAGCATGAAATATGAGCCATGTCAAACAACATGCCATTGAGATTCTTCTAAAGAATATCCATGGCTCGTCGCTTCATGCTTAAGGGCTTCACTATCAAAACTTTTGAGAAGTTAATCAACAAGGTGACTAGTCTACAAGGAGAGCCAAATAGTTTTCAAGATCGCAAGTAAAGCCAAAAAGGTCTATGAGAAGAAACTGGGAGCAATGACAGGGATAGATAATGGGAAGCAATCAGCTAGAGATCAGTCCGATAGACCATGACCTTAGTAGCCTCCACCTCCTCTACCACCACCGAGGCCCTACGCCTCCACAAAGCCCTCCATGGCCAAGACCACCGCCTCATACCCATCATGTGGCACACACACCCACCATGAGCTATGGTCCACCTACTCTTTTAGATAAGCTTAACAAACCTTATTCATTTAAGAGGGAGGTAATCAAGATCTTTAAGAATCTCTTAAAGAAGCGATTTTGCTACCAACCTAGAGACTGAGGAAGTAGCAAAAGCCATGATCCTAACTTTTGCCCCTACCACCATATGCTAGGTCATGTTTTGGAGGATTGCTTCACATTTAAGGACTAGCTTGAATATACTTCAAGACTCAGTAGTTATCCCAAAGTTAATACCTTGAAAACCTTCTAGTTCCATTAAGGTAATCTTTGGGGATACATGTGATCCTTCCAAAACCAAAGAAGGTTAGGATATTTCTTTATCCAA
This sequence comes from Cymbidium sinense, assembly GCA_021442155.1. Lineage (NCBI taxonomy): Eukaryota > Viridiplantae > Streptophyta > Magnoliopsida > Asparagales > Orchidaceae > Cymbidium > Cymbidium sinense. The sequence goes on from CM038215.1 coordinate 54,833,785, forward strand.
AACCTCTAAAAAGATCATTTAAAAGATCAAGAAACTTTCCTTGTAGGTGCCTAAGTCAGCTCAAACCTCCAACATCAAGGAAGGTTTGCAAGTTGCCAATGCCAACTCGGAAAGGGGATCTCAAGAAGAAAAAAAATGTGCCTCAGAGATAGCCCAAGAGTGAAACCACTGATCGAGTCTCCTCTAGTCTACCATTGTAGCTACCACATCGAGCACCTCTCTACCTCAGGTAGTTCTTCTTCTTCTACTAGTAGAACTCTTGTATCGGCAGATAAGGGCATCAAATCCCTTACCCCACTTACTTTACTTGACTTTTACTTTGTACCTCCTATCAAATCCAAGAAATTGAAGAATAAAGCTAGCTTGAATTACATTTGTGTCACTTCTGATGGGTTATCTACTTCTATTCTTAATGATAACTCTTCAAGTCAAAATAACTATAACAATTTCAATCTTCCTCTTCGATAGAGTTGGACTTTCCTACCTAATACTATGGGTTCACCTCTTGAGATAGAATGGAATCATGATTGAGGGTCCCATAGGAGAAGCTATAGGTGAGCATGTACGTAAACCTTCCATTACCCGCCACAAGATATCAAGTCAACCTCCATAGTGGCAAGGTTCTACCTCCTGGGCAAAGCACCTCAAGATAGGGAAACAAGTCATTGGTAGGGATCAAGAAGCCCTCCACAGTGATGCTCCACCCTTGGATATGCTTTGGATCAGCCCAAGGTGGACTACAATGTCCTTTCTCATCTAAGAAAGTTGCCATCTAAGCTAAGCATATATGCCCTTGTCTTATCCAAAGAGATGAGGGAATCATTAATCAAGGCTCTCCTGATCTCAGATATGCTTAGCTCAACCACTATAGTGAGGAGGCACATTACACAAAAGAAGCTCAGGGGATCACCTTCATAGATGAAGACCTTCTTCTAAGGGACTTGGAGCACAACCGTCCCCTCTACATCACAGTTAACATGGACATGTTCAAACTTGCCAGAGTTCTCATGGATCTAGGTACATCGATGAACATTATGAGTCTAAAGACCCTTGCCTATTTGAGGATTGACATCTCCACACTCCGAGGAGATCGGATAATGTTGAGAGGATTCAATGAACAAGGTGAGCGGGCTTTAGGTTCCATAGTGTTACCTTTAGAGATAGGTGACTAGACTAAGCCAAGTTTTACATCATTGATTCAAATACTTCACTTTGCTTGGTGTAGGCCTTGGATACATAATAATTCATCCTCCTCCATGGCATCAAGTTCAAAAGATGGGATTGAATACCATGTCAATGGAGATGAAAAGTCATTTTCAGTTTGAGAGGTTGAGATTAATGAGGATGCGACCCACTATCTTCCTCAAAATGCCCTTTCTCATGAACTTGGACAAAGCTCAAATTCAAAAGAAAAAGAACATGAAGAAAAAAAAGGCAAAAGAAAAAGAAAAGAAAAATGAAAATCCAAGTGAACAAGAAAGGGAAATTGAAGAAGAAATAGATTCACATATCACATTCCACCCACAGTTCATTCCATCATATGGACATGTGGGTAGGATGACTCAACCTCCACCAGGTAGAGGCAGAGGAAAGAACAGAGGTAGTTCTAGAGGTGGAAGACCCCGGTTGGCCTCAACCAGAGGTCATGTTCCAGTTCATAGGAGTACCCCTACTATTCACATAGACTTGGAATCCACGGAGGATGAGTCTAATGTGATTAGTATACTAGCCAACCCCTCTCAATGGGTTCCATTGGAGGTGACTTTAATTAAAATGGCGATGAAGACCGCCTCAAAGCAAAGTATTTGAATTAGTTTATGTGAGACTATAGGCAGTAGCTGGGAACCTTAGCTCTAACCTCACTTCATCTCAAAAAGTTGAAGGTTTAGTAGATAAGAAAGCCCTAAGTCTTCCATGATATGAGGCAAGAGATTCTTTTGGGATCAACATCCTCAAGTCTAAGTTGATGTAGAACTTGAGGAGGATATATTTAAAGAATTAATGAAATTACCATTTGAATTTTACTTGCCTTGTGTTCATAATCTTATACAGAAAGGTTTGGTTCCTCATACATGGTCAAGGCACATGTCAGAGTATTTTAAGAAGCTTTGGAACAATATAGGTAGAAAAGCATAATCAAGATCAGGATTAGGATTCGGCACAGTGGGTCCAGTCGATGATGAAGATTACAGCTTAGTTGTTACCAATCATTTGGAGTCTAATAGGTTCTTTTCACACAACACCAACTCTTATGAGGATGTGTGTTTAGAAATCTTAGATGATTTAGATGATCTTCAAATCAAAGATGCACCTCCAGAATTTGAACAGGAGATCCATTCAATGATTAACAAGCTTTAAGAAATCAACCTCAGGATAGAAGAAAATCCATGTCTGACATACATTAGTTTGTTGCTGAATGAAGAAGAAACCAATGACTTAGTTAGGTTATTGACTGAGTATAAATATTACTTTGCATGGAGTTACGAAGAGATGTCTGGATTATCTCCTGACGTAACAGTCCACAAGTTAGCAATAGATCCCAATTCTAACCATATCAAGCAAGCTTCTAGATGCATGGGATTAGAAATAAAATAATAGGTCATTTCTAAAGTCAAGAAATTGATCGATCTTTGGTTTCATCGGGAAGAAAAATACCTACAGTTAGCTTGATTATCATACGAGTTAAGAAGAGGAATGGCCAAATTTGTATATGATCCAATTTTAGGAATTTCAATAAGGCATTTCCTAAGGATGAATTTCCTCTTCCTATACCAGAATTAATAGTGGACATTGCCTCATCTCATGCAGTGTTCTCTTTCATGGATGGGTCATTTGGCTACAACCAAATCAAGATGTCTCTTGAAGATGAAAACACGCTTTTGAACCATTGGAATCTTCATTTATAGGGTCATGCCTTTGCCTTAAAATCTTTGGTGCTACATCAATGGGCCATGACTCAGATCTTCAACGAACTCTTCCATCATCAGGTTGAGTGTTATGTTGATGATATAGTAGTTAAGAGCAGAGAAAAGGAAGACCATCTCTTTGACTTGAGAGTAGTTTTTGAACAATTAAGACAATATAACCTCAAAATGAACCCCCTGAAGTGTGCATTCAAAGTAGCTTCAGGAAAGTTCCTTGTTTTGTTGCTCGACACCAGGGAATAGAAATAGATCCTCAAAAGATCAAAGCTATCTTTGAAATGCCACCTCCTAAGAGTTTAACTCAACTCAGATCTTTCCAAGGATGGCCGGTGTATCTAAGATGCTTTATCTCCAACCTATCGGGGAGCTACAAACCATTTTTGGCACTTGTCAAAAAGGATGCCAAGTTCTAGTGGGATGACAACTGCCAGCACGCCTTTGAAGACATCAAGCAGTATTTGGTGAAAGCCTTCCCGGGCGCCACTCATTCTCTACACTGTTACATTGGATGACTCTCTCGATGCTTTGTTGGCCCAAGCCAATGGCGAAGGGAAAGAGAACGCTCTCTATTACCTCCGCCGTCATCTTATTCCTGCTAAAGCAAACTATCCACCTATTGAGAAACATTGCCTAGCTTTAATCTATGCCTCTCAAAAGTTACAACACTATTTACTTTCTCATATGGTGAACTTGATCTCTAGAACAAATCCACTGCAGTACCTCATGACACGTCCAACACTATCTGGATGGTTAGCATGATGGTCCATGATCCTCTCATAATTTTATATCACAATCATACCCCTCGTGCAGTAAAAGGATAGGCACTAGTGGATTTCTTAGTAGCACACCCACTTGATTCTCCGCTTAGTGACAATCCCCTTGATGAAAAATTCATGAACTTAGGGGAGGCCGATAACCATCGATGGGATATGTATTTTGATGGTGCAGCTTCTTTTCATAAAGGGGAAGCACCACATCTATTATTCTAGGAAAGGCAGGGGTAGGAATAGTTCTCCTAACTCTAGACGCGATGTGATGAGATTCTCATACTATCTATCCAACCTTTGCACCAATAATGAAGCTGAGTATGAGGTTTTAATTGCTGGTATAGAGTTATCTATCACAATTAATGTTAAGAGCATCAACATCTTTGGGGATTCTCAGTTGGTCATCAATCGGATTGCCGGGTCCTACAAGATTCTCAAGCCCCAACTTCGTTACTATCATGAGTATACCATGAAACTGTTGGCCCAAATCCTTGAAGTCACCATCTACAAGGTTCCCCTAGCAGAGAATGCAGTAGCAGATGCTTTGGCCAAACTTGCCAAAGAATTGGCATGTTCGAAGATGAGTCCATTTCAATAAGGGTCCAAATAGACAAGTCTTATCTCTTATTGATGCTAAACTTATCGAGAGACTTTCTCTTGAAGGGGAGGTTGTCATTGCCTATAAGGAAAAAGGAGCTGGATTAGAGGCAACCGTTCATAGACTATTTGAACAGCAAATTACAAGAGAAGTCACATGCCCATCAAGTGAAATAGAGAGCTCTCTCTTATGCTCTTGTTGATGACACCCTGTACCGATGGTCCTTTGACCAAATGTGGTTATGTTGTTTAGAAAAATGTGAAGCTCATGGCATTATAACCGGTACATTAGGTCTATGCGGAGTGCATCAATCCAGCCTGAAGATGAAGATGAAGATCAATAGACTAGGATACTCTACTTTGATGATTACAGCATGGATGTAGCTAGGAGATGCCATCGTGTACAAGTGTGGTCCCTCCACCAACCACCCAACATTCTACACCTACATTGGCCTCATGGCCATTTGAGTGTTGGGGTGTATCGACATTGTGGGTCATCGATCCTCTTCTTCCAAGGGCATCGGTTCATCTTAGCACCACCAATTACTTTCCATGGTAGTGAAATCCACTGAGAGTCACACTCATCATGTGCTTCAATTTTTTAGAACCATATCATATATAGGTTAGGGTACCTCGATGAATTATATCGATAATGGTATTGCATTCAAAAGCACAGATCAATTCTTAGAAGAATGGTATATAGATTGAAGATACTCCACCATCTATCCTAAAAGCGACTTAAGAGCATTCAACAAAACTCTCATCCAGATACTAAAGAAGATATTAGATGACAACAAGTGATAGTGGAATGAGCAGTTAGTTGAAAGCCTTGTGGGCCTACCACACCACACACTGAACTCCAACTCAATCTACCTCATTTTCCTTAGTGTATGGGTCTGAAGCCGTTCTTCCTTTAGAAGTTCCAACTCCCATCACTAAGGATATCATTGGGTAGCAAGATCCCTACATAGCGAATGCAAAGTTACCGTTAGAAGGGCTCGAAGGTTTGGAGGAGAGTCCTGATGAGTGCGAACCTGTAGGCCAAAATGATTCAAGCTCACAACAAGTTGGTATATCCTAGGTCTTTCCAAGTAGGAGAGCTTGTGTTAGTCCTAAGGAGACCAATTGTTGCCCGTCAAAAGATGGGAGGCAAGTTTGAACCCACTTGGGAAGGCCCTTATGTCATAGAGAAGACCTACCAAGGAGAATCATATCAGCTTATTGATTGTAAAGGGGAACACATGATGCTTCCAATTAATGGGCTATTTAAAGAAATATTACCCATAAAAATCATGTTTTGAAAATAATTCCATAAATCAATAAAAATCTGATTCCCTTTCATCAAAATCTTCTCTTCTTTCAAAGCGTTGTTTGCTTATCTTATGAATCCATCGTGACGTGTTTAGGGTAGGTGTAATAGTCCCTTAGTGGCATCCTATCCCTTTTCATAACATAAACAAAATCTCCCAAAGTTATTAGAATAGGTGTAAGAGAACCCAAGAGGCATCCTATTTCGATTAGCACAGCTGAGTTAGGTGTAAGAGAACATAAGCGACATCCTTTCTTAGTGGGAATTTCAGTTGCCATCCGTGGCACCATTTCATCAAATTCCTTAGCGTGTTTAAGGTAGGTGTAAGAGTCTTAGGCATCATATTCCTTTTAACACATGCACATAAATAAATACAAATCTTTTATCTCAAGCTATTTTGATGTGGGAGCAAGCCCCTTGTGGCACTCATTATTTGCTCTAGGTCAGGTCTACATGCTACATCGCTAGTATGTTATCCCAGTGGTCACTTTTTGGAGGATGTGAGTCCCCATGCTTTCTTCCTAACTTGACTATTGTAAAATAACAAGCACCTTGTTAGTATGGTAGACTTCCGTCGGTCGGTAAAATACCTCATGTTGATTTTGTTTAAGAAGATGTGAGTCCCCGTGATTTCTTCTTGAACTAATCATCATGATCTAACTAGGTTGAGTATATTTGAGATTTAGGATAAGTCCCCAGAGGCCCCTTTCCTCTTGACTACATTTGAGTTGATATAAGTCCCCCAAAGGCATTCACTCCATAGTTGCCCTAGGTCGGATGGCACCTGTCAAGCCGAAGATAGACTATCCCGAATCGGTTCCACTTAGGAGGATGTGAGTCCCGAGCTTTCATCTAGGCGATTATTAAACCAAGGCGGCTTAGGTTGGTTGATGTTCACTATCTTGTGTGACTCACCCGGTGGATCACCACTCTTGGAAAATGTGAGTCCCCGTACTTTCTCCTTGAGTTGGCCACCGAATACCTATTTGATATATGATTAGCCATGCCATCTTCTCCAGGGTTTTGGATTAAGCCCTTAGCGGCCCCTCTCCCTGTGGGTAATCTATTTGGATCACATCTTTTGTGACCCCATTTAGACACCCAAGTTACTTTTGGATTGGACATACCCCTTTCCTAGTAGCCATGGTTGGAGAATTTATTCAGCGGATGCACAGGTTCTCCCTTGGTTCAGTAAATCTGAGATAGGTCGAGGCTGATATAAGCTCCTTCTTAGTTTGATCTATTATAAACTAACAGGGTCCATGATAAACAAATTAAATAAATAAACAAATTAATTTGCTTGTGGATTAGGAATTCAAGCCCCCAAAGGGCCCCTTTTCCCAAGCAGGCATCCTATCTTTAGGGCAGTGTCAACATAACTCCTTATAGGAATTGCTTGACTACCTGAGTTGAGATAAATCCTCAGTTAGTACTCACTCGTAGTAGCCCTTAGGTCGGGTTCAGTATATTTTTCAACAAATAGGTTACCCTGATAGTCGTTTCTCTTTGGAAGATGTAAGACTATGATGCATTCTTTCTAGCATGATTATCGTAAACCGACGGGCAGCCCTAGGTTAGGTTTGATTTATTGCCCAAAGCAACCAACCACCCCAGTGGTCTTTTTCTAGTGGAAGATGTGAGTCCCTGAGCTTTCTTCACTTGATCATTGCAAACCAAAAGGCACTCCTTTGGTCGGATAGTTCTCCCTTCGGCCCGGAAGCTACTCCCTTTGGTTAAGTGAATCTGAGATAGATCTAGGCTGATATAAGCTCCTTCTCAGTATGATGTATCATAAATGAATGGAATCCATCAATATAAATTAAAAATGAAATCTATCTTTGACTATCTTTGAGTTAATTTAAGTCCCCCAGTGGCATTCACTCAATATCAACCCTAGGTCAGTCGACATGTTACCTTGCTAATGTGTCACTCCAATGTTCTTTTGTAGTGGAAGATGTGAGTCCCCAAGCTTCCTTCCCTAAATTGAGCACTGCATACCAAAAGGCATTCCCTCTGGTTAGATAGTCTTACCTTGTGGTTGGTAGATTACTCCCTTTGGATTGGTATGTTTGAGTTAGGTCTAGGCCTCTATAGCCCTTACTTAGTGCAATTCATCGCAAAAACGAAATCCATCAAAACAAATCTAAAAATTAAATTAATCTTGACTATCTTTGAGTTGATCTAAGTCCTCCAACGACATTCACTCTATAGTCAGCCTTAGGATAGGTTTGATTCACTACCTTGCCAATTGATCACCCCAGCAACTGATCCCTACTTTGGAGGATATAAGTCTACTATGCTTTCTTCCTAGTTCAAGCGCTGTACACCGAAGGCATTCCTTCGATCGGATAGCCCTATTTTGGACTACCCCTTTTGGATTGGTAAATCTGAGCTAGATTAAGGCCACCATGGTCCCTACTCAGTACAGCCCATCGTAAACCAAATGGATCCAATCCAGAATCTCAAAAATTTTGAACATATAAAACAAATCAACCAATCTCCCTTAGTGGAGTCAAACAATGAAATAAATTCAATCCTCTTCCTCAGTAGAACTTAATTAAACAAATCAAATTTCTCCCCAGTGAGAATTAAATCAAACCTCTCATCCCTTTATGGATGATTTGAACCTGCTTCCCTAGTGGAAGGTTCACTCACTCTATCCCTAATGGATTCCTCAATCTCTCTTATGTCTTGGAAATAAGTAGAGCCACATTGCATTGAGTTTTTGGATCCCTTCTACACCTTGGGTTAGGAGTAGATTGTTTCTTTTAGTGCTTGTGATCGTTTGGTGTTGTTGATCATTTCAGTTAACACCAATACATGCGGTGTTTCTTGTCAGTCATACCACACCTATTGGGCACCCTTTCTTGGCCTCATTTTTAGGATGAGCTCTCAACCCCTCCATCTTAGACATAAGGCTCCTCTTAGACTTTAAGAGATCCTTATTCTTAAGACACATATAGTGATTAGGTGGACACTCAACCCAGCCTTGGAGACTTAGACGAGTTAGCCATAGGAATAGGCCATGCCTTAGGGCTATTAGGAAAATTCACCTACCCTATAGCTTTAACCACATTGCTTACTTCCATCCTTCAAGTCAAACTCCAAATCAATCCTAATTGATTTTCTTGAAACTTAAATTAATATCACATGATTGAAATCCATGATTGAAACCTATGATTGAAATTCCAAGTTTGAATTATTTACTAAGTCCTTAATTCCCTCTTAAGGACTTAGCCTAAATCAAATCTAAATTAATTCAAACTCATGAGATTTTCTGATAACTCACTTATATTCTCATATATAAATGAAATATAAATTGAAATCAATCAAATTAAACTCAAAAATCAAATCCAAACTCCAAATTTCCTTCTTAAGTCCTTAATCCCCTCTTAAGGACTTAGCCTAGGTCATGATAAAATCACTTCAAATCCTTGAAATTTTCTCATAACTCATTTATATTCTCATATATAAATGAAATATAAATTCAAATGAATTAAACTAAACTCAAAAATCAAATCCAAACTCCAAATATTTTCTTAAGTCCTTAATCCTCACTTAAGGACTTAGCCTTGGTCATGATCAAATCACTTCAAATCCTTAAAATTTTCTCATAACTAATTTATATTCTCATTTATATTCACATATATAAATGAAATTTAAATTCAAATAACCAAAACCAATTCCAAATATCAAACTAAAATTCAATCAAAATCCAATATAAGCCTTTCAAGTCAAATTTTTGAACTTAGCCAAATCAACTTCAAATCAAGCCAAACTCTTGAATTTCCTTCATGATTCAATCAATCCTTCAATCATGAATCCAAATATAAATACAAACTTCAATCACTTAACCAAAACTCAATTAAAAAATCAAGCCAAAATCCATTTCATGTTCACCCTTCAAACTTGAAATTGTCAAATAAATCAAAACCCATTGGACTTCAAACCACTTGCCAATGGATTTATATTTCAATCATAAGTCCATATACAAGTTCAATCAAACTCAAATCAAGATTTGATCAAGCCATTTGACCCAAAGTGACTTAAAGTACCCTTATGAGCAAATTCTAATCCTAACCAAATTGGATTGAATCAAACTCATCTAAGCCTCTCATCATGATCAACAATCATCATGAGATGATCAATAACTCAAATTGGGTCAAATCAAGTTAAACATAAGGGTTGACCAAGTCAACACTTAGCCAAAATGAAACCCAACATAGCTGAAATCCACCATAGGCCAAATTAATTGAAAACAATGATCTAAGTTCATTCATGACCAATGTTTGAACTTGACCAAGTCAACATTTGAGCCTGACCTAGCCCAATTGGCCACTTGACTCAAGTTTACCCAACTTGAGCTAAAAAGTCAAAATGTGTCAAAAATTGATTGAAACCAATGGGTCAAGTTCATTCTAAATCACTTGTTGAACTTGACCAAAAGCTTAATTGGCCAACTATACCTAACCTAGCCCAATTGGCCTTGAACCCAACTTGACCTAAAGGGTCATATTGAGATAAATTCAAACTTAACCAAAATTAATTAGAAACAAAATACTAATCACTTCATATGACTAACCAAACCTAAACCTACCCATGACCTAGCTCAAATAGGTCAAATAGGTCAAATTGGTCAACTTGACCCATTTGACCTAAATGATGTCATATGAACCAAATTCAAACCTAAACCAAATTGAATACAAACAAAGCCACCAAAATATTTTAAATGGTCATATGAACTTGACCCAACCCTTGGTTTGACCCAATTTGACCTATTGGTCAACTTGACCCATTTAACCTAAATGGGTCAACATGAGTCAAACCATACAAAATGAACTCCAAATCAATGAAGCTTGGCCAAACTTATTTTCTCAATATACCCAACATCTCCAAATTCAAAAATTAGCCAAATGACTATTTTACCCCTTGGACATAGAACAAATTTTGGCCAATTTCACTTGGAATTGGGTCAAACCCTCTTCATACTCACTTGATACTCTCCTAGTAGATCAAGTGAACACTAGGGAGGGTGGTGCACCGAACCCAATGGGTTTGGGTTAACCCAACTTGACCGAATGGCCAAACTGACCATGTGCATGGAAATGGGCACATGGGAATCATGCCTCCACTCAAATGGAGCACATGGGTACTTCACTAATCACTCCCTCACCTAAAAAGAATCACATGGAACATTTAATAGCTCAAATAACCCTTTAAATTAAGGCAATTGATCCAAAATAGCAAGTGAAGCTTCGTCCATCAGATTTCCATTAGGGGAGATATACTCTCCCTAGTTCACTTTAATTCCAATAGAGCCATTGTCGATTGAAGCCTAGAGAGTCATAGGAACCATTTGCAAGTGATCCTAAACACTCTACAAGGAGATTGAAATGGCCATTTCAATTTCCCTTAAGTAAAATTAGGGGAGGTCCATTGATTTGCAAACTTTCCCCACACTCAAACTCCACTCAATTTCCTTTGTACACTCCATCAATTAGCTCAATCGAGCATGTCTGTACTCTTTCCTAAGCTCCAAAGGTAGAGGAGAAGTTCCCTAGACCAAAATTAAGCTCAAAGCAAGGAGGAGGTGACCCATAGGAAGATCCACTCACCTCAGCCTCTCAAACTTTCAGCAAAGCTTCGTATCAACCATGTGAAGCTTCTCCAAGGGAATCGAGCGCCAGTGATCACCTCCAGTTAGGTTAGACATTTTTTGATCACTAAACTCAATGTGGTGTGGAGCTTTGTGAAAAAAATTTTAATGACATAAGATCTTGATCATTAGATGTAATCTAGGTTACATTTTGATGGTGTGGGTAAGATTTCATCCCAATTTGAGCTCAATCAAGCTCAGATCAAGGCCTATAACATGGATAATCTCCATGGATCAAAGGCATTTGTGGAAGAATCTCTAGTCATCCATCCGCACATTTTGGATGGATGGTGGAGATTAAAGCACACGATTTATTATATTTTGATCCTTTGATCCATGACTTTTATCTCAACGATCCGATCCTTGATTAGATGGCTGAGGGAAAAGCGCGTAGCACCGTCGCTAATGCGGTGCTATGACATGACATTTTAAATAACCAATGGAGGCATCGCGTGTAAAGTGCTGCCGCGTCAGCCGCATGCATGGCGTGCCGTAGAATTAAGGGTTTAATTAATATTTATTTAATTCTTAATTAATTACTTAAACTTCTAAAATTTATATCTCTTGGAAAAAAATAAAAAAATATGAGGTTAATTTCCACTGAATGATAATTCAACCTAGAATATTTTAAAATTAGTTTTAATTAATTTTGAATACTTCTTTTTTCTAAATATGAGTTTTATTAAAAATCTTAATATGATAATTACCCTTTAATTAATCCATTAATTATTCCTAAACTTCTTGAGTATATTTTGGGGAATGACTTCTACCTCCCCTAATTTTCTTGGGATTTATTGGTGGCTTAATTGGGGAAATTGCTAATTCATTTTCTAATTACCCCCTTAATGTAATTATGGTTAATTAAGAGTTTGATTAGTGGTTTAATCCTTTATTGAAGTTGATTAAGGTCTGTTTCAGTGAATAAGAGGTTTAGGGAATAATTTTGGGGCATTTCCCCTAAGTTAATCCTTAAATCCCCTTTTCTCCCTTAATCCTCTCTTAATTAGAGGGTTAATCACTAATTACCCTATTAATTAATTTCTTAAAATTCTAAAACTTCCCAGAACTTAATAAATTCTACTTGGGGTAGATGCTTAGGTGTTTAAGAGCTTAAGTTCAATTAAGGAAATCAAAATTCAACTCATATGTGTGAGGGGTGTTTTGAAATTACTTAAGTTAAACACTTTAGCTTAATTAATCATTAATCATGAGCTAAATTGTATTAGGACCCTTTTTTCCTAGGTTCATTGCAAGTTTAAATTCCTTGTGAGGTTTTATGTCATCTCATTGGCTCATAATTATTTGATTAACTATGCTATGGTTGTATAGGTAAGGGGTACCATAACCTAATCAAAATTTAAAATGAATCTAATCATCTAAAAATTGAACAAAAATATCAAACACATGTGAGAATGGGTTAGAAACAACAAACTCACTTCATATTTTCAAAATTAAATCAAACTCAATCAAATAAAGCTCACATTAAACAAACTTTGATTTGCTTTAAGCTTTCTTATTTCATAAGATTATCTTTAGGAATTAATTAAGGTGCATGTGTTTACATGTTTTCATTACTTTAGTTCTTTGCCAACATACCAAATTGGTATGTCATATGATTTCATACCTTCATGCTTTTTCAAAAAAATAAAAATAAAAATAAAATGGAAATGTTTACTTTATATCAAATTGCATGCTTTGGAAAAAGTAAGAATATGAGTGGATATTATCAGTATTAAATCTAAATTATTTTTAGAATATGTGAATCAATTATTAAAATTAAAAGTGTGTTACTTATATCTTACTTATAAGCTTGTATGTGAATAAAAGATTAAGATGTGCTTAGTGTAGCTTTCCTTCCTCTTTTTTTAGCATAATTTTGAATAGGATTTGGCAATGTGTATAGTTCATTTGAAAAGAACATAACACTTGCCTAATTCCATTTCCTATTCATTCCTATGCTATGACTTAAGAAGGACACCTACACTTACACATATAAATTGCATAAAAAACCAAAATAAAACAAATATAAACTTTTCCATCTTTCTTTTCCATTCATTTCTTTTTTTACACATGCTTGTATTTTAGAAAAGTGGTATATTAGTCTGGACAATTCGGGGGTTGCGAGGCTTTAAGTAGCCCCAAGTAGGTCTTGTACCTTACACCCCTGGTGCTAATAATGGCACCATACTCACTTATGTCTTTCATACATTTATGTGTGCATATGAAAAATTGAATAAGAAACCCCTTTTCTACTTAATGAAAATCATCACCGTGCTAATAATGGCAACTAACTCCTATGATTTTAAATTCATGTAGGCAAGTCATATGCTTTATGAAAGATAGTTAGGCTTAAGGGTTAGAATGTATGATCATAGAATGAATGGTAGGATGATTTAGTCTAACCATTATTTTCTGTAGGGGATTGTGCTTAAGGGGCGCTATCATAAATAAAAATATGAATGCTTTTACTGCACAGGTGCTTATATCCCTAAGAATATTCCAATAGGCCAGGTGGACTTAACACCCATGTGTGGGGTGTTAGGTCTAATATACATGCTTGGTATTGTATGGTTTGTTTTAGCTAATCTCTATTTTGTAGGTGCTAGTTAGATTTCCATTTTTCCTTTTCATGTAATTTTTGCAATTAGGATTTTGGAATGACTATTATGGGGGATTAGGATGAGCATTGGTCATAAGATCTCATCTTATATACCATGTGAAGCCTTTAGAGCAACCACCTTCCAACCATCAAAAAGGAGGAATCAAAGAAGAAAGAAGAGAAGAAAGGAGAAAGAAGAAAGAAGAATAAGGAATGAAAGCTTGAAGACCCCATAATAATGAATTCCTTACTTAATTATATTTAATTCATTTATAATCTGGGTTGTATATGGGTGAGCTTTCAATTTATTTTTTGGGTTTGTGCGGTGGTGCCCACCATAATGGCCTCTTATTCTTTTGTGATTAGCTTTATAAATTGATTGATGATTTGTTTAGCTTGTGCATTAAGTGGCATCCTTTTCTAGTTTATTCCTTGCTTTATGTATGGCCTGGATATAGATTAGGCTCTTAGAGAAAAATAAATCTTCTACCAAATTTAACAATTCAAAATTAAAAATCAAGAACTCATAACCTCATATAAAGCTTAGGTTTAAAATAAAGATAAAAGAATTAGCAACCCCTTAGCTTGATGAGTATTTCTTTTATAAAATCATGCACAAATGCATATTATTTTCACTCTTGATTGGAGGGCTTCCACATTTGCTAGAGAAACTTAGCTTGACCTTTGAGAGCCATGGTGGGAACACACCTCCTCCCTTCTCACTGATTTTGGCCAATAATCTCATTTCTCATGCATCAGGCATATGAATCCTATTAGCTTGAGTCAAAATGATTGTCCAAAAGTGAAAATAAAATATAATATGAATTGCATTAGATTTAGATCATTTGAAGCATACCATTACATGATATAGTCTCTTTAGGGAGTGAGTTTAAGGACTTAGTCTCTTTCTAAATAAATAATAACCTATCTTTGCTAAAGCATATGACCTACATGAATTTAAAATCATAGGAGGAATTAGTTGGACCACCCCAGAGGTTATAAGTCCAAGCAGTCGGATGGCTTGTCCTCTCTTATGGAGGAAAACCAAATACCCACTTTTGCCTTAGATTTAGGTTGTGCTTTTGGCCCTCACCAAAGTTCCCTAGATTTAGGTTCTGTGGTTGGTTCTCCCTTTGTGGGCCATAAACATAAATCCTCATCTCTTAGGCCTTTCCATTATATTATGTTGTGGAATCATAAGCCCTAAATTTCTAATAAAAAATTTAACTCAAATAAATTAAATTAATTTCAAAAATATAAACCCAACCATAGGATAGTTTGAAATGCTCACTAGATTTCTTAGCATCATGAGCATCTCCTACTTATCTTACTTTGGATTCGATAATAACTCCTTCTCTTTGATCTTCAAAAATAAACTAATCGATTAATAGTCCTACTTATTGAAATCTTTGGAGATAATGATCATTTATCTTAATTGAGAGTATTCTTTAGGGATCTTATCCCTTAGGATATAATTAACTATGAGGGCTTGCCCCTCTAGGGAACTTAATGAACTCAATTTAAAATAAACCCTACTTTACTTCTCCATGTAAAGTAGGGGAGGAATCTTTGGTATACATGAAAACCCATTGTCCTTAGGAGTCCTTGTTGAGGTGATTAGGTCCATTGTAGGGGGGATGACTTCTATCTTTTGAGATAGTACACCTCACCTCAATGTTATACCCGATTACCCTTAATATGAACATCCACAGATCGACATGGTGTCAAAATTGCATAAAGAGAAGAAGATGTATATTTCCATCCTCATTTTATCCCGTATAGAGTGAAGATAGATGTATATATTTTTATTTCTATAAAGAAATCTTCTATGAAAATTTCACCACACTTACTTGACATAACCAATTTTGGCAAGCATTGGTTTAGAATTCTACAAAATCCATCAAAAATATTTTGATAAAAAAAATTTGACATCATGCTTATTGATCAATCACAAGAAGAAGTCTTCAAGAAAACTTATTTTCTCTTTCAGCACTAGCTTAGACTTGGTTGTGGATCAGGCCCATCTGACCAACAATCCCATCATTAATTTTGAGATGGGATTTGAAGATCTTAAGATGATTTGCATTGGTCTAGATTTTACTATGGTGAACTATCGATATGTAGTTGATAAAGAAGCCTCTACTCCAATTTGATCTGAAGTATATACTAATTTATTTTTCCTAAAGTGGAAGGTAATTGAGGTTCCCATAGTGCCATCTATTGCTCACACTAGTACTAGAGTCATAAGGTTGAGGTAGCACTTATGATAGCCCCAACATCTAAAGGGATAATAAAGATGGAGCTGGGGATTATCCATTCTATTTTAAAGGAAAGTTTCTCTTCTCATCACATCCCTCTTTATAAAATGCAATGAAAGAACATGAATAAAGTGTTGAAGAAATAATATAAGATGATGTCTAGGGAGATAGAAACCTCATCTCATGTAGCTAAGGATGGGTCCCCACTAGAGACCTCTCCCCTCCTTCGGAGTAGCAAGTTTCACCTACTCTTCAATGCTGAGGGAGAGGAAGACATCCATTACATATCATCATCATCAACATGTCTGCCTATGTATGAGACAATCTATAAAGAGAAGAGGGGAACACACAATACTATAAGTAACTTTTTAGGCATATGAGAATGAAGTATATTCAAGTTTGAGGTAGTCAGGAGTTCAAGAATAGTGATCCTGAGGAGTGTGAGAGATTAGATTATACAAGAGGAGCCACAAAGGCTAAGATTGTAGTACAAGCAAGTAGAAGATAAAGGAGGAAGTTTGATATACAGTTAATAGCCTCTACCTTTATGGATAAACATCATGGTTAATACTGACCATAGTGTATAGGGCAGTCAAATAGGATAGTTCTAATTAGTTCGATCAGTTAAGGTAGGTATCCATAGAACCACAGTTTATATGACCTCCATTGCACCACTTAATTTATAAATCTCTTTCTTCTATTTAGTTACCTGCATTAGAAGTCCCACTAAAATACAAGAAGCAATCTAAGGAGAAAAGTCCTTAAGAATGGTGATCAGACTATGCTCTGAGGGCCAATCTTCTTCTTTCCATGCTGATAGTCTAAAGTCAAGCACCATTATTCAGCCTCCCATTGAGGTGTGGCAGCCCAATGGTGTAGTAGAGGCCCCACTATAATTACTAGGTGTGGAGAAAAGTGAGAAGAAAGATCATCCAAGTCAAGTAGCTTTCATGTTAGTCAATAGACATGATGCACAAAAGAGAAAAAAGATGGATGCAAATGGGTTAGAGGAGAATAGTGATCACCTTAAATATGCATCTATTGATTCTAAAAGGGTAAATGACCATTCATTAGAAGAAATTCTAGAAGACTATCAGGCTATGATTTTATTGATAGTGGGAAACCATCATTAGGATCAAGATAGTGAAATGAAAAATTTTGATGCTAATGATGATGATTTGTTGGTGGAGTCCATAGAGATCCATATGGCTAACACTAGGGCATCCTAGTATAAAGAGCAACATCAAGCAGCTGATGCTTGTTAAGGAGGGTGAGGCATTGAACTCAATCTGATGAGTGTTGCATCAATTAAAGAAAAAAAGATGACTAGATTAGCCATATGGAAAGGAAGGTAGAGAAGCATATGAAAGTAGTATAGCCCTTTAGAGATAGGCACTAGTGCCTCAAGTCAGCCCCAAAAAGCATATAATCTAAAGGTGGCACACACATTTGAGTGGAATAGATGTGCCACTCCCATGGATAAAGAAATGAATAGTTTGCATAGGAAGGGCATGGATAAAATGACACTATAGGAGAGAGATTTCAAGCATAAGATGGAGCTGTAAATGCAAAAAGCATTGGCATAAACTAAAGGGGTTTCATTAGTTCCTTACCTAGGAATTTGATGTAGTTTAATACCCCAAGTGGTTTGTACCACCATCCTTCAAAGTTTTAGATGGCAGTGGGAACTCAAGGCAACATATAACACACTTTCGGGATAATTATTGTAATTCAGGATAGCGATGTAATATTATTTAGCTTGTTAGTAGTTTATCAGGAGTTACATTTAACTGGTATGCTGAGCTACTTAGTGGCATAGTAATGACATTTGTAGAGCTAGAACAACTATTCATCAAAATTTTTAGAGGAGCATATTAGAAGGTTACTGTTCGGGACTTATGAAAAAGCAGAAACCCAATTAGTCCCTAGTAGATAACATTCTTAGATGAAGAAATCTTAGTAAGAAATGTGAACCCGAACTCTAAGAGCAACATGTCATTGAAATCCTTTTTAAGAACATACATGCTAGTGGCATTCATGCTCATGTGGTTCATTATCAAAACCTTTGATAAGCTTGTTAGAGTCTTTCAATTCAGAAGATCCCTTAGAGTAAGCTTCAAGTACCCCTGAAGATCAGGTATACACCACTACGACCCATTAGCTAGAAGAAATCCTAAAGTCAACCTTCATAATGGCAGTCTTACTTCATAAAATTTTAGTAAAAGATAAAGAAAATAGGTCATTAGCTCTCTTGGACTTATAGCCCCACTACAAGATGATCCCCCATAAGATGTGCTTGTGGATAGCTAGCCTAAAGTTGCTTACAATGTACTAGCTCATCTCATGAGGTTGCTAACTAGGCTCAACATATACGATGCCCTTATCCCATTTAAAGTGATAATAGAGTCCATAATTAAAGTTCAGCTAGATCTAGAGATATGTTTAGCCCAACTGGTGGCTACTTTTACCACATAAGAAGAAGTTTGCTACATTAAATGGGTCCTAGGAGTCACCTTTTCTTATGAGGATTTGCTCCTAAGAACTACAAACTACAAGTGTCTACTCTACATCTCTATGGATCTAGGTAATTTCAAACTCTCTAGAGTGCTTATTGACCTAATTGCATTGATTAATATTCTGAGCCTAAGAACTATCACCTATTAAAAATCAACATCATTAGACTTAGCTTAGATAAGATGATGTTGAAAAAAGTTTCAATGAACAAGGTGAGAGGGTTTTAGGTTTGATCACCCTACTATTATAGATTAATGACTTCAAGATTAAGGTAAAATTCCATATCATATATTCAGGCACATCCTTCAATGCCTCATTAGAAAGACCTTTGCTAAATGAGAATAAGATGGTACCATCTTCACTCCATCAGTGCTTCAAGCTCATGTGTAGTGGCTTATAGTACTACATTAAGGGAGATTTGAAGTTATTCTCAGTACACGAGTCATGATATATGAGGATATAGATTACTACTTCCCAAGAGACAAAAAAATATATTCTCATGATGACCAAAAGAATATAAATAAAAGAGAGAGAAAAATAAAAAGAGAAAGAGAGAGAAAAGAAAAAAAGATAGAGGAAAGAAAACAAGGATGACTTAGGGAAGGAAGTAAAATTTGACATCACTTACTGACCACATTTCACCTCTCCTTTCTAAAGAGTAGATGAGATGTCCTAGCCTCCCATAAGATGGGGTTGAGGTAGGCATCTAGGAGGCATGAGAGGTTGGAGATCAACATTCTTACCTTCAACTAGAAGCCCTCTTATGATACACATAGACTTGGAATCTAGTTCAGAGGATGGGTCATTTGTTATTAGCACACTAGTCACCTTAGCTAATTTTAAGACCAAGTTAGAAGTAGCATTGGAGCCAAATAGTAATGAAGATAAGGTGCTAAAACATAGCAGTGATGTATTTGAGTTGTCAGTATTTGATATGGTCAAACAGTATGTGAACACTTTAACTCTAACCCAACTTTTCTTAGAAACTATTGAGGATTTGATAGTTAAAATTTTCCCATAATTGAATGAAGACTGTAAGCTTCAAAAGTTCTATTTAGGCTAATCATCTTGGTTGAAGACTCATGTTATGTTTAGAAATTAACAAAGGAACGACTAATTTTGTACCCTTGGCCAAAAAATAAATATGAGTAGTTTGAAAAACTTTGAAAAAATAAATACCAAAAGCACAATCAAAACTTAGACTAGGATTTGGGGCAGTCATGCCAATACATGATGACAGTATTGCTTGGTCATTACCAATAACTTGAATCTGACATGTTATTTTAGAAAATACTACTTCATTCAATGGAGTTTATTTAAAAACTTTAGATGAGTAAGAAGATATTTAAGTTACAGATTCACCCTTAGAACCAGAGGAAGAAATAAAGTTAACCATAGATGTGTTAAAAGAAATTAACTTGGGAATCAATAAAAAGTTAGGACTAGAATTCATCAATTCACTATTGTGCGAATCTAAAGCTAATAACCTAGTTAGGCTCCTCATAGAGTGTAAGGATTGCTTTTCTTTGAGTAATGAAAAGATGCCTATATTAGCTCCTGACATTGTAATCCATAAGCTAAAAATTTACTCTTATGCAGTCTCCATGAAGCAAGCCCCTTAATGCATGTGATTGGACATTGAACAATAAATCATTACTAAAGTCAAAAAGTTGATTGATGCTAGATTTATTTGAGAAGAAAATTATCCTACTTGGGTGGCCAACATCATTTCAGTTAAGAAAAGAATGGTCAAATTCACATGTGTGTCAACTTTTGGGATCTGAATAAGATGTGTCCCAAAGATAAGTTCTCGTTACCCATACCGAAGTTGACGGTAGACATAGCCTTCTCACATGTGATCTTTTCATTAATAAATGGGTCATCTGGTCATAACTAAATCAAGATGGAGTCTAAAGATGAAAAGAAAACTACATTTAAAACTTTGATTTGAATCTATTATTATAAGGTCATGCATTTTGGCCTTAAAAAAATGCTAGTTCCACATATTAGCTGGCAATGACATAGATCTTTGATGAACTTATCCATTATCAACTTGAGTTTTACATCATTGATTTAGTTATGAAAATCAAGGAAAAGGAAGACCACTTATATGACTTGAGGATTGCCTTTGAACGGTTGTGACATTAGGACATAAAAATGAATTTTTTGAAGTGCACTTTTGGAGTAACTTTAAGGAGGTTTTTAGGATTTGTAGCATTACACTACAAAATTAAGATTGATTTAGAAAGTTAAAATCAATACTAGAAATGCCACTTCCAAAAAGTTTAACCCAACTCAGATCATTCCAAGGAAGGCTGACATATCTAAGACACTTTATATCAAACTTCTTTGGTAGATGTCGACCTTTTGCTCCATTTACGATGAAAGATTCAAACTTTCGATGGAATGATAAGAGCCAACATGCTTTGAGAGCATAAAGCAATACATTATAACACCTCCCATGCTAGTTGGTCTTATCTTAGGTAAGCCACTCATCCTTCACAGCTTAAGACAATTCTCTTATTGCTTTATTATCCCATGTCAATAAAGAAAGAAAAGAAAATGCACTTTATTACTTGAGACATCATCTCATACCTGCAGAATCAAAGTATCCTCCTATTGAGAAGCATTTCTTAGCTTTAATATTTGTAGCACAAAAGCTATGCCATTATATACTTTCTCATAAAGTTAACTTAGTTTCAAGAGTAAATCAATGAAATATCTCATGACATGACTAACACTATCCAAACAGTTAGCCTATTGGTCCATGATTTTATTATAATTCAACATCACCTTCATACCACTTCATGCTATGAAAGGCCAAGTGATAGTTACCTTCTTAGTAGCACACCCCCTTCTTGTAGATTCATCTCTAAATGGTGACCTCCTTGATGAACAAATCATGAGTTTAAAGGATGTAATCGTTCATCATTGGGAGCTATGTTTTGATGGCTCAAGTTTCTTTTAATGGAGAGATGAACCACAATCTACTCTCCTGAGTAAGGTTAGAATTATGTTGATTTTCATAACCCCTAACTTAGGGATGATACAATTTTTGTAGCACTTATCAAATCCATGCACAAATAATAATGCCTAACATGAGGCTTTGATCACTGGTCTAGAATTAGCTATCTCTTAAAGGATTAGAAGCATTAACATTTTTGGAGATTTACAATTGGTGGTGAATCATATTGTCAAAATATACAAAGTCCTCAAACCTAAACTTCATCAATACCATAAGTATATGATGGAGCTAATAAAAAGTATTCTAAAAGTGACTTTATATCAAGTTCCCCAAAGAGAGAATTCCATGGCAGATGCTTTAGCAAAGCTCGCTAAAGAGATGACTATTCAGACAATGGTCTCATCTTAATAGAAGTACATATTTATATGGCTTTATCTCATATTGACATGGAACTCATTGATAATTGGCTCTTTAAGAGAGATTGCCATCACTGGAGATGATGATTGGAGACAACCCCTCATTTATTACTTATGTGAAGGCAAATTGCATTAAGAGAAATTTTAAGCGCATAAAGTCAGATGAAGATCACTATCCTATGCCCGTGTTGAAGGCACATTGTATCGATGGTTATTTGATCACATGTGGTTATGTTGTTTAGAAAAACATTAAACCCCAAACATTATGATTGAGGTGCATATGGGGTTGTGTGGTGGTCATCAATTGGGTCAAAAAATGAAGGCCAAGATTAAGATACTTGGATACTGTTGGCCCGATGATCATAGATTGTATAGATGTTACTCGTCATTGCCACCAATGGGTACACAAAGTGGTGCTGCATCAACCACAAAATATCCTCCACCCAATAATAGCCTCTTGGCCATTCGAGAGTTTGGGCATTGACATAATCAACCCTATCAATCCACCTTCATCCAAAGGCCATAATTTCATCTTGTTAGCTACTAACTACTTTTCTAAATACATAGAATCAGTTCCATTGAGAGAAGTTAAGGAATACCATGCACTATAATTCTTTAAAATTATAACTCATATAGGTTTGACATACCCTAACGAATCATATCTGATAATGGTACTACCTTCAAAAGTGCCAAGATTAATAATATTGCTAGGTTACACAACATTGAATGGAAATACTTGACCATGTACTACCCCTAAGCCAATGGGTTGGCCGAAGCTTTCAACAAACTATATCCAAATCCTGAAGAAGACACTTAATGAAAACAAATGACAGTGGTATGAGAAACTATTAGAGGCTCTATGGGCCTATTGCACCACATATATGACACCCATGTAGTCTACCCTTGTCTATTAGTTTGAGGCTATTCTCCCTTTGGATTTACAACTTCCCTCATTAAAAGTTTCCCTTAGCTACAATTTCATAACCTAACAAAATTCCAAGCTTTGGTTGGATGAACATGAAGGTCTTGAAGAGTGACATCTCCAAGCTCATTAAAACCTTAAGTTATGTAAGCCATAGATGGTTCAAGCTCATAACAACTTGGTCTACCCAATGACTTTCCAAGTTGGAGAACTAGTTTTGGTTCTTGGGAGGCTAATCATATCCCATCACAAGATGGGAAGGAAGTTTGAACCAAACGTGGGAAGAGTCTTCATTATAGAGATATATCATATCAATTGGTTAACAATAAAGGGGGACACTCGATGCTCTTCATCAATGGATTTACTTAAAGAGATATTATGCATAATTATACTTGGAAATAAATTTTCCTCAATAAAATTATCTTTCATATTGACTTAGAATTCATGTTGACTAGGTTTGAATTCCATAAGAAAATACCAACGAATTGACATTTTGTTAAAATTTTTCTTTGGATTCATGATTCTTAACCATCTTAGAAAGAATAAAATCCTCTTTTAGATTTAGATTTTCCCTCTTTGGATCCAAGACTCTGAATCATCTTAGAAAGATTAAAATCCTCTTTTAAATTCAAATTTCTAAAACATCTTAAAAAAGCAAATACAAAAAAGTTCATTTACCTCATCTTAGGATCTCTTGTATAGATCTTTAGTGTTGGTTAATATAAATCAAATAGTTATCCTCATCTTAAGATGTCTTGTATAGATCCTTCAGGTTGGTTAATACAACCTCATCATAGGATCTTTTCTATAGATCCTTTGGATTGGTTAATACATCAAATTCATTAACCTCATCTTAGGATTTCTTCTGTAGATCCTTTGGGCTAGTTAATACAATCAAATTCATTAACATCATCTTAGAATCTCTTTTATCATTCTTTTGGGTTGGTTAATATAATCAAATAGTTTACTTTATCTTAGGATCTCTTTATAGATTCTTAAGGTTAGCCTTATCTTGGGATCTCTTCTATAGATCCTTTGGGTTGGTTAATACAAATCAAATTCATTAGCCTCATCTTAGGATCTCTTCGTAGATCCTGTGGGTTGATTAATACAAATCAAATTCATTGGCCTCACTTTTAGGATCTCTTTCATGGATCCTTTGGGTTGGTTAATACTTTAAATTAGTTAGCCTCATCTCAGGATATATTCCATAAAACCTTTAGGTAGGTTAATACAAATTAAATTTATTATCTTTATCTTAGGATCTCTTTGTAGAAAATTTGAATTGGTTAATACAAATAAAATTCACTAGCCTCATCTTAGGATCTCTTCCATAGATCCTTTGGGTTGGTTAATACAAATCAAATTAGTTAGCCTCATCTTAGGATCTTCTTGTAGATCCTTTGGTTTAGTTAATACTTCAAATTTATTAGCCTCATCTTAGGATCTTTTATGTGGATCTTTTGGGTTGGTTAAAATTAATTAATTAGTTAGTTTCAACTTAGGATCTATCCTCTCATAGTTTGGTTAATATTTCAAATTAGTTAGCCTCATCTTAGGAAATATTCTATAGATCCTTTAGGTTGGTTAATATAATCAAATATTTAGGTTCATCTTAGGATCTCTTCCATAGACCTTTTGGGCTAGTTAATATAATCAAATAGTTAGCTTCAACTTAGAGTCTCTTTCATAGATTCTTTGTGTATGTTAACTTAATCAAATTTGTTTTCCTTAGCTTAGGATCTCATCCATGAGTCCTTTGTGTAGATTAACACCAAGACTAATGGGCTAGATGAAGTACATCTGACTTTTATTCAATAAGTCAATGGAGTTTGTACTCAAGAGGTGCTTGTTATCCTTATGTCGGCTTACTCACCATTAACCTCAAGACAATTTAGGTAACTCATACTTATGCCTTATAATTAAATTTTAAGATTAAATACTTCTTATCAAAGTTAAAGTCTTATATAAAATCAAATTATAAATCAATTTTTGGATATCTGTAACCACTATTATTTGTGATCTTTTTGAATCAACTAACTGGTTTGGTTAATGCCAATATGTACGATGTACCTTGCTAGTCCACCACACATATTGGGGGTCCAATTGTTGACCTCATTTTTAATGAGGCTACCTTCCCTCCTCACTTTAATACTTAGGATTTCCAATCTTAGCTTAAGAACACTTTGCTTAGGCACTAAGAGCACCTTCCTAATGATGATGTGAAGCACCAAATTCAAGTTTAAAGTAGAACATAACACCAAATCAAATCAAATGAGATCTAAACACCAAACCTAAACCAAATGAAACCCAAACCTTAGGGATGGTCTGAGTAAGGCTATTGGGATCACTATAACTTAACCTAATTCAATTAATTAAATAGGTTCAAACACTTCCAAACTCAATGCAACTGAACTAAATTCAAGATTAGAAGCATTCAAACTAAATTCTAAATTCAATTGGCTTTTAATGAGGATAATTGGTTTACTTATCCCAAGCTTTGCACACTTAAGATCTTAATTAAATCAAAATCAAGTTGAATCAATTTATATCAAAGTAAGTCAATTACAAAACCTCAAAAGCGTGAAATCATAATTCAAACATAATTTAATTCTATTCTAAATCCAATTGAAGCTTAACTTGACAAATTGAGCAAATTGAACCTTATGGGTCTTACTAAGCCCAAACAAATTCAAATCATAATGAAATCAAATTGACTCAATTTAGAAGCTTGTTATTATTATTTAAGCTTAATTAAACATTAATCTAAATCCAATTTAGTCCAAAACATTTGACCTAAATTGACCCATGTGGTCCTCACTAAGCTCGAACAAGATATAATTAGAATCAAATCAAATTCAACTTTCCTAAAGGCTTAAAATCATTATATCAACTCATTGAAAATAAATCCAAGCCTAATTTAAGTTTAATTTAATTGATTGGGCCATTCGACCAAGATTAACCTATATGGACCCCACCATGCCTAAAATAAATTTAATCAAAATTAAATCAAATTAAACTTATCTAAAAGCTTAAAATTATTGTATCAACTCATTCAAAATTAATCCAAGCTCAATTTACCCCTAATTTGGTCATTATACTGAATTGAACCCAAAATGACCAATTGGGGCATTTGACTCAATTTGACTTATTTAGGTCAAATTGAGTTAACCTAGGCTTAAGTTAAATTAAACTAAATTATTTAATCATTAGTATTGTAAATGATTCATTTAACATGATCTAAACTTATCCCTAAAATCAATTGGGCAAACAAGACTCACTTGATTCAACCCAACTTAATTTGCGTTAAGTTGAGTCAACTCGAATTTAACCCAAAATAAATTTTCTCACCTCCTCATACACCAAATCCAATCAAAATTTTAGCTTTAATAAAAATTGAGGCATGCAAAATAGAAGGTTGTAAAAGGGAGATGATTATGAAGAGAAAAATATATTTTTTCTTCACATGGGAAGGCATGGAAAAAAAATCTTTATACACACCCTCTTCTCTTTTTTCCTCTTAGCACAATAAAATCACTACAAGCTTCCCAACTAGAAAAAAACCTCTACCTTCTCTTCTTATACTTTATAAGTCCAAGATCAACCAATTTCTAGCAACGAGTGGTGGTGCACAGCCATAGCATTCCACAGGAGGTAATATAAGAGATTCATACTAGGAACCCACCATGACTCAAGAAAATCTTCTAGCATCCACCAAGTGCAGGTTTCAGTGATACTTCTTCAAACTTTAGATCAGCTATAAGATTCTATGTTTTATGAAAGAAATGTCCATGAACCTAGGAGTTAATCTTAGATCCTCGTTACTTTTTGATTTCTAAAATGTTTTTTTAAATAAGGTCAATTTATGGTGAAGTTTGATGGAAAATTAGCTTTTGGGGTAGAAAACCATCCATTCCACTCTAGTTTTGCTAGCTATGGGAAAGACAACCTTTTGAACATCCATCCAATTTGATTAGTATTGACAACCATGATTAAAACCTTAGATTTGACTTGAAACTTTAGAAAATTATAATAATGAATGCTTGCATTCATAGGAAGTAGAACCCATATCTAAATAAACCCTAACATAATGTTAGGGAAAATCTAGTTGAATATAAATCAATCTACCTCATGAAGAATGAACTCCCCAACATTATAATAAAGATGATAGAGATTTACGAAGGGGTTTTTCCTAAGTGATCAAACTTCTGGTGACTCAACTGGGGATTACTTCTCTCTCCATCTTTGATTGGAAAAATTAAAATATGCAATGTCATCATAGATTTACAAATTTTTTGGGCTATTTTCATTTCAAAAGTTTAAGTTTCAAATCTAGTAGAACCTAACTTAAAATCTACGATATGGTGTGAAAACGTCAAACAACTAACATGATGAATTTGATGACTTTTAAGTTAGGTGAGGGATCTACTGTTAGATTCTTCCAGGCCATGATTAATGCAAGTTCTGTTGGAGCCACTCTCCATGATAAATTTGATGACTTATAAGTTAAGAGATAGATTTATTATTAGATTTCCTTAGGTCATGATTAATGCTGGTTATGCCGGAGCCACTCTCCAGTTTGGAATAAATTTTGAAGTCACACTGTTTGTGCCTGCTGAACCTATAACTCGAAACCACATCATTAAGAGCTTCAAAATGCCAAAAGAATTCAAGAAGCTACCATGCAAAGGAAAGACATCAAATGTAATCATCCCTAATGAGCCTTTGTAGCTAAATACTAAAACCTTATTCAATCATGGAAAGAATTTAACTTCTAAAGGAGTTCTATTTTTGATAGACTGTCAAAAATAGCTTCAAAAAGCATGGAAAAGAGAGGATATTCAAGGAGCATAAACCAAATTTATCATCATCAATCAACTTAGTAGTCCATTGAGGAGCCTACCATTCCACAGGGTACTGTCTTTGCTCCAGGAAATAATAACCAAAGCATCTTCCTTGGGCACTAAAATGTTTAGGAGAGCTAGGAGAAAATACAACACTTATCGTGGAGCTATTGGACTACCTGTACATGCTGAACAATAATATGACCCATTAGTGGAAGTAAATATATCTACCAATAATAACTTAAAACTACTCAGATGAGTAAAAAGAAATAGCTCTGAGGGAACTATAAAAATCTTTTTGGGATAAACACATGCAACCCATTTCACAAAAATAATTAAAGAAAGAGGAAACTATCTTCTCTAAAATTTACAAAGTCTTGAAGAATATTAAAAATAGAAACCTTCAAAGAAGAATTAAGAGGTTGGTGAGCTAGGTTGCCAACTCAATAAACTCTTATGCTAAAGAAAGTAGGAATATTGAAAAATATTGTCTCGCATTGAGCAAAGCTCAAGACCCAGTTGTCTAATATCCAGTGAGCCCCAACAATGAGCCTTTTACTCTAAAAGTACTAAGTGGGTAGTTATTGGAAAATTGAAAAAACTTTTAGCCAAAAGGTCATATCAATCATCCCATTTTAATTAATTTGGTGAGCACTAGGGTGACATCTAGAATATCTCTCCAGAGATCCACCACTAGAAGGTCCTGATGAATTTGAGTACCTAAATAATTCCAAGTCATTAAAGATGAGATAAATCAATATGAGCAAGCTCAACTAGATGACAAAAAGGCCGAATCGCCTATCATCAATTAGAAATGCCGATCTAAAAATAGTCAACCAATGAATGATGATGGGGCAATCAACCTATGGTGTTTATTTATCAAACCTTTTCCCTTTTGGGGGAGAGATATGAAAAATTAAACATTTTTTTTGTGTCAGGACACCACAGATCTGCAGATGCTCTTATTAGGGTGATCGGGTGTGACATTGAAGAATGATGTGCTATCTTGAGAGATAGAAGTCACCATCCTACAATGGACTTAATCACCTGAATAAGGACTCCTAAGGATGATGGGTCTTCGAATGTACCAGAGATTCTTTCCCTACTTTACATGAAAAAGTAAAGCAGGGTTTATTTTAATTGGGTTCATTAAGTTCCTTATGGAGGCAAGCCCCCATAGTTAATTACATCTTAAGGAATGAGATTCCTTAAGAATACTCTCGATTAAGATAAATGATTGTTGTCTCCAAAGATTTCAAAGATAGGACTATCAATCAATTGATTTTTTTTGGAAGATCAAATGGGATTGATCAAAAGGAGGGAGTTGTTATCAAAACTAAAGGGAGATAAATAGGAGATACTTATAATACTAGGAAGCCTAGTAAGCATCCCAAGCTATCCTATGGTTGGGCTTTACATTTTTGAATTTAAAGAGAATTATTTGTTTGAGTTGAATTTTTATTAGAAATATAGGGTTTATAATTCCATGATACAAGATCATGGAAATGCCAAAGAGGTGAGGATTTATTCTTGTAGCCCACAAAGGAAACAACAACATCGGATCCTGAATCTAGGGAGCTTTGGCGAGGGCCAAAAAAGACCTAGATGTAAGGAAAAAAAATGGGCATATGGTTTACCTCCACAAGAGAGGATAAACCACACAACTATTGGACTTACAACTGCTGGGGTGGCCACTAACTAACTCCTCCTACAATTTTAAATACATGTAGGCAAGTCTTATGCTTTTGCAAGATAGCAAGGTTGTTATTTATTTAGGAAAGAGACTAAGTCCTTAAACACACTCCCTAAGAGACTAGATCATGTAGGGCATGAGTAATGATTTAGACTAATGCAAATTTAGTTAAGTTTTATTTTGACTTTTTAGACAATTTATTTGACACATGCTATGTGATTCTTATGCCTAATGCATGAGAATTTGGTTATGGGCCAAAATCAGCAAGAAGGAGGTGTGTTTCCACCATGGATCTCAAAGGTCAAGCCATATTCTCTGGCAAAGGTGGAAGCCCTCCTTAAGCAAGAGTGAAGCAAGTTGATTTTATGCATGATGTGAAACATACAACATCTAGTTAAAGGGTTACTAAATCTTTTATTTCTTGATTTATGTCCTAGGCTTTAGGTGAGGTAATGAGTTATTTAATTTT
The DNA here is from genome assembly GCA_021442155.1 of Cymbidium sinense. Taxonomy (NCBI): domain Eukaryota; kingdom Viridiplantae; phylum Streptophyta; class Magnoliopsida; order Asparagales; family Orchidaceae; genus Cymbidium; species Cymbidium sinense. The sequence goes on from CM038215.1 coordinate 54,863,718, forward strand.
AATTTTGAGTTGATTAATTGGATAGAAATTTTTTTCCTTAAGAGCCTAATCGCATTCAGGCCATTCAAAAAGCAAGGAAGAAACTAGGAAAAACATGCCATCTTAATACACAAGCTAAATAAACATCAAATAATTTTATAAAGTTAGCGTAAAAGAATAAAAGCCATTTATGGTCCACTACATAAATCCAAAAAGAAATGTGGGTACCCGAGCTATTCCCTTATACAACTCTGATTATAAATGAATTGATTACAATCAAAAAGGAATTCATGTTAAGAGGGTCTTCATTCTTCATTCTTCATTTCTTCTTTCTTCATGTTTTGCTTTGCTTCTTTCTTTCTTCTTTATGGTGGTTGGAATGTGTTTGGCTCCAAGGCATCACATGGTACATAAAATATAGTCTTATGACCAATGTTCACCTTCATTCCCCATAACATTCATTCTAAATCTTATTTTCAAAATTACATGAAAATGGAAAAAGTAAATCAAACTAAAACTTACAAAATAGAGATTAGCTAAACAAACCAAACAATCCTAAGAATGTATATGAATAAGTAGGACTTAGCACCCCACACATGGGTAACCAAGTCTAGTTGGCCTATTTTTGGATTATGCTTAGGGGTATAAGCAACCTACATAACAAAATTATTTATATTTTTATTATAGCACCCGTTAAGCACAATCCCCTATTGAAGATAATGATTAGATTAAGATATCATTCAGTCTACACATATACACCCTAACATCTAGTCTAAAACATTACATCACAAAATAAAATCAGGCATCAAACCATGCACCACCATAACACAAGACTAGAAATGGAGACTTAGCCTAATGTGTGTGCCATTTAAGGCTTGTGTGGTATGTCTTAGCTTGGCTTTAGGTGTAAGAGATTAAATTTATATGGATAGTTTCAATTTAAGTAGTTTAGTTGATTTGTAAATTTTATTTGATGATTTGATTTGGTTTGAATGAACCTACATTTAATTATTTAGTGTTGTAAAGAGAAGAAAAGAGAAAAGAACTTCTCTTTCATCCCTACCTTAAGTAATTTCTAAGGTAGACTCATTAGTGATTTTTCTTTAGTGAATGTTTTATTATGTATTTTAATTAATCCTAAGTTTAGATTTGCTCTAAATAAACCTATTCAATAAGAAAGACATCTTAGGATTAATTAAGGTGAATTGCTATCACATAACACACAATAATTTATTTCTTTCCAACATGTATACCATGCATATGAATGTATCCTAAGTATAACTATAGATGTAATGCAAATACTTTAGCACACTTTAATGATGAATGCTAAGGAAAGTTGTTTAAGAAAATTTTGGATATTTTACGAATACATGATTTTGTTTAAGTAAAAAAGAGGGATACCCATTAATCAAATGCACATTTACATGTATGAAAGACATAAGTGAGTATGACACCATTATTTATACACCATGGGTGTAAGGTATAAGACCTACTTGGGGTACTTAAAGCCTCGCAACCCCAGGATGTCCAGACTAATATACCACTTTTTTTAAATGTGTGCATGTACAAAAAGAAATGAATGGAAGAAGAATCATGCAAAAGATTTGTATTTGTTGTTTGATTTGGATATGCAATTTACATATGTAGATGTGAAGATCCTTCTTAAGCCATAATATAGAAGTGGATGGGAATGGATTTAAGTAAGTGTTATGTTCTTTTCAAATGAATTATACACTTTGTAAATCCTATCCAAATCCATGTTAAGAAAAGAGAAGGAAATCACATAACACATTTTATGCTATAATCACATGCAAGCTTATAAATATTTATAAGTAGCATACCTTCATTTATGATGTTTAATTAATAGATTTTTGAAAATAATTTTTTTTGATTTAATAGTGATAATATGCATTATTCTAACTTTAGCCAAAACATGCAATTTGATATAAAAGAAACATTTCATTTAGTTTGATTGTTCAAAAGATATGAATGCATGATTTTCATATGACAAATAACATTTAATATGCTTGGAAAGAGATAAAGTGATGTAATCATATGATTTCATTCACCTTAATTAATTTCTAAAGACAATCCTATGAAATAAGATCATTTAAAGTGAATCAAAATTTCTTTAAAGTGATTTTTATTTTTTTTTTGTTTTGAGTTTGATTTGATTTAGGAAATGTAAAAAATGTTTGCTGGTCCTAACCCATTTCCCACATTTGTAAATTAGTTTAGTTTAATTTTAGAACCATTAGATTGATTTTATGTTTTGGTTAGGTTAAGGTGTAACTTAGATCCATTAATTACCCCTTTACCTACACCACATTAACATAATTAATCAACTAATTATGAGCCAACATATGATATGCAATCACATAGAATTTAGATTAGTAATGCTCCTAAGAAAGAAAGGGGGCTAATGTAATTGGCTCACAATTAATGATTAATTAAGCTAAAGGGTTAAATTAAGTACTTTCATAACCCTTCCCACACATGTGGGTTGGATTTGATTTCTTTAAGCCTACCTTAGGCTTTTGAACACCTAAGGATCTACCAAGAAGGAGATCGATTAAATTCAAATTGATTTTGGAAGTTTGATTAAGCTAATTAAGAAAATCATTAGTGGATTAATCCTTAATTAGGTTTGGAATAAGGAAGAAGGGGGTTTAGGGAATAGCTTAGGGAAAATATCCCAAAACCATTTCATAAACCTTCTATTCACTTAAACAATATTTAATTATCTTAATTAAGTGATTAAACCACTGTTCACATGTTTAATTGCTTTTAATTTCATTAAGGATTTGTTAATTGATTTCTCTAATTAACTCATTAATAAATTCTAAGAAAATTAGGGGAGACAGAAATCATCCCACTAAATATGCCTAAGAAGTTTGGAATTAATTAATGAAGTAATTAGGGAGTAATTAAGGTTATTATGTTTCCAATTAAACCCTAATTAAGGAAAATTCATTGTTCAAAATTAATTAAAAATAATTTAATTGGATTCCTTATGAATTATCTTTAAAATGATCCTCATTTATATTTTTTTAATTTTTCTACATTTAATTATGAATATTTGAAGTTTTAATGATTAATAGGTCATTAAATATCCAAATTATTTAACTAATCCCGTCGGTGCCACGTGGACGCTAACGCGGCATGACATGATTGGTTATTTAAGTTATCAAATCAAATCTTTGCGTGGCCTGCTTCGCTTCCCCTTGAAAGATAGGATGGTCAGGATCAAGCCCGTGGTTTTGAAGGATTAAATCATTTGATCTAAATGGATTAATTAGGACCGTCTATCCAAAACACGTGGGATGGGCGGTCCATGATTCATCCCTACCCTTACCTCTGGGAGACGGAGATCGTCCTTCCTCCATGGGTTGATTCGAGCTCCCTTGATCTTGGATTAAGCTAGGATTGAACCCACACCATTTAGGAGCAAGGAGAAACACATCCAATGGTGGAATTTAAATGGAATTACACTTTCCTTCACAAAGGACCAAGGAATTTTTAATGGGAGCTCAATTTTGATGCATACCTCGCCAGATGCTATACCGGTGCTTCCAAATATTGAGGTAGCTTTGTTTAGAGGAGACAAAGCCCTATTGAAGGTTTGAAGGCTTGATATGAAGTGGATCTTCCTATTGACCAAAGCTTGCTTCAATGGCTTACAGCTTTGATCGAACTCTTCCTTCTTATGGCATGGATGCATGGGATTTGATTTGGGTGAGCTCGATTAGGTCCCTTGATGGTGCTTGCAAGAGGAATTTGGATTGTATGGAGAATTGAGTGAGTTTGAGTTTTGAATTTCTTCTCCTATTTCAGCTTGAGTAAAATTGAGAAGGAGAAAAATAGTGAGAGCTTGGAAGTGCTTGGGAGAGCTTGGGGAGCTTCCTCTGGGTTCCTAAGGCTCTATCGAATGCAAGTCACTTTAATTGGAATGGAATGAGGGGGAGTACATCTCCCTTACTTGGATCGGACAGCCGTGAGCTCAGTTGCCATTTTGATCAAATTGATCTAATGGAGTGGGTTATTTTGATTGTTACAAGCTCCATCTGATTCGGTTTTGGCAGAGTAGTGGTGGTATGGAAGTTGCACATGTGTTAAATAAGGATGTGAGGGATTCCATGTGGAGAATTTCCATTGGGTTGGTCAATTTTTAGCTTTGGGTTGGGTTTGGCTGACCCAAGCCCATTGGGTCAAGTGCACCACATCCCTTGGCGTCCAAATGGTCCACTAAGAGGATGCCAAGTGGTCTTGAGTTGGAATATGATCAAATTCCAAATGAATTTGACCATAGGTTACCCTTTGACCTAGGGGTAAAATGGTCATTTGGCTTTTATTTTGATTTGGATAATTTGGAATGATTGAAAAATGGGTTGTGCCAATTTTCAATAAATTTGGAGTATATTTGATATGATTTGGCTCATGTTGACCCATTTAGGTCAAAATGGGTCAACTTGGGTCAAGTTGACCAATTGATCAAATTGGGTCAAATCATGGGTTAGGTCAAGTTCATATGACCATTTGAAGTGTTTTGCTATCTTTGGTATAGTTCAATTTGGTTTATATTTGGTTTTGGTTCATTTGAGTTCATTTTGGTCAAATGGGTCAAGTTGACCAATTTGACCCATTTTACCCAATTGGGTTAGGTCATGGGTTGGTTTAGGCTTGGTTGAACATTTGAAATGTATTGCAAGCATTAGTTTCAATCAATTTTGGTTTGGTTTGATTTCAAGTCAATTTGACCTTTTAAGTCAAGTTGGGTTCATGGTCAATTGGGCTAAGTTGGGTTTAGTTGGCCAATTGAGACTTTGGTCAAGTTCAACAAGTGATTTAGAATGAATTTGACCCATTGGTTGCAATCAATTTGGCTTAGACCAAGATTTGACATATTTTGACTTTTTAGGTCAACTTGGGTCAACTTGGGTCAAGTGACCAATTTAGCTTGGTTTGGCTCAATTGATGGCTTGATCATGTTCAATCATTGATGTTGGATTCATTTAGATCAATGGTTTCAATCAATTTGGCCTATGGTGGATTTTGGCTAGTTTAGGTTTCATATGGGTTAAGTGTTGACTTGGTCAAAGGCTAGGTTTGACTTGGTTTGACCCAACTTGAGTGATTGATCATCTTAGGATGATTGTTGCTCATGATGTGAGGCTTAGTGGGCTTAGTTCAATCCTATTTGGGTTGGATTCAAATTTGGCTCAAAAAGGTGCTTTAGGTCACTTTGGGTCAAGTGAACCTAAATGGGTCAATTGACTTGATCAAGGCTTGATTCAAGTTTAGTTGAACTCACATATAGACTTATGATTGAGATATAAATCAATTGCAAGTGATTTGGAGTCAAATGGGTGTTGATTCATTTGACAATTTAAAGTTCAAAGAGTGAACATGGGTTTGATTTGGGTTAGTTTGATTTTGGTTTGATGATTGATGTTTGTGTTTATATTTGGCTTCATGATTGAAGGATTGATTGAACCATGAAGAAAATCCAAGGGTTTGGATTGATTTGAGTTTGATTTGATCAAGTTCAAGAATTTGAATTGAAATGGTATAGGTTGGTTTTAAGTTGGATTTGAAATTGAGTTTTGTATTGATTTTGGTTATTTGAATTTATGTTTCATTTATATTTTTGAATATAATTGAGTTATGAGAAAATCTTTTGAGTTTGAATTGATTTGGATTTGGTTTGGCTAAGTCCATAAGATGGAATCAAAATGGCTTAGGAAAGATTTTGGATTTAGATTTGATCATGGATTTCAATCATTTGGAATTGATTCATGATTTGGATTTAGATTTGGAATTGATTTGAGTTTGATTTGAGAAAAAATCACTTAAGTTGGAATTTGAAGTTTGTTTGAATTTGAAGTTAGTTTAGATTTAAAGTTGGTTTGGATTTGAAGTTGGTTTGGATTTGAAGTTTGACTTGAAGGAAGGGAGTAAGGATTGGGTTTAAGCCATAGGATAGGCAAGATTTCCTAACACTCCTAAGGCATATCCTATTCCTATGACTTACTCTTCTAAGTCTCTAAGGCTAGGTTAAGTGTTCACTTAATCACTAGAAGTGTCTTAAGATTAAAGAACTCTTAATTTCTAGAGGAGTCCTTTGTTTAAGAAGAGGAAGTTGAGAGGTCACTCCAAAAGTGAGGTAAAAAAAGGGCACCCAATAGGTGTGGTGTGACTGACAAGGCATACCGCACATATGGTGTTGATGAGATGATCAACAATGCTGAACGATCACAAGCACTAACAAAAATGATCTACCCTAAACTCGAGGTGTAGAAGGGATCAAGAGCTTAGTGCAATGTGACTCTAGTCATGTCTAAGACATAAGAGAGTGAAGGAGGAATCCACTAGGGATTGAATATGTGAACCTTCCACTAAGGGAAAAGGTTCAAGTCATCCACTGAGGGATGAGAGGTTTGATTTGAGTTGTGTCTCACTGGGGAGAAAAATTTGATTTGTTTTGTTGATTTGGTGCTCCACCAGGAATGAAAATGTGAACTCTCTACTAGGGGAGCAAGTTCAAGTCATCCATTGGGGAGAAGGGGTTGTGAAATTCACTGAGGGATTAGAATTCGAGATTTATTGGGGAACTAGAATGATTTGCATCTCACTGAGGAGAAGCATATTGATTTGATTTATTAAATTTACTCCACTGAAGGAAGTTGGTTGGATTTGTTTTGTTTGTTTAGTTGAGCTCCACTAGGGAGGGGGTTGAATTTATTTCAGATTTTACTCCATTGGGGAGGTTAGAAGGAATTTGATTCAGATTTTTAAATTTTGAATTTTAAGATGGACCCTGTTGGTTTGCGATAGGCTGCACTGAGTAGGGGCCATGTCGGCCTTGATCTAGCTTAGATTTACAAATCCAAAGTGGTAGTCTAGCAACCACATAATATGATTATCCAACCAAATGGGTTGCCTTTCGGTTTACAGTGGTTAATTCAAGGAAGAAAGCATGAAGACTCACATCTTCTAAAATAAAAGACCCCTAGGGTGACACATTAGCAAGGTAACATGTTAACCTGACCTAGGGCTGACTATTAAGTGAATGCCGCTAGGAGACTTAAATCATCTCAAAGATAATCAAGATTAATTTCATTTTTTTAATTATTTTTGTTGGATCCCATCGGTTTGTGATGGACTGCACTGAGTAGGGGCCATGTTTGGCCTTGGTCTAACAGATTTACCAATCCAAAGGGAGTAGCTTCCTGGCTGAGGGGAGAACTATCCAACCAAAGGGATGCCTGTCAGTTTAGTAGCAAATTCAGGGAAGGAAGCTCGGGGACTCACATCTTTCCTAAATAGAAGACTATCGGCAACATATTAGCAAGGTAACATGTTAACCCGACCTAGGGTTGACTACTACATGAATGCCACTGGGAGACTTAAATCAACTCAAAGATAGTCAAGGTTAATTTCATTTTTTAATTATTTTTGATGGGTCACATCGGTTTACGATGGATTGCACTAAGTAGGGGCCATGTTGGCTTGGCCCTAACATAGTTTTACCATCCAAAGGGAGCAGCTTCTTGGCCAAGGGGAGAACTATCCAACCAAGGGTGCCTTTCAATTTGTAACGGTTGATTCAGGGAAGAAAGCTTGGGGACTCACATCTTTATTGAATAAGAGACTGCTAGAGTGACACATCAACAAGGTAACATATCAACTCAACCTAGGGCTGCCCATCAATTTACAACAGTCATTCTAGAAAGAATGCATAGTAGACTTACATCTTACAAAGTAAAATGACTACCGGAATAACTTGTTTGTGGCAAACATATTGGACCCGACCGAAGGGTGACTACTAAGAGAGTGCCGACCCAAGGACTTATCTCTACTCAAGAGTAGTCAGACAATTCCTATAGGGAGTTCTACTGATACTACCCTAAAGATAGGATGCTTGCTTGGGAAAGGGGCCACTGGGGGCTTGAGTTCCTAATCCATAAGCGAATAATTTTGTTTATTTTGTTTGTTTGTTTATCATGGACCCTACTGGTTTGCGAGGGATCATATTGAGAAGGAGCTTATATTAGCTTAGACTTATCTCAATTTTATAGAACCAAGGGGAAATCTGTGCATCCGTTGAATGAATTCTTCAACCACAAGGGTGGCTACCAGGAAAGGGGGACTGTCCAATCCAAAAGTAACTTGGGTACTGTCTAAATGGGGTTGCAAAGGAGGTGATCCAATTAGAGTACCCGCAGGAGAAGGGACCACTAAGGGCTTTATCCAAAATCTTGGAGAAGATAACATCTATAGGTATTCTATGGCCAACTCAAGGAGAATGCTTGAGGACTCACATCTGTCAAGAATGATGTATCCACCGGGTGAGTCACTGTCAGCATAGCGAACATCAACCAACCTAAGGTGCTTGTCGGTTGGCAACAATCAGCCTAGGAAGAAAGCATCGGGGACTCACATCCTCCTACTATGAAACTAATTATCGGGATAGTCTATCTTCGGCTCAATAGGCCATTCGACCTAGGGAGACTACTGAATTAATGCCATTGGGGGGACTTAAATCAACTCAAGAGTAGTCAAGAGGAAAGGAGCCACTAGGGGACTTATCCTAAATCTCAAATATACTCAACCTTGTTAGCACATGATGGCTAGTTCAAGAAGAAAGCGTGTAGGCTTACATCATCTTAGACAAAGTCAATCATGAAGTAGCTCACTGACTGTGCATTGAAGTCCAAACTAATAAGGCGCTCATTGGTTTGCAATGGTCAAGTTAAAGAAAGCGTGAGGACTCACATTCATCCGGACAAGTGACCATTGGGGTGACAGACTAGTGAGGTTGCACGTCAGCCCGACTTAGAGCAACTAGTGTGTGAGTTCCACAGGGGACTTGCACCCACATCAAAATAGCTTGAGATGAAAGATGTGTGTTTGTTGTTGTGTTTGTGCTTGAGGGAATAGGATGCCTCTTGGGTTCTCTTACACTTACCCTAAACATGCTGAAAAATTTGATGAAATGTTTCCATGAATGGCAGTTGAAATCTCACCAAGAAAGGATGCCACTTGGGTTCTCTTACACCTAACTTAGTTGTGTTAATCAAAATAGGATGGCTCTTGGGTTCTCTCACACTTATTCTAGTAGCGCTAGGGAATCATGCTTAATTTGTGTTTGCATTGTGAAAGAAGGATAAGATGCCTCTTGGGTTGTCTCACACCTATCCTAAACACGTCAAGGAGGATTTGCAAGCAAGCAAACAATGCTTCAAAAAAGAGAACATTTTGATGAATTAGAAAAAATTTTTTTGATGATAATTATTTTCAAACATGATTTTATGAGTAATATTTTTTCAAATAGAGCCCATTAATTAGAAGCATCAGGTGTTCCCATTTACAATCAATAAGCTGATAAGATCCTCTTGTTGGCCTTCTTTATGACAAAAGGGCCTTTCCAAGTGGGTTCAAACTTGCCTCCCATCTTTTGACAATAATTGGTCTCTTTAGAACTAGGACAAGTTCTCCTACTTGAAAAGCTCTAGGGTGGACCAGCTTGTTGTGAGCTTGAATCATCTTGGATTTGTATAACTCAAGGTTCTGGCATGCCCGTAGGCATCTCTCCTCCAAACCTTTGAGCTTTTCTAATCACAACTTGGCAATGTGCTCTATAGTGATTTTACTACCCAATGCTATCCTTAGTGAGAGTAGCTGAACTTCTAATGGTAGAATGGCTTCAGACGATAAACGAGAATGGGGTAGATTGAGTTGGATTCTGTATATGGTGTGGTATGCCCACAAAGCTTCAACTAGCTGCTCATGTCATTATCGTTAGTTGTCATCAAGTGTCTTCTTTAGTATCTGGATGAGAGTTTTGTTGAATGCTTCTGCTAGGCCATTCACCTTGGGGTAGTAGATGGTGGAGTATCTCCAATCTATACTGTGTCTTTTGGCGAAGCTGTTGATCTTGGTGCTCTTGAATGTAGTACCATTACTAGATATAATTCATCGAGGCACCCCAAACCTATATACGATGTGGTTCCTAAAAACTAGAGCACATGCTAAACTATGACCTCTCTAAGTGGGATTTCCTTCGCCCACTTAGAAAAGTAGTTGGTGGCAGCTAAGATGAATCGATGACCTTAAAAGAATGAGGATCGATTGGACCCACGATGTCGGCACCCCAACATTCAAATGGCCATGAGGCCAATATAGGGTGTAGAATGTTGGGTGGTTGATGTAAGACCACATCGTGTACCTAACATTGATGGCATCTCCAAGTTACATTCATTCAATCTATAATCATCGAGGGCCAGTAGTATCCTAATCTCTTGATCTTTGCTTTCATCTTTGACTGGATTGATGCGCTCTGCATAGGCCTGAGTGTACCTTGGTCATGATCCTATGGGCTTCGTGTTTGTCCAAACAGCATAACCACATTTGATAAAAAGACCATTGGTACAAGGTGCCATCCACGAGAGCATAGGAGAGAGCTCTCTATTTCATTGGAAGGGCTTGTGACTTCTCTTGAGGTAATTTTTTGGTGTTTAAGTAATCTATGAACGGTTGTCTCTAATCCAGCTCCTTGTCTTTTTGGCAAATACAACCTCCCCTTCAAAAGAAAATATCTTGATGAGTTCAGCATTAATAAGGGATAAGACTTGTCTATTTTGCAATTAAATCCCATAGTCCCCGCCACCACTGAGCTTGGTTTATGTGGATCTAGCTAGCTGAATTGAGCACCGCCAAATGTAAAGCAGTGCCACATTGGCACCGCCTGTTAAAATGAGAAATTCTCAAATTTTCCAAATTAAAAAATAGTAAAAATACAAAAAATTTTAAAAATCATAAAAACTACACATCCAAAAAAATACAAATAAGGGATCTATAGATTCATCTCAGTGAGAGGAGTCCATTAAACCCAAAACCCCAATTAATTTTGGTTATGGCTCAATTAGTTTTACAATAAGTTGCATGATAATGCTACTCATTAGTTTGCTTAATAAGCTTGAAAATTTAACAAATAAGAAACTCGACAAAACTACTCATTAAAGTACTCAGCTAAGCTTATTTATTTACCAAACTACCATTTTGATAATACTACTTGTTTAACTACTCGATAAGACTAATTCAATTAACTAAACAAATAGCTCAATAATATTACTTGTTTAACTGCTTGATAAGGCTCATTTTATATGATAAATGAGCTACTCGATATGGGCTTGATTATCTAAATATGAATTGAACATGAGCCAAGCTTAAATTAAGCTCAAACAGTCCCTATGCTAAATGAATTGAGCTTAAACATGAACATTGAAGCTCCATTTGAGTACGAGCTTGACTTGAGCTTAAGCTTAAACACATATGTGCTCAGTTTACCTTGGTTCGGTTGCAACCTTAGAGCTATTTTTGAAAATAAGGGATATAAATTGAATGAAATAAAATTTGATATCTAATTTTAGATCACTTTTAGATATGTAATAAACTTATATATTGACTGACTTTTATTTTCTTCAATTTTCAAACAAATACAGCTCAAGTGATTTCTTTGAATTTTTTTAGTAAGTAATTTCTTTCTATATGACATATCAAGGCTTCCTTAAGAATAAACTTTTAATCAAAAAAGTATTTTGATGGACTACCAACAATTATGAGATTTTTATTGTAGTTTAGATTCTTTTTTCTTAAAATAGAACCTATAGTTTTGTAGGAGAGTACAATTTTAATTAATTAATTTTTAATTTATTTGCTTAAATTATTTATTTATTCATGCTTTGCTTCCATCTTTACATTTTGGCATTAATAACCTTATTTATTCTTCAACTTAGCTAAAAACTTTCTCATGGCATTAGTAATAAGACTTAAAATTTTTACAGCAGAAAATATCTCTGTTGGAAAATTTTGTGACACCACATAGGTTTTAGGAATTTCTTATTTAGATGATCAAATGCATCATTAAAGAGTAAACATATTATCTCAAAAGATAAACATGTTATCCTATAGTAGATTTGATCACTTAATAAAAGAATCCTAAGGCTAATTAGTTTCTCACATACCAGAGAATTTTCCCCTGAACTACATGAGAAGTAGAACAGGGTTTATTTTAAATTCCCTATAAGGGAAAACCCCTATAGTTAATTACATTATAGGAATGAAGGATCTCTTCTTAAGAATACTCTCGATTAAAGAAATAAGCTATTATTTCTATGGATTTCTATGTTGGTTTTCATAGAAATGATTTTTTAGAATTTCAATTAGGAATAATCCAAAGTGGAAAGACATATTTTTAGAGTACAATTGGGATTAATTAGGAAATGTCTATTGATACTGGGATGCCTAGTAGGCATTTTAACTATCATATCATTGAGCTTTAAATTTTAAATTTTAAATAAAATTTTGAGTTGATATTTTATTAAAAATCTAGGAATTAAATTTTAGTAGCATAAGATTGTAGAAATGCATAGGGTTGAAGACTTACTCCAACAAGATGCTTCAGATCCTAAGTCTATAAGTGCTTCTCACACAAGTCAGATGCTCGACCAGTTTCACTTTTGAGAATTATTAGCCATTCCTCTTTCTCGAGGAAAAAAATTTATCCCTAACTCTTCTAGACTTATAACCAGCCTATAAGGGTTGCCAGCTAACACCACCTAAGCATATTTTAAATTCATGATGCCAACTCTCATGTATGTAAGATGGTTGAACTATTATATTTTAGGAAATAATCTAAGAACCTAGACTCACTCTTTAATCCTTAAGTGAAATTGACTATCCCACCAACTTCCACACTTTACACAAAGATGAAACCCATCTTCCCCCGGTCCCATCATCACTGGGAGGCTAGAGAATGACCAAAGCTGATGAAATCCAAGCTGAACTTGGTTTAGGAGGTGATCCATAGAGAAAATTCAATTCCTTTGGCACACAAGCTGCACACATCATTTCGTAGCTATTAGAGACAATTCCACCATCGGAGGTCATCAAGATCAAGGTATTCCATTAATGACCTTCCCAAGCTTTCAGTTTTAGTACTTTTTGAAGGAAGTTTGATCTCAAGTGAGATCAAACTCTTTAGATCTTCATGATTTCATCCACTGATAGATTTATCATCAAAATTGTGTGATTTTGATGGTTGGATGGACATAAATCATGTGAAAATGATGGATGACTCTCAGCCTCTACCATCACCATAGGAGATGTAATCTTCACCATCAATTCCTTTTATAAAGATTGGACGATCGAGATCTAGCCGGATCTCTGATTAAAACCAATAAGAGGAACTACTGGTTAAATCAGGATTGTCCGATCTTCTATCGGACTGGCCGCAATTAACCCATGTGCACCACCAATTTATCATGGATCCACATAGATCCTGTGTGGCATAATGATGCTGCACTGTGTGGAAAGTGGTGCCATGTCAGATCCACGTGGATTCGACGGGCCTAAATTGATAAATTGGGCTTTCCGATATAAAAAAAATAAAAAAAGCACAAAAAATAAAAAATATATTGGAAATTAAATATAAATAAGAAAATATACTTTGGATCTATAGATTCTTCTTGATGAGAGGAATCCATTAAAATTAAAATTCCAAAATTATGAGATATTTTTGCCTTAATTTGGGTTTGAATGAAAATTTTCAAACTCTAATTAATCCCAAACCATTGATCAAACTAAAATGACACTTTGGGGAATTGAAATTGATGTTAAGATAAATTAGGTAAACTTTTCATGATTTATGGAGTAATAAATCTTAATATATGAAATTTCAAATCCTAAAACCCTAATTTTTCAAAAATAAATCAATAACAAATGAAATAAATGATGGAAATTAATCAAATCGAAAACAACATAATACATCTTAATGAACATAAATAAGTCATTAAAACCCATTGGAACTCAATTAATCAAAAAGTAGCTTAATTAGGCCATTAATTGTATTAATTAATTCAATAAATCAACCTAAAATTAAATAAATCATAATAAATCAATAGGAAACCTAAAAATTATGAATAAATTCTCTTTGGATGCATACTCTAGAGGGGAATCAAAGAAAAATAAAATTCATAAATGATCCTAGCTAAATTAGACCTACTTTAAGTTTTAATGAAATAATTAAAACCTTAATTGCACCTTAATTACACATTCAATTAAAGTGAAACTTTAGGGAAATCAAATTGACAAGGAACCCCACTTGCCATAAAAATTTCAAACCAATTGACATCTAAATCATGAGTATTTGAATTTCCAAGCCCCTAGGTCAATTTTAAAAAAATAATAAATAAAAAAATCACGAAAATTATAAAACCTATAATACAAACTTAAAACATCATAGTTGACACTAGAACACTTAAATAAAAATACCCAAGCAAACTGAAAGCAAAAGAACCCAAATAATCCTAAGTTAAGGGTTATGAATAAATGAAAATACGAAATTTTATCATACTCCAAGAATAATAACCCTTTTGACCATAATGAATTCATTAATAAGCTAAAATATAAAGTGTATTAATCTCCAAAATTTATAAGTCATCAACATATAAATATAATTAGAGCCATTTAAATTAAGTAACAAAATGGCACAAATGCAAATATAAAAGATTAAGTGTAATTGAACGTTAGGTTGAATTAAATTTGAAACGACATAAAGAGTTAAAGTAACATAGGTAAAGTGTAATGCATATGAAAATAACCCTTCTTTAAACTCCTTAGGTCATCATAAATAACAAAAATGATATTTTGTTAAATGATAAAAGAACTTTAAATAACATAATCACCACTCCCTTTAAATTAATCAAAATGAATTAAATTATTCCATAATGTATGAAATATATAATTTGGAATTAATCATCTTAGTGTAAATTCATTAATAAACCTTTGAAAATTTCATGAAATGAAGAAATTAAAATAAGAATGAATCATTATGTAAATGAGTTATAAAATTGAAGTATAATATATTGAATGAAAATTTACTGAAGTTAATAAACATTAATGAAAATGAATAAATGAAATTAATTTGGATTGAATGAATGAAATACATATACCTAAACGTAATAAGTAAATTAGATGCATTCCAAATTAAATAAATAAATGAAATGAAAACAATTTAAATGAAACATAAAAATATAACTTAATGAAACATAAAATAAAATAAAATTAAACATAAAACTTTACCCTAAATATAATAAAATTAATAAACAAAAATGAATATTAGATTAAAGATGAATTCAAATAACATAAACATTAAAACCTAATCAATCTAGGTTACAAAAGTAAAACAAATTCAACATACAAGTAAAGTAAGTCTAATAATTTAAACTTGGAAAGATATAAATCATCATAATCAATAAATCAAACATGTAAAGTAAAATAATAATGAATCAAATTAAAAATAATAATGATTAAATTAGACATATCAACAAACACAATATTAAGCCAAAGGAGTTAAATGAAATTAAAATCATAATAATAAATGAATTAACTTAAAGAGAAAACCAAACTAAATCATAATAACAAATGAATTAAACTTCAAGTGAAAATTAATCACAACATTATTGATAAAGAAACTTACCTAAAAGAAATCAAAACACAAAACACTAAGTGAAAAAGAATAAATAAATTTAAGACAAAATGAAATAAACTAAACTAATTCGAACCTTCTAAATTTAAAGAAAGGATCAATTAAAATACTTAAAATTTTAGTTAGATCTTTAGGTTGAATCTTTACCTTAGAATAAAGGTATTAACCTATTAGGACTTATGATGTTAAATGGAATGGGTTCCACCCAAAATGGAACCTATTGTATTTTTCATTTTTGAAAACCTAATATAACATTAGTATAAAATGTACATAAAATGGAAATGAAATTGTGAAAGACTAAATCATTTGAATTGAATCACTCAAAGGTAAAAATATGCAAAATTTAAAAATTCAAGTTGAAACTTGACTTAAAAAGAAGGTCTAGTAAAGACAAACCACATAAACCCCTTTTCTTCACACATTAGAATAATAGGTCATGAACCTTAGACTTAGGTTGGGTCATTGTGTGATTTCTTGTAATATTCTGTGATGTTGTATATGAATTACTTTTATTATTTTATGGTGTATTACTTTAAACTGGATGACCATGATTGATTGTCATTAGTCTGGATGGTAGGACATCATTTTTTGGAACTAACCTTGTCTTCTACAATGGGTTGTGTTAAAGGGACAACTGTCATAAATAAATATTTAAAATTGCTGTTTGCTTGAAGGTGCTGAATAGTCTTAGCATAGCCCATAAGATAGGTGGGCTTGGCAAGTAACTAATGCTAAGCCTATATGTTTGTGAAATATAACTGTTGTATGCTATTTGTATTTTTCCTAACATTTATTTTGCAGGGCTTAGGATTTATTTTTGAATTTAAAAATATAAAATTGAGCTTAGAATTAATTTAGGATCTATGGGGTCTAGGATTAGTAGGAGTTGACCCTACGAGGAGATGGTGTAGAGGTCCATTATGAAGCCCAATGGAGCTCCCTAAAGAAGGAGACAATCTTGAAAACTTGTAATTCTAAGCCGAGCTGTATAAGGGCAGAGCTTAGCTACACATTCTCATTTGTTTTGGGGTGTACAGTGATACCCAACTGCATTGGCCTTTATTTTAATTAAGTTGGCTTGATTTATTTTGGGTGCACAATAGAATCAACCTGCTTTTTTAAGTTTCTTTTTGTGTTGTGCTTTCTGTGATGAATGCATTGACAGTACATAGGAAAAATTAAATTTTCTACCAAGTTAAATCTAAACAACTAAAATAATAAAAATAATAAAATTTAGAATCTCACATAAATTAAAGCCATACGGAATAACGTAAAATCAATTTAAAAAAATTAGCTCAAAAAATCATACAATCATATTGCTCTAATTCTTGAATTGTGCAACTTCTCTCATTGCACATAAGGGGCATCTGACCTATTAGGATGATGCTTTATTGTGGGAGTCTACCTCTATTATTGATTTGGTCCATGACTTTCTTCCAATTGCATACCATGTAAGCATAAAT
Organism: Cymbidium sinense; assembly: GCA_021442155.1. Taxonomy (NCBI): domain Eukaryota; kingdom Viridiplantae; phylum Streptophyta; class Magnoliopsida; order Asparagales; family Orchidaceae; genus Cymbidium; species Cymbidium sinense. Next base: position 54,880,710 of record CM038215.1, read on the forward strand.
TGCATACCCATGGCCTAAAATGATCATTGAGTCAATATGTATAAAAATCTAAAAAATGTGAATTAATTAGTGCATTTCATACCCTACATTATCTTAGGGATTAGGGAGTGAGTCTAGGATTCTTAGATTCCTTTTCTTAAAAATAGAACAACCCAGCCATCTTGCATTCATAAGACTTGGCATCATGAATTTAAAATGCACTTAGGCAGTGTTAGCTGGTAGCCCCTCCAAGTGGATTGTAAGTCGAGAAGTGTCAGGATAGGTTAGTTCCCTCAAGTGATAGGAATGACTGATAATTCCTGAAATGAAATTAGCTCAAACATTTGACATGTGTCAGAAGCACTTGTAGTCTAGATTTTAAAGCATCCTCCTTGGAGTAAGTCTTCAATTCTAGACATTTCTGCAGTCATGTGCTGCTAGAATCTAAGTCCTAGATTTTTAAAAAATATCAACTCAAAATCTAAATTAAATTCTAAAATTTAAACCTCAATGATAGGATAGTTGAAATGCCTACTAGGAATCCCAATATTAATGGTAATTCCTAGTTCATCCCATTTGACTTCCACAAATAACTCTTTCCACTTTGGATCATTCCCATTTAAAAATTCTAAAGGTCATGCCTTTGAAAACCAGCTTAGAAATCTTTATAAATAATAAATTTTTTCTTCCATTGAGAGTATTGTTAGAAAGAGACCCTTCTTAAGATGTAATTAACTATAAGGGCTTGCCCTTATAGAAAACTATGAACCAAATTTAAAATAACCCTATCCTATCTTCCGATGTAGTTCAGGGGAAAATTCTCTAATACTTAAAATACTAATTAGCCTTAGGAGTCTTTTATTAAATGGTTGAATCTATTATAGGAAAATATATCTATCTTTTGAGATAATATGTTCATTCCTTAATGACACTTTTGATCATATAAATAAGAAATTCTTAAACTCTATGTAGTGTCACAAAATTTTCCCACAGAGTATATTTTCTGGAGACTTTGCTGGAGAATGGTTGCTACTGAAGTTTAGAGGATCTAGCTGGGTCCTGCTTAGATGAAAGTTAAGTTGCCCACTCCTAAGGATTTTCCCACTCCTTTTCTATTTATCTCCTTTGAGGTTGTCTCCACCTCTGAGACCCTAGAGATGACAAAGCGTTTAAAGAAAATAGGGGTAGAAGACTTAGATGGGTAGCCTTGAGGGAGAGAAAACAAAAGGAAATGTTGAATATAGAGTTAGCTTGTGTGAGGGATGGCTACCCTTCTAGATACTTCCCCTCTTTTAGGTGGAAGCAGATATCACTTCCTGTTTGTTACCCAGGGAGAGGAGGGCGTATCCAAGATTATGAGTTCTCCACCTCACCCCTTTGTGCATGAAGATAAAAAAATGATTCAAACTGTTAAATAAAGAGTCACATGGTAGGCTGCATCAGATCATTCATAGATCCCTAGAGGAGTTATTTAGGGCTATGAAGGATCATGCTTTGAAAAGCCAAGAAAAAGAACTCTTAGTTTGACCTGCCACTTTCCATTATAAAGTGAAGGGGAAGGCGGTTGTTCTTGTTAGAAGGAAGTCTTTGTATCCTATGCTTATAGCACCAGAGTGATATCATCATCCTGGATAATCTTAGACATGGCATGGAGATCAGTTTGTTAGTCTAAAGAGAGATAGAGTACTTCCTAGAAATAAAAACAAGAGAGTGTATGTCAAGAAATTCCACTGGCTATTGAGCCTAAGTTACCTTCACAACCTTTTCCAACCTCATCTTTAGAGAGAGCACCAGTCACTAAGCTGATTCCAAATAGGCATCTATCATCTTCACCTGGGCCTCGAGCTGAAGGGCCCTCATCATTCTGTGTTTCTAGTAAAGGAACAGAGTCTCTTCATCCATCTCCCTACATTATAGAGACTACTGATGAGTGTCACCTTGGATTGGGAGACACCCTTGACCAAGTCATTGCTACCCAAGGGGTCATAAAAGGTAAAGAATCTGAAATAAGACCCATGGAGATGGTTGATGAGTCTGATATCATTCTCAACAATAGTGGTGCACTATTTCATTTATCTAAAGAAGAAATGGAAACCATTGGCAAAGAGGATGATGAAAATAAAAAAAAAAAGAAATAGAATGCAAGAACATTATGATTTAGAGTAGGATGATCTGCTTGATGATGATTTAGGACTACCTGTAGCTTATATCTACATGGTAGACACTAGATCAACAAAGAAAGAGTAGGATAAATCAAAAGAAAATTTTGCACTAGATCCCACTCAACAACTGATCCTTCAAATACAAAAGAAGGATGATAAGATTGCTTCAATGGAAAAGATGATGGAGGAAAGGATTGCTACTATGAAATCACTTTAGAGCATGATCCCCTCCTCTTCATATCCTCATCAAATTAAACAACCTAAATTAGCATGTCCCACTGATGATTTAAGGTATGGTTTTGAAGAGTATTGCTAGGAATCAAAGCCTGTTGATGATGTATCCTCTATAATTGAACTAAAATTATTGGTGGAACAATAAGTAAAAGAAGCCCTTGCATAGTCACAAGGCACAACTTTAGTTCCAAAGGGTAGACCCTACCCTGAGAAATATGATTTCGTTCCTTATCCTAAATGATTCATACTTCCATCCTTCAAAGTATTCGACAGGACTGAAAATCGTAGACAACATTTAGCTCACTTATGTGCAAGTTATTATAATTTGAGAGGGAGCAATGCTTTATTAATTAAATAGTTCAATGGTAGATTGACCAGAGTTGCTTTTGACTAGTATGCAGATCTGCCCAATGGTTCGGTGCGCACTTTCACTAAACTAAAGGGAATGCTTGTAAAGAGATTCATAGGAATTCAGCACCACATCACTGTAGGTGACTTAGTCATGGAAAAACAAAATTCTAGTGAGTCGTTAGTGGACTATATCTTGAGTTGGAGGATCCTCAACCTCAAGTGTAAGCCCCAACTGTAGGAGCATCATGTTGTTGAGATTCTCCTCAGGAACATCCATGGTCCTGTCACCTTCTTATTAAAAGGCTTTATAATTAAAAACTTTTAAAAACTTCTAAATAAAGGCTCTATTCTGCATGAAGAAGTCCCTAGGATAACCTTCCTAAAAGATCATACTTCTGTAGAGTTATCAAAATATAGGAAGCTTCTAGAAAAAAAAAGTAGGCAATGTCTCTGTAGTGGACATGGGAATGGCTCCCATGTAGATATGATCAAAGTAAAATTTATTCTTTAGGCCACCACAATAGTAAATATCATCATCCCTTAAGAAGGTTCACCAACCCTTTTCTTAAAGAATGAACTAGACATATTTGTGAGAATTTTATTTGAAACACCACACAGATCTCAGGGGTACTTATTTAGGTAATCAAATACTTCATTATGGAATAAATATATATTATCTTGAAAGATAAATATATTATCTTATAATGAATTTGATTACTTAATAAGGACTCCTAAGGTTGATGGGTCTTCGATGTACTAGGGATTCTTTCACTGAACTACATGGAGAGGTAGAACACGGTTTATTTTATTGCAGGGTTCACAGTTCCCTATAAGGGAAAGCTCTTAAAATTAATTACATCTTAGAATGAAAAGAATTCCTTCTAAGAATACTCTCAATTAAAGAAATTAACTTTCAACTCTATGGATTTCAAAGATTATCTTGAAAGGATGGTTAATTTAGAAATTCAAAAGGGAACATTCTAATAAGGGAAAAGTTTTTTTTGGAAGCTAAATTGGATTGAGTAGAAAATTCTTTTGGATACTGAGAAACTCAGTAAGAATTTCAACTATCTTATTATTGGGCTTTATATTTTTGAAATTGAGATTATTTAGAATTTTTAGTTGGCATTTTATTAGAAATTTATGACTTAGGTTATAATAGCGCAAGACTGTAGAAATGCCTAAAATTTGAAGAATTATTCCAATTGGATACTTCAAAACTTGAGTCTAAAGTGCTTCTGACATATGCCAGTGGTTTGACCAAGTCTAATTTTTATAAATTAATGAATTATCGATTCTTTTTCTCACTTGAGAAGGAAAACCTATCTCGACTCTTTTGGACTTACTTTCCGCTGGAAGGGGTTCCCAGCTAACACCACCTAAGCGATTTGAAATCATATAAGATAATCTCACACAAATACAAGATGGCTAAGCTGTTATGATTAGGAAAGAAAGTTAAGAGCTTAAACTCACTCTCTAAGAAATTGGATCATGTGTGGTATGCATTCCATGACTTAGACTAATGTAATAAAATTTATAACTTTTTATTCATTTTGACTCGTCATTTTTGGATTCATGCTTGGGAATATTTACGCATAAATGCATGATGAAAATTGATTATAGGCTAAATAAGATAAAATAGGTGTTCTCCACTACAAGGTACTACTCTCACAGGTCAAGCCTGTCCCTTATCATGCAAGAATGGAGACCTCCTATTCGCAAGAGTGAAATAATATGTATGCATAATCTTGAAACATACAATCATTCAACTAAAGGGTTAATAAATCTTTTATTTCTTGATTAAAATAATAGGTTTTAGAGCAAGGTTATGAGTTGATTATAATTATTAATTAGAGTAGAAAATTTAATTTTCCTAAGAGCCTAATGCATCTAGGCTTTATTGTGAAATATAACAATCACAAAAATAAACCTATGAAAAGCATGCAGTGCTATTACACACCCCAAAATAAATCAAAGCAAATTTAAATAAATAAAATAGGCTGGTGCAGCCGGGTACCGCTATACATCCTAGAAAAAGAAAAGTGGATAGCGGAGCTGCCTTTATACAACCCTGCCTAACTAAAAGTTTGATCTATGGGGTCTTTATCAACTTCATTATGGTCGCCTTCTTTAGGGACCTCCATAGGCTCCATTGAAACCACCAGATGCTAACCCTAAACCCCATAGATCCTAACCTATTTCTAGGCTCAAATTACATATGCAAAATAGACATTAGAAAAAATATATAACATACCAGTAGTTTATATTTCAAACATACAGGCTTAGCATTAATGATTTTCAAGCCCACCTATCCTATTGGGCTACACTTAGGTACTTAAGTAACACTTGCAAGAAAATAACATTTATTTTATATTTATTATAGTGATCCCTTTAAGCACAACCCCCTGGAGAAAATAATGTTTGCCTAAAAAGAATGTCCTAATATCCAAACTAGCAAGCAAATAATCCTATTCATTTAGTCTAGAAAAGTACACCACAAAATAAGAAAATATATCACATCACATCAACACATCGGCCTAACCTAATTCTAGGGTCAATGACCTAGTATTCAAGTGTGTGAAAAGAAGGCTTGTGTGACAAGTCTGTTCTAGGCTTTGTTTCTTTTAACCATTGGAAGGTGTGATTTAAATAATTTAGTTGATTTTAGATTCTATTCTAATTTTAGGTTTACTTTTGTGTTGAAGTTGAATTTAGATTTTAAAGAATGATGAATAGAATAAATTATGTTATGAATAGAACCAAATCTATTCAACATCCTAGTCCTAATAATGAAATTTTTACCATAAGGTGAAAATTTATTCTAAGGGTCGAACTAAGAACCTAAGTATTTTAATTAATCCATTTGAATTTATGTGAATGATTTAATTAAATTCATTTGATTAATGTTTGTTTGATTTAATTTGGATTTTAAAGTTTGAGTTTATTTAACTTAGTATATTTTGATTGATTAATTTTTGATTAAATGTTTAATTTTTATAATTCAATATCCTTTGAATTAATTTATAATTTTAATTATATATGATTAATATTGATTAGATTTTTTCAATGTTGTTAGATCTATTAATTTTGACATTTCATTTATATTTGGTTTGGATTGGTTAATCTATTTCAATTTAATTAATTTATAATTTGATTGAAGTTTAATATGATCTTTCATTTGAATTCAAATTAATAATTTAATCACTTAATTTATTGAATTTAGTTATTTGATTTGCATATTAATTTAGTAGTTAGATGGATATTTGATTTAATTTCACCCTTTGATTTCATTTAATAATTTTATTTATATTTTATGTTGATTGATTTATTATAACATTATTTAGAATTATTATGATAATGACTTTATATTTAACTTTATATTTATCTGATTTGATTAAGGTTTAAAATAAATTTGTTTTGATTATTTGATTTCATGTACATTAGATTGATCATCATATTCATTCTTTCTATTAAATTTAATTTGAGTTTTTCTTAAATTTAAATAGTTTAAGCTAATTAGTTTATTTCATTAAATTAGGGTTTGAAATTAGTTTATTAATATTATTATTAGACTTATGTTAACTCATTTCTTTTATTAAACTTGATTAAGGATCTTTAGATTTCATTATTCAAATGGCTTGTTTTTTACATTTTTTTTATTTATTTTGGTATTATTATTAAGTTTTATGATTTTAGGTCTTCACTAAGCTCATTTGATTTAGTATGTCTATATTAACTTAATTAACATTAAGCTCAACTAATGTTTTTTAAGTTTAATAGAATAATTAATAATCGAGTGACTATAACTAAAGGTTTATTACTAAATTAAGCCATTTATGGTAAGGTCTTATTTATTTATTTATCCTTGGATGGATTTTATTTATTTATTTATGCTTGGATATTGATTTCAACATAAGAAACCTAAAGAGATAAAATGCTTTAAGTGCTAAACCTAAGCTACGTTGTTTCAAGTTTCAAAGTTATTTAAATGCTCATATTATGAATGACTTAATCAATTACTTACTTCATCTACAATTTAATTACTCATTTTATTTGATTCATTTACTTGAGTTTTATTTTAGGGTTTACCAAATTTTTTATATAGATTTATATAATTAACTAACTTACAATTTGATTAAATTAAATTTCATTTCAAATTAAGTTGTAGTTATATTTTAATTCTAATAAACCCATTCTACTCTAAAGTCCATATATTTAGTCTCATTTTTTTTTATTAATATCTTAATCAATTCAACACTCTCTTCTGTTCCTTTCAATTAACTTGTATGGTTTATTGTTTGAGCTAATTTTTTTATTAATTGACTTAATAAATATTTATGTCGATCAAGTTTGATTTAATATTTGTATTCATCTATTTTTAGATCCTTAAAAGGATTCTATATCTTTTTTTTCTTTGAGATTTTGTTATATAATTAAATTCTATTAAGTATGGATTGATAGTTCATTTATTAATTTAATTTATTTTATTTTAATAATTTATTTTAGTTGAATTTGGTTATGTTAAATTTATGATTCAATTTGATTCAATTAATTTAATTTGAATGACCAATTGAATAGTTATGTTTTAATTAAGTTAATGTTTGATCATTTTAATTTGTTTAAAGATAAATCAAAACCTCATTAATTTTGTTGAAGGTGTGATTAAATGATTTACTTATTAATCTAGTTGAAGGTTATTTTAACATGTCTTATTTATATGATTAGCTTAATTTAACTCAAACAAATAGTTGGATAATCTAATTAAAGTTTAATTATTTATACTTTGAGAAGGTGAACTTATATAATTAAGATTTTGATTAGTGCCATTTCAAATAAGATGATTTAATGGTGAACCTAATTACAGTTTAGTTATGTTCTATTCAATTTTGGCTAGCTAAATTAAATGTCTATTTTAATTAAGAGTTTAATTAATTTTTGATTAAGTTTAGGTGAATAATTCAAATAGAGTTAAATGATTAGTTAATTTATATTTTATTGATTATTTGCTTAGTTTGAGTATCCAAATCAATAATTAGTCAATGCTTAATTAAGTTTTCTTAGTTACATAAATACCTTAATTAAGATTTGATAAATGATTGTTGAGTATGCTTAGTTAAAATTTTAATTTATTTAAAGCTTGGTCGATTTGATTGTAGTTTAATTCATAGTTATTTGAGTTTATTATAACTAATTTGACTAATGTATGATAAATAATTAATTTGGCTATTCATGATTCATTTGATTTGGTTGATGTAGTTGGAGTTTAATTAATAATTATCTTAAGTTATTTTATTTGAATTAAGTTTAAGATTATTTAGGTATAATATAATTAATTTAATTGTGTATTTGATTTGATAGGTTTAGTTAAAGATTGAAGCTAAATTAACCATGATTGATTTTGTTTTAAAACATGGTTTATAATAGTCTTAATTGGCTATTTCGTTTAAGTTTAGTTGATTTAAGAGTTATCACTATTATTATTTCATAGAGTTCATTTTATTTAATTTTGATTTAGTTGGTTGATTGATTAGTTTAATTTTAGGTTTCATTGCTAAATTGATTTAAAAGTTGGCTTTAGTTAAAAGTTAATGGATTGTGTTACATATGATTAGATAATTGCTTCAATTAATAGAAGGTTGATAATTCATTAAGCCTTTATTTTATTAAGTGATTAATTTGATTAAAAGTTTAATTTTTTTGATGATTAATTAAATCAACTTTAATTAAGTGATCATTAATTGGATAATTAGATGCTTATTTTGATTAATTAACTAACATAACTAATTAAAATTTAACTGATGACTAATTTAATTAAATGATTCATCTAAGTAAGATTGGATTAATAATTAATTTGTTTATTAAGCTTAAATAATGATTAATTTAAATTAATATTTTAATTATTGATAGATATCATTCTCATGATAGTTAGATTATTACTAGATTAAGAGTAAGTTGATTATTAATTATAATTGATTTAGTAAATAGTTTATTGATTAAGATCAAATAAACAATTAATTGGATTTTGTCCTAATTAAATAATTAAATAACTTTGCATTGAAGTTTGATTTGATCTTGGAATTATCACAAAATGTTAAATTTATTGATATTAATTTTATGATCAAATATTTATTAAATCAATTTTAATTGGTTTTAAGTTTAATTATATGTTGAATATGATTGATCTCAATTAAACCTATTGAACTTGACTTTCATTTATTTAAGCATTACTTAAGGTGTTATATATTAAATCCACTTTGATATGTTTTAATTAATGTTTGATATGTTAAATTAGTTTGATTAAATTAGATTTAAAACTTAATTCTAATTTCTAAATTAAATATATTTGTTTAACTTAAATTTAAGTTAATTCTAGGTGTTCAAGTAATATTTTATTTATAATTTTTGTTTTATATTTAATTTATTGAGATTTAAGTTTTAATATTAGTGTTGGTAATGATGTATTAAATCTTAATTAAATGATTTTTAAATTTATCAAGCTCTAAAAGGGTTCATATATTTTTTAAAGCTTTCTGATATTGATTAAAATGTTTAAAACTATTTCATTGATTTTTCATGATTTCCAAATTTTAATTATTTATTTTCTTAAAATAAGCCATTTGAGCTTCAAAATTTAATATCTCTCAATCCAAAATTATTTTGACTTGAAATGTTTATGGTAGGTGTGTTTTAACCTTAGTTTTATTCTGTAAAAGTTTTAGGTCAATCTGATTAATATTTTAAGATTAATTAAAGAAATTTAGTTTTCACTAAAGCCTAAATTAAGCTCAAAATACCTAATAACAATTAGGGATTTTTGGGTTTATTAGATTCCTTTCAAAAAGACAAATCTAATGTGGAATCCACGTGGATTGAGCAAGAAAACCATGGGTATTGATCCGACCATTCGATCTTTAGCTGACGGTGTAGATCAAATTTTGCAATCTAAAGGTTAAATTAAATTCATCTAATGTTTTAATCACTGTCCATCCTATTTAAGAAGGATTGGATGGTTGCCAGCTCGTCCTTCCTGTGGACAGCAAATCGAGAGGGGTGTTAGCCATTTTTGCTGCCCTCAAGCTCAATTTTCTGTGAATGTTGCAAGAAATCAATATTTTTTTGGTTTAAAAAGCTTGTAAATTGAAGGAGCAATATGATTCTAGGGTCCAATCCTAATTTTGTGTGGTTTGACTTAACAAATATCCAAAGCTTGAAGGTTAGTTACATATTTAAAATTTCCTCACCGGAGATGGTTTCCGGCAATCAAGTCGATTCAAACACACTCCTGGATGTGAGACAAAGCTTTGGAGTCAATATGGGCTCTTGCCTCCTCTCCGATCATCGGGGATGTCAACTCTCGATGCCTCTTTCCATTGTTTAATATATTTTGGTCAATTTGGAGTCAGGAAAGGTGGGGGGAAAGCTCAATTTATCTCCTTAGATGATGGTGAGTGTGTAGGGAAAGTTCCAAAGTGCTAAAATAGGATAAAGATGAGATTTTATAGATGGCTAACCCCCTCCCCATTAATGGAGCTTGGAGGTGGCCGGCCATAGGGAATTGGAGCTTGCAAGTTGCTGTGGGAGGTGGTTAATTAACTGAGGATTGTGTTGTTGGTCTCTCAAGTGGAAGAGTGGAGGAAGATTTGGAGGATTAGAGATTTTGGAAGTTTGTTTAAATTTTATTGTTTTGCATTTAATCCCTCATCCCACTTGATCTTTTATCAAGCCACCAAAGTTGATGCCTAATTCACATTTTAGGTTGATTAGCTAGTTTTGGGATTACCAAAGTCCAATTTGGACTTTTTTTATGTTGATTTTGGATCTGGGTCAACTCATGTTGACCAAAATGAGTTGGATTGGTTTTAGTAACTAAATTGACTCATTGGATTTAGATCTAAGGTTCTATTATAACCAATTGATTATTTCATTCCTATAAATTTAATTAATTTAATTTGATTTGATTTTGAAATGATTTAAGCCCATTTTGACCCACTTTGACCAAAGTGGATCTAATTGAGTTCTCATGGCCTAATTGGTCATGTTGGGTTTGGATTATGCTTCAATTATGTTTGAATAATCATTTATTATGATTTCATTTAATTAATTTCATTTAGTTTGGCTTAATTTTGAATTTGACCAATGTTTGACCCAAATTTGACCAACTTTGATCAAAATTGATTAATTTAATTTATATGATTCAATTATGAGTTCATGTTTATATTAGGCTTTAATCATGTTTGATAGATTATTTGAAGTGATTTAGGTTAATTAATCTTGTTTAATTTAGTTAATTTTTGGATTTGACCTAAGTTTGACCAAAATTGAATTTAAAGGGTTAATTTGTGTTCATTTAGGTTAAGTAATTAAATTGGCTGAATTAAATTTAAGGACTATTTGAATTATGTTTATATATAAACTGAAGATAATTTTAAATTTTAATTTGAGTTAATTTTAATTTAATTTGAAATTTGGCTTACTAAAGTCTATTTGAGCCTACTTGAGATAAGTGGTTTAATTAGACAATATTAACCTCAATTGAATTTAGTTTTATTTAGATTTTTATTTAAGTAAATTTATGTGGTATTTTTAAGCCTTTATTGTTGCTTAATTTAACCAAATTTGATAAGTTGATCTTCTGACCTAGTGCGACTAACATTGGTCAACTTTAGGTCAAATGGCCTTATTGACCACTTTGAACTTCTTCTGAATTTACTTTTGTGTTTATTTATGTTTATGCATTAATTCTATGTTTTTAGTTTATTTTAATTTGATTTAATTTTGATTTATTTTATTTCATTTGGACTTAAGTGATTTTGAGATCATATGAGTTAGTTGAGTTAATCAACTTGATTACCTCAATCCGAGCTCAGTTAAATTTAGATTTTAATTTTAATTTATATATTTATTTTAGATTTCTATTAAGTTTGAATTTGATTTAGAATCACCCAACCAATTTGAATTATGTTAAGTCCTAGAAAGATTCACTATGATGATTTATGGATGATATATTAGGGTATTTGAATTCAATTTTTTTTTTTTAAAAAACTAATATTTGATTCAATTTATTATTTTATTTTAGTTTTTTTACTTGGCCACTAAGTATAGTGTCTTAAGTGTCTAATTAGGGAGCTCTTAATTTAAGATCAAAGGATCCTAATTTCTAAGATTACTACTAACCTCATCTAAAAATGAGGTCAACAATATTCTTTCAAAAAAGAAGTGGTGTGGAAAATTTTCAAAAATTTGAAAAAAAATGCTAGATTTCAAACTACCCAACCCAAAAAGGATTGGGAAGTTGGAAAAGTAAATGAACTTAACAACTATCCATACCACTAGATGTTAGGGCATACTATTCAAAATTGCTTTACATTTAAAGACTAGCTTGAAAAAAACTATAAGAAGGGGTTGGAGATCATACCAAAGGAATACCTTGTGGACCCTAGATAAAGGTCCATTAAAGTTATCACAAGTACTTCTTCCAGTACTCCTTCTATAGATGAATGGTATATAGCTCTATCCCATTCTCCTAAAATTATATGGTGAAAAATTTTAAAAAAGCTATGCGGGATCTGATGAACACCCAAAGGAAGATCATCCAGATTGATCCACCATAGTCTGAAGAGCAAGTTCCACTTCTACCCAATTCAACATCTTCAGCTACATAGATGATTGGAGAGTGTGGCGTGGGAGGGACATCTATTGTATATGATAGAATTTTGTACAATAAAGATGGAAAGATAAAGCCATATATACCTTTATCCTTTTGTACTCATTTTGAAAAGATAAATAAAAAGTCCACCTCTAAAGGAGTTTCATATATTCTTGCTATTTCTGATGAACATATTGTTGAAAATGATAAAAAAGAAAGTGATAAAAAAGAAATTTCTCATGATGTTTTAATGAATTAGGATCATATACTGATAGCCATATGAAAAACCTACAAGACAATCCTCTTAGCATAGAGATAGAATTATCAAATTTTGATCAATCTTTAGAGAAGGACATTAGTGATGAGGATTAGGTTGACACAACCCTTGGAGATATTACTAAGGTCAATCTCTATAGTGGAAGAGTTTTACCACCTCACATGCCTTCTCCTCCTAAAGACAAAAGAAAGCAAATTGTGGATCAAAATTAAAATCTAGAAGAACTTTTACCAAAAGAAATAGTAGTTGAGCCAAATGTTCCTAAGGTCAACTATGACATTTTAGCCTATCTCAAGAAACTTCCTAATAGGTTGAGCATCTATGATGCTATTATTCTTTCAAAAGAAATGAGAGAGTCATTAATATAGGCATTACTTGACCTAGAGATATGCCTGACCCAATGAGCAACACCTTCCTTAGATGAGGCTTGCTACTTCAAAGAGATCATAGGAGCTACTTTCTCTGATAAAGATCTACTTTTGGGGACTACTGATCATAACCGTCCCCTTTAAATTTTGTTAAAACAGAAAACATCAGGATGTCAAAAGTTTTAGTAAACTCTAGCTCATCAATCAACATTATAAATTCCAAAAAATTATCATTCCTAAAGATAGATACTAGAAGGCTCAGCTAAAAAAATGATATTGAGGGGTTTCAATGAAACTGGGGAAAAAAGCTTTGGGTTTAATCACTCTATTGTTGGAAATAGAAGGATTGAAAACTGAAGCTAAATTCCATATCATAGACTCAGAGACATCCTTTAATGCCCTCTTAGGTAGACCTTGGATTCATGAGCATAGAATGGTTCACTCTAGTGTATTAAGTCCTCTAGGGATGGAGTGGAATACACTATAAAAGGAGACATACAAACATTCCCTATTTATGAAATTTAACTTTATTAAGAAATAGCTTATTATATGCCTAAGAAGCTAAAATATGATTCTATAGAACCCAACATTATTATGGCATCAAATAATGGAATAAATGAAAAAGAGAAAAAGAAAGAAAAGGAGGAAAAAGAAAAAAAAAGAACCTCCACTAATACAGAGTGATTTAGAATCCAATTTTGATGAGGATTCCAAAAAAAAAAAAGATGCATCGATTAAGTTTGAGATTACATTAGAATCAAATACTTATAATGAACAAGTTAAGGCTTTAAAGGATGAACCTAGGCTCTCCACATTTAAAAAATTAAAGAAATATGTGAACACTTTGACTTTGACACCCCCTGTTCAAAATAAAATATCTTAATTGGTAAAAGTGGTCCCTAACCTATCAGGAGAAGTGGGGAAGTTATCAAAATTTTACTTAGTACCCAGACCTTCAAGCATAGAAGCAGATGTAAAGCTTGAAAATACACCATCAAATGAAATAATAGAGCTTCCTTTTGACTGGTACTCTGAGTGTGTTAAAAACTCTGTGAATTATTTATTTATTGTAAATACTTGGACTAGAGATACAACTAATGCATGGAAAGCTTGTGGAATACTAAACTTACAAATTCAAATTCCAAAGCAGGCATTGGGTTTGGTATCGTTGGACCACTAGATGATATAAAAATTGTTTAATGATAATCAATCATCTAGAATCAAAATAATTATTTGAAATTCCTTCTAACTCTTTGGAAGAATTATGCATAGAAACAACAAATGAATTCGATGATTGCTTGCTTCAAAATGCTTCTCTTAAGTTTAAGGAAGAAATTAAGTCTACTATTGATGAGTTAAATAAGGTTAATCTAGAAACTGCTAAAAACTCAAAGCTAACTTTTATTAGTACTTTACTGGGTCCAGAAGATTCTAAAGAGTTAATCACTTTACTCCTTGAATACAAATATTACTTTGCTTGGAGCTATGATGAAATTCCCAGTTTATCTCAAAATGTTGTCATACATAAATTAGAGATTAAACCTGATGTCACTCTAGTAAAGTAAGCTCCTAGGCAAATGAGCCTAGAACTTGAACAAAAAGTAATTATTGAAGTGAATAAATTGATTGAAGTTGGTTTTGTGAGAGGAGAACAATATCTTGATTGGCTAGCCAGCATAGTCCCCGTAAAGAAAAAGAATGATCAAGTACACATTTGCTTTGAATTTAGAGACTTGAATAAGGCTTGTCCTAAAGATGAGTTCTCATTTCCAATACCAAAACTTATGGTGGACATTGCCTCTTTGCATGAGATCTTTTCATTCATGGATGGATCATCTAGGTATTACTAGATTAAGATGTCTCCAAAGATGAAAAGCATATGGCCTTCAAAAATCCTATATGAATTTTTTGTTACACCGTCATACCATTCAGTATCAAAAATATCGGGGCTACATACCAAAGAGCCAAGACTAGAATATTCGATGACCTAATTCACTATCAAGTTGAGTGTTATATTGATTGATCTAGTCATAAAAAAACAAATAAATAAAAGATGATAATTTATATGATTTATGGATCATTTTTGAATGGTTGTGCCGCTATTACCCGAAAATTAACTCGTTGAAGTGTGCTTTTGGAGTAACTTTGGGAAAAATTCTTAGGGTTCGTATGCAACACTGTGGGATACAAATTGATCCAAAAAAAATAAAAGCCATTAGAAATACTGCCACCTAGAAGTATTACACAGTTAAGATCATTCCAGGGGCATATTTAAGAAGATTCATATCAAACTTATTAAGAAGATGCCAACCATTTGTGACATTAATAAAGAAAGACTACAAATTCATTTGGGATGAAAATGCCAAAATGCATTTGAAAGCCTGAAATAATACTTGATGAATCCTCTTATTTTGCATGTTCCAATTCTGGGAAAGCCACTGATTTTATACACTACAACTTTGGATGAATAACTTAGAGCTTTATTAGCCTAAGTAAATGAAGAAGGGAAAGGAAATGCCCTTTACTATCTCAGCCATAAGCTCATCCCAGTGGAAATGAATTATCTACTTATTGAGAACCATTATTTAGCCTTAGTCTTTACCGCTAAAAAACTAAGATATTACATGCTTTCTCATAAAGTTAATTTAATCTAAAGAGTGAATACATTATAATATCTTATGACCCTCTTGATGTTGTCTAGACATCTAGCACATTAGTTGATGATTTTATTGCAATTTAAGATCACTTACATTCCTCTTCATATTGTAAAAGGTCAAAGCATAGCTGACTTCTTAGCACACATCCCATACCTAAGAGTTCCCCTTTAAATGATGATCTTCAATATGAGCAGATCATGACATTAGAAGGTGAACCAAATGCCTCCTAGGAGTTATATTTTGATGGCATGGCATCATCCAAGAAAATAAAGAATTAAATTCATCTATCTTAGGGAAGGTAGGGATTGGGTTAATTTTTATAACCCTAGATAAAGGAATGATGAGATATTCTTATCATCTGGTTGAGCCTTGTACAAACAACAAAGATAAATATGAGGCTTTTATCACTGGATTAGTGCTAGTAATCCTTATGGATATAAAAAATATAAAGATCTTTGGAGACTCTCAACTAGTTATAAACCAAGTGAGTGGAGTCTATAAGGTTTTGCATCCAAATATCTTTAATTATTATCAATATACGATGAAACTACTTGAAAAAATTCCATATGTTACTCTATATAAGATATGTCATAGAGAGAGTACTATAGTAGATGCTTTGGCTAAGCTTGCCATGGAAATCATATGCCCAAAAAAAGAATCTATTTCTATAAAAGTTAAAAATAAATAAGTGTTATCTCTTATAGATTTATATTACATGAATAGGATAGTAGAAATGCATGGGATAGCCAGTCTTGCTAAAGATTAAGAAGAAAGTGACTGGAGGCAGCCATTCATTGACTATCTAAGTAAAAGGAGGCTTCCTGAAGACAAGTCACTAGCAAATCAAATAAAGAAATGTGCCTTGTCTTATGCATTAATTAATGATGTATTATATCGTAGGTCATTCGAGCACATGTGGCTATGCCATTTAGACAACAAATAAGTTCATAATAATGTGATTGAGGTACACTCTAGATTGTGTGGTGCTCACCAATCAGACCAAAAATAAAATTAAAAATTAAAAGATAGGTACTATTAGCCATCGATGTTAAATGATTGCATGGAAATTGCACGTCATTATCATCAATGCTAGATTCATGGTGTAGTCTTACATTATCCTTTTAATGTACTACACCCTACGATTGCTTCTTGGCCCTTTGGGAGTTGACGTACTGACATCATAGGGCTTATTGACCCTCTTTCATCAAAAGGGCATTATTTTATACTAGCCGCAATAGATTATTTTCTAAATGGGCTGAAATAGTGCCACTGAAAGAAGTAAAGGCATATCATGTGATAAAATTTTTTCAGGAAAATATCGTATATCGATTTGGTGTTTCTCATCGAATAATATCTGATAATGGTCCATCATTCAAGTCCACAAAATTAAATCATTTTGTGGATTAGAGATATTCGACCATTTATTACCCTAGGGAAAATGGATTGGTCGAAGCATTCAATAAAATTTTAGTAAGAATTTTGAAAAAACTACTTGATTAAAATAAATGCCAATGCCATGAAAAGTTGGTTGAAGCTTTATGGGCCTACCGAACCACATACAGACACTAACTCAGTCTACACCCTATGCTTTGATTTATGGATTTGAAGAAGTTCTTCCATTAGAAGTGAAATTTCCTCTATTAAGAATAGCAGTCAACAACAACATTATAATAGATCAAAATCATAAACTCTGAATGGAAGAACTTGAAAACCTTGAAGGAAGATGATTGAATACTTAGTAAGACCTTGAACTATACCAATCATGTATGGTTCAAGCACATGATGAATTGGTCCTTCCTAGAACTTTTCAAGTAGGAGACTTGGTTTTGGTTCTTAAACAACCAATTTTAGCTCGTCGCAAGATCAACAACAAGTTTGAGCCAACCTGATAAAGACCATTTGTAGTGGAAAAAAGTCTACTAAGGATGTTCTTACCAACTTATTACTAGTAATGGTGAACATCCGATGCCACCAATCAATGGACATTACCTAAAGAAATACTATATGTAACTTGTACTCTATTTCAAAAGAATGATGATCAATAAAATAAATTTGTGTTTCTCTTTATTTCTTTTGTAACTTTGTTCAAATTTGGACATTATCTTTCTTAAATTCTATGCAATGGCTTGAAGTCTTATTTACTTTATATGGAAACATAAAATGTAATCTCTTTATGATATGACTAAACCTATTTAGGGCACCTTTCCCATACTTACCTTGAGCTAGAATAAAGCCTTTCATGGCATCCTCCTCATATTTTACATAAGTTTGGAACAAACATTTTGTGGCACCATTCCTATTATTCATAGGTTAGGATAAAGTCATTAAAGACACTTCCCTATCAAATTGGCTATTTAGATTAGGATTAAGTCATGAAGACCCCTCTTATATTAGCCAAAATATTGAGGATTGGAATAAGTCCTTAAGACCCTTTTCCTTTTTCCTAGCTAGCTAAGTTGGATTAAACCACTGAAGGCCCCAATTTAATAGCTATTCATATAAGTGTAAGCCCCATAGAAGGCATCCTATTAAATGATAAAGTTAGGATTATGTCATTAAGACCCCTCTCTCTATCATATAGTCTATCTAGATTAAGATTAAGTCACTAAGATTCCTACTATATTAGTATAAAAATCTGAGGAATAGGATTAAGTCACTTAGACCCCTTTCCCCCAAATAAGCTATTTAGGTTAGAATTAAACTATTGAAAGCCCTTTCCTATTAGCTGAATTTCACTGGACTAGGATTTAAGTCATTATGACCCTTATTCTAGTTTCAAATGAAAGAAATGTAAGAATGAAATAAGTCATTGAAGACCCCATCCCTATAGGTTACTTAGGTTAGGAATAAGTCATGAAGACCCATTTCCTAAATGCCAAAATCTCAAGGTTTAGGAATAAATCAATGAGACCACATTTTCTCATTATAACTATTCAAGAAAACATAAAACCATTGAAGGCTTCTTCTGAATAGTTAACTATATGAGATTAAGTCCCATAGTAAGCATCTTGTCTAAAAGAAGAAATTTCCAGGATCTACCTATAGATCCTTCCTTAGGTTGGTTAGTTGTCTAAAAGAATAAATTTTCAGGATCTACCTATAGATCCTTCCTTAGGTTGGTTAGTCATTAAAGCTCTCCCCTTAGCTAGTTTATGTAAGAAGATATAAGTCCATGGGCTTTCTTCTTAATATAGCCATTGAAAACCTATAGGATTCAAATCTCCGATAGTCAAGGGAAAGTCTCTTAAAGACACCTTCTTTAACTACCATAAGCGTGAGACACTATAGCACCCAAGATATTGGGTAATATTAAAATTTTCAAAACTTAAATTTTAATTTTAAATAGAAAATTAGATTTTGATTTTATAATGATAAGATATAATTCTAAATGCAGCAAAAATAAAAATACAATAAAGTAAATAGAGACAAGAGGCACCACGATTTTGTGGTTCAAACCCAAACGACTACCGCGCCTAGCCACCCTTGGCTAGAATCCACTAAATGAAAAATGGTTTACAAAAGTACTCTCTATAAGGCAAGTACAACCCTACAACAATATGTACTCTCCTACAAAGAGTACAACCCCAAAATAAATTTTACAACACAAAAAAAAATACAAAATAATAAATTTTGATAAAGTAAATCTCTCACAAATATACCAAGAAATCAAATTCAAAAGTGATCTCACAACTTATAAATGATCACTTTACAACTCAAAAAATTTGGCAAGCAAAATGCTCACTTAATAAAATAAATATCTTAAAGTGATCTTACTAGGATGTTTAAGTTATTATAATTTATAGAATAATACAAAATGATTTCAAAATAAATTCACAATATTCTTTTCATGATAAGATAAATTTCAGCAAGGAGTAATTTTTTTTTTTTTAACCAAAAGATTCTTTCAAATAATGCTAATGATCACAAAATAAAAAAAATAAGTATATGATAGATCTAAGTTGGCTAGTAAGCTTTCAATTAAAAAAGAGAGATCTAGAAAATATGAAAATAATTTCAGCACAATAATTTATTTTAAAATGCTTAAAATAGATCTAAGAATAAATGATCTTTCAAAATAAGACCAAAGAAGAAATATTTCAAGAAACCAAAAGAAATTTGTAGGAAGCTAAAAATTTCAGTTGAAATAGATCCTACAATTATCACAAGAGTTTTCACAAAAAAAAATGATTGAGAAGCTTTGATGTGAAAACCAATATTCAAAGACTAATTCACCAAAAAATAAATTAGAAAGAAGAAATAGATGGTGAAAATAGCATGAACAACTAAGAAGTATTAAGATCAAGAAAACAAACTCAAGTAATTTAAAAGGCTTGCTTGAAGATGTTGAAGCTTCCAAACCAAGGATTTGATCTTGCAATATTTGGAGAACACTTGGAAAGAACATTTAAGAGATTTTCTCTTAGATTTGCTGGAGAGATTTTGAATTTTGAATGAGGGATGCTTTCATGAAGAGAATGAGGGCTATTTATAGGCAAGAAGGTCATTTAAAAAATTATTTCAAAGAAATATATTATACAACCTCATGCTATCATGTGATAATTTAATATTCAATAAAATATAATTTATATTAAACAAATATTAAATTTAGCAGCAAAAATTCGGCTATTCACATGGGAAAGTCAAAAGTAATCACATGTAGCTCTTAATATATTCAAAGCATGTAGCATGCATCCATTATTAAAATCAAGTAATGTTTAAAAAATCATAATAAATTCAATTTTAATGCAAAGTGGGTCATGTAACCACTTATTTTAAAGGGAAAAATCCAAGGAATCCGATGGAGATAAAATCAGATATGAATTCTTTGATTAAACAATGAATTTGGCTAAAATACAAAATTTTATATATTTTTGTTAATTTTGACATGTGATATTTAAAAATGATATAATTTATATATAATCATAAATATGTTAGTTATCATATAACCAGCAAATTAAATTAAAATACCTAATTATATTAAGTAAATAAAATAATTATACTTAATAGTTATGATCATTTATTACTTTGACAATTTTATTGCTATGTAGAAAAACATATAATTGAATGTTAATTAAATAAAGATTTATACAAATTAACCTCATTAAAATAGTATGTTAGGTTGTGAGCAAATTGATTCATGCCAAAGAACTCATATGAATAGTCATATAACCTAAAATCATGAGCTTCACATTATCCCTTTCATTCTTTTATTCTTGCAATTTCTTCTAACAATTTGTGAGATGTATTGGATATGTAATTAGCAATTGATATATCGAAACACATAAAAATATTCATTAGAACATCCAAGCATTTGTTTGTTATCATCAAAATTAATCAAATTGAACATGAGGCTAATTAAGCCAACAATAACTACGTTAGGATTAGGTCTTTCTTTAGATCTACTCCTAATGACATCTTTATTCTTCTTAAAATTTAGTAAACTTGAATCTCTAGGAATGAATCATTTTAAATTAAAATAAATTTTGGCATATATATGCCTATCTTTCATAATCAAATCAAAATATAAGTTTAAATTCAAACCCAAAGAAAACCACTTTTTCAAGCTTATGCTTATAATGTTGACTAGTTTGATCAACTCCAATATGTGTAGTGTACTTTGGATAGTCCACTACACATATTGGGGATCCATTTATTGACATCATTTTTGATGAGATTAATAACACCCCCAAAAGCCAAAGAATATGCTATGGTAAGTCAAATGCATATGAAGCGAAATCCAACCCTATATCCTCATTCCCTATTCCACCTCTTTAGCTTAGGATAAATCTGAGAGGGCTAGTGAGCCATGTAGCTAGCCTCCAATGACTTCAATTATACACAACCGACCAAGAGGAGAAACCAAGCCCAGGAGGCTCAACTTCTATGACAACTTCACCAAGAGCCATTTCTAATTGAAATTGACTATCCCACCACCTTCCACACCTTCCACGAAGCTGAAACCCATCTTCTCCCAATCCCTTAAGTATCAAGAGGTCGGAGAATGACCAAAGCTGATAGAATCCAAGCTGAGCTTGGTCTAGGAGGTGATCCATAAGGAGTCAACTTAATTCCATTGGCATACAAGCTCCCCACATCGTTTCACAGCTATTAAAGTCAATTCCACCACCAGAGATCATCATTGAGGTATGCCATTAACAACCTCCCAAAGATTTCAATTTTGGTACTTTTTGAGAAGTTTGATCTCAAGTGAGATCAAACCTTTAGATCTTTATGATTTCATACACTGATGGATTTGGCATCAAAGTCATGTCATTTTGACAGTTGGATGGCC
This sequence comes from Cymbidium sinense, assembly GCA_021442155.1. Taxonomy (NCBI): domain Eukaryota; kingdom Viridiplantae; phylum Streptophyta; class Magnoliopsida; order Asparagales; family Orchidaceae; genus Cymbidium; species Cymbidium sinense. The sequence continues at coordinate 54,902,676 of CM038215.1, forward strand.
ATAAATCATGCAAAAATGATAGAAGGCTTTTGGCCTCCATCATCATCATAGAAGATGTAATATTTGCCATCCATTCCTTTCATAAGGAACAAATAGTGGAGATATAGCCAGATCTGTGATTAAAACCAATAAGAGGAACCTGCAGGTTGAATCACGACCATCCAAACTTCAATGAGATGGTCCGTAATTAACCCATGTGTGCCACTAAAGTAATGCGATCCATATGGATCCCGTGTGGCCTAATGATGCGGTGCCACGTTAGATCCACGTGGATCTGACATGCCTAAATGGATAATTCAGGCTTTTCAAATTAAAAAATTAAGAAAAAATGCATAAAAATTTAGAAATTCATAAGAAATTAAATATAAATCCGAAAAAATACAAACTTGGGCTATATGAATATATCTTGATAAGTGGAATCAATTAAAATTAAAATTCTTAAATTATATAAGGTATTTTGGCCATAATTTGGGTCTAAATAAATAATTTCAAAACCCAATTATTCTAAAACCATTGATCAAATTTAAATGAAACTTTGGAGAATTGAAATTAATGTTACGATACATATCAATAAATTTTTCATGATCTATGGAGTAATAAATCTTAATATGTAAAATATCAAATTCGAAAACCCTAATTTTCATAAAATAAATCAATAACAAATGAAATAAATGATGAAAATTAATCAAATCAACTTAACTCATTATAATACATCTTAATGAACATAAATAAGTCATTGAAATCCATTAGAACTTAATAAATCACAAAAAGCCTTAAATAGGCCATTAACTGAATTAAATAATTCAATAAATCAACATGAACTTAAGTAAATCATAATAAATCAACCAAAAAGCAAAAAAATATGAATACACCCTCTTTGGATGCATATTCTAGAGGTGAATCAAGAAAAAAAATAAAATCCCTAAATGATCCTCACTAAATTAGCCTAAGTTAACGGTTATGAATAAGTGAAAATATGAAATTTAATCATATTCCAAGAATAATAACCCTTTAAACCATAATGAATTCATTAATAAACTAAAATATAAAGTTTACTAATCTTTGAAATTTTTAAGTCATCAACATATAAATATATTAGAGCCATTTAAATTAAGGAATGAAATGGCACAAATGCAAATATGAAAGATTAGTGTAATTGAACTTTAGGTTGAATTAAATTTGAAATGACATAAAGTGCTAAAGTAACATAGGGCAAGTGTAATGCATATAAAAATAACTCTTATTTAAACTCCTTAGGTCATCATAAATAAAGGAAATGATATTATGTCAAATGATTAAAGAACTTTTCAAATAGCATAATCATCACTCCCTTTAAATTAAATCAAAATGAATTGAACTATTTAATAATGTATAAAATATATAATTTGGAATTAATCATCTTAGTCTAAATTCATTAATAAAACTTAGAAAATTTCATGAAGTGTAGAAATTGAAATAAAAATGAATCATTGATGTAAATGAGTTATAAAACTATAGTATAATAAATCGAACATAACTTTACTTAAGTAAATAAACATGAATGAAAATGAATAAATGAAATTAACTAGAATTGAATGAATGAAATACACATACCTAAATGTAATAAGTAAATTAAAAGCATTCCAAAATTAAATAAAAAAATGAAATGAAAACAATTTAAATGAAACATACAAATATAACTTAATGAAACAAAAAATAAAATGAAATTAAACATAAAACTTTACCTTTAATATAATAAAACTAATAAAAAATGAATATTAAATTAAAGATGAATTAAAATGACATAAAGATTAGAACTTAATCAATCTATGTTACAAAAGCAAAACAAATTCAATATACAAGTAAAGTAAATTTAATAATTTAATCTTGGAAATATATAAATCATCATAATCAATAAAGAAAACATGTAAAGTAAAAGGATAATGAATCAAATTAAGAAAATAAATGATAAAATCTCACATATCAACAAACACAATATTAAGCCAAAGGAATTAAATGAAATTAAATTATAATAATAAATGAATTAACTTAAAGAAAACCAAACTAAGTCATAATAATAAATGAATTAAACTTCAAGTGAAAATTAATCACAATGTTATTAATAAAGAAACATACCTTAAGGAAATCAAAACACAAAACACTAAATGAAAAAGAATAAATAAATTTAAGACAAAATGAAATAAACTAAACTAATTCAAATCTTCTAAATTTAAAGAAAGGATAAATTAAAAAACTTAGGATTTTAGTTAGATCTTTAGGATGAATCTTTACTTTAGAATAAAGATATCATCCTATTAGGACTTAGGATGTTGAATGGAATGGGTTCCACCCAAAATGGAACCTACTATATTCTTCATTATTGAAAACCTAATATAATTATAATATAAAATGTACATAAAATGGAAATGAAATTGCAAAACACTAAATCATTTGAATTGACTCACCCAAATGTAAAAATAAATAATCTTCAAAAATTTAAATTGAAACTTGACTTAAAAAGAAGCCCTAGTAGGTCTTTCCACATAAACCCCTTTTCTTCAAACATTAGAATAATAAGTCATGGACCCTAGACTTATGTTGGGTCATTCTGTGATTTTCTATAATATTCTGTGATGTTGGGATATAAATTATTTTTATTGTTTGTGGTGTATTATTTTAGACTAGATGACTAGGATTGATTGTCATTAATCTGAATGGTAGGACTTTATTTTTGGAACTAATCTTATCTTCTACATGGGGTAATGTTAAAGGGACAACTACCATAAAAAAATTTATAAAATTATTATTTAATTGTAGGTTATGAATAGTCCCTTAGCATAGCCCATAGGATAGGTGGACTTGGAAAGAAACTAATGCTAAGCCCATATGTTTCTGAAATATAACTATTGTGTGCTGTTTGTATTTTCCTAACATTTGTTTTATAGGGCTTAAAATTTATTTTTTAATTTAAAAATGTAAAATTGAGCTTAGAATTAGGTTAGGATATATGGGGTCTGGGATTAGTAGAAGTTGACCCTACTAGGAGATGGTGTAGAGGTTTCCTGTGAAGCCCAATGGAGGTCCCTGAAGAATGAGACAATCTTGGAAAGAAGACATAGATCTAGACTTGTAGTTCTAGGTTGGGCTATATAAGCGTAGAGCTTAGCTATCCATTTTCATTTCTTCTAGGGTGTACAGTGATACCTAGCCACATTGGCCTTCATTTTAACTAATTTAGCTTGATTTATTTGGGTGTGTAATAGAATCAACCTGCATTTTTAGGTTTCTTTTATGTTGTGCTGTCTGTGATGAATGCCTGGACACAGGCTCATAAGAAAATTAAATTTCCTACCAAGTTAAATCTAAATAACTAAAATAAAAAAATAATAAAATTTAAAACCTCATATAAATTAAAGACACATGGAATAACTTAAAATCAATTAAAAATAAATTAGTTTGAAATATCATACAATCATATTGCTCTAATATTTGAATTGGGAAACTTCTCCCATTGCACATAAAGAGCATCTGACCTATGAGGATGATGCCCTCTTGTGGGAATCTAGCTCTATTATTGATTTGGCTCATGACTTTTTTCCAATTGCATACCATGTAGACATAAATTACATACCCATAGCCTAAAGTGATCATCGAGTCAAAATATATAAAAATCTAAAAAATGTGCATTAGTTAATGCATTTTATACCCTACATTATCTTAGAGATTAGGGAGTGAGTCTAGGATTCTTAAATTCCTTTCTTAAAAATACAACAACCTAGCCATCATGCATTCATAAGACTTAGTGTCATGAATTTAAAATGCGCCTAGGTGGTGTTAGTTGGTAGCCCCTTCAGGTGAGTTGTAAGTTCAGAAGAGTCAGGGATTGGTTAGTTCCCTCAAGTAAGAGGAATGGCTGATAATTCCCAAAATGAAATTAGGTAGATCATCTGACATATTTTAGAAGAACTTGTAGTCTAGGTATTAAAGCATCCTCCTTGGAGTAAGTCTTTAACTCTATGAATTTTTGTAGTCTTGTGTTGCTAGAATCTAATTCTTAGAATTTTAAGAAAATGTCAAATCAAAATTTAAATTAAATTCTAAAATTTAAAGCCTAATGATAGGATAGTTGAAATCCCTACTGGCTTCCTAATATCAGTAGGCATTTCCTACTTCATCCCATTTGACTTCTAAAAATAACTCTTTCCACTTTGGATCCTTCCCAATTGAAAATTCCAAAGGTCACGCATTTGAAAACTAGCTTAGAAATCTTTATAAATGATAACTTATTTTTTTGATCGAGAGTATTCTTAGGTTGAGACCCTTCTTAAGATGCAATTAACTTTATGGGCTTTCCCTTATAGGGAACCATGAACCCAATTTAAAATAACCCTATTCTACCTTCCCATGTAGTTTAGAGAAAAATTCTCTAGTATATGAAAGGCCCATTAGCCTTAGGAGTCTTTTATTAAATGGTCAAATCCATTATAAAAAACATGTTTATCTACCGAGATAATATGTGCATTCCTTAATGATGCATTTGATCATCTATATAAATAATTCTTAAACTCTATGTGGTGTCATAAATTTTTTCCATAGACCTAACCTAAGCCTAGGGTCTGTGGTCTAATAATCTAGTGCATGAAGAATGGGGTTTTGTGTTGCAAGACATTTCTAGGCCTTTTTAGTTTCATTTTATTATTTTATAGTGTATTATTTTAGACTAGATGGCTAGGATTGATTGTTGTTAGTCTAGATGGTAGGATGTTATTTTTGGAACTAACCTTATCTTCTATAGGGGGTTGTGTTAAAGGGACAACTACCATAAATAAATTTATAAAATTATTGTTTGCTTGCAGGTACTGAATAGTCCCTTAGCAAAGCTCATAGGACACGTGGGCTTGACAAGCAATTAATGCTTAACCTTTATGTTTGTGAAATATAACTATTATGTGCTATTTGTATTTTCCTAAAATTTATTTTGAAGGGCTTAGGTTTTATTTTTGAAATTAAACAAGTAAAATTTGATGGCTTTATGAGCCTCATGTTCAATCTTATTAATTTTGATGATAATAAACATATGCTTGGATGTTCCAATGTATGTTTTCATTATTTTATATATATTGATTTTATAGTTGCACAAAATTTCTAATTACATATCCAATACATCTCACAATATGTTTGATGCAATTGCAAGTATTGAAGAATGAAAGATATATCAAAATGGATACATTGAAGCTTAAGTTATAATAGTTTTGGTTATGCATTTATAATTATCTTAGAGGTTCACATGAGTTCATTGGAAACTTAACATATTATTTATATTTATTTTAATAATGATAATGATATTAATTTTTATAAATATTTATCTAATTAACATTCAATTATATGTTTCATACATAGCATTTAAATTGTCAAAATAATAAATGATAATCAATTATGACTATTGAGTGTAACTAGTTTATATACTTAATATAATTAAATATTTTAATTTAATTTATATGTTATATTATAACTAACATATGTATGATTATATCTAAATTATATCATAATTTTTAAATGTCATATTTCAAAATTAATAAAAATACATGAAAGTTAGTATTTCAACAAAAGTCATTTTATAGTTAAGGAATTTAGATCTGGTTTCATCTCCAATGGATTCCTTGGATTTTTTCCCTTTAAGTTGATAAGTTACATGACCCACATTTAATTACAATTAAATTTACTACAATTGTTTAAACATTAGCTGATTTTAATAATGAATGCATGCTACATGCTTTTAATATATTAAGAGCCATATTTGATTATTTTTTACTTACCCATGTGACTAGCCATTTTTAACTATTTGAATTTAATATTTATTTAATATAAATCATGTTTTTATTGAATATTACATTATTATATGATAAAATGATATTAAAATAATAAATTTCTTTGAAATAATTCAAAATGGCCTTTTGCTTATAAATAGCCCTCCTCTTCATGAAAGGGTTGCTCATTCAAATTCAAAATCTCTCCAACAAATCTAAGAGAAAATCTCTTAGATTTTCCTTCTAGTGTTCTCCAAATATTGCAAGATCAAATCCTTGGTTTGGAAGCTTCAACATCTTCAACTAAGCAAGCTTTCTCAAATTACATGAGTTTGTTTTCTTGATCTTAATCTTCATACTAATTTCACCATCTATTTGTTCTTTCAAATTTTTACTTTTTGGTTGATTAGTCTTTAGACATAGAAGTTTCTTCAACCATTTTTTTTGAAAACCTCTTATGATAGTTTGTAGGATTTATTTCATCTTGTTGAAACTTTTATCTTCCTACAAATTTCTTTTGGTTTCTTGAAATATTTCTTCATTAGTATTATTTGAAAAATCATTTATTCTTAGATCTATTTTTGAAGTATATTTTAAGCTTTTAAAATTAATTTATTGTGTTGAAAATATTTTTGTATTTGCTAGATCTCTCTTTTTAATTAAAAGGTTACTAGTTTGCTTAGATCTATCATATACTAATTGTATTTAAGTATTTTGTGATCATTTACATTAATTCAAAGCATAATTTTGGTTAAAATAAAATGAATTATTGCTAGAATTTTAGAGTATATGCTAGATCTATTATATATCAAGTTTCTTTATCAAAATAAAATTTATAAAAAGTTAAGTTATTTTATTTGTCAATTATCATTTTATTCCAACTAATATCCTTTATTTAAATGATTTTATCTTGCTAAAATTTAGTTAAGCTTGATATTTTTACTATTTAATAATTAAGAAAAAAGAAGTTAGTGGAGAATTAATCATTCTTAGACTATTATATACATACTAGTTATAGTTTCTTTCAAACTTAAAATCATTCCTTGCTAAAAGTTAAAATTAAAGATTTAACTTTTAAAATTTTTAATAACGCCCAATTCACCGCCAACCCACCAACACCCCCCTCCCCCCCCCACCACCCCCCCCTCCCTCTCTCTTATAGGGTCTAGGACTAGTAGGAGTTTACCCTAGTAGGAGATGGTGTAGTGATCCCCTATGAAGCCCAATGCCCAATGGAGGTCCCTAAAGAAGGAGATAATCGGCAAGAAGACATAGATCTAGACTTGTTGTTCTAGGTTGGATTGTATTAGGGTAGAGCTTGGCTGCCCATTTTCCTTTCTTCTGTGGTGTATAATTATACTCAATCGCATTAGCCTTTCTTTTAATTAAAGTGGATTTATTTATTTTGGGTGTGCAATAGAATCAACATACTTTTCTAGGTTTCTTTTTTGTTGTGCTTTCTGTGTTAAATGCTTGGATGCAGGCTCATAGAAAAAAAATTAAATTTTCTACCCAGTTAAATCTAAACAACTAAAATAAAAAATAATAAAATTCAAACCCTCACATAAATTAAAGCCATAGGGAATAACTTAAAAAAATTAAAAAATTAAATTAGCTCAAAAAATAATATAGTCATATTGCTATAATCCTTGAATTGGGCAACTTCTCCCATTACACATAAGTGGCATTTGATCTATGAAGATGATGCCTTCTTGGGGGAGTTTTCCTCTATTATTGATTTGGACCCATGACTTTCTTCTAATTTCATTTTTTTTTTCATGTAGGCATAAATTGCATACCCATAGCCTAAAATGATCATCGAGTTGAAATGTCTAAAAATTTAAAAAATTTGCATTAGTTAGTGCATACCATATCCTATATTATCTTAGGGATTAGGGAGTGAGTCTAGGATTTTTTGATTTTTTTCTTAAAAATGCAACAGCCCAACCATTTTGTATTCATAAAACTTAGTGTCATTAATTTAAAATGTGCTTAGGTGATGTTAACTGGCAGCCCCTCCAGGTGGGTTGTAAGTCTAGAAGAGTTAATGATAGGTTAGTTCCCTCAAGTGAGAGGAATGATTGATAATTCCCAAAAAGAAATTAGGTCGAGCATTTGACATGTGTTAGAAGCTCTTGTAGTCTAGGTTATGAAGCATCCTCCTTGGAGTAAGTCTTTAACTCTAGGCATTTTTGTTGTCTTGTGTTATTAGAATCTAACTCTTAAATTTCTAAGAAAATGTCAACTCAAATCCTAAATTAAAAACCAAAATTTAAAGCCCAATGATAGAATAGTTGAAATACTTATTAAGCTTCCCAATATTAACTGGCATTTCTTACTTCATCCCATTTGACTTCAAAAATAACTCTTTCCACTTTGGATCATTCATAATTGAAAATTCCAAAGGTCATGCCTTTGAAAACCAGCTTAAAAATCTTTAGAAATAATAATTTATTTTCTTAATAGAGTATTCTTTGGAAGAGACCCTTCTTAAAATGTAATTAAGTATAGGGGATTGCCCTTATAGGGAACCATGAACCTAGTTTAAAATTAATCTGTTCTATCTTCCCATGTAGTTGATGGGAAAATTTTTGGTACAAAAGACCCATTAGCATTAGGAGTATTTTATTAAATGGTTGAATCCATTATAAATAATCATGTTTATCTTTTGAGATAATACGTTCACTCCTTAATGACACATTTGATCATCTAAATAAGAAATTCCTAAACTCTATGTGGTGTCATAATTTTTTTCATAGACCTAACCTAAGTCTAGGGTCTGTGACCTAATAATCTAGTGTGTGAAGAATGGGGGATTGTGTGGTAAGACATTGCCCTAATAATTTGATTCTTCTTTTAATTTCTTTTTGATTTGATTTATTTTTCATTTCTTATTTTAATGCTGATATTTGATTTTTTTTGTTTAATGTGTGTTGATTATGTCAACCAAACATATTAAATTTAATGTGTTTTACTCTTTTCCATTTTGTTTATTAGTAATGTTATGTTTTAGTTTAGGTTAAACCTTTATGTTTGATTTCATTTAAATTTATGTTTTATCTTTCATCCTTATGTTTCATTAAGTTATATTCATTTTTTATTTTTGTTTATTTAAGTTTAAGATGATTTAGTTTACTTATTACATTTGGATGTATTTATCATGTTTAATTTCTAAGTTAATTTCATTTGTTCATTTTGTTGATATTCATTAACTTAAGTAAGCTTACATTCAATCTTAAGTTTAATATTATTCAATTTACCCATTTGTATAATTTGTATCATCTTGAAGTGATTATTTAAATTTTATTATTTTGATCTCTTTTATTTCAATTTACTCAGTTCATTATTTTTTCTAATGCTTATTAATGAACTTATATTAAGATGGTTGATTCTAAGTTATGATTTCATGGAATAGTTCAATTCATTTCAATCAACTTAAAGGGAATGATAATGATGTTATTTAAAAAAGTTCTTTTTTATTATTTGGTATAATGTGATTTCCCTTATTCATTATGACCTAAGAATTTTAAGGAAGGGTTATTATTATGTTATGTGAATCAAACTTACCCTAGGTTACTTTAACTTTTATGTTATTTTAAGTTTAATTAAACTTAATCTTCCATATTTACATTTACAGCTACTTTATTCCTTAATCTAAATGGCCTTAAGGTATTAATATGTTGATAAATTATAAATTTTAGATTTTAATGAATTTTATATTTCAGTTTATTAATGGGTTTATCATGGTTTAATTGATTATTATTTTAAGAGTATAATTAAATTCTACATTTTCAATTATTCTTAATCCTTAACTTATGTTTAATTAAGTTCCTTTATGTTTAGATTGCTTGGACATTTTTCTTTAAGTGTTCTAATGTTAATTATGATGTTCAAGTTTATATTATGGATTTTATTATTTTTGTAATTTTTTTGATTTATTATTTCCTTTAAGTTGATATAGAGACTTAGAAATTCAAGAGTTTCTAATCTAAAGGTCAATTGGGCTTGAAATTTATATGGTAAGTGGGGTTCCTTGCCAATTTGATTTCCCTAAAATTTTTCTTTGATCACATGTGTAATTTGAGATTAATTAAAATTTTAATCATTTTATTAAAGTCTAAATTAACCCTAATTTAGGGTTTTCCTTCCTTGATTCCCTTCTGAATGATGCATCCAATGAGGATTCATATATAATGTTTGGAATTTTGGTTGATTTATGATGATTTATTTAAGTTCAAGTTAATTAATTGAATTAATTAACTCAATCAAATTCCAAATTAGGCCATTTTATAATTAATTAGGTTTTAGTGGGTTTCAATGATGTATTTAAGTTCATTAGGGTGTATTATGATATTTTGGATTATTTTCATGCTTTTCCTAATTTATTTGATTTATATTTAATTTTTTATTAAAATTAGGGTTTAGGATTGAAAGTTTCATATATTTATATTTATTTTTTAATAAATTATGAAAAATTTTCTTAATGTGTATCTTAACACAAATTTCAGTACCCCAAAGTTTCAAATTATTTTTATAAATGGTTTGGGATTAATTTAGGTTTGAAATTTTTTATTTAAACTTAAATTGACCCAAAATTACCTAATGAAAATTTGGGCTTTTGGGTTTAATGGATTCCTCTCATCAAGAGGAGTTCATAGAGCTCTAATTTGTATTTTTTGGATTTATATTTTATTTTCTATGATGTTTTAAATTTTTTTACATTTTTTAATTTTTAAATTCAAAATATCTTGAATTTTCTCTTTAACTGCATTAGATCCACATGGATCCAATATGGAACCTATTTACACATGGTGTTATGGTATTCATGCATAAAGGATCCATGTGGATCCCACATTAAAGTGGCAGTGCATGTGGGAATCTTACGAGCTGTCAAATCGAAGATCAAATGATTATGATAAATCCGTAATTTCTTTAAGTGATTTAATCAAATGATCATCCTAAATTTTATCCATCTATTCCTAACAAAAGGAGATTATCTCTCCATCAATGAAGATGAATGTTGAGAGTTGTTTATCGATTTGAGGTGACTTTTAGTGATCAAACCATTGAAATCTCTTGACTTCAATTCCAAAATAATCAGTGAATGAAATAGGAGGGATCTATATGGTTTGATTTGTCTTGAGATCAAACTCATTTAAAAAAACCCCAAAACTAAAACCTTAAGAGGTGGCTTTAATGGCATACCTAAATTCACGATCTTTAGCAATGGGGCTCACTCCAATAGCTTTAGAATGATGCGACTAGGTTGTGGGAAAGAGGAATTGGACCCTCTCCTTGTGGATTTCCTATAGATTTGAGCTTGGCCTCTTTCCCATCAGCTTTGGTCATTCTTAGGCCTCGATGGAAGAGAATCAGGGAAAGTTTGCGATCAACTTTGTATGAGGTGGGGAAGGTAATGGAATAGACAATTTGACTCAAGTTTCTCTCTATATCCTTTTGCCATTAGAGACTGAGAGCCTTTTATGCCTTTTTTTTCTTCTTGGTTAGCCATGTTTAATTGCTGTCTTTGGAGGCTAGCTCTAAGAATCATCAGTTATTTAACGGCTATCTAGAGGTGATCAGGTGGAAAAGCAAAGAGGATGAGGGGTTGGGGAAGTTGGATTTGGCTTCATGCTCTCTTTGCTTGCCATGGCATATTCCATGATTTTAGATTTTAGGTAAAATTATTTTAGTTTCCTAAGCTCACTGTCAATCTCTTAACCCATCTTAAATGAGTTTGGATGAGTTTAGATGGATTTGAATGGGTTTGGTTCAAGCTTGGGTTCACTTGGTGGTTAATTATGCCATTGGATTTAGTTTAATTTCAGATGCTTTAATCATATTTATTTTCATTGATCGGTTTTAGATTTAAGTTTAAATCATTATTGATAGTCTATTGGATAATTTATAATCCAATTAACCTAGCCACATAAGGATTTAATTCAATTCCAAGTCAACTTGACCCATTTTACCTTAAATGGGTTAAGTTGAGTTTGATTGAGTCAAATGACCTATTTTGACCCAATTAGATTATGTTTGGACACCAAACATGTTTCACCACATGTGTGAGAGGATTTAGAGTAATTGATTTCAATTAGTTTGAAGTTAATTTCAATTTTGACCCTTTTGCTTAATGGGTTAAGTTTGGGTTCATTTGGGTCAAATGACCAAATTGGTCAAATTGGACCTAATGATGGGTTGAATTATGCTTGATTATCATTTGCAAACAATTTTGGACAATTAATTTGTGTTGATTTTGGTTTTATTTGAATTTAAATCCAATATGGTCCACTTAGGTCCATTTAGATCAAGTGACCTATTTAGACTAATTAAAGCCTTATTGAATTTATATTCTTTTAAATTCATGTTCAAATAGAAATATTCTATCATTTAAACCATTTAAAATAATTTTATTTAATCAAATTTTAATGGGTTGACTTTTGACTTGGTGGGACCCACATAAGTCAAACCTATGTTAAATTGGTTGACCACTTTTTGACCTTAATTTGTATTTGGGTTTATTCATGCTTTATTTGATTTTATGGTTTAATTTGAGATTGATTTGAATTTTATTTGGTTTAGTTTGGATTTCTTGAAGTTTAAATGACTTTAAGGCTTAAATAGGACAATTAGATTAATTACACTATTCAATTTAATTTAAATTCAAGTGTCTTTAAATTTCAATTTTGTTAGGCTTGAATTTGAATTTGGTCTAGGTCTATCCAATCCTTTTGAGTTAGATTACATCTAGAAAGGTGCATTAGGCCACTAAGTGAAGTGTCTTATGTATCTAATTAAGAGATTCCTAATCCTAGGATTAGGTATCCTAATTATTAGTTTTGGAAGTAATGTTAACCTCATCCAAAAATGAGATCAACAATCAAGGGTTCCTTAAAAACCACCTTTTAATCAAAATTTTTTTTGATGCACTACTAACCATTATGAGATTTTTATTGTAGTTTAAAGTCTTTTTTTTAATATAGAGTATGTAGTTTTGTAGGAGAGTTCTCTTTTTAATTGATTTTTTTTTCTACTTTGTTGGTTTAAATTATTTATTTATTCATGCTTTGGTTCCATCTTTACATTTTGACATTAATAACCTTATCTATTCTTCAAATTACATGAAAAGTTTCTCATGGCTATAGTAATAAGACTTAAATTTTTTGTAGTAGGAAGTTATACTAATGAATAGTCATTAATTTGGGAAGATCTCCTACTAATGTTACTTATGAGTTGAGAGCATTAAAGAGCTGAGGCAAGTAGTTATGTTGGCCAATTTCTACCATCAAGGATTAGACCCTAAGATGGTTTATAGAACTTGAAATATTTCATGATAATTTTTGAATGGATAAATCAACCAATGAGGATAAACTTTGAATGCATTCAAGCTATTGATAATTCAAGCAATGGGTAATTCAAGCAATGACATAAATAATTCAATAATAGACATAGCACTTAAATAAGAGAGGCTAAGAAAGAGTATGCATAATGGACTTCTAAAAGTCTTCTTCATTAGCTCTATCACAAGTCTAGAGTTAATAATATCTTATCAAAAATAATTTGAAGTACATTTGAAAGTTACTTTACAATAATAATTAACATAAATTAACTATAGTTCATCTTTTCTTATTGTTGATCTAATATTTAATTATTAATATTTCTTAGAGTTTTTGGCAAAATTTAATCACATAAATTAACATTTAATCATATTTTATGTTAGTTAATCAAAATGTAATAAATTGAGATTATTATTAAAGCAAATTTTATGTCTCTCTTTTTTATAGACTTTATGTCATCCTTTAATATATTATAAATTATAATAGATTACTATTTTATTTGTACTTATAGTTATTATTTAATTTTTCTACATGTGTAAAAATTATAATATATGTGAAGCTCTTTTCATTTTTTTTTCAATTTTGTATAGATTTTTGGTAGATTTTCAATGGATTTTCAGTCACTAATGGGTTGCTTTGAACTGCCATGAAGTTTTCCAACGGACCAAAAATTTTTGACAGCAAAATTTGTGGTGAAATTCCTTCCTGGTGGAGTTTTTCATGAGTTATTCCATTAGTTCATTGGGAAAAACTTTCAGTCAAATTTTTTTGTTAATCAGTTAGAAACTATTTTTTGATGGATAAATTAACCACCAGAATGCATTTCTAAGGTCTTCTCAATGAGAGTGAATATATTGAAAATCCATTAGAAACTTGGATTGTTTTATGGATTTGGCTTGATTTTTGATGAATTTTTTCATCACAAATTCATAGTTGTCTTTGTGATATCAAAAAACACCACCAATACAAATAACTTGCTCCTATGTTTTGAAGCTACCATTTATGTTAATCTTAATGTAGCCATCTTTTTTGGTTTAATCCATTTTATGAGAAGGCAATTGGATGAGGAGTGCAGAGGTTGTAGTTATTTGCATACCTACTTTGGTTATTATTATGTGAAAAAATAATGAATTAACTAGCAACAACAACTTTGGTAAGATAACATCTTAAATGATAAAGGATGCTAGTGAGCTACAAATTTTTTTCTCATGCTTATTTAAATTTCTTGCCACCCAAATGAACCAAAGTGTCATGAAGGGAATGATATATGAGGTTTTCTTTTTATATCTTGATTGTAATGAATGGCTCAAAGTTGATATGTAACTCATAATGGATAGTTCTCTGGGTTGAGACATTTGAAATAATGCTTCCAATGTAGTTTAAATTTATTTGTTGATAAGATATTTGATTAAAAGATGATTAATGCTTTTTTCCTTAACTAAGCATAAGTAGATTTTGGAGGGAATTCTTAGACTTTTTAGCTTCAAGATGTCATCAATAGGGAGTAAGTTATACATAAGTCTCCAACAAAAAAAAATAAAATATATGGCTTGTGATGTAGCACATCATAGGAGAAAAGGGCCAATCACTAGGTCACAAACCAAAGCTTGAACTCAGGATGTCTTTTAGTAGACTTTATGTGTGGATTTGTGTTTTATGTGTTGTATTATGTAGTAATGGGTGTATTTAAGCAAGTCTAAGTGTTGCATTAAAGTTATAATTGAAAGCATGTGTGTTCATGTGTTCGATTTCATAGGTGTGGATCTAGTGCCTGCGCACTCATGGTGTTGCACTCTATGGTTTTTAGTGTTTAGGATAGAGAAGCTAGTGCCTTAGCACTGGACTGTGGCACCACAACATTGGTTCATGATGCGATGGCCCTATAAAATGAAGGTTTTGAATTTTTGTTTTTAAATTTTAGATAGTTTTTTCCCCAAGGGATAGTTCTCTTACAGTATTGTACCATTTAAATTTGGAGTGAAAACTCTTTAGTTGGAGCTTGGTGGATGGCTATCTGAGAGATTCAGTGAGCTCTCACTACTATTCTACTTTGGTGAGTAGATCATCTTCATCTCTCTTCCACTTTAGTGAGTGGAAGATACTTGGAGTATTTCTTCCACATTAGTGAGTGGAAGATCAATTGAGCATCTCTTTCTCCACATCCACTGTGATGGCAGTCTCTCCGTGATCACTTCATCAAGTTTGGTATTAGAGCATAATATTCACCAATTTTGGTATCAGAGCCTATGTTTTGGAGGCATGGAGAAAGTGCTTACAAGTAATCCATATTAAATCCAAGCAAGGTTAGTTCAATATTTTGGATTTTGTGTAATTTCCTTTACATAGTTAGTGATTTGTTTGGAAATGCATGCTAAATATATGTGGTAGGCAATTCTATGAATGTTTGTGTTACTACCAACTAGTTGTCTCCACTTATAAATCCTAGCCTTTCCTAACCTAACTTCAAGCCATTATACTTGAGTGACAACTTGAGTAAGGGAGAGTTTACTAAATAGTCTAACCTAGTATACGCACCCTACGTAAAAATCAAAATCACATTTTAAAGATTTTATGTTTATTTATTTTTTAAGTTTGCTTAATATTGTATAGTATCTGCAAGTTATTTTATGTTTATTGAAGGTTAGTCATTTCTAAAAAAAATTGTGCATATCAGTAGTGTTAATTTCTATTTACTCATTATATATTTAATAATTTTATTTAGAGTATCATAATTGCATCCTTTTGTTTATATCATACCACCCAAATCTGATAGTTTGGAACAACTAGAGGACTTAACTAGGAGAGTAGATGAAAAAACCATGAGAATTGAAGAGAAATTCACTAAGGTAGAAGACCTCTTCATGAACTTGACCACACAAATTCAAACCTCAAGTACTAGACTTCAAAACCCACTAACTATACCACATCTAAATGACATAGAATTTGTGGGAGGGAAAACATTAAACTTTCTAGAGATGAGTATCCCATGAGAAGCCAAACATAAAGAACACCTTTAGACAAGAACATCTTAAGATCCATGAAACATCACAAGAACTTATAAAAAAGTTAAAATAGAAGCCACAACATATGATGGTGTTCATGACCCTAATAAATTTTTAGATTAGTTAATCCAAATGGATGACATCTTTAATTAGTATCATATGGATGATTATCAATTGACAAGATTTGATAAAATGAAACAAGTTGGTCATGAAAAAGTTTATTGGAATGACATTTAGCAAAATAAGAGAGATATAATAAAAACTTCATGACATGGGGAGAAATGAAAGAAATCTTAATGGAAAAAATACTATCTAGAAATCATGATAAGAGGCTCACAACTAATTGACTACTCTTAAGCAAGAGACTATGTCAGTAGTGGAATATATAAATATATTTGATGACTTAATTGCTAGAACTTAATGCACTGATCAAGAGAGAATAATAGCTAATAAATTTGTCATCAGTTTAAGAGGAGATATTAGGAATAAAGTAGAGCTTCATGTTCCCAGACCTTAGAGGGCACCTTTCACTATGCCTTACTCCTAGAAAAGTATAAGAAAGTTGCATCCATATCTAAAATAAAAGCTCAAGTATCTTCTAAATATTTGCCTACATCATAATCTCAAAAGTCTATCATTAAATCTAATCCTTCTACGTCAAAAAACACTTCCAAGATGAACCCTAATGAAACTACAAGTAAAAATATGAAAGAGATAGTTTTCTTTAAATGTCATAAGAAAGGTAATATGCAAAACCATTGTAGGGCAAAAAATCATGTTCTTAGATGAATTGAATGATTTAAAAGAAGAAGAGGATATTGAAGAGATACATGATGATACACCCCTATCTGATAAAGAAAAAGATCCAAATATAGATAATCCAATATCTATTATATGGTGTATGACTACTTCTAAAGAAGAAGAAGATTGGAGAAGGAGGAATATTTTCTCAATGTCTATTCTATGTAAGAAGAAGAGGTGTACACTAGAAATAGGTGGATAGAGTGCTATGAATGATATATCAACCCGTGCTATCACTAAAGCCAATCATACAATTGAACCTCACCTAGAACCATTTCAAGTCAGTTGTATAAATCATACATCCCTACCTATCCCTAATGTATGTCTTATTCTTATTAAAATATGTAATTATAATGATCAAATTTTGTGTGATGCTCTTCCAATGGAAATAACTCATATCCTATTAGGAAGCACATGGCTTTATACTTGAATGTAATCCATTATGGGCATGAAAACACTTACGTATTGTAAAGCCTAACAAAATGTGATCAATCACACCCCCACATAGAACTCTTCTTACACATCTTTATAAAACCAATTCTAAAATACAACTCAAACCCAATCAAGGAAAGAATACAAAATAACAATTGATAGTGATATCACTATCCAATGATAGGGAAGATAATTTTGATATACATGATAATATATGTGAATCTCTTAGTATTAAAATCACAACCTTAGGGTTTAAATGCTTTGAAAATAGTTTTATGACTCTACTTCTCTATTGATCTTGCAATTTGGGGAATCTCCATTAATGTTAAGATCATAACAAACTTAATATAATTTTAAATTTATTATCTGAATTTAATGATTTGATCCTTGATGACTTACTTAATGAGATACCAGCATTAAGAGATATAAAACATGCTGTAGATCTGATTCCTGGTTCACAAATACCTAATTTATCATATTATAGGATGAATCTAATAGAGCATGCAAAGTTAAAAGATAAGTAGATGAACTCCTAAAGAATGGTTTTATCCAAGAAAGTCTTAGTCCTTGTACTGTACTTGTTCTTTAACTCTTGAGAAAGATGGAACTTGGAGGATGTGTTTTGATAGCAGAGTAATAAATAAGGTCACAATAAAATATAAGTTTTTTATTCTTAGGTTGGATGACATGTCAGATCTTATTTCATATTCATCTTTGTTCTATAAAATTTATTTGAAAAGTGGATACCATTAGATAAGGATTAGACTAGGCAATGAATGGAAGACAACATTTAAAATAGTTGATGGCCTTTATGAATTGTTAGTCATGCCATTTGGTCTCTCAAACTCACTCAGTACATTCTTGAGACTAATGAACACTATACTGAAACCTTTTATTGGTCAATTCCTTATAGTCTATGCAAATAATATTTTGATCTATTGCCTAAATAAAAATCACATCTACATCACTTAAGAATGGTCTTAGAGAAATTAAGGTTAGAAAAATTATATGTAAATCTTATGAAATATTTTTTTCTATCAATGTGAAGTCATTTTCTTAGGTTTCATTGTATCAACTGATAGATTAAAACCTGACTCGTAAAAAATCAAATCTATTTTAGATTAGCCAACCCTAAAATTTTTACAAATGTTAGAAGTCTTCATGAATTATTGACTTTTTATAGAAGGTTTATAAGAAACTTTAGCACTATTGTAGCCTTTATCATGAACATTTTAAAGAAAGATAAATTTATGTGTACCATAAAAGCTAAAAGAGTCATGCAACGAATTAAAACTCTAATGACTTCCTCACCTATCTTAAGACTTCCTAACTTTAATAAAGTCTTTAAAGTGACTTGCGATGCATCAAGTATTAAAATTGGTGGAATATTTACTTTTTTAGTAAGAAATAAAATGATGCTAAGCAAAAATATTCCACATATGATTGATAGTTTTATAAGATTATTCAAACTTTTAAGCATTGGAGGAATTATCTGTTATATAAAGAGTTTATTCTGGATATTGATCATCAAGCTCTAAAGTTTATTAATAATTAAAAGAAAATAAATTATAGACATGCTAAGTGGGTCAAATATCTTCAAGACTTTTTCATTGTGCTTAAAGATAAACTCAATAGAAAAATAAATCAGCAGACACTCTATCTAGAGTATCTTTAATGATTTAATCTTTTGAATTTCAAATTATTGGATTTAAAACTTTGAAAGAAGATCACAAAAATTGTCTTGATTTTTATATGATATGCTTAGAAAATAAATCTTAGCCATTAACTTTTAATAGCTCCTTTATCATTCTAGATGGATATCTTTATAAAGGCAAGTAATTATATATTCCTAAAACATCCTTAAAGGAATTCTTTATCTCTAAATTACATTCAAGAGGTATATCAAGACATTTTGATAAATTAAAGACCCAAATATTAATTGAACAATAGTTTTATAGACCTCCCTATGAAAGGATGTAGAATGAATTGTAGCTCAATGCTACACTTATTGTTAAGTAAAAACTATAAAAAAAAGGTGGGTTGCTACATATTATTATCTATTCCTTCTAGACCATGGGAGACCTATCAATAGATTTCACATTAAGTTTACCTAGTTCACCTCGTGGATATGATAATATCTTCATCATAGTACAATTTTTAAAGATGAATCATTTCATACATTATTCAAAATCAAATAATGCATCTCACATAGCAAGATTATTCTATAAAGAAATTGTCAAGTTATATGGAGTCCCATCTAGTATAGTTTCCAATAGAGATGTTAAATTTATATCCTAGTTTTAGAAATCTTTTGAAAACTAATGAGAATAGCACTAAAATTCTCTTCTGCATTTCATCCACAAACATACGGATAAATAGAAGTTGTTAATTGGACATTAGGAAATCTACTAAGGTGTTTATTTGGGAGAAGTTTACAAAATTGGGATATAACATTACAAACATCTAAATTTGTATATGATAGTTCAATGTTTAGAACTACCACAAATCATCTTTTAAGATTGTTTATGGATATAACTCAAAAATGTTTGTTGACCTGGCTAATACACTTATTCATGTTTTTTTATTCAGCATATACATTTGCATGTGATTTCCATAGCTTTCATAAAAATAAAAAAAATAATTAGAAATAAAAAATGTTTAGTACATTGAACAAAAGAACAAGGATAAAAATTTGAAGGAATATGAGGTAGGTGATTATGTATTGATTCATATCCATCATGGTTGATTTTATTCCACCAAATATAAAAAGTTACAAGTGAGAGCATGTGGGCTATTTAAAATTATTAAGTAACATTTATCCCTTCACATGTTTATTAACCATATTTTTAATGCCAATGATCTAATATCTTTTAAAGGAGTTACCCAACATCTAATTTGCACGATGAAACTTTTGTAGGAGAAGATTAAAATTATTTATAAGTACATATCCAACCAACATTCTTTGATGTAGAGAATATCATTATAGCTGAGACACCCATAGAAGATATTACCAGCCAAATATTTTTTGTAAGGTGGAAAGACAAGCCACCCAAGTGAGGATACATGGATGACCTTGGAAGAACTACAAATCTTCACCCTGAATTTCTTGAAGACTTTCAAAATCTTAATGCTTTAGAGAAGATTTCTTTAAGGCTTGAGGGAGTTGATGTAGAACATTAAAAGAGAAAATGACCCATCACTAGGTCCCAAACCAAAGCTTGAACTCTGGAGGACTTTTAGTAGACTTTATATGTAAATTTATGTTTCATGCATTTTCTTATGTAATAATGGGTGTATTTAAGCATGTTTAAGTATTTTATTAGAGTTGTGGTTGAAAATATGTGAGTTCATATGTTCAAATTTATAGGGGTGGCTCTAGCATCTTGGTACTACACTATGTGGTTTTTAGTGCTAGGAATAAAGAAGCTAGCGCTTTAACGCTGGTTCATGACATCTCAGTGTTGGACAGTGGGACCACGATGCTAGTTCATGGCACCACAACACTACAAATTGAAGGTTCTAACTTTGTTTTAGCTTTTGGTAGTTTTCTCTCCAAGGGACACATCTCTTGGAGTATTATACTATTTAAATATACTATTCTACCTAAGGAAGGAACTTTTGGCTTTTGTGTGAAATTTGGAGTGAAAACTCTTTGGTTGGAGCTTGGGGGATAGTTGTCCAGGAAATTTTGTGATCTCTTGCCACCATTTTATATTGGTGAGTATAACTTCTTCATCTCTCTTCCACTTTGGTGAGTGGAAGATCCTTGGAGTATTTCATTCCACTTTGGTGGGTGAACGATTAGTGGAGTAGCTCTTTTTTCACATCCACTGTGTTGTCCATCTCTCAATGATTTCTTCAGCGATTTTGGCATCAGAGCATCATCTTCACCAGTTTGATTGCCTTGTGCCATATTAGCTCACCCCAGTCAGCAGTGATAAGCTAATTTTGGATTCTACTAGAGATTATTTTAAAAATAGATTTTGATTTGTTTTACCTTTTGGGATTAAAGTGTCTTTGTTGTTGGGGATAATATTAATTTTGAGTACTTCCTTGATGATATTAGGGGGTAAATATTCATTTAACCTATCAACATTCCAGTTAAAATCAATCTAGATATTAGCTACAATAGCATCAAATGGAGTTGGTGGATAGCAAGGTTACCTATTAGCCTATTGAGAACCCATTGTCCATTCTAAAGTTTAGATTACCTATACCAATATTCCATAAGATCAAATTTTTAGTAATGTCCTTATGATGAAGCATATGTGTCTAGGCATTAGAATCACTTGAGTGAGGTGTAGCTTCAGATGGATGAATGTGGTGTAGTTTTTGCTATGGAGGGATGCTAACCAAAGTGATTCATATTTTTTGAAGTTGATCTAGAGTTTAATTTGGTTGATTTTAACAGAGTCAACTAATGATCTAAAACCCAATCCACCATCACATTTTGGCTTGTAGAACTTCTTCCAACTGTCCCAATGAATGGAGTTATTTTTCTTTCTCCAAAGAAACTTGTAGAATAGTTTTTCAAGCTTCATTAGCACACTAGATGACATTCACATAGTTTGGATTATGTTAAGTGGCATGGAATTGAGTACACTTTTGACCTAGGTAATTCTACCACCAAAAAATAGGAAGGTGTTTTCCCAAAAGCAATTTGTCTTTGGACTTTACTTAACACTTCATCAAAGTATTGTGATTTTTTCCTATGATTAAAAATATTGACACCAAGTATTTAAGTGGCAAGTTTGCTTTAATAAGTCTTGTATATTATTGAATATATCTAATATTAATATGTCAGTGTTTCCAATAGATGATGAGACATTTGGTTTTGTGGAAGGCAATACCAAAAGCTACCTCAAAGTCAATAAAGACATTCATGATATTTTTAAATGCATTTTTCTCCATTATGAAGAGAAAATGTCATCAAGAAGGTTAATGGGAAATATTAATTTCCTTATTAGAAGAAATTTATACTTCTCATGAATGGCTTCAATAAATCTTACAAAGTAGTCAAAAGTAAGAATAAAGTGAGATGGAGAGAGGGAGCCACCTTGCTTAATGCCTTTATTAGCTTTAAGAAATCCATGTGCTTCTCCATTAAGGAGAATTAAAAAGTGTTTGCTTGATAGGAGTCTTTCCACCATGGTAAAAAATTTGTTGTTAAAGACTTCAACCCTTAAAGTGGTTAGATTAAATTCTTAATTAATGTTGTTGAATGCCTTATTGATGTCAAGTTTGATGATAATATTTCCTCCACTACTATTCTTGTCCAATATGTTAGACATTGGCAAGTAAACTTGTATAGTAAATGATCTTGGTTATGGTTTGATGAAGACTTGAAATTGTCTTAATCTATTCTTCATTATTTGGGTAGTATAATTTAAAAGAGCTAAAATATTTGTTCTTTTCTGAATTTAAAAACTTGAATCCATTATAATCAATTCTTCCCACTTTTATAAAAATATTATCTAGTTTTATAAAGCCATTTTGCATCAAGAATTTTTCTTTTAGATAAAATTATTCCACTTGTTTAGCATTTGCATCAGATTCATTCTCAATTGCTTGTAAGAGTTTTTTCCAATTGACTAATTTTTCTTTATTGAATTGATCTCCAAATACATTTTAGTTCCAAACTTTCAGGCTTGCTGGAGTCTCCAAAGTAATCTCCAAGAGTCATCTTTAATGTTTGAGTTCAGTCATCCTTATAATAATCAATGAATCTATCATGCATGGTCCACATGTTTAAAAGTTTGAAAGATCTTTTGGTTAGTTTCGGTACAACATCAATCAACATTAGGAGAAGGGGCATGTCTGAATAGGTTCGGATTAAGTGGTGTGCACTGGTGTAATTAAAGTTGTTGAACCAAGTGGTATTGAAAAATATTCTATCAAGTCACTCATAAATTTTCCCCTACACCATGTGAATGGAGTGCCTAAATCTTACATCAATCAATCTAGCATCTTTAATATAATATGCAATTTTTTTTCATTATTATGTTGTTTGGCTTACTCTTACCTTTCTTTTAGTATAATTGATGATCATTACAATGTTGTTTGGCTTCTTGATAGTTAAGACTAATGGTGAGGACTCCTTTGCTCTTGTGAGAAATCCATTTCGAATGTTTGTATTGTATTAGACTATATTTTGTGGATTAATATAAGAAAATTATTTGTGCTTTTAATGAACACAGTGTTATACTTTTCTCCATGTTTTATTTACTTGTGATCTGGCCAATTACAAAGTTAAAATCAAGTGTGATTAGGAGATATAGATAGAGTCCTAGAAGAACAAATAGGAAAAAGATAAATGAATGTACTAAATAATCATTAATGTGGTAGATAGTCCAAGTGCAAAATAGCCCTTAAACTTATGATTATTTTTAGTATTTATAATCAATTAAACAAAAATATGGGTAATGCAACCAATCAAAATTTACTTGGCATTAACGAGAAAATTTGGTAAAAGGATTGGTTTGGTTATATTTGTTTAGGCATGGAGGGTATAACATTTTTGCTCATGTTTGACACTATAAACTTAAAATTAATTTCACTACTTAGTTTAATATAGAACATAATCTAAAAATTTTATAAATTTAAAATACTACTTTTAAATCTAAGAAAAATACTTATATTTCTTATAAAATATATAAAAATATAAAAATTAGTAATTTTAATATCTTGAAAAATATTATATAGTCATTTTACATTTTTTGGATAAAAATTAAAATTTAAAAGATTAGTACTTAATATAAATTAATATTAAATTTTGCTCGAATGCTCATGGGAATGATACTCTCTACACATTCTATATTACTTGATTCAACACGTGCACTTGTGTATAAGGTAAAATATACCAATCAAGTTTTTGGCATTATTGCCAAAGATTAGAAAGTAAAATAATAATTTGTATTAAGTTAATATTAGTCTTGTTGAACTATTTTTTAATTCAACATTTTTGTTATGTGTATTTATGTTAGGTATTAAGTCTGAAATATCTTTTATATACAATCCTTGTACTTATTCTACGTATTGTTATTTTGGTTTTGAACCAAAGTGGTGATTTCTAAACAAAACTATAAAAATAGTGCCATTGAATTTAGAAATTGAACAACTTTGTAAGAAAATTAGAAAAGAAAATAAAGATCAAGTAAGAAAACTAACAATGGACAATCAACTAGTAGGAGAACCTTCTTAACCTCTTAGGGATTATGCTATACCAATAGTAGATGAAATACATGAAAGTATTGTTAGACCAACTATTCAAGCCAATAACTTTGAACTAAAATAATATATAATTCAAATACTATGAAACTCTCTGTTTGCGGGTTCACCTATTGAAGATCCTAATATGCATTTTGCTAATTTCTTAGTAATTTATGAAACATTTAAATATAATGGTGTATGTAATGATGATAATAGATTAAGATTATTCTTTTTCTTACTTAGAGATAAGGCTAAAGTTTGTTTAAATTCATTAGCTCAAAGATTAACAACTTGGAATGAATTAGCTCAAAAATTTCAACCAAAAGTATTTTTAACCATCTAAAACTCTTAAGCTAAGAAATGATATTACATTATTTGTACACCTAAATAATGAATTTATATATGAGTGTTGACCTCACTTTTGGAGTGAGGATTCAATCTTGCCATCATAGACCTAAGAGTCTTCTAGAACTAAGAGCTCCTTAATTCTAAGACACTTCTAATGATTAGGTGAACACTTAACCTAAGCCTAGAGACTTAGATGGGTTAATCATAAGATTAGGCTATTCCTTAAGACTTAGGGAAACTCACCTACCCTATAACCAAACCAATCCATGCCAACCTCTTTAGCCTAAACTAAACCTTAAATTCAATTTGTCCAAACTCAATCCAATCTCAAATCCACATAACTAAATTCCAAATTGAACCAAAATCAAGTCAATTCAATCGAACCAAACTTAAGCCCATGACTTAACTCTATGGACTTAGCTAAATTACCCTTCAATCCAAATCAAAGTCAATTGATTTTATCATAAATCAACTAAATCCATGATCAAATCCAAATCCTCAAGTCAAATCCAAACTCTGAATCAAAGCCAAACCTAAGCCCATGGCTTAATCCTATGGACTTAGTCAAATCCTCTTCGATCTAAATTCTAAGCTTAATTGATTTTCTCATGAATCAATTCAATCTTTTAATCATCGTTCCAAACCAAAATCTACAATCTATAATTGAGCCATCCCAAACCAAAATCAATTTAATCCAACCAAGGTAACCCATATTACCCAAAATCCATTTGAACTTAAATCAATTACAATCAAAACTTAAATCAATTCCAAATCATATATTGAACTCAAGTCAACTCAATTCAACCCAAAATCAAGCCAATTAACTCATTTAGGCTCACTTGACCCAAAGTGACGTAAAAGACTTATTTGAGCCAAACTTCAATCCAACCCAAATTGGGTTGAGTCAAACCATCCAAAACCTCCTATAATGATTATTGATCATTCTTGATTGATCAATTGTCATCAATTGGCTCAAGCCAAGTCAACTTGGTCATTTGACCAAGTCAACTCACTTAACCTACATAAATCAAACTACCCAAATCTCAACTTAAGCCAAATTAATTGAAGCCTATTCACATTAACCTAAGATCAACCCTTGAACATGACTTGACCATTAATTAAGCTAAACCTAGCTAATTGGCCCTTTTATCCAAGTTGATCCAATTTGACCTAAAAGACCAAATTGGGTCAAATCAAGATCTAACCTAAGTTGTTGTAACAAATGGCTCAAGTTCAATCCAAATTGATCACTAAATATGATCAAAGCCTTGGATGAACCCAATTTGACCAATTTAACCCAATTGACTTATTTAGCTCAAATTGACTTACAAATTTGGCCTAAATCATCCTCAAATCAAAATTGATTGAAACCAAAGCCTTTAATCATCTTCAATTGATCAATAAAACATGAACCAATGCCTAACCCAAGCCAATTTGGTTAAATTGGTCAACTTAACCCATTTGACCCATTTGAACTCAAATGAGCCAAATCCGAACCAAATTGAACAAAACCAATTACACCAAAACACTCCAAATACTCATTCAAATTTGACTCAACCCTTGGTTTGACCCAATTTGACCAATTGGTCAACTAAACCCAACCTAGCCCAATTTGATTGACATGGGTCAAATTGAGCTAAACCCACTCCTTTTTTTTAATTTATTATTTATTATTATTATTATTATTATTATTGAGCCAAACCCACTCCAATCAACTTCAAACCCAATGAAATTTGACATGAGCCATCCTTAGCTCACCTTAGGTCAGGCCAAACCAAACCCAACCCAATTTGACCCAAAGTCCAATGGGTAAAGGCCACCATATAAGACAAATACCCCATTCGAATAGTCAAACCCACTCCCTATCCACTTGGCAACCTTCTAGACCTCCACTAGGCAAGGAGGACACTGGTTCACCTGACCAAAAGGTGATTCGGTTTGGTTTGAGCGAGTGGAGGTGAGTTCACTCCTGCAAGACAATTGGAACATTTGGCAACCAAGGACACCCACTCTCCTCCCAGGGCAGCCACCTTCCCTCACTCAGCCACTTAAGCCAAGCTAGCTTAGCACCTCCCTGCCACCCATGACCACCTATGGTGGCTAGACGGCCACAAAATGCCAAACAGATCAATGCCATTTGATCCAAGGGAGGAGGTGGTATACCTCCCTCATTTTGATTCAATTCGAGACATCAAGCATTCAGTGAACCCTAGCAGCCAGAGACGAGTTCCCTAGAGCCCTAAGCATTCTGAGACTTCCCATCATCGAAAAACACCAACCTGATATAAGACAAGTTCCCATTTCATCCATCCTCCTCAAAACTCAACCACATTCAAATTAACTTCACCCACACATTCACCAAGCTTTGGTGAGGTGAAACGAATCTTTTCACTAGCTCTCCGACCACCGAAAGTACCTCCTAGGCTAACTCCAGTGAGTTCTACAATTTTTTATGATTCACAGAGCAACCAACGAGGATGCATCATGCGAGTTTCTCAACAGGGATTTGCCTCATCCAGGCGAAGCAACCTCGATCGATTCACCACCAATCTTGAGCACTAGTGAGGTACTATTCCTTTAAATCGAGATTTCTCAATTTTTTTTTTGGCCTTTTCAAAGTGAATGTTGATTGTGTGCAAATCCAACCATTAGATCTTTTAAGATCCTCCTTGTGAAGGCGTAGGATCAATCCTGAGCCAATCCAAGCTCCAGCGAGCTCAAATTGGGTGGAGGAAGGTACGGTGTCTGTCTTCCATCACTCGGGGATGATCACATGTCATCCATTCTACATGATTATAATGGATGACCATGATTAATTTTCTAGTTAATTTCAATTTAATCCCTTAAGAACTGTGGGTTTAATCTCCACAATCCAATTTATCGAACAGCGGGGATGAAACCGCATCCATTGCCAACCACATCATCACTGACTCAGATGCCTTTAAGTAACAAATCCCATAACACCATGTGGAAAGCACACCACAACAATGCTCTGCATGGCACTGATGGGATTAGGCAAAATTAGGGCTTAATTAATCCATTTAATGGCTGAAACTTTGGAAAACTATAACTAATTGTAAAAAAATAAAAAAATACAAAAAAATACTCATTTTAAAGGTAATTGAAAGATAAATTAAATAAAATTATTTCTATTTGGTTTTTAGAAGTAGTTAAGAATTAATTAGGTTTAACTAAAGACTTAATTAGCTTAATTAAGCTCTAATTACTTTGGAAAATGACTTCAAACTTTGTGTGTCCATTCAATGGGATGACCTCTGCCTCCCATGATTTTCTTGGAATTTATTGCCTAGTAATTAGGAGAAATCAATGATCCAAACCTTAATTACCCTCTTTAATTAATTAAATGGTTACTTAGCATATAGAAAGTGAAATTTATCTAATTAAAATTCATTAATCTCTAATTGATAGTGAATAGATCAGAGAATGGGATTAGGACTTCCTTTCCAAAATCTATCTCATTTCAAGAAAATTAATTAAGGTAAAAATAAATTAAGTGAATAACTGATTAATGAAATGACTAAATTAAATCAAATTGGAATGCAAGTCATATCAGATAATTAACAAAGAAATCAAGGGTTTTTCTTTATGCATTTAAGAACATAATTACCTTTAAAAAAATTATGATTAACCCATAAATATGGAAAAATCATAAGAGTACTTAATTAGATTCTTTGATTTAATTAATTCTTAATTATGAGACAATTGCATTAGGTCCTTTAGGAGCATTACAATTTTATTTCCTCACATGTTCATGTCATTTATGGATCATAATTAAATGATTAATCAAATTAAAGAAGCATAGGAAAGGGAATTAAATGATTTGTTTAATGATTAACTTAATCAATTCATAAAATCTACTTAATTATTTTTCCTTAAACAAATTAAGATTACCAACATGGGAATGGGGGTAAAAAAGCAATTAATATCTCTCATCTTTAAATCAACTCAAATTCAAAAATCAAATTAAAAATAAGCTTTAGTTTTCTTTAAATAATTCTATTTTATGTGATTGTCCTTAGGAATTAATTTAATTGAATGAACCATGTGTCTATATTTAGTTATTTCTTTCCAATCACTGCTAAATGTTGTATGTCATATGAACCCATGCATTCATGTTTTCAAATTTAAATGAATTGAATGAAAGTTATTTATGTAAGCTTGCATGTGTTGATTTAACTTAATTATATGTGTGATTGTTATCACTAATAAATTCAAATCTATTTTCCAAAGTTTATAAATTGATAATAATATATGGAGTGATAATAGTTATGAATATATATAAGATTTTCATGTGTTTATAGCAATGGTATGTGAAATGAAGCTTTATTTCCTATGTTTATATATAGATTTACATAGATTTGAATGTTAATAAGTATATAGTCTGGACATCTCAGGAACACAAGGCTTTAAGCACCAAGGAGGTCATTTGATTATCTCACTTCCCTAGTTTAACAATGACACATACTTATTTGATTTCATTTCTATGTATTTTTGTATTAGAATTTGGATAGAACCTTAATTCACATACATAAATAATTCAACTAAATAGAAATACAATTTTGTATGATTTTCCATTCTTATAGTTATATATACATTCATATGTATTTAAGATAATAAGTGTTTAGTTTGTACATCCCGAGAACACGAGGCTTTAAGTAGCCCCAAGGAGGTCATTTGGTTACCTCACTTCCCTGGTTTAATAATGGTACATACTTGTTTACATCTTTTATATATGTGTAGGTGTATTTGATTAGAGAATGGTAATCCTTTATTTTTTATAAAAAAAAATGCATGCATCCAAAATCATCTAAGTCACTAGACAATATTACTTGTAAAGATGGTGCTCTCTTTCTTATGATTCGTATATGAATTTACATGTGTTTGAATGTTAATAAGTATATAGTTTGGACATCCTAGAATACGAGTCTTTAAGAAGCCCCAAGGAGATCATTTGATTACCTCACTTCCCTGCTTAATAAAGGCACATACTTATTTGATTTCATTCATATGTAATTTTGTATAAGAATTTGGATAGAGCTTTAATTTACATGTATTAAATAATTCAATCAAATAAAATTTAAGTTCTAAATGTATGCATTCATCATTCAAGTGTGATAAAATGTCTTGTATGTATAAGTATGTTAAGTATTAAGTCATATGCATGTTACATGTGATGAAATGAAATGACTTAATATATTTCATGTGAATGTAATTCAACTACATTAATCTTAAGATGCATTTCATGTTAAATAAGGTTATTTAAAGTTAGCCCAAACTTAGGATTAATAAAAATATATAATAAACCATTCACTAAAGAAAATTAATTCATAAAAATGTACTTTAGAAAGTGGCTTAAGGTAGGGATGAAGGAGGTTAAGCCTCTTTCTTCTCTCTATAACACTTAGATACTAAGTGTAAATCAAATGAAACAAAGTAAAATATGAACTAAAATATGCAAATCAACTAAACAACTTCAAATGAAACTCACCTTCATGTTAAGTTAAACAATTTCCAATGTTAAAGAATCATAACCAAAATGCTTAGCAAAGACATACCACATAAAGCCTTAACACACTCATTAGAATTAAGCCACCACTTCTAGTCCTAAGTTAGGATGGGGTATGTGTGATGTAAGGTTTTAGACTAGATGTTAGGGTGAATGTTTCATAGATTGGATGTTAGGCCGTTGTTAGCCTAATATTATTTATGTAGGGGATTCTGCTAATGGGGCCACTAAAAATAAATATAAATGTTTTGCTTGTAGGTTGCTTATGGCCCTAAGCATAATCCAAGTTAGGATAGGTTACCCATGTGCGGGGTGCTAAGTCCAAATTATAAATATATCTACTTGGAAATGTATGTATATTTAGCTAACCTCTATTTTTCAGGTGTAGTTAGATTTTTTTTCCATATAAATGTAATTTTTGCAATAGAAAATATGGTTAGTGATATGAGGAATTAGGATGAGCTATAAGGCTTAGTCCTGGGGTGCCCTGTGATGCCTTTAGAGTGGATCAAGTCAAGGAAATGAAGAAAGGTGGACATGAAGAAATGAAGAAGTGAAGACCCCTATAGCATGCATTTATTATAATAGTAATTATTCATTTATATTCCAAGTTATGTAAGGGTAGAGCTCGACTACCCAAGTTCCTCATTTTTGGGGTGTACGGTACCTATCCACACCATCTTCTTATTCTTTTATGTTAGTTTATAAAATTGTTTGATGTTATGCCTAAATTGTGCATTAGGTTTGCCTCCTATTTATTATTTCTTAATGTTCAATGCTTTAATGTGTGGCTTGGATGTGATAGGCTCTTAGGAAAAAATTAATTTTTCTACCTAACTAACAACTCATAAGTAAGTTTTAAAGTAATTCATAACCTTACCATAAAGCTTAAGTGTTAAATAAGATAATTAAAAGATTTAGAAACCCCTTAGCTGAGTGTTGTATGTCTCACATCATGCATGCATATTCTTTCTACCTTGAAATATGGGGGATCTCCACTCTTGCATGATAGGGGAATGCTTGACCTATGAGTGCATTCCTTGTAGTGGAGAACACCTCCTCTCATTGATAATAATCTAGTTTCATCATGCATTTAGTCATAAAGTATCCTAAGCCTTTGTCTAAAATATTATGTCAAACATCATATAAAATTTGAAAATTTTTTTGCATTTAAACTAAGTCATGTACTCATACCACTCATGCTATAGTCTCTAGTGGGTTTAGGACTTTAATCTCTTTCCAATTAAGCCTAACCATCTTGCAATTACATAAGACCATCATATATGGTTTTGAATCATAGGAGGTGTTAGCTGGCGGCCACTCCAGGTGGTTGTAAGTCCAGAAGTCAGATGGGTTTATCCTCTCTTATGGAGATGAACCCTTATGTACACCTGTCACTTTGATTTTTATCATGCTTTAACTTGTGTTAAAGCTCCTTTGATTTAGGATCTAAGGTGGCTAGTTCCCTTTGGGCTACAAGTATAAATCCTCACCTCTTAAGCATTTCCATAATCTCATGTTGATGGATTATAAGCCCTGGCAATCTAATAAAAATTCAACTCAAATAAATAAAACTCTTTAGTTTCAAATATATAAAGCCCCACCATAAGATGGATTGATATGCTAACTAGGTTTCTTAGTATCAGGAGCATTTTCTACTTCCTCCCTTTGAATTTCAAAAATAAGTCTTCCACTTGGTCTCTCCCACTTGATTTTCCAAACATAACCAAATCCTTTGATAGTCTAACTTTGAAATATTTAGAAAGAATAATTATCTACTTTAATCGAGAGTATTTTAGGAATTTTATTTCTTGAGATGTAATTAACTATGGAGGCTTGCCTCCATAGGGAACTTAAGAACCCGACTTAATATAAACCCTACTTTATTTTTCCATATAATGTATGAAAAATATCTCTAGTATATTCGAAGACCCATCATGCCTTAGGAGTCCTTATTAGGTGATTAGGTCCATTGTAGAGTGATATTTCTATCTTTTGAGATAGTACATCATACCTTAATATCGTACTCGATCACTTCAATAAGTACCCGCTATGATCTGCATGGTGTCCACCCCAACACATATAAAAACAAACTCCACAAAAAGGCTTAAGAGAGGTAGAAAAATATTAAGGAAATGTCCTCATCATTCATTACTTGATTGGTTTATCATTCAATCATTTTATAGCGGCTTAGAAGGATCTCTAAGAACTATCATAAATATAGTAGTAGGAGTTAGCTTAATGTTAAAACCTTTTGAAAAAGCTTGTGCTTTAGTAGAGGAAATGAAAACTAATAATTTTTACTAGCTAATTGATAGATTAAATCCTAATAAAGTAGTTAGTGTTAACAATCATGATATAATTGCAATGTTTACCTCTCAAGTAACTATTCTATCTAAGAAATTGGATAGTTTAGATATTAATCAAAATATTAATAATATGAATGAAGAAGGAGAAATTGGTTAAATTTATATAACTGAAGATCAAACTAAACAAGGATTGAAAATGCTTAATTATATCTCAAATAAATCAAATGATCCTCATTCAAATACATTCATTTAAGGTTGGAGGAATCACCCAAACTTTTTTTGGAATAATAATGCAAACTTCAATCAAAATGAAAATATGAAAAGTTGTAACAATAGGAATTATAACCCTCAAAACTCTAACTTCAAACCTATCATCTCACCATGATATCCTCCATAAAATCAAACTTAAGAAAAGAAACCTTCCTTTGAAGAATTAGTGTTACAAATGAGAACTTAATTAGATAGCCAAGGAGCTTCAATTAGAAATTTAGAAATTTAATTAGGGAAATTGGCTAATAGCCTTACAAATAAACCTCAAGGGAGTTTACCTAATAGTATGAAAGTAAATCCTAAAGATAAAGGTAAAGAATAATGTAAAGTAATTGAATTAAGAAGTGGAAGGTAATTAAAAGAGAATGAACTAAAAAATGAAAATGAAAAAATGATATATTAAATAAAGAGAAAGAAAAGGAAAAAATGAAAATAAAGAAATTGACGAAAAGAAAATGGAAGCTAAAAGAGAAGCATTTAAAAAATTGAGAGAAAGACCACCACCTCTATTTCCCTAAAGACCTCAAAAAAAATGTGGATTATCAATTATCTAAATTATTAGAAGTATTTAAGAAATTATCCATAAATATATCATTTGTTGAAGCCTTAGAATAAATGCCTTCATTACTAAATTTATGAAAGATATTCTAAATAAAAGAAGAAAATTAGGAGAAAATGAAAGTACCCCTTACTGAAGAATGTAGTATAATAATTTAGAGAAAATTACCTAAAAACTGTAAAGAACTAGGGAGTTTTACTATTCTTATATTATAAAAGATAAAATTTTAGAAAAGCATTATGTGATTTGGGAGCTAGTATAAATTTAATTCTTTTATTAATTTTCAAGAAACTATGAATAGGAGAAGTACAACCTACCAGTGTGATTCTATAATTATTTGATAGATCTTTGACTTATCATAAGGGTATTATTGAGGATACTTTAGTTAAGTTAGATAAATTTATATTCTTAGTAGATTTTATAATATTAGATATAGAGGAAGATAAAGAAATACATCTCATTTTAGGGGGACCTTTTATAGCTACTAGAAGAACGATCATATATGTTCAACAAGTGGAATTAAAAATGAGAGTAAATAATGAAAAAGTTAAATTTATTGTGTTTATCTCTATTAACTTTCCTAATGATAGAAATGAAGAATGCTATAATATTAGGTTAAGTTAAAATAAAATAGAAAAAAATTAGATTCTTATATGATAAATGATTTTATAGAACAAAAATAAAAAATTATAATGAAAGCATATGAAAACATTTAATTCCTTAGAGTTATACCCATTTAATTTAAGAAAAAATTAAACCATTATAAATGTTAATAGAAAGAAATAATCTTAAACCATCTATAATAGAAGCCCTTGAACTAGAGTTAAAACCATAACCAAATCATTTGAACTATGCTTACCTAGGAGAAGAATCAACATTACCAATAATCATTTCAACACATCTAGAAGAAAATCAAGAAGATATATTAATTAAAGTTCTTAAAGGACATGTAAAAGAATTTGGATGGACAATAGTTGATATTAAAAAAAGTAGTCCTTTAATATGTTTGCATAGAATTCTAACAAAATAAAATAGTAAACCACTCATAAAAAGCCAAAGGAGACTAAATTCGATCATGAAAGAAGTAGTAAAATGAATTCTTAAAGTGGTTAGATGTAGGAATTATATAGCCTATGTCCAATAGTACATGGGTAAGCCTAATCCATTGTGTTCTTAAGAAAAGAGGAATGATTATTGTTACTAATGCAAATAATGAAATCATTCCTACTAGAACCATAGGATGGAAAAGTTGTATTAAATATAGAAAGCTAAACAAAACCACTAGAAAAGATCATTTTCTTTTACCTTTCATTGATCAAATGTTAGATAAGTTAATAGACCATTCATATTATTACTTCTTAAATGGATATTCTCGATATATCCAAATTGCAACACTTAAGGATCCATACAAAATAACATTCACTTATCCTTATGGTACGTTTGCTTTTAGAAGATTGGCCTTTGGCATATGTGATGCACTTGCTACTTTTCAGCATTATATGATGGCTATAATTTTTGATTTAATTAAAAATTAAACTAAAATATTTATGGATGGTTTTTCTATTTTTGGTCTAACATTTTAAGATTGCATATAAAACTTAGAAATAATTCTTAGGAGATGTGTGTGGGGAAAATTTATGACACCACATAGATTTTAGAATTTGTTATTTAGATAATAGAATACGTCATTAAGAAATAAACATATTATCTCGAAAGATAAACATGTTATCCTATAATGGATTAAATTATTTAATAAGGACTCTTAAGGCTAATGGGTATTTTAATATTCCAGAGATATTTTCTTTGAATTACATGGAAAAGTAGGACAAGGTTTATTTAATACTAGGTTCATAGTTCCCTATAAGGGCAAGCCCCTATAGTTAATTAAATATTGGGAATGATAAATCTCTTTCTAGGAATATTCTCAACTAAAGAAATAGACTTTTATTTTTGGAATTTCAAAGCTTGTCTTAAAAAGATGTTTAATTTAAAATTTTAATAGAGAATGCTTCAAAGGGGAAGGGTATTTTTTAAAGGTCAACCAAGATTGAGTAGAAAATGTTTATAGTGCTGTGTTTTAAATTGGAGTCATAATGGATCTGATTTATTATAGTGATGATGGATATTATGATGTGATGTACCATCTCTAAAGATAGAAACATCACCCTATAATGGACTCAATCACCTAATAAGGACTCCTAAGGCAGATGAGTCAACATATATCGAGATATTTCCTCTACTTTACAAGGATGAAGTAAAGTAGGGTTTATTTATGTCAAGTTCTTTAGTTCTATATGGAGGCAATCCCACATAATTAATTACATACTAAGAAATAAAAATTTTCCTAAGAACACTCTCGATTAAAGTAGTTAATTCATCTCTCCATAGATTTCAACTATTAAAGATTGGTAATCTTTGGCAATCAATTGGGAAGGTTCAAAAATGAGAAGACGTCTTTTTAGAATCCAAGAAAGAATAAGTAGGAAGCACTCAAGATACTAGGAGGCCTAGTGAGTACTCCAATATACCTTATAGTGAGGATTTATTAGAAAAATTATGACATCACATAGACTTTGATAATTTCTTATTTAGGTAATCAAATTTGTCAATAAAGAATAAACATATTGTATTGGAAGATAAACCTATTATTATATAATTGATTTGATTATTTAAACAATGACTCCTAAGGTTAATGGGTCTTCTTAATATTTTAGAGATTATTCCCATGAACTACATTGGAAGGTAGGACAAGGATTATGTTATATTGGGATTGTAGTTCCTTATAAGGTCAAGCCCTTATACTTAATTACATCTTAAGGATAAAGATATATTCTTAAGAATACTCTTAATTAAAGAAATAGGCTCTTATTTCTATGGATTTCAACATTGGTTTTAAAGGATGCTTAATTTGGAATTTCAAAAAAGAACACTTTGTTGGAAAAATTTATGACACCACATAGAGTTTTTGGAATTTCTTATTTGGTTGATCAAATGCATCATTAAAAAATAAAAATATTATCTTGGAAGATAAACATGTTATTTTATAATGGATTCGATCATTTAATAAAAGACTCCTAAGGCTAATGAGTCTTTCATGTACTAGAAAGTTTTCCCTTGAACTACATGGGAAGAAGAACAAGGTTTATTTTTAAACTGGATTCATGGTTCCATATAAAGGCAAGCCCCTATAGTTAATTACATCTTAGGAATGAAGGGTCTCTTTCTAAGAATACTCTCGATTAAGGAAATAAGCTATTATTTCTAAGACTTTCTAAGTTGGTTCCTAAAGGAATAATATTTGGAATTTCAATTGGGAATGAACTAAAGTGGAAAGAGATATTTTTACATGCCAATACGATGAAGTTGAAAAATACTATTAATATTGGGATGCCCAATAGGCATTTCAGTTATCTTATTATAAGGCTTTGAATTTAGAAATTTATCTTAGATTTTGAGTTGCCATTTTTTTAGAAGTCTAGGGCTTAGATTCTAATAACACAAGACTATAGAAATGCCTAGTGTTGAAGAACTTTCTTCAAGGAGGATACTTCAAAACCTAAGTTTATAAATGCTTTTGACATAAGTCAGATGCTCAACCTAATTTTATTTTGGAAATTATCGGCCATTCCTCTCACTTGAGGGAACAAAATTATGTCTAACTCTTACAAACTACCTGGAAGGATTACCAGCTAACACCACATAAGCATATTTCAAATTCATGATGCCAAATCCCATGTATGTAAGATGGTTAGGCTATTGTCTTTGTTAGAAAGATTAAGAATCTAGATTCACTCCCTAATCTCTATGATCATGTAGGGTATGAAATGCACAACTAATGGACATTTTTCAACTTTTTAGACGTTTGACTCATGATTCATTTAAAGTCTTGAGTATTAATTTTTATGCCTAAATGTGATGCAATTAGAAATGGTTATGGGTAAAATCAATAAGAGAAAGGAGGACTTCTCTAAGAAGGTGGATGTGGTGTTTTAATTCGGATGTTGGGTGGATACCACCTAGATCTTAGGGGTACTTATTAAAGTAATCTGGTACAATATTAAGGTATAATGTACTATCTCAAAAGATAGAAACATCACCCTATAATGGACCTAATCACCTAATAAGGACTCCTAAATGATAGGTCTTCATATATACCATAGATCTTTCTCCTACTTTACATGAAAAAGTAAAGCATGGTTTATTTTATGCTTGGTTCTTTAGTTCCCTATGGAAGTAAGCTTCCATAGTTAATTATATCCCAGGAAATAGAGATTTCCAAAGAATACTCTTGATTAAAGTTGTCAATCATATCTCCAAAGATTTCAAGGTTAGATTATCAAAGGATTGGGTATTTTTCGAAAATCAAGTGGGAAATTTCAATTTGGAAAGAATTATTTTTGGATTCTAAAGGAAGATGAGTAGGCAACACTCATGATACTTGGAAACCTAATGAGCACTCTAATCTATCCTATGATAAGACTTTATACGTTTGATGGAGAAAGTTTATTTTAGTTTAAATTAGAATTTTTATTAAAATGTTAGGGCTTGCAATCCATTAATAAAAGATTGTATAAATTCCTAAGAGGTGAAGATTTATACTCATAGCCCAAAGAAAATAAGCAACCTCGGATCTTAAATTTAGGAAGCTTTAGCACAAGCTAGAAGAGTGACCTAAATTTAAATGGAAGGGGGACATAGTAGTTTACCTCCACAAGAGAGGATAAACTCATCCGACTCTTGGACTTATAACCACCTAGACTGGCTCCTAGCTAACACCTCCTATGATTCAAAACCATGTATGTCGGTCTTATGAAATTGTAAGATGGTTAAGCCATTATTTAATTAGAAAAGAGACTAGAGCCCTAAACTCCCTCCCTAAGAGATTAGATCATGACTAGTATGAATTCTTAACTTAGACTAAATGTAAAATTTTACAAATTTTTATATCATTTTAACAGATGAATTTAGGATGAAAGCTTAAGATAATTATGCCTAAATGCATGATGAAATTAGATTATTGGCTAAATCAGTGGGAGGAGGTGTTCTCCACTATATGGGATACTCTCATAGGTCAAGCATTCCCCTAACATGCAAGAGTAGAGACCCTCCTTATTCAAGAAAGAAACAAGATAATATGCATGATATTGGAACATACATCATTCAGCTATGAGGTTGCAAAATCTTTTAATTTTTTTTATTATTGCTTAAGATTTGGAGTGAGGTTGTGAGTTATTTTAAAATTTAGTTATGAGTTATTAATTGGAGTAGAAAAATTAATTTTATCCTAAAGAGCCTACCGCATCCAGGCCACACATTCAATCATCAATCTTTAAGAAACTTATAAAAATCATGCAATTTCTATTACACAATTTAAACATAGAAACCA
Organism: Cymbidium sinense; assembly: GCA_021442155.1. Classification (NCBI taxonomy): domain Eukaryota; kingdom Viridiplantae; phylum Streptophyta; class Magnoliopsida; order Asparagales; family Orchidaceae; genus Cymbidium; species Cymbidium sinense. Next base: position 54,941,642 of record CM038215.1, read on the forward strand.
AACATTTATAAATTATCATGAAAGAATAAAAGGCCAGTGCGGCCAGGTACTGCCGTACACTTAGGAGAGAGAAATATTAGGTAGTCAGCTCTACCATTATACAACCCCAATTATAAAAGAATATTACAATTGAAATTGAATAGATGCTATGGGAGTCTTCACTCTTCATTCTTCCTTCTTTTTTTTCCTTTAATTTTCTTCAAGGCTTCATAAGGCCTCTAGGACTTTGTCTTCTAGCCACTACTCATCTTAAACCCCAAAATAGTAATCCTAATTCCTATTGCAAAATTACATATTTGAAAAGTTAAATCTAACTACACCTGCATGATAGATGTTAGCTAAATCATCCATACAAAACCAAGCATTTATATTAAATAATTTAGGGTTATCACCTTGCACATGGGTAACCAAGCCCACTATCCTAACATGGATTATGCTTAGGGGCATAAGCAACCTGTAATCAAAAGCAATTATATTTATTTTAGTGGCCCTATTAGCATAATCCCCTAAAGAAAATAACATTAGGCTAACAACGACCTAACATCCAGTCTATGAACAACAATCCTAACATCCAGTTTAAAACATTTCATCATAAAATAAAACAAAACATCATAAAACACACCATCCCAACTTAGAGCTAAAAGTTGAGACTTAGCATTCTAATGTGTGTGCTTAGGCTTAGTGTGGTATGTCTTAGCTAGGCTTTGGAATTATGATTATCTAGATTTTGAAATTGTTTAATTTAAACATGAAGGGTTGTTTTACTTTAAGTTATTAAAAGGATTTGTAAATTTTAATTTATAATTTTGTTTTGTTTCATTTAAGATTCACTTAGCATCTAAGTGTTGTAAATAGAAGAAAGAGGCTTAACCTCTTTCATCTCTATACTATGTTATTTTCTAAAGCATATTATTATGACTTGATTTCTTTTTGTTAATAATTTATTATGTGTTTTATTAATCCTAAATTTGGGTTAATCTTAAAGAATCCTATTCAACATGAAAGGCATCTTAAGAATAATGAGGTTGAATTTCCATCACATAAATAATGTTGTACCAATCCTTTTCATCATTAATAACATGCATATAATTTTAAACTTAGAATACTTGTACATACAATGTATTTTGACACACTTAGACGATTATGAATGCATGTATTTTGGTAGAAAATAGAGATTTTTATTCCTTAGCTAGGTACACACACATGTATTAAAGTTTTAACCAAGTACGTGTCATTGTTTAAACTAGGAAAGTAAGATAATCTATGGCCTCCTTAGGGATACTTAAAGCCTCATATTCTTGAGATATCTAGACTATATTCTTGTTATCTTAAATACATATGAATGTACACAGAACCATGAGAATGATAATCAAGTAAAAGATTATATTTTAGTGAATTATTTACACATGTAAAGTAAAGTTCAATCCAAATTCTAGTACAAGTACACATAGGAATGAAATTTAAATAAGTACGTTCCTTTATTAACTAGGTAAGTGAGGTAATCTAAGACCTCCGTGGGGCTACTTAAAGCCTCATATTCTCGAGATGTCCAAACTATATACTTATTATCATTCAAACATATGTAAACCCATGCATGAATCACAAAGATAAAATGATATTTTGACATGTTTAGGTTCTAAGCACATGTAAATCCTATGTAATATTCATAGCTAATATCAATTTAAGTTTTGATTTCTAATTTTAAAAATAGTTTTGGAATTTTTTCCACACATATAATAAGATTGATTCAACACATGCAACTTTACATACATAAGTATATTTATTTTATTATTTGATTTGAAATCATGAATGGTTGATATCAATGACATACAAATTTATAAAGATTGAAAAGGAATAATTGAACACTTTCAAATAATTCATTCAACTACATTAATTCATAAGGACAATCAAGTTGAATAAAATCATTTAAGGAAAACCAAAGCTTCTTATGAAGTTTGATTTTGGATTTGAATTATTAAACTCAAAGAGAAGAAATAATATTGCTATTTTTATCCCATCCCATGTTGATGATTTAATAAGTTTAAGGAGAAATAATTAAGTAAATTTTATGGATTAATTAAGTTTGAATCATTAAGAAATTCAATTAATTACCCTTTCTTATGCTTCTTTAATTTAACTAATCATTGAATTATGAGCTTCCAATGATATGAAAATGATAAATTAAAATTACAATACACTTAGAGACCTAATGTAAAGAAGCTCATAATTAAGTATTAATTAAATTATAGAATCTAATTAAGTACTTATATGATTTTCCCACACCAATGGGTAATCATAATTTTTTTAAGGCTCTTTATGAGAAACTCACAAATTCAAGTTAAATTATCTGATCAAATTACCATTTTAATTTGATTTAATTTCATCATTAATTACTTAATTAAAATTTTAATTAAATTATGAACTAATTACTCTCCTTAATGAAATGAATATGGGAAAGTAATTAGGAAAGAGGTCATAATCACCCCTCTCATCATTTCACTATTAATCAGCAATTAATGATTTTTGATTACTTAATTTTTACAATTTGGCACTTTTAATAATTATTAAAATACTTAATGAGGGTGATTAAGGTTTGAATTTCAAATTTGCTTAATTACTTAGCTAATAAATCCCAAGAAAATTATGGGAGGTAGAGGACATCTCGAAAAATCAGCACATTTAATTTGTGACTCATTAGCTAGTTAATTAGGACTTAATTAAGCTAATTAGAAAAGTTTCAAACCCAATTAAGCACTATTCACTATCTTAAACATAAGGAAATTATTTTTATTAAATTCTCCTATGTTCACCTTTTTTAGAATGGGTTTACTCATATTTTTAGGATTTGTTTTACAATTATATGATTTTTTAAAGTTTGTAAGTAAACACATTTTAAACCCAGTTAATCTCTAATCCCGTCGGTGCCACGTGGGATCTGACGTGGTGGTGCTTTCCACATGGCACTACAGATTGTCCACTTAACCCATCCAACAGTGTGTGCTGAGTTAGCAGTGGTGGACATGCTTTTGTCCCCATCATTTGATCTAGGATTGGATAGTGGGGATTAATCCCGTGGTTCTTAATGGATTAAATCAAATAAATTTAATAGATTAATCATGGCCGTCCATTCTAATCACACAGAATGGATGGTGGGTGATCCTTTGTCCCCCGAGCACTGGAAGATGGACATCGTCTACCCTCCTCCACTCGATCTAAGCTCTTTGAAGCTATGAGGCATTAGGATTGACTCCAAAAGATTAAGGGAAGAGATCTAAAGAGATCCTATGGTGTAAATTATACGTCATGCAAAACACTTTACAAAAGCCCAACTCTTAAAGACTTTTCTACAGTTTGCCATAAATATACCTCACTGGAACTCAAGATCAGCAGTCCAACGACTGAGGTAGCTTCGTCTTGAAGAGATAAAGCCCTATTGAGAAGATCATGAGTTACCTCCGTGCTGGTGGCTCTGTGAACCAAACACCACTGTTAAGCTCAATTGAGTTGGTATAGGAGTGGTCTCGGTGCTCGAATCAATCAGGAATCGATTTATTTTATATCATTGAAGCTTGGGGAAGGTATGGGAGAAGTTAATTAAAGTTTGGTGAGGTTTGAGTGGATTTGGAGCAAGAAGGGCTGTTTCACTCAAGTTAGGTCTCGCTAGTGATGGGAAGTTCAAGGGAGATCAGAAAAGCTCTAGGGATGCTCATCTTGACTCACTGAAGCTTTGTGTGTGGTTTGAATTTGATAGGGAGGAGTATACCCTCTTCCTTGATTAATATAATGGCTAGGATCAATCTACTTTTGGCAGGCATCCGACTGATACAAGCTGTCAGGGACATCAGGGATCGGTTGAGGTGGAGGCCCTTAAGTGGTTGAAGGCAAGGATGGGTTGGCCATGTGTGTACCCCCTCTTCCAAGTGTTCTAATGGGGTGTCTTGGTTTAGCTCACCTCCACTTGCCATGGCTGACCCAATCAACTTTGGGTTTAAGTTAACCAGTGGTCAAAGTGTCCAAATTGAGCTTAGGGTGGTTGCCAAGGGTTGGAGAGTGAGTTTGACAATCTAAATGGGGATTTTGTCCCATTTGGAGGGTTTACCCAATGGGTTTGGCCTAATTCAGGTCAAGTATGGGTTAGCTTTGATTTGGGCTGACCTGTGGTAGCCCAAGGATGGGTCATGCCAAGTTTGGTTGGGTTTGGGCTTGGTTTGGATGGGTTTGACTCAATTTGACCCATGTGAGTCAAATTGGGTTCATTGAGTTAGGTTGACCAATTGGTCAAATTGATAATTTTGTTTTGTTCAAATGATGATTTGAGATGTTTTTGTTCAATTTGTTTGGTTTAATTTTAAGTGGATTTGGATTTGACACACATTAGTTCATATGGGTCAAATGGGCTAAGTTGACCAATTTGGTCAAATTGACCAAAGTGCTTGGGTAGTGGGTTGGTTTAAGTTCAATTGATGATTTGAAGATGAATATAGGTGTTGATTTGATTCAATTTGGATCTGGGAATGACTTAGATCAATTTGACCCTTTGGGTCAGTTTAGTCTAAATTGGTTAAGTGGGTTGGTTTGATCAAGTTGAGTTCAATTGAAGGTTGGATCATGTTCAACAATCAATTTGTGATGGATTTGAATCATTGGTTTCAATCAAGTTGATTTGGCCCAATTTGGCCCTTTAGGTCAAATTGGGTCAAGAGCCCAAGTTGGCTTGGTTTGACTTGATTGATGGTTGAGTCATGTTCAATATTGAATTAATGATTGATTGAAGGCATTGGTTTCAATCAATTGGGTTTAGAATGACTTTTGGTTCATATAGGCTAATTGAGTAAACTTGGGTCAAGCGATCAAATTGACTTGGTTTGACCTAATTTATTGCAATTGAACAATCAAGGGTTATCAACAATCATTGTATAAGGTATTGAATTGATTAGTTCAATCCAATTTGGGTTGGATTGGAGTTTAGCTCAAATGGGTCCTTTAGGTCACTTTGGGTCAAGTGAACCAAATAGGTCAATTTGAGTTGGATTTGGTAGATTTGGGTTAAATTGGGTCGAATTGAGTTTGATAATTAATTTAGAATTATTTGATGGCTTTGATTGCAATTGATTTGGATTTAATTAGATTTTGGCTCATATGGACCCTTTGGTTAAATGGGGTAACTTAGGTTGATTGAATTGATTTAGTTGGTTTGATATTGATTATAGGTTTTGGAAGGGTTTGAAATGGATATTTGAATGGTTGGAGTGCTTTTGTGAAGTTCAATTATTTGTGGCTCAATTAAATAGGCTTTGGGTTGGATCCATAGGATGATGGTGGAATTGATTTAGGATAAGGGTTATGTTAATTTGGCTTGGAGCTTGGATATGAAATGAAATCCAATTGGGGTTTGATTATATTGGTTTGAGGTTGGATTTTCATGAGTGGATAGGTATAGATTTTGGTGTTGGTCATATGATAGGTAAGTTCCCTTGGTCCCAAGGTATAACCTAAATTGATGGTATAACTTCCTAAGTCTCTAGGCTTGGGTTTAGTGTTCACCTAATCACTTAAAGTGTCCTATGACTAGAGAAATCATAGTGCTTAGAAGACTCCTAAGTCTAAGGAAGGATGAGTTTATCCTCACTCCAAAAGTGAGGTAAAAAAAGGACCCCTAATAGTTGTGGCGTACCTGATAGGGTGCGCATGTATTATTGTTGATCGAGATGATCAACAGTATCTAGGAAGATCACAAGCACTAAGGATGGCCATTCATACCCAAGTAAAGGGATAGATGGAACCATGAATCCTAACATGATGCAATTTCTATATGACAAGGGCATGAAAGAGATGAATGAAATTGGTTTAATTTGTTAAGGATTGGTTTCATGTCAAGGACATAAAGGGAGATAGTTGGGGATGCGCACATGAGTTTGATTGGATAATAGAATGATTTATGCAAAAGACATCAAAGGGGGAGATCCATTAGGGATTGAGATTTGATTGAGTTTGTTTGATTTAATTTGATTTTATTTATGCCCAAGGTATATAAAGAAATCTGTTGGAGATTGAGATTTTTTAAATTTGTTTGATTTGGTTTGAATTGATTTAGAAAATGGATCTGATGGGGGTACAGGTTTGGTAGAGTTAGTTGATTTGTGTCGATTGGAATCTACTGGGGATACAGGTTTGGTTGAGTTTGTTTGATTTAGTTTTGTTGGTTGATTTAATTTGAATTTGGTTGATTAATTAGGTAGAGAATTCATTAGGGATATAGATTTGGTTGGATTTGTTTGATTTGGTTTTGATCTAGTTTGAATTTGTGTTTCATTTTGGTTTGGATTTAATTCCATTAGGGATATAAGTTTAAATTTGATTTTATTTTAATTTATGGTTTTTGTTGATTAATTTGACTTGGACCCTATCAGTTTGTGATGGACTACACTAAGAATGGACTGAGTAAGCCTGGACTACCTTAGTTTTACCTCTCTAAAGGGGTAGCTAATGACCGAAGAGTAGAGACTACTCAACCTAGGGGTTGCCTGTCAGTTTGTAATGGTTGTGCGAAGAAGAAAGTTTGTGGACTCACATCTTCCAAAGTAGAGACAACCATTGGGGTGACCTGTTGATGGCAAAAAAAGTCAAGCCCAACCTAGGGCGACTTCAGAGTGAGTGCCTCTAGGGGTCTTATCTCAACTCAAGAGTAGTCAAGGTTGTTCCTATAGAGTTTTGCTGACATTGCTCAAAAGATAGGATGCCTACTTGAGAAGAGATGTCTGTTGAGGTCATATCCTAATCCATAAGATATTTCACTTTGTTTATTTATTTAGCATGTACCTTGTTGGTTTATGAGGAGCCACACTAAGAAAGTGCCACGGAGGATTTGGCCTATCTCAGATTTAGTGGCCCAAGGAACAATCTGTACATCGACGGTATAGAGCTTCCAACCACAAGGTGGCTACTAGGAAAGGGGAACTGTCTAATTCGATAGTAACCTAGGTCATGTCTAGATAGAGTTATGAAGACGTAGCCTAAACAGAATACCCACAGGGTAGGTGCTTCTGGAGGTCTTATCTTCCCTATAAAATAAAGCCTATAGGTATACGATGGATGACTCAAGGAGAAAGATAAGAACTCACATCTACCAGGGCAGTGTTATCCACCAGGTGGGTTACCGTCAGCAAGGAAAACACTAGCCAACCTAAGGTGCTCATCGATTTTCAATGATCAATCTAGGAAGGAAGCATCAGGGACTCACATCTTCCTACTGATTATTGGGACAATCTGTCATTGGTAAAATAGCTATCTGACCTAGGGTGACTACTAAGTGGAATCAGAAAGAAGGACTGAACCCAAGCAAGTAGTCAAGAGGAAGAGGAGCCACTAGGGGTCTTACCCTAATCATTAGATATAAACTCAAACCTAGTCAATGCATGGTGGCTAGTTCAAGAAGAAAGCTCAAGGACTCATATCTTAAATGATTCATACATCAGGATAGCTTACTGGTTATGCAATAAGACATGCCATATTGATAAGGTGTTCATTAGTTTACATTAGTTAAGCTTCCAAAAATCACAAGGACTCACATTCTCCCAAGAAAAAAGACCATTGGGGGAGACACACTAGCTAAGTAGTGAATTAAATTTGACCTAGAGCAGCTACTAAGTGAGGGCCACTGGGGGACTTATTTCAACTTGAGGTAGCCCGAAGCAAATGGATTTATGTTTATGTGCAATTTTGTGTTTTTGATGTGCTAATGAAAGATAGGATGCCGCTCGGGTTCTCTTATACCTACTCTAAACTCACAATAAAATTTCAGTAATTGGAAAGCTTTCAATTTGAAGAGATGTTCGATTTAAAAAAGGAATTTTATTGATGAAACAAATTGTTTTGAAACATTGTTTATGCATAGTTTTTCTTTAGGTAAAGCTCATTGATAGGAAGCATCAAGCGTTCTCCCTTGTGGTTGATGAGTTGGTAAGATCCACCTTGGTAGGCCTTTTTTATGGAAAAAAGGCATTCCCAACTGGGTTCAAACTTGCCTCCCATCTTGCGATGGGAAATAATTGGTATCCTTAGAATTAAAATAAGCTCTCATACTTGAAAAGCTCTAGGATGGACTAGCTTGTTATGAGCTTGAACCATCTTTTCTTGTATAACTTGAGGTTCTAGCATGCTTGTAAGCATCTCCCTTCCAAACCTTCAAGCTCTTCTAACTACAGCTTGGTATTCTGTTTGATTATGATTTTGCTATCCACAACTATCCTTAGTGATGAGAGTTGAACTTCTAATGGTAGAATGGCTTCAGACCCATACATTAAGGAGAATGGGGTAGATTGAGTTGGAGTTTTGTAAGTACTATAGTAAGACCATAAAGCTTCAATAACTGCTCATACCACTATCACTTATTATTATAGAGTATCATCTTGAGTATTTGAATGAGAGGTTTATTGAAGGCTTCTTCTAGACCGTTCGCTTGTGGGTAGTAGATGGTAGAATATCTCCAATTTATGTTGTGTCTTTGGGAAAAGTTGTTGATCTTGGTGCTCTTGAAACTGGTACCATTATTAGATATGATTCGGTATGGTATCCCAAATCTATAAATGATATGGTTCCTAGAATCAGTACATGCTGAGCTTTGACCTCCTTGAGTGGAATCTCCTCTGCCCACTTGGAAAAGTAGTCCATAGCTGCAAGGATGAACCAGTGACCCTTGGATGAATAAGATCAATAGGACCCACTATGTCAGTACCCCAACACTCAAATGGCCATGAGACCAAGGTTGGATGTAGAATGTTGGGTGGTTAATGTAGGACCACTCCATGTACTTGGCACTAGTGATAATGCCTTGCTACTTCTATGCAATCTGTGATCATCGTCAGCCAATAATACCCAAGTCTCTTGATTTTGGCTTTCATCTTAGGACTGGATTGATGAGCTCTGCATAATCTTGAGTTTACCTCAGTCATAATCTTATGGGCTTCATGCTTATCTAAACAACATAACTACATATGATCGAATGACCATTGATATAAGACACCATCCACGAGGGCATAGGAGAGCGCCCTTTGCTTCAATTGATGTGCTTGAGACTTCTCTTGAGGTAGTTTGCCTTTATTTAGGTAATCAATGAAGGGTTGCTTCTAATCCAGTTCTTCCTCCTCTTTGGCAATGACAACCTCCCTTTCAAGAGAGTATTTATTGATGAGTTCAACATCAATAAGAGGCAAGATGTCTATTATGGACCTCTATTTATATGGACTCATCTTCTAAACATGTCAACTCTTTGGCAAGCCTGGCTAAGGCATCAGCTATGACATTCCCTCCTTGAGGGATCTTGTAGATTGTGACCTCTAGAATTTGAGATAACAACTCCATAGTGTACTTTTGATAGTGATTGAGTTTTAGGTTCAAGGTCTTGTAGGACCCATCGATCTGGTTGACAACTAGTTGAGAATCCCTAAAGATGTTGATATTGTGAATGCCTAGCAAGATGACTAACTCCAAACCTACGATCAAAGACTCATATTCAGCTTCATTATTGGTGCAAGGTTCAAATTGATGATATGAGAATCTCATCATATCATGGTCTGGAGTTAGGAGGACTATTCCTACCCCTGGCTTGCCCTAAAGAATATATTATGGTTCTTCTACCCTTTGAGAGGAAGCCGCGCCATCAAAATACATCTCCTAACAATGAATGCTTGAATCCCCTAAGTTCATGATTTTTTCATTGGAGAGATCATCACTAAGTAGAGAATTTGTAGGAAGTGGGTGTGCTACTAAGAAATCCATGAGTGCTTGTCCTTTCCGCAGGAGGGTATGAATGTGATCAAACTATGATAATATCATGGACCATCATGCTAATCATCCAGATATGATCAGCCGTGTCATGAGATATTAGAGGATTGATTCTAGAATCAAGTTCACTTTATGAGAAAGCATATAATGCCATAGCTTTTGGGCTACAAAGATTAAGGCTAGGCAATGCTTTTCAATGGGTGGATAATTTATTTCAGCAGGTATCTGACAACGACTGAGATAGTGGAGATTGTTCTCTTTCCCTTTGTTGTTGGCTTGGTCTAACAAAGCACCAAGGGAGTTGTCTAATGTAGTAGTGTAAAGGATCAAAGGTTTTCCCTGGATAGGGGCGGAGAAAATTGGCAGCATCATGAGATATTGTTTGATGCTCTTAAAGTCATGTTGGCACTTATCATCCCACTTGAACTTGGCCTCTTCTTGACTAGTGCTGAAAATAGTTAGCATCTGCATAATAGGTTGGATATAAAGCATCTTAGATATGCCAACCTCCTTTGAAAAGATCTTAATTGGGTGAGTCTTTTAGGGGGTAATATTTCCAATATCACTTTAATCTTCTTTGAGTTAATTTCAATTCCACAGTGTCAGACAACTAACCCAAGAAACTTCCCAGAAGATACACTGAATGCACACTTTAGAGGGTTTAATTTGAGGATGTAATTTTTAACTACAAAAAAATTACCCTCGAGGAAAAGAGATGGTTTTATTTTTCCTTGCTTTTGATTATGAGATCATTGACATATCATTCAACTTGGTGGTGAATGAGTTCATAAAAGATTCAAGTCATGGCTCGCTGGTATGTGGTGCTAGCATTTTTAAGGCGAAAGGCATGACTTTATAACAAAATATTCTAACCAGGTTTGAAAGTAGCATTCCTTTCATCTTCAGCTACCATCTATATTTGGTTATATCCAGATGAACCATCCATGAAAGAGAAGATCATATGAGATGAGGCAATGTCCACCATTAGTTCTGGTATTGGTAGTGCAAATTCATCTTTTGGACATGCCTTGTTAAGATTCTTAAAATCAAAGCATATATGAATTTGGCTATTCTTTTTCTTAACTAAAATGACGCTAGCCAACTAGGTGGGATATTTTTTCTCCCGGATGAAACTAGCATCGATCAATTTGTTGACTTCAGAAATGACCTATTATTCAATGTCTAATAGCATGCATCTAGGAGCTTTTTTGATAGGGTTAGCATCAAGTTGTATCACTAGCTTATGAACTGCCATGTTAGGAGCTAATCCAAACATTTCTTTATAATTCCATGCAAAGCAATCCTTAAACTCACTGAGTAGCCTAACTAAGTCATTGTTTTCAATTTCATTCAATAAAGAACTGATCTACATCGGGCGTGGATCATCTTCAGTCCCCAAGTTGATTTCTTTGAGTTTATCAATGATTGATTAGATTTTTTTTTTGAATTCGAGAGGTGCATCTTTGACTTGGAAATCATCTAGGTTATCTGAAGTTTAAACACACCTCCTCATATGAGTTAATGTAATTTGAAATGAACTTATTAGATTGCAAATGATTGGTGTTGACCAAGCAGTAGTCATCATCATCTAACGAACCTACTGTGCCAAAGCCTAGTCCGAGTCTTGATTAAGAGTTCTTACATTTGTTGTTCCATAGCCTTTCAAAGTATTCTGATCTATGCTTAAACCATGCATGTGGAATTAAACCTTTCTTTGCTAAATTATGAACATAAGATGAGTACTAATCAAAAGAAAATTCTATTAATTCTTTATATAAACTATCCTCAAGTTCTATATCAACTTCCTAACTTGAGGATGTTGCTCCTGGATAGAACCTCTAAATCTTTGTGGTTGTACATGCTTTGGGGGCTTCTTTAACTACCAAACCCTCAACTTTTTATGAGAAAAGTGGGGTTAGAGCTAAGGTTCCCATTTGATGCCTGATAATTTTACATAATAAATACTTGGATACACTTATGCTTTACTTAGGGAACTAGATCTTCATCATTATCTAGCTCGAGTGTCACCTCCAATGGGATCTATTATCGAGAAGATCTAGCTGATGTGCTAACTACATAAGACTCACCCTTTGAAATAGATTCCAAGTCTATGTAGATAGCAGGTGTACTCCTAGATGCTGGAATGAATCTCCTGGTGGGTGGTAAGTATGGAGGCCTTCTACCCCTAGGACTCCCTCTAGACTTGCCTCTTCCTCATCCTGGTGGAGGTCGGGCCATCCTCCCACTTGTTTGAATGGAGTAACGAACTGTAGGTAAAATATAATCTCGAGCTCTACCTCCTCCCTAAAGTTTTCTTCTCATCCCTTTTCTTTTCTTTTTCACTTTCTTTTTCTTTTTCTTTTCTTACTTTTCTTTCTTTTACTTTTTTCCTCTTTTTCATTTTGACTAAGGTCACGAGGCAAAACATTTTTTTTCTTAGGGAGATAGTAGGCTGCATCTTCATATATCCTGACCTCATGAACTATAAATGTTTTGAGATCTCCTTTAACATAACATTTGATCTCACCTCTTAGGAACTTGATGCACTGATGTAAGGAAAATGGAACCATATTATTCTCATGTATCCATGGCCTCCCAACCAAAGCATTAAAAGATGTATCTGAATCTATTATGTGAAACTTAGCTTATCTTCCAATCATGTATCTCCAAAGGTAACATTATGGAACCCAAGTCCTTCTAGCCTTCTTCATTGAATTCTTTCAACATCATCCTCTGCTTGGAGTTTAAAAATATTGATCTTTATGTAGGCAAGGGTTCTTAAACTCATACTATTAATCAATGCACCTAGATCAACTAGAACTCTAGATAGCCTAAATCTACCAACATCCATTATAATTTAGAGGGGACGGTTGTGCTCAATCTTCCTTAGAAGTAGGTCTTCATCTGTGAATGTAACTTCTAGGAATTCTTTTGAGAAGCATGCAATCAATTGAGCTAAGCATATTTCTAGATCAAGAAAAATTTTGATTAATGATTCTCTCATCTCTTTGGATAAGATAATTGCATCATATATGCTTAACTTAGTTGGCAACTTTCTAAGGTATATGAGGATGTTGTAATCAACTTTGGGCTAGTCCTCCACATGCATATCCATGGGTGGAGCATCCTGTGGAGGGGATATATGCTCACTGAACCAATGACCTATTTTTCCTTATCCTGAGGTGCTACCCTATGAGATAAAACTTTGCCACTATGGAGGTTGACTTTTGTGACATCTTGAAATGAAGATCTTGTGGAAAGTTCTACTTGCTCATCGGGTATACCTATAGGTTCTCCTAAAGGATCATTAGAGTTAGATGACTCCAAATCAATCTCAAGAGGTGAACCTTGATGATTCAAAAAGGTGAAATCCATTTCTAAATCAGAATGGGATTGAACAAAATTATTTGAGTTGTTATTATTTTGACTTGGAGAGCTTTCTATAAGAATAAAATCACTAAGATCATCAAAGGTAGAGAAATGTAAATGGAATCAATCTTCATCATTGATTTCTTTAATTATAGATGTGGTACATGGTAGAAATCAAGTAAAGTAAGTGGTATGAGTGGCTTGGTGCCCTGATCCACTGATACAATGCTTTTGCTGGAGGTGGAGCAGCTAGTAGATGTGGTAACTACAATGGTGGAAGAAGTAGTGTTGGACTTGAATGGTGGTTGCGCTATGGATCTATCCTGGCCAAGTGAACGCTACTACTGTTGGGCTTCCACCCTCCCTGAGTTGTCACTCATAACTGGCAGACCTTCCTTAATGTTGGAGGTGTGAGCTGAGTCAGGCACCTGCAGAGAAAGTTTCTTGATTTTAGAAATTATTTTTTTAGAGGTACGAGATAAAGAAATATCCCAACTTCTTTCATCTTAAGAGGATTAGGTGTATCCCCAAAGATTACTTTGACAAAACTAGAATGTTATTTTGCTAAGTACTCTTTAGGGATAACTATAGATCCTAACTTAATGGTTGCGCTCAAGCCAATCCTTGAAAGTGAAACAATCCTCTAAGACATGACCTACAATGTGGTGGTTGGAGTAGTAGTTACGATCATCAGTCCTGCCCACATCCTCCAGCTTTCTAGGCTTGAGTAGCTGAAAATCAAGCTTCTTAAGAAGGTTCTTAAAGATCTTCTGACTACCTCCCTTTTGAATGAATATGGTTTGTTGAGTTTGTCAGTAACAGTAGGTGGAAAGTAGCTACCTGGCGGTGGATACTAGTACCGCTAATGTGTAGGCTACTATGGTGGTGGACATTGTGGAGGCCGAGATAGTGGAAGAGGTAGTGGAGGCTACTGAACTCAAGCCTCTCAAACTGTGCTCTCATTGGCTACTTCCTCTTATCAACTACCACTACAATCCCTAGCCTCTTCTCAAAAACCCTCCAAGGCTTGGGATTGGATGACTAGTCTGAGAAGGGTAACTATTTGGCTTCCAATTGTTAGTTAGCCACCTTACTAATTAATTTTTCAAATATCTTAATGGTTAAACCTTTTAGCATGAAGGTGATCAGGCCATGAGAATTCTTGAGTAGAATCTCAATGACATGCTGCTCTTACAACTGTGGTTCACATTTCATACTTAGGTTGTGCCATCTAAGAATGTAATAAAAAGGGACTCATTTGGTTTTTGTTTCTATACAATAAGGTCTCCTATAGTTACCCTTTGTTGAGCTCCTATAAACCTCTTGATGAAGATATGCTCCAACTCTGTGAAAGACTTCATCAAACCATTATACAGTTTGGCATACCAATCAAAAGTAACCTCTGAAAGGCTACTGATAAACTACCGGATGAGTAATGTGTCACTACACCGGCGTTGCAATAATTAGCTCAAAAATGTGCTATGTGCTTCCTTAGGTTCCCACTTCCATCAAAAACCTTGAAGGATGGTAGCATAAAACCCTTGGGGTTTAGAACTACATTAAATTTCTCCAAGTAGGTTCTACCCTTTGGCACAGATGAGCTCCCTTGGTCTTGTGCCAACACTTCTTTCACTTGCTGCTCTACTATCTGCTTGTGTCTTTTTCTTGCATGAAGGTGCTATCAGTCACCTTCCTATGCAAACTACCAATGTCTTCATACATAGGAGTGCACTTGGGATGATATAGGGTGTGTACTAGCTTAGGTTGATTGACCTCCATAGGAGTAGGCTATGAAACCAGGGCTTGGTTCTGTAAGGCTAAGACCATTGCCATCAACTCCTCCACCCTTCTCTCCATTCTATCAATTTGATCATCTTTTTGTTTCATTTGTTGGAGGAGGCATTGAGTTGAGTTTGATGCCTCACCTTCCTTAACTACAATGTCTTCTTGGCTAGGTTGTTCTCTATGCAAGGATCTTCGGGTATCCACCATGTGAATCTTAGTGGTATCATCCAAAAGGTCATCTTCATTAGCATTGAAGTCAACCATATCATCCTCTTGGTCTGAATGATCATCCCCGACTATCTGCCTCACCATGATATAATATTCCTCTAGAATCTCATCTAAAAAATGGTCATCTACCAGACCCGGTGCTACTAAAACATAGGTTGAATGGTGACTACCAACTAGACTGAGCTCTGAAGTAGAAATGCAATGGATGGTCTAGGATGGTGGAGTGCTCTCCCTTACTAAATCAACAACAAGGGTCATCATGGTATCCACTCCTTCCTTCTCCTCCAACTGAATGGTGACACAATAATCCTCTAAAATCTTATCTAAAAATGGTCATCTATTAGACTCGATGCTACTATAACATAGGCTGAATAGTGACTACCAATGAGATTAAGCTCTGAAGTAGAAATGCATTGAATGGTTTGGGCAGGTGGAGTGCTCTCCCTTATTGACTCAATAACAGGGGTCATCTCGATATCCCCTCCTTCCATCTCCTCTAGGTGTGGTGGTGGAGTGACCATGACACACTTCATCCACCACTCCTTCTTCACAATCGGGATGGAAGGTCGAGCGGGAGAGCTCAGACTCACCTTAATGGGCAAAGTAGATGAAGTGGGGGTCCTTGGGATGTAGTCGGATCACCAAGGGGGATGCTCTCTCAGATGTGAGCTTGTGGAACTTTGTGAGGACTTTAGATGGTGGAACTTGAACTAGTGAAGGTGGTCAGTGAGTGGAGTGGTGTAATAGGGGTGAGACTAGCTGCCTCTTTATCAAAGATCTCCTATGGCTAGAATCGGTGAGTACAATTTTGTCTAAATGATTAGCTTTATCAGCCTACCGATAGGAATGATCAATCAAAGTAGAGGCCACCAACTACCTGGCAAACCTCCTTCTGTCCCTCTTGCCCGCTTGGGCTGCAACTTTGGCCTAAGTGGCCCATTCTTTATGAATTTGATCCCTAACACTCCCAGGGATCAACCTCCTCAAGTCATGTAAAGTGTCAAACTCCGAGAGTCTATGGGCTCTTTCAATTCTCCTAAGCATGTCAAACTCCGATTGTCATTTCTATAGTCCTCCTCTCTCTCTCTAAATTTTAGAGGGGGTGAAACATACTACCACCAACAAGGGGAGGGGTCTCATAAAGGGAACCCTCCTCATCCACATGGGAGGCTTCCTCAACCTCCTTCACCACACACTCGTAATGTTTCTTGATCTTTCTATTCTTGTTACGACTCTCTTAGTCAAAGGAACGGGATGGGAACCAATCTGACCTCAAATGTGGGGGAAACTATCTCAGAGGCTAAGATAGTCTTCCCCTTTAGGGTAGGGGTAACTACAGAGGTGGTATTAGCGGGCTGAAACTGCATCAAGCACAACTGGCACAATTGGCAAAACTGGTAGGGGAACCTCTATAGCCTTCTTATTCAAAGAGGTAAACTAAAAATTAGAGTGCAAGTAAAACTGTAGAAGTGGCTTCTTATCTACCACCTCCTCCCTACTGACTGTGGTGAGGGCAGGTCCCTCGCAGGTGACCTTGAAATGTTGAAATCTAAGGCCAAACTTGATGACAAGGGTGGTGGTGAGTATGGACTGATATAGGGCTAAATTCATAGTAGAAGAGAAGGAGAAGATCAACTTGCCAAACGACATGATGCTGACTAACTAAAGGAAGGGAAAAAAGATGACACAGGGCTGGGATCTTTGGTGCACTATTGGAAAGAGAGAACATGATTAGACTTTGCTTTATTGTTATTGACTTTTGATTTTTGATTTTGAATTAGAATCCTAATTTAATAAATTTGATTATGCTAAATGTGGTTCATTTGTATGTTGTAGAGATTTTGAAAACTTTGGAGAAGAGACTTTGACTTTTCTTAGGCCTTCATTGGAATTTTGGAGAATGTTGGATGAACTTTGCTTTATAGTGAGGCTTCATATGTTTGAAGGAGAAAGTTTATTTTAATTTAAATTGGAATTTTTTTCTTAGAATGCTAAGGCTTGCAATCCATCAACACAAGATTATGGAATGCTTAAGAGGTGAGGATTTATACTTATAGCCTAAAGGAAACAAGCAACCTCAGATCCTAAATCTAGGATGCTTTAGCACAATCTAGAAGTAAAACCTAAATCTAAATGGAAGGCAGACATAGAAGTTTACCTTCACAAGAGAGGATAAACTCATCCAACTCTTTTAGACTTACAACCACTTAGAGTGCCCGCCAGCTAACACCTCTTATGATTCAAAACTATGTAGGCTAGTCTTATGAAATTGCAAAATGGTTAAGCTATTATTTAATTAGAAAAGAGGCTAGACTCCTAAACTCACTCCCTAAGAGACTAGATCATGACTGGTATGAATTCATGACTTAGACTAAATGCAAAATTTTATAAATTTTTATATCATTTTGACACATAAATTTCGGACAAAGGCTTGGGACAATTATGCCTAAATGCATGATGAAATTAGATTATTGGCTAAATCAGCCAAAGGAGGTGTTTTCCACTACAAGGGATGCTCTCACTGTCAAGCATTTCCCTATCATGCAAGAGTGGAGACCCTCCATATTCAAGAAAGAAAAATGATGATATGCATGATATTGGAACATACATCATTCAACTATGGGGTTGATAAATCTCTAAATTATTTTGATTATTGCCTAAGTTTTAGAGTGAGGTTATGAGTTATTTTAAAATTTAGTTATGAGTTATTAATTGAGGTAGAAAAATTTATTTTATCATAAAGAGCTTACTGCATCTAGGCCACACATTCAATTATCAATCTTTAAGAAACCTATGAAAATCAAGTAATTTATATTACACAATTTAATCATACCAACAAAACATTTATAAATTATCATAAAAGAATAAATGATCAGTGTGGTTGAGTACCTCTGTACACCCTGGGAGAGAGAAAATTGGGTAGCTGAGCTCTACCCTTATACAACTTGGATTATGAAAGGATATTATAAATGAAATTACTTAGATGCTATGGGGTTCTTCACTCTTCATTCTTTCTTCTTTTCTTCCTTTTATTTGCTTCAAGGCTTCAGAGGGCCTCC
This sequence comes from Cymbidium sinense, assembly GCA_021442155.1. Taxonomy (NCBI): domain Eukaryota; kingdom Viridiplantae; phylum Streptophyta; class Magnoliopsida; order Asparagales; family Orchidaceae; genus Cymbidium; species Cymbidium sinense. The sequence goes on from CM038215.1 coordinate 54,959,866, forward strand.
CATGACTTTTCCTTTAGCCATTGTTCATCCTAAACCCCATAGCACTAATTGTAATTCCTATTGAAAAATTACATATTTAAAAAGTAAAATCTAACTACACCTATATGACAGATGTTAGCTATATCATATATACAAACCCAAATAGTTATATAACATATTTTAGGCTTAGCACCCTACACATGGGTAGCCAAGCCCACCTATCCTAACATGGATAATGCGTAGGGGCATAAGCAACCTGCAATCAAAAGCATTTATATTGATTTTAGTGGCCTCGTTAGCATAATCCCCTGCAAAAAATAACATTAGGTTAACAACAGCCTACCATCCAGTCTATAAATAATAATCATAACATCCAATCTAAAATATTTCATCACAAAACAAAACACAACATTATAATATACACCGTCTAAACTTAAAGCTAGAAGTGGTGACTTAGCATTCTAATGTGTGTGCTTAGGCTTAGTGAGGTATGTCTTAGCTAGGCAGAATTATGATTATCTAAATTTTCGAATTATTTATTATAAAAATGAAATGTTGTTTTACTTTAAGTTATTAAAAGGATTTACAAATTTTAATTTGTATTTTTGTTTTGTTTCATTTGAAATTCACTTAGCATCTAAGTGTTGTCAAGAGAAGAAAGAGGCCTAACCTCTTTCATCCCTACACTAAGTTATTTTCTAAAGCATATTATTATGACTTGGTATCTTTTAGTGAATGATTTATTAAGTGTTTTATTAATCTTAAATTTGGGTAAATCTTAAAGAATCCTATTTAACATGAAAAGTATCTTAAGATTAATGAGGTTGAATTTCCATCACATAGATAATGTTGTACCATTCCTTTTCATCATTAATAAAATGCATATGATTTTAAACTTAGAATACCTATACATATAATGTATTTTGGCACAATTAGATGATTATGAATGCATGTATTTTAGTAGAAAAGAGAGATTTTTATTCCTTAGCTAAGTACACACACACATGTATTAAAGTTTTAAGCAAGTACATGCTGTTGTTTAAACTAGGGAAGTGAGATAATCTAAGACCTCCTTGGGGCTACTTAAATCCTTGTATTCTTGAGATGTCCAGACTATGTACTTACTATCTTAAATACATATGAAAGTACACACAACCATGAGAATGATAATCAAGAAAAGATTATATTTTAGTGAATTATTTACACATGTAAAGTAAAGTTCTATCCAGATTCTAGTACAAGTATACATAAGAATAAAATTTAAATAAGTACATGCCTTTATTAATTAGGGAAGTGAGGTAATCTAAAACCTCTATGGGGCTACTTAAAGCCTTGTATTCCCATGATGTTTAGACTATATACTTATTATCATTCAAAAATATGCAAACCCATGCATGAATCATAAAGATAAAATGATACATTGACATGTTTAGGTTATAAGCACTTGTAAATCCTATGTAATATTCATAGCTAATATCAATTTAACTTTTCATTTATAATTTTGAAAATAATTTTATAATTTATTAGTGATAATAGCCACACATATAATATGACTGATTCAACACATGTAACTTTACATACATAAGTATATTCATTTGATTATTTGATTTAAAAACATGAATGGATGATATAATGGCATACTAATGATTGAAACAGAACAATTGAACACTTTCACATAATTCATTTAACTACATTAATTTCTAAGGACAATCAAGTTGAATAAAATCATTTAAGAAAAACCAAAGCTTCTTATGAAGTTTGATTTTGGATTTGAATTATTAAACTCAAAGAGAAGAAATAATATTTGATTTTTTTACCCCATCCCATATTTATGATTTAATATGTTTAAGGAGAAATAATTAAGTAACTTTTATGGATTAATTAAGTTTTAATCATTAAGTAATTCATTTAATTACCCTTTCCTATATTTCTTTAATTTAATTAATCATTTAATTATGAACTTCTAATGATATGCAAATGTTAAATTAAAATTGCAATGCACTTAGAGACCTAAAACAATGAAGCTCATAATTAAGTATTAATTAAATTAAAGAATCTAATTCAATACTTATATGATTTTCTCACACCCATGGGTTAATCATAATTTCCTTATGACTCTTTATGCTATTGAACAAATAAAGAGGAACCCATAAATTCAAATTCAATTATCTAATCTAATTACCATTTTAATTTGATTTAATTTCATCATTAATTACATAGTTAATTCCATAATTAAATTATGAACTAATTACCCTCCTTAATGAAATGAATTTGGGCAAGTAATTAGGAAAGATGTCCTAATCACCCCTCATCATTTCATTATTAATCAGTGATTAATGATAATTAATTACTTAATTTTTACTACTTAGAATTTTTAATAATTATTAAATTTATTAATGAGGGCGATTAAGATTTGAATTTTAAATTCCTCTAATTACTTAGCTAATAAATTCCAAGAAATTTTGGGAGGTGAAGGACATCCCAAAGAATCAACACATTTAATTTGAGACTCATTAGTGAAAAAATTAGGCTTAATTAAGCTAATTAAAAAAAGTTTCCAACTTTAATTAAGCGTTGTTCATTGTTCCAAACATAGGGAACTTAGTTTTTATTAAATTCTTCTATGTTTAACATTATCAGAATTAATTTACTCATATCTTTAGTATTTTTCTATAATCACTTATGATTTTTCAAAGTTTAGATTAATTAAATACATTTTAAATTCTAATTAATCCCTAATCCCATTGGCGCCATGCAGGAGCTAACATGGCAGCGCGTTCCACATGGCGCCACAGGATGGACACTTAAACCATCTAGCGTGATGTGTTGAGTTGGAGGTGGCGGATGCGCTTTTGTTCTTAATGGATTAAATTGGATAAATGTAATAGATTAATCATAACCATTCATTCTAATCACACAAAATGGATGGCAGGTGATCCTTCATCCTCCAAGCACTAAAAGACGGACACAATCCACCCTCCTCCGCTCAATCTGAGCTCACTAGAGCTCATGAGGTATCGGGATCGACTCCAAAAGATTTAGAGAAGAGATTGAAGGAGACCCTATGGTGGAAATCACACAAAAATGCAAAACACTTCATAAAAGACCAACTCCTAGAGACTTTTCTATGGTTTGCTGGAAAAATACCATGTCGGAGCTTAAGATCGATGGTCCAATGACTGAGGTAGCTTCATCTTGAAGAGACGAAACCTATTGAGAAGCTCATGAGTTTCCTCCCCGCCGGTGGCTTTGTGGACCAAACGCCACCCTCTAAGCTCATTGGAGTTGGTCTAAGAGTGGTCTCGGGTGATCGAATTGATCATGAATTGATTCATTTTAGATCACTAGAGCTTGGGGAAGGTGTGGGAGAAGTTAATTGAAGTTTGGTGAGGTTTGAGTGGAGTTGGATGGAGAAGGGGATTGATTTTCTCTCGGGTTAGGTCTCGCTAATGATGGGAATCTCAAGAGAGATAGGGAAAGCTCTGGGGATGCTCGTCTCTAAAAAATGCATCCATAAAGGGTTCATTCATAATTTTGGAAACTTGGTTTATTTATTGTGTTTGTCTTAAGTTTAGGTTAATTATTTGAATGACTTAAATTCAACTAATTACCAAATTATGCCATTTTGTGGTTTATTAAGTTTTTGTGGGTTTCATTGGTGTTTTTAAGTTCATTAGGATATATTATGTTGATTTAAAGTGATTTAAACCATTTTTTATAATTTATTTTATTTTATTTTAATTTATTTAAATAAAATTGAAGTTTTGAGTTTGAAATTTGATATCTTTTGAATTACTTAGCAATAATTCATGAAAAGTTTTCCTAAGGTGTATTTTAACCTCAATTTTAGTTTCCCAAAGTTTCCTTTCAAATGGATTAATGGTTTATGATTAATTTAAGATTAATTAATTTCATTCAATATTAAATTAAGACAAATTAACCCTAAGATTTATTGAGGATTTTAGGTTTAATTCCATAAAGCCATCATTTGCATTTTTTGGATTTATATTTTATATTATATGATTTTATGAAGTTTCTAACCCTTTTTAATGATTTTTTTAATGATTTAAAATGAGAATTATAGTTTCAAATAGCAGCACCGATGAGGCACCGATGTGGCCGTTGCCATGTTGGGCAGCTCCATTGGGCCATGTGGAATCCATGCAGCAGCCACAAGAGATGAATCTTGAACATTTGATCGAAGATAGAATGGTCACAATTTGTTCTACAATTTCTTATAGGGGTTAAATTAGAACGTGTGGCTAGATCTCAGCCATTCATTCTAAATAGAAGGAACAGATAGTGGAGATCATTCCCCATTCATCTTTGGCAAGAGACAAACACCATTCATTGAATTTGATCAATTTTTGGCAATCCAAGGCTAATATCAACGTGATTTCAATTGCAAAATGATCAATGATCAATTTACAATTGATCTATACTATTTGATCCTCAAGGGGATTAAATTCATTTTAAACCTGACCAAAACATTTTTCTATAAAGGTCGATTGTAATACATACCTAAATTCCAGCGATCCCCAGTGGTCATTCTGCTTTGAGCACCTTTGCCTTGATGGGATGAAGCCATAGATTTGATTTGGTGGCTTGCTTTTTAACTAAACACATTGAAGACCAATGTGTGGCCATTTTCCATAAGATTTGACCATTTTCTAGCTCGTTGGTGGTGACGAGCCTCTGTGAGGATTCGATTGGGGTCACCTTGACCCCTAAAACATGTTGGGATGTTCAATTTGAGGTTAAACACTTGCCTTCTTATTTTGCCTTTGGAGATTAAGAGATGGCCACCCTATATTGCCAAATTTTGTCTTGTCCGTGGTGAGAGGTCTAGAAAATGCTCCAATTCTCCTTCTCTTCATCTTGTGAATGATTTGGGATGACAAGAGGGGGATGAGAGCGCCTATCTCTCTCTTTCCACACATGGCCAAGAGCCATGTATTTAAGTTCTTAGGTGGCCAGATTCTAGCCATCAACAGCAGGAGGCTCAGCCAAAGGGTGGGTTTTATTCTTCTTGGCCTTGTGAGTGTATTTGGATAAGAAGTTTGAGGGGAGGAAGGCTTTTCCTCCCCTTTTCTCCCTTGGTCGAGAGAGTGGCTTCATGGAACTCTCATCTCTCTCTTACCTGCTCTCATGAAGAAGAAGTCAATTCCTCTTTTGCTTGAGGTATTATCACTTCATTCCAAACCTTAGAATTTTCCCCTAAGAGGTGGTCAAATATAGCTTGGATAAAATCCTCGGGATTTTGGATAAAGCGAGGAGGAAGAATCCACCAAGCATCTTTACTTGGTCAAAACCTTAACTCATCTCCCTTTAACTTTACTCATGGATTTTTGCATCACCACCACAACCCTTAGGCTAGTGTTTGGCTACCCAAATCAAACCCAATGTGAGTTTGAGGTTAAATCTAAATCCATTTGAATTGGATTGGACATTTGAACCCAATTCAAGCATGTGGATTCAAAGTGTTTTTATATTATTTATTTTGATTTAATTCATTTAATTTTGGTTTAATTGATGATATATTATGTTTTAATTTGATTAATTCAATTAGAGTTTAAATTAATTTTGGATTTTTTTCAACTTAACTCATTTAGACTTAAATGGGTTAAGCTTGATTTCAATTGGGTTGAAATGACCCATTTGAACTCAATTGAATTTTTGGACTCCAATCATGCTTGATCACATGAGTAAGATGATTTGGAGTGATTAATTTCAATTGATTTTAATTTTATTTTAATTTGAACCCATTTGACCCAAAGTGGGCTTAATTGATTAAGCTTGGGTTCATTTGTATCAAATGACCAATTTGACTAAATTAGACCCAATGATGGGTTGGATTAAGTTTGATTGTCATTTTCAAATGATTTTGAATAATCAAATTGAGCTGATTTCAATTTAATTTGGGTTTGGACCTAATAGGACCAATTTAGGTTCATTTAGACTAAGTGGTATAATTAACCTAAGTAAGACCTGAATAAATTTCAATTTTTTAGATTCATGATTAAACATGTTTATTTTATCATTTGAATATTTAAAATGATTTTATTTGGTCAATGTTTTGTGGGTTGACCTTTGACTTGGTGGGACCCATATAAGTCAAACCCATGTCAAAAGGGTTGACTAAATTTCCCTTTGATTTGAATTTGGATTCATTCATTTTGATTTAACTTGAATTTATTTTGATTTATTTAGATTTGTTTTGATTTTATTTAAGTTTGAAATTAAGGTTGATTCTACATAAACCCATTAGGTTAGATCGAGCCCATGCACTAAGTTTCTAGATGTAGTGTCTTAAGTACTTAATTAGGAGGTTCCTAATTTAATATTAGGTGTCCTAATTATTAATTTTAGAAGTGATGTTAACCTCTTCAAAAAATAATGTCAACACACATTAGTGGGGAAGAGTTCTTTTCAAGCTTAATTTAGATAAAGTAGGAAATGCCTATAGATACTAGAATATCCAGTAGGTATTTCAACTAACCTAGCATTGGGCATTATATTTTGAGATTGAATTTATTGAGTTCTGAATATATATTTTATTAAAAATCTAAGACATAGATTCTAGCAGTACAAGACTACAAAAATGCCTAGGATTGGAGACTTATTCTTAGAAGGATGCTTTAGAACCTAAGTCTATAAGTGCTTCTAAGATAAGTCACAGGCTTGACCTAGTTTAAGTTTTGAAATTATTAGTTTCTCTCACTTGAGGAAAGGAACCTATCATTGACTTTTTTGGACTTATCACCCACCTGGAAGAGCTGTCAGTTAACACCACCTAAGTAAATTTTTAAATTCATGATGCCATCTTATGTATGCAAGATGCCTAAGATGTTACATTTTAGGAGAGAATCTAGAACCCTAAACTCACTCCATAATATCTAGGATCATGCTAGGTATGATATACACCTAACTAATGCAGCAATTTTTAACTTTTAAATGTTTTGACTCATAATTCATTTAAGGCCTTTGGGGTATGCAATTTATGCTTACAATGAGATGCAGTTAGGAGTGGTCATGGGCCAAATCAAAATAAGAAGGCACACTTCCTCTAGAAGGTGTTCATCCTCAAAGGCCAGAATGTGCATGGGTGAACCACCCAATTCAAGGATTTTGAACAATATGCTAGCATGGTTCGCAAAACATAATTATTTCTAGTTGCTTTTAAGTTGCACCTTAGGCTTTAATTTATGTATAAAGTTTTAAATTTCATTATGTTTACATTATTTAGATTTAAGTTGGGTAGAAAATTTAATTTTCTTAAGAGCCTAACGTCTAGGCATTCATCATAGAAACATACCATGAAAGAAACCTAGAAAAGTAAAAAATTATTATTGTGCACTCAAAATAAATCATTCCGAATTTAATCAATCAGAATAGGCCAATATGGCTGGGTATCATTATATACATTAGAAGAAAGAGAAAAATAGGCAGTTGAGATATGCCCTTATACAGCTCGACCTAGAACTAAAATTCTAGATCTATTGGTCTTTCCTCAAGATTATCTCCTTCTTCACGAACCTCCACGGGCTTCATATGAGATTACAACTAGTAGGGTCAGCTCCTACTATTCCTAGAATCTATAGATCCTAACCTAATTTTAAGCTCAAATTACTTTCAAAATTTTAAAATAAATTCTTAAACCCTATAAAATAGATATTAGAAAATACACACAACACATAATAATTATATTTACAAACATACGGGCTAAAAAGAAAGTCCTAGCATCAAGACTAGTAGGCAAACAATCCTAGCCAGCCAATCTAAAATAGTACACCACAAAACAAGAAAAATATTTCACATTACATCATAGAGTATCACAGATCAACCTAACATAAGGTGATCAAATTATCCAGTGTGTGAAGAAAAATGAGCTTGTGTGGTATTACTTTACTAGGCATTTTAGCTTTAAGTTTTCATGTTTTAAATTTGTTTAATTTACCATTAGTTGGTTTTAATTTAAGTGGTTTATTTGTTTTATGTTTTATTTCTTTTTTGAATTCCATTTTATGTTGAAGTGGAATTTAAGTTTTCAAGAATGAAGAATAAGATAAATTCTACTTTGGGTGAAACCCATTCTATTCAACATTCTAAATCCTAATAGAATGATGTCTTTACCCTAAGGTAAAGATTCATTCCAAGGGCCATGCTAAAAGCTTAGGTGTCATTAAATTTATTTGAGTTTGATTTGATTTAATGACTTAATTTTATTTGGAAATTTGATTAAGGTTCATTCTTATTTCACTTCTCTTGATTTGATTAAATGTTCCTTAGTTTGATTTATGATTTTTTGGTTAATAACCTTTGATTAAGATTTAATATATTTTCTTAAATCTTATCTAAGAGTTTAACCATATAGCATGATCAAATTTAATGTTCATTTTGGTTTGATCAAATGATTTGATTTATTTAATTTGAGTTGACTTATCACTTATTTCATTAGTGTTTATGTTTATTTAACTTGAATTAGTTAACTTAATACATTTATGTTGATGTATTAATTTCTTGGATTAAGTTGATTTATTATATGTTAAAGTCAAATCTTTCGAGATGATATTTTATTGTTTCATTCACAACCTAGGAATCCTAAGGAAGTTTTGGGTACCAAACCTAACATAGGCCATTTCAAACTTTTAGGTTATTTAGGTTTAATTGATTTGTTTAAGCACTTTTATTTGCATTTAGAATTATAACATTGATTAACCTAAATGGATTTAAGGAATTTCCATGTTAATGAATTTCATATTTGGATATGAAATTCAAAAGTAAATGAGTTCTGATTTTAATTGATTTATCATGAATTTGTTATTAACTTAAGGTTTAATTTTTTTTTTTTTCATTTCATTAAATCCTAAGTGTCTGATTAATCAATTCCCTAAACTTCAAAGGTTTGAAAAATTTTCTTCAAGCATTCTGATGTTAATGAAAATGTTTAAGTTGATTTTATGAATTTTCATAATTTCCATGATTTTCTGATTTATTATTTCATTTAAATTGGCCTAAGGAATGGATATCTAATAACTTCAAATCCAAAGGTCATTTGACCTTGAAATTTCTATGGCAAGTGGGATTCCTTACAAATTTAAGTTTCCTAAAGTTTCATCCTAATTAGATGCATAATTTAAGGTTAATTAAGATTTTAAATATCTTAATAAAACCTAAATTAAGCCTAAATTAGGGGGAATCTATTAGATGTTTTGATTTTCCTAAATTCCTCTATAGAATATGCATCCATAAAGGGTTTACATAGATTTTTTTGGGAGTTTTATTGATTTGTTATATTTTTTCTAATTTTAGACCATTCAATTAAATTAATTACTTAATTTGGTCATTTTAGGGTTTATAAGGTTTTAGTTGGTTTTAATGATGTGTTTAGACTCATTAAGGTTTATTATGATGATTCAAGTTGATTTCATAATTTTTCATGATTTTTCTAATTTAATATTATTTCATTTCATTAAATTAAGAGTTTATGATTGAAATTTTATATCTTTAGTTTATTTTCCAATAAATCCTAAAAAAATTATCTAAGGTAGGTTTTAGCCTTAATTTTAATTCCCCAAAGTTTGAGGTCAATTTGATTAATGGTTTGAGTTTAATTTAAGTTTGATTATTTTCCTTTAAATCAAAATTAACCCAAAATTGCACAATAGAAATTTGGGATTTTAGGCTAAATGGATTCCTCTCATTGGGTTTTAATGGATTTAATTCAAAAAATTTGGAAGTTCCTATTTTAAATGGTTGGTGCCACATGATGATGATGCAACGCTACTTGCTACATGGTGTAGCTATTGGGCCACATAGGATCCACGGATCCCACGTTAAAAGCAGCAGCCATGCGGGATGATCTATAATTGCCAAATCTTTGATCAGATAGTCAGGGTTTTGTTCGTGGATCCTATATGGGATTTAATCAAACATGCAACTAGGTCTAAGCATCCATTCCTAATGAAGGAACACACGGTTGCGATTTTGTCTCCTCCTTTTTGTTAGAGAATTGAGAGTTGTTGGCTCTTTGATCTTGATCTCTGATGATTTGAGTGGAAAGAGAGAGAGAGAGAGAGAGAGAGAGATTATAATTCCAAATCAATCAAAGATCAATTTGTAGGTAATCCTTATTGTTTAATCTCAATGGAGTTTGACTTATCTTTATAAAGGACCAAACCAAAATGCAAGGGTGCTTGGTTTGAACCCATAGGTCACTGGCGTCGATCCTCAGTGACCACTGTGGTTTGACCACCTTCGCTGAGATGTGAGGAGCCCTTAGAATAAAGTTTCACATCTTGCCTCCCTGTGAATTGCCATGGAGACCAAAGCTCACCACTTTACAATCGGCCTTGGTCGAATTCTTGCTCACTAGCGATGACATGAATAGGGAAAGACTTGATTGAGTTTGACTTTGCCCATGGGATGTGTAAGAATCTTCAAATTGTAGAGAGGATCACTCTTGCCTTGATTTCATGTTTGACTGAGAGTTTAGCCAACAACTTTGGCCAAATTCTAGCTTGCTGGTGATGGGAGGTTTGAGGAAAGTTTTGTTTCTCCTTCTTTTTACCTCTTAAACATGTTGGGATGATCAAATTGGATAGTGGAAGTCTCCTTCCAATTTTCCCATGCTTGGATGAGAGCATTCTACTTTAGATTTAGGATGGTCAAAATCTGGCCATTGATGACAAAAGCTTCGGGAAAGGGGTTGGTCTAGTCCCTCTTCACCTCAGGAACATTTGAGGATGGCTATCCTAAAAAGATGGACCTACTTCCTCTCTCTTTTTGCCTTTACCTTGAGCTATCTCATGGAGATCCATGACATAGTTTCATGAAGGGGAAGTCAACCGTTGTTGGCCCTTTTGATTTTCACCCTTAGAAGCTAGCTCCAAGGGGTGGTTAACTAAATGGAGAGAGTCCAAAGCAACCAAGGTAAGGAGATGGATGAGGTATGGAAGAGAGGATATGGATTGGAAAGAAAGTTTGTCTTCATGCTTCCTCTTTCCTTTCCATAGCATATTCCTCCTTTTGGATAGACTTGGACCTCTTAAATTTCCTTAATTTTGGTTTCCAGTCCCTCCTAAGTCATTTTAGGATGGGTTTAGATGCATTCCAATGTGATTAGCTTGGGTTTGAGTCCAAATGTCCACAATAGATCCATTTGGGCTTGAATTGATTTGAAGTGACATAATTATGTTTCTTTTGATTAATTGACTTTTGATTTGAGTTTTAATCATTGTTGATTGTCCAATTGGATAATTTGAAGTTCAATTACCCCATGCCATATGAGATTTGATGTAATTTGAGCTAGGTTTAACTCTTTTGACCTAATTAGGTCAATTTTATTTCCTTAGTTTGAATGGTCATTTTAAAATTTAATTTAGATTTAATTATTCATTTGATGATTTATAATGTTTTAGATTGATTGAATTCTTTGAATTTTAAATTAATTTTCATTTTCTTTCAACATAACCCATTTTGACTTAGGTGGGTGAAGTTGAGGTCAATTGAGGCAAACGACCACTTTGACTCAATTAAGTTGTGTTTAGATTTCAATCATGTTTAATCATATGTGTGAAATGATTTGGAGTAATTAATTTAATTTGGTTTGGAATTAAAATTTTGACTCTTCTAATCCAAATTGAGTTTAATATGTTAAGTTGGACTCACTTGGGTCAAATGACAAAATTGATCAAATTAGACACAATGACTATTTGGATTATGTTTAATCATGATTTCCAAGTGATTTTGGATAATCAATTTAAATTGATTTGGATTTGAATTTAATAAGGTCCACTTAGGCCAATGTAGACCAAGTGGTCTAATTAGCCCATTTGAGGCCTTATTTATTTTAGATTTATTTTATTCATGTTTAAACATGTTCATTTAATGATTTTAAGCCTTTAGAATGATTTCATTTGGTCAAAGTTTAGTTTGTTGACCTTTGACTTTGTGGGACTCACATAAGTCAATTCTATGTCAAATTCTTGACCTTTGACCTTTATTTGGATTTAGTTTTAAATCAATTATTATTTTATATTTTTTATTTGATTTAATTTCAATTTATTTTAGTTTATTTGGATTTCTTTGAATTTAGTTAATTTTGAGCTTAAATAGTATGATTGGGTTAATTACCTAATCATCTTAGTCTAAGCTTTTTTGGATTTAGGTTTCAATTTGAATGTGTTTGATTCAATAATTTGTTTATGTTTGGGTTGATCTAATCCTATTAGGTTAGGTCAAACCCAAGAAGGATGCACTAGGTCACTAGGTGTAGTGTCCTAAGTGCCTAATTAAGAGGCTCCTAATCTATGATTAGATGTCCTAATTATTACTTTTAGAAATGTTTTTATCCTCATCCAAAAATGAGGTCAACATATACTTTTGAAAGAGAAAAATTATATTAATTTAGGTTGAAATTTTATTAGAATGCTAGGGCTTAGATTTTAATAGCACAAGATTATGTAAATTCCTAAGTGGTAAGGACTTTTACTTTTAGAAAAAGAGAAACAAGTAGCTTCTAAACCTATATCTATTATGCTCTAGTATGAGTTAAGAGCTCAACTTAATTCTACTCAAAAAAGTGGGATATGTTATTTCACTTCCACTAGAGAGAATGAACCAACCCTGACTCTTTTGGACTTATTATCGCCTAAAGTAGTTACGAGCTAACATCTCCAATGATTTAAAACCATATAGGAAAGACTTATGCAAGTACAAGATGGCTAGGTTGTCTTTATTTTAAGAAAGAATCTAGAGTCTTAAACTCACTCTTTGAGAGACTAGATCTTATTTAGTATGCAAATTATAACTTGGACTAATGGACAAAATTTATATTCTTATTCCATTTTTGATTGTCATTTTAGGACTAAAGCTTGGGAGATATTATGCCTAAATGCATAGTGAAAATAAGTTATGAGCTAAATTAGAGAGAAGGGGTGTTTTCCATTACAAGGGACTTCCCTCACAGGTCAAGCCTATTTCTTATCGTGCAAGAATGGAGACCCCATATTTACCAGACTGAAATAATATGCAGGCATGATATTGAAACACACATCTATATAGTTAAGGGGTTACTAAATCTTTATTTCATGATTAAGATCTTAGGCTTTATGGTTTGGTTATGAGTTGATTAAATTCTAGTTAAAATTATTAAGTTAGGGTGAAAAAATTAATTTTTTTCTAAAAAGCCTAATGTACCTAGGTCATGCATCAAACTACACACTTTTACAATCCTAAAAAATGTCATTTTATTATACAATCAATATAAACACAATAATTAAAAATGAATTAATTAAAAGAATAAGAGGTTGGTGCAGCCAGGTACCGTCGTACACCCAGAAGAGAAGAAATTGGGTAGCTGAGCTACTCTTATATAACCTAGATCACACTTAAATTAAAAATAAAAGAAAGCTATGGGGGCCTTCAATTTTTCATCATCACCTCCTCTTCTTGGATTGGAATGCTCCAAGTTTCACAGGGCCTCTAAAGTCTATGCCTTCTAGCCACTGCTCATCCTAAATCCCATAGCTTTAATCCTATTCCTATTATAAAAATTACACTTTGTAATTGAAAAAATCTAACTACACATACAAAATAGAAGTTAGAGCAATATATATGCAAACCAAGCAGTTTATATTTCACACATTCAAACTTAGTACCCTGCTTTGGGTAGCCAAGCCCACCTATCTTAATGGATTATTCTTAGGGTTGTAAGCAAGAAGTATTTATATTTTTATTATTATTACAACTATCCCTTAAGCACAATCTCTTTTAGAAAATATCATTAGTCTAATATTGTATTAACATGTAGTTTAAGCACAAGCAATCTTAATATCCAATCCAAAATAATACATCATAAAATAAAATATCATAAAACAAAACATCACATCACCACAATAAACATCATCCTAACTTAGACTAAGGTTAGTGATATAATATTCTAGAGTGTGTGTGAGGCTTAGTATAGCGTGATCTTATTTGCCCTTTAAAGTTATGAATTCTTCTAATGCTGGATCTTTTTTTAATTCTTTATTAAAGGTGGTTATACTTTATGTAGTTATTATTTATTTGAGATTTAGGATTGTAAAGAGAAGAAAGAAAGAGTGAGATTCCATTCATCCCTACCTTTAGGTTGGATCTGAGCAGTAAATTTTATGACTTTTAATTTCTTTTCTTTTTGTACTTATGTTTGGACTCAGCTTAAAGAACTCATCTTGAATTGCACAAGTCAACCTAAGATTACTAAATAGAAGATGAATTTGGTGATAAAGCACCATTGCTTTTAATGTATGTATAAGTTTTATCTAATTATTTTATGCTTAATACATGCATGAATGGATATTAATTTGATTACCAATTAGTTAGTGTAGGTTGGGATCACATGATGCATGAATTTTATTTTGAAAGGAGATAATATCTTTTTTTTACATATTTTTATCCTTAGGTCAACATATGCGTGCAATGAAGATTTTTAATTACATGTCATTGTTAAACCAAGGAAGTGAGGTAATGAAAAAGCCCTTGGGACTACTCCAAATCTTGTGTCTAGGGATGTCTAGACTATATACTTACTAGTTCATACATACATGTACACATACATAAACATTAAGGATGAACTAAAAAATTTTCTCTTAACTTTAAATTAATGAAGTTAATTTATCCCTATCACATAATTTATCATAAATCTTAAGGTACATTTCATTGTTAAGCTAAGGAAGTGAGGTAATAAGAGACCCCATGGGACTACTTAAAATCTCATGTTCCCAGGATGTCTAGACTATATACCTTTTTGACTTATGATTCAAACATGTAGGGAAGTAAGATCAACATTTCAAATCATTTGTATACAAAGGATTGATTATGTTTTGATTACTTTAGGAAAAATAATTTGAAATTTACTAGTGATAGTAGCCTCACTATTTACTCTAAATGCATGCAATTAACATAATTTTCTTATGACTTTTATTTAGGGAAAATAATTTTGGGATTTGTGAGCTATAATAGCCACACTACTTCTTTCAAATGCATGTAGTTGGTACAATTTCCTTTACGTGGTTTTTATTTCAAAAATATGAATGCATGTACACATGAGATATGTAACTTTATAAACAAACTAAGTAAAAAAATGGAGCTTCACCAAATATCATACTTGGATAATTCTTAATGACAAATCATATCCACATGAATGCCCTAAACTTTATCCAATTCATCAAGTTTGGATTTAAGAGTTCGAATTACCTAAACCTAAAGGGATATCAAATGATTTAGGCTGCCCTTACCTATCTTTAGTCATTAATTTGTTTAAAGAGAACTTATATAATTTTTATAGCTTGATTAACTATTAATTAATTACTTAACCACATAAATTCCCATAAGAGCCTCTTAATTTGATTAATTCTTAATTATGAGTCTACAAACCATGATGAAAAGTTTGAAAATAAATAAACATGAGATTAGCAATGCCCTAAAGATTCTAATGCAATTAGGCTTGCAATAAACAAGTAACAAAATTAAGAAAGACCAAATTAATTAATCAATTACTCTCCAAATTCTCCACACTAATGGAGAGTCTTGATTTGATTGGGGAATCTTTATGTTAGCTAAGCACATAAAGAGTTTTGGATATAAATTTTGATTAATTAATATAATTAATATTATTTTTATAATTCCTAAATAAATTAGTTGATTTAATTAATTAATTAAGCATTCATAAAGGTGATTTTGAAGAATAACTAAGACCAGAGGCTCTAATTCTTTTTATTGATCATCCTTATTATTTTGATAATTAATAAAAAATCTCTAACTAATTTCATAATTTTCTTAATTTTTAATAATTATTAAATGCATAAAACAACGAAATAAGATTTGAAGAATTGGTTCTCCTAATCCACTTGGAAAATTAACCCAAGAAAATTATGAGAGGCAAAAGTCATCCCAATGATTAATCACACAAAATCTCAAGTTAATTAACCAAGTAATTAGGGCTTAATTAAGGTAATTAATTAAAATTTCAAATCCTAATTAGTGATTGTTCATTGAATAAAATTTGAAGGATTTTATTTTTTTCCTAATTCTCCTCTATTTAAGCTTTCCAAAATAAGTTTATTTATTATTATTTTGACCTTTTTACAATTTATCATAATTTTTTTGAAGTTTTAGTTTGTTTACATAAAAAAGGAAATAAAATAAAATGAAAAATAAAAATAAAAATAAAAATAAAATTTTTTTATCATTATATTATCCATATACCAGAGCATCCTGGTCTTCTAAAAGAAACAATTGCCTAGTCCAACTATCAATTTATGGTACAGTGTTGCAGTGCTGCATTGGCTATTGAGAGGGAATAGTTATCAGTCCACTCAAAGGACTTTTCTCCCATTTTTAGGTAAAGAATATATGGTTTTCCTTACAAGTTTGACAAAAATATCACCATTGATGTTTGATCCGCATAGAAAACTTGGAGATTTGAAGTCATCCATCGTTAAATTTTATTTCGGAGAGAGATGAAAACCCCCTCCCCTCCGTTGCTCTTAGATCTAAAATAAAGGAGAAGAGTGCTTATACTATACGATCTTTAAAACCTAGCACAAAGTGAAATGTTGCTGAAATTTATAAAAAAAATTAGAAAAATTTGCATTTAAATTCAAAATTTGGCCCATAGCATCGAGGAGTTGGATATCGACATTGCGGCACCACTCTATGGAGTAGCCATATTACGAAGGTGGCACTACAATGCCTAAGAATTAGCTCTGCAGTATTCTAACAAAATCCCATAGCGCCATAGTGCCAGAGGATTATTGCTACAATGTCATACTCATGTGTCACTTGAAATAGGATTTAGAATATTTGGATAAAAAAATGAGATAAAATCTCATAGCACTGTAGCATTGTGGGGACAGCGCCACAACGCTGTGTCTCTTTTCTACATGTGAGGAAGAACTTAGAAAATTTTTTTGCTAGGGAGAAAATAATATCTGACAGGGCCGTGACACCATAGCATAGCACCATGACACCCATCTCATGGGTCATTTGGTCTATCTACAACATCGAGGTGCTGGCATACCATCATCGAGGTCCTTTAATTCAATTTTTTTATATAAGTATAAAAATATATATTTTTATTGTGGAGCATCAATGGAAATAAATAAAAAAATAAATGAATATATATATATATATATATAAGCATACAACACAAAGATTGTGAAAAGGGGAATTTTATTTCATCAAAATAAAATTATAAATTATAAATTATAAATAAAAGAAAAGAAGAAAAAATAATAAACGGGGAAAGCTAGTAGTCATACTCGTCGCTACCCTCCTCTTCCTCTTCTTCTTCCTCCTCCATGCTTGATACCGGTGAGGTAATCACACAAGGCTAAGATTGAGGTGCACTATTGAAGGAGACCTGGCTAGATGCAAGATTGCAATTCTGAAACATGTTGACCAGTGTAGTGTTGAACTGGGTCATGTAGAAGAATTGCATTTGTTGTTGATCCATATGATGATCAAATTTGCATTCTAGCATCTTCTGGCTATGGTTTCTCTTATCCACCCTCTTCCTCTAGTCTGAGACCTGGTTGTTGATCTCTTAAACTTGCTCGGCAAAGGACTTAGGAGTTTGAGATCTAAATTTGGGATGATGTGCACTCTCATCCACTTCAAATTTATTCCTAAACCCCCTACCTCCTCATTAGGCCCCTTTTCTGCACCCGCTACTACACATAAACCATAAATAAAGAAGGATGGTTATACCAGACAGTAGTGCTCCCCTTTAGCATATTACAAATTAAATTAAAAATAATCTGTCAGGAAAATTTATGACACCATATAGGATTTAGAATTTATTATTTGGATTATCAAATGCATCATTAAAGAGTAAACATATTATCTTGGAAGATAAATTTGTTATCCTATAATGGATTCGATTATTTAATAAAAGGCTTCTAAGGCTAATGGGTTTTTCATGTACCAGAGAGTTTTCCCATGAACTATATTGAAAGTAAAGCAATGTTTATTCTAAAGTGGGTTCATGGTTCACTATAAGGGAAAGCTCTTGTAGTTAATTACATCTTAGGAATGGAGGACCTCTTCTTAAGAATACTCTCGATTAAAGAAATAAGTTATTATTTCTATGTATTTCTAAGCTAGAAATGATAATTTGGAATTTCAATTGGGAATGATCCAAAATGGAAAGACTTATTTTTGGAAGCTAATCGGGATAAAGTAGGAAATTCTTATTGATACTGGGATGCCTTGTAGGCATTTCAACTATCCTACCATTGGACTTTAAATTTTAGAGTTTAATTTAGATTTTGAGTTGACATTTTCTTAGAAATCTAGGGCATAGATTCTAACAGCATAAGATTATAGAAATGAGTAGGGTTAAAAACTTATTCCAAGGAGGATTCTTCAGATCTTAAGTGTATAAGTGCTTCTAACACAAGTTAGATACTTGACTTAGTTCTATTTTGGGAATTATCAGTCATTCCTCTCATTTGAGTGAATTAACCTATTTCTGACTTTTCTGAGCTTATAACTTGCTTGAAGGACTACCAACTAACACCACCTAAATGCATTTTAAATCCATGATGTTGAGTCTCATGTATGCAAGATGGCTATGTTGTTTCATTTTAGGAAAGAATGTGAAAACTTAGACTCACTCCCTAATCCCTAAGAACATGTTTTGTATGAAATGCACCTTACTAATACACATTTTCTAGCTTTAAATGTTTTGACTCCTGATTCATTTAAGGTTTTGGGGTATGCATTTTATGCCTAAATGCCATGCAATTATGAGTGGACATGTGCCAAATAAAAAAGAGAAAGCAAACTTTCCCAAGAAGGTGGTCATCCTCAAAGGTCAGATGCCCCTTATGTGAAATGGGTGAAGTGCTCAATTTAAGAGTTTAGAGCAATTTGATAGTATGGTTCACAAATGCTAGTTGTTTATAGTTGATTTTAAATTATTCATAGGGATTTAATTTATATGAAGTTTCAAGCTTCTTTACTTTTTTGTTTAATTTGATTAGATTTAAATTGGGTAGAAAATTTAGTTTCTCTAAGAGCCTAATCTTCCAAACATTCATCACAAGAAACACAATACAGAAAGAAACCTAAAAAATTAGGTTAATTCTATTGTGCACCTAAAATAAATTAAGCTAATTTTAAATTAAACAAAATCCAATGCGGCTAGATACCATTATACACCTCAAAAGAAAGAGAAAATGGGTAGCCGAGCTCTGAACTTATACAACCCAACCTTGAACTAAACTTAAATCTATGGGTCTTCTTTCTAGGATCATATCTTTCCTTAGGGACCTCCGTTGGGCTTCACTGGGGACCTCAACATCCATCTACTAGTAGGGTCAGCTTCTACTAATCCTAGACTTCATAGATCCTAACCCAATTCTGAGCTCAAATTTACACTTCAAACTCAATAATAAATTATAAGCCATGCAAAATAAATGTCAAGAAAATCTAACTAGCACATAATAATTATATTTTATAAACATATGAGCTTAACATTAGCTGCTTGCTAATCCCACCTATCCTGTCAAGCTTTGCTTAATGACTTTTATAATTTGCTTATGGCAATAGTCTTTTTAGCATAGCCCCTTGTAAAAGACAACATTAGTTCTAAAAAGAATGTCTTATCATCCAGTATAATGGGCAAACAATCCTAAATATGCATTTTAAAATAATACACTAAAAAGACATACATCACATCACAACACGGAATATCACAGGATATCATAGATTGACCTAACCTAAGTCTAGGGGTCATGACCTAATGATCTAGTGTGTGAAGGAAATAGGCATGTGTGGTAAGACTATGTTAGGCCTTTTTAGTTCAAGTTTCAATTTGAATTTTGAAGTTGTTTATTTTTATCTTTAGATGGTTTCAATTCAAATGATTTAATAATTTATAATTTTGTTTTCAATTTCATTTTTATTTTTATGTTAAAGTGAAGTTTAGGTTTTTAAGAATGAAGAATAAATAGATTTCACTTTTGGGTGGCACCCATTCTATTCAACATCCTAAATCTTAATAGAATGAAACTTTCATCTTAAAGATCTAATTAAGATCCTAAGTATCTTAATTAACTCCTTTAGATTTATTTAGATGATTTGACTTGAATTAAGTTTGTAATTTTAATTCTTTTGAAATTTATTTTCAATTTGATTTGATTTATTTGGTTTGGGTTGGTGCAACATTTTTTTCCTTTGTCTTGATTTATTATGTTAACTTAACACATTTAATGTTTTAATTCATTCTTATCTTGCATTGATTATAGATTAAGATTTTCTTAATTAGTTGATTATGAATTTAATGAATTGTTTACTTTAAAGTTTAATTAGGTTTTACATTTTTAATGATTTCAATTAAACCCTAAGTTTGTAATTAACTAAAATTCTTTGATTTAGAATGTTGGAAAATTATACTTAGATGTTTTGAGGTTGGTGAAGGTGCTTCCAACCAATTTTATGAATTTCATGATTTTGTGATTTTTTATTCATTTATTATTTAATTTATATTGAACAAGAGACTTGAAAATTTAATAATTTCTAATCCAAAGTCAATTGTGTTTGAAATTTTTATGGAAAGTGGGGTTACTTGCCACTTTGATATCTTCAAAGTTTCATTTTAATCAAATACATGATTATGGTGTAATTAAGGTTTTAATTATTTCATTACAACTTAAATTAAGATTAATTTAAGAGGAATTAATTAGGGGTTTTATTTTTCTTAGATTCCTCTGAGGAAGATTCATCCAAAAAGAGTTAAATTAAAAATTTTGGATTTTTTGTTGATTTATTGTGATTTTTCAAAGTTTAAGTTAATTAATTACTAAATTAGGCCATTTTATGATTTATTAAGTTTCAGTGAGTTTCATTGATGTGTTTGAGTTTATTAGGGTTTGTCATGTTAATTTAAAATGATTTGATCACTTTTATGATTTATTTCATTAAAATTGAAGTTTGGAGTTTGAAATTTAAAATCTTTTGATTTACTTTGCAATAATTCTTGAAATGTTTTTCTAAGGTGCATTTTAACCATAATTTCAGTTCTCTAAAGTTTAACTTTAATTGGATGAATGGTTTGTGATTAATTTGAGTTTAATTAATTTCATTTAAGGTCAAATTAATCCAGAAATCAAAAATTAATTGGCATTTTGGTTTAATGGATTCTGCTCATCGAGATGAATTCATAGAGCCCTCATTTGTATTTTTTGGATTTATATTTTATTTTTAATGTTTTTTGTTTGAAGTTTTTGGTTTTTTTACCATTTATTTAACTAATGAAAATGGGAAATTCTATTTTAAATGACAGTGCCAATGTGGCACTGACGTGGCATCATTGTCACATGGCATGGTTCCATTGGCCACATGGATCCCATCAAAAGTGGCGGCCATGCGAGATTCATTTCGATCGTACAATCAAAGATCGGATGGTCCTAATTTTACCTGTGATTTTTATAGGGATTTAATCAGACCATTCGACTAGATCTTAGCCATCCATTCCAAATATAAGGAGTGGATGGTGAAGATTATTCCCTATTCTTTCTTGGTAAGAGACATATGAGGTTCGTCAAATTTGATGGATTTTTAGCGATCCATAATGAATTTTGATGCAATTTCAATTATAAATTGTTCAAAGATCAATTTGCAATCAATCAATAGGGTTTTCTCCCCTTGGGGATCAAATTCCCATCATTAATGACCAAAGATATTTGCCAAAAGGGTCAATTTTAAGGCATACCTCATTGGTTGTGATCCTTGTTGGTCACCGTGCTTTAAGTGCCTTCACCTTGATGGGACAAAGATATGGAAATGATTTAGTGGCTTGCCACCCTGCCAAATGCTTGGAAACTAAGACATGGTCACTTTCCATTAATTTTAGCCATTCTCCAGCTCACTGGTGGTGAAAGCCTCATGGGAAGATTTGTTTATGGTTGCCTTGATTCCTAGAACATGTAGGGAGAGTTAATTTGGCATGAAATACTTACCCTCTCCTTTTCCATTGGAGACTAAGAGGTTGGCCATCCGCTTTCACCAAATTTCAGCTTGCCAATGGTGAAAGCCTCAGGAGAGACTTTGAATTTCTTTCTCTTCATTTTGTGGATGTTCTGGAATAAAAATATGTAAAGGATAGTGTCTCTCTCCTCTCTTTCTATATGTGGCTAAGAGCCATGTATGTGGAGCTTTAGGTGATCAGAATCCAGACACCGGTGGTGAGAGGCTTGGCCAATGGGTTAGTTTGATGCTTCTTAACCTTGTGAGTGTGTTAGGATGAGAAGTTTGAGGGGAGGAAACCATTTCACCTTTCCTTCCTTCATTGAGAACCTTCCTTCATGAAATTCTCTCTTGCTCCCTTTTCATTACTATCCAATGGAGATAGCCACCTTATCACCATTTATTTTCTCTTTTTGAGGCTATCAATTAATTGGAATGAAGCCAAATTAATTGAATTCAAGTTGTGGATGAGGTATGGATAAGGGGACGTGAAATTTGAATTCTCTTCATGGATTCTAAGCATTCTTCTCTCATGATCCCACTCCATCCCTTTGATTTTTTTATTTTATGGCCTTTTGGCATCACCACCAAAGCCCTTAGGCTAGTATTTAGCTATCCATATCAAACCCAATATGAATTTAAAGTTGAATCCAAGTCCATTTGAATTGGATTGGAGGTTTAAACTTAATTCTTTCCATTTAGATTCAAAGTGTTTTAATTGTATTTATTTGATTTAATTCATTTTTTGGTTTATTTAAATTTGTTTAGATTTAATTCAAGTTTGGAATATATGTTGTGTTTGCCTAAACCTATTTGGTTAGATCAAACCCATGGAAGATGCACTAGGTCACTAGGTATAGTGTCCTAAGTGTCTAAATAGGAGGCTCCTTATCTAGGATTAGGTGTCCTAATTACTAATTTTAGAAATTATGATAACCTCATAAAAAAATGAGGTCAACATAACCTTTTCAATATTGATTAAGAAACCCTTTTGAATTGCAAAATTCAAAATAGCACTATCTTTAGTAACATCACTAATGTTACCAGAGGGCATAAGCCTGACAGAAATAAAATATTGCCAAGACTTACAGATAGCTATCATTTCTGTGGTAGGAAAGTTGATAATCTTTTCCTCCCATTATTTTATTATACGCTTTCATTTCTACCACGAAGAAAAAGAATAATCTCATCAAAATCATAATGATGTTTGTAGTTAGAAAGATATTGATCATACTCAATATTAAGAAGAATGTAATATGCATTTATAATACTACTATCACAACTTGCAAGCTTTCCATAGACATATACCTTATTATCTTGGCAGTCCCATGCATTTCTAAAGAATTTGTGCACCATCGGGATGTTGCATGAATTGCTATTGTAGGCCACTTTCAACCACCGCCACTTAATTATATCCTCCAGGCTACCAACGGGATTCTGGAATCCCCTCTCTGGAATCAGTTGTTTGTGGAGGAGAGCATGTTTATACCGCTCCTCAGTGCTAGTTCTAACAAAGAGATTGGCATGGTTGGATGCCCTCTTGTTGCCCACAACTCTCTAAGAGACATGATTAATAAAGGAAATTGGAAAGTAGAAATAGCTAAAGAAAAAGAAAATTCTTAAAGGGAAGTGATCATTGAATGAAAATATTTAATAGCCTCAGACTTTAATTATAAATCAGGACCTAGTGTCAAGGCTCCCAAACCTGGAGCCGAGGTGCAACCCTCTTGTGTTGTAGAACAAGGTCCCAGCACTGTGGAACGCCAAGGTGTTGCTTAGTTCATTTTATTTATTGTGCAGTGAAAAAGATAGAATTAATTATAGTAAATTTTCATAACCGATGAGCATGAAAAGAGTGTAGTGCCATAGCACTTTGTCCTAGCTCGTGATGCTCATTAAAATGAGGTAGTCCATTCCCCTAAAAACCCATTGCATGTTTGTCAGGAATCTTGACCAGTCATAGCGCTACAAGGGGGCATTGCAACACTGTTCAAATGGTTAAATGATTAATAATAGTGGCACCATGAAACTACATACACAGTGCCGAGGCACTAAGCCTCTAGCTCATCTAGCCTGTGTCATGTCGCATAAGCATTGGGCTCCATTATCACAGCACCATGGTGTTGAATCCCAACGCCAAAGAACTAGGTCCAAAAATGAGAATTTTATGTACTTTTTGTAAATAAAGGTCAAATTTTTATTCATTTACTATGAAAACACCACTATAGTTACCTAATATATGGACAACCCTAATTTTGGATTTCCATAAGGATGTAAGCCAAGTCTCCTATTTGTTCACCATGTGAACAACTGTCTGTTCGTTATATGAACACCCTATATTTTGATCACCATGTGAACAAATCTATATCCATTTTTCATGCAAACACCCTAATTTTACCATTCCAAAGGGATGTAAGCCCAAACTTATATTCATTCACCATATGAATATCTATTCCATTTATCCATTTGGGATGCGAGCCCTTATAATTCATTCACCACATGAACAAATTCATATCTATCCACCATTTAGAATAAGCTTAATTATGGCATTCCAAAGTGATGTAAGCCCAGTCTCTTATTCATTCACCATGTGAACATTTATTTGTTTGCCATGCGAACACCCCATAGTCCATTCTCCATGTGAACAAATTTATACTCATTCACCATGTTGACAACCTTAATTTTTGGCATTCCAAAGGGATGTAAGCCCAACCTTATTTTCGTTCATGATGTGAACATCTAGAAGTTTTCCATATGAACACCTTATAATTTATTCACCATGTGAACACTCTTGCACCACTTACACTACAATTTTGAGTATACTCGAGATACCTAAAACAAGGCAACCCATGACTACTAATGAGATTCTCTGGACAATACGACTATGTCCCTCTAATGTTGGTAGGATAGAATAATGTAATCTCAGAATGAAATAACCATGGTATCTTAATTAGGATTATGCTCCAATTTTTTACAAGGTTGTCAGCTATGTCAAACACACCACTAAGACACCAATTGCATAGCAGATAAATATGTTTATTTCCAACCATAATCAAGAGTTCTCTCTTACGATATGTGGGGTAATTGATTATGGAGGATTGCATCCATAGAAGCAGAACCTAGATCAAAATAAACCCTAACCTGACTATTAACAAAAGCTGGTTGAATATATATAAATTTGCCTTGTGAGAAAAGAAAATGTACTCTCACCCATCCCATAAAGATTGCGGAGCAAATCCTTAAAGGTGTTTTTTCTAAGTGAATAGATTTCTATAGACTCCGTTGGGGATTACTTCTCTCTCCATCCCTTGTTGGAAAATTAGAAAGATAAATGGTGTCGTAAGAATATTTTGAGTTGTAATTCCTCGATTCTAGCAGATCTTGACTTTAAATTTACCCTTAGGATCAAAATCATCAATGGCAAACTCAAACAATATGATCATTGTCCAATTATCAAAGGGATCCACTATCAAATTCCCCTAAGCTATAATTAACACTGGTTCTGCTGGAGCCACTATCCAATTCAAAACAATCTTTGAGGTTATCTAGTTTTTACCACTTAGACTAATGAATGAACTCATACCAAAGTGTACATCAAAAGAAATTGGTCAACCTTGAATAAACCCAGGCCTGACACAACATCAAAAAAATATTTATCTTCAATAGGCTATCAAAGGTAGCCTTACATGCTAAGGATAAAATAATTGTCAAGCCTAAATTCAAAAATATAATATTCAATCCACTTAGCATCACATTCGAGGAATAGAGCCTAACATAAACTACTATCCTAGTTTTGAGTAACAAAAATGATCATGAGGCATCTTCTTTAGGCACTAAAATGTCAATAAGAGCTCAAAGGAAATACAATATTTCTCATAGAGCTACCAGACTACCCATTCATACTGAGTAGCAATATGACTCATAGGTAGAGGCCACCATACCTATAGATAATAGCTTCGACCTCTTGAAATGGGTCAAAATAACCAACATCAAGGGAGTTATAAAGAAATCTATCAAGAATAGAGGTCTTCAAAGAAGGATCAAGAAATTGGTGAGCTTGGTCATCAATCCAATAAATTCCCACTTAAAATGGAGTGAGAATATTAAGAAGTATCATCTTTTCTATCTTGAGAAAAAATCAAACTAAAAAATTAAATGATCTGTGAGCACTGATAATAAGCCATCCAATCAAAAATAAATAAATGGCTAGTTGTTTGAAGGTCCTGATAATAATATCAAAGAAACCAACATGACCCACATCTTGGGACTAGGATAAAATCTATACCTTGAAGATGGGTTCATATTACCCATACTTCATTTCAAATCAAAGGCTTCCATGTATAAGATGATCCTCATTAAAGATAACTTTTCTAAAAATTGTTAAATCAAAATAACTCTAGAAAAGAAAATTGGAAGCATATGATATGACATTTAGAATCCTTATAGGAATATTTTGTTATATAGTTGTATCATTTAGACTAAAAAATAAAATTAGAATAATTTACCAAAGGGTCATGATCAGGATTTCTTATAACCTCACTTTTAATTAAGTAGAGAGTTATATTGAAAATCTTGCCAAAAAAAAAAATAATAAAAAAAAGGAAAAGAAAAGAAAAGAAACTTCAATGTGACTTAGAAATAATCATATCATTACATATAGAGTCTTGAAACATAACTTTGAAGTAATTTCAAGGACCTTGTAGTAAAATTTAGAAGGATCAAAATAATAAACAGAAAAGAAATTAATCAAAGTCAATTATGAAATATCATTCCATAAAACCTTTAAAAGAATAATAAATAAACTTAAAAAATTTAATTTCAAACTTATCAAGAGAATCTTAATTTCTCTAATAAGTTAATCTTTTCAATTCTTTTATTGATTAGGAACAAAATAAAAAAAAATGTGCCTCCATGAAAATCCAAGAGTTTGCTTATCCTGAGTCTCATTCACTTTTAAAAATCTTCATAGGAATTGCTTGATCTTTATTGAATCTAAGAGAAGACCTTATAAACTGTTAAGTCATGTCAAGAAAACAAAAATGAAATACATATCCCAAAAAATAATCATTTAAGAAGCACTAGTTGACTTTGGTTTTTGCTGCCTAAGATTAGCAAAGTCACATGTAAGCTCAAAAAAGTAAAATTCTCAAGTTAGTACCCTATAATGTCTTGCTTAAAGTGGATTAGACATCAATCATGGTTATATGTAACTTGGAAATAAGAAAAAAAAGTAAAGAAAGAAAAAATGCTGAAATTCTATGCTTATGGCATAATAAAACATTGGGTCCAAAATATACCCAAATTCTCCTTCAAAATACACATCAACTCTTTCAAATCATCTTCACCAAACTTCTTTATATGTAAGAAGCATTAGTGAAACTAAGAAATGGAAGCAAACCTTTCAATAACTTTCATCAAGTTAGACTAATTAAGTAAAGATCAAGTCCATGTGACTCTTGCTTATTAGCCCAAAGACTTGAGGATTAGGAATTAAGTCACGGTGACCCCTTTTCCTCATTCACATTATCCATAGGTTAGGAGTATGCCCATTTGTGGCACCTTTCCTGTACATGCCTTGAGTTGGGAGCAAGCCCTTTGTGGATCATTTATCATGTCTTCCCTATGAGTTTGGAGTAAGCCTTTGTGCACCATTCTCATAAATTCAGAGCAAGCCTTTTGTGGCATAACTATTTCTTTCCTTAAGTTTGTAGTCACCCATTTGTGGCACCTTTCTTATAACATCCCATAGGTTCAGAGGAAACCTTTCTTGAAACCATTCTTATTATTCACATGATAAGGATTAAGTCATTAAGACCCCTTTCATGTCACATAGGCTAATTAGGATAAGAACAAGTCTCCAAAGGCCCCTTTCCTATTAGCTAACATTTTGTTGATTGGATCAAGTCATTAAGACTCCGTTCTTCTTCTTTAGCTATCTAAACTGAATTAAGCCATTGAGGACCCCATCTTAATAGCTAGCCATAAGGAGTAAGTCTTATAGTAGGCATCCTTTTAAAATGACAAGGTTAGGATAAAGTCACTATAACCCATTTCCTTGTCATATTGGCTAACTAGATTAAGAATAAGTCATGAAGACCTCTCTTCTATTAGCCAAAATTTTAAAGATTGGATTAAGTCATTAAGATCCCTATTCTTAAAAGACCCCATTTCTCCATCCAAGCTATTTAGGTTGGATTAAGCTATTGAAGTCCCTTTACTAATAGCTAACTAGAAAGAAATAAGTCCTTTAGTAGACATTCTTTCTAAATGATAAGAATAGGAATAAGTCATGAAGACCCCTTTCTTGTCAAAGAGGCTACCTAGGTTAGGAGCAAGTTATGAAGCCCCTTTTCTATTAACCAAAATTTGAGGTCTAGGAACAAGCCATTAAGACCCCTCTTCCTCATTATGGTTATTCAAGAAGGACTGAAGTCATGAAGTCTCCTTCTTAATAGGCATCCTTATAAGGACAGGATAAATTCATCAATATCCCTTTCCTTGTCAATCTACTCAGGTTGGAAATAAGCAATTGAAGGCCCCTTCCTGTTAGCTGAACTTCATTAGAATATGATCCATGTCCTTCTGACTCCTTTTCTAATTAAAACAAAAGAAACTAAGAAATGGAAATAAGCCATTGAAGGCCCCTTTCCTATGGACTACTCAAATCAAGAATTAAGTCCATATGACCCCTTCTTAGTAGTCAAAATGGTGAGGTTTAGAATTAAGATATTCATGCTCCTTCTCCCCAGCATAGCTATTTAGGTTGGAATCAAGTCTTCAAAGAACACTTCCTAATAGCTAACTAGATAAGAGTAAATCCCTTAGTGGTATCTTTCCCTAGTTAAAACATCATGTAGTATGGAATAGGTGTAAGTGTCCATATTGGCATCCTCTCCAACTACTATTCTCAGATAAGAGTAAGTCCCTTAAAAGCATCTTCTTTGAGCACAATGATTACATTAAGACTAGACCATCCTTTGGGTCCACTCCTAATGGCATCCCTATTCATCTTAAACTTAGTGAATTTAAGTTCCTAAGAGTGAATCAAATTGAAACAAGTATAGGCATACATATGCCTATCTTTCCCAATAAAATTCAAAATATAAATTGAAATCAAAATCAAAATTGAGAATCAAAATTTTGCATTTGAACCCTTCCAAGCTTATGCTTGTAGTGTTGACTAATTCGGTTAATGCTAATATGTGCAGTGTTCTCTTTCCAATCCACAACACATATTGGAGGTCCATTTGTTGACCTCATTTTTGGATGAGATTAATACCATTCTGAAATCAGTATTTAGGATGTTCTAATCTTAAATAGGAATCTCTTAATTCAATGCTTAGTACTATACCTAAACGGCCTAGATGGGCTCAACCAAATAAATCAAACAAAATCCAAATAAATAAAATGAAATCAAATTAAAACAAGGGAACAAATCCAAAACCAAATCAAAGTTAAATCTAGTCAATGCATTTGGCATAGTTTGACTTAGGTGGGTCCCACCAAGTCAAAGGTCATCCCATGAAGAATTTGACCAAATGAAATTATTCCAAATGTTTTAAATAGTCAAATAATTATGTTTGATCACAAATCTAAAGAAATTTCAATTCATTTAGGCTTTAATTTGGTTCATTAGATCACATAGTCTAAATAACCCTAAATGGGTCTTAATGGGTTCAAACCCACATAAAATTGAAATCAACTGAATTTGATTATTCAATATCATTTGGAAATAAAAATTAAACACAATCCAACCCATCATTGGGTTTAATTTGGTCAAATTGCTCATTTGACCCAAATGAAACCCAAGCTTAACCCATTTAGACCACTTTGGGTCAAATAAGTTCAAATTAAAATTTAATTGAAATTAAATGAAACCAATCACTCCAAATCATCTCACACATGTGATAAAGCATGATTAGAGCCCAAACCCAATCTAATTGAGTCAAATTGGACATTTGAACCAATGGAATCAAACTTAACCCATTTAAGTTCAAATGGGTTGAAATGAAATGAAATCCAAATTAATTCAAATCTAAATGAATTAATTAAATCAACACCTAATCAATATAAATTAAAGATGATTCAACTCAAAATTATAAGAATTAAATTAAAACCAAAAACTTTGAATCTAAATACTTGGATTAGATTCCAATTTCTAATCCAAGTCAAATGGGTTTAAACTTGAAATCAAACTCATATTGAGTTTGATGTAGGCAACCACATATTAGTCTAAAGACTTTCATAGGTGATGCCTAAAGCCAAAGCAAAGATAATAAAACCAAAGAAGAGGAGTGGAAATTTTTTACTAAGGAAAGATTCCTCCTCTTTTTAATATGAAAATCACTTGGATTTTATCCAAGTAACCTTGGACTTTGACCACCCCTTAGGAGAGTAGTTCCAAGGGAAAATAAAGAGAAGATAAGCCCTCAAGCAAAAAGGCATTTGGCCTCCTCTAAGGAGAATCCAAGCAAGAAAAGCCAATGGAGGAGAGAGGCTCGGCCAAGCAAGAAAATAAGGTAGATACCTTCCTCCCATTCATGTGATCATCCAAACTTGCTGACAAGGCCAAGAGGGATTGAATCCACCCTTTGGCTATCCTTGCCATCACTAGTGGCTAGAATCTGGCCACCTAGAAATCCATGAAGATGCCTCTAGGCCAAGCATCAAAGAGGGGTAGGAGGGCCAATTCCTTCCTCTTTTCATCACAAATTCTTCACCAAGGCAAAAGATGAAGAAATAACCCTCCCCTCGACTCCTCATCATAGAAATGCTAGAAAATGGATGGAATTCAAGCCCCTTCAGTGGTGAAATGCAAGGGATAGGTTCTTTCATCAAATTGAAAGTTCCAACACATTATAGAGGTCGAGGCGACCTCAAATGAATCAGCACATCATCCCCTCACCACCGGTAGAAAATCAACCTGAGGTTGGTCTATAGAGCAATCCATGAGGAGGCAAACCACCAAATTGCATACACTCCTTCATCACACCAAAACAAAGCTAATGGCGTCGATCCCACCACCGTTGATTGCTGAAATTGAGGTATACTCCACCACACTTTTTTTAAGCAATCAATTTTGGTACTTTTTGAAACAAAATTGATCCCCAAGTGGATCAAACTGCATGGATGGGTTGCAAAATGATACGTGATCATTTTGCAATCAAAATTGCATCAAAATTCATCAGTGATCACCAAAAATTAGATGAAAATAACGGTTAGTGTCCATCTCACATTGGAGAGTTGTAAGATCTAATCTCCGTCATTGGATCCTTCTATTTGAAATGGATGGTTGTGATTTAGTTGGATGATCTAATATATCCCTTAAAGAAACCACAGAATGAATCGAAACCATCCAATGTTTGATTAGACAGTTGAGGATAATCGTGCATGGCATGCTTTTGGCCATGCCACATGAGATCCACGTGTCCAAATCACGCCTCGCCACATGGTGATGGTTGTTGATCTCACTTTTGGAGTGAAGACTCATCCTTCCCATCTTAGACTTAGGATACTTCTAAGCACTAGGATTTCGTTAGTCATAGGTCATTTCTAGTGATTAAGGGAACACTAAACCCAATCTAGGGACTTAGGAAGGTATACCCTAAGCTCAAGTTATACCTTAGGATAAATAGGTTCTGCCTATCCCATGGCCTAAACCATAACCCATGCTTGTCCATCATCCAAAATTAACTTCAAGCCAATTAACCCCAATGAATCTTGTTCTATATCCAAGCTCCAAGATAAATTAACCTAACTCTTAACCTAAATCAATCTTACAATCATCCCATGATCCTATAACTCAAGCCTATCCAATTGAAACCAATCCAATTAATTTTCATAAGAAAAAACTCCAACCATTCAATACTTTATTTCAAACTCTTCCAAGACATACAATCAAACCAGTTAAACCAAATGAGTCCAATGAACCCAAGTTGGCCCATTTGACCCAAAAGGTTCAAAAAAGCCAAAATCCATTCAAACCTAAATCAATTGCAATCAAAGCCATGATTCAACTCTAAATCCATCATTGAACTTTTCTCAGCACCCAATCCAATTCAATTCAACCCAATCAACCCATTTTGGTCCACTTGACTCAAAGTGACCCAAATGACCAAGCTGACTCAAACCTCAATCAAACCCAAATTGGATTAAATCAACCCATCAAATCTCTACTATAATGATTGTTTATTATCCATGATTGTCTAAATGCAATCAATTGCATCAAACCAAGCCAATTTGACCACTTGACCCAAGTTGACCCAATTAACCCATATAGATAAAAATGAACCAAAATTCATCCCAACCTCAATCAATTGCAACCAATGACTCCCATTAAGCATAAATTGACCATTGAACATGACTTGACCACCAATTAGATCTAACCAAGCCAACTTGGGCTCTCGACCCAAGTTGGCCCAATTTGAATTAATGGGCCAAATTGAGTAAAATCAAATCTTAAACCCAATTGATTAAAACTAATGTATCTAATCAATCACAAATTGATTAATGAAAATAATCTAACCTTCAATTGAACCCAACTTGATCAAATCAACCCAATTGACCAATTTAGCTCAAATTGACCTAAAGAGTCCAATTGAAACAAAGTCTTCCCCAACCCAAATGATTCAAATCAACACCTACAATCTTTCTCAAATGAACAATTGAACCTAAATTAACCCTTTGCCTAAGCCAATTTGATCCATTTGACCAAATTGGTCAACTTAGCTTATTTGACCCATATGAACCCATATGAGCCAAACTCAAATCCACTTCAAATTAAACCAAAGTAATTGAATCAAAAAATCCCAAATGATCATTTGAACTTAACCAAACCCTTGGTTTGACCCAATTTGACCAATTGGTCAACTTAGCCCAATTAGAACCCATTTTACCCATATGGGACAAATTAAGCCAAACCCAACCAAACTTGGCATTACTCATCCTTGGGTCAGCCCAAATCAACTAACCCATGGTGGACTCAGTTTGGGTCACAACCCATTGAACCAACCCACCCAAATGAGATAAAATCCCCATTTGGATGGTCTCACCTACTCACCAACCCATGGCAGCAACCCTTAGCTCATTTTTGTCACTTGGACCACTAACCCAACTTGACCCAAGGCTATTGGGTTAGCCTTGGGTCGTGAGAGGGTGAGCTTACCCTTAGCCCACCATTGGCTCACTTGGATGATGAGGTACACATCATGCCAGCCCTTGTAGCTCCCTCAGCCTCTTAAGACCCTCCACCTAATAGTCCACTACCATCTCCGACCACCTTTCTTGTCAGGACAACTGCTAAAGGCAATCTCAGCTCTTGGTTCACTTGGGGAGGAGGGTATACTCCTCCCCGATTTTAACTTCACACAGAGCCTCCCTAGGTGATTCCGAGCAGTCACAAAACCTTCCTTGATCTCCTAATGCACCCCATCATCGGTGACACCAAGCTCCATTTGAAACCAAGAGCCCCATCCATTCAACCTCACATAAACTCCACCAAACTTCAAATAACTCTTACCGCACCTTTCCAAAGCTCCAAAAAGTTGAAATGAATCAATTCCCAATTGATTTGATCACCGGAAGGCACTCCTAAACCAACTCCGGTGAGCTTCATAGCAGTGGTTGGTCCACAGAGCTATCGACAGGGAAGCAACTTAAGATCTTATCAATAGGGCTTTGTCTCTTCAAGATGAAGCTACTTAGTCATTGAATTATGAGTCTTGAGCTCCAGTAAGGTAAATTCTAGCAAACCATAAAAAATCCCTTATGCCTTGGTCTTTTATGAAGAGTTTTATGATTTCATGTGATTTCCACCATAGGATCTCCTTAGATCACTTTCATGCACATTTTGGAGTCAATCCTGATGTCCCATGAGCTCCGTGGGCTTGGATTGAGTGGAGAAAGGCAGATGAAGTCCATCTTTCGTTGCTCAGGGGATGAAGGATCATCTACTATCCAATCTGTGTGATTAGAATGGGCCATGATTTAATCCATTAGAAAATCAAATTTAATCCATTAGATATCACAAGATTAATCCCCATCATCTAATATGAGATTAAACAATGGGAACGATCATGTTTGTTGCCACAAGGGATGTTTTAAATAACATATCCCATGGTGCCACGTGGAAAGCGCTGTCGAGTCAGCATCCACATGGCACCGATGGGTTAAGGGGTTAATTAGGTGTTTAAAATGTTATTAATTAGGCAGAACTTGAAATTTTATAACTAATTGTAAAAAAATCTTAAAATATGAGTAAACCCATTTTAGAAAGGGTAAATAGAGAAGAATTTAATTAAAATAAAATCCATAAGGTTTAATTAATGAATAGGGCTTAACTAGGATTTGAATTTTTCTTAATTACCTTAATTAATCCTTAATGATTTGGCCAATTGATCTCAAATTGCATGTGTTGATTCCTTAGGATGTCCTCTGCCTCCCATAATTTTCTTGGGATTTATTATCCATGTAATTTGGAGAACTTGATATTCAAATCTTTATTACTCTTTTTAAGTAATTTAATAATTATTAAAATGGTTAAACAATAAGATTTGAGTTATTAACAATAATAAATCAATGTTAATAGTGGAATTTTAGGGCCTCTCCCCTAGTTATTTTACTAAATGCATTTCATTAGGAGGGTTAATTAATGCATGATTTAATTATAGATTAATTAAGTAATTATTGGTAAAATTAAATCAAATTAAAATGATAATTAGGTCAAATAAGTCAATGTGAATTCATGGGTTCTTCTTTATCTTTTTAATAACATAAAGAACCTTAAAGAACATATGGTTAACCCATGGGTGTGGGAAAATCATATAAGTACTTAATTAGATTCCTCTTTAATCTGATTAATATTTAATCATGTGTATTGCATTAGGTCTTGTTAGGAGCATTGCAAATTTTAATTTCTCATTGGCATGTCATTAGAGGCTCATGATTAAATGATTAATTAAATTAAAGAGGCTTAGGAAAGCAAAATTAAATGAATTGCTTAATGGCTTGAAATTAATTAATCAATTAAATTCACTTAATTAATTTTCCTTAAACACATTAAGTCACCAATGTGGGATGGGGTTAAAACAAAAAATATTATCTCTCCTCTTTAAGTTTAATAATTCAAATCCAAAGTCCAACCTCATAATAATTTTGGTTAACCTTAAATAATTTTATCTAACTTGATTGTCCTTAGGAATTAATATGATTGAATGTATCATTTGGCAGTGTTTAATTATTTCTTTTCAATCATTATAAATGTGTAGGTCATTTGATATCATGCATTCATGTTTTCGAATAAAAGAATCAATTGAATTTAATTTTTTGTAAGTTGAATATGTTGGATTAATCCTAATATATGTGTAGCTATTATAACTAATAAATTGCAAAATTACTTAACAAAATTATAAATTAATAATGAAAATTTAAGTTGATGTTGGCTATGAATATTCTATATGATTTATGTTTGTTTATAGCTTAAACATGTTAAAGTATTATTTTATTTTCATGATTCATGTGTATGTTTACATGCATTTGAATGTTAGTAAGTATATATTCTAGACATCCCAGGAATATAAGGCTTTATGTAGCTCCAAAGAGGTCTTAGATTACCTCATTTCATTGGTTTAAACAACAACACATACTTACTTAATTTCATTCATATGTTTACATACATTAGAATTTGGATAAAGTTTTACTTACTCTTTTTATTATTTATATATTTTTGTTTGCTACAACAATTAGCCAATTGAGAAGAATATTTTCTTCTTATGTATGTCCATCATTGACCAACTTTTAATTTAGCAATATCTTACTTTTTTGAAGTCTGACTGCATACATCAAGGGGCTTAGTTTATTGAAATGGCATCAAGCCTAATCTTGAGCTTATAAACTTCTACAATTAGAGGTAAAGAGAATATGTCATTTTAATTTTAAATAAAGTAGTTCTTAAGCTCTAAGAATATCTTGATTAAGTCATCAATATTTAACTTGCTAAAGAGTAAGCTTATTGATATTATTCGTAGGTAAATTTATATTTCTAAACTAATATGTCTTAACTTGTCAATTTTGGATTTAAGTTTCTCTTCAAATTCTAGCAGTGCATCCCAAACTTGAAGGTTATTTAGGTCTTTTGACACATCTAAACAATAGTCATTTAATATATTAGAGTAACTTTGAAGAGAAAGTCAGAACCCTGACTATTAAGCAATTCTCATCTTGCAATGATTCTACTGTACTAAACCTAAAGCTAACTTTTTATTTTAATTTCTTTAATGCTTTATAGAATTTCTTGCCTATGGATCATATTTGTAAGCCACTTGTAAAGGATCAAATTATACTCAATTGAACTTTTAATAGACAAAGGATACTTGAAAAGGCAAACCCATCATCTCTTTCATGTTTTTATCTTTGAGGATTACACCTATTAAATTTAAAGATGAAGATATAAAATTAATTTTTGTTTTATTTTTTCCCTTTTCAATTAGGGGCTACTTTGAGTTCTAAACCTGCCATTTTTGTTTTTTGATATATTGGAGTTAGAGTTAAAATGCCCACATACTCATCATTTTTAGATTTGAAATATTAGGCTTCACCTTTTAGCTATTGGATCCAGTCCTTCCATCCTTTATATTTTCTTTCTTACTTTCTTCCTTTTATCAAAATTTTAATAACATTTCAACTCTTGATATATTTCTTAAATACAATATTTGCTAAGACATTGGGAACATTCGTCTCATTATCTAAATGCAACTTTTGGTTCAATATGTCACATAGTTAATTCTTTGATTGATCACATCACATAGTAAGACACTACTTGATTCTTTGATTGAATACAATATTTGGTAAGGCATTAAGCAAATTTCAAACTCTCTTTATTTTCTTCTCTTTCTTTTAAAATTTTTTTTATTACCTCAATTTAATAAAGTTACTAATTTATATTTTAGACTAACAAAAGAAAATGACATCCATGTGGACTCTAATCTCATGATACAAAATGGATGTAAAAGTCCTTTCATAATGATGATTTTTTTCTTAGGCTAGATAGGACCATCCAAAAGCATTAATGATGTTTTTGAATTCTTAAGATTTTACTTCAATGTTTGAATTATCATTCTCAATCAACACTGTGATTGAAATTAAGTTTTTTAAGATGAGTTTCCAAGTTTATATTTTCAATGAGTTTAAAACTCTTTTTCTTTTCTTAATTTATTCACATGACATCATCTCGACCAAATTCAATTAAAATTAGGCCTATGCATACTTACTTTCATGTATGTTTATAATTATATGTGATGTTGATTACATTCAGCAGTTCCTAGTAGTAGATCTTCATGACAAGAAGATAACCTAGAACTTCTTTATAGTGGAACGCCGCATCAAAAAATTACTAATAATTAAGAAAGACAAATTATAAAATTATGTAATGCCTTGATTAATAATTTTATCTTATTTATTTATTTTATTTTCATTTTTTGTTTTTGTCTTTCCTCCTTTTTTTAATAGAGCATTATGATGCTTAATTTTGCTAGCCACTTCTCTATGATGGGCAAAAACACTATAATCAAGATTGTGAAATGAATAGATTTTATTTTTGTTTCAGTAATTCTTTCTAATACAAAGGGAGGGAGGGTAGGGCCAACTCTATCCTTAATGGATCTTTGTGTTTTTCTATCAACCTATCAGAGTTTGAGTCTAAATTTTCATTGTAAAAGAAAGAAGCATCATTATTAAGTCCTTATCTATGTAATATCTTGAGATCATGAGATTTGAAAACTATTTAGAAGCATTGAAGTCTTCATTGATTTTGTCTTTAGATTTTTTTTGAAAAAATTAATTAAGTATATCTATGAAATATCAATCACCCAATTAAAGAGGATTCCCAGTAAAGAAATTAATTTAATTTTATAATATTAGACTTCATTTATTTCAATTTTAATAGTAGAATTATAATCTTTCTTTTCTTGCCCTCTCTTTTCTATTTATTGATTAAGTGCAAAAAGTAAATTTAGTTATATCATTTTTTATTCATGATGTATATTCATCATCCCCTTTTGGCTCTCTCCTAAACTCATAATGATTCATAGTTTTATGAGGGTCTAAAATGTGATTATCTCTAAGCCACTCCCTAGAATTGGCTAATCAGCCCAAACAATGAATTTCTAAGTTTTTGGTAGACCTATAGAGATAAATCTAAATTTTTTAATCATTAAGATTAAAACTAAATTGCATTTATGTGTATGAAAATTTTCCTATAGAGGTAGAAGACCTATATTTGATTTCCTTGGTCAACCTCTACTTAGGATCAACAAGGCATTCTTTTGGGATCATACTTATCCCTCTTTATAATTTTTTTAAGTTAATTCTTTTTATAATCCAACTCAAGCTTTAATCTTGGTGGTAAGGGGCAATAGTCAAGACTATACTGACTTCCTTTAATTTTATGAGTTTTCCTTTTTTTTTATTTAAAGTTTATTTGGAAAAATTTGAAAGAACTCCTTCATTTCAATATACATTCTCACGTGTTTCCTACCTCTTAATGTATTAGAATAAAGAGGATCACTTTAAAGATCCTATCATGACTATCTTTAGCTTTTGTAAAAATCTAAGGTAAAATTAAGGACAAAGAGAACTTTGTAATTTTCTTTTCAGAAATTGAAAGTACTTTCTTAGATAATCTTTAAAATTTTTTATAATAATATTTCATTTTCACTCTAGAATGATATCAGATCCATTTTGACCAGAATTAAGTCTAATAGAAATGACCTTGCTTTAATTTATCTTGTTGAAAGTTCTAAGGGGGGTGGTTTTAGGACATAGTCATTTAACTATGATAAATAAAGAGTTATAGAACCTAAGTTAAGGATGTTGGATGAGCTCTACCAAGGATGAAATGCAAAGGCATCCAACAGAAAGAAATACAATCCTGACCCATGAGTGCTATAAGTATACTTTCGATGTATAGAAATGAAAGTCTATTTCTAATGATGGAGAGAGAACGGAGAGGAACTACTCCCCAACAGAGTCGCTAGAAAATATCTCTATAGGAAAATTTATGACTCCACATAAATTTTAAAAATTTCTTATTTAGATAATCGAATACGTCATTAAGAAGTAAACATATTATCTTGTAAGATAAACATGTTATCTTATAATGGATTCAATTATTTAGTAAAGACTTTAAGGCTAATGGATCTTTTTAATATTTCAGATATTTTTCTCCTGAACTATATGGAAAATTAGGACATGGTTTATTTTATATTGGGTTCATAGTTCCTTATAAAGGCAAGCCCCTATAATTAATTACATACTAAGAATGAGGAATCTCTTCCTAGGAATACTCTCAAATAAATTAATAGACTTCTATTTCTATGGATTTCAAAGCTTGTCTTAAAAGAATGTTTAATTTGGAATTTCAATAGAGAATGCTTCAAAGGGGAAGAGTTATTTTCAGAGGTCAATTGAGATTGGGTAGGAAATGCTATAGATTTTGGGATGTGAAGTAAGCATTTTAACTATCTTATCATTGGGCTTTACAGTTTGAGATCAATTTAATAAAATTTTGAATTGACATTTTATTAGAAATTTAGAACTTAGATTTTAACAGTATAAGACTTCAAAAATGCCTAGCAGTTAAAGACTTATTCCAATAGGATGCTTCAGACCCTAAGTCTACAAATGCTTCTAACATAAGTCAGAGGCTCGACCTAATATAAAATTTTTGGAAATTATCAATTCTATTCCTACCAGAGAAAAATGAACATATCCCTAACTCTTCTAGACTTATAACCTACCTAGAAGGGTTGCTAGCTAATGCCACCGAAGCGATTTTTAAAAGCCATGAGTCTAGTCCTATGTATATAAGGTAGTTGGGTTGTTGCATTTAGGGAGGAAGCTAAGAACCTAACTCACTTTTTATCCCTAAGATAATGTTTAGTATGTTATGTACCTAACTAATGCAATAAATTTCATCTTTTATATATTTTGACTCATAATTCATTTTAAGGATCTTAGGTATGTAATTTTATGCCTATAATGAGATTTAGTTAAAAATAGTCATGAGCCAAATCAAAATAAGAAGGCACATTTCCCCAGGATGGGTGGTCATCTTCAAAGGTTATATGCCCCCTTATGTGTAATAAGTGAAGCACCCAATTCAAGAAGAATAGACAATATGCTCTCATGGTTTGCAAAAGCTAATTATTTCTAGTTGCTTTTAAGTTATACATAGAGCTTTTATATAGGTGAGGTTTTGAATTTTTATTTTATATTTGAGTTGTTTAAATTTAGTAAGGTAGAAAATTTAATTTTCCTGAGAGTCTATTGTGTTAGATATTTCATCACAAAATACATCATAGAAAGAAACCCTAAAATAAATTAAGCCATATTAAATTAATAAAGTGGACCAATGAACTCGGGTACTGCTGTACACCCTAGAAAAAAAAAACTGGCAGCCGAGCTTTGCCCTTATACAACTCAGTCTAGAACTAAAAGTTTTGATCTGGGGATCTTTTTTCAAGATCATCACTTTCTTTAGGGACCTCCACAAGCTTCATAGGGGACCACCAGCTAGTAGAGTT
Organism: Cymbidium sinense; assembly: GCA_021442155.1. Lineage (NCBI taxonomy): Eukaryota > Viridiplantae > Streptophyta > Magnoliopsida > Asparagales > Orchidaceae > Cymbidium > Cymbidium sinense. The sequence goes on from CM038215.1 coordinate 55,000,440, forward strand.
AGCTCATGCTATTTATAGACCCCATAGATCCTAACTTAATTCTCGTTCAAATTAAATTTAAAATTTTAAAAATTAATTTCTAATCCTTGCAAAATAGATGCCAGAAAGTACATGCAGCACACTAGCAGTTTATATTTCAAACATATAAGTAGCATTAGTTGCATGCCTAGCCTATTCTATTGGGCTATGCTTAGGGACTTAAACAACACCTGCAAGAAAACAATATTTATTTTATTTTCATTATAATAGTCCCTTTAAGACAACCCCCTACATAAAATAGCATTTGCTTAAAAGAATGTATTACCATCCAAACTAACAGACAAATAATCTTAGCCATTCAGTCTAAAATATTACACCATAAAATAACAAAAAGACATCACAAAGTTTTATATCATAGACCATCACTAATGATTAGCCTAATCTAAGTCTAGAGTCAATGACCTAATAATTTAGTGTGTTAGAAAGGGGTTTATGTGGTATGGTTGCACTAGGCCTTTTAAGTTCTTATTTTGATTTAGGTTTCAAGGCTTGTTTAATTTAATATTAGGTGGTTTCAATTTAAGTGGTTTAATTGATTTATAATTTTATTTTATTTTAAAGTTTATTTTTGTGTTAAAGTTGAATTTAAGATTTAAAGAATGAAGAATAAAATTAATTCTACTTTGGATAGAATCCATTATATTCAACATCCTGATCTTAGTAGAATGAAATCTCCACCCTGAAGAGAAATCCAATCTATGGGCCAAACTAAGAACCTAAGTATCTTAATTAACCCATTTGAAATTATTTGAATGTTCTAATTGAATTGGATTAAGTTTGATTAATGTTTGCTTAATATGGCTAAGATTTCAAAGTTTAAGTTTATTTAATTTTATGGGTTTTGATTGATGATATTAATTTTAGATTTATTAGGTTTTATTTTGATTTAATTGAATTTTAATAATTCAAATATTATCCTTCGAATTAATATATAATTCCTTTCTTTTTGAATTTCACTTTGAAGATTTAATTTTATATAATTTGTATTGATTATGTCATTTCAATGTTGTTTAGATTTATTGATTTTATCTTTTATTTAAAATTCGTTTGGAATGGTTAATATATTTTAGATTTAATTAACATGTGATTTCATTGAAGTTAATGTGATCTTTTATTTAAATTTTAGTTAAGAGCTTGATCATTTGATTTGTTGGATTTTGTTATTTGATATGTATATGGATTATTTTAATTTTATGATTATTTGATTTAATTTGATCTTTACTTAGTTGCTTCAAATGATTTGATTTGATTTGTTTGACTTAGTTTTATTAGTTCATTTGACTAAAATTTATTAATTCATTTCTAATTTTCCAATTTAAGCTTTAAGGTTCAACCAATTTTATACTTTTAATTAATTTTATCTCCTATGTATATGATTCTTAGAATTCTTTAATTTTAGAAAGCTAAGAAATTTTTCTTAGATGTTATGATGTTAATGAAAGTGTTTTAAGTTGATTTCATAAAAATTTCTAATTTTTTTAATTTTTAAATTTATTATTTGATTTAAATTGACCTAGAGATTAGAAATCTACAACTTCTAATCTAGAAGTTGTTTGGCTTTAAAATTTTTATGGAAAGTGGGGTTCCTTGACAATTTTTTTTTATTATAGTTTTATCTTAATCATATGTAAAATTTAGTTCTAATTAAAGTTTTAATTATTTCAATAAAATCTAAATAAAGTGTAAATTATTGAGAGTTAATTAGGGATTTTTATTTTCATTGATTCTCCTCTGAATGATGAATCCATAGAGGGTTTATTTGTAATTTTTGGACTCTTAGTTTATTTATTATAAAATTTCAAAGTTTAGGTTACTTAATTGATTTATTTAATTCAAATAATCCATTAATTAAGTCATTTTAAGGATTAATAAGGTTTAGTTAGCCTTAATATTTTTCTTTGGTTTATTGATGTTTAACATGATGTTAATAGGCTAATTCCATAAATTTCCCTATTTTCTTGATTTAATAATAAATTATTTCATTAAAATGAGGTGTAAAGTTTAAACATTTTATATATTTTGATTCAATCACTAATAAATCCCCACTTTTTTATTTGAGGTGTGTTTTAACCTTAATTTCAATATCCTAAAGTTTCAAATTTATTGAATTAATATTTTGGGTTTAATTTAGGTTTGATTATTTTTAATTAAACTTAAATTAACCTAAATACACCTAATAAAATTTGGAGTTTTTGGTTTAATTAAACTTATTTGTATTTTTTTTCATTGGGTATTTTATTTTTTATGAATTTTTTAAGTTCTTAGAATTCTTCAATATTTTTAAATTTAGAAAATTTGAATTTCTTACTTAACCGAGTCAGTGTTGACTAGGCTGCCCTTTCTGCATTTTAGCCTCGGATTGGTCCACTTGGGTTCCATGTGGATCTCACGTCAAGTGATGGTGCGGATGTGGGATTCATTAGAGACATTTGATATCTAATCAAATGGCCTAGATTCGATCTTGATTTTCTTATGGGAATTAAATTGTATAGTTCGACTAAATTAGGACTAACCTTTCCTAATAGAATGAATGAATGGTGGAGATTATCTCCCTCTCCTCCATCCAAGAAAATTAGAATCATCCCCTGTTAGGGCTGATTTTCAATGATCTATTCAACAATTCTTCAGGTTTATAATAGTAAATTGATCAAGAATCAATTTATAATCAATCCATAGAGTTTGATCTTGCTTGAGATCAAATTTTTTCATAAAGGACCAAAGCACATTAGGGAGAGTGGTCGGTTTGATCCCATACCTCACTGGCATTGATCATCAACAGCCACAACACTTTGAACACTTTTGCCTCATCAAGATGAAGCTTTGGTGAAGAAATCTTAGTTTTCCTCCCCTCCAATAACCATGGAGACCAAGGCTCCTCCCCTTTCCATTAGCCTTGATCATTTTTCGGCTGGCCGGTGGTGAGGGTTTGGGTGAGAGCTCAGTTGGGTTCAGTTTTACACATAGAACATATAGAAGTGGCCAAATTTAGAGGAGTGTTTCTTCCCCATTTTTATATTTGACTCTCCTTATTGCTACCAGTTTTGTCCAATCTCTGGCTTACGATGGCAAGGGGCTTGGGGAAAGGCTCCACTCACCCTCTCTTTCCCTCCTGAATGTGTTGGAATGCTTCGGGTTGAAAGAGATGCTTCCCTCTCTCCTCTCTATGTTTTCCCAAGAGCCATATCCCTTTATCACTGACCAAGGCTAATTTTTAGCTTGCCAGGGGTGAAGGACTTGGGCAAGGGCTCAGTTGAGTAGCTCAAGAACATATGGAGATGGTGGGAATTAGGAAGGATCTTTTCTCCCTTTTTCTTTTTACCTAAGAAATTTCTTATGGAGAAATCAAGTTGGATTTGTCCATGGTGATTGTAATCTTTGGTGGCTAGCTCCAAGAGGTGATTAACTCATTGCGATGAGCTCAAATCAGTTATGGTGAAGAGGTGAGTGAGGTATGGAGGAGAGGAAGTGAAATTGACTTTGTGCATGGATTTTGGTCTCTCCTCTCATGGCTCAACCTCACTTCTTATGATTATATCTTGCATGGCTTTCTTCAAATGGATAATTGCTACCCATGTCAAACCATTTAAGCTAGACTAAGGGTTCGGTTAAGTCCATTTAGTTTAGATTGGGTTTATGTGTTTGAATTCATGTCATTTGGGTTTAGCTTTGGCTAAATTGATTTGGGTTAGTTTGATTATTTGATTGGCTTTAGACTTGGATTCCAATCATTAATAATTGTTTATTAGATGATTTATGGATCAATTCATCCATATCACATGAAGGTTTGATGTAATTTAGGCTAGTTTGACCCATTTGACCTAAATTGGTCAAATTAGTTCTCCTAGCCTATTAGGCTATTTTAAATTTTAATTTAAACTTATTTATGTTCAATTGGTCATTTATTATGAATTAGGATAATTAGTTTTATTTAATTTTTAATTTTGATTTTAATTTTAACCCAAATTTGCCTGTTTTGACTCTTTTTGACTTAAATGGGTTAGGCTAAGTTCAATTGGAATAAATGTCAAATTGGTCAAATTAAACCCAACAATTGATTGAATTATGTTTAATTACAAATTTTAATGATTTTAAACATTCAATTTGAATTCGTTTCAATTTAATTTTGGTTTAAATTCAATAAGGTTCATTTGGATCTATTTAGATCAAGTGATCTAATTAACTCATTTGAAACCTTATTGAATTTGGATTTATTTAGATTCATATTTAAACATGTTTATTTGATGATTTTAATCCTTAGAATGACTTTATTTGGATAATTTTTGCTGGGTTGATCTTTGACCTGGTGCGACCCACATAGGTCAATCCTAAGTCAAATGACATGATTGACCATCTTGAACCTCATTTAGTTTAGGGTTCATTGATTTTATGCTTCTTTTTTAATTTAATTTTAATTTGTTTTGATTCTATTTGAATTTCTTTAAATATAGAAGATTTTGAACTTAGATGTGTTAATTTGGTTGACCATCCCAATTATCTTGAACTAAACTCAATTGAATTTAGATTCAAATAGAATGTGTTTGATTTAATCATTTGTTTGGATTTGAGTTTGGTTTGGATTTACCTATTTTTATTGGGTTTGGTAAAATCCTAGAAGGATTCACTAGGTCACCAAGTATAGTGTCCTAAGTGTTTGACCAAGAAGCTCCAAATCTAGGATTAAGTGTCATAATTACTAAGATTGGAGATGATGTTAACCACATTTAAATGAGGTCAACATATGGACCTTCAATATATGTGGTGGACTAACATATTGTTGTTGACTAAACTAATCCACATATTTTATAAGGATTACAAGAAATAATGCATGCAAGTGGTTACATTTTATTTTAAAATTTAAGCTTTTAATTTTGACTTGAAATTTTATTTTGGATTTAATTGTGAAAGATTGGCATAAACATGCCTTAGGTTGTTTTGATTTAGAGTGATTTTTTCTTAGAGAAATCTAGATTCACTAACCTATAAGAATAGAGATGTTATTAGGACAAGACTTACCATGGAATCTAGTCTTAACATAGTGATGATAGGTAGAGAAGATGCTTTTGAATGACTTATTCTTACCCTAACTACAATAGAGTTTGATTTTCATTAATTTTCAATGGCTAACCTAAGAAAAAAATAGAGGGACTCATATCTTTCTAGGTGAGATTAACAAATGGGTTGTCTAAATGACTAACCAACCTAAAGAGAGGATCCATAGGTAGACCCTAAAGTTTTCTTTTCTTAGAAAGGATGCCATAGTTGATACTCACTCCTATCTAAGGGTGGTAGTTGGAGAGGATGTTGCTATAGATAGTTATTCCTATCAAAACTACATAGATTTAATTACTATAGGATGCCACTAAGGGATTTATTCGTATCTAGTTAACTTAGCTATTTCAAAGGCTCTTCAATGACTTAATTCCAACCTAAATAGTTAGGCTATGGAAAAGGGCCTTCAATGGCTTAGTTCCTAATCCTCAGGATTTTGACTATTAAGTAGGGTTCGTATGGACTTGATTCTTAACCTATATAGCATATAGGAATGGGGCCTCAGAGTGGCTTATTTCCATCTATAAAGTTCTTTTATTTTTCACTAGAAAGGTCATAATGACTTAAATCTTCATCTAGTAAGATTCAGCTAACAAGAAGGGACCTTCAATAGCTTAATTCTAACTTAAATAGCTAAGTTGATGAAAGGGGACTTGGTGACTTTATCATAAACCTCAAAATTTAACTGTTAGAAAAGGGGTATTTTGACTTATTCCTAACCTAGATAGTCTATTTGATAGGGTCTTGGTGACTTAATCTTATCCTTGTCATTTGAATGGATGCCTAGTGTGGGACTTACTCTTACCTAGCTAGCTACTAAGATGGGGCCTTCAGTGGCTTAATTCCAACTCAAATAGCTAGAGTGAGGAAAGGGGTCTTGATGACTTAATACTATCATCAATTTTTCACTATTAAGAAATGGTTCTTGGTGACTTATTCTTAACCTAGATAGTCTATATAATAGGAAAGAGGTCTTAGAATTAAACTTAATTTTCTATTCCCAAAACTCCCTAGCATAATGGTGTTGTAGAAAGAAAAATTAAATTGAGTTGAGAAGAGTTATGTTTAATGATTGTTCTTTATCTAAATATTTTTTTGACTAAAGCTATTAGTAGGATTTGCTATATTATGAATAGAGTTTACTTGAGATCTATTTTGAATAACCCCATATGATTTATTCTTTAAAAAGAAATCTAAGATTAGTCATTTTTATATTTTTAGTTATAAATGCTTTATCTTGAATAATAGGAAAGAATCCTTAGAAAAATTTGATAGTAAATTGGATAATAAAATCTTCTTAAACTATTCCTTATCCGGTACATCTTATAAAGTATTTATTAAGAGAATAATGATTGTAGAAAAATCAGTGCAAGCTATTTTTGATGAAAATGCTGATTTAGTTGATGGTAAGGTAGTTGAATTTAAGAAAATAAATTTGGAAGAAAAAGGTGATTATTTTCTTAAAGAGAAGAGATTTAATAAGAATCTTCCAAAAGTTGAATATAGGAGATCCATCACAAGGTGTTAACAATAGAAGACATTATAAGAAAGTGATAAATCATTCTATTTTTTATCGGAGATTGAACTTAAGTCTATTGATGAAGCCATGAAAGGATTGTAGTTATGGAAGAAAAATTGAATTAGTTTGTTAGAAATCGTGTTTGAGAATTAGTCCCCCCAAGATCAAAATGTTATTAAAAATAAATGAGATTTTAGAAAAAAGTAAGATGACTCATGTTGCGTTTTCAGAAATAAGGTTAGGGGCTATTAAGTTTCTCCTTTCTTATGCTATTTATAAGGATTTTAAACTCATTCAAATGGACGTGAAAAGTGCATTCTTGAATAAGTTTATTGACCAAGATGTCTTTGTAGAGAAACCTCTTATTTGGGAGCTTAGATTTTTTTTATCATGTATTTCAATTAAGGGAAGATTTGTATGATTTAAAATCGGCTCGTTAAGCTTGGTATGATAGGTTGAGTTGTATTGTTATTGACAATAAATTTCTGAAAGGATGTAGTAGACACCACCATATTCCTCAATAATATATGTGAAGTCTTCATCATTATGCAACTTTAAGTGAATGATATCTTATTTGGAAGTACAAATAATTTTTTATGTCATAAATTCTCATCTTTGATGTCTAAGAAATTTGAAATGAGTATGATGGAAAAACTCACATTCTCTTGGATCTTCAAGTGAGACAAAAAGAAAATGACATCTTTATTTTTCCAAACTAAGTATACAAATGAATTGTTTGAGAGCAATGACATAAAGAGATTGAAATCTAAGAAAACACCTATGAGCCCATCCACTAAACTAGACATAGATGAATTCGATATTGACCAGTAGCTTTATAAGTGTATGATACCTTACTGCTAATAAGCCTGACATTATGTTTGCTATTTGTTTGTGTGCACATTTTCAGGATGCTCTTAAGGATTCTCATTTAATAGTAATTAAGCAAATATTTTATTATTTAATTTGTACTTTTAGGTTAGGATTATTGTATCCTAAAAATTCTTTGTCATGTGATTGGGTTGCTTATTTTGTTGCTGACTTTGCAAGTTGTAAATTAGATAGGAAAAGTACATCAGACACATCAAATTTTAGGATTTTCTTAAGGCAAAGATTTTATTTAAAAAGGTATATGCATAATGCTATAGATTTAGATAAATGGTGGAACAAAAGGCTCCCCTAAAGTATGGTAACTCAAGATTATCACTGTGAATAAGTTTACTAAGATGACAATTAGGAGTGTATGTAATTTGGACATAATCACGTGTTGATTCAAGCATGGCAATATGGTCAGTAAGTTTGTTTCTTTAGCAAAAGATGTGTGAAATTTTGAACTTTCTACCCTTTAAGAGTTGCTAGATCTTTTTTAAAAGGTTAACTATGTACCATGGAATATTGTTTTCATTTTTTAGAAGATTACACAGCTAGAGGGAATAAATTTCTAGCCAGATGCAAGTAAATAGTAATCATGTCAGCATGAATGTTAGATGTAGTGTAGCTCGACATGGAGAATAACATGATGCAATTACATTAGGAGTTTCTAAAAATGTTGCTTATTCTAGCACGTTAATCTTCATATGAGAAACAACCATCTGTATTGAATTTTATGCACAACTCCCAGGTTTCTTCCATATGACTAATTGACATTTTAGTCTATGGTGCACATCACTAATCATACTTGGATTCTTGATACAGCTAGCATGAATACCCTTATTAATAAAAAAATTGCATCTAATAAATGGCTTCTCTAAGAAATGTTTTCTTGCCTTTATGTTTGTAGGAATTCTTGGCCATCCATATAAACCAGCAAGACATTAGCAATATTGATATGTCAATTTTTAGGATCTTCTCTTATGTCTTGGTCATCTAGGAAATAGAATTCTATTGCTCTTTCTACCACTGAAGTTGAGTGCATAGCCATTGTAAGTTGTATTACTCAACTTCCTTGCTTAAAGTAACAATTAGAATACTTTGTCATTAAGTTTTAACACATTCTAGTTAGATGTGATAATGCTAGTGATATATTTTTAATCAAAAAAACTACTTAACAATATACCATGCATATTAAGATTAGACACCGCTTTATATTAGAGATCATATTTTTAATGGCAATGTTAATGTTGAATTTATTAATACTAATTTACAAATTACTAATTTTTTATAAACCTTTACTTGAAGAATATTTTTGTACTTTGAGACGTATGCTTGGCATATTAGATCCACTTATTTAGTTACATGAATTTTCAGTATATTCTCAAATGCTCTTACCATTTTGATGTTCCCAAAAGGGGAGAAGTATGTATGTTGGTCTTTTTCTATTTTGTTACACATGCATAGATTTAAGAGGAGCTACTTATTTTCATTGCTAATTTATTTTGCTACATGTTCTATTTTACATACTTATTTCACATAGGTGAACATGTTTTAGTTTTGATGCTTGTTTTACTTTGTTTATTTTGCTACATTATTTAAAGGTATTAAAAAGTTGATGTAAGGTCATTTAACACTAGCTTTGCTAGGTCCTAAGTCCTATATGTGAAAAGTGGAGGGTTGCGATAGGTAGTCGATAGCCAGCATAAAACTTGTCAAAATAATCATGACATGAATCCTTTAAAAATTTTGTTAATGCTAAAAAATCTCTTGGAAGAGACACACCGCATGGCCTAAATATAGTGAAAAGTGTGCAAGGGACACTGCATTGGTGCCCGGGTGCAGTGTTAAATAAGTAAGGGTTACCATATTATGGATGGATGTGGGCATAGAAGTTAGTCGATGAACTAGAATTAGGTAAAGAATTTGGAATATAGATACACTTACAGGTAAATTAATGGAATTAATAGATATTATGGTTCATAGGAGGATAAATATTTTATGTATTCAAGAAACTAATTGGGTTGGGGAGAAGGCCAAGGAGATTGATAGTTTAGGTTTTAAACTTTGATTTTCATCTAGAAGTTGAATTAGAAATGGCGTACATGTGATCATAGATAAAATTTTGAAGGATAATATTATAAATATTAATAAGATTAGAAATAGAATTATACCTTTAAGGATTATTATTGATTCTAGGATTATCAATGTTATAAGTGATTATGCTCCTCAAGTAGGTTTGGATGTAGGCTCAAAAAAAATATTTTGGAACGAATTAGAGAGATTAATACACAAGATACCTATTGAAGAAAAATTATTTATTGGAGGAGATTTAAATGGACATGTTAGTAGAGTGGTAGAAGATTATAAATGTATTCGTGGTGGCTATGGATTTGGAGTGACTAATGGAGAATGTAGAACTATATTATATTTTACTTTAGCATATGATTTTGTAGTTCCTAATACTTTATTTAATGAAATAGATGAACATATTATTACTTATAAAAATGGATCTAATAAAACACAAATTGATTATTTTTATAAGAAAAATAAATTTTTTAGATTGTAAAGATTGTGAGGTCATTCTGAGTGAAATTTAAGTACCAACATTGACTGTTAGTTTTAGATTTTAAGACGAAGGATTGGAAGATGAAAAATAAATCAAATTCTTATTCTAGGATTAGATGGGGAACTTAAAGAACACTAATAATAATATTTCTAAGAGCAAGCTACAAGAGTTTAGAATTTGAGATGTTCATAAGGAAGCTAATGTTTTGTGGGAAAAGTAATAAGTAAAATTAAGCAAGTTGTAAAAAATGCGCTTGGAGTATCAAAAGAAAAAGCTTCCTTTAATATAAATAGTTTGTGGTGGAGTTTTAATGTGCAAGAAAAGATAAGAAATAAGAAGCATTATTATAAAACTTGGTTTAGATGTAAAAACTCAGAGAATTGGGAAATATATAAAGTGACCTGTAGAGATTCTAAGAAAGTAGTATATGATGCAAAAAAAAAATAGCTTTTAATGATTTATATAATAGATTGAATACAAATTAAGGTTAAAGATGTATGTATATGTTAGCCAACCAAAGAGATAGGAGAAGTATAGATCTAGTTCAAGTGAGGTGTATTAAGGATGAAAATCATAAAGTGCTTTTCTTAGAAAAGGATATTGAAAATAGGTGGATGAGGAATTTTGATAAACTTTTTAATGAAGGATCAGATAATGCGATTTATTTTAACAACCTTAATACCCTAAAAAAATAGAGAATATTATTTTTATCATCATATTAGTAAATTTGAAGTTAGAGAAGCTTTAAAGAAAATAAAGTGTGGAAAATTGTAGGACCTCATGATATTTTAAAACTAGTTGAAATTTGAATTTAAATCATTTAAATTTAAATAATGGGATTTTGCTTAAAATTGTTTCCAAATTTTATTAATCCAATTTTAGCATGTTTTCATTGGCCTCATAAGCATAATTTAATTGGTTTGATTTTTTATGAATTAATTTAACTTTATTCAAATTCTTATTCAAGTAGGCAATTTATTAATTATAGTTCCTATTTAATTTTCTATTTATGAAAAGTTTTGCCTGGTCCTTTTATTTAAAATTTTGAATTAATTTAAGATTTGTTTTAAATTTAAATACTTTCATATTTAATCTATCTTGATTGAATTTAAATTGATTTGCAATTGTTGGGATTAATCCATGCATCATAGGTCTTTGCCTCCTTATTGAATTAATGGATTTATTTTATTTTAAAATTGTTCTTTATTTAATCTCATATAATTAATTAATTAATATCACACACACACACACACACACACACACACACACACACACACACACACACACATATATATATATATATATATGGCATTAAATTATGATTAAAATTCTAATGAAAAGACCATGGCCATCCCATGCTTCTGTGCTTGTTGGATTTAGTTTATTTTAAATTAATTCTAATCCTTTCTTTATTAAATCCAAACTAGATTAACTAGTGCATTAATTCCCTCCATCTTCTTGGTTGGTTGACCCATTTGAGTTTAAATTAATTGATTCAATTAGTTAAAGCCTATGTCAAAACTCAAGTACTCGTCATAATGATCATCCATTCTTCTTGCTCGGTCAAACCTTACATGGCTTCATTTATTAATGTGATTGCTTAATTATGTTATGTGATCTCCCTCTCTCTCTCTCTCTCTCTCTCCCCAAACTTTGATCGACCCTTTTTACAATTTATTTGAATTTTAAATATTAATTTCTTTCCTTACATTTTTTTCATCTCATTCATCCCCTCACCTTTTTCTCTTGCCTTGGCTGATCACTAAATGGGTCAAATATTATTTAAAGAGGTGCTCTCATGACCTCTCTTCCTTGTGATTCTCTCCATTTTAGTCGAACCCTTGTAATTCAAATTCTTGAAGTGGCTTTTGGATTTAATGTCCTAAAGCTAATCTTTCTTCCTCATTTCTTAAACAACATTTTAAGTGAAGTTCTTCTTCAACTTTTTCAAGCTTATTTCAAGCCTTCGAGAAGTCTACAACAAGTCTTACTTTCATTGTTTCACATATACAAATGACTTGAGAAAGGATTTTAATTCATGTTTAATCTTTGATACATTGGATTTTATTTGCTTGATTTGATTGAAAAAGAATTGTATGTTATTTTGTTAAAGCTTTTTTTTAGTTCTCTTCATTCAAATTCAAGCAATTTGAATAGTTCATCTTGTTATTGTGTATTGTTTTGTAAAATCACTCTTTTGGAAAAATTGTTTTCATGAGCACTCATTTTTAAAATTATTACATTTCACTTAGTCCAAGTATTTTAAAGATTGATTATTGCAATTATGCTTTGAATTATTTCAAGTTGGGATCATTTCTTTTAAGGATTTCATATTTGCTTGCTTAATTCAAAGTTCTTATTTCTTAAGTCCATTAGTTTACTACTTCACGTAGTAATTTAAAGTCAAATTAATTTAAGCATCTTTGTAGTAAAATATTTTCAAGCTTATATTTTCAAATCATCATCTCACTTTGTGAAAACATTTTTCAAAGATAAATCATTTCATTCTTGTTCCATAAAGTTCATAGCATTGTATACTTTATTATAAAAAGAATACAACAACACAACAACAACAAGCCTTAATCCCACTAGGTGGGGTCACTACATGAATCCTTCATCTCCATTGTGTCCTATTATGTGTCAAATTCTCATTTAAATCAAGTATACTAAGATCATTTTTTATACATCTTAACTAAGTATTTTTTAGGTCTACCTCTACCTTTCTTAACATAAGGCAAATCTAATGCATCTACTCGCTAATCGTCATCGGACTACCGACGCTTTATGTGGCCAAACCATCTAAGGTGACTCTCCTAATCTTACCACTGGAGCTACTCCAACTTTTTCCCGAATATACTTATTTTGCATTCTATCTCTAAGAGTAAAGACACTCATCCACCTAAGCATCCTCATCTTTGTAACACTTAACTTAGTCTTATGCTTCTCTTTTATTGGCCAACATTCTACACCATAAGTCATTGCAAGTCTTACCACCATCTTATAAAATTTTCCCTTAAGTTTAAGTGGAACATTTCTATCACATAATAGGCCAGATGCATTCCTCCACTTCAACCATCCAACTTAAATTCTACTAATAACATCTCCATCTATTTCACCATCATTTTGGACAATAGAGCCTAAATATATGAAACGCTCACTCTTACTAATGACTTGTTCACCTAATGTCACAACACTACCACTAAAACTTCTACAACTAAAATTACACTCCATATATTCAATTTTAGATATACTTAAATGAAAACCTTTAGACTCTAGAGTTGACCTCCATTATTCAAGTTTCTATTGGACTCCCTCTCTAGTCTTATCAAAGAAGAAGATCATGAAAAGCATACACCAAGGTACATCTTCTTGTAAATGCCTAATAAGAACATCCATAACTAAAGTAAAATGATAAGGGCTTAAAGCTGATCCTTGATGTAATCCAACTGAAATAGGAAAATATTTTATCAATCCTCCTTGTGTTTGGACACAAGTAACAGCTCTTGTATACATATCCATAATGACTTGAATATAACCAATATTAAGTCATTTCTGTTCTAGAACTCTCCAAAGAACATCTCTTGAAACTTTATCATAAGCTTTCTCTAAATCAATAAATATCACATGTAGATCCTCCTTACTTTCTCTATGCTTCTCCATCAAACCCCTTAACAAATGTATAGCTTCCATAGTAGATCTACATGGCATGAAACCAAAGCGATTGTGAGAAACTTGTATCACATCGTAACCTATGCTTTACTCTCTCCCATAATTTTAATGTATGGCACATTAAACTTAATTCCTCTATAATTTGCACACTCTTGTGCATCACCTTTATTCTTAAATATAGGAATAAACAAACTCTTTCTCCACTCATCTGGAATCTTTTTAGTTTTAAAATGACATTAAAAAAAATTGTAAGCCAAGAAATTCCTTGATCTCCTAAACATTTCCACACTTCTATTAGAATATTATCTGTCCCGCTTTCCACATTTCATTTTCTTTAAAGCTACTAGCTTGATTTACTACTACAACGATAAAATGAAATTCTCTATTTTTGTTTAGGGTATTAAGGTTGCTAAAATCAATCGACTTTCAGATCCTTCATTGAAAAGTTTATCAAAATACCATCCATATTTCAATATCCTTTTCTAAAAAAACATTTTATTATTTTCATCCTTAATACACCTCACTTGAACTGTATTTACTTCTCCTATCTCTTTGGTTGGCTAACATATACATACATCTTTCACCTTCTTTGGTATCTAATATATTGTATAAATCACTAAAAGCTAAATTTTTTTCATCATATACTGCTTTCTTAGAATCTCTACAGGCCACTTTATATCTTTCTCAATTCTCTGAGTTTTTAAATCTAAACTAAGTTTTATAACAATACTTCTTATTTTTTATCTTTTCTTGCACACTCTGACTCCACCACCAACTATTCATGTGTATTGTTCTATTTTCTTGCTCTTTTGAACTTGTTTGGTGTTGTACTTGCTCGGTGTAGGAAAGGAAGTTGTTGGGGTTGTATATGCCTAATGTGGGTTAATATCAGAGATTTATTGTAATGTTATTTTGATCTGAATTCCTATTCTTCATGGCTAAGCATGGATGTAAGTTGGTTTTCATGCTTGGTCAAACTCCATAAAAATTTTTGTGCATCTTGTCTGTACTTTTTTGCACTTTACTTTTCTTGCTTCATTATTTTCTTTTTTTTTCATAAGAAATAAATTTATATTTGCAACTAACTTTTCTACAAAGTTTAAAATTAAGTTTAAACTTAAAATTTTTTAAAAATACCTTTTTCATCCTACCTCTTGGATGCCATGGCCTCTTAACATAGCAACACTCATAATTATGTTTGAATTTAGCCTATCATTTGGATGAATCACATTAAATAATTGAAAGTGATTCTAAAAAATAAGTGCTAGAAATAATTTGCTAGTTCAACTTAAGTTCATTTGATGAATTTAAATAGGTCAAATTAACCTTATGGGTGAACAAGTACCATTTGAGTCAAATGTGGTATAATGGGAATTTCACCATTAAACTCTCATAATTCTTAAAAACAATTATTTTTATTGATTATCCACGAAGGCACAATAAGTTATATTCAAATATCTTATAGATTTAGGATGGTTAACTTAAGAATGTATTTAAGATGGGTAGTTAAGGTCTTTAGCTTCAATAAATTGAAGCTTGTAATCTTCATTCTCCATATGATCTCTACATCTATTTTATAATTTTGCTACAATTATGGTTTTCATTCCATGTGGCTAAGGAGATAACCATGGTTATAGCCATGGATAAATAATGATGGACTATGGCCACCTTAGCTACAAGTAAACATCCCCCACATAAAAGATACTTGGGAATATTTTCTTAGAGCTAAGAGGAGGAAAACCAATCACTCTTTACTATCCCAAAACTTTTGGATTAGCTCAACCACCAAGCTCAGCTATGGAGTGAAGGGGTTCTAATCAACACGTCAGTCTACACTATTTCAAACCAATTCCAAAATGTTTGTGTCTTATCTCAACTCAGTAATGGTGCTCAAATTAAGAAACCCAAAATTAATAACTCACACGGGTTAGAATTTCAAAGCCTAATCCTTCCATCTTAGCTTAGTCTTTCTAGTGATTGAGGTCATAGTGACCCAAGTGGTGCCCATGGTTATGTAGCTTTTGATCTCTTGAGACTTTTATAATTTAAATCACTCAATTTCATTAAGAAAATGAGAGAGATGAACTCAAGTAGGTGGTCAGATTGGCTGACATAATTATGGACCAAATTTTCTATTTTAGTTAGCTGGAGGAAGAACATGAAGGTATATTCAAAGAATATTCTTTAGTGTTTTTTCTAGTATTTTCTTAAGATTTTTTTCCTTTGACTCTATTACATATCAAAATTTTAGGAAATTATAAACTTAAGAATTCTATATGATGAGAAATTCAAAAAATTTATATATTTAAAAATCATTAAATTTCAATATTTAAAAATTATTATTTTACTATTTTAATTAATTAATACCTCAAATAAATTTGGAAATTTTTGAAAATTCATTATGTAGATTTAATACAATATTTAAAACATTTCCTAAAATCTTAAGTCCATTTGAGTGTTGATGTATGATTTATTATCTTATAAAGTAATATTTTAAATATTTAAGTAGTAATGATGATGATAATAATAATAATAATAATAATAATAATAATAATAATAATAATAATAATAATAATAATAATAAGAATATGAATAAGACTAATAATAATATTTTAGAAAATTATAAGGTATTCTTTACATGCTTCTTTTCTTTCTTGAATGCTTTGAGAATTTTTTAAATTATTTGATCTATCTAATTAATTAAAAATCAAAAATTTAATTATTTTTAAATTTTAAAATAATTGATTAATTTTCCAAACATTCTAGATAAATTATTAGAGATTTTTGAGGATTAGGATCACCTCCTTGAATTTTTCTCAAAATTTTATTATATTATTTACGTAGTGTTTATACTTTTTTTATTTGATTTAACTTTATTTGAATAAACTATATTAATTAACTCCATCTGCAAGGATATCTATGACACAAGTTGGTTTCCTAGGCAGGTGGCTACTAGCTTGGTTGGAATATACAATATAAGTCACAATACACTACATCCTAAGTTTTTGTTGCTTTTTGAACTTTTTTTGTAGCTTGCATCATTAGTCCCATGCATATTGTGTCTTATCTTTAAATTCATCACATAACTTGGTACTACACTCCTTACCAAGTTCAAAATACTTAGTAAATTCTTTTAGCTAAGTATTCTTACTCATGCTAGTATATTTCTCTCAGCTAGTATCCCTTTTATCCTCTCAATCATGCATACTTGATTAAAAAAGTTTTTTAGTCAAATTATATATATAATGAGTTAGTTCATTCATAGTATAGTTTACACTATTGCGATTATGCTAATTTCTTTTTAAATAACTTAGTTACTTTTAGATCAAGTTCAATTTGAGCTTGACCAATACCACTTTTGATTAAATTCTTACTTGATTGAGTCATACTTATTTGAAGTCATTATGTAGTTTAGTCACTCACTGTAATTAAACACCATTGGTTTCCAAGTATACTTATATACTTGATTTGATTTTTTTTTCTAAATAGATACTTTTTATTCAGCCCTACCTTGCATTCTAAATGACTAGGATATTTCATTCTTCTCAAAAACCTACATATCCTTATGTGTTCATACCTCTCTTGAACACTTGAATCATGTACCTAATAATTGATGGTTTCAACTATTTTCATCATATTAATGCATTTGCAAGCATATAAAGTGATGTTTACACTTTAGGTTAGAATACATCCTACAGAACTAAGACTTAACTTTGATTATGATTGAATAATAATTATTATATTATGGTTCAATTAATGCTAAAAATTTTTTAATCATAATCCAACCTCAATGATCAAATAATAAGCTTAATTAGCCTAAATCTTATCACTTTAATTCAATATAAAGTTATAAGCCTTAAGATAATTGAAATTTATAAATGCCCTAGTTTGGAAAGTTATTAGGTAACATGAGTTGACCAGATACAATGACTTTTTTACACACTGCATAACATATCTCATTCAATAGGGAGTCTTAATGCACAAGAAGGGGGAAGCCTAACTAGACAAGATCGTAAGTCCAAAGTTGAATTGTTATAGTTGTGTATAATTGAGCTATCTCAATTTCTATTATTTTTGTAGGCATTTTTCTACTTATGTCGAGATTACAAGTCCAAAATTGATTTCACCCTTTTCATTAAGAACTATTTATCTAAGAAAGCTTTTATTTTTCTTCTCTATTTTGAGGTTGTGAGGTTAACTTCGGATGATATAATTCATGGTTGTTGACAAAGCCTCTCATGGCTTGGTTAAGTCGATACCTTCCCAAGCCTAATGAACTTGGGCTTGATGGGATGGGATGATGAATCCATCAAATCCAAGCTGAGGTTATTTCTGCATATCCTTGATCTCTTTTCCTTACCTAGTTATCCCTTGAACTCATCACACATATTGAGTCTTTGATGGTTTAGTGATTATTATGATGAAGAAATTTTATAAATTAGGCTATTATTTAACTTAGTTATAGTGATTCACCCCCTACCTTATGAACTAGCACCTAGTATATAGATCATCTTATTATAATAATAATTATTGAATTATGAGTCCTCATAAATAAACCAGTTAAAACCATGGAAATTAAATGCATATTTCCACTTATTGAGAGTTTTTCTTAGTGTGTCCTCAAGTGTAATTAATTAGAGGGGGTCTAGTCTATGAAACTAAGTAATCTACATTCTCTTAATTTTTTTATTAACTTAATGGCATGTTTAAAAAAGAATATTTACCAAAAGTTTAATAGAAAGATAAAGAATTTATCTAGATCCTCTTATTATCTCCTCTTATGAAATATTTCTTTCAAAAACTATATTATCCTAATAATCCATCACCCCACATTAAAAAAAGATTGGCTTCTCTTAAGGGGCTGTGGTTTTATTTTTGAGAGGTGTGGGACACCATGCAGATCTTAGGGGATACTAATCGAAGTGATTAGGTATGACATTAATGAATGATGCACTATCTTGAGAGATAGAAATCATCACCCTATAATGAACCTAATCACCTAATAAGGACTCATAAGGCATGATGGGTCTTCAAATGTACCAGATATATTTCCCCTACTTTACATGGAAAAGTAAAGTAGGGTCTATATTAAGCTAGGTTCATTAAGTTCCCTATGGAGACAAGCCCCCATAGTTAATTACATCCTAAGGAATGGAAATTCTTTAAGAACACTCTTAATTAAAGTAGATAATTAAGGTCTCCAAAGATTTCAAGACTAAGACTATCAAAGGATTGGCTATTTTAGAAAATCAAATCGAATAGATCAAGGAGAAGACTTATTTTTGGAATCCAAAGGGAGAAAGTAAGAAATGCTCATGATACTAGGAAGCCTAATAAGCATTCCAATCTATCCTATAATTTGGCTTTATATATTTAAAATTGAAGAGATTTATTCATTTGATTTGAGATTTTATTAGATTGCTAGGGCTTATAATCCAACAACACAAGATTATGGAAATGCCTAAGAGGTGAGGATTTAAACTTTATAGCCTAAAGGAAACAACAACCTCAGATCCTAAATCTAGGGAGCATTGGCATAAGCTAAAGCACGAGCTAAATTTAAGAGAAGATGGGTATAAGGTTTACCTCCATAAGAGAGAGTAAACCACCCGACGACTGGACTTACAACCGCCTGGAGTGGCTACTAGCTAACACCTCCTATGATTCAAAACCATGTAGCCCAGTCTTTTAAAAGTGCAAGATAGTTGGGATGTTATTTAATTTAAAAGAGACTAAAGTCCTTACCCACTCCCTAATAGACTAGAGCATGAGTGGTATGAGTAATGACTTAATCTACAAATGCAAATCTTTTCAAATTTTATTTAATTTTTGACACTTCATTTTGACAAAGGCTTTGGATTTCTTATGCCTAAATGCATGTCAAAATGAGATTATGGTCTAAATCAAAGAGAAAGAGGTACTTTACAATACAAAGGAGACCCTCAAAGGTCAAGTCTTCCCTTATCATGCAAGGATGGAAACACTTTTTAGCAAGAGTGAAATAATATGATATGCATGTTGTTAGACATTCAACATTCAGCTAAGGAGATGCTAAATCTTTTAATTATCTTATTTATGTCCTAGGCTTTATGTGAGGTTATGAATTGTAGAAAATTTGAGTTATGAGTGATTAATTGGGTAGAAAATTTATTATTTTTGAAGAGCCTAATCATATCCAGGCCACACATTCAAACATCAAATATTGAAGAAACTAAGGAAAGCATACATTTCTATTTCACAAACTAAACACAGCATTAAATAGTTTTATAGACTACTATAAAAGAATAAAAGGCTGGTGTGGTCAGGTTTTGCCATACACCCAGAAAAGATAAGATGGGTAGCCGAGCTCTACCCTTATACAACTCAAAAAATGATATAATAATTACAATTTATAAATGATAAATCCTATGGGGGGCTCTTCAAATCTTCAAGTCTTCATGTCTCCTTCATTTCTTCATGTCTTTGCTCCTTTTGCTTTGGTAGGCTTCAAGGCATCACATGGCACCCTAGGGCAAAACCTTCTAAATGCTCATCCTAAACCCCCATAGCACTCATCCTAATTCCTAATACAAAATTACATTAAAAATAGGAAAAGTAAATCTAAGTACACCTGCAAAATAAGTGTTAGCTAAACACACATACAACCTAAGTAGTTATATTTATAATTTGGACTTAGCACCCTGCACATGGGTAACCAAGCCCACCTGTCCTAATTTTGATTATGCTTAGGGGCTTAAGCACCCGCAAAGGGAGAAATTATATTTATTTATTTTAGTGGCCCTTTAAGCATAAATCCCTATAGAAAACATGATTAGGCTAATCACGGCTTACCATCTAGTCTACAAAACTTACACCTTAACATCTAGTCTAAAGTAGTACATCACAAAATAAAACATACATCACACCATGCACTGTCCCAACATAAAGCTAGAAGTGGTGACTTAATCTAATGTGTGTGTATTAAGGATTGTGTGGTATGTCCTAACTAGGCATTAATGTTAAGATCTTCTAAGTGTGAAAGGATGTTTAATCATAAAAGGTTGATTTCATTTAAAGTGATTTAATTGATTTGAGAATTTTACTTAGTGTTTTCTTTTATTTCATATGGCCTACACTTAGTATCTAAGTTTTATAAAGAGAAGAAAGAGGATTACCCCCCTTTCATCCCTACTTTAAGCCACTTTTTAAAGCATGGTAATTTAATTTGTTCTCTTTAGTGAATGGCTTATTTCACATTTTAAATTAATCCTAAGTTTAGCTTCACTTTAAATGATTCCATTCAATATGAATGGCATCTTAATTTGATTGAATTACTATCACATGATATATATAATCGTTCCTTTCCATCACATGTAACATGCATATGATTAAATCCTACGTATACTTACATATACAATATATTTTAGCACACTTAAATGATGGATGTGAACATGTACATTTAAAGTTTTTATTTTTCATTTGATTGAACTATTTCATCATATTAATTTAAAGCTCTATCCAAATTCTTATACAAAAATACATAAGGATGAAATTAAACGGGTACGTACCAATGTTAAACTAGGGAAGTGAGATAATCAAATGACCTACTTGGGGCTAGCTAAAGTCTCATATTCCCAGGATGTTCAAACTATATACCCATTTGCATTCAAACATATGTAAATTTATATATTTGAATGTAGAAAGGAAGCTTCCAACTATATGACTAGTTAATTCAATCAATTAGCCAATAATAAATGCATGCAATGTTAGTAGAAAAGAGAGACTTTCATCCTATTGCCATATATACACACATATGTATAGAGAAATGAGCAAGTATGTGCCTTTGTTAAACAGGGAAGTGAGGTAATCAAATGACCTGCTTGGGGCTAGCTAAAGCCTTGTATTCCTAGGATGTCCAGACTATATAATTTCCTATCTCACTACATATAATGTATATGTAAACAAGAGGAAGAAAATCATGCAAAAATTATAATTTTATTTGATTAAAACATTTATGTATATGAAAATGAAATCAAATAAGTACGTGTCATTGTTAACTAGAGAAGTGAGGTAATCAAAATACCTTAGGGCTAGCTAAAGCCTCGTATTCTCAGGATGTCTGGACTATATAGTTATTAACATTCAAATACATATAAAACCACACATGAATTAAGGAAAAGAATGATTTACTTCACATATCTAAGCTATAAGCACATGTAAACCTATATGTAACCATAACTACTATCACTCTAATCAAAGTAATTGATTTATAAATTTTGGAAAAATAATTTGGATTTATTAGTGATAATAGCCACACATATTCATAAGTTAATCAACACATGCAAGCTTAACATAAAGAAAATTTCATTTTATTTAATTAATTTTGGAAAGAGATGGATGCATGAAACCACATGACAGACATCATTTAATATGATTGGAAAGGAATGATAAGGCATTAAACACATGCTTCATTCAATCAAACTAATTCTTAAGGATAATTGTATTAAATAAAAGCATTTAAAGGAAACCAAAGCTTGTTAATGCCATCTTTCATTTTATGTTTTGACTTAATTTAATGAAATGAGGGAAAGTTTGCTAATCCTAATCCATTCCCATGTTTGTTGTTTAATTTAGCCTAATGAAAAAGCTAATTAGGTTCATTTTATGGGTTAATTTGGCTATAATATGAGTAAAGTCCATTAATTAACCCTTACCTACGTTACCTTAAAGTAATTAACAAATTAATTATGAGCCAACATGATATGCACATGAATTGGAATTTAAATCAGCAATGACCCTAAGAAATAAAAGGCCTAATGAAATTGGCTCATAATTAATAGTTAATTAAGTTAAGGAACTTAATTAAGTACTCTTATAATTCTCCCACACGTGTAGGCTAATTATAATTTCCTTAAAATTTTCTTAGGTTATTGAACATCTAAGAGTCTACCTAAGAAACTTAATTGGATGAGTTTTTGAATAATTATTATTTCAATTTGATTAATTAAGCCATTTTAATTAATGAATTAAACCATTAATTAATCCCAAATTAATTAATTTCCACTCAAATGAAATGAACTTAGGGTAAAAGATTAGGAAAGAGGTCCCAATCTCATTCCTCATGCTCATTCACTGTTATACAATGATTGGAAAGTTTAATTAATGGTTTCCATATTATTTAGCATGTTAATTAATCACCTAGTTAATTAAGAAAGTAATTAAGGCTAAGACAACCAATTTCCCTAATTAACAAAGCAATAAATCTCAAAGAAAATCATGCGAGGTAGGGATCATCCCATTAAGCAATCTCAGAAAGTTTGAATTAATTACTTGAGTAATTAGGGAGTAATCAAGCTAATTAAGTTCTATAATTAAACCCAAATTAAGCTTTAATTACTATTCCAAATCAATTGGAAATATTTTTATTAACTTCTCCTCTAAAATACCTTCAGAATAAATATTTATTTATATTTTTATGATTTTACTATGATTTGTTATGATTTTTCAAAGTTTCAACTGATTTAAATGATTTTTCACAATTTTTATAAAGTTCATTAATTTATCTTTGTTAAAATAGACCATTTGAGCTTCAGAATGCAATCTATCCCAATCTATAAATTCTTTTGACTTGAAATTTTTATGGTATGTGTATTTTAACTTTTATTTTAACCCTCAAAATTTGAAATCAATCTGATATGTATTTTTGGTTTAATTAATAAAATTTAATGTTCACTGAAACTCAAATTAATGTTAAAATATTTGATGAAATTTTAGGATTTTGGGTTTGTTGGATTCCTCTTAGAAAGATAAATCCAACGAGCTCTTGTTTGTAATTTTTAGTTAAGTATTTTACATTCTATAAAATTTTGAAGTTATAGGTGATTTACATAATTTTAAAATAAAAAATTTGGAATTTCTTACTTAACATAGTCAGCCACGTGTCGACATGGCAACACGGTGCCACGTGACGTGCATGATTGGATCATGCAGTTTTGCATGGTTCCGATGCCATGCGACGATGCGGTTTGGAGCGGTGCTCGCCAGACGGCGAAGAGCAGCGGAGGAATAGGATCGCGATGCGGTGGATGGTCCAGATCAATCAACACACTCTAATGGGCTAAAATAGGCAGATCTACCATTAATCTCAGCAATCTATCTCCCTGAATGAGAGATCAGATGGTTGCTGTTACACACGATTCCCAGACGACGAGAACAGCGGGTGGATGAATAATAACTAAATGGAAAAAAAATGAGATTTTTGCAAAATCGGAATGAAATCTCACGAATGGGCTCATTTTCATGGTGATCTTTGCGAAAAACTTTTGATTTGCATGGGGATGATGTAAAATGAAAAATGCAAGTTTTATCTAAGGAAATTTCTAAACTGTCACACACAAAAGCTCCTAAGGCTAGCTATGGTTCTTGAAAATTACCTCACCGATCGAGGATGATTTTTGACGGCGGTGATGATCTGAGCACGCTCTTGAATGCAAGAAGAAGCTTTGGAATGAATCTAGACCTTTGCCTCCCTTTGGAATGATATATCCACCAATGGCCACCGCTTCCTTACCGAAATCTGATTGATTTTGATGATTTTCACTCCAAAATGAAGTGGGAATGGTTGTTGGTTGGTTTGGGAGCTCTAGAGGAGTGAAATGAGGGCAGGAGTAAGTTCTTTGAGGCTTCTATTTTTTGTGCTTTTAGGATGGCCGAAAATCACCATTAATGGTGATATGAAGATGGTTGGGAGGTGATGGCTGATTGGGGACCTTGGATTCTAGCTCCAAAGTTTTCCTTTTGGTTGTGGAGTCAGTCTCCATTGAATGCAAGTGATGGGGAGGATTGAATGAGATTTAGTGGAATCCTATGTGGGAGAGGATCCAAGAGGGATTTGACTAGGTTAGGGAAGATTTTGCGCTAATCCCAAGTGGGTTTAGGTTGGGTTTGACCGGCTCCCAAGATTCTATGGGTTGGTTTCAGAGGACTAGCTCAATTTGGGTCATTTGGGTCACATTGGGTCATGTTGGGTTAGGTTGACCAATTAATCAAATTGGGTCAAACCAAGTCTTAGGTTAGGTTCAAATGATGATTTAAAGTGTTTTGGTATGATAAAATTGATTTAATTTGGCTTAGAATTGATTTTGGCTCATTTGGAATGAAATGGGTCAAATGGGTCAAGTTGACCAATTTGACCTAAATTAGCCAAATTGGTTTATATTATGGGTTAATTCATGTTCAATTGGCTAATTGAAAATGAACGTATTTCTTAGTTTAAATCAATTTGAATTTAATTTTGATTTAGGCCAAATTGACCCTTTAGGTCAATTTGGGCTAAGTGGGTCAATTGGGCTAGGTTGGGTTAGGTCTGGCTCAATTGATGGTCAAGTCATGTCTAAACATTGATCATGGGTTGATGTGAATCAATGGTTTCAACCAATTTGGTGTAGGGTGAGTTTTGGCAAGTTTTGGTTCATTTGGGTAAAGGGTTGACTTGGTCAAATGACCAAGTTAACTTGGTTTGACCCAATTGATGGCAATTTGTCATCCTTGGGTCATAATGGTCATGGTATGAGGCTTGGATGGGCTTGGTTCAATCCAATTTGGGTTGGATTAGAACTTGGCTCAAAAGGGTCCTTTAGGTCACTTTAGGTCAAGTGAGCCTAAGTGGGTCAATTGGCATGGTTTTGACTTGATTTAGGTTTAGTTGAACTTATATATGAGCCTAGGATTGAAATATAAATTCAACTGCAATCAATTTTGAGTTTAATGGAAATTGGTTCATTTGAAATTTTCAAGTCAAAAGGGCTAAGTTGGGCTTGACTTGAATTTGGTTTGATGATTGTAGGTCTCATTTATATTTGGATAGGTGATTGGAGGAATAATTGATTAAAGAGAAAATCTATTGATTTTGACTTGATTTGGATAGGATTTGGCCAAGTCCAAAGAATTTGTTCAAAGGGCTTAGATTGAGTTTTGATTTAATTTTGATTTTGGTTTTGGTCATTTGAATGTAGATTTCATTTATATTTAGGAAGATAATCAAAGGAACAATTGATTTATAAGAAAATCAATTAAGTTTGAAGTGATTTGAAGGCAAATTTTGCTATGCTCATGAAGGTAGGTTCAAAGGGCTTAGAAGGGGATTTGATTTAGTTTGACTTAGTATGATTAAGTTTGATTTAGTTTTGATGATTTGAGTGTAGATTTTGTTTATATTTATGAATATGGGTGAAGATATGATTGATTTACAAAGAAATCAATCAAGTTTGGGTTGAATTGGGTTAAGATTTTGCTAGGTTCATGACACCAAATCAAATGGCTTAAGAAGGATTTTTGTTTTGAGTTTGATCATGGGCTTGAATCAATTGGAGCTGGATTTGAATTAGAATTTGATTGTTTGATTGAAGGATTGAATTGATATTTGAGAAAATCAATTGAGGTTGTGTGGATTTGAATTTGGCTAAGGCTAAGTCCATAAGATAAAATCATAGGGCCTTGGAAGGATTTTGAATTTGTATTTAATTATAATTTCAATCATTTGATTTGAAATTTGGATTTAGATTTGAAATTTGAATTTGAATTTGAGGTTCGGTTTGAGATTTAGATTTTTATTTGATTTAAGAAGGTGCACATGGATTGGGTTTAGGCTATAGGATAGGTTGTTTCCTTAAGTCCTAAGGCATAGCCTAATCTTATTATTAACACTTTTAAGTCTCTAGGCTTAGATTAAGTGTTCACCTAATCACTAGAAGTGTCTTATGGCTAAGGTTCTCTTCGTGTCTAGAAGAGTCCTAAGTCTAAGAAGAGGAGGTTGAGAGCTCACTCTGAAAGTGAGGTCAACAGGGACCCAATCTCTCTATATATATATATTTATAAACATATCTAATTTTGATTTATTTTTATACCCAATATTTAAGCCAAATGAGTTTTGACTTAGTAGTTATAGCTCAAGTTAGCTATTTATGAGTCATACTATATTACTCCACTAAAACTTCTTAAGATACTTCAATTTCTATAGTCACCAATGTATAAACTAGCATCTTGTTTACTTGGTATTTTATATAATATGTTCATTGCCTTTTCTTAAAATTTTTAAATTGTTGATAAGTGATTTTTCTTTTACAGATGACCACTAGGAATGTCATAATTGAATTATTTACATAGGAAAAAATCACCCTGCCCTAAGTAGCTATTTATACTAAAATTTTTGCATATAGTTTCAACAATTTTATTCAAGAAATTAGGGTCACTATAAGTGATCCAACTATTGTATAGACCACTTTTTCCTCCTCAGAGAAATGGTAGTGAAGCATATAGTAGATCCTTATGCCCTGCTTTAGCCCTATCTCAAGAAGAGTTCATTTTTTAATATTTTTTAGCGTACTACACCCTTTATGTTCACTAGGTTATTTGGTACACCTTTTGTGTTTTTCTATTTCTCTCTTTGAGGTGCTTGTTATGCCACACCAACTAATGTAGATATTCTTTCTAACTCAGTTTTGGTATAGCTTTGAGAGTTTAGGATGAGTAGGAGAGCTAGACACACTAAATCTGAAAATCATATAAAAAATAAACAAGTATTATTTAGTTTACTATTCCTACTTTCTCTATCTCTCTAAATTGATTTAAAGTTCTCATTGAGGAGGACAATCTTGATAAAATAGCTTCTTATTCTACTTGCCTTATTGTTGCGTTACTCAAAACACATCTTAAATTTTGACCAAGAAAATTCAAGAAGTAGTTGCATTATCAATGGGGAACCAATTACATGACCACAAGTGGTTTCCTAGATCATGTTTATTAGTCACCAAGTCCTTTACGATTTGTCTTACTACATGTCACCTAAGAAATATTCTAATGAGAGAGAAAAGAATATCTCAAGGACCTTAAAAGATTTGTATGTTGATATGCCTTTTGAATGTACACATAGTCACTGATGCTTTCCTTCCAATTCCAGTTGAGTTTATTATTTCCAATTTACCTAGTTTTTAAGAAAAAAGGAAAGAAAACTTTATCCTACTTTTCTTTAACATTGTTTAAATAACTAGAAGAAATTTTTATGATAAAGAGAAGGATCTTATGGTCTATTAAACCATTGCTCAAATTATGCTTAGATAAAATACATATAAAAGGTTATCTTTGAAGAAATGAATTAGACAGAAAATTCTTTCTATGATCTCTGAAAATAATGTTGACTTTGTCCCCCATCTCATCTCAGAAAGAAGAGTCCATTTTAGTTTCACGTGATTTAGATGGTAATATGCTGATAGGAAATCCCATTAGATGAGATAATTTGTGTGATAATGTTTTTATAGAAAATAATGATAAACTCTTTATAACTCATGTTATGGTGATTGTAAAACTATGTGGATGATCAAGTAAGAATGGCAAGCCTTTTCATGAGGCCCTAATGGAAAACATTCATGAAGAAGAAAAGAGCCATCCAACTCCATCAAAGAACATAACATCTTAGATCTTGAACATGATAACATAGAAAAAGATTTCTTAATTCAAAATTTACAAGAACAAATTGAATAGATCGACACTAACATGGTCACACTTACTGTACAAATTGGGAGTCAACCTTCCCATGCTCTATTTACTCTCAAAATATTGAAGAATGAAACATATTTTATATTTTAGTCTATCACAGTACATCATAACCAATCCATGCTTGTTTCTATTGAGCCTTCTGTTGCTCTTATTCTTATAATTGCATCATTTGTTGTACCATAAGATACTTCTATATCAAATGCTCATGTTATGTCTATGTTAGAAATATAAGTCAAAGTTGTAATGGTAGTTTAGTAACTAGAATCATCCATTAAAAATGGGAGGCCAATTTTGAGGAGTATGAACTAGACCCTTTTCCTAAAGGATTTATTCCTCATGATTTCATATAATTTGATGGAATTGGTAATCCACATCAACATATTACTCACTATAGGGATCTTTATTATAAAATTGGTAATTATGATTCCATTTTATTATGCCAACTTGTCTAATGGTCATTCAAATTTTTTGATGATTTAGAATAAGTTTTTATAAAGAGGTTCACGAGCATGTAGAAATAAGTTAACATGCATGACTTGATGGCTTCACAACAAAAAATCCTTTAAAACTCTAGTTAACTTTATCATTAGATGGCAAAACATTACAATAAAATGTGAACCACCATGTTAAGAAAGTCATGTTATTGATCTTTTACATGGTCATATTACCAAACTAGTAGCATTACTTTTGACACTTACTTCTATTCATTCATTTTAAAAGTTGCTTACCAAAGCCTTTAGTCTTTAAGGAAAATCATCCTCTTTGATTTTGAAATAGGATAGTTCTCAAGAGAATTTGAAAAATCAAGTCATTCAAATTTCTAAAAAAGGTGGAGAAACTATCATAGTCTCTTCTTTAAGAATCCTTAGAGGAGAGAGAAATACTTGTAACTGATCTTATTAAAGCAACTAAACCCTATCATCTAGGAGATTTTAGTTGACTTTTCAAGAATGGCTTAACAAAGCATATTTTTGCATGAAGAATTCTATAAAATAATTATATAAAATGTTATTACAATCAAGAATGGAACCAAACCAAGAAGCCCAAAGAGGTGAGAAGAATTGATGACTTATCATATTTGCATTATTATCAATGCCTTAAGCACATGATTAAAAATTATGTCACATTTAAAAATTGGTTGGAGCATTAGTATCTTATAGAGAAGATTAAAATCTTTGATATATGTATGTATATATATATATATATATATATATATATATATATATAAATAGCTACCATCATCTAATATATTATCACACATGACAAAAAAAAAAGAACTATCCTCGATTACTTGCTTTGTCATTTTTTCTAGATGATTCATGATTATAATGAAGCATTGATTTTTATTTTAGTTAATTGGGTTTATAAATTAAAGTCTTATGTTGATGTTTCCTTTAAAGATGAGTCAATGTCAAACCCTCCTGAGTTGATTTCAAAAGAAAAATAAAAAAATCCATGAAGTTGGTAAAACACTTTAGTCCCATAAGAGCATGATTAAAAATAAAATAGAAAACATAGTTCCTAAAGTCCTTGATGAAACTTTATCTAAAGTATATCAAGAACGCACATTGATTATTCAATAAGCTAAACTAGATTATAATGTCTTAGCTCACTTTAACAAAATTCTCTGTGTTGTTAAGCATATACGAGGACTTAGTGTTGTCACTCGAGATGCATCAAAACCTAATCATGGTCTTGCTTGAACTTGAGGTTTTTCAAGTTCATTTTACTAAAGAATAGATGAAAGAAACCATCCTTTCAAACAACTTCTCACCATCACCTTTATAGATGAAGACTTATTACAAAAATCTACTAACCAAAATAAACCTTTCTACATAACTATTTTGTTCTATAGAAATAATCTTAATAGAATCTTGGTAGACCTTAGATCCTTAGTTAATGTGGTAAATCTACAAACTTTAGAGCTACTATCCTTAAAAACAAAGAAGTTATGTTCAGATAGATTGAAGTTACATGGTTCAATGAAAAAAGATAAAAGACACTAGGCTCTATTAATAGTTTATTGATTTCAAGATCGTGGAAATGTTCTATGATAGATCCAAATAAATCCTTCCAAGAACTACTAAGACAACCTCAGCTTTATGAGTATGAGATGGTGCCATTGATCTTGTGTCAGTGTATTAAATATACTCAAGGATGAGAACAGTTTCTTATCCAAGGTGACCAACAACTTTTTTTTTGTGAACAAAATATGCTAAATAATTTTTATCAAAAGAAAAATCAATTCATTCAGCTAGATCTCCCATAAACTTGGATTATAATGAAGTTCTATTACCCTCTATCCTTATATCATCAACACTAAAAGAAAGAAAATTCATCGGGGACAAAGTCAAAGGCTCACATTTCATAAGTTAGTAGAAGACATTTTGACTAGCCTATCATCTCACAAAATCACACTATGTGATAGTCCTTTTGATAGTTAGATGAAGAAGTTTTATTTGCCTACTTGAAAAAGACTCTTTATTCAAACAATACAAATTCTCAAACCTTAATTAGACCATACTTTAGGTGCCACACCTTAATATTTAGTAGTTATCAAGTCAAGTGCTGAGCATTACTCTAATCCCAAGGTACTTCTACTAGGACCTTTCAACTACTATCATATTTAGAGTATCCCTTCTAAAAATAGTCTATATACATCCCGTTGAAAGATTCAAAGAAACTCCAACATTATTTTACAATCTACTGGTGCAATGTATTGAAATTGCACTTGTATGAGAATATGATTTTCTAATGAAAAAGAATACACCCTCATTTTTTATTACTACTTGACTATGAACTTAAAATTACTAAAAAGAAAATTATTCCCAAAATGGCATAATAGTTTTGCCAAAATATGTGGATGCTCTTTAGTAAAGAAAAACAAGGTTTAGGGTTTAATAATAACAATTTGTTCATGAAAATTGTGTATAGTTTCTTGCACCTCTTTACAAGTTAATGATGATGTGGAATAAATGGATGATGAAAATGCACCTCCTAAATAAAGTGATGGTGCTGCAATCATTGATGAGTTGGTCAAGATCAATCTAGGCATTGATGTTGATCTACATCCAACATTCATTATTAAGTCATTGGAAAGCAACTTTTCCTAATAAATCACTCAAGTTTTAAAAGATTACCATGATTTGTTTCTTGGAATTATTGTGAAATGTTAAGATTATCTCATAAAATAGACTTACATAAGTTGTCAATTAATCTTAATATTTTTCTAGTGAAATAAGCACATTAAGAAATGAGACTTATGTTGACTCCATTAGCCTTATTGCTTATGCAATTGATTTTGATAATAATAAACATATGATTGGATGAAACTAATATTAGTTTTAATTATTTTAGGAAGCTTACCAAACTTAGTATGCTCAATCGAATTTGAAAAGTTAAGATCAACTTAGACTAGGGAGTTTGGGAATATTCTTAGGTTTTATAATAATAAGATAAATATGTGCTTAATAATATAAAAATAATGCTTAAATATTTTTGTATAATTTATTTGAATTTTTGCATATTTTTCATATTTTATTTTGATAATATTTTCAATTATTCTTTTTGGATAATTTGAGCTTTTACATCAGAATAAGCCTTATATGTTGCTTTCTAAATGGTGTTGGATTTATTTCATACCTCATTAAGTTATTTTCATGCTTGAACTTTTATTCTTGGAATTATCCTTTTTAGATAATTTCAGCACTCTCATGAGAATAAGCCTTATCTATTGCTTTCTAAAGTGTGTTGGATTTATTTCACACTTCATTAAGTTAATTCCATGCTTGTTCTTATTAATTATTCATTTATTTTAGCATGAGAATTAAATTATTCTTGCATTATCTAAATTATTCTTTTTCTCTCTCATTGCAATAATCCCTTCCTAATTTTTTTTGCCCAAACTATTTTATAGATTTTGGCATGAGAAATCTTATGGGATTTATTCAAATTAATTTTATAATATTTTCCTTTATTAATTTAATTTAAATTCATATTTTTTTTAAATTTTAATTTAAGTATTTTTGAAATTCAAATTGCATTTGCCATGATTTGTTTCCAAATAAGTTAAAGCTTCTTATGGAATGATGTGGCTGCCTATAATGTATTTTAGTTTATTATATTTGAATTTAATTAACTTAATTTAAATTAAAATTCAATTGGATCTTTATTTAAGTGCATTTTCATTACTTTTCCATTTTAGAAATTATTTTGGCTACTCTTTATTCATTTGATTTTAAATAATATAAATTATGTAAATGTTTCAAAAAGCTTCATAAATTGATTTCCCATGATTTACATGTGATTTATTGCTTGATTGATGTTGGATCCATATTTGGAATGGGAATGGCCGAAATACCTCATTATATATTCTTGATTTATTTTATTAGCTTTTATTTATTTGGCATGCCTTAATTCTTCACAATCAAACTTAGTTAAATTGATATCTCTTGATTATTTGGAATCATCCTTGGCTATCCCATGCAATTGATAGATTCAAATTCAATTTATTTTGAAATTATTTAAATAATTTTCTTGCTTGATTATTCCTTTAAACGAATTTGAGTCATTTATGTTAAGTGCATAAACTTCTCTCTTAGCCTTGGCCGACCACACTAATTTAAATTTGATTTGAATTCAAGTTATTGTCATGTGATCATTAAATAAAAATTCAAATACTTACCTTAACCATTGTTCCCTCCTCTTCTTGCTTGGCAGAAATCTACATAAGTAGATTTAATTCATGTGTTGGTTAATTATGTTAAGCAATCCCTCCTTTATTTCTCATGTGTGATCATCATACATTATGTTTGAATTTCAAATATTGAATTCTTTTCTTATTGCCTTTCCCTTCTACTTCTTTCCTCTTTTTTTCTTCATGCATTGGTGAACCCTTCTTTATTCAAAGTCTATAAAAAGTTATAGTCTCCTAACCTCTTGCTCTCTTGGTTCTCTCCATCTAGGTCCATTTGAATTCTTGGGGTGCTTCTTGGATCAAAAGTGCTAAAACTCTCTTCCTTCTGATTGATTCCTCTTGGGTTGAAAACTTTCTTGAGGTTTGCATGAATTGAAGTGCACAAGATCATCTCCTCTCCTCACATCTTCAACAACCTTCAAGTATAGATCATCTTCAACATCTTTCAAACCTCTTTCAAGCTTTGAAAAAAAATTTCAAGGCATTGCTTTCATTGCATACATAGAAGACTTGAGAAAGATTATTTATTTCACTTTATTCTTTTGAATCATTAGCTTTCATTTGTTTGATTTGAATAAAAAGATTCATGTACTTTATTGTCAATGTATTCTTTTAATCTTTTTCATGCTTCCTTAAAGTGATTTGAGGTGCTTTCTTTTTAGTTAGAATGAATTGAAATCATTTCTTTAAGGCATTTAAAAATATTGGTTTACTAGTTTTTTTTTTAAGATGTTTGTAAATCATTTTGTACAATTGTTGTAAATTGATCACTTCATTCCTACACTTTTTTCTTAAAGATATTATTAAAGTCTTTCACTCTCATAAAACACAAATATAAGCTCTAACTCTCCCTTCATATTTGTCTTAATATTATTTAGGAGATTTGAGTGCAAAAATAAATTTAAATTTTTGAGTTAGATATTCAAATTATTTCTTGTTTTTCTTGTTCTTTTGAACATTATTGGGGTTGTACTTACCCATTGTAGGAAACTATGATGTTGGGTTGTACTGCTATGAAACTATAACACTAGGGGTGAATTGGGTGTTCAAATGGTTTTCAGATTAAATGTTAATTTGTAAAACTTTATATAAAATATAACTCAAAAGATTATATTTAAAAGAGCAAAGCAAAAAAACAATAGATGTAAAGTAAAGTAAAGGTACAAAAGATGTAAAATAGAGAACATAGATTTTTATGTGGTTCAGCCAAACTCAAAAATTGGCCTACATCCACACTTAATAACCCAAGCTAGAAATTCACTAAATCAAAGTTGAGATTATAGCAAATCTCCCATATTCTCTTCATAGATAAGTAGAACCCAACATCATACTTTCTTACATAGGAAAATATAACCCAACACTATACTTTACTACATAAAAGTACAACTCCAACAAAGTACAAGAAAACATAAGTAGAAAAGATACAAAGTATCTAATTCTCAATTTAAAAATATTTTGCACTCACAACCAAACTAAAATAATATATTAAGATAAATAATAAAAGAGAGTCAAGATAAATATTTTCTTATTAAATTAAAATTAAAACAATGATATAATATTTATATGAAATGATTGAAACAACCAAGCCAAAAGAGATATTTTACTTTAAAAGAGATGAAGACTTCAAAACAAAATTACTTTAATTGAGATCTAAAATCAAAACACAAAGATGATTAAAAAATTGCATGAAGATGTAACCAAAATATATAATCAAAGAGACAAACTAAAGTTGATTTCTTATATCATAAATTAATTTTAAAACCTTTTTCACAAAGCTTTTGATGTATGAGAATTAAGAATGATAAGTGATTTCAAACCTTCTAATATATAAGAATAACTTGGAAGAAGGTGAGAAGGATATACACTTAATGATTTAAGGTGATTTGTAAAAAGGGAAGGACCTTTTTTTTTACCAAGCTTCAAGTAATCCAAGAAAAGGATCAACCAAGGATGGATTCTCACCAATCTTCAAGAAGAAATTAATTCAACTCCATACAAGGTTTTGGCCAAGGAAAAATATTTATGTGTGTTTGTGTGTGTGTGTGTGTGTGTGTGTGTGTGTGTGTGTGTGAGAGAGAGAGAGAGAGAGAGAGAGAGAGAGAGAGAGAGCTTTAACACCTTGGAAAACTTGTTTTAATTTGAGAGCTATTTAAACAAATTAAAAAATTCAAGAAGGTAAAGCTTTCAGCCAAGGGAAATCAAGAGTTCAATGAGTGAGATTTTTCATTATGAATCACAAAGATCTCTAAGAAATCAAATTGCAAGGGTTTGGCCAAGATGGAGAAGAGCTAAGAGAGAATAACCTAATTATAAACCGCATTAAATAGAAAAGATGAAGGATAGGGTCGGCCAAGCAAGAGAAGAATTAGAGGGAAATGAATTAAGGGTGCTATTCAATTTTGGATTGATAATTTAAATAAAATAACCAAGAATCTCTATTGAAGATTTAGGCCAAGGAGAGATGGAATGAGAGAGATATGAGAAAATAATATTAATCATTCCAATAAAAAAATTAAAGTAATAAATCTAGGAGTTTCAGCTTGAGAGAGAAGAAATTGATTTTGGTAAGAATTTGAGCTTGAATAATTAAGTACATGACTTAAAATTTAAATCTAATTTGAAATAAAACTTAATGAGGCTGGCTATGCAAGGGTGGAGGAAAATATTTTGAATACACTTAAGATAAATAAGTTTTCCTTAATTAATTAAGAAACCAATTAAGGAAGTGATTCAAAATAATTTGGATTTAAAAATATATTAAGGATCAATTAGCATGGGATGGCCAAGACATTTCAAAAAAGAGTTCAATCATTATTTAATGCAACAAATATAAGAGAGGAAATAATTAATATAGATTTGAAACATTAAGATAAGTAATGAAATAAAAACAATAAAATAAATTAAAGGAAATCAATATGGATTTTGGCCAAGGACTTCCCTTAATAAAATTGATCTCCAATCAATGCAATTAATTAATTTAACTTAAGGAAGAATAATTTAGAGGAATTGTAAGAAATAAAAATAATTTAAAATAATTTAGATTGAAGTAGATATTGTCAACCATAACCTTTCCAAAAAATACAATAATTAAAAAAATGCATAAATTCATTGCTCATTTGAATTCAAATTTAAATTAACTTAAATTAATTCAAATACATTGAAATTATC
This sequence comes from Cymbidium sinense, assembly GCA_021442155.1. NCBI lineage: Eukaryota > Viridiplantae > Streptophyta > Magnoliopsida > Asparagales > Orchidaceae > Cymbidium > Cymbidium sinense. Next base: position 55,036,548 of record CM038215.1, read on the forward strand.
TTAATTAAAGCATGATATCTACCAAATCATGCCATAAAAGAATAAATCCAAATACACAATATTAAGATAATGAATAATTAATTAAGATTCAAAATAATTTAAATTCAAAATTCTAATAAAGGGAATTTTGAAATTTGAATAAATGAGGAAAATATTTTGGAAATAATTTGAATAAATCTCACATGATTTATCATTCAAAATTAACAAAATTTGGCCAAAATATTACCAAAATAATAAAGATGATATGAGAGAGAAAATAAAAAGGATAGGAGAGAGAAAAAGAATAATTAAGATATGTTTGTTATCATCAAAATCAATCTTAATTAAGATAGGGCACATGGAGTCAACATGTACTTGTGCATTATAGGAAAGTATGGAGTTGGTGATGTACTTGCCGAATGATGGAATGTACGAGAGATTGGTTGTAATCTCATTTTGGTTAGTGAATTCATAGTCAAGGTGAATTGGCATGGACGTAGGCTAGTTTATGAGGTTTGGTCGAACCACATAAAAATCTTTGTGCCTCCTATCTTTACTTTTCTACACTTTATATTTTTTTGCATTTAGTTTGGGTGGTTACTTTGATCTTTAATTATAATCTTTCATATATTTTTACAAATAACTTTTTACAAAGCTAAAATCTTGAGTTTTAATTTGAAATTTTTTTATTCACCTAATTCTTCCCCCACCCTCTTTGGTGCCATAGCTCCTTAACAATTGGTATCAGAGCCTTGGCTCATTTAGTGTCTTAACATCCCTGAGTAGATCACTATAGAACAAGTATTTTATAAGGGCACACTACATGAAGGACAATCTACACATAGAACTCCTTTACTTGATAATGTTCCATTCGATTATTAGAAAACTCATTTAAGTTTTTTTATTTGTGGTTAAGATTCTCATATATGGAAATACTGGCACACAAATACCACACACCCACTGCTGAAATAAATGGTTTGAAAGTTGAAAAGCCTTTCGATGAATGATCTACTTGTGAAAGAAATTTAGATGAATTAAAAGTAAAAACATGTAATATCATGTATAGTTCTTTACTTCATGACAATTATATGAGAATTTTTATGCTTAATACTACTAAAGAAATCTAGGATAAATTAATAGTTACATATGAAGGCACTAATAAAGCAAAGGATGCATAAATAGATAGATTAGTGCATGAATATGAAATATTTTGAATGTGCCTAATGAAGTCATTCCTGATATGTATACCCATTTTATGAGAATCCTTAATACGTTGCATTCACTTAATCAACTTCTTAGCTCATTAATAGCTCATGAACAAGTCTTAGCATAAAGAGAGCAAAATAGCTCTTTCCAAAAGTAAGAGAAAGAGGAAACAATTTCATTGCAGGTGGAGGACATAAGTGATAGAATCTTTTTGGGTTATTCTTTGTTTACTAGATCTTATATAAGTGAAAGATGATTATATAAGAATGTGTGTATGTAATATTTGATGAAAACTCAATTGACTATATTAGAGATAATTTAGTTGATGATGAGGTAGAAGATTTTAAAAATTAATTTGAAAGAAAAATTTGATGATTCTATGCCTAAAAAGTATATATTTAATAAGAATCATCCTAAAGATTTGATTAAAGGAGATCCATCCTAAGGTGTTAAGACTAGAAGAGTCAACATGTTCTGGCCCATTGTAGAAAGTATGGAGTGCAGGGTGTACTTTCCCAATGTTGGAATTTACAAAAGATTTGTTGTAATCTCAATTTTATTAGTGAATTCACAATCAAGGTGACTGGTGAGGACATAAGCTAGTTTTTATGGTTTGGTTGAACCACATAAAAATTTTTATGCCTCTTGTCTTTACTTTTCTACACTTTATAGTTTTCTACATTGGTTTGGGTGGTTACTTTGATCTTTAATTATAATCATTCATATACATTTTGCAACTAACTTTTACAAAACTAAAATCATGAGTTTTAATTTGAAAATTTTATCCCGCATCCCTCATCATTAAGGAGTAAAAAATTATCTTGAAAGATAAACATGTTATCATATAATGGATTCAGTCATTTAATCAAAGACTCCTAAGGCTAAAGGGTCTTTCATGTACTAGAGCGTTTCTCCCCTAAACTACATGAAAAGTAGAGTAGAGGTTTATTTTAAACTGGGTTCATGGTTCCCTATAAGGGCAAGCCCCTATAGTTGATTACATCTTAGGAAGAAGGGTCTCTTTCTAAGAATACTCTCGATAAAAAAAAAAGTTATTATTTCTATGGGTTTTTATGTTGGTTATCAAAGGAATGAAATTTTAGAATGTCAATTGGGAATGATCCAAAGTGAAAATAGTTCTTTTTGGAAGCTAAGTGGGATATAGTAGGAAATGCCCATTAATACTAAGATGCATAGTAGGCATTTTAACTATCCTATCATTGAGTTTTAAATTTTTGAATTTAATTTATATTTTGAATTGACATTTTTTTGGTTCTTTTCTCTGGAATAGAGAAAAGAAATGACACCACATAGAGTTTAGGAATATTTTTTTTAGATGACAAAATACGGATTAAGGAATAAACATATTATCTCGAAAGATAAACATGCTCTCCAATAATGGATTTAATCATTTTAATAAAATACTCTTAAGGCTAATGGGTCTTTCATGTACTAGAGTATTTTCCCTTGAACTACATGAAAAAGTAGAACAGGGTCTACTTTATCTTGGGATCATGGTTCCCTATAAAGGTAAGCCTCTATAGTTAATTACATTTAAGAAGGGTTTCTTCCTAAGAATACTCTTGATTAAAGAAATAAGTGGTTATTCCTAAAGACTACTAAGGCAGCTTTCAAAAGAATGATTTTTGAAAATTCAATTTGGAGAGGTCCAAATTAAAGAGAGTTATTTTTAAGAATAAAATGGGAAAGAGTAAAAAATGTCTATTGATACTGGGATGCCCAGTAGATATTTCATCTATTCTATGATTGAGTTTCAAATTTGGGATTTAATTTTAGATTTCAAGCAATTATTTTTTTAGAAATCTAGTGCTTAGATTCTAGCAGCACAAAATTGTAGAAATGCCTAGGGTTGAAGACTTATTCCTAAAAGAATGCTTTAGAACCTAGTCTACAGGTGCTTCTGACACATGTCAAATGCTCGACATAGTTCTATCCTTCAAAATCATTGGCCATTCTCTTCACTTGGTGGAACAAACCTATCCATGACTCTTCTGAACATACAACATGTCTGGAGAAGGCTGCCAGCTAACACCACCTAAGTACATTTTAAAATCAGGAGGCTAAGTCATATGAATGCAAGATGGCTAGGATGTTATAGTTTTAGGAAAGAAATCTATTAACCTACACTTACTCCCTAATCCTTAAGATTATGCAGGGTATGAAGATGTACCTAACTAATGCATATTTTTTAGATTTTTATGAATTTTGACTCAAGATTCACTTAGGTCATAGGAATGCAATTTATGCCTAATGCATGTAATTAGAAAAAGATTATGGGCCAAATTAGAATAGAAGAAGGTGTACTTCCATCATAGGCTCTCAAAGGTCAAGCCCAGGTTTTCTGGCAAGGATGAAACACTTTCATTAATCAAGAGTGAAATAATATGATATGCATGATGTTAAAACATCTAGCTAAGGGGTTACTACATATTTTAGCTTGCTTTAATGGTCCTAGGCTTTTATATGAAGATTATGAGTTGTATTTATTTTTTTGTTTTAATTGATTTAGTTGGGTAGAAAATTTAGTTTATCCTATGAGTCTATGCTCAGGCATACATCACAGCACAAACATAACACAAAAAGAAACCTAAGAAGAGCATGTTGTTTCTATTACGTACCCAAAATAAATCAAGCCAAATTAAATTATATAAGAAAAAGGCCAATGTAGCCGAGTATTACTGTTCACCCCAAAACAAAGAAAAATGGGTAGCCGAGTTCTGCCCTTATACAACCCGACCTAGAACTACAAGTTCAAATCTATGGGTCATTTTTTCAGGAAAGTCTCCTTCTTGAGGGACATCCATCGGGCTCCATAGGGGACCACCGCACCATCTCCTAGTTAGGTCAGCTCCTGCTAATCTATACCCCATAGATCCTAACCTAATTCAAAGCTAAAATTTACATTTAAAATTCAAAAGAACTCCTAAGCCTGCAAAACAAATGTTAAGAAATATACATAGCACACAAAGCAGTTTATATTTCACAAACATACGGGCTTAACATTAGTTGCTTGCCAAGCCCACCTATCCTATGGACTATGTTAAGGGATTTTTGGCACCTGCAAGCAAATAATAATTTTATGATTTATTTATTTCAACGATCCCTTTAACATAGTCCCCTACAAAAATATTGTCAAATCTAGAAAGAACACCCTAACATCCAATCTAATGAACAAAAAAGCCAAGGCATCCAATCTAAAGTAATACATCACATAGAAATGTGAAGCATAGCACAACATATCACAGGAGATTAAATGAAAATCACAGAATGATCTAACCTAGATTTAGAGTCCGTGACCTAAGTAATCTAGTGTGTGTAGAAGTGGGGTTTGTGCAGTAAGTCTTTGCTAAATCTTTAAGTTTAAGTTTAAAGTTTGATGTTTGAATTAGTTTAATTTTTACCATTGGTTGGTTTCAATTCAAATGATTTAATGATTTAATTTCTATTTTTATTCCATTTTATGTGGGTTAAAGTAATATTTAAGTTTTCAAGAATGAGAAATAGAATGAGTTTCATTTTTAGGTGAAACTCACTTTATTCCACATCCTAAATTCTAATGAAGTTTCAAAAGTCTAACTAAAATCCTTAAGTATTTTAATTAATCCTTTTGATATTATTTATGTTTGGATTTGATTTTTGATATTTCATTTATTTAAATTACTTTGTTTGATTTAATTTTTTAATTTTTTTATTTTGAATAAAGTTATGTGGATTTCATTTGATTTGGCTTATGTTAATTTAAGGAGTTTGATTTAAGTTTGATTTCATTCAATTTAACTTAAGATGTTAAATCATGGATTTGTAAGCTTAGTGTTTAAATTCATTAATATGAATTAATATCTTAGGTTTGTTCATAGATTATTCTTAATCTGATATAATTAACCTAGGTTTTAGATTCATTATTTAAATTCATTAAGGATGAGTGATTTCATTAAACTTAACTTAAGTTGTTTAATTATGTTTGAATTTCATTAAGTGTTGATTTTATTAAAATTTTGATATTTGATTAAATTCTTTGACTTAAGAAGTTTTGATGAATTACCCTAAGTATTTCTTATATTTATTTCAGATTAGTTCAATTTATTTATTGATTCAATGAATTAATGATTCTTCTTAATTATTATTTAGTTCATATTGATCTAGATATTTGGAAAATAAAGAATTCCAAATTTATAGAACAATTGATTTTGAAATTATTATGGCAAGTGGATCTACATGCCAATTTTATGTTTCTAAAGTTTCAGCTTGATTAAAGATGTAATTAGGGTGTAATTAAGGTTTTAATTATTTCATTAAAACCTAAATTAAGCCTAATTTATTAATATTCATTAAGGAATTTTTTTTTTCACTTATTCTTCACTAAAATACCTTTCCAATGAAGATTTATTCATAATTTTTGGTTAACTAGTTGATTTATTATGATTTAATTAAGTTCAAGTCATTTAATTAAATTATTTAATTCTTTTTATTACCTAATTGAGTTAATTAGTGATCTATTAGGTTCGTATAGTTTGATTAGGTTTAATCAGTATTTTAATATTCATTAATATTTATTATGTTGATTTAAGGTTATTAAATTATAGTTTTCTAATTATTTCATTAAAGGATAATCAATTTAATTAATTTAAAGTTTAATACACATAAAATTACAATTTCTCTTTATTTCAAAGAATTAAATCCCCAAAATTTAATAAAGGTATGTCTTAAGATTAATTTCATTTCCCAAAAATTTTAGATTAATTGGATTATTAATTTGATGGTAATGGGGATTAATGTTTCTCAATTAAACCTAAATTAAGAGAAAATTACCCAATAAAAATTGGGGATTTTAATTTCTTTGAATTCCACTCATCAAGGTGAATCCATAAAACTTTTATTTGTAATTTTTTATTTTTATTTGATTTTATATGATTAATTGAAGTTTTTAGTATTTTAATTAATTCAATTAAATAGTTAATTAACTAAAGCTAACGGTTTTAAGAGGGGAGGGTCCCACGCAGTAAGTTAAAAGAGCGGGATCATTTACGGACCATCTAATCAAAGATCAAATGGTCCATCACATGGTCTCGCGTGACAGACCGTGTGTCATGCGGCGCGCGGACCGCATGTTACGCATGGGATGGTCTGCGTGATATGCATGGGTTGAAAATGCGGGCGATCCTGGACTGTCCGATCATGGATCGGATGGTCTGGATAGCCCCCCATAGCCCTTAAGGGATTTAATCAGATGGTGCGCCTAAATTGGAGCCTCAATTCTAAGAAAAGGATTGAACAGTCGGGATTAAATCCTGAGGCTCGCCAGCGAGAAACGGACATTGTCCATGATTTCTTTCCAACCACCAGTGAATCAAGCCTTGATTTCAATCCCAAAATGATTAGGGATTGAATTAGGGTCAATCCATATAGTTGGATCCATTTGAGGATCCAACTTTCTTCACAAAGCTCCTAAATCGAATGCTTAGGGGGAGGGAGAAATTGCATACCCGGATTCTAGCTTTCCAATGGCGAGATGGTTTGGTGATGGTTGAAAACTTCATCACTGTCATTGGCGATGCTTTTGGAATGAAAATGGGGAGGTGATAATCTCTCCTACCCCATTTTCCATTATTGGTTGAGAACTTTATATGGAAGAAATTTGAAGATCGAACTTCGGCCACCAGTGGCGGCTAGGCCAGTCAAGATGTGGGATCAACCTCCCTTGGTCTTGTGATCATAATGGGATGTTCACCTCAGAGGTGGAGAGTTTTTTTCCTTGTTTTCCATGCATGGATGAGAGCTCCCCTTCTCTTCTTCTTCTTCTTTTTCTTCATCCCTTTGTTGGCTATGCTTTTGGGCAATCTTTTAGAGCTTTTTTTTTGCCTTAATTTCCTCCATTGCCTTCACTTGAAGGCAGCCACCTCTTAAGAGGTGGCTTTTGTCTTGGAGTAGATGAGGTGGGAAGAAGGGAATTATCATTTCTCTTCTTTTTTTCATTTCCCCTTTTCTTTTGTTTTGCTTTTATTATTTCTATGCAATATGGCAATATCATCTTAGTTTGGACTAAAGTATGATATGCCCAAATTAATCTCAAAATGAATTTGAGATTAGATTTAATTCCATTTTAATTATCTTAGGGAATTTGAATCTAATTAAATACTTTGATGCAAAGTATTTGGATTTAACTTTACCCTTTGAATTTGTTTAGTTTATTTTTCAAACCATAATGTAATTGATGATCAATTGCATTATGATTTAATTAAACCATAGATTTTAAATTTAATTTCATTTTAACTCATTTAGCTTAAATGGGTTAGGTATGATTTCAAATGAGTTTAAATGATCAATTTGATTCAAATGGAATGGGTTTGGATTTTAATTTGATTTTAATTTGATTTATTTGGGTTAATCCAAATTGAAAATTTAGATTGATTCTACCTATATCAAATAGGTTAGAATAAACTCATAAAGATTTTCTAAGGCACTAGGTGAGGTGTCCTAAGCATTAAGAAAATCTTATTTGAGATTAGGATCTCCTAATTGCTAAATTAACCTCATTCAAAAATGAGGTAAACAAATGGACCCAAAATATGTGTAGTGGATTAACCAGAATACACTGTACATATTGGTGTTGACTAGATTGATCAACATGTAAGTATAAACTTGGGGTTCCAATTCATGATTTTGATTTTTTGATTTGAATTTTATTTTGATTTTGATTGTGAAATATAGGTATATGTATACTTATCTTTGCTTTGGAGTGTGATTCATGTGATTAGCTAATAAGATGGGGTCGTCAATGGCATGATCCATTCTAGTTAGCTAAAGAGAGGAGAGGGGTCCTTAAAGACATGATCTAATCCTCAAAAGCTATGCTGGGGAGAAGAGGCTTGAAATGCTTGATCCTAATCCACAACACTTTGACTACTAAGTAGGGGTCATATGGACTTAATCCTATTTGAGTAGTCCAAAGAAATGGAGCCTTCAATGGCTTGATTCCATTTCTTAGTTCTTTGAATAGGAAGCCATCTGGGGGACTTACTCTTGTGTGATTAGAGAGAATGCCTACTGGGACTTACTTCTTTCTGATTAGCTAATAAGATGGGGCTGTTAAGGGCATGATCCATCCTAATTAGCTGAAAAGAGGAGAGGGGTCCTTAAAGATATGATCCAATCCTCAAAATAGGATGCTAACTGGGACTTACTCCTATATGATTAGCTAATAAGATAGGGTCGTTGAGAGCATGATCCATCCTAATTAACTAAAAAGAGGAGGGGGTCCTTAAAGACATGATCCAATTCTCAAAATAGGATGCCAACTGCGGACTTACTCCTATATGACTAGCTAATAAGATGGGGCCATTAAGGGCATGGTCCATCTTAATTAGCTGAAAAGAGGAGAGGGGTCCTTAAAGACATGATCCAATCCTCAAAATAGGATGCCAACTAAGGACTTACTCCAGTGTGATTAGCTAATAAGATGGGATCGTTAAGGGCATGATCCATCCAGTGGCGGAGGGGTCCTTAAAGACATGATCCAATCCTCAAAATAGGATGCCAACTAGGGACTTACTCCTATATGATTAGCTAATAAGATGGGGCCGTTAAGAGCATGATCCATCCTAATTAGCTGAAAAAAGGAGAGGGGTCCTTAAAGACATGATCCAATCCTCAGAATAGAATGCCAACTAGGGACTTACTCCTATATGATTAGCTAATAAGATGGGTTGTTAAGGGAATGATCCATCCTAATTAGCTGAAAGAGGAAAGGGATATTTAAAGATATAATCCAATCCTCAAAATAGGATGCCAACTCGACTTACTCTTATATGATTAGCTAATAAGATAGGGCTGTTAAGGGCTTGATCCATCATAATTAGCTGAAAATAGGAAAGGGGTCCTTAAAGACATGATCCAATCCTTAGATTAGGATGCCAATTGGGGACTTACTCTTATATGATTAGCTAATAAGATGGGGCTGTTAAGGGCATGACTCATCCTAATTAGTTGAAAAGAGGAAAGGGGTCCTTAAAGACATAATACAATTCTCAGAATAGGATGCCAATTGGGGACTTACTCTTATATGATTAGCTAATAAGATGGGGTCGTTAAGGGCATGATCCATCCTATTTAGCTGAAAAGAGAAAAGGGGTACTTAAAGACATAATCCAATCCTCAAAACAAGATGCCAACTAGGGACTTACTCCTAAATGATTAGAAAATCTCGACTGGGCACTTATATCTTTCTGGCTATTAGATAGGGGTCATAAAGACTTAATCCAATCTAACTTGATTGTGTAACCTTAAAGGGGCCTTGATGGCTTGATCCAATCATGTACACGAAGGTAGGAATGGTGCCACGAAGGGCTTGCACCAAACCTACAAAAGTAGTTTTTTATGGGAATGGTGCACAAAGGCTTACTCTAAATCCAAAAGGACATGAGAAAGGTGCCATAGAGGGCTTGCTCCCTTCTCAAGTCATGTATAGGAAAGGTGCCACAAAGGGCTTGCTCCCAACCTATAGGTGATATGAATGAGGAAAAGGGGGTCAAAGTGACTTAATCCTAATCCTAAAAAATTTTGACTAATAAGCAAGAGTCTCATGGACTTAATCCTTACTTGATTAGTCTTTGATGAAAGGGTGATGGAAGGTTTGCTTCTATTTCTTGATTTCACTAATACTCCTTACACATGATGAAGCTTAGTGAAGAAGGTTTCAAAGAGTTGGAATTTATTTTTGAAGGAAGACCTGGGTATATTTTGGGCCTAATGCTTTATTATGCCATGAGCATAGAAGTTCATCATTTTTCTTTTTATATATAAAAGTTACAATGAACCATGCTAGATGTCTAATTCATTGAAGGTAAGACATCATAGGGTAATAACCTGAGAATTCTACCTCTTTGAGCTTGCTTATGACTGTGTAGTTCTTTAGGCAGTAAGAACCAAAGTCAACTAGTGCTTCTCAAATGGAATTTTTTTTTGGATATGTCTTTATTGACATGGATCAACAACTTATAAGGCCCTCTCTTGGATTCAATAAAGATTAAGAGATTCCTTTAAAGCTTTCTAAAGTGAATTAGAATCAAGATAATCTTTTGGATTATCATAAAAACATAAAATTCTTATCCCTAATCAATAAGGGAATTGAAAGGATTAACTTATTAGAGAAATTAAGATTCTCCTGATAAGTTTGAGATTGAATTTCTTCAGTTAATTTATTATTATAAGAAATGATATCTCATAATTATTTTTGATTAATTTCTTTTTTTTGCATATTTGATCCTTCTACATTTTATTACAAGGTCTTTGAAATTACTTCAAAAGTAAATTTCAAGACTCTATATGTAGTAACAAGATTGTACTTTAAATCATATTGAAGATTCTTTTATTTTCTTTTCTTCTTTGGCAAGATTTTCAATATAACCCTCTACCTATTTGAAAGTGGGATTATAAGAAATCTTGATCATGACCCTTTTTGTAAAATTATCCAATATGTTGAGACTGAATGATATGACTCTATAATAGAATATTCTTGTAAGGATTCTGAATGTCATATCATATGCTTTCAATTCTTCTTTTCTAGAATTATTTTAATTTGACAATTTTCAGATAAGTTATCCTTAAGAAGGATAATCTTATGCATGAAAGACTTTTTGTTTTTAAAATGAGATATGGGTAATTTGAACCCATTTTCAAGATAAAGATTCTACCCTAGTCCCAAGATGTGGGTCATATAATGATGTTAGCTAACCAAGAAGAATATTTTCTTCTTATGTACAGCCATTATTTTCTAGCTTTTAATTTAGAACAATTTTACTTTTCTTTTAGAATTTGACCACAGTTGTCAAGGGATTTAATTTATTGAAATGAAATAAAGCTTAAGTTTATAGACCGCTACATTTGGAGATCATTTCAATTTATTTTTAGATAAAGTAGTCTTTAAACCCAAAAGATAGCTTGATCAAATCATCAATAGCTAACTCATTAAAGAGTTAGATCATTGATATCATCTTGTCAATTATGGAATTGGATTTTTCTTTATATTCTAAGGGTGCATCCTGAACTTGAAGACTATATAAATCTCCAGACACATCTAAACAACATTGATGCAATGTGCTAGAGTTCCTTTTGAAAAGAAAGTTAGGACCCAAACTACTTAAGCTTTTTAACTTGCAATGGATCTATAATTCCACAACTTTTCTTGTTTATGGTTATAGACCACTTGCAATGGAATCAGAGTATACTCAATGAAAAGATTCACTATCTTTTATTTAACCTACCAAGTGAGATCACCCAATCATGGTAAAGGCGAAAATGACAAAGCATGAGATATTTGACTATTTTTTGTTTAGGTAGGGACAATTTTTTTTTGACTTCTAACCCTACCACTTTATTTTGATGTGGAGAAGTTTAAAATTAAAATGTCCATTTACATTGGGTATCTTTTGCTTCATTTGAAATCAGAATATACTTAATAGAATCTTTTCCATTCAAAAGATATAAACTCCTGGAAAAGAAGATCCACTATCTTTTTATTTAACCTGCCAATGAGCTCACCCAATCATGGCAAAGGCTAAAATGACAAAGTATGAGATATCTAATTGTTTTTATTTCATTTCAGCTATGTTAATTTTATTAGGTATTTTTTTGCTTCATTTAAATTGGTATCAGAGTATACTCAACAGAATCTTTGCCATTCAAAAGATATGGACTCCTGAAAAAGAAGAACCACTATCTTATTATTTAACCTACCAAGTGAGCTCACCCAATCATGGCAAAGGCTAAAATGACAACGCATGAGATATCTGATTATTATTACTTAGTTAAGGATAGTTTTTTAACTTCTAACCCTACCACTTCATTTTGGTGTGGAAGAGTTTAAAGTTAAAATATCCATATGCTTAGAAATTTTAGACTTCATCCTTTTTGCTCTTGGATATAGTCCTTCCATCCCTTTACTTTTCTTTCTTTCTTTTGGTAATATTCGATTTCATTTCTTTATGAAAGGTTACACTTGGTAATTTTCCTAGTTACAAGATTCACTAAGAAGATAAATGTATTTGAAACATTTCCATAACATTTCTCTCTTTTATGAAATGACTCCACTAAATGATTTGCTAGGAAATTTAGTGTATTTGACTTTTTGTCCAAATACAACATTTTATAGATTGACTTTTTGATATAATTCAAGTCTTTGCTTGATTGATCATATAATATGATCCATCATTTCAATTTTTTTTCAACTTTTTCATAGAACAACAAACCTAGTAGAGCTATTTAAGATTGACATAATGACTTCCTTGAAAACTTTATACTTCTGAAATCAAAATTTTGTATTGGAATCAAATATTTAGTGAGGTCATTTAGGAATAGCTGAATGATATTCCTAAAGACTCAACACTTTAGGATGAATATAAACATACTCCAATAATCAATATGTTTCTTCTTTTTCTTTTCATTTGATTCACCCTATTTTTTATTTCGGGTGGATAGGACCATCCAAAAGCATTTAAAGATGTTTCATGAATTCCTAAGTTGCTCTTTTTCATGTTTGAATTTTGGCTTCAACCAACAAAGTGATTGAAATCAAGTTCTTTTTCTAGGTTGAGTTTTTAAGATTGAATTTTCATGGAGATGAAAACTACTTTCTTTATTTAATTGAATTTATATGGCACCATTTTATCAAAGCTTGATTAGAATTGGGCCTATATAAATTTACTTTCATGTTTATATTTAATGTTGACCAATGCACCCAGATCAACATATATTTTGGAGATTTTCTTCGTTTAAATTTTTCACATCGATTAAGATGTTAATAAGCTCTTAATAGTCTATCTTCGTCATAGAAGATAACCCTAGAACTTCTTTATGGTGGAATGCCACATCAGAAAGTTGCTTATAGTAAGGAAAATTACTATAGTGTAATTCCATTTTTTTTCTTTCTTTTATTATTTTATTTTATTTCATATTTCATTTTATTTTTAACAGAGCATTATGATGCTTGACTTTCCAAGAAACTTCTCTAAGATGGGTAAAACATCACATTTTGAAGATGATTTATTTGTCATTTCTTTTCAATGTCATTTGAGGTGGTATAATTCTACCTTTTTGAATTTGATTTCAAGAATTTTCCTTTTGATATGAAGGGAATGTAGGTCTAACTCTATCCTTAATAGATCAACAGACATCATGATCTATTCATTTAGAGGATCATCATTTAAAAGAGGACCGTCTAGGGTAGATGATGTGCTATTAGAAAGTCAAGTTTGACTTGTATTTTATTTTATAGCACATATAAGAATAAAGGTAATCTCTGCATGCAATGAAATATTTGACCACTATAGTTAACATTAAGACAATGTAAAATAAGTCATAAGACATTGCAAAGGATTCTCCTTAGATTCACTTTGTATTGAAAGCATATAATGCCTTAGTCTTGAAAATTAAGGCATTTTTTATTCATTTGGACTGACAAAGTCCTAAGTGATTTATCTATGAACTATCCAGAGATAGGAATTTCATACTTTCACTCTAAGCGATAGATATATCACCCTTAGGACACAATCCTAAGGTCAAGAGTATATATTATTTCTCTTCTATTAAATAAAATTTGTGCACAAAGATGAAGAATTATGCTCCCCCTAAATAAATGCATGAAATAAACTTAATACTAGCCAACATTTTACCATTCTCCCTCTTTTAGCAACATAAAAAAAAGGAGAGAACAAACTACATATAATATTAAATATTTAGATCTAACATTCCAAGCATGCATCTTAAAGTACAAAAATGTTCTTTTGGTAATAGTTTTATAAAAATATCTTTAATTTACAAATCAGTGCTAATGAAATTAATATTAACATCACATTTTAAAACATGATCCCTAATAAAATGATGTCTAATTTCTATATGCTTGGTCTGTGAGTGCTGGATAAGATTTTTGGTTAAACAAATAACACTAGTATTGTCACACTGAACTAGAATGTAATCTTGCTTAATTTCAAAATCATATAATTATTGCTTTAATCGAAGGACTTGAGCAACACAATAACCTCAAACTTGTACTCAGCCTCAACGGTGGATAAAACAATAGAATTCTATTTACTAGAAGATCAAGACATAATGAATTATTTTAAAATGATGTGTTCTTCCTATCTACTTTGTATCTAGTAAAAGCAACATCAAAATAAACCAAATCACATGATAAATAATTTTTAGGATACCATCAACCTAACCTAAAATATGCATATCAAACACTGAAAGGTAAACATGACTGCTATTAAATGAGATTCCTTTGTGTTGGCATGAAAATGAGAACACAAACAAACAACAAACATATTATCAAGCTTACTAGTAGTAATGTATAAAAATGAACCTATCATACTCCTATATATTTTTTTATCAACAGATTTTCCTCATTCATCTAAACCAATTTTGTTGATAGGCTCGTAGGATTTTTACTAGATTTGAATCTTTTCATGCCAAACCTTTCAAGCAATTCATTTGTATAATTAGATTGACAGATGAAAGTATCATTTTCTTGTTGCTTCACTTGAAGGCCCAAGATAAAATTATGTTCTACCATCATACTCATTTTAAACTCTTTATATATGAAAGATGAGAACTCATGGCACAAAGATTCATTTGTACTTCTAAATAATATAGTAGAGAGAAAAAAATATTTTGGAGATTATTATATGAACATGAATTATACATAATTTGAGGATTATTATATGAACATGAATTATACATAATTTTTGGGGATTATAAGAAACCATGTACCACCATGATCAGTTTGAAACATGTTAATCAAAAGACCTTGTTCTCTTTGAATATATTTAGAAAACCTTTTAAACTCCTCAAAATTATCATCCTTATTAGCTACAAATAAAACCCAAGTATATCTAGAAAAATCATCATCAATCACAAAACCATAGTTTTTAGCACCTAAAATAGTGGTGCTAATTAGACTAAATAAATCTATGTGTGATAACTCTAGAGGTCTATAAGTAGAAATAATATTTTTACTTTTAAATGAGCTTCTATAATGGTTACCATGAATACATGCATCACAAACATAGTCTGAATGAAAATTTAATTTAGGGAATCGAACTACTAAATCAAGTTTAGCAATTTTATTGAGTGTGTGCATGTTAATATGGCATAGTCTCTTATGTCGTAACCATATATCATCATGAGTATTTCTAAAGCAATGTAAATTCAAATTCATATCATAAAATCTATCAAAATCAATGTCATAAATATTTTATGTCTTTATCCTATTAAATAACATTTTCATTATTTTTGATAATACAATATGATGCTTGAAATACTACATTCAAACCTTTATCACATTATTGATTAATAGAAATTAAATTATGTTTTAATCCTTCTACTAAAAAAAACTTTATCAAAAGTGCTAGAATTCTTATAAATAGAACCAATGACAATAATCTTTCCCACTGCATTATCTCCAAATGTAACATATCCTTTATCGCTTGATTCTATAGTTGTGATTTGACCTTATCACCTGTCATATGTCTTAAACATCCACTGTCCAAGTACTACATGCCTTCTTTGATTTTGCTTTGAAGGCATTACTACAAAAGAAAATCACATGTTAACTTTTGGAACTGAACATGTTTGGGTCCACATTCTAAATTTGAAGAATGATTTCAAGCATTTGTGGTTTGTGTAGTGCTTGTTCCTTTTGGTGCACACACATAAGATGATTGCTTAGTGCTTTATAGTTTATTTGCATAACAATCAAATGAAATATGCCCTTCTCTACAATAAAAGTTGCGCTCAAATAAAAGCATCATCTAATTCATCATAAGATATATCATTGTATACCTCTTCAGAATCTAAGTCAGATTCTCCTCTTGACATAAGGCATATGTTGACCTCTTCATTGGATGAACATTACTTGATTCATCTGATTTTGGATTAGCCCATAAAGCCTTTTTCTTCTTCATCTTATGGTACTTTTTCTCCTTCATATTTTTCCTTTTATCCACATCAACCTTTTTCTTCTTTGAATCAACAAGTTCTAGACAATCACCTTTTACATGTCGAGGCAAATGATCCCTTCACATGTAGGAAATTTCTTAGATTGAAATTTATAGTTTTTAGATTTTTTATACCTTTGATTCTTTTTTCCTTAGCAAGTTCCCAAGTCTTTTGGATAGCATAGCCACCTCATCACTATCACCATTTGAGCTTGAGGTGCTAGGCTTATCACTATCATCAACTTATAATGCAATGGCTTTTCCTTTCTCATTCACCCTTATTGTTTAGTTATCCAGCTTATCCCTTTGAGCAATAACCTGTGTGGAGAAAATTTATGACACCACGAAGAGTTTAAGAATTTGTTATTCAAATAATCAAATGCTTCATTAAGGAATAAATATATTATTTTGGGAGATAAACCTATTTTCCTATAATGGATTTGATCATTTAATAATAGACTCATAAGGCTAATGGGTCTTTTGTGTACCAGAGATTTTTTCCCCTGAACTACATAGAAGGTAGAATAGGGTTGATTTTAAACTAGGTTCATGGTTTCTTATAGAGGCAAGCCCCTATAATTAATTTCATCTTAAGAAGGGTCTCTTCCTAAGAATGCTCTCGATTAAGGAAATAAGTTATTATTCCTAAAGATTTCTAAAGTGGTTTTCAAGGGATTGATTTTTGGGATTTTCAATTGGGAGCAATTCAAAGTGGAGAGTGTTATTTTTAGAATCCAAATAGGATGAATAAGGAAATGTCTATTAATACTAGGATGCCTAGTAGACATTTCAATTATCCTATAATTGGGCTTTAATTTTGGTGATTTAATTTAGATTTTGAGTTGAAATTTTCTTAGAAGTCTAGGACTTTGATTCTCGTAGCCCAAGACTACCAAAATGCCTAGGGTTCAAGACTTATTCCTAAAAATGATACTTTAGAACCTAGTCTATTGGTGCTTTTGACACATGTCAAATGCTCGACCTAATTTCATTTCAGGAATTATCAATCATTCCTCTCACTTGAAGAAACTTACTTATCCCTGACTCTTCTGGACTTATAACTTGCCTAGAGAGGGCTGATAGCTAACACCATTTAAGAATATTTTAAATTCATGACACTAAGTCTTATGAATGCAAGATGGCAGGGTAGTTATATTTTTAAGAAAGGAATCTATGAACCTAGGCTGACTCCATAATCCCTAAGATACTGTGGGGTATTATATGCATCAAACTAATGTACATTTTTATAGATTTTTATAGATTTGACTTGATAATCATTTAAGGCCATGGGTATATAATTTATTCCTACATGGTATGTAATTAGAGTAAATTCATGGGCCAAATCAATAAATAGAAGGCAGGCTTCCCAAAGAAACGGTCATCCTCATAATTAGATACCCTTTATGTGTAATGGGAGAAGTTGCCCAATTCAAGGATTGAAGAAATATGATTGCATGATTTTCAAGAGCTAATTAGTTTCTAATTGATTGTAAATTATTCCCTAGGGCTTTATTTACATTTGGTTTTGAATTGCATTATTTTTATGTTTGAATTGATTAAATTTAATTTGTTAGAAAATTTAGTTTTTTTCCAATGAGCCTACGTCCAAGCATTCATCACAGAAAGAAACCTAGAAAAGTAGGTTGATTCTATTATGCACCCAAAATAAATCAAGCCAAATTAAATTTATAAAATATTCCAATGCGGCATGGTACAACTATACACCCAAAAAGAAAGAAAAATGGGTAGCCGAGCTCTGCCCATATACAGGCCTGCTTAGAGCTACAGGTCTAGATTTATGAGTCTTCTCTCTAGGATCATCTCCTTCTTTGGGACCTCTTTTTAGCATCATAGGGGACCTTTACACCATCTCCTTATAGGGTCAGATCCTGCTAACCCTAGACCCCATAGATCATAACCTAATTCTAAGCTTAAATTTATGTTTTTAAATTCAAAAGTAAATTCTAAGCCTTGCAAAATAAATGTCAAAAATTACAAACAGCACTTCATAGTTATATTTTTCAAACATACGGGCTCAGCATTAGTTGCTTGCTAAGAATGGACTTTTTAGCACCTGCAAGCAAACAATAATTCTATAAATTTTTATTTATGATAACAACACCTTTAACATGGTCTCATATAGAAGATAATGTTAGTTCTAGAAATAACATCCTACCATCCAGACTATTGGCAATCAATCTTAGCCATCTAGTCTAAAACAGTACATCACAAAATAACAAAAATAATTCTCATCACATAATCACAGAAAATCATAGAATTCCCTAACCTAATTCTAGTGTGTGAAGAGAAGGGTTTGTGTGGCAAGACATTACTAAGCTTTATGGTTTTAATTTTTTTTCCTTAGTTTTAAATGTTGGTTTATTTACCTTTGGATGATTTCAATTCAAATTATTTTATCTTCAATTTAGGTACATTTTATTATGTTTAAATTTTAAATTAGGTTTTCAAGAGTGAAGAATAATATAAGTGTCATTCAAAATGGAGCCCATTCCATTCAACACCCTAAATCTTAATAGGATGATATCTTTAGTCTAAGGTAAAGATTCATCCTAAGGATCTAACTAAAATCCTAAGAATTTTGGTTTGAACTTGAATTTATTAGGTTTAATTAGTTTAGTTTAATTCATTTAGTTTTATATTTTTTATTAAGGCATTTTATAATTTTGGTTTAAATTAAGTTTTTCTAATTATTTAATTTAATTTTTTTTAAGTTAATCAATTTATTATTATGATTTGAGGTTCTTCTAATTTCTTTGATTTAAGAATGTGGTATTGATATTTATCATTTATTCTTTTAATTTAATTTAGTTTACATGTTTACTTAGTTGAGTATGCTAACTTATATTTTGTATTGAATTCATCTTTGATTTAATATTTATGTTTGTTCATTGACTTTATTATATTTGATTCAAGGTAAAACATAAATGTAGGTATTTTTTCTATTAAAGTTAAGTTAATTTCATTTTCATTTACGTGAAACTTTTGATGTTAATTTCTTTTTTTATTTTCATTAATGTTCATTAACCTAAATAAAGTTATATTCAATTTACTGTGTTTAAGATTATTCAATTTATTACATTCCATTTTTATAACTTATTAATGATTCTTTCATTATGGAATAGTTCTAAAATAATTCCATGTTGTTCATTATGAGAGGATTCCATTTATTTTGATTACTTAAAACAAAAAAGAATGATTTTTATTTATTTTGCAAAGAATATCTATCATAATGTAGATTTATTCTATGACTTAAATGATTAAAATATGCTTTGTTTCTTTATCATTTTGAAATTTTAATTCATTTTAGCTTTTGGTTTTAATTACACTTAACCTTTTTTTATGTTCAGATTTCTTTTTCGTATGTTTACATACTTATTTTTTATATTCACATTTATTCCCTTTTATCTCCTTATGCAAAAGATATTAATGTATTTATGTATTAATACATTATATATTTTAGAAATCAATAATCTTTTTATATTTATGTTTATAAAATAAAATTATTATGATTTAAAGACTTATCATATTTTAAGTATGATTTAACTTTCATATTTCCTTTAGTTATGATCTTTAACTTAGAGTTATTTGAATTTTATTATTTTCACTTGACTTATATATTTTATTTAAGTGTTTTGATATTAATTATAATGTTTTAAATTTGTATTATGAATTTTATAATTTCTGTAAATTTTTTTATTTAATTTTTTCTTCTAAATTGACCTAGAGGCTTAGAAATTCAAATTCTCCCAATCCATAAGTCAATTGAATATAAAATTTTTTTATGGAAAATGGGGTTCTTTGCCAATTAAATTTCCCTGAAGTTTCACTTTGATCAAATATGTGATTAAGGTGGAATTAAAGTTTTAATTATTTAATTAAGACCTAAATTATGCCTAATTTAATCATAATTATTTAAGGGTTTCATTTCTTTTTGAAACCCTTATGAAATATACATACAAAGAGGGTTCATTCATAATTTTTGCACTCTAGTTAATTTATTACATTTTATTTAAGTTCAGGTTGATTAATTAAATTAATTCATTCAATTAATAGCCTAATTAAACCATTTTATTTTATTTTCATGAGTTTTAATAGTTTATTTATGATCATTAAAATATATTAAGAGGTTTTAAATCATTTGATCAATTTTCATCATTTATTTCATTTATTAATAATTAATTTCATGAAAATTAAGGTTTCGGGTTTAAAATTTCCAATATTAAGATTCACTACTCAAAAAGTTATGAAAATATTACATGATGTGTGTCTTAACATCAATTTTAATCCCCCAAGTTTCATTTGGATTGGCATATTAATTTGGTAGTAATTATGGTTTAAATGTTTACATTCAAACCTAAATTAAGGTAAAAATAACTAAAATAATCTGAAGATTTTAATTTTAATGGATTCTTCTCATCAAGATGAATCAATAAAACCCAAGTTTATAATTTTTAAATTTATATTTATTTTTCTATGATTTTTGATTTTTTGTGATTTTTAATTAATTTTTAATTAACTAAATAGGGGATTTACTCGTTTTATAATGGCGGGTCGATGTGGCATCGCCGTGGAACCACCACCACATGGTGAGGGGTGATTTGGCCATGCAGATCTCGCACTAAAAATAGTGCCATGCAGGATAATCCTTGATCATTTGATTGAAGATCAAACTATCTTGATTTGACCCGTGGTTCCCTTTATCAGATTTAATCAAATATTTGGCTAGATCTCAAGCTTCATTGCTTTTAAAAGGATTGAATAGTGCAGATTATCTCTTATGCTGATGGTAATGGCTAAGAGTCATCCATCATTTTCACATGATTTTCAGCCATCCACCGTTTAAATCATATGACATCTATTGCAAATCCATCAACGAATGCAATTGAAGGGACTTAACCAGTTTTGGTCTCACTTCAGATCAAACTTTCTCCAAAAAACCCCAAAGCCAAAAGCTTTGAGGAGGTCGTTAATGGCATGCCTCGATCCTAGCAATCTCTCATAGTGGTGTCAACTCAGACAACTGTAGAATGGTATAAGAAGCTCATGTGCCAAAGGAATTGGTTTCCTCCCTCTAGATTGCTCCCTAGACCAACCTCATTTTTTTGAATTCTAATGATGTTGGTCATTCTCTGGCCTTTTGATGGTGAGGGAAGTGGGGGAATGTTTGTTTCAACTTTGTTTGAGGTTGAGAATGTGATGGGAAGGTTATTTGCACTTTGAAATTGCTTTATGCGTGTGTTCATCCTTGGCCATGAGGTCTCAACTTATTTCTTTCCATCTCTTAGTTGGCTGAGCTAACCACAACCTTGGGAGTTAGCTACCATGCCTCTCAGCCATCTTACACCTATCTAGGTTGAAGAGGTGGAGAGGGAATTGAGTTATGCAAATGGAATTTGGCATGTAATTCATTTGACTAGTCATGGCATCCTTTGATTTGGATTTATGTAAAGGGTGCTTAAGTGGCTTGATAAAGGCTAAGAATTATCATTAATGAAGTCTTAAATTAATTAATTCAATTAATAGCCTAATTCAACCATTTTATTTTATTCTCATGAGTTTTAATATTTTATTTATGATCATTAAAATATATTAAGAGGTTTTAAATCATTTGATCAACTTTCATCATTTATTTCATTTATTAATAATTAATTTCATGAAAATTAAGGTTTTGGGTTTAAAATTTCCAATATTAAGATTCATTACTCAAAAATTTATGAAAATATTACATGATGTGTGTCTTAACATCAATTTTAATCCCCCAAGTTTCATTTGGATTGGCTTATTAATTTTATAGTAATTATGGTTTAAATGTTTACATTCAAACCTAAATTAAGGTAAAAATAACCAAAATAATCAAAAGATTTTAATTTTAATGGATTCTTCTCATCAAGATGAATCAATAGAACCCAAGTATATAATTTTTATATTTATATTCATTTTTCTATGATTTTTTTTATTTTGTGATTTTAATTAATTTTAATTAATTAAATAGGGGATTTACTCATTTTATAATGGAGGGTCGATGTGGCATCACTGTGGAACCACCACCACGTGGTGAGGGGTGATTTGGCCATGTAGATCTCACACTAAAAGTAGTGCCATGCAGGATAATCCTTGATCGTTCGATTGAAGATCAAACTATCTTGATTTGACCATGGTTCCCTTTATCAGATTTAATCAAATATCCAACTAGATCTCAACCATTCATTTCTTTTAAAAGGATCGGATAGTGCAGATTGTCTCTTATGTTGATGGCAAAGGCTAAGAGTCATCCATCATTTTCACATGATTTTCAGCCATCCGACTGTTTAAATCATATGACATCTATTGCAAATCCATTAGCGAATGCAATTGAAGGGACCTAATCAGTTTTGGTCTCACTTCAGATCAAACTTTCTTCAAAAAACCCCAAAGCCAAAAGCTTTGAGGAGGTCGTTAATGGCATACCTCGATCCTAGCGATCTCCCGCAGTGGGGTCAACTCAAATAACTGTAGAATGGTATAAGAAGCTTGTGTGCCAAAGGAATTGGTTGCCTCCCTCTAGATTACTCCATAGACCAACCTCATTTGTTTTGAATTCTGATGATGTTGGTCATTCTCTGGCCTTTTAACGGTCAGGGAAGTGGGGGAATGTTTGTTTCAACTATGTTTGTGGTTGAGAAGGTGATGGGAAGGTTATTTGCACTTTGAAATTGCTCTATGCGTGTGTTCCTCCTTGGACATGAGGTCTCAACTTATTTCTTTCCATCTCTTAGTTGGCTGAGCTAACGACAACCTTGGGAGTTAGCTACCATGCCTCTCAGCCATCTTACACCTGTCTAGGTTGAAGAGGTGGAGAGGGAATTGAGTTATGCAAATGGAATTTGGCATGTCATTCATTTGACTAGTCATGGCATCATTTGATTTGGATTTATGTAAAGGGTGCTTAAGTGGCTTGATAAAGGCTAAGAATCATCATTAATGAAGTCTAAGATTATTTTATTAACATCCTAGGTGATTGATAGAAAATGGGAATGAAAACTTTTTAGGTTAATGCACATAAATATTCTTTGTATTAGTTTAATTTAGGTCATCCAAATTAATTGATTAGCCTTTGTTCAATGCTTAATGTATGTGCATTTCATCATTAATGGACCTTTGGATAAAAGGGTATCAAGGATTTTAAAATTAATAAAATATTTTATCTAGTTTTAGTCTATTTAATGTAATTGAATTTGGATGGGTTTTAATTAAGTCAAATAGTATTTTGGGCTTAATCAAGATGTGTTGAATTTTCAATGGGGCTAATCCAAACAATTTGGAATGCATTAGGTTAAATAATTTCAATTTTATTTTATTTTTAACCCATTTGACCCAAGTTTGTTTTAATGGTTTAAGTTTGGGTTCATTTGGGTCAATTGACCAAATTGGCCAAATTGAATCTCATGATGAATTGATTTATGTTCAAAAGCTTATTCAAATGATTTTGAATAATTGATTTGAGCTTACTTGAGTTTGATTTGGGTTTAAACCTAATAAGACCCATTTAGGCCTATTTAGGTTAAATAACTTAATTAGTCTAATGAAGACCACATTGAACTTATATTCTTTGAAATTCATTTTTTAAGTGTGCTCATATTATCATTCCAACCATTTGGAATGATTTTATTTGGACAAATTTTTGTGGGTTGACCTTTGACTTGGTGGGACCTACATAAGTCAAAACCATGTAAAAAAAGGTTGACCATCCTTTGACCTTTGAATTGGATTTAGATTCATTTAATTTTATGTCTTTATTTTATGTTTTTGATTTCATTTGATTTGAATTTATTTTGATTTTAATTTTAGTTTCATTAAGTTTATGTGGTAATAAGCTTAATTAAGGTAATTAGGTATAGTTCCATAATTAAAACCTAACCTAAGCTTAATTCTACATTTAGAGTGGTGTATGTTTAGGTTGAATATTTGGATGAAATCTAACTAAACCCATTATGTTAGATTAATCCAAGGAAAGTGCACTAGATCACTAGTTGTGATGCCCTAAGTACTTAAGTTAAAAGGCTTTTATTTTAGGATTAGGAGTCCTAATGAATGCCTTGGAAGAAGTGTAAACCTCATCCAAAAAAGAGATCTTCAACTTTTTCATGTGCTATCAAAGAACCCAAAAGCTGATCAAGTGGATAAGCAGATAAATCCTTGGCTTCCCTAATAGCAATTACTTTAGAATCCCAATCTTTTGGAAGACATTTAAAATTGTTATAGACTAAGTCTTGATTCCTATATGTTTTACCAAGAGAATTCAATGTGTTAATTATTTTCATGAATCTACTATACATATCAGAAATCAATTCAAAAGGAGACATATCTAACCACTCATATTCATAAACAAGTTTATTTATTTGAGCATCTCTAACTTCACTAGTACTTTCATAAGTTATTATTAATTTATCTCATATTTCTTTTGTTGTACTTAACATAAAAATTTTCATGTAATCATCAGTAATCAAGCACAATGTAAAGTAATATAAGCCCTAGCATTTAGTTCATCAAGTTCTCTTTTAACTATAGTCCATTCTTCAAAAGTTTTTTTTACTTTAATGCCATTTACTTCTATAGTGGATTTTTTAATTGAAAATTTTTTTTATCAAAGGTTTCATTCACGCCTAATTTGTATCAAGTAGACCTTACTGTTGTGAGAATTTTAAATTATGAGTTGTAGAGAGGGACCTATGTCCCCACAAATATAAACTAAAGCAAGTGTTGGATTTAAAGCTGGTGTATGATACTGACGTGTCAATATATACCACATGCGTGCATCTTGAACTCTTAAAAAATGTACTAATTCTATTATTTCAATAATCTAATGGTACAATATTTAAAAGTGGAGCTCTATGAGTGGATTGTCCTTCTGGTAGTGAACCCTTAGGGAAACCTTGTGCTAAACTGAGAAAATCTACTCTTGGATGTTAAGCAATAAAAGAGCCTAAGCTCTGATATCAATTATGAGTCACAATAACATTCAAGAGAGGGTAGGATAATTAGGTGTTATTTAAAAATTAAAAGTTAAATCTTAAATTTTAATTTTAGAAGAAAATTAATTTTTTATTTTATAATGACAAGATACAATTCTAAATACAACAAAAATAAAGTACGGTAATGTAAAGAGAGATAATAGGCATACAATTTTTATGTGATTCAGCCAAACCCCAAAAAAAGCCTTCATCCATGCCTAGCTACCCCTGGCTAGGAATCCACTAAAAATAAAATAGCTTATAAATTGTATTCTCCTATAGCGGGGAGTACACCCTTTACAATAAATGTACTCTCCTACAAAGGAGTGAGTATAACCCCAATAAAAATTTTATAGCATAAAAAAATATAAAATAATAAATTTTGATAAAATATATCTTTCAAAAATATACCAAACTATCCAATTCAAAAAGTGATCTTAAAACTTAGAAATCTTCACTTTATAGCTCATAATTTTGACAAGATAGAATGTTCACTTAATTTTTAGAAGAAATAATAAAAATAAATATCTTAAAGTGATCTTACTAAGATGTTTATCTTAATATAATTTATCAACTAACATATAAATGATTTCAGAATAAATTCACAATAGGCTATTACATAACAAAATAAATTTCAATAAGGAATAATTTTAAGTTTAAGAGAAACTATAACTAGTGTATATATAATAATGTAAGAATTATTAACTCTCCACTAAAATTCTTTTTTATTAATCATTAAACAATAAAAATAGAAATCTTTACTAAATTTAAGCAAGATAAAAAAAACTATTTAAACAAAGGATATTAGTTGGAATGAAATGATAAGTGCCAAATAAAATAATTTAACTTTTGAAAATTTTATTTTGATAAAACAATTTGATATATAATAAATATAAGATATACTCTAGAATTTCATCAAATAATTGATTTAATTTTGACAAAAATGATGCTTTAAATTAATGCAAATGATCAAAAAATACTTAAATAAAATTAGTATATGATAGATCTATGTAAACTAGATAAGCTTTTAATTAAAAAGGGAGATCTAGCAAATATGAAAAAAATTTTAACACAATAAATTAATTTTAAATGCTTAAAATACACTTCTAAAATATATTTAAAGATAAATGATCTTATAAATAAGACTAATGAAGAAATATTTCAAGAAACCAAAAAAACTTTGTATGAAGATTAAAATTTTAGCAAGATGAAATAAATCCAACAAATTATCACAAGAAGTCTTCACAAAAAAAATGATTGAAGAAACATTGATGCGAAAATTTTAAACTTTTATGTCCAAAGACTAATCCATCAATCAACTTTAAATTCATCATTGAATATACTCCAACCATCTATAACCTCAATTGGTCCAAATTGACTTGACTAAACCACTTAACCAAAGTTACATAGAAGGTCCAATTAGACAAAACTTCAATCAAACCCCCCATTGGATCAAATCAAGCTATCTAATCTCTTCATTGATGATTGTAGGTCATTATTAGACACTCCACTACAATCAATTGGACCTAACCAAGCCAATTTAGTCCTTTAACTGAAGTTGACCCAAATTGACCTTAAAATCCAAATTGGACCAAATCATGTTCTAAGCCAAATTAATTGCAGTCAATGACTCCCATATACCACAAATTGAGTATTGAACATGACTCAACCATCATTAAACCTAACCAAGCCAATTTGGCCTCTTGACCCAAGTTGATCTAATTTGACCTAAAGAGCCAAATTAAGCCAAATCAAATCCTAATCCAAATTCATTGAAACCAATGCTTCTAACCAACCAACAATTGAATATTGAACATGATCCAACCTTTATTAGCCAAATTTGATCAACCCAACCCAATTGGCCTACTTAGCCCAATTTGACCTAAAGGGTCAAATTGAACTAAATCACTCCATAATTCAAATCAATTCAAATCAACTCTTCCAATCAATTACAAATGATAAATTAAACATAGACTTAACCCATGCTCAAGCCAATTTGGCCAATTTGATCAAATTGGTTAGTGTGACTCATTTGACCCAAATGAAATCATATGAATCAAATTCAAATCTAACTCAAATTGAACCAAACCAATTGCACTAATTTATTCCAAATTACCAATTAAACTTAACCAAACTCCCACTTTGACCCAATTCAGTCAAAATGGTCATCTTAGTCCAACATGACTCATTTGACCTACATGAGTCAAACTAAGCCAAACCTAACCAAACTTAGCATGACTTATCCTTGGGTCACCATGCACCTGATCAAGTGGGCCCAACTTATGGTGAACCTGGGTTAGGTCAAACCCACTGAACCAAGCCCTCCAAATGGGACAAAATCCACATTTGGATGGGTTCTCCAACTCCTCACCTCTTGGTAGCCACGTTTGGCCTTTCTTAGATAAAGGACCACTGACCTAACCTAACCCAAGGTTGTTGGGTTCAGCCTTTGGCCAAGAGAAATTTTGCTCACCCATGAGTAACCATTGGTCCACCTAAGGAGGAGTGTACACTCCATGGCAACCCACTATACTATCTCAACCCTCTCACACACATCCACCTCAATAGTCCCCTGCCACCTTTGGCCACCCACTCTAGTAGGATGACTACCAAAGGCTGAGCCAATCACAACCCTTGGTTCCATTAGGGGGGTTAGTATACTCTTCCCCATCCATTCAAACTTAGAAGACACCTTTCTTAGAGCATTTCAAGCAGTCCCAGAGCATCCCGTAAGCTTTTTGTGCACCCCATCATTGGTGAGACCAAGCTCTCTTCAAGCTTGAGAGCTCTTTCTGTCCAACCTCAACAAACATCCATTAAAGCCAAAATAACTTTCCCCACACCTTCACCATACTCCAGTGACCCAAAACAAATTGATTCGATAGATTCAACCACCAGGACATGCCTCTAGACCAACTCTGGCGACTTCTGCGATAGCATTTGGTCCATACTCAATAGGGCTTTATCACTTCAAGATGAAGCTTCCTTTGTAGATGGACTATCGATCTTTAACCCTAATGAGGTAAAAATCTGGCAACCGTAGATTTGGCCTCTAGGTGTTAGTCTTTTGTGAAACAAATTATGTTTTCATAAGATTTCCACCATAAGATCTCCTTGATTTCCCCTTATCATTTTGGAGTCAATTTTTCCATCAAATGAGCTCTGGGGACCTCAGATTGAGCGACATAAGGAGAACAGTGTCATCTTTCAGTGTTCGTATGATGAAAGATCATAGGCCATCCATTTCACGTGATTAGAATGGATGATCACGATTATTTGTGTGAGAAATCTTAATTTAATCCTTTCCTAATCACAGGATTAATCTCAATCATCTAATGTAAGATCTGATGGTTGGGATGAAAATAGATCTAAGATTTTTGCAATGCTTAGATTTTTATTTATTTAGTGCAAAAACACTCTTCTCCCTTGTTCTAGATCAAAGCTCAATGGAACGGAGAGTTTTCTTCTCACATTAAAACCAAAGTTCAATGACATACATCTTTGGATTTCAATATTCTAGAATTTTAGTCTTGGGGGTGTTCTTTTTTTACTTAAGATCTATGTTCGAGGAGATAAGCTTCTTTATTTCTCACCAAATCTAAGATGAACAATGGAAATCTTTTAAATTTGGTTTTAGAGAGAAAATTATATAAAGAAAGCATTTCCAAAAAAATTTACCTTGAGTTGATGGTAGTATGCTTCAATCTTAACTCATGCATGAGGAGATAGCTCTCATGTAGTAGTGAAAAGCACACTATTGATAGTGCAAGAGACTAGGAGCAAGAATGGGGTATGAAAGATAGTGGGACGGTGAGGGAAAAAGAAGAAGAGGAAGAGTGAGGGCAATTCTCTTTTTCTATATAAAGGATTTTTCACTATTGGGATAGTTTTCTACTCCATAATCATCCCTTCCCCCCAAAGATAGTTGTTGTTGTTGTGGTATTGGGCGTAGGAACTATAGCATTTTTTCTTTCAAAATTGAAGGTCATCGTGCTAGTGCCTTGATGCTAGCATCACACCTGTAAAACCTTTTCCCTTTAGAATGCCATATTTATATAGGTGTCCACATGGTGAATAAATTATAGGGTGTTCACATAGAGAACATTAATAGGTTGTTCTGAGGGATGGCACCTCAGTGCTTGAAGTATAACGCCTAGGCACTATGAAGGGGAACACCTCGGTGCTATAGATTATAGTGCATGGGCATTATTAGGATGGTTCCTTTGCACTAAGAAATCAATGACATGGTGCTATAGGTGCTATAAAAGATAATTGAAAGTAGGTTGGCTGACTGACCAGCTCCTAAGAACTGATTATATAGCCTCGTGGTGCCAATCAAAAGATCGTTCAAACAGGATGATAGGTTGGCAGGCACATTCAATAAATAAAACAAATTTTTAACCAGTATTGTCGTGTTGTGTCAAAGCATTGCGATGCTACATCAAAATCCGACATGCTTTTTAGTTCTGATCGGTTACAAAATTAAAAATAATAAATGGTAGTAAGAGCTCATTTTAACTGGCACAGTAATTGCTTTGACTAGCTAGCTGGTGCCTAGGAGCTTCATGTGAAGCACTGCAGAGCTAATTTTTTATATATATTTATTAAATATGCCTGCTAACCAATCATTCCATTTGAATGATCTTTTGATTGGCACCACAATGTTATATAGTTAGCACTTAGGCATTGGTCAATCTACCAACCTACTTTTAGTTGTCCTTTATAGCACTTATAGCGCCATGGCATTGCTTTACTAATGCTGAGGTGCCATCTTAATAATGCCCAGGAACCATGATCAACAGTGTCAAGGTGCTCCCCTTCATAACTTCTAGGCACCATACTTCTAGTGCCAAGGTGCCATCCCCTAGAACAACCTATTAATATTTACAATGTGATCACTTGGTGAACACCTATATAAATATGGTATTCTAAAGGGATGTAAGCCCAGTCAGTCTATCTATTTTCCATGTGAACAACTCTATAAATATGGCATTCCAAAAGGATGTAAATCCAATCTATCTGCTCTCCATGCCAACATTCTATAATGGCATTCCGAAGGGATGTATACCCAATTTATCTATTCTCCATGTGAACATTCTATAATGGCATTCCAAAGGGATGTAAGCCCAATCTATTTGTTTTCCATATGAATATTCTATAATGGCATTCTAAAAGGATATAAGTCTAATATGCTAGCTTTCTAATTAATATAAGTCTAACCCATTCTTGCAATGCAAGCATAACACCCTACTAGCATTCCAAAGGATGTAAGTCTAATTTATATGTTCGCCATGCGAAAACCCCTACACTAAACCTCTGGTAGATTTGGGATGTCTGAGATGAGGCAACCCATGGCTACTAATCAGACTCCCTAGACATTACTAGTATCCTTATAATATTGGTAGACTAGATTAATGAAGTTATGAGAGGACAAAACCATGGGATCTTGATTGGGACTATTCTGATATTCCCTTAAATAGTAATCTATGTCATACCACACACACACACCACTAGACACCAGTTCATATCAAGAAGATATGATTGTTTCCAACCATAATCAAGAGTGATCTCTTACTATGATAAGAGGGGTAATTAAATATAAAGGCTTGCCTTCATAGAAAAGTAGAACCCAAATCTAAGTAAACCCTAACATAATGCTAAGGGAAATCTAGTTGAATATATATGATCTACCTCATGAAAAAATACTCCTATCCATCTCAATAAAGGTGGTGAGGATCATCCTCAGAGGTGTTTTTTTATAGATTAGATTTTTGGTGACTCCATTGGGGATTACTTCTAACTTAATCTCTGGTTGGAAAAATAAAAATATATGATGTCATCATAGACTTAAATATCATGTTATAATCTTTTAAAAGTTTAAGATCTACAACTATGTTTGAAACCTCCAATGAAAAATAGTACAAATATGATGAATGTCAAGCTAGGAGAGTGGTCAACTATTTGATTCCCTCAAGTTATCATCAATGTTGTTTCTGCTAGAGCTACTCTCCAGTTTGAAATGATTTTTGAGGTTGTCCAGTTTCTACCTACTGGACCTATAACTAAGTTTGAAATGATTTTTTAGGTTGTTCAGTTTCTATCTGTTGAACCTATAACTAAGCCTCTCATTAAGGGCACTATAATTCCAAAAGCATTGAACGAGGGAAGGAGGCTAAATGTGACCATTCCCAATGAGTGTAAGCTTAAATCCCCAACCTCCAAGAGTTGTTTCATCTTTAATAGATTGTAAAAGGCAATGCCTGCTAAAGATAAGACGGTTGTCAAGCCCAAACTAAAGTATATCATTATCAATCCACTTAGTAATGCATTAGGGGAGATTACTATCCCACAAAATGTCACTTTTACTCTAGGCAGTAATGACCTTGAAGCATCTTCCTTGGGCACCAAAATGTTCAGAAGAGCTCAAAGAAAATACAATGTTGGCCACAAAACTGTCAGATTGCATATTCATTCTATTTGTTCTAAACAATAATATGTTGGTGGAAGTAAATATACCCACTAATAATAACTTTGATCCACTCTGATGGGTCAAGAGAAATAACTATGGAGAAGCTATAAAGAATTTATTCTGGGATGAACATACACATGTTAGGTCACAAAATCAACCACAAAAGGAAGAGACAATCTCCTCCAAAATCTATAAAGTCCTAAAGACTATTAAAAATAGAAACCTTCTAAGAAGAATCAAGAAGCCGGTGAGCAAATTCTCCATCCCAATAAACTCCTACTCTAAGAGAGCTGGGAATATTAAAAAATACCATGACCTCTTTAACTAAAACTCAAAGTCATACAAAATGCTACACCCAACATGCTAATCACTTCAATGAAAAGGCAAGAGGCCTTAGGAGAAACCACACAAAATACTTATTAAGAAGCTGATGTTATTACCAAATCTCAAGTAGAAGATCTCATCAACTAAAAACTCAAAGAATTCATGGCTTGAAGGCTTTGAACAGCTAGTTGAAAAAGGCTGATCATACCTAGTTGAATATGACCAAGTACAGTATCCTAAGAAATATGTTGTGCTGAAATTCAATACATTTTAGTAACAAAAAATCCATGGCAGCACTTGGCCCAAATTAAAGCCACTTATGGAAATATCAAATGAAATGATACTTGCTATTGTGATAATTCATTAGCAGTTTTACTATTACAATGTTCAAATGGTATATTGAGTTACCTAACGACTCAATAAAAATCTTCACCGAACTCAAAACACACTTCGCCAAAATATTTGTAGGAGTAACCAAGAAAGTAATGATAGTAGATTTCACCTTAGAAAAGAGAAAAAAAGTTGAGAGTGTTATCAAATATATTACAAGATGGAGGAATTTAAGCATGAATGTGATTAGCAGCTCACAAAAAAATCATACAGTAAAACTCCTTATGTGGAATATCAATTATCAAATTGCAACATATCTAGCCATGGCCATGATTAATATGTTTTGAGAATTATTAGATCATGTAGTAAGTTTGAAATGCTCCCCAAAAAGAAAGGCCTTAGTGCTAACTACAAAAATAATCTCTTTCAAAAGGAAAAAAACCAAAATCACTTGATGCAAATAAGAATGGTGTGAATACTACATTCACATTTATGATTGATAAAAAGAGAAATGGAGGTGTGGCAACCTAGCAACCAGTGACAACCTCACAACCAATAGAAAAGTTAACAAAGGATAAGAAAAATGGGGTCAACCCTCCAAGGGAAGATGTCTAAATAGTACTCACTCAAAAGAGAATGTACTACTAAGATCTTTAGACATGCACTAAAATCAGGATTATAATTTCCAAAGCCACGTTGACCAAACCAAGTAGATAAACTTGATGATCCCAAATTTTGTCCATTTCATAAGCTCATAAGTCATCCAATTGAAGCTTAGTTTATCTTCAAAGATTGGGTAGAAAACAACTATCAAAATGGGGAACTCACTTTATCAAACACTGTACAAGTATGACCTAAAAAGGAAAAGGTGAAGGTTGTTATAATACACCTAATCCAGAATGTAAAAGATAAAAATGTTGAGGCAGTTGCAGCCCAGAATATAAATAATGATAAGGGCAAAGCCCTCCAAACACAAGAAGAATAAGAAAAAGAAGGTAGTCGGGAGACCTTCATCTTTTAAAAAATACTAAACAGATGATTAATATCCTTTTAGCCATAGAAGGCATCTGGCGGAAGAATTCTTAGATCTTGAAATAGATCTAAGAAATTTTTATTATGCAGTTATGGCACCTAAGAGGTGGTGCTGGGGGTGGGTGGGGTGAATTGGGTTTTAAAATTATCTTTAAATTAAAAATTAATTTGAATGCTTTATAGAAAAGTTAATTATAAATAAATTAATTTTAAAATTCATGATAATTAAAAAATAATAATAATAAAAAGTAAAGGTGTAGGAAAAGGAAAAAGAGAGGACAAATAGATTTTTATGTGGTTCAGCCAAATCCTAAAAATTAGCCTATGTCCATGCTTAGCAACCCAAGCTAGGAATTCACTAATTTAAAGTTGAGATTATAACAAATCTCTCATACTCTCCTTCAAGACCAAGTATAACCCAACACTATACCTTCTTATATGGGCAAGTACAACACAACGCATACCTTCCTTCAACTATCAAGTACAACCCCAACAAGAACCAATAAATGATAAGAAGAGAATAGCAAATATCTAACTCTCAATTTAAAATATTTTTCACTCACAACCCAAACATACCAATATTAAGGCAAGTGAAATTTATGAAAGAGAGCTCACTTTACTTAACATTATAATTGATATAAAACTTTCAATTACATTTTTAGTGCAATTTTTAGAGAAGTTTGACTTAAGATAAATTTTTTGAAAGCTTGAAACAAAATTGATTTGAAGTGATAACTTGAAATATAACACAATAAAGGATTAAATGATGAACCACAACAAATGTTATATCCAAGTTTAAATTAAGTAAAGAACTAATTAATATGAAAATTTTAATCACACAAATTTTCTTGAATTCTCTTTCACAATAACTATGATATATCCTAGCGATGAAATGAATTACAAGTAAGAAATCTTGATAATCACTTCTATAAAATTTGAAATAACAACACAAGATGAGTGTCACTTAAAGATATATGAGAATGAAATGAATGAAGTGAACTATAAGCACTAGATTAATTCAATTAAATTTGACATATTTGACCAACTCAAGAACTAAAAGAAATAAGATGCTAATCACAAATAAAAGTTTGAGTAGCCTATGTATAACTCTCGGCCAAGGTGGGAATCAAAGTTTCAAGAAGAGATTAAGCACTAAATAAATTACCTTGTGTAACTTTTGACCAAGGAAGAAAATAAGATTATACAAAGAGATTAAGCCCAAAATAAATTGAATAACCTTATGTAACTTTTGACAAAGGAAGAAACAAGGTAATATTAAGAGTTTAGCACCTTAAAAACTTTAAGAAAACCCTCTTGAAGCGCTCGACCAAGGGTATATTCCTTTTATCGTTAAAGTTTCCCAAGTAGTCTTCAAGCAAATAGAAGAATGATGAGTTATAGCACTTGAGTCACAAATGATCTCCAAAAAACATATATAGCAAGGGTCAGCCTATAATGGAGAAGAAATAATAGAAGAAAGATGAGAAGAAAGCCTTTTTCAAGATTCAAAAGACATTTAAATAGAAAAGGGAAAAAGCTAGGGTCAGCCAAGGCATGAAGGTATTGGAAGGAAGTTAAGTTAGCAATAACTTGAATTTCAAATTCTTTAGGAACATGATCCAAATCCATTGGATTGGCCAAGGCAAAGGTAATAAATGATATGGCACCTTGGCAT
Organism: Cymbidium sinense; assembly: GCA_021442155.1. Lineage (NCBI taxonomy): Eukaryota > Viridiplantae > Streptophyta > Magnoliopsida > Asparagales > Orchidaceae > Cymbidium > Cymbidium sinense. The sequence goes on from CM038215.1 coordinate 55,071,582, forward strand.
ATTAGACATAAGCCAAAATGAAAAGGAATTAAGGTGGCTCACACATACAACATGAGAGGCAGTCAAATGAAACTTTTGGCCAAGGATGATCTATAGGAGAAGAGAAAGGAAGATAGAGAAAGAGAGGAGATTTGCAATCAATTAAAATCTAATATGATATTTAATAATTTTGAAACTTACCTAAAGAAGACAATTTCAAAAAGAATAATTGAACTATTATAGTATGGTCTGCCAAGGCTGATTTTTTTTATGCAAGGACTAACATAGATTAGATGCATGACATAACACAAATATAATGAATTAAATGAGGCATAAATGCATAAGGAAAAAATTATGAATTAAATTAAATTAAATAATTTCTAGAGATACAATATGATTTTTGACCAAGCTAGTTTCCATATTTAGGATATTCTTAATTTAATGTAATGAATTAATTTAAATCCAAGCTGAATATTTAATGAATTACTTAATTATTAAATAATATTTAAAGTAATTTAATGTTAATCAATATAAGTCAGCCAATAAGTTTCCTTAAATGGATTTAATGAAAAAAAAGGAAAAGTCATTAGTTTAAGATTGATTTAAATTTAATAGTGAAATAAATTGAAAAAGTTTAACTAAACTCTAAATAATTAAAATGAATCATGCTTGGGACGTTCAAATCATTCCATAAAAGATTAGATTTGATTTTCCATGGATTTGGCAAGAATCATGTAATTTAAGTTCAAAATTACTTAAATTCAAAATTTTAATTTAATGATATATTAAAATTTAAAAAATAAGGGAGTTGTAAAAGAAAATATTTTGAATAAATATCACATGATTTATTAGCTAAACTACAATAAAAATTCAACCAAAACAATGTGAGGATGATAAAGATGATTGAAGAGAGGAGTAATAGGAGAGAGAAAATAAAATAATAGGATAATTTAATATTCATATATGAATAAAAATTATGATTAATATAGAATTGATTTAATCAAATGTGTGTTTAATTTATCTTTCGTAAAAGCATATTAAATAAAACTTAATTTATGCACTTTGTTTATATTATCTAAAATGGATAATTTAAAGAATAATTATAATTTTAAGATAGAAAATATAAATAATTTAAAATGAATTATTTTGAAAATAATGAATGAATTATTTTATTTTAGTGAGCTTTTCATTTGCCTTAATATAGAGATTCCTAGAAAAATTCTCAACCTATTCACGTTCAATAACCTTAGCTTTCTAAATTGACTAAAGATTTTGAAGTTGTAGAATTTTCCTGCACGCTTAAATTTAAATTGATTAGTAGCATTTGAACATATATTTGTTATCATCAAAATAAATCTCATATGTGGTGGGGCTCATGAAGTTAATAGATTCTTCCCCAACAGGGGCAATTTTTATATAATATAAAGAAGTAGACAAAAATCAATCAGTCTTCTTCATCAAAGCCCCACAAAATAAAGGAAAAGAGAAAATCTAGAAAACCAAAATCAAAAATACAAAAAAAAAAATAATTGACACTTTAGAAGAGTATGTGCAACCTCCTTGAAGGCATGTTAAATTTGAAGAACACATGGCCCACTATTGACCTCATTTTTAGAATGAGTTCTCAACCCTTCCATCTTAGACATAGGGCTTCTCTTAGACTTTAAGAGTTCCTTAGTCTTAAGACACATCTAGTGATTAGGTGGATACTCAACCTAGCTCTAGAGACTTAGAAGAGTTAGCCATAGGAATAGGTCATGCCTTAAGTGTGTTAGGAAAATTTGCCTACCCTTAGCTTGAACCATTCCTCACCTTCCTTCTTTCAAGTCAAACTCCAAATCAATTTCATTTTATTTTCTCCAAACTCAAATCAACTCCATGTGATTGAAATCATAATTGAAATTCATGATTGAAACCCATGAATGAAATTCTTAAGTCTAAATCTTTCTTAAGTCCTTAATCTTCTTTTAAGGACTTAGCCTAAATCATGAGCAAACCAAATCAAATCCTTAAGATTTTCTCATAACTCATTTATATTCTTATTTATATTCACATATATAAATGAAATATAAATATAAATCAATCAAACTAAGCTCAAAATTCAAAATCAATTTATAAAATTTCCTAAGTCCTTTAAATTTTCCTTGAAAGACTTAGCCTAAATCATGATCAAATCAATTCAAATTCATGGGATTTTCTCATAACTCATTTATATTCTCATTTATATTCACATATATACATGAAATATAAATATAAATCAATCAAATCAAATCCTCAAATTAAATTCTAAATTTAAAATCCTTCTTAAGTCCTTAATTTCCCTCTTAAGGACTTAGTAAAATCATGATCAAACCAATTCAAACTCATGAGATTTTCTCATAACTCATTTATATTCTCATTTATATTCACATATATAAATGAAATATAAATATAAATCAATCAAATCAAATCCAAAAATTAAATTCCAAATTTAAAATCCTTCTTAAGTCCTTAATTTTCATCTTAAGGACTTAGCCAAAATCATGATAAAATCAATTCAAATTCATGGGATTTTCTCATAATTCATTTATATTATCATTTATATTCACATATATAAATGAAAAATAAATTTAAATCAATCAAACTAAATCCAAAATTCAAATCCAAAACTCTAAAATTTTCTAAGTCCTTTAAATTCCCTTTTAATGGACTTAGCCTAAATCATGATTAAATCATTCCAAATCCATGAAATTTTCTCATGATCCATTTATATTCTCATTTATATTCACATATATAAATGAAATATAAATTCAAATAACCAAAACCAATTCCAAAAATCAAACTCAAATCCACTCAAAATCCAACATAAGTCTTTCAAGTCAAAATCCTGAACCTAGCCAAATCAACTTCAAATCAAGCCAAACTCTTGATTTTCCTTCATGATTCAATCAACCCTACAATCATGAATCCATATATAATACAAACTTTAATCATCAAACTAAAATCCAAAAAAAATCAAACCCTAAATCCATTCATGTTCTTCCTTCGAATATGAAATTATCAAATCAATCAAAACTCATTTGACTTCAAACCACTTGCAAATGGATTTATTTTTCAATCATAAGTTCATATACAAGTTCAATCAAACTCAAATCAAGCTTTGACCAAGCCATTTGACCCACTTAAGTTCACTTGACCCAAAGTGACCTAAAGTACCCTTATGAGCCAAATTCTAATCCTAACCAAATTGGATTGAATTAAACTCACATATGCCTCTCATCATGATCAAAAATCATCATGGGATGATCAATCAATCAAATTGGGTCAAACCAAGTCAAACCTAAGGGTTGACCAAGTAACACTTAGCCAAAAATGAAACCCAACATAGCCAAAATCCACCATAGGCCAAATTGATTGAAACCATTGATCTAAGTTCATTCATGAACTATATTTGAACTTGACCAAGTCAACATTTGAGCCTAACCTAGCCCAATTGGCCACTTGACCCAAGTTGTCCCAAGTTGACCCAACTTGACCTAAAGGGTCAAAATGTGTCAAAACTTGATTTAAGCCAAATTGATTAAAACCAATGGGTCAAGTTCATTCCAAATCACTTGTTGAACTTGACTAAAGCCTCAATTGGCCAACTAGACCTAACCTAGCCCAATTGACCTTGAACCCAACTTGACTTAAAGGGGTCATGTTGAGCCAAATTCAAACTTAACCAAAATTGATTAGAAACAAAGATACCAATCCACTCCATATGACTAGCCAAACCTAAACCCATGACCTAGCTCAAATAGGTCAAATGGGTCAAATTGGTCAACTTGACCCATTTGACCTAAAATGAAGTCATATGAACCAAACTCAAAACTAAACCAAATTGAATCAAACTAAAACCACCAAAACATTTCAAATGGTCATATGAACTTGACCCAACCCTTGGTTTGCCCAATTTGACCAATTGGTTGACTTGACCCAAGTTGACCCATTTTGGCCTAAATGGGTCAACATGAGCCAAACCATATCAAATAAACTCAAAATCCAATGAAAATTGACCAAACCCATTTTCTCAACATACCCAACATATCCAAGTTCAAAAATCAGCCAAATGACCATTCTACCCCAAGGCCATAGAACAAATTTTGGTCAAATCCATGGGGAATTTGGTCAAGTCCTCTTCATATCAACTTGATACCTTCCTAATAGGTCAAGTGAACCCTATGGAGGGTGGTGCACCCAACCCAATGGGTTTGGGTCAGCCCAAATGGACCCAAGGCCAAAATCGACCCCCTAGCTCAAATTGGCCAATTTGAAAACCTCCTCAACTTGATTTGAAGCACATGGGAGCTTACCAATCCACTCCTTGGCTCAAACTAACCATTTTCCAGCTCCAAACAACCCAAACAACCCTTTCCATGTGGTCAATTGGATTAAAATGGTAACCCATGCTTCGACCATCCGATTTCCATAGGGGGAGATATACTCCCCCTAATTCCATTTGAATTCAACATCTCATTGTCGATTGAAGGTTAGAGAGTGTTAGGAGCCATCAGAAAATAATCCTAAGATTTCTAAAAGGGATTTGAATCTTGCATTTCTCAATTTTCTTTAATAGAAAATAGGGGAGCTCCTCTCATTTCCTAACTTCCTCCACACAATCACGCAATTCTTCTTATTCCATCGTAAATTCAGTGCACCCAAGCCTTCATTCAAGTTCCAAAGGAAAGGAAAGCTCAATTTGATCAAAGCCACAAAGGGGAGCAAGGGGAGTTGGTCCATAGAGCAATCTACATAACCTCAAGAGCTCATTCTTCCAACACAGTTTCATCTCAACCAGACGAAGCTCCTCCAAGGGAATCGAGCACCGATAGTCACCTTCAATGAGGTATGCCATTTTCTGACCACTAGACTTAGGAGGTGTTGGTCCTTTGTGAAAGAAAGTGTCATGGCATGAAAATTCCATCATTGGATTGGACTGCCATTAGTGTATGATGGAGTGTGCAAAATCTTGTCCCAATCCGAGCTCAATCGAGCTCGGATCTTACCTTGGATCATAGATAGTATCCATTATTCCTTAGGGAAGAATAAAGATAATCCTGGCCATCCATCTGCGCATTTTGGATGGACAGCTGAGATTAACTGAACTTTTTATAAATCGATTTATCCTTTTAAAACCACGGGGTGATCCCTGGCCATTCAATCCTTGATCGAATGATGGGTATCAAACTGCATCCCACCGCCACGCACCTGCCTTGATGCAATGTTTAAGTGGTGGCTCATAGCACGACGTGTGTAAAGCATGCTGACCGCTGTCATCGCGTGTTAAGCTATGGGCTAAGGGGATTAATTAGGCTTTAATTAATTTTGATTAATCCTCTAAGCTTTAAAAATTTATATCTCTTTAAATAAAAATAAAAAATATGAGGTAAATTTCTTTTGAAAGATAATTCAATCTAGAATATTCAAAAATTAATTTTACTAGATTTTAATTATATCTTTTTTTTTATTTTGGATTTTAATGGAAATTTTGTTTTGTTAATTACTCCTCAATTAATCTTCTGATTAATCCCAAACTTCTTAGGTATATTTTTGGGGATGACCTCTACCTTCACTAAGTTTCTTGGGATTTATTGAAGGTTTAATTAGGGGAATTACAAATGCATTTCCTAATTACCCTCCTTATGTAATTAAGGATAATTAAGGGCTTGATTAGTGTTTTAATCCCTTATTGGAGTTGATTAAGGTTTAATCAATGAATAAGAGATTTAGGGAATAATTTTGGGGTATTTCCCCTAAGCTCCTCCCTAAACCCTCTTTTCTTTCCTTAATCCTCTCTTAATTATGGGTTAATTCATTAATTACCCTCTTAATTGATTTCTTAAAATTTCTAAAACTTTCCTAAACTTAATTAATCTACCTTAGGTAGCTACTTAGGTGTTCAATAGCCTAAGTTTAATTAAGGAAATCAAAACTCAACTCATATGTGTGAGGGGTGTTTGGAAATTATCTAAGTTAAACCCCTTAGCTTAATTAACCAATAATCATGAGCCAAATTGCATTAGGCGCCTTTCTTCTTAGGTGCATTGCAAATTTAAATTTTTTAAGGTTTTATGTCATCTAATTGGCTCATAATTATTTGGTTAACTATGATAAGGTGGTGTACGTAAGGGTTAATTAACTTGCTTAATTCATACCTTAACCTAATCAAAATCTAAAATAAATCTAATCATCTAAAAATTAAACAAAAATGCCAAAAACATGTGGGAATGGGTTAGGAACAGCAAACTCAACTCACATTTTAAAAGTTAAATCAAATTCAAAATCAAACAAAAATCATACTAAATGAACTTTGATTTACTTTAAGCTTTCTTATTTCATAAGATTGTCTTTAGGATTTAATTAAAATTAATGTGTTTACATGCTTTCATTGCTTCAATTCTTTCCCCAACATGTTAAATATTTATGTCATATGGTTTCATTCATCCATGTTTTTCAAATCAAATTTAAATTGAAAATATTTACTTTATGTCAGATTGCATGTGTTGGCTAAGTAAAAAAATATGAGTGGCTATTATCACTATTAAATTTAAATTATTTTCAAAAAATATATGAATCAATTATCAAAACTAAAAGTGTGTTACTTATATTTTAATTATAAGTTTGCATGTGAAGGAAATATAAAGATGTGCTTAATATAGGTCTTCCTTCTCTTCTCTTTTAGTATTGTTTTGAATAGGATTTGGTAAGATGTGTAGTTCATTTGAAAAGAACCTAACACTTGCCTAATTCCATATCCTATTCATTCCTATACTATCACTTAATAAGGATACCTATGCTTGCACATATAAATTGCATAAACAAAATAAATCAACTAATACAATTTTTTGCATTCTTTGTTTTCCATTCATTTACTTTGTACACATGTTTGTATTTAAGGAAAGTGGTATATTAGTCTGGACAACCCTGAGGTTACGAGGCTTTAAGTAGCCCTAAGTAGGTCTTGTACCTTACACATCTGGTTAATAATGGTGCTGTACTCACTTATACTTTCTTACTTTCATGTGTGTATGTGAAAATTGGATAAGAAATCCCATTTCTACTTAATGAAAATCATGCATCATAAAGCATTCAATTTTCTTAAGTAACTCACATAGCATTTTTTTTCCATTCATTTCTTTTGTACACATGTTTACATTTAAAGAAAGTGGTAAATTAGTCTGGACAACCGCGAGGTTGTGAGGCTTTAAGTAGCCTGAAGTAGGTCTTTTACCTTACACCTCTAGTTAACAATGGCATTGTACTCACTTATGCCTTTCTTACTTTCATGTGTGCATGTGAAGATTGGATAAGAAATCTCTTTGTTACTTAATTAAAATCATGCATCATAAGCATTCAAATTTTCTTAAGTAAACTACTTAGCATGCATCATGAAGTATGCTAAACTTTTCTATTTGGTATGTATAGATATGCTTAGGATCCATTCATATGCATGTTATACATGTTGGGAAAGAAATGAAGTGATGTGTGTTTTGTGAATTTAGTTCATTTTATTTAATCTTAAAATGACTTTCTTTTTGAATGGGTTTGTTTAGAGTTTATCTAAACTTAGGATTAATTAAAACACTTACATCAAAACATTCACTAAACAAAACCAAAAACATGAATGTGCTTTAAAAATTACTTAGGTTAGGGAAGGAAAGAGAAGTTCTCTTCTTTTTCCCTCTCTTCATAACTTAGTAATTAATTATAGGATTCACTTGAACCTAATCAAAACATGAAATAAAATCAACTCAAAACAACTAAATCACTTAAATAAAACCCTCCTCTAAGTTGAATATGCTTCACAATTAGAAAATTTTAACTTAAAGCTATAGCTATGCATACCACACAAACTTCCAAAGCACACACATTATGCTAAGTCACCACTTCTAGTTTTAGGTTAGGGTGGTGCATGGTTTGATGCTTTATTTTATTTTATGATATATGTTTTAGTTTGGATGTTAGGATGTATGCTCATAGAATGATTGGTAGGGCGATCTTAGTCTAACCATTATCTTCTACAGGGCATTGTGCTTAAGGGGCTATCATAAATAAAAATATAAATATTTTTTGCCAAGCAAGTGCTTATACCCCTAAGCATAATCCAATAGGCTAGGTAAACTTAGTCACCCATGTGTGGGGTGTTAAGTCCAATATACATGCTTGGGATTTGTGTGATTTATTTTAGCTAATCTCTATTTTACAGGTGTTAGTTAGATTTCCATTCTTTTCCTTTTCATGTAATTTTGCAATTAGGATTTTAGAATGATTGTTATGGGGATTAGGATGAACATTGGTCATAAGATCTCATCTTATGCACCATGTGGAGCCTTTGGAGCATCCACCTTCCAACCATCCAAAAGAAAGAACTAAAGAAGAAAGTAGAAAAGAAGAATGAAGAAATGAAGCTTGAAGACCTCCATAACAATGAATTCCTTGCTTAATTGTATTAAATTCATTTATAATCTGGGTTGTATAAGGGTAGAGCTCGGCTACCCAATTTATTTTCATGTTTGTGCGATGTTGCACGTCCACAATGGCCTCTTATTCTTTTGTGATTAGCTTTATAAATTGATTGATGATTTGTTTAGCTTGTGCATTAAGTGGCATCTTTTTTCTAGTTTCTTCCTTCCTTTATGTATGGCTTGGATGTGGATTAGGCTCTTAGGGAAAAATAAATATTTTACCAAACATAACAACTCAAAACTAAAAATGAAAGAACTCATAACCTCACCTAAAGCATAGGTTAAAATCAAGATAAAAGAATTATCAACCCCTTAGCTGGATGAACATTTCCTTTATAACATCATGCACAAATGCATCTTATTTCACTCTTGATTGGAGGGCTTTCACCTTTGTCAGAGAAACTTGGCTTGATCTTTAAGAGCCATGATGGAAACACACCTCCTCCCTTCTCACTGATTTTGGCCAATAACTTTATATCTCAAGCATTAGGCATATGAATCCTATTAGCCCGAGTCAAAATAATTATCCAAAAATAAAAATAAAATGAAATCTGAATTGCATTAGATTTAGGCCATTTGAAGCATACCCTTACATGATCTAATATCTTTAGGGAGTGAGTTTAAGGACTTAGTCTCTTTCTAAATAAATAATAGTCTGGCTATCTTGCATAAAGTATATGACTTGCCTACATGAATTTAAAATTGTAGGAGGAGTTAGTTGGCGGCCACCCCTAGGCGGTTGTAAGTCCAAGCAATCGGGTGGTTTATCCTCTCTTATGGAGGCAAACCAAATACCCATTTTCCTTAGATTTAGGTCATGCTTTTGGCACTCACCAAAGCTCCCTAGATTTAGGTTCGAGGTTACTTCTCCCTTCCTCGGGCCATAAGCATAAATCCTCACCTCTTAGGCATTTCCATAATCTTGTGTTATGGAATCATAAGCTCTAAATCTCTAATGAAAAATTCAACTCAAACAAATTAAATCAATTTCAAAAATGTAAAGCCCAACCATAGGATAGTTTGAGATGCTCACTAGGTTTCCTAGCATCGTGGGCATCACCTACTTATCTTTTCTCTGGCTTCGATAATAACTCCCTCTTTTTGATCAATCCCATTTGATCTTTAAAAAATGAACTAATCGCTTGATAGTCCTTTCTTATTGAAATCTTTGAAGAAAATGATAATTTACCTTAATCAAGAGTATTCTAAGGGATCTGGTCCCTTAGAATGTAATTAACTATGGGGGCTTGCCCTTGTAGGGAACTTAACGAACCCAGTTTAAAATAAATCCCGCTTTACCTTTCCATGTAAAGTAGGGGAAGAATCTCTGGTACATATGTAGAGCCATTATCCTTAGGAGTCCTTATTAAGGTGATTAGGTCCATTAAAGGGTAGTGACTTCTATCTTTCAAGATAGCACACTATTCCTTGATGATGTACCCGATCACCTGAATAAGCACATCTGCAGATCTTCATGGCATCCCAAAAAAGATGAATTTTTATATTCTTGCTTTTCACCCACAGATGGAAGGCGACCATATAGATATTTTTTTTAACCAACACCCACTTATGGCTTGACACAAAAAATCCTGAAGAAGAGGCTCCGACAAAAACATGTCATGTCATAAATGTAATTGAAACTTCAGCTTACTCTGACGAATAACTATGCTTTCCAAGAGTAAGCTTACTAAATGGAAATTCAAATTGAGCTCAAAGCAATTATGTCCTAGACTAGGCAGTAATTTTGAGAGTACTAAAAACTCTGAAGAAACATAGAATTTAGAGACTTCTTCTAATAAAGAAGATCAGATAGAAGAAGTAACTCAATTCTAATCAAGGAGTGGAAAACAAATTTCTCTATCTCCACAATGGAAAGTCAGTGATACAGGTAAAGAAATTCAAATTAATGAATATGTCTTACCTCCATCACCGACTAAATATCAAAAGTCTACCAAAATAGGAGGAAATTATAATGTTTTGGCATATTTATGCAAGTTCCCTACTTTATTAAGTATTTATGATGCTCTCATATTGTCTGAAGATTAACGTGAGACATTAATTAAAGCATTGCAAAACCTAGGGTAATATGAAGAATTTTTTATTGAAGAAAAGATGAAAGAGGACTTAACCTCTCAGAAATAAGCAACCATCCCATTCAGTGATGATGAACTATTATCATAGCTAAAAGCAACTATATCAGAACAAAAAGGATATTGATCAACCCAGGTGCTTTAGTCAATTTCTTAATAGTTAAAAATGCATCCAGCACTAGCCTTAGATGCACACTAATGGGATAAATGTACAATATTTCTTACAAGAATGAAATGAATAAGGACAACAAACCTTAAGGTATATTGTTCTACTTATATGCTTTAGGAAACTATACACAGAAGCTAAATTCCATGTGATAAAAACCTAAGTTACTTACAAAGTGCTTCTTAGTAGCCATGGATTTATAAATATGGCATAGTACCTTCAACTCTTCATGATTGTATGAAGTATATTTAAAATGGTGAAGAACATCATATTGATGGTGACATGAATCCATTCTTGATACATGAGATCAAGATCTATGATGATGCCAAGTATTTCATTCATAAGAAAGTAGGGAAAGTCAATTCTCAAAAGTAAGTGGCTCCACCTATCAAACTAATGGTAAAAGGCGATAAATTAAAGGGCAAAAGTACCAATAAATTAAAGCGACCCATGGTAACTCCCCACCTTGGCAGTGATATTGAGGATGATGAAGAGGAATTAGTACTTTATCAACCTAAGAAGGCCTCAGCTAGCCAAAGGAAAGAAGAAGCAAGTACTAATAAAGTGGCAAAATAATTAGAGGAAACTCATGTTTCTCTGATAAGGGTACTAGAATCCTAAATTTTTAATAAAGCTTTAATAATAATCACAGTTCCAAAGGCACATATAAAAGCCTTAATGACTTTAAGAAATGAGAAAATAGAACATCTAAAAACTTTTTATGTACCTCTTAGAAGAGGCTACAATGAATGTGGGATCCTTTTCTACAAAATGGAAGAGCGAATCATAAATCTCACATAAATATTGTTTGAAGAAGATGATTTTGAGGAAGAAGACATTTTAATAATGATTTCTCAATAATTTCATCAACTCTAAAAAAGTTGCTTAAAAATAACAGTTAGTATATACAATCAAGCATTCAAGCTTGATTATTTAAGAAACTTTGGCAAGAGGATAATACCTAAAATCCAATAGGATATGGAAAGTTCACCACATGGAGATTAGGATATAATGCTTTGACATCTCCTTCAACGAGCTAATGCTATGCCATATCCTATAAAGAAAAAGTCTCGTTGGAAACTACTGATGAATGAAGGAATGTTTCAAATGAGAATATACCTAAAGAGGAACTAATAATTGACCTCAAAGAGGCCCCAAATGAATTTGAAGAAGGTAATCATGCCACCATTTATGAAGTTCAAATCAACAGATCAAGATGAGCCTAACCTTTGTTAGTACTAATCTCACATTTGAAAGATTTAAGGAAATAAAGCACCACTATGTGAATATGAAAATTGCTTTGCATGAAATTATAGTGAAATTCCAGGCCTATCACTAAATATGGCTGTACAAAAACTTGCTATTAAACTTGATGCAGATCCTATAAAATAAGCATAAGGTTAATGCGATTGGAAATCGAAGAGCAAGTAATCTTTCAAACAAAAAAGCTAATTGAAGTAGGATTCATTCGGGAAAAGAAGTATGCTAACTAGATTGCCAATATTATCCTTGTAAAGAAAACGAATGGAAAAATTCATTTCTTTATTGACTTGAGGGATTTAAACAAAGCATGCCCAAAAGATGGCTTCCCACTACCCAACGCAGAACTCATGGTAGACAGCATGTCAAACTATGATGTGTTCTCCTTCATGGAAAGCTCATTGGACTATAATCAAATTAAAATGGCACCAAAAGATGAAAAATTTACATCCTTCCACACACCAATTCACATATATTACTACAAAGTGATGTCATTTGTCTTGAAATATACTAGTGCTACATGCCAAAAAGGAAATGACCCACATCTTCAATGACCTCATACATAAATATGTGGAGTGTTATGTCGATGATTTGATTATCAAGAGCAAGAATAAAAGTGAGCATATAAGTGATCTAAGAGTCGTATTCGATAAAATTCAAAGTTTCAACTTAAAAATGAATCTAGTAAAATGCACTTTTGGTATGACTTCTGGAAAATTCTTAAGCTTTATTCTGCACCATCGCCTAAGATATTGAAGCAACTATTATTGATCTCATTTTTGGATGAGGTTAACATCATCCTTAAATTAGTAATTAGGAGCCTCCTAATTAGGGACTTAAGACACTATAGTTGGTGACCTAGTGAATCCTTCTAGGCTTTGACCTAACCTAATTAGATTAGGTGAACTCAAATCAAACTCAATTCTAAATAAAGAAATGAATCAACCACATCCCAATTGAAATTTAAATTCATTTGTGCTTAAAATAAGATAATTAGAGTGATTAACCTAATTATCCTTTGTAAGCTCAAAATCACCTAAACTCAAAGAAATTGAAATAAATCAAAATAAATTAAAATCAAGTCAAATAAAAAGTATAAAGTCAATGCATGAATAAAAATGAACCTAAAACTAAATCCAAATGAAGGTCAAAGATGGTCAACCATTTAAAAGAGAGTTGACTAATGTGGGTCCCACTAGATCAAAGATCAACCTACTAAAATTTTACCAAATTAAGTCATGAAAATACTTAGACTCATAAAATGAATATGCTTAAACATGAATCAAATGAATCTCAACCCAATAAGGTCTTACTAGGGCTAATTAGACTATTTGATCTAAATAAACCCAAATGAACCTTATTAAAACTAGAATCTAAATTAAATAGAAATTAATCTAAGTAAAATAAACAAAATCATTTGGAAATCATCATTAAACATAATCCAACCAATCATTAGGTCTAATTTGACCAATTTGGTCATTTGATCCAAATGAGTCCAACTTGAAAGAAAATCAAAGTAAATTTAAAATTCAAAGAAATCAATTTAAATTTACAACATCATAAATCATCAAAGAAATATAATTGAATCTAAATTTAAATTTTAAAAGACCATTTAAACTAAATAATTCAATTTGACTTATTTAAAAGAGCTAAACATAGCTTAAATTACATTAAACCTCACATGGTATGGAGTAACTGAACTCCAAAATATCTACGGGATAATCAACAATGATTAGAACTCAAATATAAAATAAATTAATCAAAATAAATGCAATTAAATAATTATAAATCCAAATGGCATTGAACTAGGTTCAATCTCCAATTCTAACTCAAATGGAATTAAGTTTGACCCATGATTCATCTTAGTTTGATTTAGCCAACCAACCACCAACCAAAAGGAGTGTTGTGGTGGTACCAAAACCCAAGATAGGCCATGTGAGGTGAAAACATATAGGATGAGGTGTAGGCATGGAGAAGGTGGGAAATCCATGTAAGAAGGAAAATCTCATTTCTCGTCCCCCTCCCCATACCACATTCACCCCTTTATCCTAACTGATTTAAGCTAATCCCATAATCCCAATTAGTTGACCACCCTTCAAGCTAGCTTCCAAGGGTGGTAATAAAAAATAACAATAATCCATTATGCTCTTCCATGGAAGAACCTCGCAACCAAAGAAGAAAAGAGAGGAAGGAGGCTTCCTCTCCTAAAGTTATCTAATCCAATACACTCATAAGGTGAATAGAGCCCAAACCGACCCCTCAACCGGAGCTCTCACTACTAGTGGCCTGATTTTGGCCACCCTAAACCTTCTATATATGGCTCTCATCCATATATGGAAAGAGATAAAAGAAACTTCCTCTCATGAATCCAATCATCTCTACATGCTCCTGAGGTGAAGAGGGACTTAATTGAAGCTTTACCTGAGCCTCTCGCCACTAGCAGGCTGAAGATTGACCATGGCTGGCCACAAAAAGGATTAAAGCTCTCAACCACATATGAAAAAGGAGGGAAATGACTTCCTCAAGCCCAATTGAAACTTTCTGCACATTCCTTGGATGGAGGTGACCTCAAATGAATGTTCACTAGAGTTCCCTACCACCCGTGAGATGGAGTTCGATTAAATCTGATGGCAAGCAGTGGAGCTTTGGTCTCTACACCGATCTAGAGGGAGGCAAGAATCCAAATAATGTACACAACTTTACCTCGATGTGGAAAAGGTGCTCGAAGCTTGCTGGCTGCTAGGGAATGGCCCTGGTGAGGTATTGGTTCAAACCAACCACCCTCTATTACATGTTGGGCCTTTATGAAACAATTTTATTTTCATCAAGATCAAATTGTATGGATCGATTGAAATTTGATCCATGTTCATTTTGCAATCGAAAGAGAATGATTCTGCCACCCAGATAAAAAAAATTGCATTAATTTCATAGACGGTGCTTGGCTTTTGTCATTGATAGAGGAGATAGAATCTAAGCCATTTGTTCCTTTGTTGGGAATGGACGACCACGATTTAGTAAAACATTTGATTAAGTCATATATAGGATTCATGGGTGAAATCGTAAGATTGGATGGTCATAATGAATCCCATGTGGATCCAGCTATTTCAATGACACCGCACCGCATCAACGCCATGTGATGCCGACTATTTAAAATGGAAATTCCTAATTTTTTGTATTTTAAAAATTACAAAAAAAACCTAAAAACTTGAAAAATTTATAAAAAATAAAATGCTGCACCAAAAATATAATTAAAGGCTCTATGGATTCATCTCACTGAGAGGAGTCTAATAAACCCAAAATCCCTAATATTTATTGGGTAATTTTGGGTTAATTTAGGTTTAAATAAAAATAAATAATCATCAATTAAACTAAAACTTTTAATCCAATTAATTTGAAATTTTAGGGAATTGAAATTAAGGTTAAAACACATCTTAGATAAACTATTCATTTACTGGAAAGTAAATTTATATATATGCAAATTTCAATCATAAACTATTTTTTTAATAAAATAAATAAATAGTAAATTAAGAAAATCATAGAAAACTATTAAATCAATTTGAATTATCATAATAAACCTTCATGAATTCAAACACTATTAAAACTCCGTGGAATCTAATAAACCCTAAAATGACTTAATTTATTAATTAATTAAATTAATTGATCAAAACTTCAAAAACTTATAATAAGTTAATCAATACTCCATAAAATATAAATAAATCCTCTATGGATGCATCCTCCAAAGAGGAATATAAGAAAATTAAAACCCTAATTAATTCTTTTTAATTTAGGCTTAATTTAAGTTTTATTAAAATAATTAAAACATTAATCAGTCTAAAATTATATATTTGATTAAGGTGAAACCTTAGGGAAGTTAAATTGGCAAAGAAGCCCACTTGTCATAAAATTTTCAAAGTTAAATGACCTTTAGATCAGAAGTTACTAAATTTCTAATCTCTAAGTCAATTTAAATGAAATAATAAATTTACATACTACAAAAATTATAAAAATTCATAAAACCAACTTAAAAATTTTCATTAACATCATAATACCTTAGAAAAAAAATTTAAGCCTCTAAAATTAAATAAATAAATTAATTATCTATTTAGGGTTTAATAAAATGGCTAAGAACCTTAAGTTAATAATTTATTAAATTCATAATAGATCAATTAATCAATTAAATTCAAAATTAATCAACTTTTGGATTTCACACCTAAATATGAAATTCATTAATATAATAATTTATTAAATCTCATTAGGTTAATGAATAACAAAATTCTAAATATAAGAGAAATGACTAATCAAATCAATTAAACCTAAATAACTTAAAAGTTTGAAATGTCCTAGGTTTAGTTTGGTGCCTAATGTAGCTTAGGTTTCCTAGGTTATGATTAACAAACAAAATCTTACCCTAAGGGAATTAAACTAAATAATGAGATTTTAACATGTAATATTTCTTTAAACACAATCCAAATGATGAAGTGTAAGTACATAAGTTAATAAGTCACAAAAAATTGAAGTATAATGAATAACTTCTAATTCAAGTTTGAATTAAAAATCAATTTAAATTACTGAAGTCAACTCATTTAAATTAATAAACACTTAACATTGAAAAAACTAATTAAGTGAAATCAATTTAATCAAATAAATTAAGCCATTCAAATACATAAGGTTAAATAAACATTTGATCTAAAGAAATATAAAATCAAACATTAAGCTAAGTTATCAAAAAAGATATAATAATGTAAAATGAATTACAGCACTTCAAAGTGAACTAAACTAAAATAAAAATTAAATCAAACTTGATTATTTAATCATGATGACATCAACTCTTAATTAAGATTTAAAGAAGCACTTTAAATTTTATTAAAGAAAATAAATCAAATTAAAAAACATTAATTAGGATAAAATAAATGAAATAATAATGAAGTTTCTAAAATCCTTATAAGATTAGATTATGTAAACATTAAATTTTAAATAAAAAATTAAAATATTAATTACATCAAACTCAATTTAAAACAAATCATTCAAATCAATTAAAAGAGGCTAATTAAGATACTTAGGATCTTAGTTTGACCCTTAGAATGAATGAAAATTTCATTATATTAGAATTTAGGATGATTGGATAAAATAGGTTCCACCTAAAGTGGAATTTATTTTATTCTTCATTCTTGAACACTTAACTCCATTTTAACATAAAATGAACTTAAAAGTAGAAATAAAATCACAAATCAATCAAATTATTTAAATTGAAATCACTTGATAGTAAATTAAACAAACTTTGAACTTACAATTAAATTAAAATTAAAATAAGGCCTCATACCACACAAGCCCATCTTTCACACACACCAGATTATTAAGTCACCGATCCTAGACTTAGGTTAGGCTGCTGATTTGTAATGTTCTATGATTTGAAATATCTTATTATTTTGTGGTGTAATATTTTATACTAGATGGCGAAGATTGTTTACCCACTACTCTAGATGGTAGGATGTTCCTTTTAAGCTAACACTATTTTATATAAGTGGTTGTGCTAGAAGGGACTAATGTAATAAAAATATATAAATGTTCTTTGCATGCATGTATACTTAAGTCTCTAAGATAGGTGGGCTTGGTAAGCAACTAATGCTAAGCCTGTATCTTTGAAATATAAATTATTGGCATGCTATGCGTATTTCTTGACATTTATTTTCTCGAGATTAAGAATTTATTTTAAAATATAATTTAAGCTTAGAATTAAGTTAAGATTTATGGGGTCTAGGAATAGCAGGAGCTAAGTTTAGTAGCAGGTGGTCCCCTGTGAAGCCCATGAAGGTCCATGAAGAAGGTGATAATCTTGGAAGAAGACCCACATTCATCAAACTTTTAGTTTTAGGCCAGGTTGTATAACAGTAGAGCTCAGCTACCCATTTTCTCTTTCTTTTAGGGTGTGCAATGGTACTTGAGAACATTGGCCTATTTTGTTAAATAATTTAGCTTGATTTATTTTGGGTGTGCTATAGAAATTGTCTATTTTTCTATGAAACACTGGAGAGTGTAAGATTTTAATTCTCTTAGTAAAATTGAAATAAATGAAATTTAATCTTATAAATTTAAATTGATTTCTTTAATGGGAATCCCCTCCCATTGCATGATTGATATTTCATAGATATCCTTAATTAATTTTGAAAATAATTATAAAGAAAAATCAATAAAGACTTTAATCCTTTCAAAATAGTCCTTAAGTCTTATGACCTCGAGATAATTACATAGAATGGTCCTAATAGTGACACTTCTATCTTTTAGAGTGAAAATATAAGACATTAAATTAAAAGTTGTAGCTTTGATAGGCCAATAGAAGAGCACAAAGATCCATTGATGATAGAGTTGGCCTTACGCTCCCTCCGTTAGTATTAGAAGGAATTAATGAAATGGTAGAGTCTTACTGCTTCAAATAACATTGAAAAGAAATGATAAATGAGTCATCAATAAAAGTTGAAATACTGACTTTTCATAAAGAAATTATTCTCCTAATTCATAAACAAAAGAAAACAACAAAAATCTATTTATTTAAAATTTTGATTATAATGTTTTTGGCCCATTCTAAAGAAGTTTCTTGCAAAATTAAGCATCATAATGCTCTATAAAAAAGAAAAAAGAAAGAAAATTAAATGAATGAAAATGAGATAAATCATTAATCTAGGTATTATGTAATTCTCTAATTTGCATTCCTTAATTATTAGTAACTTTCTAATGCAGCATTCCACTATAAAAAAATGTTCTAGGGTTATCTTTTATGATGAAGATCTATCATTAGGAATTGCTTAATATAATATCATATAACGATCATTGTAGAAAATCTTATGAAATATCCAAAATGCTTGTTGATCTCGGTGCATTGGTCAACATCAATTCTAAACATACATAAAAACAAGTATACAAAGGCCCAATTGTAATCTAATTCTAATGAGATATTGTTGTGTGGATTCATTCAAGGAAAGAAAAGGAGTTTTAAATTAAAGAAAATTTAATCTGGGAAACTCATCTTAAAAAACATAATCTCAATCATAATGTTGATTAAGGATGATAATTTAAACATTAAAGTGAAATTTTAGGAATTCAAGAACATTTTTAATGCTCTTGGATGGTCCTATCCAGCCCAAACAAACAAAAGAGAGGAGAAAAAATAAAAAAGAAATAATCATCATTATGAAGGGATATTTACATTCATTATGTACTCAAGAGATTAAAGTCCTTAGGAATGTCATTTTCTTTAGTTAGCGTTAAATGAAAATTATTAACTTTGTAAAATTAAGGCACTAAAAAAAGAAAAAATCTAAATGAAAGTCTGAAATTTGATTAGTGCCTTACCAAATCTTGTATTCACTCAAAGAATTAGGAAGTGTCGTACTAACTAGTGTGATCAGTCAAAATAAAAATTGAGTATGTAAAGTGTTGTACCAAAAATTGTATTGAAACAAAGAGTTGAAAGCATCTAGTGTCTTAGCAAATGTTGTATCTAGAAAGAATATCAAATGTAACGTCTTGCAAAAAGTTGAAATTTTGAAAAAAGAAAAAGAAAGAAAGAAAGAAAAGAAAAAGGATGGAAAGACTATATCTAAGAGCTAAAAAGTGAAGTCTGATATTTTAGAGTATGTAGGAACTTTAACCCTAACTGCTCTATATCAAATAAGATGGTAGGGTTGGAAGTCAAAAGTAGCCCCTAACTTAAAAATAAAATAAATCAATTTTACACTTTTCTTTAAATTTAATAGAAGATGTAAACTTTGAAGATATAGAAATATCAAAGAGATAATGGAATTTCCTTTTAAGTATCCTTTGTCTATCAAAAATCCAATTTAGTATAATTTGATCCCTTATAAGTGGCATATAGATATGATCCATAAGAAAAAAAAGGTATAAAGCATTAAAGATACTAAAACCAAAAGTTTCTTGAGGTTCAATATTGCAGAGCTATTGTAAGGTGAGAATTGCTTAACAGTCAGGGTCCTAACTTTCTCTTGAAGGGCACTCTAACATATTAGACATGTATTATTTAGATCTGTCAAGAGACTTAAATAACCTTCAAGTTCAGAATGCACTCCTAGAACTTAAAGAGAAAGTTAAATCCACTACTGTCAAGTTAAGAGAAATAAGTTTATAATAGAAATTAATCTACAACTGACATCAATAAGCTCATGCTTTAGCAAGTCGCATATTGATGACTTAATCAAGCTATTCTTAAAGTTTAAGAATACTTAATCTAGAATTAAAATAAAATAGTTACTTTATCTCTAGATGTAGTAGTTTATAAGCTCAACATTATGCTTGATGTTAGTTTAATAAACTAAGTTCCTTGATGTATGCAATCGGACTTCAAAGAAACAGCAAGATGTTACTAAATTAAAAGTTCGTCAATAATGGCTTTATATGGAAAGAAAATATTCTTCTTGGTTAGCTACCATCATCATTGCAAATCTTGAGACTCAAATAAGGCTTTATCTTGAAGATGGGTCTTTATTACTCATTTGTGACTTTAGAATCGATAAAGCTTCTATATATAAGATTATCCCCATCTAGAGATGACTTATTTGGATATTATCAAATCAAGAATAACTCTTAAAAATTAAAAGCACATGATGCTTAGAATCCTTAAGGATATTCTAATACATTGTCATATTGTTCAGTCTCAAAATATAGGGACAATTTACCAAAGGTCATGATCAAAGTTTTTGATAACCTCACTCTTAATCAAGAGAAGTGTTATATTAAAAATCTTGCTAAAAAATATTAAAAAAATTTTATTATGACTTGAAAATGATTGTATCACTGCAAGCTTAAAACACACTTTTGAGGTAATTTAAGGAAATTCTAGTAGAATCTAAAATAATCAGAAGTAAACAAAAATATATATAATTAAACCAATTTATGAATATCATTCAATGAAAGCTTTAAAGAATGATATTTCAACTTAAGAAATTTTATTTTCAAATGATCAAAAGAATCTTATTCTCTCAAACAACTCAAACCTCAATTTCTTTATTGATTAGGGGTAAAAAATAAAAAAAATCAAAAAAATCAAAATATCTTTGTGAGAATCTAAGATCCTGCCTATCTTGATTCTCATTTAGACCTGAAAACTATATCAATTATAGCTTTAAAGAAGTCTCTTAATCTTTATTGAATCCAAATTAATAAAGAAATGAAGAGAAGGCCTTATAAGTTATAAATTCATAACAATAAAAAAAATGAAAAACATATCAATTGTAGCTTGATTGACTTAAGTAGAAGGAAAACCAAAAAAAAATTACTATATAAGCTACATGTTCGACAAAAATTTAAATATCCATCACTTGGGAAGCACTGTTTGACTATGGTTTTTGCTACCCAAAAACTAGAACATCACATGCAAGTTCAAAAAGTAAATCTCTTGAGTTGATATCAAATGATGTCTTACCAAAAGTGGATTATTAATCTAACATGTCCATATATAACTTTGACATGACTAAAAAATGCTGAAAGTTTATGCTTATGTCATTAGCATATTATACATTGGGTCCAAATATGCCGAAATATTTCCTTAAAAAATAAATATTATAATACTTGAAATCTTTGAAATCTTACTAAACTTTATCATGTGAATGAAGCATTAGTAAAATCAAAGAATGAAAATAAGTCATTCAAACACCTCTCACTAATTAGACTAATTAAGTTAGGATTAAGTCCATGTGACTCTAATTTATTAGTCAAAAGACTTGAGGATTAGGAATTAACTCACTAAAGACCCCTTTTTTTCTTACTCATGTCATCTATAAGTTAAGAAAATAGCCCTTCATGGCACCTTTCCTATACGTATCTTGAGTTGGGAGCAAGCCCTCCATGGAACCCTTCTCATGTCTTTCTTGGTTTTGGAGTAAGCTCTTGTGCACCATTCTTACAGGTTTGGAGCAAGAGTTTCATGGCACCATTCCTACTATTCATAGAATAGGATTAAGTCATTAAGATAACTTTCCTATCAAATAGACTATTTAGGTTAGGATTAAGTCATTAAGACCCCTTTCCTACTAGTCAAAACTTGTGATTTAGGATCAAGTCATCAAGACACCTTTCCTCAACCTAAGATACCTAAGTTGGATTAAGCCTTCCTAATAGCTAATTGAAGAGAAGTAAGTCCCTTAGTAGGTATTATTTCTAAAAGACTAGGATAGGATTAAGTCACCAAGACTCCTACTTATTAAATAGACTTTTTGGGTTAGGATTAAATTACCAAAACCCCTACCTATAAAATAGACTACTTAGGTTAGGATTAAATCACCAAGACCCCTTTCCTACTAGTCCAAATTTTGAGGTTTATGATTAAGTCATTAAGACCTCTTTATCTCATTATAGTTATTTAAGAAGGAATTAAGCCATTAAAGGCCTCTTCTTCATAGCTAATCAGAAAGGAGTAAGTCCTTTAGTAGGTATCCTTGTAAGGATAGGTTTAATTCATTATCACCCCCTTCATTTTCAAGCTATCCAGGTTGAAATTAAGCCATGGAAGGCCCCTTCTTGTTAGCTGAATTTCACTAGATGAAGATTTAAGTCTTTGTGAACCCTTTTTTAGCTCAAAAAAAAAAACATTTCAAGAGTGGAAATAAGTCATTGAAGGCCCCATTCCTATGGACTATTCAAATTAGAAATTAAGTCCATGTGACCCCTACCTATTAGTAAAAATCTTGAGGATTATGAATTAAGTTGTCCAAATAAGTGTAAATCCCAAAATGGTATATTTCTCTGGTTAAAATTCATATAGTTTGGTTAGGAGTAAGTATCCATGTTAGCATCCTCTCAAACTATAATCTCTATATAGAAGTAAGTATTCATAGTGGCATCCTTTCTAAGAAAAGAGAACTTTAGGGTCTTCCTATAGATCCTTTCTTTAGAATTGGTTAGTCATTTAGATTACCTCTTGACTAATTTCACTTAGAAAGATATGAGTCCTAGTGCTTTCTTTCTAAGTTGGTTATTGATAATCTATTGTAGTCAGAATGAAAATAAGTCCTTTGAAGACATCCTCTTTAAATACCATGACTATGTTAGAATTAAATTCTTCATTGAGTCTTTTCCTAATGATATATCTATTCTTCTTAGAAATTAATGAATCTAAGTTTCTATGAATGAATCATTCTAAATTAAAATAAATCCAAACAATTTTTTTGCTTATCTTTCACAATAAATTTCAAAATAAAATTTGAATAAAAAAAATCTAAATTTTAAATCTCAAAACTAAACTCAAATTTCTTCAAGCTTATGCTTGTAGTGTTGTTGACTAATTCGTTCAATGCTAATATGTGCAGTGTACTCTAGTTAGTCCACTACACATTTTGTGAGTCCATTTATTGACTTTATTTTTGGATGAGGTTAACATCATCTTTAAATTAGTAATTAGGACATCTAATCTTAGATTATGAACCTCTTGATTAGGCACTTAGGATACTATACTTGGAGACCTAATGAATCCTTCTAGGGTTTGACCAAACTTAACAGGAATAGGTGAACTCAACCCAAACTTAAATCTAAACAAAGAAATGAATCGAGTATATTCCAATTGAAATCTAAATCCATTTGAGTTTAAAACAAGATAATTGGAGTGATTAACCCAATTATCTTACGTAAGTTCAAAATCACTTAAACTCAAAGAAATTCAATTAAATCAAATCAAATCAAAAGTATGAAGTTAATGAAAGAATAAAAATGAATCTAAAATGAAATCTAAATGAAGGTCAAAGAGGGTCAACCATTTAACAAAGAGTTGACTAATGTGGGTCCCATCGGGTCAAAGATTAACCCACTAAAATTTGACCAAATTAAGTTATTCCAAAAATTAGGAATCATAAAATGAACATGTTTAAATATGAATCAAATGAATTTTAACCTAATAAGGTTTAGTTGGGCTAATTAGATCACTTGATCTAAATAAACCTAAATGAACCTTATTAAAAACAAAATCCAAATTAAATTGAAGTTATTTTAAATAAAATATCCAAAATCATTTGGAAATTATTATTAAACACAGTATAACCAATAATTGGGTCTAATTTAACCAATTTGGTCATTTGACTCAAATGAGTCTAACATAACCCATTAAACCCAATTTGGGTTAAATGGGTCAAAATTGAAATCAATTTCAAACCAAATGAAATTAATCACTCCAAATCATTCCACACACGTGATTAAACATGAATGGAGTCTAAATATATGATAATTGAGTCAAATTGGTCATTTGACTCAATTGAACTCAACTTAACCCATTTAAGTCAAAATGGGTAGGTCAAGTTGAAATAAAATAAAAATTACTTTAAAATCCAAGGAAATCAATTTACATTTATAACATCATTAATCATTAAATAAAAATAATTAAATCTAAATTTAAATCTGAAAAGATCATTCAAACTAAAGAATTCAACATGACCTATTCAAGTCAAAAGATCTAAACTTAGCTCAAATCACATTAAACCTCACTTAGCATGGAGTAATTGAACTCCAAATTATCTATTGGATAATCAACAATGATTGTAACTCAAATCTAAACCAATTAATTAAAATCAATACATATAAATCACTTTAGGTCAATTTAAATCCACCAAATTGCATTGAACTAGGTTCAAACTATAAATCCAACTCAATTGGACTTGAATTTGACCCATGATTCATCTTAGTTTGATTTGGCCAACCAACCACCAGCCTAAAGAAGTGTTGTGGTGGTGCAGAAAGCTAAAAGAAGCCATGTGAGGTGAAATCATAAGGGATAAGGTGTAGCCATGGAAAGAAGGTGGGAAATCCATGTAAAGAAGGAAATTCTAATTTCTCTCCCCCATACCTCATCCATCCCTTTATCCTAATTATTTTAAGATAAGCCCAATCAGTTGACCACCCATTTAAGATAGCTTTCAAGGATGGCAATCAAAAATAACAAAAATCCATCTTACCTTCTCCATGGAAGAGGATCATAGCCAAAGGAGAAAATAGAGAAAGGAGACTTCCTCTCCTTAAGTTATTCGATCTAATAGACTCATAAGGTGAAGAGAGGACAAACCACCCCTCAGTCGGAAAACTTACCATCGATGAGCAGATTTCAACTACTCTAAACTTCTTATATATGCCTCTCGACCATATATGGAAAGAGAGAAAGAAACTTCCTTTCATGAATCCATTTTTCTCTACATGCTCCTCAGGTGAAGAGGGACTTAATTGAAACCTTACCTGAGTCACTAACAGCCAGAAGGCCAGAGATTGACCATGGCTGGCAAGAAGAAGGATAGAAGCTCTTGGCCATATATGGAAATTAAGAAAAATGATCTCCTTAAGCCCAATTGAAGCTTCCTACACATTCCTTGGATGGAGGCAACCTCAAATAAAGGTTCACCAGAGTTCCCCCACCACCATCTAGCTGGAGTTTGATCAAATCCAATAGTAATCAATAGAGTTTTGGTCTCCATGCTGATCCATAGGGAAGAGAGACTCTAAATCATGTACACAGCATCACCTTAATGTTACAAAGGTACTTAAAGCACGGTGACTATCGAGGAATGCTACTAGCGAGGTATGGGTTCAAGCCAACCACCCCCCTATTGCGTGTTGGTCCTTTATGAAAATAATTTAAACTACATAAAGATTAAACCATTTGGATTGAATGAAAATCAAACCATGATCATTTTATAATCAAAATAGAATGATTTCGCTGCCTAGATTGCTAGAAATTACATTGATTTGATGGATGGAACGAGGCTTTTACTGTTGATGGAGGAGATGGAATCCACACCGTCCATTCTTTCCATTAGGAATGGATGGTCATAATTTACTCAAACATTTTATTAAGTCTTACAAAAGATCCATGGGTGAAATCATGATCATTTTATTGATGATCGAACTATCATAAAGAATCCCATGTGCACTTTTTGATCCAATATTGGATGCACATGGTAACGTGCCACCACACCATGTGGCAAAGAACGCTGCATCAGCACTATGTGGCATCAAACATTTAAAATAAAAATTCTCAATTTTTTATATTTAAAAATTATATAAAATCTAAAAACTTAAAAAAACATATAAAAAATACACCACAAAAATTGTAATAAAAAGCTCTATAGGTTCATCTTACTGAGAGAAATCTAATAAAACTAAAATCTCCAATTTCTATTGAGTAATGTTAGGTTAATTTTTGTTTAAATAAAAATAATCAAATTTAAATTAAACTCAAATCGCTAATCCAATTTATTTGACACTTTAGGGAAAAGTCATTAAAGTTAAAACACACATTAAGTAAAATTTTCATGATTTATTGGATAGTAAATCTATAGATATGTAAATTTCAATCATAAACTATTAATTTAATAAAATAAATTAATATTAAATTATTAAAATTATGGAAAATTATAAAATCAATTTAAATCATCTTAATAAACCTTAATGAATCTAAACACATCATTAGAACTATCTAGAATCTAATAAATCATAAAATTACCTAATTTATTAATTAATTAAATTACTTAATTCAATTAATTGATTTGAAATTTTTAAAGTCATAATAAACCAATCGAAAGTCCAACAAATCTAAATAAACCCTCTATGGATGCATCTTCCAGAGATAAACTTAAGAAAATTAAAATGCCTAATTGATTCCTTTTAATTTAGGCTTAATTTAAGTTTTATTAAAATAATCAAAACTCTAATTAATCTTAAATTATACATATCATTAAGGTGAAGCCATAGCAAACTTAATTTGTTAATGTGCCTCACTTTCCATAAAAAGTTCAAGGTCAAATGATGTCTCGATTAGAAATTGTTGAATTTCTAATCTCTAGTTCAATTTAAAAGAAATAATAAATAAAGAAATTATGGAAATTATAAAAATTCATAAAACAAACTAAAAACATTTTCATTAACATCATAACACCTAAAGAAACTTTTCTAAACCTCTGAAGTTAAGAAATTTAATTAATTATGCATTTAGGGTTTAACGAATGGCTAAGAACCTTAAGTTAATAATTTATTAAATTCATAACAAATCAATTAATCAATTGAAATTCAAAACAAATCAACTTCTAGATTTCATACCTAAATATATAATTCAATAATATAAAAATACTTTAAATCCATTTAAGTTAATGAATAACATAATCTTAAATATAAGGGAAATGATTAATCAAATTGATTAAACCTAAATAACTTAAAAGTTTGAAATGGCCTAGGTTGAGTTTGGTGTCCAATGTAGATTAGGTTTCATAGGTTATGATTAAGAAATAAAATCTTAGCCTAAGGGAATTAAACTAAATAATGAAACTTTAACATATAATATGTCATTAAACTTAATCCAAATGATGAAGTGTAACTACATAAGTTAATAAGTCACAAAAATGGAAGTATAATGAATCACTTCTATATCAAATTTGAATTGAAAATCAATTTAAATTACATAAGTCAACTCATTTAAATTAACAAACACTTAACATTGATAAAACTAATAAGTGAAATAAATTTAATCAAATAAACTAAACTATTCAAATACATAAGATTAAATAAACATTTGATCAAAAGAAACATAAAATCAAACATTAAGCTATGTTGTGAAAGAAGATATAATAAAGTAAAATGAATTAAAGCACCTGAAAGAGAACCAAACTAAAATAAAAATTAAATCAAACTTGATTATTTAATCATGATGACATAAACTCTTAATTAAGAATTAAAGAAACACTTTAAATTTTAATTATAGATAAGAAATTAAACTTAAAAAACATTAATCAAGATAAAAGAAATGAAATAAAAATGAAGTTTTCAAAATCCTAATAAGATTATTATGTATATTTTAAACTTTAAATATATAATTAAAACATTAATCACATCAAACTCAATTTAAAATAAACCATTCAAATCAATTTAAAGGAGGATACTTAGGATCTTAATTCTACCCTTAGAATGAATGAAAATTTCATTTTATTAGAATTTAGGATGATTGGATAGAATAGGTTCCACCTAAAGTGGAATTTATTTTATTCTTCATTCTTGAAAATGTAAATTCCACTTTAATATAAAATGAACTTTAAAATGAAAATAAAATCACAAATCAATCAAATTATTTAAATTGAAACCACCCAATGGTAAATTAAATAAACTTTGAACTAAAAATCAAAAAATTCAAATTAAAATAAAGCCAAGCACAGTAATGCTACACAAGCCCCTCTTTCACATACTAGATTATTAGGTCACCAACCCTAGAGTTAGGCTAGGTAGATGATCTATAATATTCTGTGATGTGAAATATTTTTTATTTAGTAGTGTAATATTTTAGATTGGATGGTTAGGATTGTTTGCTTGCTAGTCTAGATGGTTGGAAATTCTTTTTAGGTTAACACTACTTTCTACAAGGAGCTTTACTAGAAGAGAATGTTGTAATAAAAAATATATGAATATTGTTTAGTTACAGGTATGCTTAAGTCCCTAAGCATAGCTTAATAGGATAGGCGGGCTTGTCAAACGACTAATGTTAAGCGAGTATGCTTGAAATATAAACTATTGGCATGTTGTGTCTATTTCCTGCCATTTATTTTATAAGAGTTAGAAAATTATTTCAAAATTTAAAAATGTAATTAAGTATTAAAATTAGTTTAAGATCTTTAAGGTCTAGGAATAACATGAGCTGTCTTTACTAATTGGTGGTCTGCTATGAAGCTCATGGAGGTCGCTAAAGAAGGTGATGATCCTGGAAGAAAACTCCAAAAAATCAAACTTTTAGTTCTTGACTGGGCTATGTAAGAGTAGAGCACCACTGCCAATTTTCTTTTTCATTATGATTGTACAGTAGTACCCAGTCACATTAGCCTATTTTCTTAAATAATTTGGCTTGATTTATTTTGGGTTTGTAATACAAATTACCTATTTTTCTAGATTTCTTTTTGTGGTGTGTTTCTGTGAAGAAATGCCTGGAATGTTAGGCTCCTAAGAGAAATTAAAATTTTTACCCCACTAACTTTAAACAACTCAAATGGAGATTCTCAACACATAATCTGACAAATAGTTAGGACATTCAAGATAAACAAGCTTGAATTAGTGCTCTATCATAATCACATCTTACAACTTCTAAAATAAATCTCTGATGTAATAATTACAAAGGTGTCACATCGAGATAATGACAAAGTTGATGCATTAGCTAAATTATCTAAACAAATGAAAGACCCTCAATGAGAGATAATTAAAATAATAGTTCAAAGTAGACTAGCCTTGGCACCAACCATCCTTCAAGCCTTTGAAGCCAAAGAGAATCAAGAGATTTCAACAATAATAGAAGAAGATGATTGGTGAGAACCATTCATCCCCTATCTTAAAGGTGGGTGATTTCCAAAGGATAAATCATAGGCTCATCAAGTTTCAAAAAAAGCTCTATGATATGCTCTTGTGAATGATACATTATATCGACACTCATTTGACCAAATGTGGTTACGATGTCTAAGACTAGAAGAAGCAAAGATGGTGATGTTTAAAGTCCATGAAGGGTTGTGTAGGTGCACACCAATCCGGTCCTAAAATAAATATTAAAATCAAATGAATAAGATACTATTAGCTTAGTATGGTTCAAGCTTGCATTAAACATGCCAAAAGATATCATTAGTGTCAAATACATTGCATTGACCACCTAAAAATTTACATCCAATAGTGGTATCTTGGCCATTTGAAAGTTAGGGAATTGATATACTTAGCCCAATAGCATTTTGCATTTATAAGATGATAAGCTCCACCTTCGTATAATTTTTTGATGATATATGGTCCCTCCTAATATGAATCAAATTTTCCACTAACTCGTTGATGTGGAACAACGAGCCTTCTTCATACTAGTACTAGTTCACCTACTTTGAAGCTTCTTGAGTGGACCATACAGTCATGAGCTCAGGTCATTCTTGCTTTATATGTTTCTATATTTTATTGGGCCTGTAATTGCATTTCATCTAAGGCTTCAAACTCATCATATCGTAATTGAATATTTTATTTCATTGAAAATTCACTTTGAACTACTATGTAGAGTGAAGGTAATTCTACTTCGAGTGGAAGTATTTCATTTGCTCTAAAGACTAAAGAGTATGGTGTTGCTTATCTAACAGTTTCATATGTTGTATGATATGCCCACAATGCTTTAATTAATTTATCATGACACTCTTTTTATTTTTGGAAAGAATCTTCGAAAGCAGCTTAATTAGCATTTTGTTAAATGCCTCTACCAAACCCTTGACTCTTGGATTATATATTAAATAATATAACAAATCTATCTTATACTTTTCAATAAAATGATAGACTTTAGTATTCTTGAAGGTGTGCCATTGTCCGATATAATTCATTGAGGTACTCCAAATCTTTAAACAATATGGTCCCAAAAGAACTTTATTACATCATATGCTTTAACATCTCTTAATGAGATTGCTTCTAGAGAAATAATTAGTAGTGGCTAGAATGAAGTGATGTCCTCTAAATGATGTAGGATCTATTAGACTTATTATATCAGTTCCCCAGCATTCGAATGGTCATGATGCTATTGTTGGGTGTAAGGTATTAGGTGGTCAATGTAGTATGTTTGCATGTATTTGGCACTGCTAGAACCATGCTAGGCTAGTAAGTTCCCATTCATTTAATTTTGATTTTCATTTTAGGGACATATTGGTGTGCTCCACACAATCCTTCATGAACTTCAACCATTACTTTTTTATTTTCAACTAGTCCTAGGCATTATACCCACATTTGATCAAATGTGTGCCAATATAATATGTATTTTATAAGAGTTATCATAACACTCTTTATGAAATTTGATGAGATTTTGATTTATCTTTTGGTAGCCCACCGCCTTTGAGATAAGTGATGAATTGTTCTCACAAGTCATCTTCTTCTATTATGATCATGACTTCTTAACTTTCTTTGGCTTTAATAGCTTGCAGGAGGGTTGGTGATAGTGCTAGCCTATTTTGGATTATTATTGTAATGGAATTTTTTGAAGGATTTGTCATGTCCTTAGCTAATTTAGCAAATGCATCAGCCTTGCCATTATCTTGATGCAACCCTTGTGATGGTTACTTTAGGGATTTATTTTAAAAGCTCCAAGTCATGTTTATGGTAAAGCATAAATTTTGACTTATTTATCTTAAAAGTCTTAATTGTTTATTAGATTATAAGTTGAGAATCTCCATAAATATGAAGCTTCTTAATTATATACTAATTGCTAACTCTAGGCCCATAATTAAGGCTTCATATTCAGCCTTATTGTTAGTTTAAGGCTCAGTAAGACAGTAGGAATATTGCAGTGTTATAAATATCAGGCTAATTCTAACTTGAACTATAGGTAAGATTGGTGGTTTAGCTAATTTTAAAGATGAAGCTCCATCAAAATAAAGCTCCAATCATGATGGTTGCTGAGTTTTCTTAACTTTAAAAATCTATTCATCAGGTAACTCATCATTATGTGAGAGTCTACCAATAAAGGATGAGCGACTAAGAAATTAGTCAAGGCTTTCCCTTTTATGGCCTTTTGCGGGACATATGTTATATCAAATTATAGTAATAGGATATTCCATTTAGCCAAGTGACCTGTTAAGGTAGTCCTCATCATCAGAAATTTGATTGGGTTAACTTTGGATATTAATGTTATCTTATGGGATAACATATAATGGCTTTGTTTCTGAGTAGCAAATATTAATTCTAATCACTACTTTACAATAGGAGAATACTTTATTTTAGCTCCTATTTGATGTCAACTTACATAATATAAGACAATTTCCTTTACTTCTTCATTATTTTGTGCTAGCAGAGCTCCTAGTGATTCTTCTAGGATTGCCATATATAATATCAATGGTTTCCTTATGATTTGTACTACCAAGATTGTGGAATGCTATACATATTGTTTTATGCTATCAAATACTTCTTGACAAGCATCATCCCATATAAATGGCATGTCTTTTTTCATTAATCGAGCAAAAGGTTGGCATCTGCCAGAGAGATTGGAAATAAATCTCTTAATTTGCCTTATAGGGAGAACAATTATTTCAAAGTTTTAAGTGGTGGCATTTACATTATTGCTTTTATTTTAGAGGGATTGATTTCAATCCCACCATGGCATATAATAAAGCCTAGAAACTTTCCAGAGGTCACACCAAAAGCACACTTTAGAGGATTCATTTTAGATTGAAACTTTGAATTCTATAAAATATGATCCTTAGATCGCATATATGCTTGCTTTATGTTTTTCATTTAACGATCAAATCATCGACATAATACTCTACATACTTATGTATGAGATTATCGCAGATGCATGTCATCACCCTCTGGTAAGTGGCACCCATATTTTTTAATCCAAATGGCATTACTTTGTAACAATATATGCTGATTAGCATGTAGAAGGATGTATGTTCTCATCCTCTATAGCCATTTCCATTTGATTATAGTCCGATGATCCATCTATGAAAGAGAACATATCATAGTTGGATGTATTATCCTTCATAAGTTTTACATTGGGTAATGGGAAATTATCTTTTAAGCATGCTTTATTTAAGTCTCAAAAATTGATGTAGACTTGGATTTGCCAATTTTTCTTTCTTACTAGGATAATATTAGCAATTAAGTCTACATAATTTTCTCCTGGGATGAACCCGACATCGATGAGCTATTTTATTTCAGTGATTACTTGTTCTTCAATTGCTAATCGCATTTGCCTTAATGCTTGCTTTACTGGTTGTATATTAGATTTTATAGCTAGTTTATGTACAGCTATATTTGGCGATAAACTTAGAATTTCACTATAATTCCATGTGAAGCAGTCTTTATATTCATAAAGTAGTGCTTTTAATTCTTTCAATCTTTTTTATGTGAGGTTAGCACTAACAAAAGTTGGCCTAGGCTCTTCTTCAGTACCTAGGTTAATTTCCTGAAGTTCCATGATAATGACTTGATTTCCATCTTTGAAATCTATAGGGGCTTCTTTGAGATCAATTATTAATTCATCATCAGATGCATTTTTATTCCCCTGTGAGATATCCTTTTCTAGATTCAATGTTTCAAAAGGGATTACTTCATTATTAGACATGGTATAGCATGAGCTTTTTGAAGAATTTGATGAAGGAATATATCCTAATCCCCTTGTAGTGAATTTTCTATATCTTATGGAACTTTGAACATTATTCCTTTGCTAGAGCATTTTGAGCAATCGAGCTTATGCATTTGATTGTCATAGCTTGACATTATTTCTGATTTGCCTCTTTAGAGCTGATGAAAAATATTAAGGAATGATTATTAAAATGTCTTCTTCCTCAAAATCATCTTTAAATGGTTCTTGCATGGAATATGTGATCCACTCTTCAACTTTATTGAAGAGGATTCCACAATCCTTGTAACTCCTTTTAGGAGGAACATAGAAGGTTTTTTAATTATTCTATTTTTTTTCTCTCTTTGGAGTTGGTAAGGCTTTTATATGTGCTTTTAGTATTTACATTATTTCCATAGCCTTATCAGAGACCTAAGACTCAAATAATCTTATTAGAGATATGCATGTTTTTTCTAATAATTTTTTCTAATTATTTGGTCACACTACTAGTACTAGCCTCTTCTTTCTATTGACTAGTTGAGGCCTTACTAGGTACCAATTCTTCTTCATCCTTTTCAGTATCACTACCAAAGTGGAGAATTACCTTGGGTTGTTTTGATTCAATAGTAATTTTACTTTTTGAATCACCACATTTTAACATTAATTTGATAGGTGGAGTTTCTTTCTTTTGCACGTTAACCTCTTAAAACTTCTTTGGGATAAAGTATTTGGCATCATCATAGATCTTGATTTTATGTATTAAGAATGGATTTATGTCCCCATTAATTTAATGCTCTTCATAATTTTATATATATATCATGCATTGATGGAGAGTCAAGGGTACTATACCATACTCATGAATCTATTGCCTACCAAGGAGTGCCTTATATGCAACTTTGGCCTCGATTACATGAAATTTAGCTTCTATATATAATTCTCTAAAGTGTATGGGAAGAACAATAGACCTTAAGATTTATTGCCCTTATTTTTTGAAACCTTGTAAAAATACCATGCTCTTATCGAGGTATTGAGCGTCCAAAGCTAGTGCAATAAGTTTCTTGGGTGTTAGAAGATTAATTGAAGCACCTATGTCAATCAACACCCTCTTTACACGTGTAGAATTAATTTTAGCCATAGCATAGAGAGGTTGATTATGTTTAGTTATTCTGAACAGTAAATTCTTATCATTGAAGGTGATAGTTGACAGCTTTTGCAAGGTAAGATTTTCTTTTACCCTCTCTTTAGCAAAGAGTGCTTCATATTGCTCTAGGCTTTGCAAAGATTTTATTAAGGTCTCTATTATATCTTAGGATAACATGAGAGCATCATATATATTTAATAGAGCAAGAAGCTTTCATATGTATGCCAAAACATTATAGTCTACTCTTTTTTAGTAGGCGTTTGGGGTTTAGCTGGTGGTGGAGGTAAGGTGTCCTCATTAATTTGAATTTATTTGCCTTTTTTGCTGGCTTTTTGTTGTTGAGGTGGAGGAATCTTTTTTCACTCCTTAATTGCACATGTATTACATCATTTTCCTAGCTTACATTATCAGAAGAAGTTTCTGAGCTCTATAACTCTTTAAAGTTCCTAAAGTCTTCATGACTCTTAGAAATACTACTTGATTTAGGGTGTAGTTTTGTAGAGCCTGGCTTATTTTTTCGTTTAATAGCTTTTCCTTTGTAAAAACATAGCTCTTCTTTAGATTTAGTGGAAGTTATAACCACATTTATCATTCAACATGTCTCTCTTACTACTTCTTCTTCAGACTCTTTTGCATCGTCTTGTAAATGGTGCATATATTCCTCCAACCTAATTGGTGTTTGAGGAGGTTGTTCATACTCCTCTAAAGAATCTATCATTTTTTGTGTCTCAAATATTTATTTCTAAGCTTCATTATTTTTTCTTAACTTTTGAGGATTTGCTATAGAAGGCTTATCATTTTTCATTTTCTCTTTCATTATGTATTAAAATTGCCCCCTAATTAGGGGAAGTATCTTGGGATCAATTTCAAGTTCTAGGGCATTCCTCCACTGAATGCCCTCTATAACTAAAAGAATATTGATCATTCTTTTAGTATTCTTTGAGATGAAGGTTTCCCATCCAACTTCTTATTCTGCTTGTACTTATGGAGTTTTTTGTTTGCCTTTGTTTGTGCCTTGAGTCTTACTTGACTTGGATTTCTCATTCGGTTGAGCCATAACAACACTTTCTTTTTCCTTTTTTAGATTTGTTAAGATGTTGTCTAACAAGATAAGTTCTCTATTGGGATATCTTTTCTCAACCCAATCTTTAAAAATAAAATAATCTTCAACCGGGAGACTTATAAGCCTATGAAAAGGACAATAGTTAAGATCATCGATCTTATCTACTTAATGTAGTCAATGCAACTCTAGTAGTTGTAACCCCAATTTTAGGGCATGTTTGAAAATTTTAGTAGTACATTCTCTCTTAAATGAGTAATGCTTAGCCATCTTCTCCTAGATGGTTGGTACTCTTTTTTTTCCTCTATCAGTTTTGTGGCAAGTTACAAAGTTGATGCTCGTCTATTTCTCTTTCTGTCCACTATAAATATGAATGTTGTATTCACATTATTCTTGTTGGACTTTTGTAGCTTAGGTTGTTTTCCTCTTCTGGTAGAGTTATTATTATCACCTAAATTAAGCACCTTTTTGTTTGGGCAGCCTTTCAAACTTGGCTAGATGATCTAATAATTCTTAGAATGTATTGATTGTAGCCTTGGCAAGGTATGGGGTTGTTGATCATCAATATTTCCCATGAGAAGTTCCACCACATGCTTTTCTGTGAGCTGCTCATCATATTTGATGCTTAGGTTTCTCCATTTGGTGATATATTTAGGGGCACTCTTGTCTTTTCTTTTTCTTTCTAAGGCAGGATCTGCAATTGTTACTTTCTTTATTACACCTATAAATCTCTTGACGAAGAGTGCCTCTAGCTCAGTGAATATTTTTATGAAATCATTAGGTAACTCAACATACCATTTGAACGCCATATGGATAAGAGAACTGATGAATTGATGTAGCAACAAAGCATCATTTTCACTAGTATTTATACATGATGCTTAAAATTGAGTCAAATGTTGTCATGAATTTTCTATGCCTAAACGTTGGCACTAAGTATCCCTTAGAATATTGTACTTTAGTAAACTCGGTTGGATATGGTTATCCTTTTCCTACCAATTGCACAATAGTTTTTAAGGTTATTATTACTTTGACCTTTCGGCTAATGAGGTTTTCCACTTGGGACTTGGTGATAACATCAACTTCCTAATGAGGGTTCAGTATGGCTTCCCCTGGAAGTTCTTATCTCTATTCCACAACTACTAGTAAATTGGGTGGAGCATTTTGTATACCCTTATTTTCCACTGCTGGATTATTTATTTTTGATGAATTATATTGAGGTATCCACTGTGTTGATGTTGCTATAAGGTTATGCTGACAAAATAAGCCCTTCATAAGCCTACTTATTTTATTAAGGTAGTTGTTGAGCAGATTAATTTCTTGGTCTCTCTTTTGCAGTTGGGAACCCATTTGCTGTTGTAGCCTTGCTATAATATCCTTGAGTTCTTCAATCACTTCCACTTCTACTTGAGCTTCGCCTCTAGGTTCTTGGTGACTTGTGTTTTATTGTTGATTCTCCTCATTTTGCTATTCGGATACCACACCTTTGTTTCATAGATGAGTGTTAACCATGCCATTGATCTCAACCTCCATGTGATCAACATCTTTATTATTTTGGAGATCTAAACTTTGTAGTTCTTCATTGGTGGGGAGATCTTCATCTTTCCAAAAAAATTGATCACCCATGTCATTATCCATTGGTAGGTTCTTTTCAGATTGATGCTTCTAGCTGATAATAGGAGAGTCAACTTCTTCATTATTTGGGGGAGCTAATTCATATTGAGCTCCTTCCTCTTTGACATCTTTCAATCCATTGGCTCTCCAATATTAGCCAGGACCTCCCAGTGATGGATCTCTAAGAATGAGTCCCAGATGTCACACCCTAGAGCTCACTGACTGAGTTAAAATGGGTTGGGAGATTTGATTTTCTTTGATATTATTATCAGGACCTTCTGACAAGTGGCCATCTATTTGTTTTTGAATGGATGGCTTATTTTCAGTGCTCACTGATCATCCTATTTTTTAATCTTAATTTATACTCAAGATAGGCAAGTTGATACTTCTTAATATTCCCAATTCTTTTGAAGTAGGAATTTGTAGGTTTAGTGACCCAGCTCACTAACTTCTTGATCCTTCTTTGAAGGCATCTATTCTTGACAGTCTTTAGGACCTTGTAAATTCGAGAAGAAATAGTTTTTTTTCCATGACTAATTCTAAGAAATGGGACTTGTTGTTTTGTCCTAGAAGTATTTTTTATAAATTCCTCAAAGTTGTTTCTTTTGACCCATTTCAACAGGTCAAAGCTATTATCTGTATGTATGTTGGCCTCTATTACTTAGCTATGACACCAAAGAGGGGATAGGGTGAATTGGGTTCTAAGAATAAATTTTAGAAAATTTAATTTTATCTTCTGTAAAAGACTTAAATGTTTAATAATAACGCATTAGTAAATAAAGCAATAGAAAAAGCAATAACAAAAAAGTAAAGTGCTAAAAAATAAAAAAAAAAGAGAACACAGAGATTTTTATGTGGTTTGGCCAAACTCCAAAACTGGCCTACATCCACGCCTAGCCACCCAAGCTAGGAATTCACTAAACCAAAGTTGAGATTACAATAAATCTCTCGTACTCTCCTTCATGGGCAAGTAGAACCCAACACGTACTTTCCTTAATGGCAAGCACAACCCAACACATACTTTCCATAACGGGCAAGTACAACCCAACAAGAAATCAAGGCAAAGCAAAGAGAAAGATAGAAGTCTAACTCTCAATTTTAAAATGTTTTTGCACTCACAACCCAATCTATACTAATACTAAGGCAATTGAATATTAATTAAATAGAAAGCTCGCTTTAATTTTAAATGAAATTAAAATATATTTTCAATTAAATAATTAATGCAATTAAGTAACTTAAGTTGCTTGAATGATCTTTAAAAGGTTTTAAATGATTTTCTTGAATGACTTGAGAATGCAAACTAAAATACAATCACCATAAACTTTACTTTGAATTCTTTTCCACACTAACTTTCATTC
The DNA here is from genome assembly GCA_021442155.1 of Cymbidium sinense. NCBI lineage: Eukaryota > Viridiplantae > Streptophyta > Magnoliopsida > Asparagales > Orchidaceae > Cymbidium > Cymbidium sinense. Next base: position 55,109,809 of record CM038215.1, read on the forward strand.
AAATGATAAATGTATTTGCAATTTGAATAACTAAACAATCACTTGAATAAGGATTTGAATTATATCATAAGAAAGCTATCACATAACATATGCATTGTTGACCTCACTTTTGGAGTGAGCTCTCAACTTCTCCATTTTAGACATAGGAATCCTCTACACACTAAGAGTTCCTTAGCCTCAAGACACTTCTAGTGATTAGGTGAACTCTTAACCTAATCCCAGAGACTTAGAAGGGTTTATCATAGGATTAGGCTATGCATTAGGGATTTAAGGAAACCACTTACCCTATAACTGCAATCCAGCCCTTGTACACTCCTTCAAACCAATCCAAATCAAATCTCAAATCAATTCCAACACAATTGAATTTCTTAAATATCAAATTAATCCCAACTCAATTAAGTTTCTCAAATCCAAAATCAACTCCAAATTCAATTCAGTCTTAAATGATTCAAATCCAACTCCAATTCCAGATGATTGAAACCCATGATCAATTCCAAATCCAAAACCTTCCTAAGCCTTATGAATCACATCCATAAGCTTAGCCAAACCCTTCAAATCAACCCAAAGCAAAGCGATTTCTTTATAAATCACTTATTCTATCATTTGTATTCATAACTATAAATAAAATTGGCATCAAAATCATCCAAATCAAATGAATATAAATCAAAACCCCTTTTTGAAACTTTTTTATCTGTCTTAGCCAAATTCACAATCAAATCACTCTTAATTCACATGATTCTCTCATGGATCATTTATATTCTCATTTATCTTCACAAATATAAATGAAATATAAATTTAAATGGCCAAAATCAAATCAATATAAATTCAAAACTCAAATCCAAACGTAATTTATATCCTTTAAGCCAATTTCTTGGATTTAGCCAAATCATTCTCAAATCAATCTAAACCCTTGGATTTTCTCTTCAAACAATCACTCCTTCAATCACATTCCCAAATATAAACATAAACTACAATCACCAAGCCAAAATCAAACTAACCCAAGTCAAACCCATGTTCATATTTTTTGACTTGAAATTGTCAAATGAACCAAAACTCATTTGACTCTAAAGCACTTGCAATTGGATTTATATTTCCATCATAAGTATATATGTGAGTTCAACCAAACTTGAATCATGCTAATTCACCCTTTTAGGTCCACTTGACCCAAAGTATCCTAAAGACCCTTTTTGAACCAAGTTCTAATCCAACTCGAATTGGGTTGAACCAAGGCCACCCAAGCCTCACATTGTGATCAACAATCATCCTAGAATGATCAATCACTCAAATTAGGTCAAACCAAGTCAAACTTAGATTTTGACCAAGTCAAAACTTAGCCTAAATGAGACTTAAACAAGCCAAAATTTACTATTTTCCAATTGATTGAAACCATTGATCTAAACCAATCCATAATTAATTATTAAACATGACCAAGCCCTCACTTGAGCTAGACCAAACCCAATTGGCCCTCCTATCCCAAGTTGACCTAAAAAAATGCCAAAATGAGTCAAATCTTGATCTAAGCCAAATTGATTGCAACCAATGGGTCAAATTCATTACAAATTGATTGTTGTACTTAACCAAAGATTCAATTGACCAATCACACCCAACCTTGCCCAATTGACCATGAACCCAACTTGACCCAAAATGTTAAATCAACTTGAAATGAAACCAAATCAAAATTGATTGAAATCAAAGCTTGCAATATATTTCAATGATCAACCAAACCTAAAACAACCCGTGACCTAACCCAATTGGGTCAAATTGGTCAAATTGATTAACTTGACTCATTTGACCCAAATGAACCTAAATGAACCAAAACCACATCTAAACAAAATTAAACCAAACCAATGATACCCATAGGCTCCAAATGATCATTTGAACTTGACCTAACCCATGGTTTGACCCAATTTGACCCAACTTAACCCAAATGGGTCAAATTAAGCTAAATTAAATGAACTCCAAATCACTTGAAATTTGGACCAACCCATTTTTAAATCATTTCAAATCAGCCCAAATCAAACTCACAGATAAATGACCACTTTTCTCTTGGGTCAAAGAGTGTCCCATGAACAAATTCACTTAGAATTTGGTCATTTCTTTCCCAAGGCCAGTTGGCTCCCATCTATTGGTCCACATGGGCACTGAAGAAGGTGGTGAACATGTCCCAATGAGCTTGGGTCAGCCATGAACCAAGGGGGGACCAAACTAACCTCCCAATCACTATTGAACACCTGGCTCACCAAATTCACTCACCAATCACATGGGCAGCCACTCTCCCTCACTCCTCCACCCAAAACAACCCATGTGGGATGTTTTCCACTCATACCGACGCCAAGCATTGAGCCAAAATGGAAAATCACCATCCACCATCCGATCAAGGGGAGATATACCCCTTATTCTCACTTCAAATAATAAGAGATTCATTCCTCGAGCTCTAAGAGTCAAAGCCAAGCATCCCAAAGCTTTCCCTAGCCATTTTTGAGCACCCTTGCTTCCCGTTTCTTGGTTTTACTCAAAGCCAAAATAGAGGAGGTGATTTTTAAATTCAATTCACTCGATCTTCAACCAAACTGCAATTAATTTGCACACACCATCCTTGGACCAAGGCAAGTTGAAGCAAATCAAATCTTGAGCTTCTTGACAACTGGAGCTAGGAGTTTGATCGGAGCCAATCACTTACATGTCGTGGATTGGTTTTTCGAGCTAACTACATGAAATTAAAGCTCATGCAGCTCAATAGGGCTTCGTTTCATCCAAATGAAGCTTCCTCAATCATTGGAACCACTGGTCATAAGCTCCGATGAGGTATTATATTGAAACCGACCTTAGAGTAAAAATTGCTTGGTCCTTTGTGAAAGAAATTATTATGTCAGGCGATCTCCACCATTAGATGTGTTGCTTGTGCTTTCCCGAAGGTGTTGGATGAATTTGAGCTCCATTCGAGCTTAGGTGAGCTAGAATCAAGCGATGATTGATGATGGATCATCTCTCATTGCTCGGGAGAAGGATCACACCATCCATTTATGATCGATCGATGGTCGATCAAATCGCATTTTAGATCTCTCTGATTTCCTCCTAAACCATGAGATTAATCTTGACCATTTGATCTTAGATCAGATGGCCCATAGGAAAGCGTGCTCCATGACTCGATAACATTTGACAACTTATAATCAATCCCATCGCATATTACATGGAAAGCGTGCACGTAGCCACATGGCCCGACAAGATTAGGAGTTTAATTAGGCTTAATTAATCTAATTTTAATTGTGAAACTTCCAAAATTCATAACTAATTGTAGAAAATCCAAAAAAAATAAATAAATACTCATTTTAAAGGTAATTCAGAGTAAAATAATAATAGATTGAAATTAATTAATTTTGAATAATGATTTTGACTCAATTTAGGTTTTATTAGAAATATAATTAAGCTAATTACTCTCTAATTATATCGACAATTAAATCCAAACTTTTTGAGATTGATTAGTGGAATGACCTCTGCCTCCCATGATTTTTTTAGAATTTATTACTTGATTAAGTAGGGGAATTGCTTATTTCATTCTTAATCTCTCTTAATTAATTAAATGATTAATTTGCATGTTAAACATTAATGGATTCATTAATTAAGTTGGCTAATCATTATGAAACAGTGAATGGACATAGGGAATGAGGTTATGACCTCTTTTTTAATTTTTTTTCTCCTAAGTTTATTTCATTTGGATAACACTTAATCAATTTGCAACTAAGTAATGGCTTAATCACTTCATTAAATAGTTTAATTAACCAAATTCAAAACCAAATCATTCCAGAACTCAATCATTCAATTCTTGGGTAGATTCTTAGGTGTTTAATAACCTAAGATAATTCCAAAGGAAATTATAATCAAACTACATGTGTAGGAGGATTATAAAAGTACTTAATCAAACCCTTTAGCTTAATTAACCAATAATTATGAGCCAATTGTATTAGGCCCCTTCATTTCTTAAGTGCATTGTTGATTTAATTCCCATGTAGTTGCATATCATATGTTTGCTCATAATTACTTGGATAATTATGTTAAAGTGGTATAGGTAAGGGGTAATTAATGGATTTAATTTATACCTTAACCTAATCAGAATATAAAACATAAAATCAACCTAATTATTCTAAATTAAACCAAACTAATTCACATGAGTAGATGGGGTGGTGGTTGGGGACTAGCAAACCCTTCTCACATTCCTATGCCAAATCAAATTCAAAGATAAAAATCTCCTTAAAGAATTATGATTTTCCTTATGAATTAATTAGGGTGAATGAAGTCATGTGCTTACATTCCTTTATTTCTTTCCATTCATGCTAAATATTATTTTCCATATGAAATCATGCATTCATTTCTTTTAAAAATTAATTAAATAAAATGTTTCCTTTTATGTCAAATTGCATGTGTTGGCTAAAATTAAGAATATGAGTGACTATTATCACTACTAAACTAAAAATTATTTTTTAATACTTATAAATCAAAGATTATAAATGAAGTGATGCTAGTTATAAATATTTATAAGCTTGAATGTGATGATAGCATAAGATGTGTATTATGAAGTTCTCTTTCCTTCTCTTAACATGGATTCACATAGGATTTGCAAGTGTATAGTTCATTTGAAAAGAACACAACACTTGCTTAAATCTATTCCTATGCATCTCTATATTAAGACTTAGGAAGGACCTTCATATTACACATGTAAATCATGCAACCAAATCAAACATAATCTCTTGCATGGTTTCTTATCCATTCAATTCTTTTTTGTACATCTACATGTATCTAAGAAAAGTGGTATATCAGTCTGGACATCTTGGGGCTATGAGCCTTTAAGTATCCCTAAGTAGGTCTTGTACCTTACACCCCTGGTGTAGAAAATAATGGTGATGTACTCACTTATAACTTTTATACATGTGGATGTGCATTTAGCTAATGGATGAAAAATCTCTCTTTTCTACACAAAAAAGACATGCATTAATGATCCAATTAATAAATGAAATATCCAAATTTTCAAAACATATCTCTTTGCATTCATCATCAAAGTGTGCTAAGATTTGCATTACATTTATAGGTATGCTTAAGATTATTCATATGCATGGTATACATGGTGGAAAGAAATGAATGGGTGTGTGTTATGTGATAATAATTCACCCTAACTAATCCTAAGATGCCTTTCTTATTGAATAGGGCTAATTAGAGTGAATCTAAATTTAGGGTTAATTAAAACACATAATAAACCATTCACTAAAGGAACTTCATTAATCAATTTACCTTAGAAATCACTTAAGGTGGGGATAAAAGAGATACTCTCCCTCTCTTTCTTGTCTTTATAACATTCAATCATTAATTGTAGGTTCATTCAAACTAAATCAAATCACCAACTAAAATTAACAAGTCAACTAAATCACTTAAAATAAAACCACCATCTAAATTGAATCTTTCACACTTAAAAAATTTCAACCTTAAAGCCTAGCTAAGATATGCCACACAAGCCTTAAATGGTACACACATTAGACTAAGTCACCACTTCTAGCTCTATGTTAGGGTGGTGCATGGTTTGATGCATGATTTTGTTTTTATGGTGTAATGTTTGAGATGTTACGCGTTTGGATGATAGGGTGATCTTAGCCTAATCATATTTTCTATAAGGGTTGTACTTAAGGGCTATTGTAATAAGAATATAAATACCTTTTGCTGCATAGGTTGCTTATACCCCTAGGCATAACCCAAATTAGGACTAGTGGGCTTGGTTACCCATGTGTGAGGTACTAAGTCCAAATTATTCTTATAACTGCTTGGGTGGTATGATGTGTTTAGCTAACATTTATTTTATAGGTGTAGCTAGATTTACTTTCCTTCCTTTTAATGTAATTTTTGCATTAGGATTAGGATAAGTGTTATGGGGACTAAGGTTAACATTGGTTATAAGACCATGTCCAATATACCATGTCAGGCCTTAGAGCAAACTACATCCCAAGTCAAACTAAAAGAAAGAAAGAAATGAAGCAAGCCAAGGTGAAGGAATGAAGGACAAGGAGCGAAGAATGGAGGATGAAGAATGAAGACCCCCATAATACTTGTCACTTCATAATTATAATTTATTCTTTCATTAATATGGGTTGTATAAGGGTAAAGCTCGGCTACCCATTTTCCTTTTTTGGGTTATGCAGTGGAACTCGACCACATCGGCCTCTTATTCTTTTATGCTAATTTTATAAATTGATTGATGTTATATTTATGATTGCACAATTAGGATGGAATGATTTTCATAAATTCTTAATTGTTTGATGATTGTTGAATGTCCTAGATGCGATTAGGCTCCTAGGGAAAAATAAATTTTCTATCCAATTAGTCAATTCAAAATGAAACTAAATAATTCATAACCTCACCTAAAGCTTAGGATGTAAATCAAGATAATAAAAGATATAGTAACCCCTTAGCTGGATGTTGTATGTCTCATATCATGCATATATCATATTGTATCACTCTTGCCAATGGAGGGCTTCTACCTTTGCCAGAGAAAATGGCTTGACCTTTTAGAGCCATGGTGGAAACACACCTCATTCTTTCTGATTTTGGCCCACAACTTGTTTTCTCATGCATTAGGCATATAAAATCTCATAGCCTGTGTCAAATAAAAATGTCCAAAAATTAAATAAAACTTGACAAAATTTGCATTAGATTAAGTCATGAATTCATACCACTCATGCTCTAGTCTCTTAGGGAGTGAGTTTAAGGAGTTAGTCTCATTTCTATATAAATAATAGTCTGGCCATCTTGCAAAGCATAAGACTTACCTACATAGATTTAAAGCGTAGTAGGACTTAGTTTGCTACCACTTTAGGAGGTTATACGTTCAGTAGTCGGGTAATTTATTCTCTCTTGTGGAGGTAAACCATATACCCATTTTTGCCTTAGATTTAGGTCATGCTTTGGCCTTCGCCAAAGCTCCCTAGATTTAAGATCTGATGTTGTTATTTCCCTTAGCGGGCTACAAGCATAAATCCTCACCTCTTAGGCATTTCTACATTCTTGTATTATGGAATTGTAAGCCCTATATTTCTAATAAAAATTCAACTCAAATATATAATTCTCCTCAATTTCAAAAATGTAAAGCCTAACTATAGGATAGTTTAGGATGCTCACTAGATTTCTTAGTATCATGAGCATCCCCTACTTATCTCCCTTTAGTTTCGATAATAACTCCCTCCTTTTGATCAATCCTACTTGATTTTCTAAAAATAATCAATTGATTGATAGTCCTATCTTTGAAAATCTTTGGAGATAATGATCATTTACCTTAATCGAGAGTATTCCTAAGGAACCTCATTCCTTAGGATGTAGTTAACTATGGGGGCTTGCCTCTATAAAGAATTTAACTAACCCAGCATAAAATAAGCCATACTTTACTTTTCCATGTAAAGTAGGGAAAAGATCTCTAGTACATTTGAAGACCCATTGGCTTTAGGAGTCCTTATTAGGTGATTAGGTCCATTGCAGGATGGTGACTTCTGTCTCTTGAGATAGACATCATTCCTCAATGTCGTACCCAATCACCTCAATAGGTACCCCCCCTAAGATCTACGTGGTGTCCCCTAATAACACAAAATTAAACACCACATGCATAAACCAATTGAATATAAGTAATCAATAATCACAAAATAATTTATGCAAGATGTGATGTGGTCGGCCAAATGGAGAAAGAGAGGTAATAAAAATTTAAGCCCAATCAAATTTAAGCAATCTATATGAAACTTTAAGCCAAAGAGAAAAATAATGGATATTCAAATGATTAAGAAATTAGGAAATGAATAACCTTTAAAAAGAATTCACCCCAACAAAAAACAAAAGGAATATTTAATGATTAAGCACAAAATAAATTGATTTCCTTATGTTAGCTTTAGGCCAAACAAGAAATCAAAAGATTATCAAGTAGGTTAAGTCAACAAAAATTGATCTTCTTATCTTTGTTCTTGGCCAAACAAAGTCTAAAGAATATGTCATTAATAAACACACAAAAGTTTACATAACCTTATAAACTTCAAAGCCATGAAGAAAAAAGAGAAGTTTAAGAACTTAGCACCTTACAAAATAAACACCAAAGAGATTATGTTTTTGGCCAAGGGTACAATCACACCAAACCTTCACTTTCCGCAATCAATCTTCAAGCCAAATAAATGCCCAAGGTAAAGGGAAGAATGATGAGGTATGCTTGCACTTGTATCACAAAACTTCTCCAAGAAATGATCTTGCAAGAATCAGTTAAGGGTAGCAAGAGAACAAGAGAGCAAGAAATATTTTTTTTAACTTTTTGGAACACTTTTTTAAGTTCAAACAAGGCTCTTAAATAGATGAGGGAGGAGTCTAGGGTTGGCCAAAAACTGATCCAATGAGAGGGAAATTGATTTGGCATCAGTTTGAATTATAAATCCAAAAGATAGGGGATTGCCAAAGAGATCTTCTATAGGCTCCATACATCTTTCTATGTATAGACTACTATTCATTCTATTGGATGTCTTGTTCATTTCTTTTTTGGGCAAGCATTGCCAACATCTTTTTCTTGGTTCTACAATCTCTTAATTATCACTAGTTAATATGTAGGTTCTAGAACCTATTGGACTCCCCATAGATTCAATTTAATGAAATTCTAATTAATCACTAAAGTCATCAAAATACTTTTCATCTCTTTAATCCAATTTTCATGCTTAAGCATGACTGATTAGGTTTATAAAATCTTGAATTCTCAAATTCATAAGCTTTTCAAACCCACTTCATGCTGAAGTTTGAAATTCAAATACAAACTCTCTAAATTTTTTTAGACCCCACTCATCATAGCTTCATTTAATGAGTCTGGATCTAAAGTATTAAATCTATGAACTTCATATAGATAATTAATGCTACTCTCTTTCAATAGGATCAAGTACTCTTACAAAAAATAGCCAATTTACATCAAGGCACTATGTCGTCCGATAAGCTTACTTTTTCCTTTGCCATTGGTGTGGACTTGGTCGTGGATTAGGCCTTCCTCACCAATTCTCCTATCATTAAGTTTGGACTGGGTTTTGATAATTTCAAGATCGCTTATGATGCCCCAGTTCTTACTGTAGTTAATCATAAAGAGGTGGTAGAAAAGAAAACCCTTTTACAGTTTGACCTAAGATAAGAGGCAGAGTTTCTCTCACTAAAAAGGAAGTCTGTTAAGGTTCTCACTTCACCACTACCCTCCATCATTTCCACCATTAGTAGAATGGCCAAGATTGAGGAAGCACCCAAGATAGCCTCAACCTCCAAAGGGAAGGCCAAGGTTGAGCTAGTCTTTGTCTTATCTATCTTCGAGGTAGGTTCTTCCTCTTGCCATATTCCTCTCACCAAGACATAGAGGAGAAATAAAAATAGAAAGTTGAAAAAGCTATATGAAATGATGTCTCATGAGGTAGATACCCTCGTCTTAGATGGTTGAGGGTGGGTCCTCTCATGAGACCTCTTCCCTTCTTTTGGGAAGTAAGTTTCACCCACTCTCTACATCTGATAGAGAAGAAGATATTTGACATATTTCCATAACACACTCACATCAATCTAAGCATGAGACACCAGATAGGGAGAGGAGAGAAACACCTTATGGTTGCTTGAGGTCAGTTTTTATATGTATAGGAATGAAGTATAAATTGTTTGAGTTTGAAGTAGTTAGAAATTTGAGAACAACCATCACGAAAAATGTGCATGATCATATGAGGAGAGGGAGAACCATAGTAAAGTAGCAAAGAAAAAGTGAAGAGGTTCACTAAGCAATCAGTGGCCTCTACATTGATGGATAGACACCATAGTTTATAGCATTTGATCATAGCTAATCAGGATTGTACCATGTCCATATAGAAAGGTGAACATCTATGGAACCACAATTAGTGTGATCACCACCGCATCTCTTAACTCATAGATTCCCCTCTCTCATTCATGTGACCGGGTCTGATGTCCCCATAAAATATCAGAAGCAGTCTAAAAGAAGGCCACCTCTAGTGATCGACTACAACTTCAAGTCCAACCATCCTCTTCATGTTGGTAGTACAAGGTTGAGCCAAACCAACCTCCCATTTGGCCTTCTACTTTACCGAAGGTAGAGGGCATGGCGCCTCTACCATGATCATCCATGGTGGGGAAGAAGAAGAGAATGGACCACACATAACTCAAGCTAGTAAGTGAACAAACAGTTCAAGAGAAAGATCTAATGCAGGTAGAGGATCCAATTACTTATAGTGGTAACCCAGCAGTAGTCCCAGGCAGGGTAGATAATTGATCCTTAGTTAACATATCAGAGGATTATCATGCTATAGTAAGGTAGATAAGCGGGGATGATCATTCTGATCAGAATGGTGATATGGTAGACTTGAATGCTAATGCGGATGAACTTCTAGAGGATATAGTAGAGATACATATGGTTGACACTAGAGGGTCCCTATGTAGAGAACAACAATACCCCTAGGATGTACAGGATGTTTCAATTGAGGAAGGCAAGACGCCAGACTTGACTTAACAATTATTACACCAATTGAGACAAAAAGATGACCAACTTGGTCGTATGGAGCGAAGGGTGGAAGAGTTAATGTCAACATTCTTGTCCCTTCAAGGACAAACTCTAGTGCCTCAAGTCACACTTATGGAGGCAGAAAAGTCTGAATTAGTGCATATAGTAGATAAAAATAAAGGCACTATTTCTTTAGATGAGGATGCAAGCAGTTTGCATAAGAATGGCATAGAAAGTTTAGCTCTCCAAGCATGAAATATAAAGTAGTTAATGGAACAATAAGTTAAAGAGGCATTGGTGCAAACATAAGGGGCCTCATTAATTCTGAAGGGGAGACCTTACCTAAAGGAATTTGATGTAGTACAATATCCCAAGGGATTTGTGCCACCATCTTTTATAGTTTTTTATGATAGTGGGAACCCACAGCACATATTACCTATTTTAGAACTAGTTGCTTCAATGTTGAAGGTAGTGATGCTCTTCTGTTTAGATAGTTTGTTAGCAGTCTAGCAAGTGAAGTATTTGATTGGTATGCCGAACTACCCAAATGGTTCTATAAAGACTTACACTAAGTTAGAGCATCTATTCATTAAAATTTTTATAGGAGTCTAATAGAAGGTGATTGTAGGGGACCTAGTTGTTGAAAAATAGAAACTCAATGAGTCTCTAGTTAATTATATTCTTAGATGGATGAACCTAGTATGAAATGTGAACCCCAGCTTTAGGAGCAGCATACCATTGAGATCTTACTCAAGAATAACCATGGCACAGTGGCATTCACGCACAAAGGTTTCACCATCAAAACTTTTGAGTAATTGATCAATGAAGCAGCCAACCTTCAAGCAGAAGCTAAGTAATCATCACTTTTAGGTCAGTCGTACTAGCTAAAGCCATATAAGGTATTAAAGAAAAGACTTGGGATAGTCTCTAGAGTCGATAAAGGGAAATCGCCCATGTGGGTCCAACCCGAGAGACCTAGGTCCCAGTCACCACTACTTCCACCTCCACTTCCACCTCCACACCCACAATAACCTCAACGATACTAGTATCTATACTAGTGGTTGGGTAGCTACATTCGACCCACTCTTATAGAAAAGAGAAACAAGTCTTATTTATTTAAGAGGGAGGTAATCAGAAAAATTTTCAAGAATCTCATCAAGAAGCCTAATTTCTTGCTACCTGAACGTAAGAGGCCAAAGGAAGTGGGCAAGAGTGATGATTTTCTGCCCCTACCATCACATCTTGGACACATCTTAGAAGATTGTATTACCTTGAAGGATTAGCTAGAGGGAAGCTACAAGTCTCGAGCCATAATGATACACAAAGAATACTTAGAAGAACATACCACTAGTTCTTTCAAAGTAATCTCTGGGGAATCATTTGATCCTCTCAAGACCAAAGAAAGTTGGGATATTACTTTATTTTGAACCTCTTCTAAAATTATTTCTAAGGTAATAAAACTTTTTCTATGGGTACCTAAACTAGCTCAACCTGCACACCACTAGTAGGTCTGCAAGTTGTGAAGGCTAACTCAGAGATGAGGAATGTTGAGCATAAATAGCCATACAGACCTAAGATACGTTAGTAGTAGCATCGCCTATCACTCTTACACCTATACTTTTAGGAGCACTGTGTCTACGGATGGGAGCGTCAAGCCACTCATGCCACTTACTTTGTATGACTTTATTTTGTACTGTCAAAGGAAAATAAAATAATAAAGAAGAATTCTAATTACATCTTGTCTCTTCATGGTGAAAATGATTCTTATAATTTTTATCTAAATAATAACTCTTTAAATCTCAATAATCAAAATGATTCCAATCAAACCTTCTTAAATGATGACTCCAAATTTGATAATGATGTCGCTATCTTAAATCTTCAGGAAGCCCCTATTAAGATAGAGCTATAGTAATTTGACTCTAAAGATCCATTAGAAGAAAATTTGGGTGCCCCCAATGAGCAGATAGATGCCACTATGATTCCCCTAATATAAAAAATTATAGAATTTATTCTTCATAGTGGCAGTGTTCTACCACCTAGGATGGCTCCTCAAGTTAAGGGAAAACAAGCCATTAGTTTTAGTGAATAAATAGACCTTCCACAAGATGCTCCAGCACATGATACTCTTATGAATAATCAGCTCAAGGTTGACTACAATGCCCTAGTCCATCTAAAAAGTTATTAGCTAGGCTAAGCATTTATGATTTCCTCATCTTTTCTAAAGAGATGAGGGAGTCTTTGGTCAAGGCTCTTTTAATTCTTAAGATAAGCTTATCATAGCTAACTGCTACTTCTATAACTAAAGAAGAGGCTTGCTACTTCAAAGAGGTCTAGGGAGTTACCTTTTTGGATGAAGATCTGCTACTAGGAACTACAGACCATAATTGCTTGCTTTATTTTTTAGTGAATATAGACAACTTCATATTGTCTAGAGTACTTGTTGATCTAGGTGAATCGGTTAACATCATGAGTCTAGGAACCCTTGCTTACTTGAGGATCAACATAACCAAGCTCAGTTCTAATAAGCTGATGTCAAAAGGATTCAATGAACATGGTGAGAGGGCCTTAAGCTTAATCACATTACTACTACAAATTTGTGATTTGAAGATTAAGGCAAAATATCACATTACAGATTCACATACATCTTTCAACATTTTCCTAGGAAGAAATTGGATACATGAGAATAACACAGTGCCATCCTCACTCCATAAGTTCATTAATTTCATGTGCAATGGCTTAGAATACTGCATTAAGGGTGATTTGAAGCCATTCTTGGTGCACAAGATCGAGATATATGAAGATGCAGCCTACTACCTCCCCAAGAGGCAAAATACATATTCTTGTCATGTACAAAATAGTATCAACCAAAGTAGAAAAAAAGAGAAAAATGAAAATGAAAAGAAAAAAGAAAAAGAAAAGGAAAAACAATATCAAAAAGAAAAAGAAGAAGACTTAGGGAAGGAAGTAGAGTTTGATATCAACTTCCATTCACATCTTACCTCTCCTTTCCAATGAGCAGGCAAGTTGTTTTGACCTCCCATGGGATGAGGATGACGCAGGCCCAAAGGAGGTAGACCAGTACACACACCCCTAGCTCAAGATCCTCCACAACCAACTCGAGGTTCTTCCACTATCTACATAGACGTAGAATTTAGTTCTGAGGATGAGTCCTATGTAGTCAGTACACCAATTGCCTCCCACACTTATGGACTCAATAAAAGGTAAAGGTAAAGCTAAATTGGGGTGATGAAAGGGTCCTCGAGGAAAATAATGATGTATCTGAATTATCGTTATATGGTAGACCAACTAGTTTGTGAGCACTCTAACTCTAACCCCACTCTCTTCAGAGACCATTGATGGTTTAACACTTAAAGTTACACTACAATTAGATGAGAATTCTAAGCCTCAAAAGTTTTATCTAGGAGCATCAACCTCAAGTTCAAGAGTTGATGTAGAACTTGAGGATGAATCTTGAAAAGAAATAATAGAATTACCTTTTGTCTAGTACTCTCCTTGTGTTCAAAATTTAGCAAAATAGGGATTGATACCACATGCATGGTCCAAGCATAAGTTAGACTATTTCAAGAAAATGTGAAGAAATAAATGTAAGATGGCATAGTCAAGACAAGGGCCAAAATTTGGTACAGTTGATCTTATAGATGACGATGAATATTATTTGGTCATCACCAACAACCTAGAGCTTGATATGTTTTTTTAAATAAAATTAATTTGTATGAAGAGGTTTATCTAGAAACTTCAGGCAATCTAGAAGACCATCAAGTTAGGGATTCACCCCTAGAACTAGAGGAAGAAATAAAGTCAACCATTTATGAGCTGAATGAAATGATTTTGGGTACTGAAGATAATCCATGACCAACATTCATTAGTTGTTTATGGAATGAATCTAAAACTAATGATTTAGTTAAGCTACTTTTTAGAGTTTAAGGATTGATTTACTTGATGTTATGAAGAAATGCCTAGATGAGCATCTGATGTTGTAGTTCATAAACTAGAAATTCAGCCTGTAATTACCATTAAGCAAGCTCCTAGGTGCATGCGATTAGATAGTTAACACTAAGTTATTTTTGAACTAAAGAAACTGATCGATGTTGGTTTTATCCGAGAGGAAAATTATTCTACATGGTTAGCTAGTGTAATCCCAGTTAAGAAGAAAAATAGCCAAATTCATATATGTGTCAATTTTAAGAACATAAATAAGGCATGTCCTAAAGACAAGTTCCCATTACCCATATCGAAGTTGATGGTAGGCATAGCCTCCTCTCACGTGATCTTTTCATTCATGGATCGGTCATCTAGTTATAACCAAATTAAGATGGCACCAAAAGATAAGAAGAATATCGCATTTAGAATTCTAATTGGAATCTTTTGCTGTAAGGTCATGGCTTTTGGCCTTAAGAATGCTGGTGCCACATATCAGCGGGCCATGACTAGAATCTTTGATGAGCTCATCCATCACTAAGTTCAGTGTTATGTTGATGATCTTGTAGTCAAAAGTAAAGAAAAAGAAGACCATCTCTGCCCACCTAGGTCGAGTTTGATTTACTGCGCCATCAACAAGTCACCCCGATGGCTAATTTCTCTTTGGAAGATGTAAGTCTCAACGTTTTCTTCCGAGCACAGCTGTTGCGCACTGAAAGGCACCCCCTAGGTTGAATGGTCCTACCCTTCTACTAATAGACTACCCATTTGGATTGGTAAATCTAAGATAGGCTCAGGCTTACATAGCCCCTTCTCAGTGCAGTCCATCGCACATCGATAGGTTCCATACCATAACAAATCATAAAATCAAATTAAATCAAATCAAAACAAATCAATTTAAACCAAAATAAATGCCAATCCAAACTTACTTCCCTAGTGGAGTTAAGTTAACAAATTAAATCAAATCAACCAAATTAATCTCTCAAGTGGGACCAAATCAATCAAATCAAATCAAAATAAATTTAATCTTGATCCCCGATGGATTCAAGCTTATATCCCTAGCAGATATGCTCCAAATAAAATCAACAAACCAAAATAAACAAATTCAAACTTGTATCCCCAGCGCATCTCCGTTCCATAAATTAGAACAAATAAAGTTAAAATAAAACAAATTCATATTTATATCCCTAGTGAATTCTTCCCAAACTAAATCAAATAAATTCAATCAAATCTCAATTCCCTAGCGAATCTCTCTTCATGTCCTTAACATGAAATCAATATTCAATCCATTCAAACCAAATCTTCTTGGCTCTCTTATGCCCTTAGCATGAAATGAGTTGCATTGCACTAAGATTGTGATTCTCTCCACTTCTTGGTTTAGGTATAGATAGCCTTCGTTAGTGCTTCCAATCTTTTTAGGACACTATTGATCATCTCGGTCAATGCCAATATGTGTGGTGTACTTTGACAGTTACACCACACCTATTGGGGGTCCTTTTGTTGACCTTACTTTTGGAGTGAGGAGTCAATCTTCTCATCTTAAGCTCTGGGAGCCTTCTAGACACTAAGACTTCCTTAATCATAGGATACTTCTAGTGACTAAGTGAACACTTTACCCAAACCTAGGGACTTAGGAGGATTCACCATAGGATTAGGCTATGACTTAGGATTAAGGAAACCTACCTACCCTATGGCCTAACCCATGAATTGTGCCTTAAGTCAAAACCAACTTCAAATCATGCAAACCGTCATCGTCAAATAAATACCAATTGAATCCAATCTCATGTCCAAACTCTAAGCCAAAATCAAACCCATCTTAACCTTATAATTCAATCCTATGGATTTGATCCCAAACCTCCTTCAATCAAATGAAACTCAATTGATTTTTCCTCAAACCATTCAAAACTCTTATTCCAAACTCAATAATCAACATACTTAAACCCATTGACCAAAATCAATTCAATTAACCCAAGTTAGCCCATTTAAACCCAAAATGTCCAATTGAGCCAAAATCCAAATAAACCTAAATCAATTACAATCAATACTAAATCAATTATCAGACTCAATCAAACTCAATTCAACCCAAATCAAACCTAATCCAACTCAATTAGCCTAATTGGTCCACTTGACCTAAAGTGACTAATTTTTCCAAATTGAACCAAACTCCAATCCAACCCAAATTAGATTGGATCAACCCCTCAAACCCTATCCATGATGATTGTTGATCATCTTGGATAACCTAATTGCCATTAATTCAATCCAATCAAGCCAATTAACTCATTAGGCTCAATTGACCCAAAGTGATCATTTGAAGCAAACTCCAAACTAACCCAAATTAGATTGAACCAAATCATCAAAAACATCCCATATTGATTGTTGATCATCCTTGATTGAACAACTATAATCAATTAGGTGAAACCAAGTCAATTTGGTCATTTGATCAAGTTAACACTTTTAGCCTACATGAGCCAAAAAACCAAATCCCATCCTGCATCAAATTAATTGAAACTAGACTTGACCATCAATTGAGCCAAACCAAACCCAATTGGCCTCTTGGCCCAAATTGGCCCAATTTGACCTTAAAGGAAAAATTGGGCCAAATCAAATTTTAATCCAAATTGATTGCAACTAATGACTCAAATTTACTTCAAGCTGATTATTGAACATGATCAAAACCTCCATTAAACCCAATTTGATCAATTAAATCCAATTAACCCATTTAGCCTAAATTGACCTAGATGGTCAAATTGGTCTAAATCATTCCTAAATCTAAATTGATTGAAATCAAAACCTACAATCATCTTCAAATGATCGATTGAACCTAAAATAATCCCTAACTCAAGCCAATTTGGCCAATTTGACCAAATTGGTTAATTTAGCCCATTTGACCCATATTATCCCATATGAGTCAAATTCAAATCCAATGTAAACCAAAACAAACCAGTTGAACCAAAACATCCCAAATCCTCATTTGAACTTGACCTAAGCCTTGGTTTGACCTAATTTGACCAATTGGTCAACCTAACCCAACCTAGCCTAATTTGACCTACATGGGTCAAATTGAGCCAAACCTAACCAAACCATGCCCAAACCCATTCAAACTTATCATGACCTATCCTTGGGTGACCATGGGTTAGCTTAATTTAAACCCAACCAAAATCTAACCTGAATTGACCCATTACCCAATTGATGAAGCCCTATAAATAAGAAAAATCCCATTCTTGGATGGCCAAACCCACTCTCTTCCCCTTGATAGCCACCCTAAGCTCCAAATGGACATGACGACCACTAGTTCACTAGTCCCAAAACTATTTGGGTTAACCATGAGCCAAATGGAGGTCAGCTAACCCACTTCTCCTCATTGGCACACATAGGAAACCAAGGACAGCCACCTCAGCCCTTGGTAGCCACTCTACCCTCACTTGGCCACTCAAACTAAGCCACCTTAGCACCTACCTGCCACCCATAGCCGCCTGCGATGGTTGAACACCTGTAATTTGTAGAATTCATCTAAGCCATTGGTTTGGATGGGGAGGAGAAAAAACTGCTCCCCATTCGATCTCATGACACATATTGAGCATCCTAAGAGCTTTAATAACTCAAGGCAAGTAACTAGAGCTTTCCCCAAGTTCCCAGAGTCTCCCCATTACCAAAAACATCAAGCCCAAAATAGGATAGAGCCAATCTCTATCCAACCTTCTCCAAAGTCAACCATTTTCAAATTAAGCTTACCCAAACCTTCACCAAGCTCCGACAAGGAGAAATGAATCGATTCCTGATTATTTCAAGCACTGGAGACCACTCCAAGCTTAAATCTAATGAGTTTCCTAATGACATTTGATCCAAAGAGTTGTTGGTGAGGAGGAAAGGCATGAGCTTCTCAGTAGGGCTTACTCTCTTTAAGACGAAGCCACCTCGGTCGATTAATCGCCGGTTCTGAGCTCTAGCGAGATAAATTCTGACAAATTATGAATTTTTCATTTTTTGTTTGGCCTTTATGAAAGAAATTGTATGTCATGCGATTCCTACCAATAGATCCTATTAGATCCCCACTGTGAATGCTTTAGAGTCAATCTTGAGCCTCCATGAGCTTCGACTAGCTCAGATCGAGTGAGGGAGGGCAGACGGTGTCCATATTTCATCGCACGGGGGATGAAGGATCATCCATTTTCCATTCCATGTGATTAGAAAGGATGATCGTGATTAATTTGCTAAATTTAATAGATTTTATTCCTATCAAAATTGCAGGCTTATTCTCCACCATCTGATCTTAAATCGAATGGCAGGGATGAAAGCGCATCCTCTGCCGTCACATTAGCGTCACATTGGATGATTTAAGTGGCCAATCCCGCAATGCCACGTGGAAAGCTCTGCCACATCAATGCACTACATGGCGCCAAGGGGATTAGGGATTAATTAGGCTTAAAAATGTGTATTAATGGCTGAAACTTCATAAATTCATATCTAATTATAAAAAAAATCTAAAAAAACATAAATAAATACTCTTTGGAAAGGTAAAAATGAGGAAAATTTAATAAAAAAAATTTCATTTGATTTTAAATAGTGATTAATGCTTAATTAGGGTTGAATATTTTTTTAATTAACTTAATTATGACCTAATTACTTTTGCATTTAATTCCAAATTTGGCATGATGATTTAATGGGATGACCTCTACCTCCTATGATTTTCTTGGGATTTATTGGTTAGGTAATTAGGAAAATTGAAATTTAAACCTTAATTACTCTCTTAATTAATTTGTTAATTAATTAATGTTCTAAATAGTAAAAAATTAATTAATTTAACTTCATTAATCATTAATCAATAGTGAGATGATGTGTGTGAGTGATTGAGACCTCTTTCCTAATTACTTTCCCAAATCCGTCCCATTAAAAAGAGTTAATTAATATATAGCTTAATTAACGGATTAATTAATTAAGTAATGGTCAATTCAAATCAAACTAAAATACTAATCACTTTAGATAATCAACAATTAAATTAAGGGTTCCTCTTTATGTGTTCAATAACATAAAGACCCTCAAGAAAATTATGATTAACCCATAAGTGTGGGAAAATCATAAAAGTACTTAATTAGATTATTTAATCTAATTAATCTTTAATCATGAGCCAATTGCATTAGGTCCATTAATAGCATTGTAACTTTGCTTTCCTCATGTTCATGTCATTTGTGACTCATGATTAAAAAATTAATTAAAGTAAAGAAACATAGAAAAGGGTAATTAAGTGGATTATTTAATGATTCAACATAACCAAATCATAAAAGTCAATTAATTATCTTTCCTTAAATAAATTAAGATAACCAACATGGGAATGGGGTGAAAACAACAAATGATCTCTCTTCTTTAAGTATTATTGAAATCCAAAATAAAAAAATTAATATAAAGCTTTGATTCTCTTTAAATTGTTTTATTTAATGTGATTGTCCTTAATAATTAGTATAGTTGAATGAATCATATCATTATGTTTGGCTATTCCTTATCAATCACTTTAAATGTTATATGTCAAGATACTTCATGCATTCATATTTTTAAAATTAAAAGAAGTTTACTCATATAAAGGTTGCATGTGCTGGCTTAATTATATGTGTGGCTATTATCACTAATAAATTCAAATTTATTTTTTAAAAGCTATAAGTTGATAACAATATTTGGAGTGATAATACATATAAATACATATAGGATTTGCATGTGTTTATAGCTAAAGTATGTGAATGTCAAGTTTTCTCTCTTAAATTATTATATAGATTTACATATATTTTAATGATAATAAGTATATAGTCTGGACATCTCAGCAATACGAGGCTTTAATTAGCTCCAAGGAGGTCATTTTATTATCTCACTTCCCTGGTTAACAAAGGCACATACTTATTTAATTTATTTCTTATGCATATTTATATTGGAATTTAGATAGAACTTTAATTCACATGCATAAATAATTCAATCAAATAAAATACAATCTTTTGAATGATTTTCATTTTTCTAATCATGCATACATTCATATGTATTTAATATAGCGAGTATATAGTCTGAACATCTCAGAAATATGAGGCTTTATGTAGCCCCAAGGAGGTCATTTGATTATCCCACTTCCCTAGTTTAAACAACGGTGCAAACTTACTTACATCTTTTATACATGTGTGTGTACACTTGATTAGATAATGAAAATTCTTCATTCTATTAAAAATGTGTGCATCTATAACCATTTAAATATACAAAATGCACAACATGTAAAGATAGAGCTCTCTTTCCTATATTTATATATAGATTTACATGTGTTTGAATAATAATAAGTATATAGTATGGATATCTCACAAATATGAGGCTTTAAGTAGCCCCAAGGAGGTCATTTGATTATCTCACTTCCCTGATTAATAAAGGCACGTACTTATTTAATTCCATTCATATGTATATTTAATTTCATTCATATATATATTTGTATTAAAATTTGGATAGAGCTTTAATTTACATGTATAAGCAATTCAATCAGGTGAAATACAATTTCCAAATACATACATCCATAATCATTTAAGTGTGCCAAAATATATTATATGTATAGGAATACTAAGCGTTAAATCATATGCATGTTATGGATGATGAAAAGGAATGGTCCAACATATTCCATGTGATGGTAATTCAACCATATTAATCTTAAGATGCCACTCATGTTGAATAGAATTCTTTAAGGCTAACCTAGCCTTAGGACCAATAAAACATTTAATAAATCATTCATTAAAAGAAACTAAATCATAGAAATGTGCTTTTAGGAAATAATTTAAGGTAGGGATGAATGAGGTTAGCCTTCTTCTTCTCTTTATGACACTTAGATGCTAATTTTAAATCAAATGAAACAATACAAAATGCAAACTAAAACTCACTAATCTTTTAAACAATTTAAGATGAAACCATCCAACATGTTAACATAAAAAATTCCAAAATTTAGGAAATTATAATTCAAAAACCTAACTAAGACATACCACATGAAGCTTAAGGACACACATTAGAATGCTAAGTCACCACTTCTAGCCTTAGGTTATGACGGTGTATGTAATGATGATATATTTTGTTTTATGATGTAATATTTTAGACTGGATGTTAGGAATATGGATCGTAAGCTGGATGTTAGGTTGTTGATAGCCTAATCTTATTTTTGGTAGGAGATTATCCTTAAGGGGCCACCAAAAATAATTATAAATGTTCTCTTTATAGGTTTCTTATGCTTTTAAGCATAATCCACATTAGGACAAGTGGGTTGGTTAACCATGTGAAGGGTGCTTAATCCAAATTATGAAATACAACTACTTGGGATTGTATGTATATTTAGCTAATATTTGTTTTCCATGTATAATTAGATTTATTTTCCATAAAAATATAGTTTTACAATAGGAATTAGGATTTATGCTATGGGGATTAACATGAGTAGTGGCTAGAGGGCTTAGTCCTAGAGTGCTTTGTGATGCCTTCAAGCAAATCAAATCAAATGAAGAAAGGAGAAATAAGAAATGAAAAGTCAACACCCCATAACATGTATTCAATTCTAAGTTGTAATATTATTTATAATTCTTCATTGTATAAGGGTAGATCTTGGTTGCCTAACTTTTTGCTTTATGTGGTGTACGATTGTACTAGGTTGTGCCGGCCTCTTATTCTTTTATGGAATTTATTCATGTTTGATTGATGTTATGTTTAGATTGCACAATAGAACTACATCTTCTTCATAGTTTCTTCAAGCTTGGTGTTTGAATTTGTGGCCTAGATGTGATAGGCTCTTAGGATAAATTTAACTTTTCTACCCTAACTAACAACTCATAATTAAATTTTAAACAACTTTCAACTTCATCATGAAGCCTAGGCTATAATTAAGATAATTAAAATATTTAGCAACCCCTTAACTCTATGTTGTATGTCAAACATCATGCATACCATCCTATGTCACTCTTGCAAAGTGAGGTCCTCCGTTCTTGCACTTTAGGGATCGATTGACCTATGAGAGAAACACCTTATGATGGAGCTTCACCCTCTTTGTCTTTTTATTTGGCCAATAATCAAATATCACCATGCATTTAGGCATAAGAAATCTCAAAGCCTTTGTGCAAATGAATGTGTCAAAATTACTTAAAAATTATAAAAGTTTGCATTTTAGATTAAGTAATACACTCATACAAAACATGATCTAGTCTCTTAGGGAGTGAGTTCAGGACTCTAGTCTCTTTCCAATTAAATAACAGCTTAAACCATCTTACAATTACATAAAACCAGCCTACATGGATTTGAATCATAGGAGGTGTTAGCTAGCGGCCACTCCAGGCGGTTGTAAGTCTAGAAGAGTCGGACAGGTCTATCTTCTCTTGTGAATTAGACCCTTATGTCCACTTTTCACTTAGATTTAGATCGTGCTTTAACTTATGTTAAATCCTCACCTCTTAGGCATTTCTATAAACTTGTGTTGATATATTATAAGCTCTAGCAATCTAATAAAATTTTAACTCAAACAAATAAATCCTCTCACTTTTAAAAATATAAGGCCTGCTCTGTAGGGAGTTATGCTAAAAAATAAATATAAATATTCTCTTTGTAAGTTTCTTAAGCCCCTAAGCATAATCCAAGTTAGGACATGTGGACTTGGTTACCCATTGCGGGTAGCTAAGTCCAAATTATAAAGATAACTGCTTGGGTTTGAATGTATGTTTAGCTAACCTCTATTTTGCAAGTGTAGCTAAATTTACTTTCCATATATAAATATAATTTTACAATAGGAATTACGATTAGTGCTATGAGGGATTAGGATGAGCAATGGCTATAAGGCTTTATTCCAGGGTTCCCTATGATGCCTTTGAAGCAAATCTAAGGAAAAAAGAATGAAGACATGAAGATGGAAGAGTGAAGAATGAAGTCCCATATCATGTATTGATTCTAGTTGTAAAATTATTCTTTCATATTCTATGTTGTATAAGGGTAGAGTTCGGTTACCCATCTTTTCTCTTTTTGGGATGTATGGTGGTACTCGACTGCACCAACCTCTTATTCTTTTATGGTAGTCTATAAAAATTATTGATGATTTGTTTAGATTGCACAATATGATTACATCCTCTTCATAGTTTCTTAATGTTTGATACTTTAATGTGTGGCCTAGATATGGTAAGCTCTTAGGATAAATTAAATTTTCAACCCAACTAACAGCGCATAACTTTATCATAAAGCCTGGGATATAATCAAGATAATCAAAAGATTTAACAACCCCTTAGCTGTATGTTGTATGTCTCACATCATGCATTTATCTTCTATCACTCTTGCTAAAAATGAGGGCCTCCTCCATTACATTATAGGGACCGCTTGGCCCATGAGAGCAACCCCTCTCTTTTGATTTAGCCAATAATAAACTTTCATCATACATTTAGGCATAAAGAAATCACAGCCTTTGTCCAAATGAATGAGTCAAAATGTAATAAAATTTGAAAAGATTTTGCATTTGTAGATTAAGTCATATGCTCATACCACTCATGCTCTAATCTCTTAGGGAGTGATTTTAGGACTTTAGTCTCTTTCTAAATAAATAACAAGCCTAACAATCTTTCAAATTCATAAGACTAGACTACATGGTTTAGAATTATAGGAGCTGTTAGTTGGCAGACACTCCAGGCAGTTGTAAGTCTAGAAGAGCTAGACGAGCTTATTCTCTCTTGTAGAGATAAACCATTATGTCCACCTATCACTTAGATTTAGTTCATGTTTTAGCTTGTGCTAAACCTCTCTAGATTTTGGATCTGAGATTGTTAATATCATTCAGGCTATAAACATAAGTCCTCACCTCTTAGGCATTTCCATAATCTTATGTTGATGGAGTATAATTCCTATTAATCTAATAAAATTACAACTCAAATAAATAAAATCTCTTCACTCTGAAATTTATAAAGCCTCACCATATAATAGATTAGAATGCTCACTCGAGCATTCCCATCTTATCTTTCTTTTGGCTTCTAAAATAATTCTTTCCACTTGGTCCATCCCTTTTGATATTCTAAAATAACCAATTTGTTGATAGTCTAACTTTAGAATCTTTAGAGATAATAAGTACCTAGTTTAATAGAGAGTATTCTTAAAAAATCCATATTCTTTAGGATGTAATTAACTATGGAGGCTTGCCTCCATAGGGAACTTAAGAACCCAGCTTAATATAAACCTTTCTTTATTTTTCCATGTAAACTAGGGGAAAAATCTCTTGTATATTCGAAGACCTATCTTGCTTTAAGAGTCCTTATTATGTGATTAGGTCTAATATAGCGTGATGTCTCTATCTTTTGAGATAGCACATCATACCTTAATATCATACTTAATCACTTCAACATGTACTCCCTATGATCTACGTGGTGTCCACATGACCCATCTGAAAATAAACACCACATAGGCATTGTAGTATCATGAGAAGTTCTTATTTATTCTCCTCTGGATTCCAAAATAAGTCTTCCAATTGAACAATCCCACTTGATTTTCTAAATAATACCAATCCTTTGATAGTCTTAACCATGAAATCTTTGGAGACAATAATGGACTACTTTAATCAAGAGTTTTCTTTAAAAATTCCAATTTTCTAGGATGTAATTAACTATGGAGGCTTGCCTCCATAGAGAACTAAAGAACCCAGCATAAATAAATCCTACTTTATTTTTCCATGTAAAGTATGGGAAGAATCTCAAGTACATACGAAGACCCATCATGCCTTAGGAGTCTTTATTAGGTGATAAGGTCCATTGTATGGTGATGTTTCTATCTTTTGAGATAGTACATCATACCTTAATGTCATACCCAATCACTTTAATAAGTACCCCCTAAGATCTGCATGGTGTCCACTCAGCGCATCTGAAAATAAACACCATACTTTTGAATATTGTAAAGTAAGGATTAAATTCTTCTTTTAATTCATCTCTCTATTTTGAATAGGGTTAGGTGAACATCTAAGCTCTATTCTTCGCTTGCTGTTTTGAATAAGGTTAGGTAGAGAGAAGACTGTGTCCATCTATGTTGCAAATTAAATCAAAATCAATCTTTAGGGAGCCTCTCCTTTGTTCCTTAAATTAAATCGAATTAATCTTTAGGAAGTCTCTCCCTTATGTCTTTGACACATCCAAATAAAATTTCAAATCATCCCTTAAAGGTCTTTCCTTTATTCTCTCCAAGCTCAAGCTTTGGAATGTTCAAGTTATGAGTTTTTGAAGTCATGACCCCATGCATCTTTGATGCTTATTCAAAAATCCCTAATTTTTAGTGAATCTATATAGCAGCTTCTACTAAATTTGCTTACCTTTCAAGAATAGTTTAAACACCACTATTTGCTATCTCATAGAACTACTTGACTAGCTCAGTCAATGCCAATACCAGTGATGTGCCTTAGCAGTTGCACCATACCTATTGGGGGTCTTTTCATTGACCTCACTTTTAGTGAGGTTGACAACCCTCTTCTTAGACCTAGGATTTGATATAGGCACTAAAGTTCTATTAACCTCAAGTGATGTTAATAGTCACCCTGATCTTAGTAATTTGGATCTCCAATCTTAGGTTGAGAGCTTCCTAATTAGAAACTTAGGATACTATAATTAGTAACTAAGTGTACAACCTCAACTAATACAAAAATGAAAATAATAACATAAAATGGAACTATATTGTAATTGAAACTAAACTAAGAAAGATAACACATTCAAAAAGAAGAACCTAGGGTGACTTAGTAGGCCTGACCTAACCTAATTGGATTAGGTGAACTTTAACAAAAATCCAAGTTTAATAAAACTTAACAGAAGTATAAATTAAACACATTTGAATTAAAATCTAAATTCAATAAACTTAGATTGAGGTAATTGGATTTGGTTAACTTAATTAACCCATTTAAGCTAAGAATCATCTAAATCGAAGAAAATCATATGAAATTAAAATTAAATTAAATCAATCAAAACCAAAGGCACATAATCAAAGCTTAAGTATAA